>CM065803.1:214268293-216768293 GCA_033398695.1 Orobanche coerulescens
AGGTGAGGATATGATATGAATAATTTTCTCAGGTGAGATTTCACAAGGGATGACGTCATCTGCAGGAAGATCATGGGAGGTTTCAGGTGCATATGACTTCTCAGGAGCTTCGTCTGCAGGTGACTTTTTAGGAATGTCATATGCAGGTTTCTCAGCTGTGCTTTCAGCTGCAGTTTTGTCAGCTGCATCTGGTCTGACTTCTTCAGAGTCTGATACTCCTTTATAAGAGGATGTTCCAGACTTCATTTTCTCCAACATCTCGGCTTCAGATGGCTTGTTCTTCTCTGCAACTTTTTACTTTGTTGCTTGGTCCAGATGACCAAGTCTTTTGCTGGTATGGAAGGTGTCTGCTCTTCCTTTAGCTTTTCCCAGGAATTCCAGAATCCAAGGTTCCTTAGGCCAACTTTTGTCTAAACTTCTTCTCATCAACATTCCAGCTGACTTTGTTGACTTCCCGGACTAGCTGCCTGTAAATGTAATCAGGCCAGTTAATCCTCTCATCTGGATTAGAGCTCCCATCACAGTATATTTGGCAGTTGAAAATTGGTCGAAGCTCCCTGCCATGCCCCATGACAATTTTATTGGTAATGTCTAGGACATATTTGTACTCCTTCCTGAGGTCTCCCTTCTTCGCCGTGAATTTTATCTTCATTGGATACGCTGGTGACTTAATGTCATACCTAATGTCGACCGAATTTTTCTTTAGGGCCTCGACTGCTATGCCCATGTTTTCTAGTTTGAAAGCATTGACGATGGTTTGCTGGGTGATGGTGATTTCTTCTCCAAAGATCGAACTGTTGATGTCGTGCTCCGTGACCCGTGCTTCCCTATAGAAACTGATGACAGCTTCCTTGAAGAGCTGCGAAGGGTTGATATCCAAGAAATGGTAGATTACCATTTTTCTTCATCCTTCGAATTATGTGCGCTATCTCCGTTGTGTTATTTGATTCCAGCAACCCTTCAAAATCGATGACGATGCTAAAAAGGATTTGTTCTTTCACCAGCTTCAGGTTGATGCCCTTGGAGTAAGTAGTTGAGTCCATTTATGCAAAAGATAGTGTTTCAATTTAATGTAGTGAAGATTCTAGGGTTCTTTATTTTTTCAGAGAAATTAGGGTTCTTTCGAGCTTGAAGACGATAAAGTTTTGTGAAATGATTTGAGCCGTCTTAAGTAGCCACTTGAAAAGTCAGATTTAAATTTATTAATTAAATAATCAAGCGGCGGTTTGTATTACTGATTGATGTAGACGTGGAGTGGGTGAGATCGTGTGTTTTAGCCCACGTGTTGATAAAGAATTAAATAATTAAATAATCATATGTCGGTCAAGGGATGAGAAACTTAGCTGGTTGACCGTTTGACTTTTGATGAGCTGTGATTTCAATTCCTTATCTTCTCTGATCAGGAGACATTTCTTGTCTGTGTTTCTGATCAGCTAGCTTTTATTCGTCTGTCCTTATCTGCTTCTGCATCAGGTGAGGTATGTCGCCTGTGATTGATATCAACTCGCTTTTCCTTGTCTTTCTTTAATCCTCGTCTGCTCTGATTAGGTTGCTTCCTCGTCTGGTCTTCGGATCAGATGACTTTTCTACATCTCTCGTCTACTTCAGGTCAGATGACTTTTCCTCCGTTTCTTGTCTGCTTCAGGTCATATGAATTTCCTCATTTGTTTTTCAATTAAGTACTGGATTCCCAATCTAGTAATCCAGGATTCCTGCTAAGTTCAAGAAACCTTTCTTCTGGTAAAGGTTTAGTGAATATGTCAGCAATTTGATACTTTGTGCTGACCCTTTCCACTCTTACTCTTTTATTGAGCACATGATCTCTCATAAAGTGATGTTTGAGATCTATATGCTTTGTTCTTGATGTAAGACTAGATTGTTGGTTATAGCAATTGCACTGTTGTTGTCACACCATATAGGAACTTCATTTGTTGTGATATTGTAATCCCTTAACTGTTGTCTGATCCACAAAATTTGAGCATAACAGCTACCTATAGCTAGGTATTCTGACTCAGTTGTGTATATTGAGTTGGATACCTGCTTTTTGCTGAACCATGATATAAGTCTGGTTTCAAGGAATTGACACGTTCTACTGGTGCTTTTCCTGTCAATCTTGCATTCTGCAAAGTCTGCATCTGAATATCCTGAAAGTTCAAAGTTGTCATCCTTTGGATACCATAAACCAACATTGATTGTGGATTTAAGGTATCTGATTATCCTTTTAGCTGCTTCCTGGTGAGGCTGCTTCGGCTTGGACTGGAATCTTTCACACACTCCTACTACATATGAAATGTCTGGTCTGCTTGCAGTGAGGTATAGAAGTGATCCAATTAGTCATCTGTAGTGTGTTGGATCCACTGGAATGCCTCCTTCATCTGCATCAATGTGTATGGAGGTGCTCATGGGAACTCTTAGTGGTTTGGCTGAGTCCGTGCCAAATATTTTGATTAATTACCTTGTATACTTTGCTTGGTTGATGAAAATTCTATTTTCAACTTGTTTGACTTGCAAACCAAGAATGAAATTTAGTTTTCCCATCATACTCATCTCAATTCTCCTTGCATAAGATTTGAGAATTTTTCACAAAGCTCAGGGTTGGTTGAGCCAAATATAATGTCATCCACATATATTTGTACAAGTAATATGTGGTCTTCATGTTCAATTCTGAAGAGTGTTTTGTCCACCTTTCCTTTGCTAAATCCATTTTTCTCAAGAAATACTGATAAGGTTTCATACCATGCTCTTGATGCCTGCTTGAGTCCATATATAGCTTTCAGAAGCTTGTATACCTTGTCTCATTTGACAAATCCAGGGGTTGCTCCACATAGACTTCTTCTTCTAGTATTCCATTGAGAAAAGCACTCTTCACATCCATTTGGTAGACTTCAAAATTCTCGAATGCTGCATATGCAAGGAATAACCTGATAGCCTCCAGTCTTGCTATAGGTGCATATGTTTCATCAAAATCTATTCCTTCACACTGCGCATATCCTTTTGCAACTAGTCTGGATTTATTCCTAACAACAACTCCATCTTCATCACATTTATTTTTATACAACCACTTGGTGCCTTTGACTTTCTTGTGATCTGGTTTGTCTGTTAGTTTCGAGACACGGTTTCTCTCCATTTGGTTTAGCTCCTCTTGCATTGAAATTATCCACGAGTAGTCATCCAGGGCCTGTTCAATTGTTTTGGGTTCCATATAAGACATGAAACATGAGAACATTGCCATTCCTGCTGGTTCTGTAGATTGCCTGGTTTTGACTCCATCAGTTAAGTGTCCAATGATTTGTTGAATGAGATGATCTTTGAGCCATTTGGGGGTATTATCTTCTGGGTTTGTTCCCCCTGTTGAGTTTCTGATGGACTTCATCTCTCTCTGCATCATCTTGATTTTAGCCTTCTTGATCTGCAACTGGATCAGCTATGGTTTTGTCAGTTGCAGATGGGGATCCTGTCTGATCTGCAGTTGGGTCTCCTGTCTGATCTGCAGTTGGGTCTTCAGTTGAGTCCATCATTCTTATGTCATTGATGATAATTTCTTTCAGAGAGGCGGATCTGAGCTTTTTCTCCATTGATTCCACCTGTTTCTTGTACTCAATAGTAGATTCATCAAACACAACATGAGGTGTTTCTTCCACAACCAATGTTATTTTATTAAATACTCTGTATGCCTTGCTTATTTGTGAGTATACCATAAATAGACCATCATCAGTTTTACCATCAAAGGCATTTAGTTGGGTTTTACCATTGTTGTGGATGAAACACTTACAACCAAAGATATAAAAGTAAGCAACAATTGGTGTTCTGCCATTACAAACCTCATAGGGAGTTCTTCCATGTATCCCTACTATTATACTCCTATTCTGAGTATGGCATGCTGTGTTGACAGCTTCAGCCCAGAACCTCTTGGGCAGGTCAGCTTCTGCAATCATTGACCTGGCTACTTCCTTCAGGGTTCTGTTTCTTCTTTCAGCTACACCATTTTGTTGTGGTGTTCTTGCGGCTGGCACATCATGCTGAATTCCATTCTGATCACTGTATTCAGTGATTGCCTTGTTGAGAAATTCTCCACCTCTATCTGATCTGATCTTTATGATTGATAGGAATTTTTCATTCTGAATTTTCCTCAACAGTTCAAGTAGTTTTGTTAATGTTTCACTCTTTTTATTGAGAAAAACAACCCATATATATTTGGAGTAGTCATATACTACTACTACTACTACTAAAGCATGCTTCATTCCACTCAATGTCCTTAGCTTGATGGGGCCAAAGAGATCCATATGAAGTAGATCCAAAACTCTGGTGGTGAGAGTGGTAGGCTGAACTGGTTTGAAAGTTTTTATAGTTTGCTTTCCCTTCTGACATGCATCATAGAGTGCTTCTTTCTTGAATACTTCTTCTGGAAGTCCTCTGACCAACTTTTGAGAGCTGATTTTGTTGATGACTTTGAAATTCAGGTGACATAATCTTTTGTTCCATAGCCATCCATTCTCAGCAATTGTTTTTGATAGAAAACAGGTGTTTGGAGTGCCTATATTCCAATCTATCATGTAAATATCTCTCCTTCTGAATCCTTATAGTTTCACTTCTCCGAATAGGATATAAATCACCATGCGTTTCCAAATAGTGAAAACTACTAAGTTCTTTTCATCACAAAATTAACTTATGCTCAACAGTTGGTATTTGAGCCCTTTGACATATTGCACTTTTGATATTATTATGTTTCCTCTCTGCAGCTCCCCATATCCTTTTGTTTGGCCTCGAGAACTATCTCCAAAAGTTACATCAGGACCTTTTTCTTTGATGTAGTTTGTCAGCACCTACTTATTCCCTATCATGTGCCTTGAGCATCCTGAATCCACAAACCATTCTTCACCTCCTATTGTTGAGCTTGAGGTGACATATGGGTAGTCCTTCCACCTTTTCTGCAATCATACAAGCAGAGATTTAGGTACCCAAATTTGATTCGGTCCTTTGGGGTTAGTGGGCTTCCTGGAGAAATGATCTCTCCTGGTATTTTGAAAATGTTGGTTATTCCTATGGGGTGCATAGTGCCTTGGTCTATATCCCTTGTTAGTATTATATATTGGATATGCCTCATAATGTTTGTGGTGTGGGTCACTCCTAAATCTTGGCTGAGACCATTTATTAAAGCTTTGGGGTCTCCACACCTGGTCATTTTGAAAATTTGGATAACCTTGAGGTTTCCATTTACCTCTCCCATTTTGAAATCTATTTTTGGGGAGTCTTTGGTAATAGTTAGAATAGTGTTTTGACTCTTGCTTTTGCCTTGGCTATTGCCTAGTCTCTTGTCTAGGTGGCTGCCTTGTAAACCTTGGTTGCTGCCTAAACTTTTGATTGGGCCGCTGCCTATTTTGATATACAGATTTGTTTATAGGCTCAGCAGTCTGGACATAAGTTTCTCTCTTGATAAACGTGGTTTTTGAACTAGAGGGAGTGTTGGGGTCATATCCAAGGCCTGATTTTAAATAAAGTGGCCTCTGGTTGATACACAAACCATCAAGAGTTATATATGATTTCAGAGATGTTATCTCTTTAGCTTGTGCACTGTTTAGCTGTTTCAACTTAGATAGCTCAGTTTTGATATGAGCAAGTGCAGCTGACTTTTCACTGTTTAAAATAGTCATCTTATGAATCTCAGCTGTGGTATTTTCAGCTGAGTTTTTCAAAGTATTTTCAGATTGTTTTTCAAACTCAGCTATGATGTTTTTAAACTTTGCTGACTCTTAGCTGAGTTTGTCAAAATCATTTTTCAGCTGGACTTTCTAATTTTTCAGTTGTGCATTCTCAGTTGTAACAGAAAGGTGAGCTGATTTTAAGGTTTCAGAATCTTTTAACAACTGATTTACAGACTTTTGGAGATCCATGTCTTCAGACATGTCAGAGCTGAAACCTTCTATAGTTTGAGGTTTAGATGTTATCTCTTCATCAGCCAGATTATCCATCAAGCAGTTGTAGTCATCATCACCATCTGAGAAAAATCCACTGCTTTCAACTCTCTCTTGTTCTTCACCAGTGAGAGCTGTCCTTTTGTCCTTCTTTCTGCCCATGTCCTTCTTGCTTTAATCCTTTTTGAGTTCAGGACAATCAAATTAGATATGTCCTATTTTGTGGGAGTTGTAGCATTCTACCTTCCAGTTTCCAGCTTTTTGATTTCTTCTTGGTTTCTCTTTGAAGTTCTTATTGTACTTTAAATAGTTCTTTCTTAAGTTTCTGAACCTATGCATGATGAAAGCCATATCTTAAAATTCAGAGGGCTGGGGGGACTAGCTGCAACTTGACTCTTTGCAGGTGATTCTGCTGCAAAAGCTATTCCTTTCTCAGCGGGCTCACTAGTTGATGAGCAGGGCAGCTCAAACTCAAATGCTTTGAGGTCTGAGAAAATTTCTTGGATCTTTATTTTATTAAGATCTTTAGATTCCCTCATAGCGACGACCTTCATGCTCCAATCAGGTGTGAGAGATCTTAGAACCTTCAGGGCCATCTCTCGGTTGCCATATGTTTTTCCAAGAGAATTTAGTTCATTTATGATCTTTGTAAATCTTCCATCCACCTGATCAATGGTTTCTCCACTCTTCATCTTGAAGTTGTCAAACTTCTGGGTGGCTATTGACAACTTGTTCTCCTTGATTAGCTCGGTTCCTTCACACATTACTGCCAATGTGTCCCATATTTCTTTTGCATTCTTGCAATTCTTGATTTTTACTAGGGTGGCTTTATCAAGAGTCTGGTATAGGACATCTCTGGCCCGGTTGTCTAGGTTGGCTAGCTTCCTCTCTTCAGGTGACATTTTAGTTCTCCTCTTGGGAATCTTCTCCGGCTTCCCAGTTGCAATTTCTTCTGGTGTGTTGTCCTTCAGGAAGATGAATGGTCCATCCTCTATTATACACCACATGTCATCATGAATGAATGAAAGATGAGCCTGCATTCTTATTTTCCAGAGGTCATATTCATCGGCATAAAATATAGGTAATCTAGAGTGCATGTGTTGCATGTGTTCCATTATTATGAGAGATTTATATATGCGCAGATATATGGATTTGGTTTTGTGAAATTGAACCAACCTCTCTAATACCACTTGTAGGTCACAAATCGTCAGGAATAAGTCTAGAGGGGGGGTGAATAGACTTATTAAACTCTTTCTCTGAATCTCGGTTGAGTAACTCAGCTGATATAATATGCCGCTAACAAACCTTAGTTGTAGATGACTAATGCGGAAGCACAGCTGATGACAGTGCAGGTGACTTATGTCGACTACATGTGACTTATGTCAAATGTAAGACTAAGTTATGCGGAATACAGTTGACTGATAAATGGAACAATAAGAATGAATGCAACAGATAAGTAAGATGAATGCACTAAAACACACAAGCACTTATAGTGGTTTCATAGGTGGGGTAATCCTCTACTAGTCCACTTCTCTCTAAACCAGTTGGAGATAAATTCACTGTAACTGTCAACAAGTGATAAATGTTACAGAGAATTCTCTAGTTATAACAACTTCCAACCAGTGGAAAGCCATGGTTGTTGCAACTCCCTTGGCTGTCTTGCACCTCTTGATCGAAAACCCGTGGATGCCTCAACAACTCGCAAGCTATCTATCACCTTCCAATCAAGAACCCATGGATGCGTTTACAACCTATTTACTTTCAAGAACCTCGTTCAAGAAAGCAACCCCATACTCAAACTTATAAGATAAGAGTTTTTGTCTTCTCCAACTTAAGAGCTTCCCAGTATATGAACTTTTGAACTTTGCTCTTCACGATGTTATTGTTCGCTTTGATAGCTTTGATTTCTTTGAATACTTTGTTCGCTTGTAAATATTGTTCGCATTGTACTTTGCTCATATCTATCTTTAGATATTTATACTATGAATCTTGAGCTTCTTCATAGCCGTTGTATCTCTTGTAACAAATCTATCCATTGGAGAGTAGTTTTCTTTGTTTATTCGTTCATCTTTTTGCACAACTTGTCTCTTTCTTCAAATCTGTCCGTTTGAAGAATCTTCCCGTTGCGCCGCTATTCTAGATTACTTTATTTGGAAAGTCTTCCGGGCGCCAATCCCTAGGAATAAATTATTCCTTAACTTCCGGGAATCATTCACTTTGTCTCCTTGGATTTACATCTGCATGTCCTGTCATTATTGTTGACTTTCAACGCTTTGCTGAAGTGGACTGAGCTTCCTCTTTGGTACTCATACATGGCTGCAGAATAAGTTTGGTCAACCTCCTCTGATATTCTGTTTGAGCGAAAACTTGTCTGATGATATCTCATATGTGGTCAATCTCAGCTGATGTTTTGTGTTGACCAGACCTCTGATAATAAGTCGTCTACGGTCAAACTTCTCTGATATAATCTATTGACCAGAACTCGCCTGATATATCGCCTGATTATATCCCGTCTGTGGTCAAACTTCTCTGATCTGTAGAGTTGACCAAAACTCAGTTGAAGTAATCTCGCCTGATGATTACTTGTCTAAATCTCGGCTGCTACAATGTTTTGGTCAAACCTCACTGATATTACAGTTGACCAAAACTCGGCTGGTAATCTGTCTATTCTATATTTAGCCAATTTTCTATTGATTAACTTCTGATCAAACTTAGCCTACTCAATGGCTTATAGAAGATACTCATTTGGTTCTTCTTTACAATTCCAGGTACTTAGTGCATACATTTATTAATACAGGGATGACATCATCAAAATCTAACAAGTGTTCCTAACAATAGTTAATCATGTATTTATAATGGATGTGATGATGGATGTCTTTTCATCTTCTTTGGCCTCCTTATATAGGTGTGAGCAGCCTCCATCCTTGGAATGGGTCATTAGGGTTGTGTTTAATTCTTTTCTTAGGCCCCAAGTAAATAAATCCCGAAATTAAATCTACACTGGGTATCTGTTTTGACATTAGGTCACCCAGTGTTAGCGGCTGCAGCAAGCTTTAAGGCCCAAGTTCTGATAGGGTGCCCTCTAATGGCCCAAATAACTCTTCTAACTCCAAAAATACTCTAAATACATGAAATGATCAATAAAAACACTTGGTGAAGTAAATTGCTTCCATAAATAAAAAGGTAGAAAAATAATATAATGTGCTAAAATAAATAATATGAAATTATGCAATTAACACATGGAATTACTCAATATTTTCTACGTATCACTCATAAATACAAAACGCAAGCCAAGTGTACTAAGATCAATATTAGTGACTTTATTTTGAGTTTTTTCAATAATCGGAATAGGAATATTCATTACTTCCTCCTCGAGCTCTTGATAAATGACTGCATATTTTCTTTAGTAAAAAATGAATAGTTGCTTGGTTCCGTTTTACTTCAAAACAAATTTTCAGAAATTTTGGTCGCTGACTCTATAGAATGTTAAACATATTTATTAGACTGATTTGCCCGATTTCTTTACATCTCAAACATAAAATAACATATACAATTAGGATTTAAGAATAAAATAAGACAACTACTCATAAGAATTCTATATATTTATATAAATGATGATTTAAAAGACTTAAAGTACTTATAGTGGTCGAGATTAGTGATCGGGTGAGGAGCAATCAGAACATAAGAAAAAGGGGCGATGAATTGGTCAAGCGAGGAGAGAAAGTGAGTTCTAAAATTTGTGCAAGGTATGTTAATATTGTTTGCGGCAACTTTGGGGAATGATGGATGAAATATTGTGAATCCGGTGATATCTCAGTGACATGCTCACATTAAAAGGCAAAACCACATTCTACATCGCAAATTCACAGTTCAGGGGAACAAATAAAAAACTCGGATTATGAATATACATAATGATCCATTATTTATATTAAGCAACTAAAATATCAAGGGGGCCATAGCTCCCAACTCCCCTCAAGTCCTCCAATATTGATCCCATTAATACAATGCATAAGAATTATATTCGTGACTTGTGTGTTCCTGTAAATTGTTTTGCGTCCTCCATGTGGCACCACGAGTATTTCCTTCTCATACCGTCGGAACTAGACCTACACCGAGAAAATAAGTTAGACGGGTCCGAAGAAATTTCCCCGCTAAATCTCTCTGATGCTCAAGTAAAAAAAAGCTTTTAAATATAAGTGAAATGAATTTTTTTCGGAGTTGAGAGGAAAATGGTGTAATCTTTTTTAAAGTATAAATGAATAGTATTTTACAGCATATGGGACCTAAGCGTCTCCAAAAAATAAAGGGACCTTAAATTAAGATAATTAGCCACATGTCCTTTCAAATAGTTCAAAATAATATCAATATTGGAAACAACTCGAGTTATATGTACACCTCGTGATGGTATTCCCGACGTGCTAGTGAGTAACTGGTGAACCGCCATGAATTTTTCGATCTATTTCCACAGCGAGCACGACGAACATGATTTTATCATGAACATAATTATCCTCTAAATTTTTTAGTATTGTTATAGTATAATTGGTCCATAGTCCCTTTAAATGACCTTAGTAAGGGAGTGAATGTTATCCAAGTTATATATTGAGTCTAATGATCTTCACCAAGTTTACATGGGACAACAATAATTCAATCCACCTCCTCGCTATTGGCTTCCATGACAACCGACTCTACTTTTGGACCATAATTGCCGCAATGACTTTTAGCTGAAATTGTAATATTGGTATTTTTAATTTTTGTAGTTTTTCGATTTCAGCTACTCGCTCATTATGGTACTTATGACATGTTCTTTTTTCACCTTTTATAATCTGAATGAGATTTTGTGGTTAATTTGACCTATTCCGTGATTTTCGCTATTTTCTTCATTATTATAGTTGTATCATTAGAGACCATGTTCGTGCATTTCAGGTGGATATATTTTGAGTTTGGTTATTGGGTATGTATGTTGATACTGAATATAAGCATTTCGTCACACGTTGAGTACATGTCGCTTTTGTCGAGGAATTTCATCGCTGCATCGAGCTCTTTGTGTTGTTATCTGTGCAGGATGCATAGGCACGCTACACAGTAAGTGTTTGCACACAATTTTACACATCTTTTTGTAGTGTTTTTCTCGTACTTACTGATCTTCAGTGTACGAATTTGTAGTGTTTATACTTAGTTATCCGTTGTTGGACTTGATTACGCTTTGGTGTTTTTCATTGTGTTTGCATGCATTTTTAAGGCCACTGTCATGCATGAACGAAGTGCTGACCCCCAAGACATATCAGGCGATGCACGGAGAAGAGAACGAGCCGTGAAAGACTTAAAAAGAGAGACGAACAGGCGACATAGTTTGGATCGTGTCAATCGACACTAGCTGTGACACAAGCCGTGTCAAACGACACCACCGTGGCCCCGGTCGTATTTCAGTGCAGATAAAAATATATTTTCTAGAGCAGTTCGACCCAGGTCATGTAAAATGACACGGCCATGTCACTGGGCGATGCAGATTTCCATTTTTGATGCTTTTGACGCGTTTTATCAGTCCTGGATCCTATTTGGCGGCTATAAAAGGACCCAAAGTCGAATTTCGAGCCTTCGGGTGGTCGGAATCGTGTGTTCTCTTAGCGCTTGGATTCGTCTTTGCGAGTACTTCGTAACCGTATCTTCGATTCATATTCAGGTTCAGGTTTCAGGGTCGTTCGGGCCGTCGAAAGCAGCCACGGCCGAGTCACGACCGCACATTTTGGAGCAGTCTTGCTTTGGCGAGTTCTGGCCGTAAGGTGCGATTCTGGCCGTAAGTGATCGGCGAGCATGGCTCGACAAATGCCGATTCTGGTATGGGACCGAGAGTTATGGCCGTACGGGCTCTAGGCGGCTCTGGATGAATGCCATTACGGCGTAAGGACTGGGGTACGATCAGTAAGTGCGAGTTACGCCGTAAGGCACCGCCCGATTCTGGCCGTAACCACCCGGTCATATATAGGCCAGGGACCGGCCAGACCTTCATTTTACCCCATTTCTTCACCCGGGTGGCGGCTGGCGACGGGAAAAGTCGGGGAGTGGAGTTTTTGGTCGATTCCACTCGATTTGTAGGCGTTTTTGAGGATTCTTGTCGATTATATAAACATTAAATCCTTGTTATCCGTCGGATCAAGGTAATTTCTTAAAATCTCCTAGGATTTGACTTTCGAGATTTTCTTCTTGATTTTCATGGTTCGTCCGATTTTGATGAATCAGTTGATGTTATTGAACATTATTAATCGTGTTCTATGGGTTGTATATCCGTATTTCGAGTTTGTTTAACTCGATTGGTGATTCGAGTGTTCTTGGGAGTTATCGAGCGTTAAGTGTTCGATTAAATGTCCCAATAAGTTTCCATTCGATAGTTTGGTGTGATTTTCGTTGTTTTTGACCTTAATTCTCATTGTAATTGTATATTCGTTGTTTTTATTGTTCCTTCCGGAGGATTATAGGTGCTCGAGGATTCCGGGTTGAATCCCGTTTGGTGATTGATAAATCGTGTGGTGTTATTCTCGTAGTACTCGTGGTGCTATCGCGTTCTTGATAGTGTTCGGGGGTTCGGGGCTATTCGGCATCCCATCATCGTCTCGTTGCGATCGTGATTTTGAGGCAAGTATCTTGCCCATACATTTCATGTTTCGTAGGCATAATTGTTGGTAAATGATTTTAAGTAAAATCCGGATGTTTAATGAATGTTAAAAAGTATCGGTATGTTCTCCATAAATGTTGTCTTTCAATGATAACCCAGATGCTTCGTGAATAAGTGTGTTTTTAGCCTATATGTGTGAACTTCGTTTGTTGAAAGACTTATGATCACATTTAGTGAATGTAATAAACCATAATCATTTACCGAGGTTTACGTATTGTTATTTGTGCTTTTTCGGTGAATATATGACGGGTGATATTGATTGTTACTCCTTTGAAAGGAGGTTGTGATGCTTAATGTTGCTTGGCTTGATAGTTGATTATTATTGTGTGCTTGTTGTATGTGATGTGCCTCCGGGTAGGATCGTTGAATCTCCGGGATCCATACTTGCTAGTATGGGTCGGGCGTGACCGTAGGGTTATCCAATCCGGGTATGTCTTGCGGGGACTCCGAGTTTCGGGGCTTGCTAGCCCGATGTCGGGGATAACTTGTGTGGTTATCCATCGGGTATGTCTTGCGGGGACTCCGAGGTTCGTGGCTTGTTAGCGCGATGCCGGATAACTTATGGTTGTGATTTGGTTATGAATTTATTTGTGCTTGTGGTCACGTGACTGTTGTTACGGTGACATGTGATTCGGTATGGTTTTCCCTGTGGGTTATTCACTCGGTATGTTCTACGGGAGCATCTCAGGTCCGTGGCTTGCTAGCACGGGACGCGAATAATCTGTGGAAACATGTTGTTATGATATGATCGGGTCTTGAATCTCGTGCTTGTGATCAGGATGGTATGATTGGGTCGTGAACCCCGTGTATTGTTATCGTAATTGTGCTTTGGGAAAATGTCTTTTGGGCTGTGTTCCTAAACGTTTTCAAAACTCCCGAGATCGTGAAATGTTTTTACAAGATGTATATCGGGTTTACCCCTATCTTTCGATTTAACCATTTTGATCAAAATGATTTACCTCGGGATGTATGTTTATGATTTCTAAGTCCTTGGAGTATGATATGTATGGCTTATTTTCGTATTTTATACCTGCACTAGCAAAACAGTGGAGTTTTGCTAACCCCCGAGGGAGGTGGATGTCTGTATTGCATTTAGGTTTTGGGGAGTATAGCACAGGGTCGGCATGAAGGATGGTGAAAGATGAACGATACTAATCACACGAGGGCCCATATGATGTCATATTGGTTTAGTTGTATTTTATTTCCGCTGCAGTATTCTTTCCCCGTGGTACGAGAGTATTTTGTGTTTAACCCCTGCGTGGGCATGTATTGGGATTGAGTTGTACGTATTTATTGAAAGACCAAATCGATCTACTGAGTCATTTTAGCCTTAAAAGGCATTGTTGAGATGTTCGATGTTGTTACCAGCCTGGTAGATCCTTGAGGAAAGGTTCTACGGCGTGTAATATCCCTGAGCGGATTGGGGGTGTTACATAAATGGTATCGGAGCTTAAGTTATGGAAACCTAGGCTGTCGGGTTTAGTGGTGTCTGTTTAGTTTTTGTCTCGTCGGATTTTGTCTGACTGAGTCGTGTCTCGACGCGTCGTTTGAGTTGGTTGGTTGTGATTAGTATCATGGGGCGATCATCATCTTCGTGCGACCTGTGGATGTAAGTCTCCCTCCTTTGTGTTGTGCCTCGTGTTTTATGAGTCACTTGTATGATTAGTCGTTGAGTGATGGAATATTTATGTAGATTCTTGGTTTCGTGATGCGTTTATGTGACTCATATTTCTTTTATATGAGGAGTGTTGTCGTTATGTATGTCCTTTTGACAATGAAATTGACTGTTTGTTTCTGGTAAAAGACAGGTGTTGTTTTGGTTTTCAACGAGTTGATGTATGTAAGTGAATGTTGTTACATGTGAGTTTTTAGGCATTCTAGCCTAATAGATTTTCTAAAACCTTGAGTATTTTAGAAAATAAATTTCGAGACGTACTTTTAAAATGAATTATTTTCTTGCGGTACTTTCAAGGTGCTTTCTAGTGCCGCATTATATTTCAAAATTATTCCAGTTGGGGACCAAAATATTTTGAGATATTTTCAATTATTTAGAAATGCTTTGCTGAGACCTGAGGGTCGATTATTCTGAAAGTTTTTCACTAAAAGAAAAGTGTCCTCATTTTTGTTCAAACGCAAAATGGTTTTCAAAGTCTCGACAATGATGTTTGTTCAACTTTTTGTAAAATGATACTCAAGATCAACTAGTGTTTCCAAAAATTTTTTTCAAAAGGTGGTTTTCATTTTTAAAACCTATCTCTCCGGTGTGAAGCCCGGGAACATATGTACGATGTTAGCCTTACCGTTAGTGGTGGTGTGAGCGTGGAGTCGTTCGCCACACAGTTGTTGTGTTAGCCATCTGTGAGAGGTGTAATGTTGATATTGAATGTTGTTGCTTTGTGATGATTTGTGTATTATCGCACCCGTGCGAGCTGTTGGAACTTGAGTTTGCATGTACATACGTGGTTGTTTCGTGATGTTTAGTAATCGTATGCTAGATATCGTTCGGACCGCTGAGGTCGCCGAACGATACCGTCGTTGTTGTGGTGTTTGTATGTGTGTTGCTTTACGATGGTAATCATTGTAAGTGTTGCGTGTTATGATTTCCTGTTGTGCTGAGTGGTTGCTTAATCAATATGCCGAGGGGCAGAGGTCGTGGTCGTGGCGACCGGGTGCGTGATCGGGATCATGCTGCTGGTGATGATATCGGTGTCGGTATTGCTACTATTTTACAGCAGGTAGCTACACAGATGACTCAGTTGACTCAGGCAGTTCAGCGTATTACTGATGTGACCCAGAACACTGGTGCAAATTAATGGCTTCGGGAAGTAATTCGTATGAATCCCCCTCGATTCGCCGGTGTTGCGGATGCATTGGGCTGGGATGGTTGGCTTTTCCAGTTGGGAAAGATATTCGAGGCTGTCAATTGTCCTGAAGAGCGGAAGGTGCCTATCGCTCAGTACCTTCTTGACAAAGATGCTGCTAATTGGTGGGAAGCTATTAAACCTCGTGATCGTGATGTCACGTGGGCGGAGTTCCAGGCATTTATGGAAGCTGAGTTCTGTCCGAAACCGATTAGAGAGCAGAGGATTCATGAATTTTACTTGGCGGAACTGCAAGATATTTCAGTGTCACATGCTATCATCGACTATAGCAAACAACTCAGTTATATGCGAGATCGGGTAAGAACCGAGGAAGAGAAGATCTTTCGCTTTGATAGACGGATGAAACCAGAGATTTGCGTGTATATGTCGGGACTCACTTGCACTTCATTAAGGGATTATCAAGATCGAGCCTTAGCCCGTGAACTAGCCTCGTTATCGTCGGAGTGTGTGCCCGAATCGAAGAAGCAGAAGAAGTCTGATGACCTTGCAGACAGTGCAGGAGTTGGCGTTTCTAGTTTGCAGCGTCGTAGTCTTTCCGCTGTGAAGCTCCATCGCTTGATGCGCGGGTTTGAGAGTTCCAAGTCGTCTGCTTTGACTCCTGGTAAATCCAGGAGGTTCAGTTTTGCGAGTTGGCCATCGAGCCTTCCGAGGTACGGACTTGAGCACTGATATCAGGACCGACTCCGAGGAGTCCCCGAGGAGCGTGGCCTATCAGTTGTATGTTATGTTATTTCCTTACTTTGTTGTTTCGAATTTCGGAGATTAACTTCTTTTATTCGAAGTGGATCGGATTTTGAACTCCTGTATTTTCGACTCTGTCGACTCGTTTATGTTCATTGAAATTTTCTGAACTTGTCATGTCCCTTGTTTTTGTTGATCGAATGAATGTGGTATTGTTTCGGAATAACTTGTTTGTCGTTGTGACCTTTCAATTGCCATTCCATTTCATGTGGATCTTATGTGAATGCACATCTTGTTGTTATCACCGGATCATATGTTGTCTCGAGTCGAGATGTGAACTTTGGGGTTGTTGTTTGAATTTTATTGTTCGTCGTGATTCGAACATGATTGTTCGATTTTTGTTGTCTCGATCGTTGATTGTTCAGTTTTTGTTGATCTCGTTTCGTGATTGTTGAGCATTCAGACTCCTTCTTAATTTCCTTAAGTTTGGGAAATTAGTCTCATTTTCGATCTTCCAACCATTGGGCGGTGGAATTCCATATTTTTTCAGCGATTAGCTCGCATTTTTATTGATATACCGTTGGGTTGGTCAATCGTATTGATTTTCGTTCGTTGTGTTTTGCTATTGTTCGGGTGTAGCGATTTGGATGGTAGCAGTTGTGTGATGCATGTGAGTCGTCGTGGGTTTTCGACAATGGATATCGTGTATTGTCTGAGTTTGTTTTACATTGTTCGTTCTATGTTTTAAGTTTCGGGACGAAACTTCTTTTAAGGAGGGTAGTATGTGATATCCGCAATTTCGATTTTCGGTAATTTTCTTTTTGGCAGAAGTCCATCTTAACAACTTTGTTGTGACCGTTTCGTCATTTCGAGAATGATTAATTCTGCACTTTTTGTCATCCGGGTTCGTTTCGGTATCGTTTTGTGGAGTTCCGTGTTCATTTTACCCCATTTCTTCACCCGGGTGGCGGCCGGCGACGGAAAAAGTCAGGGAGTGGAGTTTTTGATCGATTCCACTCGATTTCTAGGCGTTTTTGAGGATTCTTATCGATTATATCAACATTAAATCCTTGTTCTCCGTCGGATCGAGGTAATTTCTAGAAATCTCCTAGGATTTGACTTTCGAGATTTCCTTCTTGATTTTCATGGTTCGTTCGATTTTGATGAATCGGTTGATGTTATCGAACATTATTTATCGTGTTCTATGGGTTGTATATCCGTATTTCGAGTTTGTTCAACTCGATTGGTGATTCGAGTGTTCTTGGGAGTTATCGAGCGTTAAGTGTTCGATTAAATGTCCCAATGAGTTTCCATTCGATAGTTTGGTGTGATTTCCGTTGTTTTTTACCTTAATTCTCATTGTAATTGTATATTCGTTGTTTTTATTGTTCCTTCCGGAGGATTATAGGTGCTCGAGGATTCCAGGTTGAATCCCGTTTGGTGATTGATAAATCGCGTGGTGTTATTCTTGTAGTACTCGTGGTGCTATCGCGTTCTTGATAGTGTTCGGGGGTTCGGGGCTATTCGACCGCATCCCATCCGTCGTCTCATTGCGATCGTGATTTTGAGGCAAGTATCTTGCCCATACATTTCATGTTTCGTAGGCATAATTGTTGGTAAATGATTTTATGTAAAATCCGGATGTTTAATGAATGTTAAAACGTATCGGTATGTTCTCGATAAATGTTGTCTTTCAACGATAACCCGGATGCTTCGTGAATAAGTGTGTTTTTGGCCTATGTGTGTGAACTTCGTTCGTTGAAAGACTTATGATCACATTTAGTGAATGTAATAAATCATAATCATTTACCGAGGTTTACGTGTTGTTATGTGTGCTTGTTCGATGAATATGTGACGGGTGATATTGGTTGTTACTCCTTTGAAAGGAGGTTGTGATGCTTAATGTTGCTTGGCTTGATAGTTGATTATTGTTGTGTGCTTGTTGTATGTGATGTGCCTCCGGGTAGGATCGTTGAATCTCCGGGATCCATACTTGCTAGTATAGGTCGGGCGTGACCGTAGGGTTATCCAATCCGGGTATGTCTTGCGGGGACTCCGAGGTTCGGGGCTTGCTAGCCCGATGCTGGGGATAACTTGTGTGTTTATCCATCGGGTATGTCTTGCGGGGACTCTGAAGTTCGTGGCTTGTTAGCGCGATGCCGGGATAACTTATGGTTGTGATTTGGTTATGAATGTATTTGTGCTTGTGGTCACGTGACTGTTGTTACGGTGATATGTGATTTGGTATGGTTTTCCCTGTGGGTTATTCACTCGGGCATGTTCTACGGGAGCATCTGATGTCCGTGGCTTGCTAGCATGGCACGCGAATAATCTGTGGAAACATGTTGTTATGATATGATCGGGTCTTGAATCCCGTGCTTATGATCAGGATGGTATGATTGGGTCGTGGACCCCGTGTGTTGTTATCGTAATTGTGCTTTGGGAAAATGACTTTTAGGCTGTGTCCCTAAACGTTTTCAAAACTCCCGAGATCGTAAAATGTTTTTACAAGATGTATATCAGGTTTACCCCTATCTTTCGATTTAACCGTTTTGATCAAAGTGATTTATCTCGGGATGTATGTTTATGATTTCTAAGTCCTTGGAGTATGATATGTATGGCTTGTTTTCGTATTTTATACTTGCACTAGCAAAACAGTGGAGTTTTGCTAACCACCGAGTATTCGGGGGATAGATGTCTGTATTGCATTCAGGTTTTGGGGAGCATGGCACAGGATCGGCATGAAGGATGGTGAAAGATGAACGATACTAATCACACGAGGGCCCATATGATGTCATATTGGTTTAATTGTATTTTATTTCCGCTGCAGTATTCTTTCCCCGTGGTACGAGAGTATTTTGTATTTAACCCCTGCGTGGGCATGTATTGGGATTGAGTTGTACGTATTTATTGAAAGACCAAATCGGTCAATTGAGTCATTTTAACCTTAAAAGGCATTGTTGAGATGTTCGATGTTGTTACCAGCCTGGTAGATCCTTGAGGAAAGGTTCTACGGTGTGTAATATCCCTGAGCGGATTGGGGGTGTTATAGAGAGATCATCATCTGAGTTTTATCTTCTTCCTTTCTTCATTTCTCTTATCTTCTTCTTCCTTTCTTCATTTCTCTTTTATCTTTTGCCATAGTTCGAACATGCTTTTGAATAATTTGCCTATGAATTATTGTTTAGCTATATCGGGCTAATTTATTCGATTCAAGATATTGGAGTACATTGATTTGTGATGGGTTTTTGAGAATTGACTGTTATATTTACTTATTACTTTGATTCCCTTTGCAGTTACTTGGTTTTAATTCATGTTTACCATCTGATCAATGTCTTTACATGTTTAACATAATTGCTCATAATTCGAGAGACGAGGGTATTAATAGGTATCAAATAGTTGACATAACATGGATTACAGGATCAAGTGATTGGTGATTAATTATGATGAATTGATGGTGCGGAGTTAGATAATCTATGGTAGATGGAGACATCATTATAGGTTATTTAATCTACGTTTATTGCATCTCGAGAGGGACTTTAAAGTACTTATGTGATCATCATATTGGAAAGATTAGTAGAACTTTAGCTGAAATTCAATCCGATTAACCCTAGCAATCAATGGAAACCTAGCTTGGAATCGATTTTTTAAACCCATAAATTTCCTTCATTATAAATAATACGACTTATTTATTTATTTTTTTATTATTCTAGTCTTTAATTATTAACTTTCTCAAAATTTTGATAGTCCAGATAAAATTAAAAACACTACAATCGAGTACTTGATACAATAAGAATAATTAGTCTTCGTGGATATGACCTTTCTTGTCACTTCCTACATCTACTGTTTAGTATTTAATCATGTATTTATAATATATACTTCCTCCGTTCTTTTATTATTGCAACATGTTGACTATTATACTGTTCACATACACTCTTTTGACCATCTTTTATGATTTATACATATGAAAAATATAGTCATGTGAGATCTTGTTAGATTCATCTCGAAATATACTTTCAAAATATCAACTTCTTATAATTTTTAAAAATACAGAATTCAAGATATTTATAACCAAAGTTGTGCATTGGCAAGCGTGAAAGTCCAGATGTTGCACTTATAACAGAACATAGGTATTATTATTTTGAGTTATCCTGCGTGAGAGTCACATTAATTGACTCAATATGCTCGCTATTTCGAGCGATAATATATATATATATATATATCAACTTGGTCCACCCTCAACATAGTCGCATCTTCGACAACTCGTCGGAGCGTAGACTTGTCTCTGATATCAATTGATGCAGAAAAAAAAAAAACGTGACAAAAGTGTAATATTCCATCGATTATGAGAATACCCGAAAAAATCCATCCCCACCCCTAAAAATAGGACTCGAGTATCAATGTGTTGCGGTCTGTTGACAGAGGGTGAGTTCCGGTATCGTCCATGGTATACCCCCATGTAGTGCATCCCTGTCGGATGCACTACATGTGGCGTGTATGGACGGTGCAGATTGATGCACTAAATGAAGCATCAATCTACACCGCATGCATCTGCGCGTGTATCATCCGGCGAGGATGCTGCACGTGAGGTATGTGACTAAATGAGTTCCAGCCTCCTCTCCATATTCATGACATAGTATCCTGTTCAATTTTGACCACTGACGGAAGCTGCTACAAACTTCCCACCACTTCCATTCTATCAAGTCATTTTCAGTGTTACACACACTTATTGCATGCCTTATCAGACATTGTTATTCATTTAACAATTGTTTTCCTTATTTTTCTCTTTTTGTCTTTATGTATCAGCAAAGAATATAATCCCCCGTTTGTGTCCAGATATCAGTATCGATATCAGAAGATCATTTCGATATCAGAGAGAGTATAAATGAAGACACGTTTCATCTTCTTGTCTGGTGAGTACGCATGTTCGAAAAAGACAATAATAGTTCCAATCACTGACATTACTGCTGCCGAATAGCAGTATTTTTTCTTTTTTTACGATAAAATAGCAATATTTTTTAGCAAGTCTTTTGTAACACCTAAACATTATTAAGACCTAGTACGAATTTACTAAAATTAAATTTTCAAAATAAAATTAAAGAAATATAAAAAGAGAGATAATTCTAGAAAGAAAAAAATACTTCAAAATAAATCTTAAAACTAAAAAAAATTGAAAAGCTAAAAAAACTAAATATACTAAAAATAAAATCCCCTAAAAACAGAAACACCTTAAGAGAAATAAAATAATCAAACGCCTGAAAAAATCCAACTAAAAAACGAAAAACCAAAATGATTATGGTGCTCCCTCCCAACTCCCAAGTATTTGTCTATTTGTTACCCTTTTCTTCTCGATTTAGGCCGGATATTTCATTTTTTCCCTAACGTTCAACATAAATTTTCCATTTAGAAATTATTCATCCTATATTCAAATTACCTCTAACTACTCCAAAATTGACCTTTAACAACGTCATTTTAACAGTTACCTGTAAATTTTGTGTTATATATTGTTTTTAAAAAATCGTTGTTAAAAGTATCATTTCAACATCAGTTATCAAAAACTGCTGTTAAAAAAACATTAACAACGGTTACTATGATAACCAATGTTAATTATTTCCAAAAGAAAAAAAACTTAACAACGGTTTTTTAAAAACAACCGCTGTTAATTGCATAAGTTTAACGGCAGTTGTTTAAAATAGCCGCTGTTAAAATGCATATTTAACAGCGGTTAATGTTACTTTAAAAAAACGAGTTGTTAAATGTGCATTTTAACAACGGTTCTACAATGAACCGCTGTTAACATCATACATTAAAATTTTAATATAGATAAGATAAATTTTATATATACATTATATTTGACGTAATATATTTTTTATTATATTACAATATAAATTTAAAGTTTCATTTGATTAAATTTATTGTACAACATAATTAAAATATTTAATATATATTATAATATAATTGTACAAATATATTATATTTTGTAAAAATATCACTATATATTATAATTTTTTGATATATAATGTGACAATTTTCATTACAGTATATTATCAACATATAATATAACTTATTAATATTTAATCCATGATACAAATTTATAATTTCAGCATGATTAAGTTTTTATATAATATATAAATTATAAGTTTTCATATATAATATAATTCTACAAATACATTATGATTCATAAAAAAATATGTATGTATAATTTTCAATATATAATGTAATATATAATTTTAAATATTGATATATAATAAAATATATTCATAGTCAATATCTATTATAAATTTTTAATATATATAATGTAACATATCAATTTTTAATGTACATTATAAAATTTTAATTTTCAGCATGGTTATATACAATATATACATTATAATTCTTAATATGTAATATAATTTTATTACATTATATTATTATTTTATAATAATATAATATCTCAATTAATAATATAAATCATGAAAGTTTAATAATCAGTTTCATTTAATTTTTTATATAATATACATTATAACTTTAATGTATATAATATAATTCTGAAAATATTAATAAACATATATATATACATATATATGATTAATTGTACACTTATATAAAATAAAGCAACAAAAGTATCAGAAAGTGACTTTGGCTCAGTGGTTTGATACCACCTCCACCTTATGGAGGTCAGAGGTTCAACGGTTGTTAGTAAAAACCGCTGTTAAATTTAACAGCGGTGTCGTTCTGTGAGACTGTTGTCATGGTAATATTTGACACTGTGTAGTTTCCGTCGGGTTATTATTTCGAGTATGTGATGTGGATGATTGGTTCGTAGACCCCGTGTTCTGTGACCGGATTTGTATTTGGAAAATAAACTTTGGTTTGTGACCCTAAGTGATTTTCGATAAGTTGAGAATTATTCAATTCCTAATATTTTCAAAAACTCCCGAGATCGTAAAATATTTTGTAAGATGTACATTGGGTTTATTTCCTACCTTTCACGATTTGAACTGTTTGATCAAGTAATTTATCTCGGGAAGCATGTTCACGATTATTATGTTCTTGGAGTATGTTGTGTATGACTTGTATTCGTATTTATACTTGCACTAGCAAAATAGTGGAGTTTTTCTAACCCCCGAGTATTCGGTGGGTGGATGTCTATATTGCGTCCAGGTACTTGCAGGTTGCTGGGGAGCGAATCGCAGAATCGGTACGAAAGATGATGGAAGACGACAATACTAATCACATGAAGACCAGTCGTCGAGTATTTTGGTAGAGTTTTGTTGTTTGTCTCTCCGTTGTGTTATTCTCTCGTTTTAGGAGAATGTTGATGTATGTTAACCCCTGCGTGAGTATGAGTTGTGAGAAAGAGTTATCTATGCTTGATGTGTATGTTGTGGTAAAAGACCAAATCGGTCTTGTTGGGATAACAATCCCTGTATCGAGATTATCAGGACAAACAATCCCTGTATCGAAAAGATCATGACAGAATGTTTTGACAATATGCCAATCCAGCATACAGCAAGCAACTGTATCGAAAGATGATCAAAAGGTATCAACCTGTATCGAAGACTTCTCGTAGCCCCAGCATACAGTGAATCTATCATACAGCAAAAGAGTCTCATAAAGACTAAGTATGGAAGCTGTCTCGAATCGACAATACAGTTATCATTCCATATAGCATCCAAACAGGACAAGAAGGAATCTTTGTTATTCGCTAAAGTCAAAGTCCCGTTTGAGAAGATATATTTAAATACTAAAGGATAAAGTATTTAAATATCAAAGTCGTCAGAGATCTTCAATCTAGCGCAAAATTTGGATCGTGTTTTATTCAAACACATCATCCCGTTGGAATGGAATCTTGCTCAACGGATTTATGTCAACGGATATATTCAAGAAAGCTATATATATCCCCAGCCTTTGAAGATCTGGTTAAAAAACGAATAACTGATATACACTTGAAACAACGAAGTTATCATCATATATATCTGAGGAAACATATCTCCCAAGGCATTCTGCTATTCTGAAAGAAGAGGTATACAGTGCTCAAAACTGTGAACAACACATTGTTGTTACCCAAAATATTATCCGGAGATAGTATTGCTGGAATGGATGAGTAACAAACAAAATGCGAGAGCACGTCCGTGGGGAAGTAAATAACACAAGATTTGCCGGGTTTGTTAGGCCCGGGCTTGAATGCTCTCGCGAGATGTTATTAATACGAATATGTTGGAGTACAAATATTAATGTAAGAGTATAATTACAATGAGTGTAAAAGACCCTAGTTATCTAGCTCTTGAGTGCGGCTATGTGAGTTCTTGAACTGCAGGGAGTTCTTGTCTCTGTCGACCGTCTTTTGGTTAAGAGGTTATGAGAGAGAAAAGCCGAGAGAAAAAGCAACCAGAAAAGCAGAGTCCAGAGAAAAACCCATGTAAAGCAACGAGAAATGCCGCGTCCAGAGAAAAACTAATCCATTTCCAAGTGCAGGAAGCCTTCTATTTATAGGAGGAGCTGGGATGTCTTCATCCTGACGGGCGATCGCCTTCCCTGTACTATAATAAGGGGGCGATCGTCTTTAGCACATAGGCTAATTGCCTTAAAGTCCGTGGCTGTTGCTGGTAGCCAGCTGTACGAACCAATGAGAGGAAAACACACGTCTCTTGTCGCTGTCTCGGGAGGTCCCACTTTGGACCTTTCAGCGGGTCTGTCGGTAGGTGAGAAGATGGCGACAGGCTGAGGTCAAAGGGCCTTATCCTGCGGTGCCATTCGCGGATCTGCACATGGGTCCTTGCTTCGTGATCCAGTCTTTGTAGACTTGACGGATGTTGGCTTTTCATGGCATGAGGCGGTCGTCCGCGATCGGGCACTTGAGACGATCGCTAGTTACCGGGAGACGATTGCCTTGGGAGTCGATCGCTCGGTGCTGGGTCCTGTTCTGGGTCCTTCGATCGTCAAGTCTGCCTTGGTCTATTTGACTCTGGTTCGGTCGCCCGGTCTTTGTGCCGATCGCCTATTGAGATGTATAAATCTCGACACAACACACATCATCAGCTAAAAGCTCAGAAAGTCAAAGCTGTTGTTCAATCATTGTTCTACCCTTGAACCAAACCCATCAGCCCTGTGTGGACTGAGAAACATTGCTTTTCCTGAACTGTGTGTGACGAACTTGCATTGAAGAGACGAAGCTTCGGAACTGTGTGTGAAGAATCCAGTCAAGTAATAGCTTAAACCAATCTGTGTGAATGGTTGAAGGCTAAGATCATTATATCAATCTGTGTGAACGATATTTTGATTAGGTTTGATTATAAATACGTAGTTGTGTACATAGTATTTATAATAAACATTTTCACTCTTGTGTGAAGAACCAGTGGACGTAGAGGGGTTTACCTCGAACCACTTTAATTACCGTGTTAATTACCTTATGCATTTACTATTTTAATATTTGTGATTATTTTTAAGTATACACTTCATATCTAGTTGATGTATTTACAGCAACTCACTTTAACAAGACTTCCGCTGCGCACAACTTGTTGTTTAAAATACTTTCCAAGCTGTATCCTGTATACTTAGTGGCCAACAAGTGGTATCAGAGTGGTTAATTCAAAAAAGAATCAGTCGTATTTTTGATTGAATCAGATTCTTAAATCACTTATTTTTGTAAAATAGTCTTATTCTTACTTATTCTCAGATGGATTCATCATTGATCAATAAAGTTCCTATGTTTTCTATTAACGAATTTGATGATTGGAGAATTAGATTGGAGGCTCATATTGCAGCAATGCATGAAGAGATATGATTTTTGTCATACAGAATGGCCCCATAAAGATCATGAAGGTAAATCCGGCCCCAAGGATTGAAGGCCAGACTCATGCAAAGATGCTTGAAAAAGAGTGCGAACAATGGACTTCTGACGAAAGAAAGCCCGCCAACCTCGACAATGTCGCGAAGAATGCGCTATTTGTCACTCTTGACAAAGGCACGTTCTCTAAGGTAAAGAGCTGTAAATCAGCCAAGAATATCTAGGATAAACTCAAGTTAATTTGTGAGGGAACTGAGCTCTCAAAAGAAAACAAGATTTCAAAATTAACTCAGCAATTTGAATCTTTTGAAATGAAACCAACTGAAACACTTGTAGGAACTTGACCTCAGATTCACTGGCATTGTTAGTGAACTTGAAGCATTAGGCAAGACTAATACTCAAAGGGATAAAAACCTAAATATTTTCAGATCTCTCCCTGCCCGATGGGACATTAAGACCACAGCTATGCGTGTGTCGTGCAATCTTACACTACAACAGAATCACGATTTTGTGACTGTTAAAAACTGTCACAAATGGCAAAAACAGTCACAAATGACTGTCATAAAATCACCAGTCACAAGTTTTTTTGTGACTGTCAAAAACAGTCACAAAACAGTGACAAAACCTCATTTATATGACTTTACAATACCACTTTCCATGGCAGTCAGAAATATCATTTATGACTGTCATTGGCAGTCACGAATTTCATCTTTTGTGACAGTCATTAGCAGTCATGGATTTCAACTTTCGTGACTTCCATGGACAGTCACAAAAATCATTTTTCTTGACCGTCTTGTGACTGTTTTTAGAAGTCGCAAATGTTGAAAAAAATATAAAAAAATAGTAAAACCCCATTTTTCTCTGAATGCAATCTAATTATTATTCGGAATGAATTCATAATACAATCCAAACATATTTCTCAAAGTATTCACACAACACTCCAATTAGTTTTTACAAGACATATAAAAATCACAATGTAATGCTGAAATTAACACATGTAAAAAAAACTCCGAACCAACCCATTGGGAATAGAATAAGTACCGAGTATTAGTTATATATTGAAAAATATCAACAACTAACAAGTTAAACTAATAGAATCAAAAGCTTCATCCATGGAACACACGGGTGGAGCAACGCCTGCTAAAATAACGGTTTCAGGAGCACCTTTTACCTGAACAACAAAATAAAATATATAAATCAGTCATTAACCAAAATAAATAAAGATAAAAAATTCCTTGCTGTGCAGTACTACATTAAGATATAATATGGGAATACAAACAGCAACACTAACTATTTAGTTCATTTGAATTTGAGAAAATTGGTGACTAGTTTGAAAAATTTCAACTCAGAGGACGTTAAAACTAAAAATATAAACGAGAAAGTAACATAATATCAACTACCAACAGTAATATTATGTATTTATGTTATAATTATAGAAGCAGAACTCTCTTAGCCTGTGGAAAAGATGCTGTTTATATTTGATAATAAATCTAGATGCCGTGGAAAAGATGCTGTTTATAATTATAGAAGCAGAACTCACTGCACTGCTAATCCAAAAGTTGACAGATTGTAGCATAAAATAATAGATCTATATTAGAAGCATTAGCATATGGAAAAACAGGTAGGAACACAAACTAAGAAAAAATATATAAACCGACAATAATTAGTGTTGGGATATGGAGAGACTCAAACTCTCAGCTCCTATAATAAGAGCAACAGTAATCAACACCGTCCGTCAAACCTTCTGACAACACTCCCAAAAGTTGATAAAGAAAGGATTATTTATCGGGATGCCATGTCGCCAAGAAAGCTGACAGTGGCATCACCCATAATCCTCCTTTTTCCGCTCGGTCTTTATCATATCGAACAATATAATCCAATAAAATATACAGACCTGAAGTCGTAGTCGGGATTCATGTGATGGAGAGTTAGAAGAAGATAAATCGTCGTCTTCCGGCTGCCAAGTTATTATCATTATAATTTACAAAAAAGAAGAGCAAGAAATAATACACAAGACAATGAACATATGAAAGGCTTTTAGATTGATCTACTAAATAGATATTCATTTGGTGAAGAGTCGGTGTCGGATGACTTCCCCAGCTGATCAAGAATCTGGATTTGGAAAAAGAAAAAAGGAATAAGGAAAGGACAAGAAAGAATGAACTTAGCATTATATGCTGCAAGAAAATCTGAGATTGATATGGAAATATAGCATTATGACATAATGGTACAAGCCAAAACTTCATGCTATACAAATGGGCTAATAATCAGAATTGCCCCTGAGGTTTGATCTCACAAAAAAAGAAAAAAAAAAGGATCTTTCAGCTAAGATACAGTAGAGCCTCCAATAATACTCCATGCATGAATAAACTACATAGGAACAAAAATCACATCCCAACTCGAGCGTGTTAAAAATGGAAACAACAGCCACATAGAAATAACCTCTATATAGTAATATTTCTTTCTGGTCCGGAGGATATGACATTAAAGAAGCTGTAGTGTATCACCAGTGACTAATATATGAGAAGAAAACAAATTAAAAGCAATAAGCACCTAAACTGTTGACCAAATAGAGCTTTGATCGATCATAACTGATTACAAAACCACAAATTAAAAAAAAAAATTACCTCGTTCTCGAGACTGAGATACAGCTTCTTGTCCGTTCCTGCATGTTTACCTAAACTAGTCAATTTTTTTTTTGCATTCTATTTCCAATACAACGGGGAAGGATGTGGGGCACAAGGATAATATATATGCAGCGGAAGAATCTGGCATATATACCCGAACTATAGAACTGTCCTTGGGATGAGGATGACTAACATAGGCCCCAAAGATCATGGTAGGCTGATCATATTAAACCAAGAATGGCATTTCTCTGCATAGTGCATTTTCTAAAGTATTTTGCCCTCCAACCTATTCAAAACAGATCACAAAAAATCATATAAGGTTACCGGTGAAAACTCCATAATATCTAAAAACTTTGAAAAATTAATTCCGTACAGACCTTCAAATTCATATTCAGAGCGATGTTCAACATGTAACGTTTCTCGTCTTGTCATCCCCAAGACGACAAAAACATAATCATATATACTAAATAAATATTCTATGGTTTTATGTTAGGTTACCAAGTTCAGAAAGTATTAATAACCATAACAAGTATTGACATCAACATCAGGCAGAATAATAATAAACAAATTGAGTCGGCCTCTACGTATAGGAATGTTATATATAGACTCTCGATCTCATAAACACCAGCCAAGTGTGTAGGGATGATATCACTCTTGCAAAACTGAACCATTTCTGAATTTAGTTTATGTGGTCAGGATAATCTATAATAGATTAAGTGAAACATGTCGTCGATTAAATAAACACAGTTCCGATGAATTAATAAACCATAATGCTAATCAATGTATTCTTTTATTCTAAATTTAGACTGATAAATTAAAATGAAATTCATGCAATAACAGCAACTATTGACAAAATAACGACAATGGTTCCAACCATTTAGACCACATCCCTTCTAAAAGTATGTTTTAGGCACCCAAGATTTAAAGTACTTAAAGAGGAAAAGGGACTATAGAAAAACACAAACATGAAGAATAAAATGAACGTTCAACCTCCGGAAATGAACAAAAAAAAAATCGGTAACGAACAGAAAAAAATTATTGATTCAACAATAACCAATAGGAGAAGCAGAACGGGTATATAGCCATTCCGAAAGGCAAAGAAAGATATACATCAAAGTCATCAGCATGGTATCAAAATATCAATACTACATTTGTATTGGTAAAATCGGATCGGGCCTCCATTCCCAGTTCACCTCCATGAGCTTCACATGAAACCCGTTGATAAACGAAACCCAAATCATATGCGACACTGAGCCTCCACCGCAAGTTTTGTGACTAACCTTCGCCATCGATTCCGAAAACCAACAGTAACCGCTGATTCACCACCGTATTTGCCGAAGCCCATACACGATTGGAGCTGTAACTATATCGTGTCCATGTTCTAAACATACTGTAACCATCGCCTGTGCTAGTGGTTCCCCTACCCACTAATTGAAGGGGAATTGGTGTGGATTGTGTGAAATAGATTGAACATGTGATGTGTACGGAGAGAGTAGAAGGAGCAGAGATATAAAAAAATAAACTGTGAGGCAGTTGAGAAAGGGGATCAGGAAATAGTAAAGAGAAAGAATAAGAAAAAAAAGGAGAAATAAGAGAGGCGAAGATGCGTGAGGTTGAGATTTGAGAGAAAGAAATGAGAATATGATATTAGGGTTTGTTTCGGCAAGTTCTTCTATTCATTTTTTTGCAAGCATTATGACGGTTAATAAGAGTCAAAGTTACTGTCATTTAGCTCGAAAAAATTTATGACTGCGCAAGACTGTCACAACTCTTGTGACAGTCATGAACAGTCACAAGTATTTGGATTTATCACTATTTGGTCTTTGTGACCGTTATTGGCAGTCACAAAGTTATGACTGTCATTAGCAGTCACAAATCTAGTGAGTTTCAATGTCACAAAATTCTGTTTTTGGTGTAGTGTTAGTGAAACATCTACTTTTGATCTCTTTTCTGACCTCAAAGCATTTGAGTACGATATAGACAGGAGAGAGAAAGCTGAAGAATCTCCCGCTAGGACTACAGCCTTAGCCGCTGTATCCAGCTGAAGACACAACATGCCGAGCTCATCAAAGCCCATTCATAAGAATGCTGACAGCGACGATGATATCCTGTCGCAAGATGAAATGGCGCTCCTCATGCATAAGTTCAAGAAGTTTATCAAGCACTCGGGAAAGACTCCATACAGGCCCAAGCCTGTACACAAGGTAAGTACTGAAACTTCCTCTGGTGATGCTAACCTATGCTATAATTGCAGAAAACCAGGACATTATACAAATAAATGTCCTCATCCCAAAGTTCAAAGGTTGTCGGAAGCCGAGCAACAAGAAAAGGATGAAAGAAGACGAGCTTGGAAAAATAAGCTCGAGACCCTGATTGGTGAATCAGAAGCCTCCTCCATTCTATCAAAATCCGAAGAATGTCTTCCGATAGTCACTAACAGTGACTCATCTGATGATGATTTCGAAGATAAAGCCTATATGTGCTTTATGGCCAAGGACATTCCGGAAGATGAAGATAGCGATGATGAGGTAAGCTCAACTTCAGATATTCCCTCCAATGCATCTCATACTTTTGCAAACATGATGAATGAGTTTAAGACCATTCAAATGGACCATGAGACATTGAAAAATGAAAACATACAGCTCCAACTTTCTAACTGAGAGCTGAAAGAAGAAAACGACTTGCTGAAAGTAAATTACGAAAACATGTTTGTTGATTGTGAAAACAGCAAAGTCGCGCATAAAAAACTCATGGAGAGCAATCATCAACTTGCTCATGAACTAAGTGAGACTAAATCTCATAGTGAAAGCAATATAAATGATTTTGTTCTGCTTCAAGACAAAGTAAAAACTCTCAAAAAACGAGAAGGAGAACTTGAGACCGTTCTGAAATCTTTCGAGAAATCATCCAAAAGAATGGAAGAAATTATAAGCACTGGGAAACATGCTCATTATAAAAGTGGCTTAGGATACATCTCATTTTCCAATAAAGGGAAAACTAGTACTGTGTTCGTCAGGGGTGTGGAACCCATTCCTGTACCGAAAGAAGTTCCGAATCATGTGAAGGAACCTGTTGCACCGTGAACACCAAAATCCGCTATTCCGCCACCTCAGTCCTATTCCAGACAGCGGAATCACCAGCCATTCAGACCTGTAAGGCGTATCCAATAGCATGCTCCCCGAGCATATCAGTAGTGCCAATAGTCGTTCAGAAGGAAGGCTGTATCCAAATACCAAAGGCCCGCACGGCAGTACTTTCAGTACAGCACGCCTAGGTATTGGATACAGGAGCCTCCTCATTCATCGCGACAGCAAGTTTCCGCACAGTATCAACAACAGCGTTGGGAATCCAACCGGAGACCCAGAAGGCAAGCTGTTAGGCCGAAGAAAATGGCTCCACCTCCAAGACGGCATTCGTATTGGACTAATAATAACCCTGAATTTAAATGCATAATAATTATCAAGGTTATAGCAACTACGTATATGCCCCACGTAGAAATCGCAATTACGGACCTAAACCATCCTACAGTAAACCTATTGCTGTCAGGAAAATCTAGGTACCTAAAGGCACTAACATCCATGGACCCAACAATCAAAGGGGACCTAAATCTACCTAATTTGTTTGCTACAGGATATTCTGGAGAAGGACATCTGGTACTTCGACAGCGGATGTTCTTGACACATGACAGGAGATAAAAGCAACTTATCAGATTTTGTAGAAGGTCGCGGTCCAAAAGTACACTTCGATGATAAATCTAAAGGAAGAACAAGAGGGAAGGGAACCCTACTTGTAGGAAAATTCAAAGTCACCAATGTAGCTTATGTTGAAGGCTTACAGTACAATCTACTTAGTATAAGCCAATTCTGTGACAAACAGTTCTCGATGAAGTTCTATATAGATCACTGTAGAGTCAAGAACATCCTAACCAAAGAAGTTGTGCTCACAGGAAGCAGATCAGGTAATATGTATACTGCTGACTGGATGCCTATGAGCTCCACAATTCCTTGTTTTGTTGCCAAATGCACTGCAGATCTAAGCTGGATATGGCACAAAAGGATGTCACACATAAACTTCAAGAATATCAACAAACTATCCAGACAGGGAATGGTTAGAGGATTGCCAAATGTTTCATTCCAAAAAGACAGCGTATGTGGACTCTGTTAGAAAGGCAAGCAAATCAAGTCCACCCTGAAAAGCAAATCCTACCTTTCAACCCACAGATTTTTGGAAATACTACATATGGATCTCTATGGTCCTGTAGACCCGGTAAGTTTGGGAGGTAAGAAATACTGTCTCGTTATTATTGATGATTATTCCAGGTATGCTTGGACAATTTTCCTAAGCAAAAAGAAGGAAACAACATCAAAGCTCCCCGAGCACCTGAGAAAGCTTCAAAATGAAAAAGGGTCGAGTATCGTGTCCATTCATTCCGACAGAGGTACAGAATTTACTAACAACTTTATTGAGCAGTACTGTTCGGAAAATGGGATACAACATGAATACTCAGCTGCCCGTACACCTCAACAAAATGTGTTGCCGAGCGAAAGAACAGGACGCTGAAAGAAGCAACAAGGACAATGATTGCCGCAAGCAAGTTGCCAGAGCATTTCTGGGGCGAAGCCACCAATACAGCGTGCTACACACAAAACCGCTGTATCGTCAACAAGCATCACAACAAAACAGCATATGAGGTATGGAACAACAAAACTCCGTTAGTTTCGTACTTTCACATATTTAGATGCAGATGTTACGTTTTGAACAACGGTAAGGATCAACTTAGAACATTCGATGAGAAATCGGATGAAGGGATATTTGTAGGATATTCCTCTATTAGCAAAGCTTACAGGATCTTCAATAAAAGGAAGCTAACAATTGAGGAATCGGTTCATGTAGTGTTCGATGAACCTCACCATGATCCTACAGGAGTAGAAGACCTTTCTCAGAACATCCAACAACTTTCCATCATAGATCCACCAACTCCTATCGAACCTATCGTTGACCTAGAAATCAACCCCGCAGCTGCAAGAACTGACGTAGATGAAGCCTATGTTGTACAAGCTGAAGCCAAAACTACAACAACTCAAGATATAGTATGGGACTCCGAATTAGAACCCGATAGAAGATGGTTGAGAGATCACCCACAAGAGTTAATAATAGGAAACATTGATGCTGGTGTTTCTACCCGTAGGAGAATACAGAGTACACAAGGAAATGTACTATGTGCGCAAGAAAAACCCGATACTGAGATATCTCCATTTCCTGAATGGAAATATCTATCCGAGCTTAGAAGACTTAATATGTGCACCATCGCTATATTCTTAACCCAATCCGAACCTGTTTCTATCAAAGAAGCTCTCAACAATTCTCATTGGATCTCATCTATGGAAGAAGATCTTAACGGTTTCGAAAGAAACAACATATGGTATCTTGTACCCAGACCTACGCATCAATCAGTAATTTGAACCAAATGGGTATTTAGAAACAAGAAGGATAGAAATTGACTTATTATCAGGAATAAATCCAGACTAGTCGCCCAATGCTACATACAGGAAGAAGGCATAGACTACGATGAGACATTTGCCCTTATAGCCAGACTAGAAGCCATAAGGATATTTTTAGCCTTTGCCGCCCATAAGAGCTTCATTGTATACCAAATGGATGTTAAAGTGCATTCCTGAATGGAGACCTTGCTGAAGAAGTATATGTTGAACAACCACCAGGGTTTGTCAATCCAGAAGGCGAAGACCTAGTACACAAGCTAAGGAAAGCACTGTATGGACTTAAGCAAGCCCCTAGAGCATGGTATGAGACTCTGTCCCAGTATCTGACCGATAATGGATTCGAGAAAGGTGCTGTGGACAAGACCTTGTTCAAAATACATGAAGGTGATGACCTCCTGATGGTTCAAATCTATGTAGATGATATAATATTTGGTTCAACTAACCTTGCTTTATGTCAAAGGTTCTCTCATCTCATGCAAAGTAAATTTGAAATAAGTATGATAGGAGAACTTAGTTATTTCCTAGGTTTGCAGGTGAAGCAGTTGCTTACAGGAATTTTCATCAACCAGGAAAAATACAGCAAGGAGCTTCTCAACAAATTTGGAATGAATACTTCCAAATCATCGTCAACCCCCATGAGCACTTCTGTGCAAATTAGTGCTGATGAAGCTGGAAAGCCGGTTGATCAATCACTCTACAGGAAGCTTATTGGCTCACTCCTGTACCTAACGGCTAGCAGGCCCGATATCCAGTTTGTTGTGGGAGTATGTGCGCGATATCAAGTATCACCTAAAGAATCACACTTCGCAACAGCTAAACAAATCCTAAAATACATCAAAGGAACAGTCGATGTAGGACTGTGGTATCCTAAAGAAGGCGGCTTCGATTTAGTTGGCTACAGCGACTCGGATCTCGGAGGTTGCAAGCTAGATAGGAAGAGTACAAGTGGAACTTGTCACTTTCTTGGACCTAGACTTGTGTCTTGGTTTAGCAAGAAACAATTGGCAAACTCGCCAACAAATTGAATCGAATCTTCATGGTAGTTGCTGTATGCAGATCCTTTGGATGCAACAACAACCGTCAGACTATGGAATTGAAGCCAAAGAGACGCCGATTATGTGAGACAGTACGAGTGCAATTGCTATCACTCACAACCCTGTATTGCACTCCTGCACCAAGCATATCAACATGAAGCATCACTTCATTCGGAATCATGTTGAAAACAAGGATGTTCGGCTGGAAAAAGTTCATACAGATATCCAGTTAGCCGACATCTTCACCAAGCCTCTCGACACAACAAGATTATGCATGCTTCAACATGAATTGGGATTGCAACAGCCCAACTCCCTGTAAGTTTTTAATGCTTTTACTTAGCAAATTGAGGGGGAATACTGTAAGACCCAAGAATATAGTATCAACCATTAGTTATCTGTACACTCAGTCTATCAGAATAGCACTGTAGGAACCAAGCGATATGAATTACCCTACAGATGATGTGTGCAATAATTAAGGGGGAATACAGTACGACCCAAGAATACAGCATTAATCTGAAAGCTGTTGTATCGAATTGAAACCCGTATGTACCTTTTAAGGGGGAACACTGTATTTTCGCGGATACAACACCTACAATGGGAAATAAATTATCATGTTATTTATTTTAAACAATATTTTATGTCCACATGCCCTGTTATCATTACAAGTCGTTTGCATTAAATGGTTTACACGACATCTGGACATTGGTATCTTCAAAGCCACGATGTTTCAAATTTTTTATTAATTGTACACCGTTTTTTCGGGCAATCAGGGTAATTTAATAAGTCATAAGTGGGACCCGCTCCTATTTTAAATTAGATGATAAGTTGTACCGGTTACACTCAGTCCATCATGATCGTTCATTTCAAACAACGGTTCCCATCCCTTAAATATGACCATTTATTCTCTGAAAACCCTTCTTCGTTGCCCATTATAAAAGGACTAAAAATGCCATTTGAGACTCTTTATACTTTCTGCATATTGTAAGAGTTCTTGAGCATATAGCCTACAAACCTTTCTGTGTTATTGAAAACAGAACAGGTGTTTTTGAGATGTGCACCAATCTTAGGTTTAGGATGATGGTTGCAATTATGACCTGTGAGAAGGTCAACTGGTGTCAAATCATCCTCAAACGACTGCAGGAAGAAGTTTCTAAGCCTGCCTCACAGAAGAAATCCTTTAGTCTGCTTTTGAACTACATCTTGACCAAATACGGTGTTCCGCAAGATGAAAAAGCAAAAAAGATCACTTCTCGCATTTATATGGGAAGCATCAGACCCACCGTCTTCAAGAAAGGAACCCTCATTGCAAACAGGCCCTACGTTCGCAAATTTCCCCTTTCTGCCAACCCAAGGGACGTATCTTCGAAGTCCCATGGCAAAGAATCTTTAAGGAAGAGAAAATGATCTCAAAGCAAAAATCCAGTTGCTGTTGAGAAGTCGAAAAGGAAGCTAAGGAGGCTTTCAAAAGTTAAGGCTACAGAAACCTCCAAGGATGCTCCTTCCGTGGCTCAACCCACTGAACAACTCCCCCAGGGCCCAACCTTTGTGGAAGAGATGCCTACTACTGTTGATACAGTAGATCCCGAGCATTTGGCGGCTATGACGGATGTTCAGACATCTGCCAACATACAAGACTCTGGCGAGTCGGCTTCCAATTTGGAGCCAAAAGCTACTTCTCCTATGTGGGATTCCACACCCGTTAAGGATCCATCTTCCATCAGGGTACCAACCCATGTAAGGGATCTCTTTCCGATACAGGATTCCACACCTGTAGAGGAACCCGTTCCTACAGCGAACCCAGGCGCTATACGCAGCCCCTCCCCGGACACAATCATTACCAAAACCCTACTTTCAGTGCAAATTGAACAGACTTATGAACGGTTTGTCCAATGGAAGAGTTACAGAATTGCTCCGTACGACAACCTGTACAACTGGAGCGAATGGAGCAATGAAGAAAGATTTGTTCTGGAAGTGACAGACGCTCAAGATGTTGCTGTCCTGATCCAATGGGACAACCTTTGTGTTAAAGAGATTATTGAGAGCCATTTGTTTGAAAAAGCTGAAGCACGAAAGAAAGGAAAAGCTTAGTCCGTTGAATCTCTCGAAATTCCAAAATCAGATCCCGACTCGGACAATGATGACGAGGCCCTACAGGCTGGTCTAAGAAAGAGTCGCGAGGAGTCTGAATTTCAGATGGCTGCAGGAACTTCCAGTCAACATCAATCACCTCCCCATCAACAAGACGTTGTTCACGATAACGAAGATTCAGTCCCTCATGTCGCGGAGGAACAATCTGTTTCGCAACAGGCACCCGAGCCTATCACCGTCCTAGTAGAAGAAGAATCCAGCGCCATCCCGTACGAGGAATCAGTCCCTCTGCCGGAGCAGGTGGAAGCTGAGAGACAGCAGGAGGAATCAGTCCCTCCTGTATCCATGTCTTTAGAGCCCATCCCAGCACAGGAGGATACAGAACCCCCTGTCGCCGAGCTCGAATCTGATACTCCCACACCCTTAACCGCCTTGGAATCTGACGACGTACCATACCTGAGGATGTCCAACTAAATTCACGTCCCAATGTGAATTTGAGACGGTTGAATAGAGTTGAGGATTTCACCCAGCCAGACTCTCCTATGACTGCCACAAGTAAAGAGCGATTACATGCTCTTGGCCTCCAAACTATTTTCATCCAGGACGCCGTCAACGCCCTGTATTCTATTGAAAAAGCTCTTGATTGGATACACACATCTACCGTTGAAGAGATGACAGGACTGAAGCATGAAGTCTCCCGAGTGGAAGAAGCCTTCACTATCCTGCCACACGTCTTCAAGCAAGCCCTGAGCCAATTGCAAGAAAAACAGGAGCAAATCCTGAGAGAAAAACAATCAAAGATATGCATATCCGAGGCCAAGACAACATCTGCTATGATCGAAACCGGCTCCCATCTTCGAGCCCACGACAAGAAAATTCAAGATATGTCGCAGGTGCTCTCCTCCCTTGTTGAGAAAATGACAAATATTGAGACGAAACAGGATGTTGCTTTGCAAATCCTGGAATGCCTTGATGAGAAGGTGTCATACCTTGATGACGCCAAAAAGGGGGATGAATCGAGGGAAGCTGCTAGGAGAACAAGTATGGAGCAAGAGAAGGAAATGTTAGCTCGTTTTGAAGACTCCATCACTACTGATATAGCCCGTATTTCATCGCCGGATGTTAGAATACAGGGAGATCGACCATAATTCTAGGATCCTAAGTATCCTTGGAAGAGCCTAGTTCAAAATCCTCAAGCTATGAATCTTCCGTCCGATCGTCAGCCTACTGCAGCATAGATCAAGAATTGGAGAAGAAATGAACTGCTAAGATACTTTGTTGTTCTTATCAGGGAATCCTCATTATTCAACATATGCAGGATAGTTCTGGAAGCAGTTGAGGAACTTAAAAACAAGCTGGAAAAAGGAATGCTCCCGCTACAGCTGCAGATGAAGTCTAAACTTAGAAAAGGTGACTTGGTTACCCATGTAGAAGATTGGATCCTAGTCTTCGATAAATCATATGAAGGACGAGCCTTATATCTGAATCGAGACAGGGACGCTTATCAAAACTGGTGGAATAATACCAAGAATGACCCTAAAAGGCCATGGAGGCACGCAGACTACAGGAGTTAAATTTCCTTGTATTAGTTGTAATACCCGGTTGTAATTCATTCATTTTCATTCAGTAATTATCAGTCTGTAATTGTCACTCAGTGTATTTTCACTCAATTATAATCATTCATCAATCATGTTCATTCACCGTGTTCACCGTTCGTAAAAACTTCGAGTTGAGTATCGTTATTGTTCATCGTTTCAACTTTCCTCATATGAGTTCGACTTTGTTAGATCACCATTAATTTTTGGTAACTCCAAAAATTCTAAATCTCTTCAATATTATAGGGCATCGAGTTAGCTTTCCAATGGTTCAAACGGTGAGTCAATCGGAGTCCGGACGAGAGAGTTATGGTCGTTTTAGCTCAACCGCTCATCGCCGATCACCGCCGAACGAACTGCCGTCGTCCGACACGGCCCGGCCGTACTCGTCCGGAAAGTGCCGGCGTTCGCCTCAGACCCGACCGTCGCCCTGCACGGCCGAAGCCGAACCCTTCCGGATAAGCTGAACCGATCGCCAGACGCCCGACCGTGTCGCTCGCACGGCCGAGTCATGCCGAAGTCGCCGTCGGACGGGTCATCGCCGGAGACCTCCGCCGCGACCGTGTCAAGCAGACACGGCCGAGTCACTGTCGGCCAGGCGACACGACCGTGCCGATCGGCACGGCCGTGTCCGGCAGCCAACTCCTTAAATTCGCTTTTTTCAAAGATTTCTTCCATTCCTTTCCCATTTTTTTCACTTGCTACCGAGAGAGGAAGCTTGAGGGAGGGTTTTTCCTTCACAAATCATTTGGGTGTTTGATTTTCTTCATCTCCTTTCGATCGTGAAGCCCGGATAATCAATCTAACGCGTATTCTTCGGATTAAAGCACTTGGATCATCAAGAGGTAATTCCTTCAACACTTTGGACTTCGATTTTGTGTTGAAATAGGATGTTTTGGACGTTATAATCATGATATATGAAGGGATATGTATATGATTATGAGTTTGTATAAGGATTCATTGGATTATTGAGGGATTATTCAAGAACACCTTGTAAATCGAGTTGGAAATGGGGATTTTCGACTAATTGTTGTTATAATCACACTTTTGGATATTCATAACGGATTATTGATCGTATTGGAGATGTTTTGTTGGTTTGAAACACTTCTTGGAGATTTTGATATTGGTATATTGAGGTTTGATTGTAAACAATCGGAGTTTGGATACAACGTGTTTGATTTAATGCCGCAATGGACTTAGTTTTATCGTATCGACGTTTTGAGTTCGTTATATTCGTGTTTGATTCGTGTATTGAACGGATTGTTGGTAATTGTATTATTTAAGGTTGTTCGAGCGACCGATATCTCAATTAGGACGTTGTTCGTGGAAGGATAATTGTCGCCGGTGTTGAGTAAGTTGATTCTTACTCTGCTAAAAGGATACTCATTCCTTTTGTTGTTGATCATTCATAATCATAACTCATTCATCATTGTATTAATCATTTTGAGACTTGTAATTGTCGGATAATCATTTCATTAGCGAGGAACGGCGGTTCCAATCATTTCATTGAAAACTATCAATCACTTCATTATCACTTTCGTATCGGTGAGTCATTCTTGACTTTGTCGGATTATTATTATTCATTGATATTCATTATGGTCATTCTTGTTCATATGACCTTCTCGGGTTCATATTGCGTGGCCGGTGCGGATGTGTGGAATTTTTAGTCGGGCACGTGATGGCCATGTATTGGGAGTGATACATCGACTGCACACTGAACGATTACCTCCGTGAGACTAATTAGGTACAAGGACGGGTGTGTCCGGTCATTCGTCTTGTACACTTGCACATAACACTACGGGCGTACTATGATACTCCTCTTCAGCGTAATTCATAATTAAGAATATTTCATAACTTCAGATAAATCATGATTGTGTAATTTCAACTCTTGAGGATTGTTGTTCTGTGTAACTGACCCCGTTGGGGGATTTTGTTTTCAGGTCACGGCAAGGCAAAGACACGGGAAGAGCATGTTGACGGCGACGAGTCCCAGTGATACTAGTAGGGGGCCCCAGTCATTCCGTTTATTTCAGTCATTTCAGTCATTTCCGTCATTTGTATTTTCCGCTGCAAATTCCGTTTGAGATGCTTATTTGTTCAGGGTGGTGTATTTTATCTCCATATAAAATATACTAGTATTCTGTTTTGTCCTGGTGTAATGTACTTAAACTCCTCATCGGAGTACTTGGTAATATAATGTGGTTCGGTACTACAATTATATTATTTAATTCATCATTTTTCATTTGCCTGGTGGGTCCCAGTCGGGGATTCACGGCACTGTAATACCTGCCTAGTTTGGGGTGTTACAGAGTTGGTATCGGAGCGTGGTTTTGAATACTACCCTCCAAGTCATGTCTCATTTGAAATCATCGTCATCGGACTAGTATCATTGGACTTTCGCGTCACGTGTGACCTGTGCAAATGCCGAGCCAATCAGACCAAGAACTGTAAGATTTCTAATGCCATGGTATAATTTCTGGCAATAGTCATTCATTCATAATTCATCAGTTAACAATCCTCAATCATCATTGTCATTTTGACCAGACGGCCGTGTTAACTCATTAATCACCAATTCATTTCATTGTTCGATTGTTGATCGTGAAGATCGAATCATTAATCTTGTTAACTCATTCAAGATAATCATTTCAATAATTTCATCGATAATCATGTCACCTCGCTTAATCATTCATATAATCACTAAGTTAGAACATGTATACTCATTTTCGTCATCTCATGACATAATCATAACGTGATATTCATGCGGGGATTATAATCATCATGTGACTTTCCTACTTCAGTATGGAGAGAGCAAGAAGAGGACGCGGAGGACGAGGCCGTGGTGCGGGCCGAATCCCGAGAACTCGTGCGAACACACGTGCGAACGCGAGGAATAATGTTAACTCATCTAGCAGTGACGCTGCCACTCATTCACCAGGGCGTGATCATTCACTTTCGGAGTCGTACTCGGGACACGGCTCGGTCGAAGGTGTTCGGATCGATCCACTCGCCTTTATGCAGGGCATGATGGCCCAGATGACTCAGATGACACAACTAATGGAGACGATGCAAAATTCAGCTAATCAAAATCAACAGGCTCCTCCGCCGCCACCTCAGAGGCAAGAGAGGAATGTAAGTAATATCATCGGCGATATCTCTCGCCAGAGGCCACCCACTTTTGAGGGCTCGTCTGAGCCGGCAGATATCATTCATTGGCTCGAGCATTTCGAGAAGTTGTTTGCTATGGTAGAGTGTCCCGAAGGACACAAAGTTTCTGTTGCGGCTTACTACCTGGGTAAGAGCGCACATTCTTGGTGGTTATCGTTGAAGCCCACCGAAGGATCTTGTACTTGGGATCAGTTCAAGACTCTCATGATGGAGAGGTATTATCCGGCCCCACTCAGAGAGGCCAAGCTGTCGGAATTGCTCACCCCCAACCCCTCAGCAGACGAGGATGTTCTCGCCATTGCCGAGAAATTTCAGGAACTTCTTCCTTTCGCCTCATCCATCATTCATTCGGAGGCGGATAAGATCAAGTATTTCAAAGAAGAGGTCAAAACCCCGTATGAGACTTCGCCATTTAATCATAATTGCACCATGTTGGCGAATTCATTGAGAAAGCTCTCACCTACGAGCTTATCGCTAAGGAAATTGCTAAGTAGCAACCTTCGTCCGCTAGCAAGAAATCGAAGAATCGTAATCGACCAAGGTGGTCGACAACCTTCAAGAAACCCCGCGGGCTCGCTTTTGAGCGACCTCCTGTCGTCTAAACCCGCGAATCTCGCCACGAGCGGCGATTCGGCCATCACTCATAACCGTGGGGATCTTGGTCATGTCAAGCACTAAGTGTCCGAGACATCACGTGTCATAACTGTGGAATTGTGGGACATAAGGCCCGTTTTGCCGTAGGGACTCCAAACCTACTCGACGTCATCTCGGGCACCTAAGCAACACTGCTCGTAATCGAGACCACTCAATCGGGCTGCTTAAAACGACGGGAGCGACTAAAGGTGGAGCTTTTAGCCATCAGACGAGAGCGTCCGGTGCCGGGACTAGCAAGCCCCGGATTTATGAGATGAAGAAGACCGATGATCCCGAGGCCCGAATGATCTCAGGTATACTCGATATCCTATCTCAACCTGTGTGTACCCTTTTTGATACTGGTGCATCGCATTCTTTCATTTCCGAGTCATGTTTGAGTAGACTACGTCTGGGTAGTGCTACTAGTTGTGAGCCTTATGTCATTGGCCTACCCGATGGTAGACGAATTATCGGCAATCGTGAGATTCGTAATTGTCCGATTCGGGCCATGGTCGTGTATGGCCGGACCTAATCGTGGTAGATTTGCCGAGAGACGACGTCATCTTGGGTATTGATTGGATGGATCGTCATGATGCCATCATTAGTGTCCGTAAGCGTATGGTCACTATCATTTCGCACGATGGGGTTGAATGTGTGTTTCGTGGAGGTAATCCTACTGCTCGTAAGGTCATTAATTTGATAAAAGCGGAAGATTACTCAATCGGGGATGTCGGTTATTGGTGCTATATGGCCAAAACCGAGAAGTCATCGAATGTTGACGGATATTCCGGTGGTGAGGGAATATGCCGATGTTTTTCCAGACGAGTTACCTGGTTTGCCTCCACAGAGGGATGTGGAATTCACGATTGAGTTGGAGCCTGCACGCCCCCGATATCGAAGGCACCGCACGGATGGCCCCGACCGAAATGCAGAGTTAAAGAACCAACTTGAGGAGTTGTGCGAGACAGGTTCTATCCGACCGAGGGCGTCCCCGTGGGGAGCACCAGGGCTGTTCGTCAAAAAGAAGGAGGGTTCTTGTCGCTTGGGTAGCGAGTCTCGGGAGTTGACTAAGGTGACAATCCAGACTAAGTATCCTTTACCCCGTATCGATGACCTTTTGGATCAACTTCAGGGAGCTTCGGTATTTTCCAAGATCGACTTAAGATCTGGATATCATCGCCATGGATTCGAGAGTCGGATATCGCTAGACGGCGTTTCAACGCGTTATGGTCATTATGAGTTTGTGGTTATGCCGCTCGGATTGACTAATGCACTGCGGTATTCATGGAGTTAATGAATCGGGTCTTCATCGACTTTTGGATCGGTTTGTTGTTGTCTTCATCGATGACATTTTGATTTATTCTCGTGACCGGGAGGAACACGAGTTTCACCTTCATCAAGTGCTCGACGTGTTGAGACGAGAACAACTTTATGGGAAGTTTTCCAAATGTGAGTTCTGGATGTCCGAAGTGACGTTTCTCGGACACGTAATTTCATCGACGGAGTTCGTGTCGATCCTCGGAAGACGGAGGCTATTCGAGATTGGCTACCTCCGAAGCGTTAAGGAAATCCAAGTTTCTGATTAGCGGGTTATTATCGGCGATTTGTGGAAGGATTTTCTAAAATCGCTCAACCCTTGACGAACTTATTGCGGAAGGATAAGAAATACACGTGGTCCGACGCGTGTCGTGAGTTTTGAGGAACTCAAGAGCCGGTTAATGTCAAGACTGTACTTTCCTTGCCGCAGGGAACTAAGGATTTGTGGTTTATAGTGATGCGTCGGACAGGTCTCGTGTGTACTCATGCAGACTGGGAAAGTTATTGCCTATGCTTCACGGCAATTGAGACCTTACGAGGTTAATTATCCGACCCACGACTGGAGCTAGCACCGTGGTGTTCGCTGAAGATTTGGCGTCATTACCTTTATGGCGTCACCGCCGATATTCACCGATCATAAGAGTTTAAAGTATATATTTACTCGTATGAGTTAAATATGCGCGAGACGGTGGTTGGAATTAATCAAAGATTATGATATCGAGATCCTCTATCACCCGGCAAGGCGAACGTCGTCGCCGACGCCTTGAGTCGTAAGTCCGTTCAGAGCAGATGCTTGCCCGTTTAACGATTCGAAGGAGCTTCAGCGGGAATTCCTTAGACCCGAGATCGAGGTTTGGCTTCAGCGAGTTCAGGGCGGCTTTGTATGTTAGAGATTTCATCGTCACTAGAGGAGACAATTCGAGAGAATCGGGGTTCGGACCCATCATTGTTACGCATCCGTGAGGATGTGGCTCAGGAAAGCCCTGGATTTGTGGTCCACGAGGATGGACTTTTGAGGTTTAAGAATCGGTTGTGTGTACTGCGAATGACGAGTTGAAAAACTCGATTTTGAAAGAAGCTCATGCTACCCCTTATTCTGTGCATCCGGGGTCTAGCAAGATGTACAAGGACTTGAAACAAAATTACTGGTGGAGTAATATGAAGCGAGAAGTCGCAGAATTTGTTTCGAGATGCTTAACCTGTCAACAAGTTAAGATTGAACATCAGCGACCGGCGGGTATGCTGAAACCTCTTCCTATTCCCGAATAGAAGTGGGAAGACATTTCTATGGATTTCATCACGAGTTTGCCGACGAGTCATCGTGGCATGAATACGATCCGGGTGATCATGGACCGCTTAACTAAATCAGCTCATTTCCTTGAGATCAAGGAAACGTGGGGTCCCGAGAGACTTGCTCAACTGTTCATCAAAGAGATAGTCAGACTGCACGGTACTCCTAAAAGTATCGTTTCCGATCGTGACGACGGTTTGTGTCGCATTTTGGAAATCGGTTCATCGTGCTATGGGAACCCGGCTTAATCTCGATCGCTTTTCATCCTCGGTCGACGGACAATCAGAGAGGACCATTCAGACATTAGAGGACATGTTGAGGGCATGCGTCCTCGATTGGAAAGACAATTGGGAAGCCCAACTACCTTTGATCGAGTTCACGTATAATAATAGCTGGCATGCTTCGATCAAGATGGCACCTTACGAGGCCTTGTATGGTCGTCGTTGTCGATCTCCGTTGTGTTGGGACGACTTATCAGAATCAATCGGCACCGAGCTCGATATGCTTATAGCCGCCCGTGAAAAGGTAACTTTGATCAGGAATCATTTGTTGACCGCTCATAGTCGGCGTAAATCATATGCAGATAACCGTCGTCGACCATTAGAGTTCGAGACAGATGACCACGTGTTGGTCAAGGTATCCCCGAGTCGTGGTATCTTCCGTTTCGGGAAGAGGGGGAAGTTAAGTCCGAGATTCATTGGACCGTTTGAGATTTTGGATCGAGTGGGCGAGTTAGCTTATCGTTTGGCTTTACCTCCGGCGTTGAGCCGAATTCATAATGTGTTTCATGTCTCTCCATGCGGAAGTATGTTGCGCACTGAGTCACATACTTCAGTTCGATGAGATCGAGATCGCCGACGATCATTCATATGAGGAGCGTCCTGTGCGAGTTTTAGAGCGGCGAATCAAACAGTTGAGGAATAAGACGATCCCTTTGGTCAAGATTCAGTGGTCTAGACACGGAGTCGAAGAGACCACTTGGGAAACCGAGGAGAATATGCGGGAGTGTTATCCCGAGTTGTTTGACCCTTAGTTTCGGGGACGAAACTCTTTTAAGGGGGGGTGTATGTAATACCCGGTTGTAATTCATTCATTTTCATTCAAGAATTATCATCTGTAATTGTCACTCAAGTGTATTTTCACTCAATTATAATCATTCATCAATCATGTTCATTCACCGTGTTCACCGTCGTAAAAACTTCGAGTTGAGTATCGTTATTGTTCATCGCTTCAACTTTCCTCATATGAGTTCGACTTTGTTAGATCACCATTAATTTTTGGTAACTCCAAAATTCTAAATCTCTGCAATATTATAGGGCATCGAGTTAGCTTTCCAATGGTTCAAACGGTGAGTCAATCGAGTCCTGACGAGAGAGTTATGGTCGCTTTAGCTCAACCGCTCATTGGCGATCACCGCCGAACGAACTTCGGCCGTGTCGTCCGACACGGCCCGTGCTACTCGTCCGGAAAGTGCCGGCAGTGTTCGCCTCAGACCCGACCGTGTCGCCTGCACGGCCGAGTCGAACCCTTCCGGATAAGCGTAACCGATCGCCAAAGACGCCCGACCGTGTCGCCAGCACGGCCGAGTCATGCCGAAGTCATTGCCGGACGGTCATCGTCGGGAGACCCTCGCGCGCGACCGTGTCAAGCAGACACGGCCGAGTCACCGCCGGCCACCAGGCGACACGACCGTGCCGATCGGCACGGCCGTGTCCTGGCAGCAATCAACTCCTTAAATTCGTTTTTTCGGATTTCTTCCATTCCTTTCCCATTTTTTCACTTGCTACCGAGAGAGGAAGCTTGAGGGAGGGTTTTTCCTTCACAAATCATTTGGGTGTTTGATTTTCTTCATCTCCTTTCGATCGTGAAGCCCGGATAATCAATCTAACGCGTATTCTTGATTAAAGCACTTGGATCATCAAGAGGTAATTCCTTCAACACTATGGACTTCGATTTTGTTTAGAAATAGGAATATTTTGACGTTATAATCATGATATATGAAGGGATATGTATATGATTATGAGTTTGTATAAGGATTCATTGGATTATTGAGGGATTATTCAAGAACACCTTGTAAATCGAGTTGGAAATGGGGATTTTCGACTAATTGTTGTTATAATCACACTTTTGGATATTCATAACGGATTATTGATCGTATTGGAGATGTTTTGTTGGTTTGAAACACTTCTTGGAGATTTTGATATTGGTATATTGAGGTTTGATTGTAAACAATCGGAGTTTGGATACAACGTGTTTGATTTAATGCCGCAATGGACTTAGTTTTATCGTATCGACGTTTTGAGTTCGTTATATTCGTGTTTGATTCGTGTATTGAACGGATTGTTGGTAATTGTATTATTTAAGGTTGTTCGAGCGACCGATATCTCAATTAGGACGTTGTTCGTGGAAGGATAATTGTCGCCGGTGTTGAGTAAGTTGATTCTTACTCGGTTAAAAGGATACTCATTCCTTTTGTTGTTGATCATTCATAATCATAACTCATTCATCATTGTATTAATCATTTTGAGACTTGTAATTGTCGGATAATCATTTCATTAGCGAGGAACGGCGGTTCCAATCATTTCATTGAAAACTATCAATCACTTCATTATCACTTTCAGACGGTGAGTCATTCTTGACTTTGTCGGATTATTATTATTCATTGATATTCATTATGGTCATTCTTGTTCATATGACCTTCTCGGGTTCATATTGCGTGGCGGGTGCGGATGTGTGGAATTTTTAGTCGGGCACGTGATGGCCATGTATTGGGAGTGATACATTGGATCGTGCACAGAACGATTACCTCCGTGAGACTAATTAGGTACAAGGACGGGTGTGTCCGGTCATCCGTCTTGTACACTTGCACAGAACACTACGGGCGTACTATGATACTCCTCTTCAGCGTAATTCATAATTAAGAATATTTCATAACTTCAGTTAATTCATGATTGTGTAATTTCAACTCTTGAGGATTGTTGTTCTTGTAATCGACCCGTTGGGGATTTTGATTTCAGGTCACGGCAAGTAAAAGGCACGGGAAGAGCAAGAATACGGCGACGAGACCCAGTGATACTAGTAGGGGGCCCCAGTCATTCCGTTTATTTCAGTCATTTCAGTCATTTCCGTCATTTGTATTTTCCGCTGCAAATTCCGTTTGAGATGCTTATTTGTTCAGGGTGGTGTATTTTATCTCCATATAAAATATACTAGTATTCTGTTTTGTCCTGGTGTAATGTACTTAAACTCCTCATCGGAGTACTTGGTAATATAATGTGGTTCGGTACTACAATTATATTATTTAATTCATCATTTTTCATTTGCCTGGTGGGTCCCAGTCGGGGATTCACGGCACTGTAATACCTGCCTAGTTTGGGGTGTTACATTAGTTTTTTTTGTAATCTTATTTTCAGAACAGCAAAATTTTGTAACTATTCGTTTCAATATCAATAAAATACTTGCATGTCTTGAAAGATTACAACTCGTAATCTACTGTGTTATTGTATGTTTACAAACACGTAATTTATCCTTGCTGTATATAAGTATGAAAATTATCTTAATACATAAGTTGTAAGAACTTGTCTGCAAATAATTCATAGTTTAAGTTGTAATAGAATACAATGTAAGATTGTGCCTGCGCGCCAATCATAAGTTTAAACATGTATCACTCTTTTGACAAAAGCTGAACTTGCGAGCAGTTCTTAGTATTAGGCTAATTGATGAAGGCCAGAACATTCGAATAGAAGACCAAGAAGTTTGTCCTCCTTCAAGATGCTAAGTGTCAAAGTTTTGGAAACATCAAGGATGTTTGGATAACATCATAAGGTTTTAAAAGGAAGACTTGGAAGGACTTGGCAAATTATCAAAAGGGGGAAATTGTTAGGATAACAATCCCTGTATCGAGATTATCAGGACAAACAATCCCTGTATCGAAAAGATCATGACAGAATGTTTTGACAATATGCCAATCCGGCATACAGCAAGCAGATGTATCGAAAATCTGATCAAAAGGTATCAACTTGTATCGAAGACTTCTCATAGCCCCAGCATACAGTGAATCTATCATACAGCAAAGAAGTCTCATAAATACCAAGTATGGAAGCTATCTCGAATCGACAATACAGTTATCATTCCATACAGCATCCAAACAGGACAAGAAGGAATCTTTGTTATTCGCTAAAGTCAAAGTCCCATTTGAGAAGATATGTTTAAATACTAAAGGATAAAGTATTTAAATATCAAAGTCGTCAGAGATCTTCAATCTAGCGCAAAATCCGGATCGTGTTTTATTCAAAGACATCATCCCGTTGGAACGGAATCTTGCTCAACGGATATATATCAACGGATATATTCAAGAAAGCTATATATATCCCCAGCCTTTGAAGATCTGGTTAAAAAATGAATAACTGATATACGCTTGAAACAACAAAGTCATCATCATATACATCTGAGCAAACATATCTCCCAAGGCATTCTGCTATTCTGAAAGAAGAGATATACAGTGCTCAAAACTGTGAACAACACATCATCAGCTAAAAGCTCAGAAAGTCAAAGCTGTTGTTCAATCATTGTTCTACCCTTGAACAAAACCCATCAGCCCTATGTTGACTGAGAAACATTGCTTTTCCTGAACTGTGTGTGACGGACTTGCATTGAAGAGATGAAGCTTCAGAACAGTATGTGAAGAAGCCAGTCAAGTAATAGCTTAAACCAATCTGTACGAACGGTTGAAGGCTAAGATCATTATATCAATCTGTGTGAATGATATATTGATTAGGTTTGATTATAAATACGTAGTTGTGTACGTAGTATTTATAATAAACATTTTCACTCCTGTGTGGAGGACCAGTGGACGTAGAGGGATTTACCTCAAACCACTTTAATTACCATGTCAATTACCTTGTGCATTTACTGTTTTAATATTTGTGATTAATTTTAAGTATACACTTCATATCTAGTTGCTGTATTTACAGCAACTCACTTTAACAGGACTTCCGCTACGCACTCATATTTGAAAACCGCATATCTTGTTGTTTAAACCACTTTCCAAGCTGTATCCTGTATACTTAGTGGCCAACAGGTCTAGTGGTTCGTTAGTGGCCATGTTAGCATGTATTAATATGTTGTGTTTTCTGTATTTAGCCTGGTAGATCCTTGTGGAGATGGTCTGCAGCGCTGTAATATTCCCAAGTGGTTTGGGGGTGTTTTACCGGCGGAGTGTTCTTCTTATATGGCTAAAGGGGCACGGGAAAAACTTTTATTTGGAGGACACTGTGCTCGGCGCTGAGATGCAGGGGGGATATAGTTCTTCCAGTAGCTTTCAGTGGTATTGCTTCGTTGCTCCTACATAAAGGTCGAACTACACACTCGAGATTCAGTATTCCATTGCTGGTTGATGAGATAACAACTTGCAGCAAGGTCAAGCCAGGAACTGACTTGACAGAACTCCTAAAGAGGACAAAGCTAATAATTTGGGATGAAGCATCAATGACTCATAGATTCTGCTTTGAAGCACTTGATAAAGGCTTGAAGGACATTATGCGATAGCCGAACAGAGAGCCCTCTGATAAGCCATTCGGAGGGTTGGTAGTCATGTTAGGTGGTGATTTCAGACAAATATTTCCCGTCGTCCCCAAAGGAAGCAGACAGGATATTGTGCATGCTGCCATCAGTTCATCCAAACTTTGGGATACATGTGAGGTCCTTAAGTTGTCGAAAAACATGCGCTTGAAGGTCTTTGGCTGTACTCCTGAACTTTTATTATTACTGCACTTTATTATGATTGTTTTTAAATGTGATTTAAATTCTTTGATATGTTATAGTATTTATGTCAATGAAGGTCGACACATCTACTTCTGATGCTATCGAGGCAATGGAATTCGCCAAGTGGATATTAGATATTGGGGATGGGACTGTTGGTGTAAAGAACGACATAGAAGTAGATGTTGAATTACACGATGATGTTCTAATACGTGATAGGATTGATCCACTTGCAACCATCGTTGAGAGAACTTATCCATTCATATTCCAAAATATGCATGATCCAGTATTTTTCAAGATAGGGGCTATACTTGCTCCAACTAATGAGATATCAATGACTACATATTGTCCCTATTGCCTGGCGATGTGGTAGAGTATATGAGTTTGGACGACATCAGGAAAGAGGATGGAGACATGGATGGTCATGAAGATATATATTCTGTTGAGTTTCTTAATACGGTTAGGTGTTCAAGGTTTCCAAACCACGTGATCAAGTTGAAAGTTGGATGTCCAGTGATGCTTCATAGGAGTATAGACCAGTCGGCTGAGTTGTGCAATGGTACGAGGATGCTAGTGGCAAAGCTTTATAAGCATGTCATTGAGGCTGCAATAGTGTCTGGAAAAAATGCCGGTAAGAAAGTGTTGATTCCTCGAATGATATTGAGCCCTTCAGATTTCACCAAATTCCCTATCAAGGTCCAACGTAGCAGTTCCCCCTATCCGTTTGCCTTGAAATGACTATAAATAAGAGTCATGGCCAGTCTCTTTCGCACATTGGACTTTACCTTCCTAAACCTGTATTCAGTCATGGTCAGTTGTATGTGGCTGTCTCGAGAGTAACTAGCAAGAAGGGTCTGAAAGTTCTAATTTGTGACAAAGAGGGCCAGACTTCTAATTTGACGACTAATGTAGTTTACAAAGAGGTTTTCGACAACCTGTGAGGAATTTTTTTTGAGTAAATTTTTTGGTGTTTGACTCTTAATATAAAGGAGATCTATATTCCATCGAAAATCAGTTAATTTTTTTATATTTGACTTTTAGTTTTTCAAACATAAATTTATTTTTATGTTTACATTCAAGTAAACGAGAAATCTATATCCCGTCGAAGTTGGACGGGCCTTGAACTAGTACATATAGAAAAAATAAGTTTAAAAGACCTTATCTTTTAATTTCCTTAGCATACATTTGAAAACCCCTCCATTCTTGTTTCGATTATGAGGTTTTGGTGAATAGGGCTTTTAACGATCCAAGATACCCGAGAACCCGCCCAAAATACCCAGGACTGATACTCACCCGAAGCGTTAGCGGTCCGGATACAAGTGTTGAAGTTGGGACCCGAAACCGATAAGGGCCGAAACTGGTAATAGTCGATATCTTAACGGTCCTGACCCGAGAAGACAATACCCGGACCGAACCGGATCGAGGACAGCCCTATATGAACCTACTAAAACACCACAATTTTCTATCCCTTCCTCAAAAAAACTTAAAAATAACCAAAGTAACCGAAAAAAGTTCGGGTCTTTCTAAAAAATTTTAACTGTAAACTTCGGTTCGAGTATTTTCGATTCCTGAAAAAATTACTTCGGTTATGAGAAGTTCAGTTCCTAAAGAAAAAGATCAGGAACCGAACTAGAATTACATAACAAATTTTGAATTTCGGTTCTAGTCATGTTTTCCTAATAATCGAACTATCCCAGCTAGCGGTTTTCGGCGGTAAAACCGCCAGTTTTTTGAACCGTCAGTTCATGAACTGCCGGTTCCGGTTTGCCAAAAATCGAAACCGGAACCAACCGCGGTTTGCGTGTTCGTTTTTTTTTAATTTTAAATTTTAATTTAAAAAAAAAAGTATGGGGTAAAAATTGGACTTGAGCTTAATTCAAGTATTAAAGTTTAAACTTGAATTTTGTAATTTTAAATCTTTGAATTAAGCGCCTACGTATTCGATATCCATAACTTTAGAGTTTAGGAATCAAAATCAAAGTCCTTGTAGTTCATTATTAAATTTGGTGGGGGGGAAAGGGAAAAATAAAAATGGACTTGAGCTTAATTCAAATATTCAAAGTTAAAATTAAGAATTTCAACTTTAAATATTTAGATTAAGTTGCCTACGTATCCCCTTACCTTAGGAATCAAAGTCCTCGTAGTTCACTTACCTTATACTTACCTTAGGGAGCGGAGCAGAGGCGGAGAGGAGATGGTTCAATCACCCAAGTCAACCGAATAATTGCTAGATCCGATATCATATGAACTCGGAGTTTGAGTAGGAGTACTACCAATAGCACAGTCTCTTACTCGTCGAGGAATGCCGGTGATAGCCTTTCCCTTTCCCCGGTTGAATTGACCACTTGACATTTTTTTGAATTAAAAGTATAATACTTGAGAGTTGAGAGAATAGAAATTAAGAGAAAGTAAATAGTTGGTGTGAGAAAAATGAAGGATGTGAGGGTGTATTTATAGGTGTAAAAATGTATTAAAATAAATTGAACTTGTGACCGTTGGAACCGCCGGTTCCGGTTTGAACCGCCGGTTCACAATGGTCAAAATTTGAATTTTTTTTTTTTTTTATAAAATCGGCGGTTGAACCGCCGGTTCGCGGTTCGTCAAAACGACGAGCCGGAACCGAACCATCTAAAAACGGTTCACGGTTCCAGTTTTGAACCGAATCGCGGTCAACGGTTAACCAAACCGCGGTCAACGGTTCAAAAACGCCGGTTCGCCGGTTCGAACCGTAACCTTGAACACCTCTAATCCCAGCCCTATTTTCAACCCGTTCTGCGACTGGCCGCTATTTTCAACTTTTTTGTCTCGACACATCATTTTCGACCCCTTTCGCCCTAGAACGTCATTTTCAAGTCGTTTCATCATGTGACATTATTTTTTATCCGTTTCGCCCAGGGACGTTATCTTTGACTTTTTTTGCCTCGAGACATCATATTTGACTGTTTTTAGCCTCGGGACATCATTTTTTAATATTTTCATCCTCCAACATCATTTTCGACTCGTTCCGTCTCGAAACATTATTTTCACCAGCTTCGCCCTAGATCGGATCGAAAACAACGTCCCATGACGAAACGAGTCGAAACGATGTACTATAACAAAGCGGGTCGAAATGGGGTCCCATAACAAAACAGGTCGAAAATGACTCTCGGGGCGAGAATGACGTTCAAGGATGAAAATTTGACCTGGCAAATCGATCGTGTTGTGTATTTTCGTGTCATGTACTTTCGTTTTTCGTGTATCAAAAGTCCAAATCCATACACGACACTAAATGAATTTGTGTCGTGTCGTGTCGTTTCGTGTCGTGTTTTCGTGCGAGGCACATAATATAAAATAAATATTAAATATTATAAGAAATAATAATTTTAATATTTTAATATTATTTTTATAGATTTTAGTAGACGAAAGGACGAATGGCAAACATAAATGTTTACACGAAATTTATGAAAGTTCACATTATATTTTCGAATTTTAAAGTTTAGTACAAACAAAATTCATAAAATGTATATTTTTATAAAATTAAATGTAAAATTTTAAATTATGTTATAAACTATATATATATATATATATATATATATTGTGTACCTCGTGTCGTGTCGTGTACCCAAAGAGTAAACACAAAACCGACACTAAATCTTAGTCGTGTATTTTCGTGTCGTGTACTCAAAATGCAAACACAAACACAAAATTTTCGTGTCATTTTCGTGTCGTGTTTTCGTATTGTGTGGAAAATTGCCAGGTCTAACGAAAATGACGTCACATGCGAAACATGCCAAAATAATGTCGCAAGACGAAACGGGTTAAAAATGTCGTCCTGGACGACACGAGTCGAAAATTTTGTCATGGGGGCAAAAACAATCGAAAATAACGTTCAAGATCAAAACAGTAGAAAATGACATCTCGAGGATAAAGACGTCAATAACAACATGTGACGGGATGATCAAAAATGACGTCTCGGGTAAAAGCGAGTCCAAAATAATATCCTGGGGCGAAAATAATCGAAAATGACGTATACGTGGAAAATGGGTGGAAAATAACGTCTCGAGATGAACGCGACGAGAATGACGCCCCTGGGTGAAACAGGTCGAAAATGACGTCTCAGGTCGAACAACAACAACAACAACATCAGATCCTTAGTCCCAAAATACTTTGGGGTCGGCTAACATGAATCAGTCTCTGAAAACGTCAAGTTGTCTCCAATAGAACACTCATATGAAAAGGCAAAAGTGAAAGGTGAAAAGTTTAGTGCGTAATAAAAAAAGTAGTAAAAAAAGGAATAAAAATTATGCAAGAATAAATAAATAATAAAAAGTAAATAAAAAAATAGTAATAATCATTATGCAAAAATAAATAAATAATAATAAAAAATAAAAAAAATCCTCAAATAAAATCAACCACCCGAATTCTCTCCCTCTACATCGTCCTATATCCAACTCCATAACTTCTCCAATCCCAAGAAACCTCACACCATTCTCAATCACTCTTATCTAAGTTTGTTTAGGTCTTCCTCTACCCCTCACCAGCCTATGCGCTTCCCGTTCTTCAAGTCTCCACACTAGTGCATCAATCGGCCTCCGTTTCACATGTCCGAACCATCTTAACCGATTATCTAACAGTTTATCCTTTATAGGGGCCGCTCATACTTTTTTCCTAATCACATCATTTTAAGTCGATCCTTTCTCGTATGACCACACATCCATCTTAGCATACGCATTTCCGCCACATTCATAATTTGAGGAATGGGAAAATATAATATTGTTTGACGAAATGAGTTGAAAATAATAGTAATATGATATTTTTTGTGAGGTACAATAATTTGTTGAAATAGACACTACTACAAAAACAGGGCTTTAACAGCGGTTCTGGAACCGCTTTTAAAGGTGCCGCTGTTAAATTTAACAGCGGTTTTTTAAAATGCAACTTAATCATGTGTTCGAACTCGACACACCACAAAGCAACAATACACGGAGCAACCACAGGACTCACGTACCCATACCAAAATATCGCAACCAAGAGACGAATCACACACAACACATTTTCTGATGCCATTCCAGCCAAGTACAATACCATTTGAACTGTCATTCTCCAACAAAATATTTCAAAGGTTAACCGTTGGACCATCCCTGGGTGGTTAACCCTAGTTCGCGATACGCACACACACGGCACTACGTATCCCCAGAGGCCCCGACGGACCATCCCTGTAACACTCCCAAGATGATCAGGGCATATTACAGCGCCGTGGACCCCACACTTTGGAGTCCACCAGGCTAACACACCAAAACGACATACGACAAAAGACATACATCATCGACAACAGACAATTTCTCAATCCAAGACATTTAAATCCAAAGACTGAAATTTGACAATATAATTTGACATCAAATCCATTCCCAAAACGGGTACACAAAATTAATAAATTCAAGAAAGAAGTACTCGAGTACTTAAGCAAATGACATAATAAGGAAATCCAAAAGCAAGACACCAATAGACAACCATTGAACAGAATCATGCCTGTCCAACATCCTCGTACAGCTCGCATGCTCGTTTGCTTCCATGACCTGTACCTGAAATACAAAAGTATTTCCCCCATTTAAGGGGTTAGCGACAACTGCTAGTGCAAGTACAATCCATTTGAACTACCATTCTAATCATATGAAATATGCGCCAAAAACATTTTAGAAAAACATTTATATTCTGGAATATTTACGGTGCACAAGCACAAAACACATTTCTCCAACAAAACAATTCAAAGTTAACTGTTGGTACGAGACTCACGGCCACCGTACCCCGCAGAGCCCCGTCGGACATCCCTGGGTGGTTAACCATAGTTCGTGATACGCACACTCACGGCAATACATATCCCTAGAGGCCCCGTCGGACCGTCCCTAGGTGAACATACACATATCCATCCATACAACCACGAAAAGCCATAATTCAAATACTAGAACGCGTAAACAAATGTAAAGTACTTGCCTTTGAGACATCTTCGAAGAATCGAGAATGAATAACGACTACGAACAATCTGGATGGAAAATGACGTTTCCTAAACGAAGGATTAACATAACTCAGTCCTAACGGACAACAATAATCGAATGGAATACGCCCATAACCCTGATTACAAGCTATGACAATATGCGTTCAATTGATACGGGCGAGGGTTTACGCAAAATCTCCCCGAATCGATAATTTGCGGATTAAACTCGATGAAATCAGATTGGAAATCACCCAATAACAACAATTGGTAAGGAATAATATAACATACTTGAACAATTCTAGATTAATCAAGCAAAACCCGAAAACCCCCCAAAATTGACAAAGTTAGGGTTCTAAGCCAATTACCTCGGATTCGGACGGTGGAAGATGATTACTTAGAAGATGATATGCTCCTACGATCTCACGGTGATGAAGGATGAAGAATACACAGAGTTTGAAGTGATGGAAATCGCCCTGGAGGTTCTGGTGTCGCCCGACGAAGAAAAACGAGAGAAGGGATGAGAAATGATGTTCTGACTTCTGCCCGCTGTTCTTAAAACAGCAGGATATTACGGCCGTAACAAGGGCTGCATTACGGCCGTAACAAGGCCAGCATTATGTCGATAATGAATGGGGTCGGCCGTAACACTCTACTGGACAGCAGTCTAAGAAGTTGCTTTCCGAACTGTCCCGGACGACTCCGAAACCTGAACCTACTATCGAACCAAAAATATGGTTACGAAGTATATTCGATGACGAACCTAACCGTTACAAAAAAATACAATTCCGACTACCGGGGAATCCGAAATACGACAAAGGAGATGAAATTCCCTAAACTTAAAGGAATTTACAAAAATGGCCCAAGTGTCCGAAAATCACGATACGACGTCAGATTGACAAACCAAAACTCACAACATGAACCACTCAACCATACGAACTTATGTAAACAAAGAAACAACGAAAACGAATGGGTTTTACGAGAATCGAACGTACATACGACAAAACACAACATAAAATGGATTTATGTAAAAACATCTCCGAAACTCATCCAAATGGAAAAACTCCAAGAATAAAGTAGATTCAAAATGTCGAAATGGTTAAAAGCGAGTCGATAAAAATAGACATACATCAAAAACGGAAAGTACAAAAACTACTAAAATAATATCACCATGAATCAATAACGGTAAACGGAATCTGAAACAACCCGAAAAACAGCAAGAATCCGAGGGTTTCTTCGAGGAGATCGGAAATCAAGTCCCAGGTGATAAAAATGGATAAACGAGTTACAAAATCCGAAGATCAAGACCAATACAAAGGGATTACCATGAACAATTCATCAATATCGGACAAAATCAACGAATCACGAAGAAAAAACCCAAAAAATTAAACAATTAGGGTTCGACGGAAGAATTACCTCGATCCGGCGAAGAACAAGGATTTGATGTTGATCTAATCAACAAAGGCCTTCCAAAATGCCTTGGAAATGAGTAGAATCGGCCAAGAACGCCACTACCCATCGCACCCGTCTGAGAGCCGCCACCAGAAGAAGAAAACGCAAGGAAAATGAGGTCTAGCCTGTCGCCAAGCCTATATATGGCCGACAGCATTACGGCCATAACCGGCAGTGATGGCTGCTGCCTTACGTATGTAACGAGTATGCCTTACGGCCGTACTCAACACGGCCTTACGGCCGTAACCGGGTCCCCAGGGCAACTGCCCGAAATATGCCGACGCATTACGGCCATAACCGGCCAATGCCTAGCGGCCGTAACGAAGCCTTACGGTCGTAACCGGATGACCCTTACGGCCGTAACCAAGTCCTTCCAGGCCAGGGTGTGCGGATGTCTTACGGCCGTAATCGGCTAGGCCTTACAGTCGTAACTCGACCCAGCCAGCCCTCCGACTGCCCGGCTAGAGACTCGACGACGTCTCGATCACGCAAACACACCGATTATGATCTAAAACAATAACGAATAGGCTATGAAATTCAACTAACCACAATGCAAGCACACGATTCCAAGGACACGGATGACAACAATCCGTTCGACCGAAGAAAAATTCAGCAAAACTGGAACGAATATCTCGGGTATTACATTCTACCCCCTTAAAAGAAGTTTCGTCCCCGAAACTTAAAACATAGAATGAAAAACGCAAAACAAACTCAGTTAACACACGCTATCCGTTGCCGACAATCTGCAATGACTCACATGCAGCATGCAGCTGCTACCATTCATATCGCTACACCAGAATGATAACAAAACACAACGAACAAAATCAATATGGTTGACTAACCCGAACACAACATCAATCAAAACGCGAGTTAATCGCTGAACAATTACGAAATTTCACATCCCAAGGATTGGAAGATCGAAAACGAAACTAATCTCCCGAATTTAAGGGAAATTACGAAGCAAACCGAACGATTAAAAATCACGGTACGAGATCAACAAAAACCGGACAACAAACGATCGAACCACAACGATCGGGACAACAACGGTCGAACAATCATGTTCGAACCACGACGAACAACAAAAATCGAATAACAACTCCAAAGTTCACACCTCAACTCGAGATGATAAGTGATCTGGTAAGAACGACAAGGTATGCATTTACATATGGTTCACAGGAATGGAATCGAATTCGGGAAGAGTCACAACGACAAACAGATTAACCCAAAATAATTCCACAACTCATTCGAGCAACAAAAGTGAAGGATAGAACAAGTTCAGAAAATATCAACGAACACAAACGAGTCGATAGAGGTGAAAATACAGAAATTCAAAATCCGATCTGCTTCTAATAAAAGAAGTTTATCTCCGAAATTCGAAACAACAAATCAAGGAAATAACATAACATATAACTGGTAGACTATACCCCTCAGGTGCTCCTCAGAGTCGATCCTGACATCAGTGCTCAAGCCCGTGCCTCTGAAGGCTCAGCGACTAATTCGCAAAACTGAAGCCGGTGTCCCTCGAGTACGCACTTGTAACAAGTTACTGGCGGAGAAGGACAATGCGCACGAACATGCCCCGACACATTGCAGTTAAAAAACCTCCTAGCTTTACCAGGAGTCAAAGCAGACGACTTGGAACTCTCAGTCTCATCCGTCGAGCGATGGAGCTTCACAGCGGAAAGACTACGATGTTGCAATCCAGAAACACCAACTCCAGTATTAACCACAATATCATCCACCTTCCTCAGCTTTCTAGTCGGTTCCAGATAAAACCCAGCTTCCAGAAGTTCTCGGAACTCCGCCCACATGACGACACGATTCCGAGGTTTAACAGCTTCCCACCAATGAGCAGCATCTTCGCTAAGAAGGTACTGAGTAATAGGAACCTTCTGATCTCCGGGACAATCAATGACCTCGAATATCTTTTTCATCTGAAGGAGACAGCCATCCAAACCCAATGCATCCTCCATACCAACAAATAGAGGAGGATTCATACTAACTACCTCTCGGAGCCATAGGTTTGCCCTGATCTTCTGAATCCCATCAGTGTTGTGTTGAACCGTCTGGGTCAACTGAGTCATCCGGTTGCTACTTGTTGCAATATAGTAGCAACATCCATACTAATATCATTCCCAACAATATTCTCTCGATCCCGCGCCTAATCGCCGTGGCCATCCGTACCACGGTTGCGATCACGACCTCTGCCCTTTGGCATATTAATCAAGCAACAATCTAACGCAACGAAAGTCACATAATCACACACAACAATATTACTGCACACATGGAATTCACTAATAGATGATCGACTACAAAAGTTAGACCTAACAGCAAAATTCAGTCTAAAACTTTTGCCCAACTAGAAAGCGCGCTCCACGACAAAAGATGGTGTGCGCTAACTGTGCAAGTTTGGTAACACATTCATAATCACCTTCCAGCAATACTAGACCGGAGGTTACGAATAAACAACAGTGTATAAATCCAAATGCCAACAGTTCACATACTTATAACATTACACAAATAACCATCAAAAGTTAATTAACATTCCAAACCGAATTCCCACCTCTCGGTCAAGAGAACTACCTCGACGAATGCATAACGAACGACTCAGCATTCACACCACCACTTTAATCACAACTCAGGGCATTATAGCTGTAATGACAACATCATTAGCACATACCTTTTTAACTGGAATTTTATGAAACCGAAAAGTTGAAAGCGAAAGTCACGTCTCAAGTAAATTTTTGATAGACCTCATTTGTGTTTTAAAAATCAAATTTTGAAAATTTACAATGCAAAATGAAAATAAAATATAAGTAGTTTGATTTCTCCAAAAATTTTCGGTCTCGAGGTCATCATACGGAAATCAAACTCTTTCCTTTCTTGTATGGTGTTTTTGTAATATTCGCGATTTTTGATTTTTGGTAGTTTCTTTTTTTTTTGGCAGAAGTCCATCTTGAAGACTCTATTGCGACCGTTCCGTCATTTCGAGAGTGATTAATTCTACACTTTTTGTCATCCGAGTTCGTTTTCGTGTCGTTTTATTGAGTTCCGTGTTCTTAAGCGACTTTTCCGCACTTGAGTTCGATTCTTGCGAATCTCGTCCGAAACTATTGTTTCAAGTTTCTCGTAAGTTCATTTAATGTTATTATTCATGTTGCAAGTTTGGCTTGGTATTTCGATCGTGCATCGTGTATTTCAGACGTTTTGGGCCGTTTTCGTAATTTCCCAAAGTTTAGGGTATTTACTTTCCGTTGCCGAATTTTGAGCCTTCGGGTGGTCGGAATCGTGTGTTCTCTTAGCACTTAGATTCTTCTTTGCAAGTACTTCGTAACTGTATCTTCGATTCATATTTAGGTTTGGGTTTCGGGGTTGTTCGGGCCGTCGGAAGCAGCCACAGCCGAGTCATGGCCGCACCTTGTGGAGCAGGCACTGGCGTGGCCGAGTTACGGCCGTAAGGTGCCGGTTACAGTCGTAAGTGATCGGCAGGCACAGGCTGGACGAAGGCCAGTTACGGCCGTAAGGAGTACTGGTTACGGTCGTACGGTGCCGGTTACGGCCGTAAGGGGATGCGATTACGGCCGTAGTGACTCGACAGATTTCAGGCAGGGACCCCTGGGAGTTTGGTTACGGCCGTAAGGCTCGACATTTGCATACGCAAGGCTTTCAGCCATTGCGTGCGCTATCGTCAGTTGACCGAGTTACGGCCGTAAGGCACTGCCGGTTACGGCCGTAACTCTGCCGGCCATATATAGGCCTGGGCTCGGCCAGACTTCATTTTACCCTTCTTTCCTCGTTTTTGTGGCGGCTGGCGACGGGAGACTCGGGATCTCGAGTTCTTGGTCGGTTCTAATCATTTCTAAGGCATTTTGTAAGATTCTTGTTGATTATATCATCTAATCCGCGTTTTTCGTCGAATCAAGGTATTTTTCTTGAATCCCTAGAGTTGACTTTTTGGGGAATTTTGTTTTTAATTTTGTTTCCATCCGATTTTTGATGAACCCATTGTGTTTAATGATGTTGTTAAACATAGCCTATGGATTGTATATCCATATTTCGGTTTTGAATTCCATTTTCATGTTTTGGTTGGTCGATTAGTGTTCTTGGCCGTTTTGGGGGAAACCCTTGAACTTTCATCGTTTGTTCCTTGAATTCAACGACTTTAGGTCATGCTATGGAATTCATTTTCATTGTTGTTATTGTTGTTCGTAGTTTATTGTCGCGGGTTAGCGTTCGGTGGAGTCGGCGGGTTCGTAGTCGGTTCGTGCCAACCTACTCCGATCGATTCTTCACATTGTGGTTATTCGAAGCAAGTACCTTGTCCATACATTTCTTGTTTTGTGTACATGATGATCGTTTATCGTTTAAATGTGTTTGTTTGGTTGTTTGAAATGAACTTTCAAAATATTCATTTAGCCTCGTTAAAGGCTCTCTTTCAAACCATGTGTATTTTGTGATTGATATGTTTCGTAAACGATTATGTGAATCCTATGGATATGGTTGGTGTTGATGTTGCGTTTGATAATGCGTGTGTACGTATATTGCCTCATTTCGGTGCGTTGTGGTTTGACATTGTGTTTTGATAAGTGTTTGACGCTTCTGGGTGAATTGTTTGGATATCTTTGTTGTATTGTGCTACGTGTGTGAATGTGTGAATATGGGCGGGGCCTACGGTGACACATGGCATGCGATCATGTGGTCAGGATGCAACAAGCGATTGATCTAACCGTGAGCGCCAAAGAATACCTACGGTGACATATGGCATGTGATCATATGGTCAGGAGACAACAAGTGATTGATCCAACCGTGAGATGCCGTGACAAGTGTACACGCTGGTGTGTATTGTAACACCCCAAACTAGGCGAATATTACAATGCCGTGGACCCCCAACTGGGACCCACCAGGTGAGCGAAAATGAATGAAATACACAGGGTAAATATAGTACCGAACCACGTTATATCATCAATTACTCCGATGAGGAGTTTCATTATAACACACCCAAGATAATAACGGAAACATGTATATTTTATATGAAGATAAAATACACAACACTGAACGAAACGGAGTATCCAAATGGAAATCTGCACCGGAAAATAAATGACAACAACATGAATGACTGAAAGGATTGGGGCCCCCTACTAGTATCACTAGGACTCCTCGCCATCAACGTTATATTCCCGTGCTTTTGCCTTGCCATGACCTGAAAACAAAATCCCCCAACGGGGTCAGTTACACAGAACAACAATCCTCAAGGGTTGAAAATACACAATCATGATATATCTTTAGTTATGAATTACGCTGAAGAGGAGCATCATAGTACGCCCGTAATGTTCTGTGCAAGTGTACAAGACGGATGACCGGACACACCCGTCCTTGTACCTAATTAGTCTCACGGAGGTAATCATTACCGTGTGCACAGTCCAATGTATCGGTGACCCAATACATGACCATCACGTGCTCGACTAAAAATTCCACACATCCGCACCCGGCCACGCAATATGAACCCAGAAGGTCATATGAACGAGAATGACCATAATGAATATCAATGAATAATAATCCGACAAAGTCAAGAATGACTCACCGAGATGAAAATAATAGTGAAGTGATTGATAGTTCAATGAAATGATTGGAACCGTCATTCCTCGTGAATGAAGTGATTATTCGACAATTACAAGTCTCAATACGGTTAATACAATGATGAGTGAGTTATGATTATGAATGAACAACAACAAAAAGAATGAATATCCTTTTAACCGAGTAAGAATTAACTTACACAACGCCGATGAAGAATGTCCTTCCACGAACAACGTCCTAAATGAGATGTCGGTCGCTCGAACAACCTTGAATAACATAATTTCCACTAATCCGGTTCAACACACGAATCAAACACGAGTATAACTAACTCAAAACGTCGATACGACTAAACCAAGTTCATTGGGGCATTATATCGAACACGTTGTGGCCAATCTTCGATTGTTTACAACCAAAACTCATTAATACCAATATCAAATCCCCAAGAAGTGTTTCAAACCAACAAAACATCTTCAATACGATCAATAATCCAATATGAATATCCAAATTCGTGATTTCAACAACAATTAATCGAAAAACCCAAATCCAACCCAATATTCAAAGTGTTCTTGAATAACCTTTCAATAATCCGATGAATATTCATACATACTCATAATCATATGTATATCTATTTGATATGACCCAAAATATACCTGCCCGGTTTATTGCGGTTCATCCCGAAATAACGGAACAAATTCCGATTACTAAAGACCCAGTCTATTGTGTGAAGTTCCAATAAGTCCCACCGACCTAGTATACAACTTGGAGAGTAGAGCTCGGAGCCTAGCTCTACTAGGTGCAGCTCGGTCCCTACAAGTCTACCCCCACAGGTGTAGACCTGCCAAGTGTAGACCAGCAAACTTGGAGAGTGGAGCTCAGATCCTAGCTCTACTAGGTGCAGCTCGGTCCCTACAAGTCTACCCCCACAGGTGTAGACCTGCCAAGTGTAGACCTGCAACTTGGAGAGTGGAGCTTAGAGCCTAGCTCTACTAGGTGCAGCTCGGTCCCTACAAGTCTACCCCCACAGGTGTAGACCTGCCAAGTGTAGACCAACAAACTTGGAGAGTGGAGCTCAGAGCCTAGCTCTACTAGGTGCAACTCGGTCCCCACAAGTCTACCCCAACAGGTGTAGACCTGCCAGGTCTAGACCAGCAGGTCATCCCACGTGTCAGCTCTCCTAGATGACATCATATTCAGGTCTGTTAAAGAACTTGGTCCACTAAACCCAGCTCTTAAGCAAACTCAACTGAACTACCGACCTGGAGTAGGTCGGAGGGCGGATGAGCTCGGCATTCCCAGAGAAGAACTTTCCCGAAAAGGAGATCCGACCGCCAAGTCTATTTTCTGAGCTCATAACTAGATAGACCTCGGCATTGTCAATTAGGCAAACTAGAAAGAGTCCAGCTCAAATAGGACAAGTTCCCTGGAAAGCTGAGATTTCATCACAAAAGTAGAATCCCTGATTTTCAGGGACATACCCCTGAAAATCAGGGATCTCTCCCAATTAAAGGCAGGATATCAGGGACAAGTTTCCCTCTCTGCTGTAAATATCAGAAGGCCTGTCCTCCTTCGAGGCCAAGAGAGAAGAAAACACATACATACATTACATTTGGATTTCTCCAGAAACCTGTTCCAGCTTAAGCATTGGAGAGTTTGTGCCGGGACCATTCCGTAGTCTTCTGCAGGAACTCCGGTGGTTTTCTAGCTCGGAACAGAGGGAGCAATCTGATTCTTGGTGGCCAATCAGCTCGGATACATCAAGTGGCGCCGTCTGTGGGACCTGCCCATAAATTTGATCGGGTGAGCTGCCCTCAAATTTGAAGACTGGGTGACCTGCCCATAAATTTGATCGGGTGAGCTGCCCTCAAATTTGAAGACTGGGTGACCTGTCCATAAATTTGATCGGGTGAGCTACCCTCAAATTTGAAGACTGGGTGACCTGCCCATAAATTTGATCGGTGAGCTGCCCTCAAATTTGAAGACTGGGTGACCTGCCCATACATTTGATCGGGTGAGCTGCCCTCAAATTTGAAGATCGGTGACTCGCCCAAAAATTTGATCGGGTGAGCGCCCTCAAATTTGAAGACTGGGTGACTCGCCCAAAACTTTGATCGGTGAGTCGCCCTTAAATTTGAAGACCGGGTGACTCGCCCATAAATTTGATAGGTGAGCCGCTCAAATTTGAAGACTGTAACTCGCCCATAAATTTGATCGGTGAGCCGCTCTCAAATTTGAAGACTGGGTGACTCGCCCATAAATTTGATCGGTGAATCGCCCTCAAATTTGAAGATGGTGACTCGCCCATAAATTTGATCGGTGAGCCGCTCTCAAATTTGAAGATCGGGTGACTCGCCCATAAATTTGATCGGTGAGCGCCCTCAAATTTGAAGACTGGTGACTCGCCCATAAATTTGATTGGGTGAGCGCCTCAAATTTGAAGACTGGGTGACTCGCCCATAAATTTGATCGGTGAATCGCCCTCAAATTTGAAGACTGGGTGACCTGCCCATAAATTTGATCGGGTGAGCTGCCCTCAAATTTGAAGACTGGGTGACCTGCCCATAAATTTGATCAGGTGAGTTGCCCTCAAATTTGACGACTAAGTGACCTGCCCATAAATTTGATCGGGTGAGCTGCCCTCAAATTTGAAGACTGGGTGACCTGCCCTCAAATTTGAAGACTGGGTGACCTGCCCATAAATTTGATCGGTGAGCTGCCCTCAAATTTGAAGACTGGGTGACCTGCTCATAAATTTGATCGGGTGAGCTGCCCTCAAATTTGAAGACTGGGTGACCTGCCCAAAAATTTGATCGGGTGAGCTGCCCTCAAATTTGAAGACTGGGTGACCTGCCCAAAAATTTGATCGGGTGAGCTGCCCTCAAATTTTAAGACTGGGTGACCTGCCCATAAATTTGATCGGTGAGCTGCCCTCAAATTTGAAGACTGGGTAACCTACCCAAAAATTTGATCGGGTGAACTGCCCTCAATATACAGCTTGCTCAGCTCGGCCTCTTATTATTTTGGCATCTGCCTGGTCTCTCGGTATAGAAGGCTTCAGCTCGGAATCCTTTCCTCTTGGTCTTAGCTTAGCCTATCAGCACCTCGATCTTAAGATCGCCCCATCTATATCATGAATCCAAGATAGTGTGTCTATGAGGCCCATTATTGTAGTCTTAGCTTTGCTCATCAGCTACAAAATGAACAACTGCATTGGGTCTTGTCATGTTTTAGAGCTTAACTTTTGCACTTATGGATAAAAAATTAAAAAAAAATAATAATAATAATAATAAATATTTAGTCTACTCTACTCGATCTCATTCTTCGCTCGACTAGAGAAGGGGAGACTGGATGATATGACCCAAAATATACCTGCTCGGTTTATTGCGGTTCATCCCGAAATAACGGAACAAAGTCCGATTACTAAAGACCCAGTCTATTGTGTGAAGTTCCAATAGGTCCCACCGATCTAGTATACAACTTGGAGAGTAGAGCTCGGAGCCTAGCTCTACTAGGTGCAGCTCGGTCCCTACAAGTCTACCCCCACAGGTGTAGACCTGCCAAGTGTAGACCAGCAAACTTGGAGAGTGGAGCTCAGAGCCTAGCTCTACTAGGTGCAGCTCGGTCCCTACAAGTCTACCCCCACAGGTGTAGACCTGCCAAGTGTAGACCAACAAACTTGGAGAGTGGAGCTCAGAGCCTAGCTCTAATAGGTGCAGCTCGGTCCCTACAAGTCTACCCCCACAGGTGTAGACCTGCCAAGTGTAGACCAACAAACTTGGAGAGTGGAGCTCAGAGCCTAGCTCTACTAGGTGCAACTCGGTCCCCACAAGTCTACCCCCAACAGGTGTAGACCTTCCAGGTCTAGACCAGCAGGTCATCCCACATGTCAGCTCTCCTAGATGACATCATATTCAGGTCTGTTAAAGAACTTGGTCCACTAAACCCAGCTCTTAAGCAAACTCAACTGAACTACCGACCTGGAGCAGGTCGGAGGGCGGATGAGCTCGGCATTCCCCGAGAAGAACTTTCCCGAAAAGGAGATCCGACCGCCAAGTCTATTTTCTGAGCTCATAACTAGATAGACCTCGGCATCGTCAATTGGTGGCCGATCAGCTCGGATACATCACTCTTCATACAACATGATTATAATATCTAAAACATCATATCTCAACACAAATCGAAATCCAAGAGGTTTGAGAATATTACCTTTGAAGATCCAAACACTTTGATTCGATGAATACGCGTTAGATCGACGATCCGAGCTTCACAACCGAATGAAATTGATGAAAAATCGAGTATTCAAGTGATTGATGATGAAAATTTCTCCCACAAACCCTCTCTCTCGGAAGTAGGATGAAGAAATGAGTTTTTCTTCTCAAAAAACGAAGTTATAGTGCAGACTGCACTGTGTGCCGCGGCCCGGCCGAGTGTGCCGCGGCACAGGGCCAAAATCTGCCCCCAGTGCTCGGCAGTATGCCTCGGCCCAGCCGAGTGTGCCGCGGCATAGGCTAGAAAATGTGCACAGTGACTCGGCAGTGTGCCGCGGCCCTTCCGGCAGGAGCCACGGCCCCCGGTACAGGCTGGTCGGCCAAAACTAGTAAATGTGTGTGTCTTAGCTATTTCGACCATAACTCCCTCGTACGGACTCCGATTGACTCACCGCTTGAACCATTGGAAAGCTAACTTGATGCTATATAATATTGAAAAGAATCAGAATTTTTGGAGTTTCCAAAAATTAATGGTGATTTTACAAATTCGAACTCATACGTGGAAAAGTCGCTTAAGAACACGGAACTCAACAGAACGACACCGAGACGAACTCGGATGACAAAAAGTGTAGAATTAATCATTCTCGGAATGACAAAATGGTAACAATAGAGTCTCTAAGATGGACTTCTGCCAAAAATAAAATTCCCGGAAATCCAAATTGCGGATATTACATACTACCCTCCTTAAAAGAAGTTTCGTCCCGAAACTTAAAACAAGTAGGTAGAAGCAATATCCCGCTAGAAAAACTCAACGAGATACACAAGGACCATAAATGTACCCAACAATAGCATGATTCGAACAAGAAGGAAATTTGAAATGGCATGAACTCCAATATCAACATCGATTAATGAAGTAATTATAACGATCAAGATAATATTCTCATCTTGATTCTCAAGCAAGGTTGAAACAATGAACGATATCAATACACGACTCAACATTAGTCCGAATGGTGAACACGAATGAATTAACATGAATTATGAATGATTATTAATGAGTGAAAATCCACTGAGTGACAATTACTGAATGAAAAATGAATGAATTTACAAGCGGGTATTACATACACCCCCCTTAAAAGAGTTTCGTCCCCGAAACTAAGGGTCAAACAACTCGGGATAACTCTCCCACATACTATCCTCGGCTTCCCAATCATCTTTACAATCGAGGACGCATGCCCTCAACATGTCCTCCAATGTCTGAATAGTCCTCTCTGATTGTCCGTCGGACTGGGGATGAAAAGCTGTGCTGAAATTAAGCTGAGTTCCCATGGCACGACGAACTGATTTCCAAAAATGAGACACGAATCGTCCGTCACGATCAGAAACGATACTCTTAGGAGTACCGTGCAATCTCACTATTTCTTTGATAAACAACTGGGCAAGTCTCTCGGGACCCCACGTATCCTTAATCTCAAGGAAATGAGCTGATTTAGCTAGGCGATCCACAATTACCCAGATTGTATTCATGCCACGACGACTCGTCGGCAAACTCGTGATGAAGTCCATTGAAATATCTTCCCATTTCCATTCTGGAATAGGGAGAGGTTTCAGCATACCCACCGGTCGCTGATGTTCTATATACATCTTGCTAGACCCCAGATGAACGGAATAAGGGGTAGCATGAGCTTCTCTCAAAATCGAGTTTTTCAACTCGTCATTCGCCGGTACTCACAACCGATTCTTAAAACGCAAAAGTCCAACCTCATGGACCACAAACCCAGAGGCTTTCCCCTGAGTCACATCCTCTCGAATGCGTAACAAAAATAGGTCCGAACCCTGATTCTCCCTGATCGCCTCCTCAAGTGGCGATGAAATCTCCAACGTACAAAGTTGCCCTTGTACTCGCTGTAACCAGACCTCGATCTCGGGTCTCAGAAATTCCTGTTGAAGTTCCTTCTGAACTGTTAATCGAGCAAGCATCTGCTCCTGAACGGACTTACGACTCAAGGCATCGGCGACATCGTTCGCCTTGCTCGGGTGGTAAAGTATCTCGATATCATAATCTTTGATCAGTTCCAACCATCGTCTCTACCGCATATTTAACTCCTTCTGAGTAAATATATACTTTAAACTCTTATGATCGGTGAATATCTGACAGGTAACGCCATAAAGATAATGACGCCAAATCTTCAATGCGAACACCACGACTGCTAGCTCCAGGTCATGGGTCGGATAATTAACCTAGTAAGGTCTCAATTGCCGTGAAGCATAAGCAATAATTTTTCCGTTCTGCATGAGTACACATCCGAGACCCTGTCTGGACGCATCACTATAAACCACAAATCCTTCCGTCCCTTGTGGTAAAGAAAGGACAGGTGCTGAAATTAACCGGATCTTGATTTCCTCAAAACTCTATTGACACGCGTCGGATCACGTGTATTTATCATCCTTTCGCAAAAGGTTCGGCATTGATTGAGCGATTTTAGAAAATCCTTCCACAAATCGCCGATAATAACCGGCTACTCCGAGAAAGCTTCGGATTTCCTTAACGTTCTTCGGAGGTTGCCAATCTCGGATAGCCTCCATCTTCTGAGGGTCGACACGAACTCTGTCTGATGAAATTACATGCCCGAGAAACGTCACTTCGGACATCCAGAACTCACATTTGGGAAACTTCCCAAAAAGTTGCTCTCATCTCAACACGCCGAGTACCTGATGAAGGTGAAACTCGTGCTCCTCCCGATCACGAGAATAAATTAAAATGTCATCAATAAAGACAACCACAAACTGATTCAAAAAGTCGATGAAGACCCAATTTATTAACTCCATGAATACCGAAGGTGCATTAGTGCATTAATTAACTCTACGAGCTCATAATGGCCATAGCGTGTTTGAAACGCCGCCCTCGCGATATCCGACTCTCGAATGCGCAACTGGTGATATCCAGATCTTAATTCGATCTTGGAAAATACTGAAGCTCCCTGAAGTTGATCTAAGAGATGATCAATACGGGGTAGAGGATACTTATTCTTGATCGTCACCCTGTTCAACTCCCGATAATTAATACACACACAAAACGAACCATCTTCTTCTTGACAACAACACTGGTGCTCCCCACGGGGACGCACCCGGTCGGATATAACCCTTCTCGGTCAAATCCTCTAATTGATCCTTCAATTCCTGCATTTAGGTCGGGGCCATCCGGTATGGTGCCTTCGATAATGGGGACGTACCAGGCTCCAACTCTATCGTGAATTCCATATCCCTCGGTGGAGGTAAAACAGGTAGCTCGTCTGGGAGTACATCGTCAATTGATAGCAATGGTACCACGAATGGTTGAACACCTCGATTGCCTTAGAACGGCCAATCGATGACAATGATTTAATGAATGATTGAACATCTCGATTTCCTTAGAACGGTCAATCGATGGCAATGATATAAAGAATGATGGAACATCTCGATTGCCTTAGAACGGTCAATCGATGATAATGATATAATGAATGATTGAACAACCTTGGTTGAGTAATTTTACTGCTTTCATCATATGAATGATTCTTCCAGAACAACGGGGATCACCTCCCTGAAATATACACTTGACTCCAACGACGGAAATGATAGTGACCATACGCTTATGAACATTGAGAATGGTATCATGACGATCCATCCCACTAATACCCAATATTACATCGTCCTTAGGTAAAACCACCACGATTAGGTCCACCAAACACTCGCGGTCATTAAGCTTAATTCGGTCAGTTCTTAACCCCATGATTTTCGAAAATTCTTCTACCGCCAGGTAGACCAATGATATAAGGCCCACAATTAATAAGACTATCCAAGTTAAGTCTATTCAAACACAATTCGAAAATGAATGAATGCGGTACACCAGTATCAAAAAGGTACACACAAGTTGAAATAAAATTACGATTATACCTGAGATCATTCAGGCCTTCGGATTGTCGGTCCTCTTCATCGCATGAATCCGGGACTTGCCAGCCCCCAAACCGGACGCTCCCTTAGGATAAATATGAGTTCCTCCTTTATTCGCTTCTGTCGTCTTAAACGACACTGACAGAGCAGTCTGATTCTGAATTGCTGATTGCTTCGGGGCCTGAGATGCCACCGGAGTCGGCTTGGGATCCCTTTGGCAAAAACGGGCCTTATGCCCAAAAATCCCACAATTATGGCACGTGATAGACGGTTTCAGACACTTAGTGCTTTAATGACCCGGCGCTCCACAGTTGAAACAGGTGATGGCCGAACTGGCCGCTCGGGACTGAGATCCCTCACGATTATGCGTCGTAGGAGGTCACTCAGAAACGTTAGGGCCCACACGAGGCTTTTTGAAGGTAGACTGACCGCCTTCAGACTGATTACGCTTCGTTGATTTCCTGCTGACATATGAAGGTTGTTGCTCAGCAATTTACTTAGCAGCAGGCTCACACGAGAGACTTCTCTCGATTAATTCGGCCAGAGTGGCGCAATGATGATTGAGCAATTACATATGGGTCATCATGACCTGCATAAAAGTGAGTGGATCAACCCGAACATCTTCTGATCGAGCTGAGTCCTGGGTACGACTTCCTGGCAGTGAGTGATTATTTCCCGGATTTCGGCCCGCACCGCGGCCTCTCCCCGTGCATTCCTTGACAGCTCTCTCCATACTGAAGTAGGAAGGTCGCATGATAATCATAGATCTCGTATTAGTACTGCATCATGATTTACGTCATGAAATGATGAAAATGAGCATACGCTCTCTAACACAGTGATTACATGAATGATTAACTGAGGTGACATGATTATCTGATGATATTCTTGAAATGATTATCTTGAACAAGTTAACAAGATTAATGATATGATCTTCAAGATTAACAATTGAGTAATGAAATGAACTGAGTGATTAATGAGTTAACATGATCAACATGATCAAAATGAAAAAGGATGTTTGAGGATTGTTAACCGATGAATTATGAATGAATGATTATTGTCAGAAATTATACCATGGCGTTAGATGTCTTACAGTTCTTTCGGTCTGATGGGCTCGGCATTTGCACAGGTCACACGTGACGCGAAAGTCTAATGATACTAGTCTGATGACGATGATTTCAAATGAGAAATGACTCGGAAGGTAGTATTCAAAACCACGCTCCGATACCAACTCTGTAACACCCCAAACTAGGCGAATATTACAGTGCCGTGGACCCCCGACTGGGACCCACCAGGCGAGCGAAAATGAATGAAATACACAGGGTAAATGTAGTACCGAACCACATTATATCATCAATTACTCCGATGAAGAGTTTCATTATAACACACCCAAGATAATAACGGAAACATGTATATTTTATATGAAGATAAAATACACAACACTGAACGAAACGGAGTATCCAAATGGAAATCTGCACCAGAAAATAAATGACAACAATATGAATGACTGAAAGAATTGGGGCCCCCTACTAGTATCACTAGGACTCCTCGCCATCAACGTTATATTCCCGTGCTTTTGCCTTGCCATGACCTGAAAACAAAATCCCCCAACGGGGTCAGTTACACAGAACAACAATCCTCAAGGGTTGAAAATACACAATCATGATATATCTTTAGTTATGAATTACGCTGAAGAGGAGCATCATATTATGCCCGTAATGTTCTGTGCAAGTGTACAAGACGGATGACCGGACACACCCGTCCTTGTACCTAATTAGTCTCACGGAGGTAATCGTTACTGCAGGCATACCCAATGTATCGGTGACCCAATACATGACCATCACGTGCTCGACTAAAAATTCCACACATCCGCACCCGGCCACGCAATATGAACCCAGAAGGTCATATGAACGAGAATGACCATAATGAATATCAATGAATAATAATCCGACAAAGTCAACAATGACTCACCGAGATGAAAATAATAGTGAAGTGATTGACAATTCAATGAAATGATTGGAACCGTCGTTCCTCGTGAATGAAGTGATTATTCGATAATTACAAGTCTGAATACGGTTAATACAATGATGAGTGAGTTATGATTATGAATGAACAACAACAAAAGGAATGAATATCCTTTTAACCGAGTAAGAATTAACTTACACAATGCCGATGAAGAATGTCCTTCCACGAACAACGTCCTAAATGAGATGTCGGTCGCTCGAACAACCTTGAATAACATAATTTCCACTAATCCGGTTCAACACATGAATCAAACACGAGTATAACTAACTCAAAACGTCGATACGACTAAACCAAGTTCATTGGGGCATTATATCGAACACGTTGTGGCCAATCTTCGATTGTTTACAACCAAACCTCATTAATACCAATATCAAATCCCCAAGAAGTGTTTCAAACCAACAAAACATCTTCAATACGATCAATAATCCAATATGAATATCCAAATTCGTGATTTCAACATAAATTAATCGAAAACCCCCAAATCCAACTCAATATTCAAAGTGTTCTTGAATAACCTTTCAATAATCCGATGAATATTCATACATACTCATAATCATATGTATATCTATTCATACAACATGATTATAATATCCAAAACATCATATCTCAACACAAATTGAAATCCAAGAGGTTTGAGAATATTACCTTTGAAGATCCAAACACTTTGATTCGATGAATACGCGTTAGATCGACGATTCGAGCTTCACAACCGAATGAAATTGATGAAAAATCGAGTATTCAAGTGATTGATGATGAAAATTTCTCCCACAAACCCTCTCTCTCGGAAGTAGGATGAAGAAATGAGTTTTTCTTCTCAAAAAACGAAGTTATAGTGCAGACTGCACTGTGTGCCGCGGCCCGGCCGAGTGTGCCGCGGCACAGGGCCAAAATATGCCCCCAGTGCTCGGCAGTGTGCCACGGCACAGGATAGAAAATGTGCACAGTGACTCGTCAGCGTGCCGCGGCCCTTCTGACAGGACCCGTGGCCCCCGGTACAGGCTGGTCGGCCAAAACTAGAAAATGTGTGTGTCTTAGCAATTTCGACCATAACTCCTTCGTCCGGACTCCGATTGACTCACCTCTTGAACCACTGGAAAGCTAACTTGATGCTATATAATATTGAAAAGATTCAGAATTTTTGGAGTTTCTAAAAATTAATGGTGATTTTACAAAGTCGAACTCATACGTGGAAAAGTCGCTTAAGAACACGGAACTCAACAGAACGACACCAAGACGAACTCGGATGACAAAAAGTGTAGAATTAATCATTCTCAGAATGACGAAACGGTAACAATAGAGTCGCTAATATGGACTTTTGCCAAAAAATAAAATTCCCGGAAATCCAAATTGCGGATATTGCATGTATGTGATTGTGGATGTGTTTTACTCACCCCGGGAGGGTACTTTGAGGCCTATAGGGAATCTATGACTTCAATCTGGATTCACGAGTTGAGTGTGTGATTTGTAAATGTATTTTACTCACCTCGGGAGGGTCCGTTGAGGCCTCGAGGGAATCTATAACTGCACTCTGGATTCATCAGTTGGTGTTGTATTTGCGTGACCAAGATTTGCGTGTCTTGGGTGATTATGTTGTGTTGATTTTATGTCCGTCGAGGACACGTGACGTGGGTTTTAACCCGATGAATTGTCGTTGGTTTTATTTGTGAAAACAAAACCTTTGGGTGACCCCTGTTGATTTTTGGAAAGAGAAGGATTCGATAATCCTAAATTGTTTTCTATTAAAACTCCCGATGGATTATTGTAAATTCTTTCTCTTGAATTATGAACTTTAGGTTTTGGAATGTTTTATCTAAACTCTTGCTTCGGGAAGTATTTTTCGTGGTGTTCGAATCTTGGAGGATTTCCTGGTTATTATTATTCTTGGAACTTGAATTGTATGGCTCGTATTTGCACTTTGTACTTACACTAGCAAAATAGTGGAATTTTGCTAACCCCCGAGAAATCAGGGGGTGGATGTATATTATGCATTCAGGTTTTGGGGAGCATAGCACAGGGTCTGCATGAAGGATGATGAAAGATGAACGATACTAATCACACAAGGACCCGTATGATGTCATATTTGCTTAGTTGTATTTTGTTTCCGCTGCAGTATTCTTTCCCCGTTGTACAGGAGTGTGTTGTATTCGACCCCTACGTGGGCATGTATTGTGATTAAGTTGTATGTATTTATTGAAAGACCAAATCAGTCTATTGAGTCATTTTAGCCTTAAAGGCATTATTGAGATGTTCAATGTTGTTACGAGCCTGGTAGGTCCTTGAGGAAAGGTTCTACGACGTGTAATATCCCTGAGAAGATTGGGGGTGTTACATAAATGGTATCGGAGCTTAGGTTGTGGAAACTTAGGCTGTCGGGTTTTGTGGTGTCTGTTGAGTTTTTGTCTCGTTATATTTTGTCTGACTGAGTCGTGTCGCAATGCGTCGTCTCAGTTTGTTGGTCGTGATTAGTATCGTGGGGCAATCATCATCTTCGTGCGACCTGTGGATGTAAGTCTCTCTTCTTTGTGTTGTGCCTCGTGTGACACGATTTACTGGTATGATTATGTATTAAGTGACGGAATCCTTATACAGATTCTTCGTTTCGTGATGCGTTTATGTGACTCTCATGTTTCGTTTATATGAGGAGTGTTGTCGTTATTTATGTCCTTTTGACTGTGATATTTGACTGTTTGTTCTGGTAAAAGACAGGTGTTGTCTTGGTTTTGAACGAGTTGATGCGTGTATTATGATGTATGTAAGTGAATGTCGATACGTGTGAGTTTTGGGCATTCTGGCCTATTGGATTTTTGAAAACCTTGAGTATCTTAGAAAATAAAATTCTAGACGTACTTTTAAATGGATTGTATTTTCGAGGCGCCTACTAGCGCAACTATCTGTTTCAAAATTCTTTTACCTTAAGGACCAAAATATTTTTTTTAATATTCCAGTAATTTTGGAATGAATTTGCTTAGACCCAAGGGTCGAATATTTCTGAAAGTTTCAATTTAAAGTAAAAGTGTCCTCATTTTTATCAAATGCAAGATGGTTTTTCAAGGTCTCGATAACGATGTTTGTACAACTATTTAAAAAGGTGATACTCAAGATCAACTAGTGTTTCCAAAATCATATTTTTTTCAAAGGTGGTTTTCATTTTTAAAACCTATCACTTCCTGCTTGTGGTCGGAAAATGTGTGTATGATGTTAGTATTGACGTTAGGGTGTTAGCCCTCCGAGTTGTGATTGAATTGGTGGTGTGAGCGTTGAGTCATTCGCCACGCATTTGTTTTACTAGCCCTCTATAAAATGTGTGATGTGGCGTTTAATGTTTGTCGCCTTGTGGTGATTTGCGCGTTGTCGCACATGTGCGAGCTGTTAAAGCTTGGGTTTGTACGTTTGTGTAAATGTGTGATTGTTTCATGATGTTTGTGATTATGTGCTGGTTATCGTTCGGGCCGTTGAGATCGCCGAACGATGCCATCGTTGTTGTGATGTTGATGTGCGTGTTGCTTAATGATAGTAATCATTGTATGTGTTGCGTGTTATGATTTTCTGTTGTGATGAGTTGGCATCTCCGGTTTGTTGTTTTGCGATGTTATATTCCATTGTACCTAGCAGTCGTATATTCGGTATGCCGACCTGAGGTGCTTCAACCGTATTGTTCCGGGGGCATGTACGTACAAATTGTCCTTCTCGTCAGTAACACATTTCAAGTGTGGACTCGAGGGACACAGAATCCAGTTTGAATTAGTTACCGAGACTTCCGGTGTCCGCGCTTCAGCCCAGATGTCAGGATCGACTCTGAGAGGCCCATGGGAGATGTTTCTGTCGGTTGCTTTTTGTGTTGTTCCAATGCTCCCGTTGTTGTGAGTTGCGAGGATGACATTTCTCTTATAAGAGGTCGAATGTAATGCCGTATTATTTTTTACTTCTGTAGTTTCTCTCTCTCAATTCTATCGACTTGCTCGTGATTGTTGATACTTTTTGAACTTGTTTGGTATCTCGGTTGTCATCGTTCGAGTGGTTTGTGACCTTGTTTCGGATAAATATGTTTATCGTCGTGACTTTTCCGAGTTCGGTTTGATTCTTGTGAACCTTGTTCGAAAGTGACATCTTTTAATTTCTACCAGCTCTTTTAATGTCTTGAGTTGAAGTGTGAACTTCGGAGTCATTGTTCGACCGTTGTCACTCGAACATTGTTGTTCAATCGTTGTTACTCGATCATTGTTTTTCGATCGTTGTTCTTCGATCATTGTTGTTCGATCGTTGTTGTTTGATTGTTGTTGTTCGATCATTATTGTTCTATCGTTGTTGTTCGATCATTGTTGTTTGGTCGTTGTTGTCCGATTATTGTTGTTCGATTGGGGTTGTCTGACTGTTGTTGCCTGATCTCGTACCGCGAAGAATTGTCATTCACCGTTAGTCTGTTGTTTCGAGTGTGGCCTGGCAGGTCACCGAGCCGTGCATTGTGAGACAGTAACTGAGAGATTTGGGGATTGAGGTTGCGTCTCTGCTCCGAAAGGACACAAAGATGCCTAGTGTGGTTTTTGAGGATTTCGGCGTAGTCCGAACTGTTTATGATTGTCCTTGTGGATCGTTTTGTGTTTATTCTCTGTCTTCTTGACTGTGCATGTTTTCTTATATTGGTATCTCCTGTTTTGTGATTGTTCGGATAATTGACTTGATTGTATTATCTGTTTGATGACGCTTGTCACTTGTTGGTTTTATTATGTCTCTACCGGTGGCGTTGTGTTGGTTGTCGTTGAGCGTGTTTTCACGCCGTATGTCTCTTTGTGTTGCTTGTAACGCTTCGCCGTTGGGCGTGAGTTTTCGGCTTATGTATTCCGTTGAGTGTTTCCTGGTGGGATGTTGCTCCCCCCTACTTATTTTAAGTTTCGGGACGAAACTTCTTTTAAGGAGGGTAGTATGTAATATCCACGATTTTTTATTTTCGGTAATTTCTTTTTTTTTTGCGGAAGTCCATCTTGGCGATTCTATTGTGACCGTTTCATCATTTCGAGAGTGATTAATTCTACACTTTTTGTCATCCAAGTTCATTTTCATGTCGTTTTATTGAGTTCCGTGTTCTTAAGCAACTTTTCCGCACTTGAGTTCGATTCTTGTGAATCTCGTCCGAGACTGTTGTTTCGAGTTTCTCGTAAGTTCATTTAATGTTATTATTCATGTTGCGAGCTTTGTCTTGGTGTTTCGATCGTGTATCGTGTATTTCGGACGTTTTGGGCCTTTTTCGTAATTTTTCAAAGTTTGGGGTAATTACTTTCCGTTGTCAAATTTCGAGCCTTCGGGTGGCCGGAATCGTGTGTTCTCTTAGCGCTTAGATTCGTCTTTGCAAGTATTTCGTAACCGTATCTTCGATTCATATTCAGGTTTGGGTTTCGGGGTTGTCCGGGCCATCGGAAGTAGCCACGGCCGAGTCACGGCCGCACCTTGTGGAGCAGGCACTGGCCTGGCCGAGTTACGTCCGTAAGGTGCCGGTTACGGCCGTAATTGATCGGCAGGCACAGGATGGACGAAGACCGGTTATGGCTGTAAGGAGTACTGGTTACGGCCGTACGATGCTGGTTACGGCTGTAAGGGGGTGCCGATTACGGCTGTAGTGACTCGATAGATTTTAGGCAGGGACCCCTGGGAGTTCGGTTACGGCCGTAAGGCTCGAAATTTGTGTACGCAAGGCTTTAGGCCGTTGCGTGCGCTATCGGCAGTTGATAGAGTTACGGTCATAAGGCACTGCCGGTTACGGCCCTAACTCTGCCAGCTATATATAGGCCTCGGCTCGGCCAAACTTCATTTTACCCTTCTTTTCTCGTTTTTGTGGCGGCTGGCGACGGGAGACTCGGGAGCTCGAGTTCTTGGTCGGTTATAATCATTTCTAAGGCATTTTGGAAGATTCTTGTTGATTATATCATCCAATCCGCGTTTTTCGTCGAATCAAGGTATTTTTCTTGAATCCCTAGAGTTGACTTTTTGAGGAATTTTGTTTTTGATTTTTTTTCCATCCGATTTTTGATGAACCGATTGTTGTTTAATGATGTTGTTAAACATAGCCTATGGATTGTATATCCATATTTCGGTTTTGAATTCCATTTTCATGTTTTGGTCGGTCGATTCGTGTTCTTGGCCGTTTTGGGGGAAACCCTTGAACTTTCATCGTTTGTTCCTTGAATTCAACGACTTTAGGTCATGCTATGGAATTCATTTTCATTGTTGTTATTGTTGTTCGTAGTTTATTGTCGCGGGTTAGCGTTCGGTGGAGTCGGCGGGTTCGTAGTCGGTTCTTGCCAACCTACTCCGGTCGATTCTTCGCATTGTGGTTATTCGAAGCAAGTACCTTGTCCATACATTTCTTGTTTTGTGTACATGATGATCACTGATCGTTTAAATGTGTTTGTTTGGTTGTTTGAAATGAACTTTCAAAATATTCATTTAGCCTCGTTAAAGGCTCTCTTTCAAACCATGTGTATTTTGTGATTGATATGTTTCGTAAACGATTATGTGAATCCTATGGATATGGTTGGTGTTCATGTTGCGTTTGATAATGCGTGTGTACGTATATTGCCTCATTTCGGTGCGTTGTGGTTTAACATTGTGTTTTGCTAAGTGTTTGACGCTTCTGGGTGAATTGTTTGGATATCTTTGTTGTATTGTGCTACGTGTGTGAATGTGTGAATATGGGCGGGGCCTACGGTGACACATGGCATGCGATCATATGGTCAGGATGCAACAACCGATTGATCTAACCGTGAGCGCCAAAGAATACCTATGGTGACATATGGCATGTGATCATATGGTCAGGAGACAACAAGTGATTGATCCAACCGTGAGATGCCGTGACAAGTGTACACGCTGGTGTGTATATGATTGTGGATGTGTTTTACTCACCCCGGGAGGGTATGTTGAGGCCTAGAGGGAATCTATGACTTCACTCTGGATTCACGAGTTGAGTGTGTGATTTGTAAATGTATTTTACTCACCGCGGGAGGGTCCGTTGAGGCCTCGAGGGAATCTATGACTTCACTCTGGATTCATCAATTGGTGTTGTATTTGCGTGACCAAGATTTGCGTGTCTTGGGTGATTATGTTGTGTTGATTTTATTTCCGTCGAGGACACGTGACGTGGGTTTTAACCCTGTGAATTGTCGTTGGTTTTATTTGTGAAAACAAAACCTTTGGGCTGTGACCCCTGTTGATTTTTGGAAAGAGAAGGATTCGATAATCCTAAATTCTTTTCTGTTAAAACTCCCGATGGCTTATTAAACCATTTTGTAAATTGTTTCTTTTGAATTATGAACTTTCGGTTTTGGAATGTTTTACCTAAACTCTTGCTTCGGGAAGTATTTTTCGTGGTGTTCGAATCTTGGAGGATTTCCTGGTTATTATTATCCTTGGAACTTGAATTGTATGGCTCGTATTTGCACTTTGTACTTGCACTAGCAAAATAGTGGAATTTTGCTTACCCCCGAGAAATCGGGGGTGGATGTCCGTATTGCATTCCGGTTTTGGGGAGGATAGCACAGGGTCGGCATGAAGGATGATGAAAGATACTAATCACACGAGGACCCGTATGATGTCATATAGGCGTAGTTGTATTTTATTTCCGCTGCAGTATTCTTTCCCCTTGTACGGGAGTGTGTTGTATTCGACCCCTGCGTGGGCATGTATTGTGATTTAGTTGTATGTATTTATTGAAAGACCAAATCGATCTATTGAGTCATTTTAACCTTAAAGGCATTGTTGATATATTCAATGTTGTTATTAGCCTGGTAGATCCTTGAGGAAAGGTTCTACGGCGTGCAATATCCCTGAGCAGATTGGGGGTGTTACATAAATTGTATCGGAGCTTAGGTTGTGGAAACCTAGACTGTCGGGTTTAGTGGTGTCTGTTGAGTTTTTGTCTCGTCGGATTTTGTCTGACTGAGTCATGTCGCGGTGCGTCGTCTGAGTTTGTTGGTCGTGATTAGTATCGTGGGGCGATCATCATCTTCGTGCGACCTGTGGATGTAAGTCTCTCTTCTTTGTGTTGTGCCTCGTGTGACACGAGTTACTGGTATGATTATGTGTTAAGTGATGGAATCCTTATGCAGATTCTTGGTTTCGTGATGCGTTTATGTGACTCTTGTTTCGTTTATATGAGGAGTGTTGTTATTTATGTCCTTTTGACTGTGATATTTGACTGTTTGTTCTGTTAAAAGACAGGTGTTGTCTTGGTTTTGAACGAGTTGGTGCGTGTATTATGATGTATGTAAGTGAATGTCGATATGTGTGAGTTTTGGGAATTCTGGCCTATTGGATTTTTGAAAACCTTGAGTATCTTAGAAAATAACATTCGAGACATACTTTTAAATGGATTGTATTTTCAAGGTGCCTACTAGCGCAAGTATCTGTTTCAAAATTATTCTACCTTGAGGACCAAAATATGTTTTTTAATATTCCAGTAATTTTGGAAATGCATTTGCTTAGACCCAAGGGTCGAATATTTCTGAAAGTTTCAATTTAAAGGAAAAGTGTCATCATTTTTATCAAAGGCAAGATGGTTTTTGAAGGTCTCGATAACGATGTTTGTACAACTTTTTGAAAAGGCGGTACTCAAGATCAACTAGTGTTTCCAAAATCATATTTTTTTTTCAAAGGTGGTTTTCGTTTTTAAAACCTATCACTTCCTGCTTGTGGTCGGAGAAGGTGTGTATGATGTTAGTATTGTCGTTAGGGTGTTAGACCTCCAAGTTGTGATTGAATTGGTGGTGTGAGCATTGAGTCGTTCGACACGCATTTGTTGTACTAGCCCTCTATGAGTGGTGTGATGTGGCGTTTAATGTTTGTCGCCTCGTGGTGAATTGTGTGTTGTCGCACATGTGCGAGCTGTTAAAGCTTGGGTTTATACGTTTGTGTAAATGTGTGATATTTTCATGATGTTTGTGATTATGTGCTGGTTATCGTATGTGTTGCGTGTTATGATTTTCTGTTGTGCTGAGTTGGCATCTCCGATTTGTTGTTTTGCGATGTTATATTCCATTGTACCTAGCAGTCATATATTCGGTATGCCGAGCTGAAGTGCTTCAACCGTATTGTGCCGGGGACATGTACGTACAAATTGTCCTTCTCGTCAGTAACGAATTTTAAGTGTGGACTCGAGGGACACAGAATCCAGTTTGAATTGGTTACCGAGACTTCCGGAGTCCGCGCTTCAGCCCAGATGTCAGGATCTGCTCTGAGAGGCCCATGGGAGATGTTTCTCTCGATTGCTTTTTGTGTTGTTCCCTTGCTCCCGTTGTTGTGAGTTGCGGGGACAACATTTCTCTTATAAGAGGTCGAATGTAATGCCGTATTATTTTTGACTTCTGTAGTTTTTCTCTCTCTCTCAATTCTATCGACTTGCTCGGGATCGTTGATACTTTTTGAACTTGTTTGGTATCTCGGTTGTCATCGTTCGAATGGGTTGTGACCTTGTTTCGGATAAATATCTTTATCGTCGTGACTTTTCCGAGTTCGGTTCGATTCTTGTGAACCTTGTTCGAAAGTGACATCTTTTAATTTCTACCAGCTCTTTTAATGTCTTGAGTTGAAGTGTGAACTTCGGAGTCATTGTTCGACTGTTGTCATTTGATCATTGTTGTTCGATCGTTGTTACTCAATCATTGTTTTTCGATCGTTGTTGTTCGATCATTGTTATTTGATCGTTGTTGTTCGATCATTGTTGTTCGATCATTGTTGTTCGATCGTTGTTGTTTGATCATTGTTGTTCGATCGTTGTTGTTCGATCGTTGTTGTTCGGTCGTTGTTGTCCCATCGTTCTTCTCTAACTGTTGTTGCCTGATCTCGTACCGCAAAGAATTGTCGTTCACCGTTAGTCTGTTGTTTCGAGTGTGGCCAGGTGGGTCACCGAGCCGTGCATTGCGAGACGGTAACTGGGAGATTTGGGGATCGAGGTTGTGTCTCTGCTCCGAAAGGACACAGAGATGCCTAGTGTGGTTTTTGAGGATTTCGGCGTAGTCCGAACTGTTTATGATTGTCCTTGTGGATCGTTTTGTGTTTATTTTCTGTCTTCTTGACTGTGCATGTTTTCTTATATTGGTATCTCCTGTTTTGTGATTGTTCGGATAATTGACTTGATTGTATTATCTGTTTGATGACGCTTGTCACTTGTTGGTTTTATTATGTCTCTACCGGTGGCGTTGTGTTGGTTGTCGTGGAGCGTGTTTTCACGCCGTATGTCTCTTTGCGTTGCTTGTAACGCTTCGCCGTTGGGCGCGAGTTTTCGGTTCTTGTGTATTCCGTTCAGTGTTTCCTGGTGGGATGTTGCTCCCCCTACTTATTTTAAGTTTCGGGACGAAACTTCTTTTAAGGAGGGTAGTATGTAATATCTGCGATTTTCGATTTTTGATAATTTTTTTTTTTTTTGCGGAAGTCCATCTTGGCGACTCTATTGTGACCATTTCGTCATTTCGAGAGTGATTAAGTCCACACTTTTTTGTCATCCGAGTTCGTTTTCATGTCATTTTATTGAGTTCCGTGTTCTTAAGCGACTTTTCCGCACTTGAGTTCGATTCTTGCGAATCTCGTCTGATACTGTTGTTTTGAGTTTCTCGTAATTTCATTTAATGTTATTATTCATGTTTCAAGCTTTAGATTGGTGTTTCGATCGTGTATCGTGTATTTCGGACGTTTTGGGCCGTTTTCATAATTTTCCAAAGTTTGGGGTAATTACTTTCCGTTGTCGAATTTTGAGCCTTCGGTTGGTCAGAATCGTGTGTTCTCTTAGCACTTAGATTCGTCTTTGCGAATACTTCGTAACAGTATCTTCGATTCATATTCACGTTTGGGTTTCGGGGTTGTCCGCGCCATCGGAAGTAGCAACAGTCGAGTCATGGCCGCACCTTGTGGAGCAGGCACTAGCCTGGCCGAGTTACGGCCGTAAGGTGCTGGTTACGGCCGTAAGTGATCGGCAGGCACAGTCTGGACGAATGCCGGATACGGCCGTAAGGAGTACTGGTTACGACTGTAAGGGGGTGCCGATTACGGCTGTAAGGGGGTGCCGATTACGGCCGTAGTGACTCGACAGATTTCAGGCAGGGACCCCTGGGAGTTCGGTTACGGACGTAAGGCTGAACAGTTGCATACGCAAGGCTTTCATCCGTTGCGTGCGCTATCGGCAGTTGCTCCCCCTACTTATTTTAAGTTTCGGGACGAAACTTCTTTTAAGGAGGGTAGTATGTAATATCCGCGATTTTCGATTTTCGGTAATCTCTTTTTTTTTGGCGGAAGTCCATCTTGGCAATTCTATTGTGACCGTTTCGTCATTTCGAGAGTAATTAATTCTACACTTTTTGTCATTCGAGTTCCGTGTTCTTAAGCGACTTTTCCGCACTTGAGTTCGATTCTTGCGAATCTCATCCGAAACTATTGTTTCGAGTTTCTCGTAAGTTCATTTAATGTTATTATTCATGTTGCGAGATTTGTATTGGTGTTTCGATCGTGTATAGTGTATTTCGGACGTTTTGGGCCGTTTTCGTAATTTTCCAAAGTTTGGGATAATTACTTTCCATTGTCGAATTTCGAGCCTTCGGGTGGTCGGAATCATGTGTTCTCTTAGTGCTTAGATTCGTCTTTGCGAGTACTTCGTAACCGTATCTTCGATTCATATTCAGGTTGTAACACCCCCAATCCGCTCAGGGATATTACACACCGTAGAACCTTTCCTCAAGGATCTACCAGGCTGGTAACAACATATAACAACTCAACCATGCCTTTAAGGCTAAAATGACTCAGTAGATCGATTTGGTCTGTCAATAAATACATACAACTCAAATACAACTCATGCCCACGCAGGGGTCAAAACACAACCACACCCGTACAACGGGAAAAATATAGCAGCGGAAAATAAAGTACAACCGAACCAATAAACAATATACGGTTCCTCATGTGATTAGTATCGATCATCTTTCATCATCCTTCGTGCCGACCCTGTGTTATGCTCCAAAACCTGAATGCAAAAATAGACATCCACCCCCGAATACTCGGGGGTTAGCAAAACTCCACTGTTTTGCTAGTACAAGTACAAGTGCAAAAATACGAGTCATACAGTTCACATTCCACGAACAATGATAATTCGGAATCCTCAAAGATTCAAATACAACAAGATGAACACTTCCCGAGGCAAGAGTTCGAGTAAAGACTTCCCAAAATTTCAAGATCAAAATATCAAGGGAAACAGTTTATAAAGTGATTTGAAATACCATCGGGAGTTTTAATAGAAAACAATTTAGGATTATAAAATCCCGTTTTTCAAAACCCAAAAGACGAAAGGGGTCACCGCCCCAAAGGTTTACTTTCCGAAAAATGACCTTTACCAAACCATTGGGATTTAGCCCCAAATCCATAAAATGTCTTTTACAAAACCATTGAAATTTTAGCCCCAAATCTCAACAACTCACAGTACACAAGAACGACCACAAGGTTCGTCTCCCAACATCAAAATCCACAAATAAAGGATTTAACACAAACAACAAAATACTCTAGTGCCATCCTAGCCAAGTAAGCCAAACGAACACTTACCTCTTACACACTTAGTCGATGCATGCAATCATGAAAACCATTCGAAAGCACTCATTTCCGGAAATGCCATTATCAAATCACATTTGCAAAATGCACCACAATTAACCGAGGACCCACCCCTCCGTGGATCCCTACCGAGACCCCTTCGGATCTAACCCGTAGTGGTTAAAAGCAAGCTCGCGGATCCACCCCTCCGTGGACCCCTACCGAGACCCCGTCGGATCTAACCCATAGTGATCATACACACACACACACACTTTACTCATGCAATACTAACATGCTAAGAATGTAAGTTCATCAAGAATACTTACTAGGGATGGCCACTAATCCGACACCATTATCAAACTCTTCAAAAACACAATAACAAGATTAAATACGGAATACACGATTCCATAACTTTAAACAACAGGAGTATCATCATCAAAGCCTTCAATGTTCAAAATAATCAAATTGTAACCAATTCCCAAAACACACCGTTCACAAATCACACGCATTTTGAAAGAAAGCCTTTAATGAGGCCAAACCGAAATCTTTTGAAAACTCATTTGCAATTAACCAAACAAACACACCAACACGACCATCGATCATCTTATCCACAAAACGAGAAGCGTATGAACAAGGTACTTGCCTCGAATAAGAACAACGCAAAGAATCGACCGAAGTAGGTTGACACGAACCGACTACGAACCCGCCGATTCCACCGATCGCCAACTCGCATTCATAAACTACGAAGGACAATAATAACAATGAAATGAATTCCATAACACGACTCAAAGCTGCTGAATTCAAAGAACAAATGACGAAGGTTCAAGGATTTCCCCCAAAACGGCCAAGAACACGATTCGTTCCGTCAAAAACCGAAAACGGAATTCCAAGTTGAAATATGGATATACAAACCATAGAATATGTTTAACAACATCATTTAACCATAATCGATCCATCAAAAACGGATGAAAAACGAGATCGAGGACAAATCCCCCAAAAAGTCGATTCGAAGGAAATCAAGAAATATACTTCGATTCGACGAAGAACAATGGATTAAATGATGTTAAACACAAGAATACTACCAAGATTAATCATACCCATCATGAATTAATCAATAATACGGAACGAGTCGGACAAAAACGCAAAAACCCCAAAATTCAAGAAACTAGGGTTCTAAGAAAGATTACCTTGATTCGCTGGATCAAAGGACGATATAGGATGGTTGATTGATGATATAACCTCAATAACTTCGAGGATTTGTTGTCAAACAACATGGCTCCATGATGAGCATACCCTCAGCCGCGGAAGAGAAGGAGAAGGAGGAGAAAAATGGCTAAAAACTCGTGTGTAGGGCCATAAATAGGCTGCACAGTGTGCCGCGGCCCAGCGGGAGTGTGCCGCGGCACAGGCCCAAAAATGGCTCCCAGTGGTCGGCAGTGTGCCGCGGCCCGGCCGGCGTGTGCCGCGGCACCCGGTACAGTCGGTTTGGCCGAAAAATGCCACAGAGTGTGCCGCGGCCCTGCCGGCATGTGCCGCGGCCCCACTGCATGCACCTGCTCGGCCAGAGCTGCGAGCACTACCGCCGTGACTCGGCGGGAGCCGCGAGCACTACCGGCCGTGACTCGGCCAGTGCCGGCCTGGGCCCAGATTGCCCGGCCATGACTCGGCCGGGGCCAACTCCGACGGCCCGAACGACCCCGAAACCCGAACCTGAATATGAATCGATGATACGGTTACGACGTACTCGCAAAGAAGAATCTAAGAGCTAAGAGAACACACAATTCCGACCACCAGAAGGCTCGGAATTCGACAACGGAAGTAATTACCCAAAACTTTGGGAAATTACGAAAATGGCCCAAAACGTCCGACAATCACGATACGCGATCGAAACACCAAACCAAAGCTCGCAACATGAATAATAACATTAAATGAACTTACGAGAAACTCGAAACAACAATTTCGGACGAGATTCGCAAGAATCGAACTCAAGTGCGGAAAAGTCGCTAAAAAGCTCAGAACTCAACAAAACGATACCGAAACGAACTCGGATGACAAAAAGTGCAGAATTAATCATTCTAGAAATGACGAAACGGTCATGAGCGAGTCGTCAAAACGGACTCCGGCCGAAAAAAGAAATTTACCGAAAATCGAAAATTGCGGATATTACACAGGTTTGGGTTTCGGGGTTGTCCGGACCGTCGGAAGTAGCCACGGCCGAGTCACGGCCGCACCTTGTGGAGCAGGCACTGGCCTGGACGAGTTACGGCCGTAAGGTGCCGGTTACGGCTGTAAGTGATCGGCAGGCACAGGCTGGATGAAGGCTGGTTACGGCCGTAAGGAGTACTGGTTACGGCCGTACGGTGCTGGTTACGGCCGTAAGGGGGTGACGATTACGGTCGTAGTGACTCTACAGATTTCAGGCAGGGACCCCTGGGAGTTCGGTTACGGCCGTAAGGCTCGATAGTTGTGTACGCAAGGCTTTCGACCGTTGGGTGCGCTATCGACAGTTGACAGAGTTACGGCCGTAAGGCACTGCCGGTTACGACCGTAACTCTGCCGGCCATATATAGGCCTGGGTTCGGCCAGACTTCATTCCTCGTTTTTGTGGCGGCTAGTGACGGGAGACTCGGGAGCTCGATTTCTTGGTCGGTTCTAATCATTTCTAAGGTGTTTTGGAAGATTCTTGTTAATTATATCATCATCCAATCCGTGTTCTTCGTGAATCAAGGTATTTTTCTTGAATCCCTAGAGTTGACTTTTTGGGCAGTTTTGTTCTTTATTTTGTTTCCATCCGATTTTTGATGAACCGATTATTGTTTAATGATGTTGTTAAACATATCCTATGGATTGTATATCCATATTTCGGTTTGGAATTCCATTTTCATGTTTTGGTCGGTTGATTCGTGTTCTTGGCCGTTTGGGGGAAACCCTTGAACTGTCGTCGGTTGTTCCTTGAATTCAACGACTTTAGGTCATGCTATGGAATTCATTTTCATTGTTGTTATTGTTGTTCTTATTGTCGCAGGTTAGCATTCGGTGGAGTCGGCGGGTTCGTAGTCGGTTCGTGCCAACCTACTCCGGTTGATTCTTCGTGTTGTGGTTATTCGAAGCAAGTACCTTGTCCATACATTTCTTGTTTTGTGTACATGATGATCGGTGATCGGCTAAATGTGTTTGTTTGGTTGTTTGAAATGAACTTTCAAAATATTCAGTTAGCCTCGTTAAAGGCTCTCTTTCAAACCGTGTGCATTTTGTGATTGATATGTTTTGTAAACGATTATGTGAATCCTATGGATATGGGTGGTGTTGATGTTGCGCTTGATAATGCGTGTGTACGTATATTGCCTCATTTCAGTGCGTTATGGTTTGACGTTGTGTCTTGCTAAGTGTTTTACGCCTCTGGGTGAATTGTTTGGATATCTTTGTTATATTGTGCTATGTGTGTGAATGTGTGAATGTGGGCGGGGCCTACGGTGACACATGGCATGCGATCATGTGGTCAGGATGCAACAAGCGATTGATCCAACCATGAGAGCCTTAGAAAAACAACTGTGACCCATGCCTTGTGATCATGTGGTCAGGATGCAACAAGTGATTGATACAACCGTGAGCGCCAAAGAATACCTACGGTGACATATGGCATGTAATCATATGGTCAGGAGACAACAAGTGATTGATCCAACCGTGAGATGCCGTGACAAGTGTTCACGCTGGTGTGTATATGATTGTGGATGTGTTTTACTCACCTCGGGAGGGTCCGTTGAGGCCTCGAGGGAATCTATAACTTCACTCCGGATTCACGAGTTTGAGTGTGTGATTTGTGAATGTATTTTACTCACCTTGGGAGGGTCCGTTGAGGCCTCGAGAGAATCTATGACTTCACTCTGGATTCATGAGTTTGTGTTGTATTTGCGTGACCAAGATTTGCGTGTCTTGGATGATTATGTTGTGTTTATTTTATATCCGTCGAGGACACGTGTCGTGGGTTTTAACCCTATGAATTGTCGTTGGTTTTATTTGTGAAAACAAAACCTTTCGGCGTGACCCCTGTTGATTTTTGGAAAGAGAAGGATTCGATAATCCTAAATTGTTTTCTATTAAAACTCCCGGTGGATTATTAAACCATTTTGTAAATTGTTTCTCTTGAATTATGAACTTTCGGTTTTGGAATGTTTTACCTAAACTCTTGCTTCGGGAAGTATTTTTCGTGGTGTTCAAATCTTGGAGGATTTCCTGGTTATTATTATTCTTGGAACTTGAATTGTATGGCTCGTATTTGCACTTTGTACTTGCACTAGCAAAATAGTGGAATTTTGCTAACCCCCGAGAAATCGGGGGGTGGATGTCTGTATTGCATTCAGGTTTTGGGGAGCATAGCACAGGGTCGGCATGAAGTATGATGAAAGATGAACGATACTAATCACACAAGGACCCGTATGATGTCATATTTGCTTAGTTGTATTTTGTTTCCGCTGCAGTATTCTTTCCCCTTTGTACGGGAGTGTGTTGTATTCGACCCCTACGTGGGCATGTATTGTGATTGAGTTGTATGTATTTATTGAAAGACCAAATCGGTCTATTGAGCCATTTTAGCCTTAATGGCATTGTTGAGATGTTCAATGTTGTTACCAGCCTGGTAGGTCCTTGAGGAAAGGTTCTACGGCGTGTAATATCCCTGAGCGGATTGGGGGTGTTACATAAATGGTAATGGAGCTTAGGTTGTGGAAACTTAGGCTGTCGGGTTTAGTGGTGTTTGTTGAGTTTTTGTCTCGTCGGATTTTGTCTGACTGAGTCGTGTCGCGACGCGTCGTCTGAGTTTGTTGGTCGTGATTAGTATCGTGGGGCGATCATCATCTTCGTGCGACCTGTGGATGTAAGTCTCTCTTCTTTGTGTTGTGCCTCGTGTGACCCGAGTTACTGGTATGATTATGTGTTAAGTGACGGAATCCTTATGCAGATTCTTGGTTTCGTGATGCGTTTATGTGACTCTCATGTTTCGTTTATATGAGGAGTGTTGCCGTTATTTATGTCATTTTGACTGTGATATTTGACTGTTTGTTCTGGTAAAAGACATGTGTTGTCTTGGTTTTAAACGAGTTGATGCGTGTATTATGATGTATGTAAGTGAATGTCGATACGTGTGAGTTTTGGGCATTCTGGCCTATTGGATTTTTGAAAACCTTGAGTATCTTAGAAAATAAAATTTGAGACGTACTTTTAAATGGATTGTATTTTCAAGGTGCCTACTAGCACAACTATCTATTTCAAAATTCTTCTACCTTGAGGACCAACATATTTTTTTTAATATTCCAGTAATTTTTTAAATGCATTTGCTTAGACCCAAGGGTCGAATATTTCGGAAAGTTTCAATTTAAAGGAAAAGTGTCCTCATTTTTATCAAATGCAAGATGATTTTTCAAGGTCTCGATAACGATGTTTGTACAACATTTCAAGATCAACTAGTGTTTCCAAAATCATATTTTTTTTCAAAGGTGGTTTTCGTTTTTAAAACCTATCACTTCCTGCTTGTGGTCAGAGAAGGTGTGTATGATGTTAGTATTGTCGTTAGGGTGTTAGCCCTCCGAGTTGTGATTGAATTGGTGGTGTGAGCGTTGAGTCGTTCGCCACGCATTTGTTGTACTAGCCCTCTGTGAGAGGTGTGATGTGGCGTTTAATATTTGTCGCCTCGTGGTGAATTGCGTGTTGTCGCACATGTGCGAGCTGTTAAAGCTTGGGTTTGTATGTTTGTGTAAATGTGTGATTGTTTCATGATGTTTGTGATTATGTGCTGGTTATCGTTCGGGACGTTGAGATCGCCGAACGATGCCGTCGTTGCTGTGATGTTGATGTGCGTGTTGCTTAATGATAGTAATCATCGTATGTGTTGCGTGTTATGATTTTCTGTTGTGCTGAGTTGGCATCTACGGTTTGTTGTTTTGCAATGTTATATTCCATTGTACCTAGCTGTTGTATATTCGGTATGCCGAGCTGAAGTGCTTCAACCGTATTGTGCCGGGGGCATGTACGTACAAATTGTACTTCTCGTCAGTAACGCATTTCAAGTGTGGACTCGAGGGACACAGAATCCAGTTTGAATTGGTTACCGAGACTTCCGGAGTCCGCGCTTCAGCCCAGATGTCAGGATCGGCTCTGAGAGACCCATGGGATATGTTTCTGTCGGTTGCTTTTTGTGTTGTTCCCTTGATCCCGTTGTTGTGAGTTGTGGGGACGACATTTCTCTTATAAGAGGTCGAATGTAATGCCATATTATTTTTGACTTCTGCAGTTTCTCTCTCTCAATTTTATCGACTTGCTCGTGATCGTTGATACTTTTTGAACTTGTTTGGTATCTCGGTTGTCATCGTTCAAATGGTTTGTGACCTTGTTTCGGATAAATCTATCTATCGTCGTGACTTTTCCGAATTCGGTTCGATTCTTGTGAACCTTGTTCGAAAGTAACATCTTTTAATTTCTACCATCTCTTTTAATGTCTTGAGTTGAAGTGTGAACTTCGGAGTAATTGTTCGACCGTTGTCATTCGATCATTGTTGTTCGATCGTTGTTACTCGATCATTATTTTTCGATCGTTGTTGTTCGATCATTGTTATTTGATCATTGTTGTTCGATCGTTGTTGTTTGATCGTTGTTGTTCGATCATTGTTGTTCGATCGTTGTTGTTCGGTCGTTGTTGTTCGATCGGGGTTGTCTGACTGTTGTTGCCTGATCTCGTACCGCGAAGAATTGTCGTTCACCGTTAGTCTGTTGTTTCGAGTTTGGCCAGGTGGGTCACCGAGCCGTGCATTGCGAGACGGTAAGTGAGAGATTTGGGGATCGAGGTTGCGATTCTTCTCCGAAAGGACACAGAGATGCCTAGTGTGGTTTTTGAGGATTTCGGCATAGTCCGAACTGTTTATGATTGTCCTTGTGGATCGTTTTGTATTTATTTTCTATCTTCTTGACTGTGCATGTTTTCTTATATTGGTATCTCCTGTTTTGTGATTGTTCGGATAATTGACTTGATTGTATTATCTGTTTGATGACGCTTGTCACTTGTTGGTTTTATTATGTCTCTACCAGTGGCGTTGTGTTGGTTGTTGTGGAGCATGTTATCATGCCGTATGTCTCTTTGCGTTGCTTGTAACGCTTCGCTGTTGGGCACGAGTTTTCGGTTCTTGTGTATTCCGTTAAGTGTTTCCTGGTGGGATGTTTCTCCCCCTACTTATTTTAAGTTTCGGGACGAAACTTCTTTTAAGGAGGGTAGTATGTAATATCCGCGATTTTCGATTTTCGATAAAAAAATTTTGGCGAAAGTCCGTCTTGGCGACTCTATTGTGACCGTTTCGTCATTTTGAGAGTGATTAATTCTACACTTTTTGTCATTTGAGTTCGTTTTCGTGTAGTTTTATTGAGTTCCGTGTTCTTAAGCGACTTTTCCGCACCTGAGTTCGATTCTTGCGAATCTCGTCCGAAACTATTGTTTCGAGTTTCTCGTAAGTTCATTTAATGTTATTATTCATGTTGCAAGCTTTGGATTGGTGTTTCGATCGTGTATAGTGTATTTCGGACGTTTTGGGCCGTTTTCGTAATTTCCCAAAGTTTGGGGTAATTACTTTCCGTTGTCGATTTTCGAGCCTTCGGTTGGTCAGAATCGTGTGTTCTCTTAGCGCTAGGATTCGTCTTTGCGAGTACTTCGTAACTGTATCTTCGATTCATATTCAGGTTTGGGTTTCGGGGTTGTACGGGCCGTCGGAAGTAGCCACGGTCGAGTCACGGCCGCACCTTGTGGAGCAGGCACTGGCCTGGCCGAGTTACGACCGTAAGGTGCCGGATACGGCCGTAAGTGATCGACAGGCACAGGATGGACGAAGGCCGGGTACGGCCGTAAGGAGTACTGGTTACGGCCGTACGAAGCTGGTTACGGCCGTAACGGGGTGCCGATTATGGCCGTAGTGACTCGACAGATTTCAGGCAGGGACCCCTGGGAGTTCGGTTACGGCAGTAAGGCTCGACAGTTATGTTCGCAAGGCTTTCGGCCGTTGCGTGCGCTATCGGCAGTTGACCGAGTTACGGCCGTAGGGCACAGCCGGTTACGGCCGTAACTCTGCCGGCCATATATAGGCCTGGGCTCAGCCAGACTTCATTTTACCCTTTTTTCCTCGTTTTTATGGCAGCTAGCGACGGGAGACTCGGGAGATCGAGTTCTTGGTCGGTTCTAATCATTTCTAAGGCATTTTGGAAGATTCTTGTTGATTATATCATCTAATCCGTGTTCTTCGTCGAATCAAGGTATTTTTCTTGAATCTCTGTAATTGACTTTTTTGGGAGTTTTGTTCTTGATTTTGTTTCCATCTGATTTTTGATGAACCGATTGTTGTTTAATGATGTTGTTAAACATATCCTATGGATTGTATATTCATATTTCGGTTGGAATTCCTTTTTCATGTTTTGGTCGGTCGATTCGTGTTCTTGGCCGTTTGGGGGAAACCCTTGAACTGCCGTCGGTTGTTCCTTAAATTCAACGACTTTAGGTCGTGCTATGGAATTCATTTTCATTGTTGTTATTGTTGTTCGTAGTTTATTGTCGCGGGTTAGCGTTTGGTGGAGTCGGCGGGTTCGTAGTCGGTTCGTGTCAACCTACTCCGGTCGATTCTTCGCGTTGTGATTATTCAAAGCAAGTACCTTGTCCATACATTTCTTGTTTTGTGTACATGATGATCGGTGATCGTCTAAATGTGTTTGTTTGGTTGTTTGAAATGGACTTTCAAAATATTCAGTTAGCCTCGTTAAAGGCTCTCATTCAAACCATGTGTATTTTGTGATTGATATGTTTTGTAAACAATTATGTGAATCATATGGATATGGTTGGTGTTGATGTTGCGCTTGATAATGCGTGTGTATGTATATTGCCTCATTTCGGTGCGTTGTGGTTTGACGTTGTGTGTTGCTAAGTGTTTGACGCCTCTGGGTGAATTGTTTGGATATCTTTGTTGTATTGTGCTATATGTGTGAATGTGTGAATGTGGGCGGGGCCTACGGTGACACATGGCATGCGATCATGTGGTCAGGATGCAACAAGCGATTGATCCAACCGTGACACATGGCTTGTGATCATGTGGTCAGGATGCAACAAGTGATTGATCCAACCGTGAGCGCCAAAGAACACCTACGGTAACAAATGACATGTGATCATATGGTCAGGAGAAAACAAGTGATTGATCCAACCGTGAGATACCATGACAAGTGTTCACGCTGGTGTGTATATGATTGTGGATGTGTTTTACTCACCTCGGGAGGGTCCGTTGAGGCCTCGAGGGAATCTATGACTTCACTCTGGATTCACGAGTTTGAGTGTGTGATTTGTGAATGTGTTTTGCTCACCTCGGGAGGGTCCGTTGAGGCCTCGAGGGAATCTATGACTTCACTCTGGATTCATGAGTTGGTGTTGTATTTGCGTGACCATGATTTGCTTGTCTTGGGTGATTATGTTGTGTTGATTTTATGTCCGTTGAGGACACGTGACGTGGGTTTTAACCCTGTGAATTTTCGTTGGTTTTATTTGTGAAAACAAAACCTTTGGGTTGTGACCCGTGTTGATTTTTGGAAAGAGAAGGATTCGATAATCCTAAACTGTTTTCTATTAAAACTCCCGATAGCTTATTAAACCATTTTGTAAATGTTTCTCTTGAATTATGAACTTTCGGTTTTGGAATGGTTTACCTAAACTCTTGCTTCGAGAAGTAATTTTCGTGGTGTTCGAATCTTGGAGGATTTCCTAGTTATTATTATTCTTAGAACTTGAATTGTATGGCTCGTATTTGCACTTTGTACTTGCACTAGCAAAATAGTGGAATTTTGCTAACCCTCGAGAAATTGGGGGTGGATGTCTATATTGCATTCATGTTTTGGGGAGCATAGCACAGGGTCGGCATGAAGGATGATGAAAGATGAACAATACTAATCACACGAGGACCCATATGATGTCATATTGGCTTAGTTGTATTTTATTTCCACTGCAGTATTCTTTCCCCATTGTACGGGAGTGTGTTGTATTCGACCCCTGCGTGGGCATGTATTGTGATTGAGTTGTATGTATTTATTGAAAGACCAAATCGGTCTATTGAGTCATTTTAGCCTTAAAGGTATTGTTGAGATGTTCAATATTGTTACCAGCCTAGTAGATCCTTGAGGAAAGGTTCTACGACGTGTAACATCCCTGAGCGGATTGGGGGTATTACAGTTTTAAAATAAAATTTACGTGACTTCCCAAAACAGTTAAAGTTTTTAAAATATCACGTTGATAAACCTTTATTGAATAACCACACCAAAACATTACTCGTGTAAAAACGGTTTATAAAAAGATATATATTGAATAACCACACCAAAACAACGGTTTATTGAATAACCACACCAAAACAACCTTCAAGTTGACTTTTTTGGAGAAATTGTTCTTGATTTCGTTTCTAATCCAATTTTGATACATCGATTGGTGTAGTATGATGTTATTAATCGTGTTCTATGGGTTGTATATCCATATATCGAGTTTGTTTAACTCGATTGACGATTCGAGTGTTCTTGGGAATTATTGAACATTTAGTGTTCGATTAAATGTCCCAATGAGTTTCCCTTCGATAGTTTGTTGGGATTTCCGTTGTTTTGGACATGTTCTACGGATTGTATATCCGTATTTTGAGTTCGTTGGAACCCTATCGGGATTTTTGGTTTTCTTAGGAACCTTGAACATTTAGTATCCGATCAAATGTCTCAAAGGGTTCCCTTCAATTCTTGACCGTGTTTTCCTTTGTTTTCAATTGTTAATCTCATAGTAACCGTGTTTCCGTTGGATTTCACGGAGGATTGTAGGTGTTCGGGGTTTGCGGGTTGTGCCGTATTCGTCGGAATATTCGGGTGCCGACTATCGAGGCAAGTATCTTATTATACGACTTGTATCTTGTGAATAGTAATTACGTATGATTTGTATGACGATTTTGCTTGCCTCCGTAAATATGTTCCGTTGAGTTGGTTGTGTTTTCCGAAATTTGAAGGCTTTGTGATAATAGTGATATATTGGTATACGTGTTAGGCGTTGTGCCATTTGTGCTGGATTGCGATGTACATATGAGATGGTTGTACACATGTTTGTTCAATGTATTGTGTACCGAATGTGTGTTGTGTTGGATAAGAGTCGTTGTGATGATCATGATGTTTGTGTTGTTTTGGTTTACATGCTTGATTGTACATTTCGCGTAATGTGGAATGACTTGACATTTAATGATTATGAATTGTGTCAGTCGATGTGTGTGTGATCCGGTAGGGTCCGACGAGGCCTCGGAGTTCGGTACATGATGTGTACGAACAAAGTGTGTGAACCGGGTAGGTCCGACGAGGCCTCGGAGTCCGGTACATGACGTGTACGGACAAGTTGTGTGATCCGGGTAGGGTCCGACGAGGCCTGCGGAGTTCGGTACATGATGTGTACGAACGATGTTGTAGCCGGGTAGGTCCGTTGAGGCCTCGGAGTTCGGTACATAATGTGTACGAACAGGTGTGTGTGGTCGGGTAAGGTCCGTTGAGGCCTCGGAGTTCGGTACATGATGTGTACGAGCAGCGTGTGTGGTCCGGGTAAGGTCCGTCGAGGCCTCTGGAGTTCGGTACATGATGTGTACGAACAATGACCGTAGCATGATTGTTTGGGTAACATTTTAAATATGGGTCTCGGACTCATAATGATATATTATCTAGTGTGCTTTGAAACGAGAATCGGGCTAAGGCCCTAATGTTTACAAAAAGGTTTTGTAATTTGGGACTCAAGGTCCAAAAGAATTTCTGCTTTAAAATTTCCCGAGATGATGTGTTCCTTTTCAAATATCTCTTACTTGAGTTCAAAATTCTAAAACTTCTCGAAATATTTTGATAATTGATTTTCGTGTTAAATTCGTAGTTGCTATTTGCTTGTTACATTTCGTATGGTTTGATACTTGCACTAGTAAAACAGTGGAGTTTTACTAACCCCCGAGTAATCGGGGTGGATGTCTGTTTGCGTCCGGTATATGCATTCGGGGAGCAACACAGGATTGGCACAAGAGGATGACGAGTGCGATACTAATCATGAGTCGAGAGTTGTTTTGATTTTTGTTGTGTTTTCGAGTTGATTTGGTCTTCATTGTATTGTATTTAGACCCTGTGTGGGTAATGTTATTTAAGTCGGTTTATCGATTGGGTTGTGTGACCTCATCGGTGCTGTGTATTCACGTGTAAGTGACCATATCGGTCTGTATCATTTTATTGTTTGACCCTGGCTGGGCAAGCATTTGGTTGTTTATGGATGTTTAGCTTGGTAGATCCTTGTGGAAAGGGTCTACGGCGTGTAATATTCCCATATGGTTTTGGGGATGTTACATTTATGGTATCGGAGCTTAGGTTGCGGAAACCTAGGCTGTCGGGTTGAGTCAAGTCGTGGTTTGTCGAGTAATGTGTTGTCTTGTCGTTCGAGTCGTCAGGTGACAAGTTGAGTTGTGCGTAGTCACAACGTGTCGGATATGTTGTCGGATGAGATTAGTATCGTGGGCGACCGTCATCTCCGTGCGGCCTGTGGATGTAAGTCTCCTCCTTTATGCGTAATACCTGTGTATCTCGATTTTATCTTAATGAGTTAATTGCGGTGCATAATTTTATTTGTACGGTGTTGTGAATATAGTTGTATTTAATACGTGTGATATATAGTATATGTATAAAACTGGGCCTATTATTGTTTTACCTTTGAACCACTGTGAGGGGTGGTATGGTGTAAAAATTGAGAACCTTGATGGGTTTCGAATAAGGTATCGACGATTGAGTTCGTGAGAAACTCCGATGAATGGTTTTGTTGTATGTTTGAACTAGATGCTGTGAGATGCATTCAATTGGATTGTGCATGTTGGACTGTATTCCTTTTTCCGCTGCGTGAGTTCTTTTGTAATGACTTTCGGTATTTTTCGTTGTGAGTTTTATTTCGAAAACCGATTCCCTTAACCGAGTTTTTGGCATTATGGCCTTGATCATTTTGGCGAAATTCTTATGACGGTATTTAGTATTTTGTAAATGGCCTTTGTGAGTTTTGAAATATTACCGTCATTGCCCTTTTTGGCATTTTTGTAAATGGTTTTATCCTGTGGGTTCCGGCGTGGGACCCACGGCGCTATAAAGTTTTGTGTAATTACCTGAAATTTTTGGGCATTCTAGCCTTTTTGGCATCGTCCTTTTTCTTTGGCATTGAATTATTTTCGAAAACTTGAGTATCTTAGAAATAAATTTCGAGACGTACGTTTAAAATCAATTGTTTTCTCGCGGTACTTCCAGGGTGCCACAATATGTTTCAAAATTCTTCTACCTCGAGGACCAAAATGTTTTGAGATATTTTCAATGTTTCATAAACACTTTTACTTAGACCCGAGGGTCGAATATTCTGAAAGCTTTTCACTAAAAGAAAGTGTCCTCATTTTTATCAAATGCGAAATGGTTTTCCAAAGTCTCGATAATGATGTTTCACGTTTTTACTTTTTTGGAAATGTGATACTCAAGATCGAGGTGTTTTTCTAAATTATTTTCCGAATGAGGTTTTCGTTTTAAAACCTATCCATTCCCGTTTGAGGGCTGGGTATGTATGTATGATGTTGGCTTTGTCGCTATGATGTTAACTCCCGAATATGATCGAGTTGGTGGCATGAGCGTTGAGGCATTGCCACGTATTTGTTGTACTAGCCCTCTGTGAGAGGTGTGGCCCAGTACTTAATGGTTGTCGTCTCGTGGTGGATTGCGTGTCCCACACGAGTGTGAGATGTTGAAGCTTGGGTTTGTACGTTGGTGTACATATGTGATTGTTTCATGATGTTTGTATTACGTCTTTGGTTATCGTTCGGGCCATTGAGATCGCCAAACGATACCGTCGTTGTTGTAGTGTTGTGTGTGTATTACTTTACGATGGTAATCGTTGTATATGCTATGTGTTAGGATTCCTTGTTGTCTTTGAGTTGGCATCTCCGTATGTTGTTTTGCGGTGTTATGTTCCATTGTATCTAGCATTTGTATTTTCGGTATGCCGAGCCGAGGCATTTCAACCGTGATGTGCCGGGGAATGTACGTGCAATTTGTCCTTCTCGTCGAGAACACATTCCGAGTGTGGACTCGAGGTCACCGAATTGATTTTGCGAATTGGCTCCGAGACTTTCGGAGTTCGCGCTTGAGACAAATATCAGAATCGGCTTTGAGAGGCCTTTGAAGGATGTTTCTGTCGATTGCCTGTTGTGTCGTCTCCTTGATTTCGTTATTGTGAGTATCGGGGACGACCTTCTTTTATAAGAGGTCGAATGTAATACCCGTATTGTTTTTGGACTTCTTCATTTTCTCTTTCTCGATCTATCGATTCGCTCGTGTTCGTTGATCTTTGTGAACTTGTTTTGTATTTCGGGTTCATCATTCGAGCAGTGTGATCTTGTTTTGGGTCGACACAGTATCATTGTGACTTTTAGAGTTCGGTTCGATTCTTGTGAACCTTGTTCGGAAGTAACATCTTTTGGTTCTACTAGTTCTTTTATTCAAAGTGGATCGGATTTGGAACTTCTGTATTTTCGACTCTGTCGACTCGTTTATGTTCATTGACGTTTTCTGAGCTTGTCCTGCCCCTTGCTTTTGTTGATCGAACGAGGGTGGTATTATTTCGGAATTACTCATTCGTCGTTGTGACTTTTCAATTGTTATTCCCTTTCCTGTGGGTCTTATGCGAGTGTGCATCTTGTTGTTGACACCGGATCATGTTTTGTCTCGAGTCGAGATGTGAACCTCAGAGTTGTCGGTTGAACCTTATTGTTCTTCGTGATCCGAACATGATCGTTCGATTTTTGTTGTCTCGATCTTTGTGGTTCGATCGTTTGATTGTTCAGTTTTTGTTGATCTCGTTTCGTGATTGTTGAACATTCAGACTCCTTCGAAATTCCCTTAAGTTCGAGAAATTAGTCTCGTTTTCGATCTTCCAACCCTTGGGCGGTGGAATTCCGTATTTGTTCGGCGTGTGGCTCATGTTTTGATTGATATACCGTTGGGTTGGTCAATCGTATTGATTTTCGTTGGATGTGTTTTGTGATTGTTCGGATAATCGACTTGATTATATTATCTGTTTGATGACGCTTGTCACTTGTTGACTTTATTATGTTCCTAACGGCGACGTTGTATTGGTCGTCGTGGAGCGTGTTTTCACGCCGTATGTCTCTTTGCGTTTCTTGCAGCGTTTCGCCGTCGGGCGTGAGTTTTCGGTTTTTGCGTATCTCGTCGAGTTTTCCTGGCAGGGTATATTGCTTCCCCCTACTTGTTTTAAGTTTCGGGACGAAACTTCTTTTAAGGAGGGTAGAATGTAATATCCATGATTTAATTCGGTAATTTTCTTTTTTTTTTTGGAAGTCCGTTTTGACGACTTCGCTCATGACCGTTTCGTCATTTCGAGAGTGATTAATTCGCACTTTTTGTCATCGAGTTCATTTCGGTGTCGTTTTGTTGAGTTCCGTGCTTTTAGCGACTTTTCCGCACTTGAGCTCGATTCTTGCGAATCTCGTCAGCTGTTGTTTGAGTTTCTCGCAAGTTCATTTAATGTTATTATTCATGTTGCGAGCTTTGGTTCGGTGTTTCGATCACGTATCGTGATTTTCGGATGTTTTGGGCCATTTTTGTAATTTCCCAAAGTTTGGGGTAATTACTTAGTTTTAATTCCGACACTTCGGATGGTGAGAATCATGTGTTCTCTTAGTGCTTGGATTCGTCTTTGCGAGTACTTCGTAACCGTATCTTCGATTTTTACTCGAGTTCGGGTTTCGGGTCGTCAGGCCGTCGGAGTGGCCACGGCCGAGTCACGGCCGGAGCAGGCAGCTTTGTGAGTTACGGCCGTAAGGTGCCGATTACGGCCGTAAGGTGTGCGAGTTACGGCCGTAAGCGTGATCGGCACGGCCGTCTGGCCCAGGCGGATTTTGACGAAGGCCGGATTCTGGCCGTAAGGTGTGCGAGTTCTGGCCGTAAGTGTCCATTTAGTCTTTGGCGGTTACAGCGAATGCGATTCACGGCGTAAGGCTGCGAGTACGGCCGTAAGGGACCGAGTTACGGCCGTAAGGCTGCCGATTCTGGCCAGTAACCTCCGGCTATATATAGCTGCTCGGCAGATTTCATTTCTACGCGATTTTCTTCCTTTTCGGCGTCGCGGCGGAGGCTCGGGAAATCGAGTTTTTGGCCGATTCTAATCATTTCCAAGGCATTTTGGAAGATTCTTGTGGATTATATCATCATCGATCCGTGTTCTTCGTCAAATCAAGGTATATTCTTGATTTTCCTTCAAGTTGACTTTTTTGGAGAAATTGTTCTTGATTTCATTTCTAATCCGATTTTGATACATCGATTGGTGTAGTATGATGTTATTAATCGTGTTCTATGGGTTGTATATCCATATATCGAGTTTGTTTAACTCGATTGACGATTCGAGTGTTCTTGGGAATTATTGAACATTTAGTGTTCGATTAAATGTCCCAATGAGTTTCCCTTCGATAGTTTGTTGGGATTTCCGTTGTTTTGGACATGTTCTACGGATTGTATATCCGTATTTTGAGTTCGTTGGAACCCTATCGGGATTTTTGGTTTTCTTAGGAACCTTGAACATTTAGTATCCGATCAAATGTCTCAAAGGGTTCCCTTCAATTCTTGACCGTGTTTTCCTTTGTTTTCAATTGTTAATCTCATAGTAACCGTGTTTCCGTTGGATTTCACGGAGGATTGTAGGTGTTCGGGGTTTTCCGGGTTGTGCCGTATTCGTCGGAATATTCGGGTGCCGACTATCGAGGCAAGTATCTTATTATACGACTTGTATCTTGTGAATAGTAATTACGTATGATTTGTATGACGATTTTGCTTGCCTCCGTAAATATGTTCCGTTGAGTTGGTTGTGTTTTCCGAAATTTGAAGGCTTTGTGATAATAGTGATATATTGGTATACGTGTTAGGCGTTGTGCCATTTGTGCAGGATTGCGATGTACATATGAGATGGTTGTACACATGTTTGTTCAATGTATTGTGTACCGAATGTGTGTTGTGTTGGATAAGAGTCGTTGTGATGATCATGATGTTTGTGTTGTTTTGGTTTACATGCTTGATTGTACATTTCGGCGTAATGTGGAATGACTTGACATTTAATGATTATGAATTGTGTCGAGTCGATGTGTGTGTGATCCAGGTAGGGTCTGACGAGGCCTCTGGAGTTCGGTACATTGTTGGTCACTTAAGTATACTGGATACAGTTTGGGAAAACGTTTAAACAACAAACTGTATGGAATCTAAATCTGAGTGCGTAGCGGAAGTCTTGGATACAGTTAGTTGCTGTGGATACAGCAACAGAGTATTAGGTGTATACTTAATATATCACAGTAATTTCAAACAGTAAAAGCTGAAGGTAAATGACACAGTAATTTAAGTGGTTCGAGGTAAACCCCTCTACGTCCACTGGTCCTCCACACAGGAGTAAAAAGTTTATTATATAATTACTGCGTACACAACTACGTAATTATAAACAAACATATCCTTGTATCGTTCACACAGATTGATACAAAGAATGTCACTTTCAACCGTTCACACAGATTGGTTAAAGCTTCCTTCTTGACTAGCTTCTTCACACACAGTTCCAAAGCTTCGTCCTTATTCGTCCCACACAGGTCAGAATAACTTGTTGAGTTCACACAGAGCTCGGTTTTTACACAGAGGTAAAAGGTTAGGTAACCAGGTAAGAACGGTGACTTTGAATGTCAAGATCTGATGATAGCTGTTCTTGATGTTTGAGCACTGTATATCTCTTTCGTTTTATCTTGCGATATGCTTTGGAGATATGTTTGCTCAGATGATAACTTGATAGCTTTGAGAGTTACTTTGATTCGTAATTCGTTGGTGTGTAACTGATCTTCAATGTCTTCAAGGATATATATAGCCTCTGAAGAAAGTATCCGTTGAGATGTCCGTTTGAATAAGATTTCCTTCCAACGGGAATATGACATGATCCGGATTTCGCGGGATTCTGAAGATCTGAAGACTGACAGTATTTAAATACTTTATCCTTGAGTATTTAAATACTTCTTTGTTCAACGGGACTTGACTTGTGTTCTTCTTTGTCCTTTTGTGAACTGTATGGAAGGAGACTGTATTTAGGGCATCGAGACAGTTTTCCATACTTGATCTATTACAAGTCTTCTTCTGTCTTGTGAGCTTCACTTATGCTGATTCGAGGCTGGTCTTCGATACATGATAAATCCTTGAATCCTCGATACAGTTTCCTTTACTGTATTTGGCATATATGTCAAAACCTTCTCAATATCTTTGAAAACTTGTCTGCCGCTTCCGCCAATGTCTTATAATTTTTGAAGATGGCGGATTCCCTGATGAGTCTGACAAAATATCTCATCAGTTCATTCTTCCTCCAGTTCTTCACTTCTTCGGCAGTTGGGTTGCGGTTGGTTGGCAGACGTATTTCCGAAGGTCTTTGAACAAGATTTTGCCAAGGGACATTTGGGTCATGGAATTCTGGTCTGGAGCCTGAAATTCTAAAGCTTTGGGTTGAGGTGCTAGCTTGTTCAATTCAGCGATGATCTTGCTCTGAGCGGCCTCAAAATCCCTTTCTGTTGAAGTCTTATTCTCCTTGCGGCTTCTCGTGCTTCTTCCCCCTTTTTGGCTTCATCAAGACTTTGCAGGATTTCAAGAGCGGCGTCTGTTTGGTCTCGATCTTGTTTATTCTTTCAACGAGGGAGGAAAGAGTCTGCGACATCTCTTGAATGGATTTGTCATGCGCACGCACCGAGAGTCGTTCTCTATCATTGCACAGCCGTCGCTTCAGCAATTCGGTCTTTGAAGCTTCCTCCTTCAACAGCTTGCGCTTGTTTATCCTCCATAATCTTCAAGGCTTGCTTGAACACTTCGCAAGATGATGAATGCGTCGACAACTCGAGATACTTCGTGTTGAAGAGTTGTCATTTCTTCAATCGCAGAGGTGTGCATCGATTCGATGCCTTTTCTACGAAGAGAGAGCGTTAATCGCATCTTGGATAAATACGATCAAGGCCAAGAGCTCGCAGCGCTCTTTGCGTGCAGCAGAGATAGGAGAGTCGAGTGGCGAAGTCTTCGATGCGATTCAACCTCCTTACGTTCACAGATGGACGTGAAGTAAGTTGGACATCCTCGGGTTCGCATCGTCCTCGGATTCCAAGGTTGCGGGAGCGGGAGAAGCTTCTTGTGGAATGGCGACAGGTGGTTCGAAGCGTCTGTGGCGAAGGTTACGCGGCAGATGTGGATGCGGAGGGACCGAATCCTCTGTTGGCTTGAAGGATCAAGCTTCTTTGGTCGCAAGGCTCGGGTGCACATTCCAAAATTTCTTGATTTTCCTTGACCGGAGGGACCGATTCCTCTGCTCGGAATGTTCTCATGTGGCGAAGGTGGATTAGCTTGGGTAGATGGCCCTTCGTCTTTCTCGGGTGGAGAGGCGGCTCGGCTTCACCTCTTCTCGGCTCATTCTCGGACTCCTTGAAGAGCATCATCGTCATCGCCCGAGTCATGGTCGTCGTCTTTTGGATTAACGGAGAGTCCTCGACTTCTCTTTTCCTTTTCTTCGGCATCGGATTTGTGCAACAGTGGCTTTCAATGAGATCTTTGCAAGAAGCATTGTCCCATCGTAGCAGGCCTCAATTTCGATTAGTGCATTACTTGAGACAAATCGCTCTTCGTGGCTCCATTCGCTCCAGGTTATGCAGAGTGTCGCAGAGCTAGCCTAAAGCTTTTCCATTGCGAAATCTTTCGTACGCTGTTCAATTTGTCTTGAAAGAAGTGTTTGATTTATAATTGAGTCTGGGAGGGACTTGAATCACGTGCGGAGACGCTGTTTGAGGATTCCGTGCAGTATGGGATCTGTACGGAAGATGGACTCCTTGCGGGGATGGTGCCCAAGGAAATTGGATCCTGCGGGTGTGGAATCCGTAGAGGAGAAGTAGCTTTTGGCTCCGAATGGGCACCGACGTGCTAACGTCTTGAAGGTTAGCGATGTCTCTAAATCGTCGTAGCCGCCAAAGGCTCGGGATCTGCCGTCAAGCGGTAGGAGACATCTCTTCCGCAGGGGTTGGGCCCCGGGGTGCTATATCGATGGGTTGCGCCACGGGAGAGACATCCTGAGTGTTTGGCTTTGATTTTTGAGAGCCTCCGAGTCTCTTCTTCGACTTCTCATCGTGAGTGCTTCTTCTTTGTGAGAACGCTTGCGTTTCTTCTTTGAAGATTCCAATTCAGGGACCTTCATGGTTTCGTCTCTGGGGTTGTCAGAAATAGGCATGTGCCTGGTTCTCGGGTGATTGGCATGCATTGTGCTTTGGTTATAGGCAGAGGGTTTGACACCTCCTAAATATATCCGTGAGCTGTTTTTCTTGGCATCGGCGGATTGCTGGACTCCGCACCTCGTCAGAATGTAGTTTAGCATTAAACCAAATGATTTCTTTTGGGTGGCCGGTTTGCACACCTCTTCCTGAAGACGTTTTAAAAATGATTTGACACTAGTTGACCTTTTCACAGGTCAAGATAGCTACCATCATTCTGAACCTAAGATTCGTGCACATCTCGAACGCACCGGTTCGATTTTAAATGATCCTGGAACAGAAATCGTGGAGATAGACGAAATGAAGAAGAAAATTTTTCTTGTGGCAAGTGGTTGTCACCATATCAACCACTTTGGACCCGGTAAAAAGTCCAAAAAACTTAGTAATCAATTGTTGAGACCCGAATGTCTCAAGCTGGTCCATGGTCAGGCCGTCGGCGGGCAGCCTGTAGATTTTCTGAAGTAAGTCGCTATTGATGCAGACTCGCACTCCTTGGACTGTTGCGGTGATGTCAGCAACATGTCCTCCCTGGGCTAGTGAGAGAAAACGAGCGGCGTTGAGGTAGAATTCCTCAACTAGATGAGCGTCGTATTTGTCGGCGATTTTGCTTCCAAAGCGATAGAGTCCTTGTTGTTCAAGACGAGTAATGATATACTCCATCGGTTCGGTGTCGTTGATTTCAGAGATGATACGCTCGATGATGACTGGTTTAGAGAAGATCCGGCCATCAATGATGCTGGAGGTTTTCTTCAGAACGGGGGATGAAGATTGAGTAGCCATGGATGTTTTTGTTAAAACGTAGGTAGAAGAAAACAGTAGAAATTTGCAGTGAATATGCAGAAAATATGTAGGCTGTGTGCTTGAGATCTCTTGTAATTGCAGAAAGCGTAAAGAGTCTCTAATGGCAGATACAGTCCTTTTATACTTGGGCGGCGAAATAGGGTTTTGCAGAGTACGAATGGTCAGATTTTAAGGGATGGGAACCGGTTTTGAAATCGACGGTCAGGATTGATTTAGTGTAACTGGTATGCTAATCTATTAAAAGGTTTTAAAATACAGCGGGTCCCACTTCTGACATAGGTTGATTACCCTAAATGCCTAAAACGGCGGTTTAAAAAAAATAATAAACAATTTAAAAACATCGCGGCTTTTGAGATTCAGTTGTCCAGATGTCGTGTAAGGCATTTAATGAACATGACGTTTGACGTAAAACAGGGCACGTGGACAAAAATTATTTTAAAAAGGAAATAATATTATATAGTTTTCTGAATCGAAATCCTATAGTATGTCTTGTTCTCGCGTCGATACGCCGTTCCCCTTAAAAAGGTACTAATAGGTTTTAAATTCCATACGGCAATATTTGGATTAATGCTTTGTATTCATGGGTCCTACAAGATTCCCCCTTAATTATTGCACACATCACCGTAGGATTCATATGCCTTCGCTTGCTACGATCGTATTGATGAATCGAGTGTACGATAATTAATGTTGATATCGTATTCACGGGTCTTACAAAGATTCCCCTCAATTGTTGAGTAAAAGCAAGAAATTTACTTACAGGAGTCCGGCCGCAGATCCCCAATTCTCGTTCTTAGCATGTTGAATCTTGCTTTGTGTCGAGAGGCTTGGTGAAAATGTCACCACTGGATGTCCGTATGAACCTTTCCAGCGAACATCCTTGTTCTCGACATGATTCTGATGAAATGATGCTTCATGTTGATATGCTTAGTGCGCGAGTGCAAACAGATTGTGCGTGATTGCAATTGCACTCGTGCTATCACACATGATTGGAGTCTCTAGCATCGATTCCATAACTGACAGCTTGTTCCGCATCCAAAGGATTCGCATACACAGCCTACCAAGAAGATAGTATTCGATTCACCGTGGAAAGAGAATTTGCCAATTGCTTCTTCTTGAACCAAGATACGAGTCTAGGTCCGAGAAAGTGACAAGTTCCACTTGTACTCTTCCTATCTAGCTTGCGACCTCCGAGATCCGAGTCGCTGTATCCAACTAAATCGAATCCGCCTTCCTTAGGATACCACGTCCTGCATCGACTGTTCCTTTGGCGTATTTCAGATTCGTTTAGGCGTATTGAAGTGTGATTCCTTAGGTGCAACTTGGTATCTCGCACACACTCCAACAAAGATATCTGGATATCGGGCTCGCTAGCCGTTAGGTACAGGAGCAAACCAATGAGCTTCTGTAGAGTGATTGGTCAAACGGCTTTCCGGCTTCATCAAGACTAATTTGCACGGAAGTGCTCATGGGGGTTGGCGAGGATTTGGAAGTGTTCATTCCAAATTTGTTGAGAAGCTCCTTGCTGTATTTCTCCTGGTTGATGAATATACCTGTAGGCATCTGCTTTATCTGCAAACCTAGGAAATAACTGAGTTCCCCATCATACTCATTTCAAATTTGCTTTGCATGAGATGTGAGAACCTTTGACATAGAGCAAGGTTAGTTGAACCAAAAATAATATCATCAACATAGATTTGTACCATTAGAAGGTCATCACCTTCCTGTATTTTGAACAAGGTTTTGTCGACAGCACCTTTCTCAAATCCGTTGTTGGTTAGATACTGGGACAAGGTTTCGTACCAGGCTCTAGGGGCTTGTTTAAGTCCGTACAGGGCTTTCCTTAGCCTGTAAACTAGATCGATATCGTCCGTGTTGGCAAACCCTGGTGGTTGTTCAACATAAACTTCTTCTGAAAGCTCTCCATTCAGGAAAGCACTCTTGACGTCCATTTGGTATACGGTAAAACTCTTATGGGCGGCAAAGGCTAAAAATATCCTGATGGCTTCTAGTCTCGCTACAGGGGCGAAGGTTTCATCATAGTCGATTCCTTCTTCCTGACAATAGCCTTGTGCTACTAGTCTGGATTTGTTTCTTATGATAAGTCCATTTCCATCCTTTTTGTTTCGAAATACCCATTTGGTTCCTATAACCGATTGGTGTGTCGGTCTGGGTACAAGATACCATACATTGTTTCTTTCGAAACCGTTAAGCTCTTCTTCCATAGATGTTATCCAATGAGAGTTGTTAAGAGCGTCTATGGTCGAAACAAGTTCGGACTGGGCTAAGAATACGGCGATAGTGCACATATTGAGTCTCCTAAGTTCGGATTGAGATTTCCATTCAGGAAACTGTGAGACTTGACATTAGATTCTTCTTGTGCACAAAGTACATTGCCTTGTGTACTGTATTCTCCTACGAGTAGAAACACCGCATTAATGTTTCCAATGATCAGCTCTTGCGGGTGATCTCTCAACCATCTTCGGTCGTTCTAGTTCGGGGTCCCGTATCAGACGAAAGTTTCGTGGGTACAACTTCACATGCAGTAATCGCCTTCATCCACATCGATTCTTACAACAAGGGGTTGATTTCTAAATCAAATACAGTTCTATGGGTGTAGGTGGATCCAAGATAGATAGATGGTGAATGTCCCGAGTGATATCATCTACTCCTGTAGGGTCATGGTGTGGTTCGTCGAACACTACATGAATCGATTCCTCGATCGTCACCTCCTTTTATTAAAGATTCCGAAAGCTTTGTGACGGAGGAGTATCCTACGAATATTCCTTCATCGATTTTTCATCAAATGTTCTAAGTTGGTCCTTCCCATTGTTCAATACGTAACACCCGCATCCAAAATGTGAAAATACGAAACTAATGGAGTTTTGTTGTTCCATACCTCGTAAGTCGCTTTTGTTGTGGTGCTTGTTGACGATACAATGTTTTGAGTGTAGCACGTGTATTGGTTGCTTCACCCTGCAAACGCTGCGGCAATTTGCTTTCGCAATCATTGTCCTTGTTGCATCTTTCAACGTCCTATTCTTTCGCTCGGCAACACCATTTTGTTGAGGTGTTCGGGCGGTGAGTATTCGTTGTATGCCATTCTCCGAACAAGATTGCTCTATAAAGCGGTTAGTAAATTCAAGACTGCAGCCGAACGAATGCACACGATACTCGATGCTTTTTCATTCGCAACTTTCTCAGAGCTCTGGGCACTTGATGTTGTTTCCTTCTTCTTGCTAAGAAAGATCGTCCAAGCATACCGGAATAATCATCAACAACAACCATACAATATTTCTTACCTCCCAAACTTACGGGTCTACAGGACCATAGAGATCCATGTGTAGCATTTCCAATACTCTTTGGGTTGAAAGGTAGGATTTGCTTTTCGTGGTTGACTTGATTTGCTTGCCTTTTCGGCATGGACCGCAGACGTCCTTCTTGAATGACACGTCGGCAAACCTCTTACCATACCCCTGTCTTGAAAGCTTGTTGATCGTCTTGAAGTTGACGTGAGACATCCTCTTGTGCCATAGCCGCCTAAGATCTGCAGTGCCTTTGGCAACAAAACATGGAATTGAGGAGCTCATAGGCTTCCAACAAGAATGTACATATTACCCGATCTCGCTTCTGTAAGCACAACTTCCTTGGTTTGGGTGTTCTTGACTCTACAACGATCTATATAGAACTTCACCGAGAACTGTTTATCACGTAATCGGCTAATACTAAGTAGATTATACTGTAAGCCTTCAACATATGCGACATCGGTGACCTTGAATTTCCCGACAAGTAGGTTTCCTTTCCTCTTGTTCTTCCTTTAGACTTATCACCGAAGCGAACTTTTGGACCGCGACCTTCTACAAAATCGATAGCTTGCTCTGTCTCCGGTCATGTGACGAGAGCATCCACTATCGAAGTACAATGTATCCTCCTCTAGAATGTCCAGTAACAAATAAATAAGGAAGAATTAGGTCCCCTTTGATTTATGGGTCAATATATGTTAGTTCCTTTAGGTACCAAGATTTTCCCTGACAAAGAATTGGTTTACTGTAGGATGTACTTGGTACAGTATTGCGGTATCTACGGGGGGCATATCCGTAGTTGTTATAATCACGATAATTATTATGCATGTAAAATTCAGGATTATTGTTATTATTCCAGTACGAGTGCCGTCTAGGAGGTGGAGCCATTTTCTTAGGCCTAACAGCTTGTCTTCTGGGTCTCCAGTTGGATTCCCAATGCTGTTGTTGATACTGAACTGGCATCTGCTGTCTTGAGGGATAACGGGGCTCCTGTATCCAATACCTAGGTGCACTGTACTGAGGGTACTGTTGTGCGGGCCTTTGGTGGTTGGATACCGTCTTCTTTCTGAATGACTGCCGGCTTTGATGATATGCTTGTGGAGCATGCTTTAGATTACGCCTTCTGAGTGGTTGTTGGTTCCACTGTCTCGAATAGTAGAGTTGTGGAGGCGGAATGGCAGCTTTCGGTTTCGGACATACAGGTTCCTTTATGGGACTCGGGAGTATCTTCCGATTCAGAATGTGTTCCACACTCTTGACGAACACAAAGGCTAGTTTTTCCTTTATTCGAACATGAGCCGTATCCTAAGCCACTTTTATCATGAGCATGTTGCCCGGTGCTCGAAATTTCTTCCATTCTTTTGGACGATTTTTCAAAAGACTTCAGAATGGTCTCAAGTTCATTTTCTCGCTTCTCGAGAGTTGTAATTTTGGTTTGTAGTAGAACCAAATCATTTGTCTTGCTCTCATTATGGGTTTTAACCGTACTTAGTTCATGAGCAAGTTGATGATTGCTCTCCATGAGTTTTTCAAAATCGACCTTGCTGGTTTCACAATCAAGAGACATATTTTCATAATTTATTTTAAGAATGTATTTTTCATCTTTCAGCTCTAGATTTGTTAATTGAAGTCGTATATTCTCGATTTTAAAGTCTCATGGGCCTTTTGAATGTTTTTGAATTCATTCGAGATATTTTCGAAAGTATGAGATGCATTAGGTGGAATAACCGAGGTTGAGCTTACCTCATCGCCGTCTTCACCTTCTCGAACATCTTTGGCCATAAAGCACATGTATGCTTTATCATCGAACTCATCGTCGGATGAATCACTTTCGATGACCACCTGAAGACATTCTGGCGATTTGGATGGTGTGGGGAGGCTTCGATTCTCCAATCGGGGCCTTGAGCTTGTCTTTCCAAGCACGTCTTCTTTCATCTCTCTCTTGTTGCTTGGCCTCGTGCAATCTTTGGACTTTGGGATGAGGACATTTGTTTGCATAATGGCACGGTTTCCGCAGATTATAGCACAAAGTTAGCATCGCGGATGATGTTTGATTTTACCTTGTTGATGTGTTTGGGCACGTAGGAGTCTTTCCAGATCGTTTAATGAACTTTTGAACTTATGCATTAGAATCGCCATTTCAACTTGAGACACGATGTCGTCTGCCGTCCGGCATTCTTGTGACCGAAGCTTCGACGAGCTAGGCATCTTTGTGTCGACGGTTCGTCTGGCCGAGAGTCGTGACCTTTGTAGGAGATTCTTCAGCTTTCTCTCTTTTGTCAATGTCATACTCAAAAGCTTTTAGGTCAGTGAAGAGATCTTAAGTGTATATTTCATTTAGATTACATGATACACGCATAGCTGTGGTATTAATGTCCCATCGTGATGGTAGAGATCTGAAAATTTTTAAGTTCTTCTCCTTTTGGGTGTAAATCTTGCCCAACGCTTCAAGTTCACCAACAATACCAGTAAATCTGAGGTCAAGTTCCTCAAGTGTTTCCATTGGTTTCATTTCAAAAGATTCAAATTGCTGAGTAAGTTTTGAAATCTTGTTTTCTTTTGAGAGCTCAGTTCCCTCACAAATTAACTTGAGTTTATCCCAGATTTCTTTGGCTGTTTTGCAGCTCTTTACCTTTGAGAACGTGCCTTTGTCAAGAGTGACAAATAACGCGTTCTTAGCCACGTTGTCTAGATTGGCTCGCTTCCTTTCATCGGTTGTCCATTGCTCGCGTTCCTTCTCGAGCATTTCAGCATGGGCTTGGCCCTCAATCCTTGCGGCTGGATTGACCTTCATGATCTTGATCGGACCATCCTGTATAACAAAGATCATCTCTTCGTGCATTGCTGCAAGATGAGCTTCCATTCTAATTCTCCAGTCGTCAAATTCATTAATAGAGAACATAGGAACTTTGTTAATCATAGAAGTATCCATACTGATAATATAGGAATGAAAGAGACTGTTTTGAAAATAAGTAATTTGAATCTGATTCGGTTAAAAAGAAATACGATCGATTCTTTTTAGAATCAACCGCTCCGATACCACTTGTTGGTCACTTAAGTATACTGGATACAGTTTGGGAAAACGTTTAAACAACAAACTGTATGGAATCTAAATCTGAGTGCGTAGCGGAAGTCTTGGATACAGTTAGTTGCCGTGGATACAGCAACAGAGTATTAGGTGTATACTTAATATATCACAGTAATTTCAAACAAGAAAGTCAAGGTAAATGACACAGTAATTTAAGTGGTTCGAGGTAAACCCCTCTACGTCCATTGGTCCTCCACACAGGAGTAAAAAGTTTATTATATAATTACTGCGTACACAACTACGTAATTATAAACAAACCTATCCTTGTATCGTTCACACAGATTGATACAAAGAATGTCACTTTCAACCATTCACACAGATTGGTTAAAGCTTCCTTCTTGACTAGCTTCTTCACACACAGTTCCAAAGCTTCGTCCTTATTCGTCCCACACAGGTCAGAATAACTTGTTGAGTTCACACAGAGCTCGGTTTTTACACAGAGGTAAAAGGTTAGGTAACCAGGTAAGAACAGCATCTTTGAATGTCAAGATCTGATGATAGCTGTTCTTGATGTTTGAGCACTATATATCTCTTTCGTTTTATCTTGCGATAAGCTTTGGAGATATGTTTGCTCAGATGATAACTTGATAGCTTTGAGAGTTACTTTGATTCGTAATTCGTTGGTGTGTAACTGATCTTCAATGTCTTCAAGGATATATATAGCCTCTGAAGAAAGTATCTGTTGAGATGTCCGTTTGAATAAGATTTCCTTCCAACGGGAATATGACATGATCCGGATTTCGCGGGATTATGAAGATCTGAAGACTGACAGTATTTAAATACTTTATCCTTGAGTATTTAAATACTTCTTTGTTCAACGGGACTTGACTTGTGTTCTTCTTTGTCCTTTTGTGAACTGTATGGAAGGAGACTGTATTTAGGGCATCGAGACAGTTTTCCATACTTGATCTATTACAAGTCTTCTTCTTTGTCTTGTGAGCTTCACTTATCTTGATTCGAGGCTGGTCTTCGATACATGATAAATCCTTGAATCCTCGATACAGTTTCCTTTACTGTATTTGGCATATATGTCAAAACCTTCTCAATAACAAATAACAATCGATACAGGGATCGGGTATCCCGGCTGAATCGATACAGGGTTTTCGTTTTTCCCAACATACATGATGTGTACGAACAAAGTGTGTGAACCAGGTAGGGTCTGACGAGGCCTCTGGAGTCCGGTACATGACGTGTACGGACAAGGTGTGTGATCCAGGTAGGGTCTGACGAGGCCTCTGGAGTTCGGTACATGATGTGTACGAACGATGTTGTAGCCGGGTAGGGTCCGTTGAGGCCTCCGGAGTTCGGTACATGATGTGTACGAACAGTGTGTGTGGTCCGGGTAAGGTCCGTTGAGGCCTCCGGAGTTCGGTACATGATGTGTACGAACAGCGTGTGTGGTCCGGGTAAGGTCCGTCGAGGCCTCTGGAGTTCGGTACATGATGTGTACGAACAATGACCGTGTGATGATTGTTTGGGTAACATTTTAAATATGGGTCTCGGACTCATAATGATATATTATCTAGTGTGCTTTGAAACGAGAATCGGGCTAAGGCCCTAATGTTTACAAAAAGGTTTTGTAATTTGGGACTCAAGGTCCAAAAGAATTTCTGCTTTAAAATTTCCCGAGATGATGTGTTCCTTTTCAAATATCTCTTACTTGAGTTCAAAATTCTAAAACTTCTCGGGAATATTTTGATAATTGATTTCCGTGTTAAATTCGTAGTTGCTATTTGCTTGTTACATTTCGTATGGTTTGATACTTGCACTAGTAAAACAGTGGAGTTTTACTAACCCCCGAGTAATCGGGGGTGGATGTCTGTTTTGCGTCCAGGTACATGCAGATTCAGGGGAGCAGTCACAGGATTGGCACAAGAGGATGACGAGCTGCGATACTAATCATGAGTCGAGAGTTGTTTTGATTTTTGTTGTGTTGTCAGAGTTGATTTCAGTCTTCCGCTGTATTGTATTTAGACCCCTGTGTGGGTAATGTTATTTAAGTAAGTTTTATCGATTGGGTTGTGTGACCTCATCGGTCTGTGTATTCACGTGTAAGTGACCATATCGGTCTGTATCATTTTATTGTTTGACCCTGGCTGGGCAAGCATTTGGTTGTTTATGGATGTTTAGCCTGGTAGATCCTTGTGGAAAGGGTCTACGGCGTGTAATATTCCCATATGGTTTTGGGGATGTTACACATTTGCCTACGTGACTCAGAAAGCATTTTCGAACCGTCCCGAGGAGCATGTAAGTCTTTTTTTATTTTATTTTAGTAATAAAATAAATGCCTTTGTATCATACTTTTATTGATATTCAAATATTTATTTTCATATTAACTTAGGAGCGTGTGCGGGAGGAGTCTCAGAGGATGCTTGCTGAGATGGCTCGGGAGCAGTATCCGGACTTAGCGGAGACCCGGACCTCGATTACGCCATTGGGACGGTCGATCAGGCCGTTCCTTATGTTCGCGCTAGGGTGTGGGTACCGTCTACCCTCCTAGAGGTAGTCGGTACCGCACTAAGATGATGGGAGCCGAGGGTCACCATGTATTGAAAGATACCCCCGGCTTCCAGCGCCCTCGCGGACGGGATGCACGGACTGCCTATCTCGAGGAGCAGTTGAGGGCGGAGAGGGTGCTCCGGGCTGAGAATGAAAGGAGGACTCAGACGCGGTTACATGAGAGCGAGCAGAGGACTGAGTCGCGGTTAGAGAGTTTCCAGAGACAGCAGCAGGCCATGATGGACTATATGATGACGCTGACTCAGACCATTACTCAGGCTGGACTGCAGGCACCTGCTCCACCGCCTTCTCTTTTCGGACAGACCCCATCTTCACAGCCTCGTGACGAGGATCTAGGGGATGGTGGTAATTCTTCTACTACTACATTTTGACATTTAGATGATTTTGGCAGTGGATTCTTGTTGTGTTGTTGTAGTACTCTTGTATATTTATATTTGTGTTACAATTGTGTAAGTGATTTTATTGACGCTACTAGTATGTTGATGAAATTAATGTTCTTGAATATGTTGTGCGTTGATTGTTGTTGATAATGAGAGATGGTGTATAAAAATTGCAGGTGCAAAAAATACAGGTTTTGGGATCCCAAAATCTGAATTAATTTTTTTTTTTAAAAAAGGGTTTTAGCCGACGACATATAAGACGGTCGTCGGCTAAAGTAATTTATTTATTTTTTTAAAAAGGGTTTTATCCGACGACATATAATCGGCTAAAGTATTTTTTTTTTTTTAAAATAGGGTTTTAGCCGACGACCTGTAAGACGGTCGTCGGCTAAACTATATTTTTTTTTCATAAAAATGGTTTTAACCGACCGTCTCGTTAAGATCGTCGGCTAAACTATATTTTTTTTTAAAAAAATGGTTTTAGCCGACCGTCTCGTTAAGGTCGTCGGCTAAACTTTTTTTTTTTCCAACAGGTTTAGCCGACGACCGTGTAGTAGTGGTCGGCTAATGGTTAAACTTTAGCCGACGACTGCACAAAGGTCGTCGGCTAAACCTTGGCCGACGAATATCGGACGACGGTTTTTTAGCCGACGGCTGGCATGATTAGCCGACGACTTTGGGGTTTAGCCGACCACTTTAAGTCGTCGGCTAAAGTCTGATTTTTGGTAGTGACACCACAAAGCTACAATGCACGGAGCAACCACAGGACTCACGTACGCATACCAAAATATCGCAACCAAGAGACGAATCACACACAACACATTTTCTGGTGCCATTCCAGCCAAGTACAATACCATTTGAACTGCCATTCTAATCAGATGAAATATGCGCCAAAATCATAGTTCTCCAACAAAACATTTCAAAGGTTAACTGTTGGTACGAGACTCATGGCCAGCGTACCCCGCAGAGGCCCCGTCGGATCATCCCTGGGTTGTTAACCCCAATTTGCGATATGCACACACACGGCACTACGTATCCCCAGAGGCCCCGTCGGACCATCCCTGGGTGAACACACATACACATCCACAACATCCACGGGAAGCCATAATTCAAATACTAGAATATGCAAACAAATGTAAAGTACTTGCTAGAATGGCCACTTCATACGACACATACACACAACTGATGTCACACAACATCACATATTCACCGAACGAGTACATGTATCAATACACAATCCTCGACCTGTGAAAAAAAGTCTACTATAATCACGTAATACAATCACAACACCTTCCATCATACAACACTAATACACACATTCAGAAACACATTTGTTCACAAAGCATACAAGTTATCTTCGAAGGAAAACCTTTATAGAGAATATACTGATCCTTTTTGAAAGTTCATTAAAACATTAAAATTCCACATATAATCAATTGCCAATTATCACGTCTACGAAACACGAAATGTATGGGCAAGATATTTGCCTCGACACCACGAGAACGGACACGGTCGGGTACCCCTCGAACGACCAAGAACTCGACAAATCCACAAAAACTACGAAAATAATATCACCACGAATCAATAACGCTAAACGGAATCCGAAACAACCCGAAAAACAACAAGAATCCGAGGGTTTCTTCGAGGAGATCGGGAATCAAGTCTCGGGTGATAAAAATCGATAAACGAGTTACAAAATCCGAAGATCAAGACCAATACAATGATATTACCATGAACAATTCATCAATATCGGTCAAAATCAATGAATCACGAAAAAAAAACCCCAAAAAATTACACAACTAGGGTTCTACAGAAGAATTACCTCGATCCAGCGAAGAACAAGGATTTGATGTTATCTAATCAACAAAGGCCTTCCAAAACGCCTTGGAAATGAGTAGACTCGGCTAAGAACACCACTCCACGTCGCACCCGTCCGAGAGCCGCCACCAGAAGAAGAAGACGCAAGGAAAATGAGGTCTGGCCCGTCGCCAAGCCTATATATGGCCGACAGCCTTACGGCCGTAACTGGCAGTGCCTTACGGCCGTAACTCGGTCAACTCCCTTTACGTACGTAACGGCTGCTGCCTTACGTACGTAACGAGTACGCCTTACGGCCGTACTCGACACGGCCTTACGGCCGTAATCGGTCCCAGGCTCTTGCCGAAATCTGTAACGCATTACGGCGTAGCAGCCAATGCCTAGCGGCCGTAACGAAGCCTTACGATCGTAAGTGGATGACCCTTACAGCCGTAATCGAGTCCTCCCAGGCCAGGGTGTACGGGTGTCTTACGTCCGTAATCGGCCAATCCTTACAGCCGTAACTCGACCCAGCCATCCCTCGGACTGCCCGGCTAGAGACTCGACGGCGTCTCGATCACGCAAACGCACCGACTATGATCCAAAATAATAACGAACAGGCTACGAAGTTCAACGAACCACAGTGCAAGCACACGATGCCAAGGACACGGACGACAACAGTCCGTTCGACCAAAGAAAAATTCAACAAAACTGGAACGAAGATCTCGGGTATTACAACCGTTGCCTCTATCAACCGCATCAATAATTTTTTTATAAAATAAAGACTGATCCTCATTCAAACATGAATACAATCTTGAGTGCTCTGCAAGTAACTCATCCCTGTCGTAAGAAATTTCATCCAATATAAGCTTGTTCTGATTGTCCGATATGATAGAGACATTCGGTAAAGGCATAGGTGGAAAACAATGGAGACTGCTATAATTAAGCGAGAGTAATTTTTTTAATTTTAACCAATGCATAGTTTTGCACTTGTTCATCAGTGAGCACCAAATCTGTTTGTGATGAAATGAAAAAAATTAAGTGAGATAAATGCAATTGCACATATTATGAAAGAGCATAATATTATGAATGAAGTAAAAATAATTGCAAATAGATAATAGTTTAATCATATATTGATAAAGTAACTGTTATGAAGTTTAGACATAAAGCATTATTACCCTAATTATTTAAATTCTGGCTCCAGCGGTAAAGGACATCATCTGACAAAAGCCTCCAAGTCTTATCCCATACAACTTCAGGTCTCGAGATACTATTAGATAATAGCAACATTGAAAATAGGTGACGCAGGTAGGGTCCGGATCCCTACGAACTTGCTTCAGTGATACCATCGATATACTCCTTGTCATCATCTAACAACCCAAATCATAGCAAACTGACTTGAAATTATCATAAATGACTCCATCCACCATTTGCAAATCAGCATAGCATGTTGGGCCTTTGATGTGATTCAGCATAATTTGAAAGTAATAGAGCTCACCGGCACCAACAGGGACATGGTAAAGTCGTCCTATAGCAAAGCGCTATTTTCTCGGAGTCCATTTCCGTTGTGCATCATTCCATACAAACTTTTGGGGGAACTCCCAATATTTCAACTTTCTAGCTTCCTCATTTACGTTGTTCATTTCCATCCATACTAAAAACTTTGACTCGCTGGATGAAGACTTATTAAAGACATCCAAAATATTATCGTCATCCCTGAAAAAACAATTATGTTCACCCTCTAAATGGAATGGTAAACGCTCCACAGCGACACTTCGATAATGTATTTCAAACATAAATATTCGCCAAACCGCTTCACATGCAGAGGTATATCGACAGTCAATATATTGCTTGATCTCATCATCTCTTCCAGCCCCTTCATCATCGACTCTAGTGGTGGAGAACCTAGCAGTAATCCTGTTGTTACCCTTGCTGATGTACTTGAAGAGATACTTGATGACTCTACTTTGATTGCAATATTCAACAATGATGTGAGCCTGATACTTCAAAAGCAGATAACGATTATAAGGTACAATGAACAGGTTGTCAAGAGAAACTCCATTCTTTTTTATAGTGGTACCCATATCCCTTCTCCTATAAACAAGATATCCCTGATCGTCAATGATGGTTCGTTCATTAAAACTCTTTGGGAAGCGCTTGGAGAACTTTCCATCAACCATGCATGGGGAATAAAGATTAGCAGCACCGCAAGGACCATGCACCATATAATCAGAAATGACCTCGTATAACTTTGGAGTACTTTCCTTATCAGGTATCTCAACACATATGACATTATCCATATACTTGGCCACGTTAACTTGATTATCATGTTCGAGAAAGAGGACGATGTGAGCATGAGGCAAACCTCGCTTTTGAAACTAGATCGTATAGATAACTACATTAATTCATGAAAGTTATTTATTTAGATGCAAAATGTATAAAAACTCATCCGGATGTATTTTTTCGAATCCCAAAAATGTGCAAGCTAATTATTATTTTTTCTTTTTTCAATTAACTATTTGTAAATTGAAAGTATAAAGTCATATTATATCTATATTTGTACATAGTAAAACATAGACATTTACTAAATATCTTATTGTGGTTGAAAACTTGAGTCCCTACTAATTATGGTACACCTACAGGCGTTGTTTAAAATACCCAACATTTGAGTTAGATAGTGACCTGAAGATTTTAATCTACATAATTTATTCTTGAAGCGTAAAAATTATGCATTAACACGTATTATTTTAAAATACTTAACAAATCACATATACAGTGATAAAATAATAACAAATATGAGATGTAAATTGTATAACTAACCTGCTTTGGGCTTTCCAAAAATATGATTATCCTTCAAATCATTCACTAGTTGATCAAGTTTTATTTTGAAAACCCTGCATAGTATGTCAGGCCTATCTTCAGGTCTCAAACCTCTCTTATTAACAAATCTAGTGATTTTCGACCATTTCGGATTGCATGTAAATGTAATAAAAATGAAGGATATCCAGCCCATTTGTAATGCCCGAATACTTAATGTGTAATTATCCCGTATTCGATCTTGTAAGATTCGACTTTGTGACGTATTAATCGATGATTGGTTTCCCGTATTCGTATCCCTATGTTTTTGTATTCATTACCATGCATGCATGCATAACTCTACACGTCCTTACGCACGCTAAAACATAAGATTAACGTACGCTACATGTTCGAGGTAACATACGTTATTGTTGGTGCATTACGTACGTAAGGGTCAGTTAACTCGAGATCCGACAGGGGTCGGCGTGTGGGGGCCAGGGGAGATTCGTGTAAGGTTCTGCATGAACCTGGACAGTTTTCCAGCTAAGCAAGTCAACGGGTTTACGTATGCTAAAGTGGATTTTTAGCGTACGCTAGGGTCCTAGATATTACGTACGTAAGGCCTGTGTAATAACGTACGTAAGCCAATGCCAGAAACAGGTCAGTGAGCTCTGGCCAGATGTTAACGTACGCTAATATTCGAGCATATCGTACGCTAACACTATTACGTACGTAAGGGATGTTGGGTAACGAACGTAATGTTTTAGATGTCTATTTATAGATTTCGACCCCATTTCATTTCTCACCCTTGCCTTGGCCGATTTTTGTGTTCTTGAGATTATCCCTCACCTCATATCCATCATATCATCATCTTAATCCGACTTTGGAGAGCTTAGAACTTGGGGATTAGTGATCAAGCTTCTGGTGAAGAGTTTCTTCAAGATTTTCATTGTTCTTCCATCTTGTTGAAGTACGTTAACTCTACACCAAGATGGGAACCATGTTCTTAGTTATATTATGAACTTTTCCCAGAGGTTATTGAGCTTATTATGTCGTAATGAATCCAACACCATGTTTAGAAGGATTGTTTTGATTGAATTAAGGTTTCCAAGGTGAATAGTTGAGCCATAATCTTTATCAACCTCAAGAATAGAAATTTCTGAGATGAACACACCTTGTTGATGCTTTCGTAACACTCTTTTTATGAACATAGTGTTGAGGATTACCCATGTGTAAGAAATTCGTAGAGTTGAACGTATGTTCAATTATAATTCTTGCCTTGGATGAACTCGTTGTTAATCTTCTTGGATGATTAGAACCATGAAATGATATTTGGAACAATCATTTTGAATGAAAAATTTGATAAGAAGAATTACCAGCGGAAGAACAAGAATCGTAGAGTTGAATTAACCTGGAACTAGATTATACATGATTATCTCGTTATGTATCGTTGTAGCAACTGAACCAAGCATTTGAGTTAATAATCGAAATTAGAGTATGGAACATGGGGTATATAATGATATGATGAATGTCTTTGGAATTGTAGACACCGACTTTGTGTTCCATTACGATCTCTTGAATTCACAGGCCTTTTTCCAAACTTAGTTCTCGTCGGAAAAATAGGACCGAGAACCGATTGTCCGCTATTGATAACTCGATTATAACTTAAGGCGTTCGGTACTCGTGCATTAGTTTCGGTAGGTTTATTGAATTTCTTGTTATTCCCTTGTACAAGATGATCGATCGAGGGGCGGCGACCTTCGGACGTGTGACATTCGTGGGAGTATTTAATTCTTTCCATATTTGAGGGAAGTATCGTATTTTGTAATTGGTTTATATTGTAACTTTGATCATGCATATGGTTTATTCATGTTGTTGAACATGAGACTATTTCCTCTGAATTGTCGTGGCATTCGTTATTGATATCTTGATTGTTCATGTCGGTGAACATATCGATTGCATATGTGTATGCATAATTGTATTGTTTATGTTGTAAATGATTCGATGGGGTCATGAGGATCTATGCTGAGGGTGTTGGATCAGATGTCCACCATGCTTTGGTCCGACGGGATCATCTTGGGGATCTATGGTGAGGGCGCTGGACGGGTTTTCCACCATGCGTTGTCCGACGGGATCGTCAATGGGATCTATACTGAGGGCGCTGGATCGTTTGATTACCCTGTATTGTGTTTATGGAATCGTGAGGATTCGCATCGTTGGATTCCGATGACGGAAGTCCGTTTTGTATGTTTTTGATGCATTGTTGATTTATGTATCATAACTCTGCCTGTGGGTGTCTTCTTGACATCCATTGCCGGTCCCAAGCCCGGATAAAAGAGGAGGGTTGCGGTAGGTTAGTGGCAGCCAGCGTAAAACTCGTCACATTCCATGGACATGAATCAAACATTGAAAATCGTTGGGGCGTCTCCTTAGAAGCGACGCGCTGCATTTCATAGGCCCGGGTGCAGTGATAAGTATGCGAGGGTCGCTAGGTCGTCGCCCAGAAGCGGCGCGCCACCTTTACATCTGAGGGTGGTGTCAAATGAGCAAGGATGCGCTATACTTCATAGGCCCGGGTGTAGTGGAAAATATGCAAGGGTTGCTAGGTCGTCGCCCGGAAGCGGCGCGCCACCTCGAAGTATGGGTGTGGTGTCAAATGTGCAAGAATCCTTGCAGCGTGGACGGGGACAGACAGAGAAGTTAGTTCTTGCGGCTAGTAAGGGTAGTAAGGTGCGGTTTGGAACTTGGAACGTTGGCTCTTTGACGGGGAGATCAGCAGAAGTGGGGGAGGTTATGAAAAGGAGGAGAGTTCACATAATGTGTCTATAAGAGACTAAGTGGGTTGGCGAGAAGGCAAGAGTGTTAGCTCCTTGGGGTTACAAGCTTTGGTACTCTGGAAAGGATAGAAGTAGAAATGGAGTGGGTATCGTCATTGATAAAGAATTCATTGATGATGTGGTGGAAGTGTCAAGAAAGAGTGATAGAATAATGAGTATTAAGCTTGTGATAGGGGATGAGTTTCTAACTATCATAAGTGCTTATGCACCACAAGTAGGATTGGATGCATCGATCAAACAAGAATTTTGGGAAGATTTGGAAGAGGTTGTCGAACGAATTCCTATGGGTGAGAAATTGATCATTGGTGGTGACCTCAATGGGCATGTCGGTGTTAGCAGAGATGGCTTTGAGAGCATTCATGGTGGCTTTGGTTTTGGGGACAGGAATGAAGCAGAAATGGTATATTGGATTTCGCATTAGCTCATGACTTGGGTATTATGAACACTTGGTTCGAGAAAAGGGACTCTCATTTGGTGACATATAGAAAGCGGAGGTAATGCAAGTCGATTGATTTCTTTTTAGTAAGGAATGTTTGGAGGAAAAGTTTTACTAATTGCAAGGTGATACCGGTGAGAGTCTTTGCAACACGGACATAGGGTTGTGGTGCTTGACTTTCGAGGTAAGAGGCACTTAAGAAAGAGAAGACCACAAGTTGACCCTCGAATTAAGTGGTGGAAGCTCCAAGGGAGAGTCGACATACTTTTGTGGCTAAGATTGCGATAGTGGTATTTGGTCCGATTGCACGAGAGATGGATATAGATTCGATGTGGAACTTGTTGGAGCATAACATAAAAGAAGTTGCAAAAGAAGTCCTAGGAGAATCTAAAGGAAAGCAGACCATCAAGTAAGGACACATCTTGGTGGAATGATGAAGTTAAGCAAGCGATAAAGACCAAACGTGAATGTTATAAGGTCTTGGGTAAATGCTCGAGCGATGAGAATTATGAGAAGTACAAGAAAGCTCGAACGAAGCTAAAAGGCGGTGCGAAATGCCCGATCAAAGGTCAATCAAGAATTATATGCAAGATTAGATACTAAAGAAGGGGAAAAAGATATCTATAAACTTGCTCGAATGAGAGAGAAGAAGACGAGATATTGGAAAAGTTAAATGTGTAAAGATACGACCAAAAGTTTTGGTTCAAGATAAAGAGATAAAAGAGAGATGGAGGTCATACTTTGATACCCTATTCAATGGCCATCAAGAACAAGATATTGGGAATTTAAACATCCCCTCAAGTATGGTTAACCGAGAGTTTAAGAGAAGAATTCAAAAGGGTGAAGTGACAATTGCATTGAAGAAGATGGGGTCAAAGAAAGCAGAAGGACCAGATGGTATACCTATTGAAGTTTGGAGGTGTTTGGGGGAGAGAGGGATTGAATGGGTAACTATGCTTTTCAATAAGATTTGGAGAAGTAATAAGATGCCATCAGCATGGAGGAAAAGTATTCTCGTCCCTTTGTATAAGAACAAAGGTGATGTTCAAGATTGTTCTAATTATCGCGGAATTAAACTAATGAGTCATACCATGAAGTTGTGGGAACGAGTGATTGAACAAAGGATCGGGAAATGTGTGTAGTTAACAGAAAATCTGTTTGGATTTATGCCTGGAAGATCGACCATGGAAGCAATTTATCTTATCCGTGAGCTTGATGGAACATTATCGAGATAAAAAGAAAGATCTGCATATGGTTTTTATTGATTTAGAGAAGGCATATGATAAAGTACCAAGAGAAGTACTTTGGTGGGCCTTAGCAAAGAAGGGTGTATCGCGGAAATATATTGACATTATAAAGGACATGTATGAGGGAGCTAGTACAAGTGTACGTACTAATGTTGGGAGGACAAGAATTCCTATTACGATTGGGGTGCATCAAGGATCTGCTCTTAGTCCTTTTCTCTTTGCCATAGTCATGGGCGAATTGACAAGAGAAATTCAAAATGACGTTCCGTGGTGTATGATGTTCGCAGATGATATTGTGTTGATTGATGAAACGAAGGTTGGAGTGCAACAGAAATTGGAACTTTGGAGGGATACTTTGGAAGCTCGAGGCTTTAGGCTGAGCAGAAGTAAGACTGAATATATGGAGTGTAGGTTTAGCGAAACTTGATGATAGAGAGGCGGGGATGATCACATTTGATGGGAAAGTTATTCATGGATCCACTTTCTTTCGGTATCTTGGATCTATTATCCAAAAGGATGGAGAGCTAGATGGCGATGTGGCTCACGAGAATAAAGGCGGGGTGGTTGAAGTGGAAGAGTGCCACGGGGTTTTATGTGATCTGGCATGCCTCATAGATTAAAGGGTAAATTTTACCGCACGGCAATTAGGCTGCTTGTTTGTTATATGGCACCGAGTGTTGGGCTGTAAAACAGTGTCACGTTCAAAAGATGAATGTGGCAGAGATGCCTATGCTACGATGGATGTGTGGTCATACAAAAAAGGATCGACTCAGAAATGAGGTGATCAGAGAGAAGGTAAGAGTTGCGTCTATAGAAGACAAGATGATGGAGAATCGATTACGATGGTTTGGTCACGTGAGAAGAAGACCTGTTGATGCCCCAGCGAGGAGGCTAGAAAGTTGGGGAACAAGTAATGTTGTGAAAGGTAGAGGAAGACCCAAGAAAACTTGGATAAAGATGATTGAAAATGATATGCGGTTTCCTGGAATTGGAGAAAGTATGGCGATGGAGAGGCAAATGTGGCGGGAAAGAATACGGATGGTGGATGGAGTCTGATTTTTTTTTTTTTTTAATTCCTATTTTCTTTTAGTTCATGTTATCTTTTAATTTATTTTTCAGTTTTTTTTTTTTTTTTACATTCATTCTCTTTTTTTATTTGTTTTTTTTCTCTACTTTTTCCCTCTTTTTTCCTTTTATGTTATTTATGTAACGATTATTGATGGTTTCAAAGTTTGATTCATGTTAGCCGACCCCAAATCATTTTGGGACTAAGGCTTAGATGTTGTTGTTGTTGTTGTTGTTGTTGTTGTTGATTTATGTATCATGATACTTGTACTAGCATCGTTTGCTAACCCCATCGGGGGTGGACATTTGTTTTGATGTTCAGGTAGACGAGGAACAGGGAAGCAACCACAGTACCGACATGACGATGAAGTGGCTCAGTGATGTGGATCATGTTGTCTTGTTTTCTGATTATTTTCAGTACTCGAGTACGCATATGTTGTTGATGATTTTGGGGATGTTTTGTAATAATGGACTCATTTGAATTGTTGAACTGGTTTTGAATTTAACCTTAATGACACTTTAGTATTATTTTCCGTATTTCTCAAATTAGCCTTGTAAATTCTGATATAAAGGATTTACGGCGCTGTAATTATTCCGAATATATCGGGGTGTTACAGAATATGGTATCGGAGATAAGATTCATGGATATCTTGGCAGTCGGGTATGGGTCGTTTGTAACATCACTGTACAGCCAGCGTCGTCACGTGGACCGTGGTTGTAAGTTTCCTAATCTCATATACTACCATTCTATTTATTTCCGTTTTGTGAATATTGACGGACTTTATTTTAGAAAATTTTGCCCTGGATATTGAGTATTCGTGTTTACAGTATGTTGAGGGGAGGTCGTGGACGCGGACGCGAACATGGTAATGCGAGACAGGAGGATTCAGCGACTACCCCAGAATTATCAGCTAGTCGAATCGACTCCCATTCTGGAGGACAACAAGGATCAGCAAATGATAACGTAAATCCTAACATGTCGGGGGTGCTTCAGCAGGTGGTCGCTCAGATGACCCAGTTCGCTCAGGTGGTTGACTGCATGCAGATCGCGATGGGCCAGCAGCGTAATGAGGATAACCGAGGAGACAAGTGGCTTGCAGAAGTGGTCAAGTTACACCCACCCAAATTCGATGGTTCTACCGAGATGCCTACTTGGGATCACTGGCTGAAGGAGTTAGAGAAGATATTTGTAGGGATTAACTGTCCCGATGACCGGAAGGTTCCGATCGCCCAGTACCTTCTGACTGGGGAGGCTTTCGACTGGTGGGAGGCCATTCAATCGGAGGATCATAATGCTGACTGGATGGAATTCAAATTAATGATGGAAGCCCAATATTGTCCTCGTCTAGTTAGAGAGGCCAGAGTCCGAGAGTTTTTATCACCGCAGAGTTCGGAGGCATCTGTGACAGATATAATCAAGACTTTTAATCACCAGCTGACCTGTGTGCGGCATTTGTTCATAACCGAGGCAGAAAAGATTTTCCATTTCGATATGCGGATGAAGCCGGAGATTCAGCAGTATATGTCCGGATTCAAGTGTACTACCTTGCGACAGTATCAGGACAAAGCGCTGGTCTACGACATGAAAGAGGTGGCGGTGGAGAAATCGATGGAGGCAAAGAAGCAGAAAGTGTCCGGCAACTTCACGGAGAACAAGAGTAGTGCGCCCCGCAAGGTCCAATCTTCATTTTATTCATATAGGAAACCTCCGCATCCTTCTCGAAGTGGAAAGAAGTTCCGGGCAGCATCAACAGTTTCAGACACAGCGAAGAAATGTTATAACTGTGGTAAAAAATGGCATGTTCGACGTGATTGTTACGCACCTGCTGTGACCTATTTTGAGTGTGGACAGGAAGGGCATCGTGCGACGTTTTGTGGAAACGCGACTAGATCTATTGGTACTCGCACTCCTGCACCAGTTCTGAAGGATACGAGTGTGAACCAGATGCAACAAAGTGGTTTCCAGCAGCAGAATGTTGGGAAAAGAGAGGCGTCCAGTGCTGGGTTCGTTCCTCCGCGCCTTTACGAGATGAGGAGGCCAGGCGATCAGAACACTGCTATTGCATCAGGTACGATTCAGATCCTTTTGCAACCAGTTAGTGTCTTATTCGATTCAGGAGCTACGCATTCTTTCATATCATTGAACTGTGTTAATCGTTTCAAAATCTCGTGTTTATATGATTGTGAGTCTTATGTTGTGGGATTACCGAGCGGAGAGAAAATTGTGGGAAACCTAGAAACGAGAGATTTTCTAGTGTCTATTGGAGGGAGAGATTGGCCATCAAACCTTATTGTGGTCGACATCCATGGTGACGATCTAATTCTCGGAGACGATTGGCTCAATCGTTATGGGGCTATTTTGAATTACCGAAAGAGAGTCATTTCTATCATTGCTGATGACGGAACTGAACATTTATTCAAAGGATGGAGACCGGGAAGCTCAGGAAAATTGATCAAAGCCATGAAGGCAGTGAAATTACTGAAGCAAGGCTGTCACGGATTGTGGTGTTATGCCATGAAGAAAGAAGGAGTAGAAATATCATCTATCCCAGTTGTGAACGAATTCTCAGATGTATTCCCTGACGAACTACCTGGGTTACCTCCGTGGACAGAAGTAGAGTTTAATATCGAATTAGAGCATGTAGCCGCTCCTATTTCCAGAGCACCATACCATATGGCGACAACCGAGATGTATGAACTAAAGAAGCATCTGGAGGAATTATTGCAGAAGGGTTACATTCAACCTAGCGTTTCTCCTTGGGGAGCACCCGTTCTTTTTGTCCGGAAGAAAGATGGATCCCTCCGATTATGTATTGATTACAGGGAGATAAACAAGGTGATGATCAAGAACAAGTATCCTATACCGTGGATTGACGACTTGTTTGACCAACTGCAGGGGGACAGAATATTCTCCAAGATTGACTTGCGATGAGGATACCATTAGTTGAGAATTAAGGAATCGGATATACCGAAATCTGCTTTCAGATCCCAGTACGGGCACTATGAATTCGTGGTGATGCCATTCGGACTTACCAATGCTCCTGTGGTATTTATGCAATTGATGAATCGAGTATTCTTAGAATACTTGGATAAATTTGTGGTCGTTTTCATCGATGACATCTTGATTTATTCAAAAGACACAGAGGAGCATGCAGAGCATTTGCGTATCGTTTTGAGCACTTTGAGGAATGAACAGCTTCGTGCCAAACTTTCTAAATGCGAGTTCTGGCTTAAGGAAGTAACCTGCCTTGGGCATATGATATCAGCTGACGGAGTTCAGGTAGACCCGAAGAAAGTCGAAGAAATCTTGGAATGGGAATCTCCTAATAATGTGAAAGAAATCCGAAGTTTCTTAGGACTTGCTGGATATTATCGCCGTTTTGTTGAAGGATTTTCCAAAATTGCTCGTCTGCTTACTCAACTGTTGTAGAAGACTCATAAATTCCTGTGGAATGAGAAATGCCAGGCTAGTTTTGATGAACTTAAGAGAAGACTGACGACAGCGCCTATACTAGCGTTACCAGATGGAACCGATGGATTCATGGTACACAACAATGCTTCAAATCAGGGTCTGGGATGCGTGTTGATGCAAAAGGATAGGGTGATCGCCTATGCCTCTCGACAGTTAAAACCATACGAAGTAAATTATTCGACTCATGATTTGGAGTTAGCAGCTATAGTCTTTGCCTTGAAAATCTGGCGACATTATTTGTACGGTACTCATTGTCAGATCTTCACAGATCATAAGAGTCTCAAGTATATTTTCAGTCAGAAGGAATTAAATATGAGGCAGAGAAGGTGGCTGGAATTAATCAAGGATTATGACCTGGAGATTTTCTATCATCCAGGCAAAGCAAATGTGGTAGCTGATGCACTGAGCCTCAAACCTATTTCCCTTCGAGTGTTGGAAGCAGTTACATCCCAAACCAGCATTCAATGAGAACTGATCCGCGAAGGGATTGAAGTATGGTCACAAGGAGTCCAAGGGCAACTATACGTGATGGAACTAACTTCATCATTAGTCGAGGAAATTAAATCTAAGCAGTTGAATGGTTCTCTAATTCTTCGATTATGTGACGAAGTAAAGAAAGGGAAGGCCCCAGGATTCGTGATACAAGATGATGGATTTCTGAGATTTTAGAGTCGAATGTGCATTCCCTATGATGATGTTTTGAGGCAGACAATTCTGAAGGAAGCTCACAGCGCGCCCTATTCTATTCACCCGGGCACCAGTAAGATGTATAAGGATCTAAAACAAAATTTCTGGTGGGGAAATATGAAGAAGGACGTAGCAGAATACGTTTCGAAGTGTTTAACCTGTCAGCAGGTTAAGATTCAACATCAGCGACCTGCCGGGATGTTAAAGCCACTTCCGATTCCTGAGTGGAAGTGGTGATGCGAACCCCACACGACACGCTATGGTAACCGACACCGCTAGATGAATCCGTTCCCAGGATGTTTCCAAAATAAGCAAAATGGGGCTTTACTTTCAAACCTCTACGTGACACGCCGTAGCAACTCGGAAGGGGTGGAATATAAATACTAACAAGATTGCACTTGATAAGTATATAGATCACACAAGGGATGTTTTGGAGACACACTCAACAAAACAAGAAAGCACTCACAAAGGTTTGTTAATACAAACACTCTCAAATTCATAAAATCTTTGGTGTCTTCTTACAATGAAACTTCAAGGCTATTTATAGCCAAAATCTTACACCTAACTCTAGTGTGAACAAGGAAACAACTAGAAACCTACAAAATAGAAAAATCAACATTCAAAGATCCTAAAATCTGATACAAAGTCAGTCAACATATGTTTAGGTGACAAAATATCAAAGACCAAGATTTTAAGGTGTGAAAACAAGGACAACAAGTCACCATAAATCCGATGCTGTCTGTTTTATTATTTCTGAGCTCCAATGTCTCCGAATTTGGTCCTATGGTCTGAACAATATTTGTAGCTCTCTTTCTTAGCTTTCCATATACACCTGAATCACCTTAATCGGATTTCGGACGAGTAAGTTATGGCCAAAATACGAGACTGCTACGTGTCAGTCTTACGCGCGGGAATTTGATCCTTGTTTGTTTGTTCGTCTTTTCCGATCGTCTTCGACATTAATATTACACGACTCGATTATATACAACTCAAAATATAAAAATACAACTCAAGAAATACAATTCAAATTAAAATACACCAAGATAAAATAAACGAAAAACTTATTGTTCGACAACTTCGACACTACTCACGAATTTGTTGTCTTTGATAACATAGTTATTTTTAAACATATCAATGATGAGTGTCGATAAATTATTTTTGAACTTCTTTGATCGAGACCTCGTTATTGGTCCAGTCGGCATGCTCAAGTCCTCATCCGGGTTCTTCATAATATCTTGATTCACATCATTCCCCGTTCCTCAAAAGGATTCGTCTCGAATCAAATTTCAAAAGGACTTAAGTCGGCAACATTGAAAGTAGTGGAAACATTATACTCACCGTAGATCTACTTTATAGGCATTGTCGTTAATCCGCTCTAAGATCGAACGGTCCATCTCCCTTGGCATTAGCTTGGATTTTCTTTGAATGGGAAATCGTTCTTTCCTCAAATGAACCCAAACCCAATCACCTGGTTCAAAGAGTACTTGTTTGCGTCCCTTGTTCTTCATTCTTGCATTGTGTTCGTTGCGCTTCTCAATTTGTTCACGAACTTTGGCATGTAATTGCTTCACCATCTCCGCCTTTTTCTTGCCATCAAGGTTACTCCTGTCGTCTATTGGAATAGGCAACAAGTCTAAAGGAGTTATTAGATTAAAACCATACACGATTTCAAATGGCGAAAATGTCGTAGTAGAATGTACGGTTCGATTATAGGCAAACTCGATAAATGGTAAAGATGTTTCCCAATTTTTCAAATTTTTGTTAACAATAGTTCGCAACAATTGACCAAGCGTTCGGTTAACAACCTCGGTTTGACCATCAGTTTGGGGATGACATGTTGTAGAATAAAGCAATTTCGTCCCCAATTTTGCCCATAAGACTCTCCAAAAATGACTCAAAAATTTGGTATCTCTATCGGATACGATGCTTTTGGGCATACCATGCAAACGAACAATTTCTTTGAAAAATAGATTAGCAATATGTGTGGCGTCGTCCGTTTTATGACATGCAATGAAGTGTGCCATTTTGCTAAATCTATCAACTACAACAAAATGGAGTCACAACCGGATTTCGCCAGTGTAATCCTAATACAAAGTCCATAGAAAGATCAACCCAAGGTTCGGAAGGTACCGGAAGTGGCATATACAAACCATGCGGTAACACTCGTGATTTTGCTTTCCTACAAACAATGCATGAATTTACAACTTTAAAAACATCATGTTTCATTTTTGGCCAAAAGAAATGTTCATGCAATATTTCGTAAGTTTTAGCAATCCCAAAATGTCCCATTAGACCTCCACTATGTGCTTCTCTTACCAATAATTCCCGTATTGAACAAAAAGGAATGCAAAGTTTATTTTCACGGAACAAGAATCCATTATCCCGATAAAATTTTTCTACTCCTTTTTTCTCGCAAGTGACATAAATATCATGGAAATCTTTATCCCCCTCATATGCTTCTTTCAATAAATCAAATCCCAAAAGTTTACAAGAAAGTGTATTGAGTAATACATACCTTCTTGACAAAGCGTCGGCGACAATGTTTTCCTTACCTTGTTTGTATTTGATGATGTAAGGAAAGGATTCAATTTCCTCTAACCACTTGGCATGTCTCTTGCCCAATTTACCCTGTCCTTTGAGATGCTTTAAGGATTCATGATCGGTATGAATCACGAACTCCTTAGGCCATAGGTAGTGTTGCCACGTACGTAGGGCTCGAACCAAAGCATACAATTCCTTGTCATAGGTCGGGTAATTCAATGTAGCTCCTCCAAGTTTCTCACTAAAATAGGCTATCGGCCTTTTCCCTGCATTAATCTGCTCCTATTCCTACTCTGAAGCATCACACTCAATTTCAAAAGTGTTAGAAAAATCGGGTAATGCTAAGACAGTGCGGTGCACAATTTATCTTCAGTGTTAAATGCTTTTTCTTGTTCATTTCCCCAATTAAACTTAGCATGTTTCTTGACAAGTTCGTTTAATGGGGCTGCAATTGTGCTAAAATCTTTTACGAAGCGTCGGTAAAACCCTGCTAGGCCATGAAAACTTCTTACCTCGGACGCGTTCGTTGGTCTAGGCCATTCTCGGATAGCCTTAACCTTTTCTTCATCAACTTTTATGCCGTCAGCACTAACGACATATCCAAGAAAAATAACTTCATTCATGCAAAAAGTACATTTCTTAAGACTAGCATATAATTGTTCCCTTCTCAAGGTAATTAAAGCTAATCTTAAATGTTCAACATGTTCTTCAACATTTTTGCTGTAAATGAGTATATCATCAAAGTATACAACAACGAATTTTCCGATGTATTAATCTCATAAAAGTACTTGGTGCGTTCGTTAGTCCAAAGGGCATTACCAACCATTCGTATAATCCGTATTTAGTTTTGAAAGCCGTTTTCCATTCATCGCCTTCTTTCATACGAATTTGGTGATATCCTTTCATTAGGTCGATTTTAGTGAAAACACATGAACCATGTAATTCATCTAACATATCATCTAACCTTGGAATAGGGTGTCGATACTTAGCCGTGATATTGTTTACCGCTCGGCAATCGGTGCATATTCTCCACGTTCCATCTTTCTTTGGCACGACGATCACAGGAACGGCACAAGGACTTAGACTCTCCCGGATATACCCAAGACTTAACAACTCCTCGACTTGTCTTTGGATTTCATTGGTCTCTTCGGGGTTGTGTCGGTATGCCGGTCTATTTGGAATGACCGCTCCAGGCACAAAGTCTATTTGATGTTCAATCCCTCGGATTGGTGGCAACCCTGCAGGTAGTTCTTCAGGAAAAACATCAACAAATTCCTGCAATAAAGATAGATAGAACTCGGAATTATCCGGTTCCCGGAGTTAGTAGTAGCGCAAACTTTTCGGAAAATAATCAAGTATATGGGTGCATTTTCCTTGATATCTTCTTCAAGTTCCTTTGCACTTACAAGCATGCATTTTCTCAAATTTTCTTTTTCTTTCTTTTTTTTCATTTTTTTCATTTTTTTCATTTTTCTTGTTTTTTTTCATTTTTCTCGCTTTTTCATTTTTTTCATTTTTCTCGCTTTTTTCATTTTTTCATTTTCTTTTCCTTTTCTTTTCTAGATATTCCTACAACTTCCTATACAATACGAAGGTGATCTTCATTTATTATTAACTTAGTCATGGGAGCTACGGTAATTTTCTTCCGTCCTTCTCGAATGAGTAACGATTTTCCTTCCGCTCAAAGTAGCATCTCGATCAAAATGCCATGGTCTTCCCAACAAGATATGGCAAGCATGCATCGGAACGACATCACATAGGATTTTGTCTTGATACCTTCCGATGGTGAGAGCCACTAGTACCTGTTTATTAACTCGAACTTCCCCACAATCATTTAGCCAATGTAAACGATACGGTTTAGGGTGTCTTCTTGTTGGAAGATCGAGTTCTTCCACTAGCATAGCGCTAATGACATTAGTGCAACTCCCGTTATCTATTATCACACTACAATTTTTATTTTTAATAAAACAACGTGTGTGAAATAGATTTTCTCTTTGTTCGTTAACTTCCTCCTCTTTTGCTTGAGAACTTAACACCCTCCGAACAACAAGTGTGGGTGTATACTCATACGTCTCATCATCACTCTCCACCTCTCTTGTCTCTTCTTCTTCTTCTTTTTCGCTTTCCGTTTCAATCTCCCCATCCCGAAGTACCATCACCCGTTTGTTGGTGCATTCGGATGCTATATGTCCACGACCCTGGCACTTATAGCATTGGATGTCCCAGTTTCTTCTTTGGGTGCTTTCGACGGGTTTAGGTTTCCCATCAAATTTTGGTTTGCTAGTGCTCCCAACTTCAAACTTTCCTTTCAAGACACTCCCTTCTCTTTTATCAAAATTTTTAAATTTGTCTGAACTTACTTGAGATTGTTGTTTCCAAGGGGTAGAGTATCCCGTGGAATAGTTGTTATTGCTCCCTCTTCGTAAGCTCCGCTCGATTTTTACCGCCGCATATACCATGTCCTCGAATTCAACAAAGTGTTGTTTGTCAACTTCTTTAGCTATATCGGCTCTCATCCCGTGTAAAAGTCGCGCCATGGTGGCCTCTCTCGATTCCCGAACATTGGCCCGGATCATCAACATCTCCATTTCCTTTCGAAAATCTTCAATGTTTCTCGAGCCTTGTTTTAAAGTTTGTAAGCGAGAAAATAGTTCCTTAAGATAGTAATTAGGAACAAATCTTTTCCGCATAACAACCTTCAATTCTTCCCAACCGCTAACCGGTCTCTCCCGACTCCTCCTTCTCTCCGTCACAAGTTGGTCCCACCAAATGCTTGCATATTCTGAAAATTCGGTTATTGCTAACCTCATTTTCTTCTCATCGGAATAGTTGTGGCAATCGTAAATGGTCTCCAACTTCCTTTCCCAATCGAGATATGTGTCCGGATCACTTCTCCCTTTGAAAGATGGGATTTTCATTTTGATGTTTCCCATATTCCGATCCTCCTCGTTTCGGACATATCTTCCTCGTCTTCCTTCATACTCTCTCCTTCCTCCTCGTCCTTCTCGCCCTCCTCGATGTACAAACCTCGGAGTTTCCTCCTCGGAATTCATCGAATCTTCATCATCATAGCCTCCAAATCGAATGGGTTCCGGTCCCCTTAAATGCGGGCTCCTCTTCTCTACATTTCGTGAGAGTAGCAATTGTTTCCTCTTGTTTATCTAGTCTTGAGCTATTTGAGCAAGTTGTTGTACAATATTTTGAAGGATAAGATTTTGCTCGTTTCCTTCGGTTCCTGACATTTTTTTTTTCTTTTTTTTTTTTCCTTTTTTTTTGTTTGTTTTTTTTTGTTTTTGTGTTTTTTTTTGTGTTTTTTTTTTTTTTTTTTTCTTTTTTTTTTTTTTTTTTTTTTTTCCTTTTTTTTCTATAAGAAAATTTCCTCACAAGATCCTCACGTGTATCGCTCGATCGCTCACACTCGCGTATCTCTCGTTTGGCTTTTTCTTAATTCCTCACAATTTTTTTTTTTGCCTTTTTCCACACAACTTACAAGGTGATTTTTGGTGATTCAAATCAAGTTTCTTCTTGAAAGAACTCAAATCCCACGATCCCCCCAACGATTGCGAATGACGATAAGATAAAAAAAATGGAAAGATGGGAGCAAAAGATTTTGGAATAGTTTAGAATATAGAACGGAACGAAAAGTATGATAATTGTTTGATAAGATCGATCAAAATTCGTTCTTCTCTTCTTCCTTGATAATTTTCTTCTTCTTCTTTTTTTTTTTTTTGGTAATGAAATGAATGGATTGATATTTGATATTCGATCCATGAAGCTTAAAATCACCCGACGCCTTGAAGGCTAAGGAACAAGTTCTTCCCACGGCGTCGGCTTGAAGAGTTATCAAAAACAATCAAAACCTTCACGACTTATAATTTTTTTAGTAATGAAATGAATGGATTGATATTTGATATTCGATCCAAGCTTAAAATCACCGGGCCTTTGAAGGCTAAGGAACAAGTTCTTCCCCTGGCCTCGGCTTGAAGAGTTATCAAAAACAATCAAAACCTTCACCACTTATATATTTTTTCTTTTCTTTTTTTTTCTTTTTTTTTGTGAAGAAGATGGAAGATTTAGAAGATAAAGGAAATAATAGGATGATAAGATAGGAAGATTATGGTAATGAAGGAAAATAGATGATACCACTTAGTTTTGGAATAACCGAGCTACGAAGCCAACTGATGCGAACCCCACACGACACGCTATGGTAACCGACACCGCTAGATGAATTCGTTCCCAGGATGTTTCCAAAATAAGCAAAATGGGGCTTTACTTCCAAACCTCTACGTGACACGCCGTAGCAACTCGGAAGGGGTGGAATATAAATACTAACAAGATTGCACTTGATAAGTATATAAATCACACAAGGGATGTTTTGGAGACACACTCAACAAAACAAGAAAGCACTCACAAAGGTTTGTTAATACAAACACTCTCAAATTCATAAAATCTTTGGTGTCTTCTTACAATGAAACTTCAAGGCTATTTATAGCCAAAATCTTACACCTAACTCTAGTGTGAACAAGAAAACAACTAGAAACCTACAAAATAGAAAAATCAACATTCAAAGATCCTAAAATCTGATACAAAGTCAGTCAACATATGTTTAGGTGACAAAATATCAAAGACCAAGATTTTAAGGTGTGAAAACAAGGACAACAAGTCACCATAAATCCGATGCTGTCTGTTTTATCATTTCTGAGCTCCAATGTCTCCGAATTTGGTCCTATGGTCTGAACAATATTTGTAGCTCTCTTTCTTAGATTTCCATAGACACCTGAATCACCTTAATCGGATTTCGGATGAGTAAGTTATGGCCAAAATACGAGACTGCTACGTGTCAGTCTTACGCGCGGGAATTTGATCCTTGTTTGTTTGTTCGTCTTTTCCGATCGTCTTCGACATTAATATTACACGACTCGATTATATAAAACTCAAAATATAAAAATACAACTCAAGAAATACAATTCAAATTAAAATACACCAAGATAAAATAAACGAAAAACTTATTGTTCGACAACTTCGACACTACTCACGAATTTGTTGTCTTTGATAACATAGTTATTTTTAAACATATCAATGATGAGTGTCGATAAATTATTTTTGAACTTCTTTGATCGAGACCTCGTTATTGGTCCAGTCGGCATGCTCAAGTCCTCATCCGGGTTCTTCATAATATCTTGATTCACATCAAGTGGGAGGATATATCGATGGAGATTTGGGTTATAGTTGATCGACTAACCAAGTCGGCTCATTTTCTGGGTATTAAAGACACTTGGGGACCCAAGAAGTTAGCACGAGTATTTATTACGGAAATAGTCTGACTGCATGGTACACCGAAGACCATTATTTCGGATCGAGATGGTCGCTTCGTATCGCATTTTTAGAAGGCAGTTCATAAGGCCTTGGGAACCGAGCTGAACTTTAGCACGGCCTATCATCCCCAGACGGACGGTCAGTCCGAAAGGACTATACAAATAGTAGAAGATATGCTAAGAGCTTGTGCCTTAGATTGGTCCCGATTGGGAAGTTTATTTGCCATTGATCGAATTCACCTATAACAATAGTTCGCATGCTTCCATTAAGATGGCACCGTTTGAAGCATTGTACGGAAGGAGATGCAGATCACCTCTATGTTGGGATGACTCTTCTGACTTGATCGGAACATAACCAGAGTTAATAGTTCAGACTCAGGAGAAGGTAGCTCTGATTCGTGAAAGGCTGTTGACTGCCCAGAGTCGACAGAAGTCGTATGCTGATGTGCGCCGTCGCCCATTGGAGTTTGAGATTGGGGATCACGTGCTATTGAAGGTTTCTCATACCCGGGGAATTTTCCGATTTGGGAGGAAAGGAAAGCTGAGTCTGAGATATATCGGGCCATTCGAGATCCTTGAAAGAGTTGGAGAATTGGCGTACAGGTTGGCCTTACTGCCATCACTGAGTCGCGTTCATAATGTATTTCACGTATCCCAATTGCGAAAATATGTATCGGATCCCATTCAAATCATTGATTTTGGCGAGATTGAAGTGGCTAATGATGGCTCGTTCGAAGAAAAGCCAATCAAGATACTTGACAGTCGAGTCAAGCAATTGAGGAATAAATCGATCTCCTTGGTTAGAGTTCAGTGGTCTCGACATGGGGTCGAAGAAGCAACTTGGGAGACAGAAGATAGTATGAGGTCGAGATACCCGGAATTATTTTCGTTTTAAGTTTCGGGCCGAAACTTCTTTTTAGTGGGGTAGTATGTAATGACCGGATACTTAATGTGTAATTATCCCATATTCGATCTTGTAAGATTTGACTTTGTGACGTATTAATCGATGATTGGTTTCCCATATTCGTATCCCTATGTTTTTGTATTCTTTACCATGCATGCATGCATAACTCTGCACATCCTTACGCATGCTAAAACATAAGATTAACATACGCTAAATGTTCGAGGTAACGTACATTATTGTTGGTGCATTACGTACGTAAGGGTCAGTCAACTCGACATCCGACAGGGGTCGGCGTGTGGGGGCCAGGGGAGATTCGTGTCAGGTTCCGCATGAACCTGGACAGTTTTCCAGCTAAGCAAGTCAATGGGTTTACGTACGCTAAAGTGGATTTTTAGCATACGCTAGGGTCCTAGATATTACGTACGTAAGGCCTGTGTAATAACGTACGTAAGCCAATGCCAGAAACAGGTCAGTGATCTCTGGTCAGACGTTAACGTACGCTAATATTCGAGCATAGCGTACGCTAACACTATTACGTACATAATGGATGTTGGGTAACGTACGTAATGTTTTAGATGTCTATTTATAGATTTCGACCCCATTTCATTTCTCACCCTTGCCTTGGCCGATTTTTGTGTTCTTGAGATTATCCCTCACCTCATATCCATCATATCATCATCTTAATCCGATTTTGGGGAGCTTAGACCTTGGGGATTGGTGATCAAGCTTTCGGTGAAGAGTTTCTTCAAGATTTTCATTGTTCTTCCATCTTTTTGAGGTATGTTAACTCTACGCCATGGTTCTTAGTTATATTATGAACTTTTCCCAGAGGTTATTGAGCTTATTATGTTGTAATGAATCCAACACCATGTTTAGGAGGATTGTTTTGATTGAATTAAGGTTTCCAAGGTGAATAGTTGAGCCATAATCTTTATCAACCTCAAGAATGGAAATTTCTGAGACGAACACACCTTGTTGATGCTTTCGTAACACTCTTTTTATGAACATAGTGTTGAGGATTAACCATGTGTAAGAAATTCGTAGAGTTGAACGTAAAGTGTGTTCAATTATAATTCTTGTCTTGGATGAACTCGTTGTTAATCTTCTTGGATGATTAGAACCATGAAAGGATATTTGGAACAATCATTTTGAATGAAGAATTTGATAAGAAGAATTACCAGCGGAAGAACAAGAATCGTAGAGTTGAATTAACCTAGAACTAGATTATACGTGATTATCTCGTTATGTATCGTTGTAGCAACCGAACCAAGCATTTGAGTTAATAATCGAAATTAGAGTATGGAACATGGGGTATATAATTATATGATGAATGTCCTTGGAATTGTAGACACCGACTTTGTATTCCATTACGATCTCTTGAATTCACATGCCTTTTCCCAAACTTAGTTCTCGTCAGAAAAATAGGACCGAGAACCGATTGTCCGCTATTGATAACTCGATTATAACTTAAGGCATTCGGTACTCGGGCGTTAGTTTCGGGAGGTTTATTGAATTTCTTGTTATTCCCTTGTACAAGGTGATCGATCGAGGGGCGGCGACCTTCAGACGTGTGACATTCGTGGGAGTATTTAATTCTTGCCATATTTGAGTCAAGTATCGTATTTTGTAATTGGTTTATATTGGAACTTTGATCATGCATATGGTTTATTCATGTTGTTGAACATGAGACTATTTCCTCTGAATTGTCGTGGCATTCGTTATTGATATCTTGATTGTTCATGTCGGTGAACATATCGATTGCATATGTGTATGCATAATTGTATTGTTTATGTTGTAAATGATCCGATGGGGTCATGAAGATCTATGCTGAGGGTGCTGGATCGGATGTCCACCATGCGTTGGTCCGACGGGATCATCATGGGGATCTATGCTGAGGGCGCTGGATCGCTGGACGGGTTTTCCACCATGCGTTGGTCCGACGGGATCATCATGGGAATCTATACTGAGGGCGCTGGATCATTGGATTACCCTGTATTGTGTTGATGGAATCGTGAGGATTCGCATCGTTGGATTCCGATGACGGAAGTCCGTTTTGTATGTTTTTGATGCATTGTTGATTTATGTATCATGATACTTGTACTCGCATCGTTTGCTAACCCCTTCGGGGGTGGACATTTGTTTTGATGTTCAGGTAGCCGAGGAGCGGGGAAGCAACCACAGTACCGACATGACGATGAAGTGGCTCAGTGATGTGGATCATGTTGTCTTGTTTTCTGATTATTTTCAGTACTCGAGTACGCATATGTTGTTGATGATTTTGGGGATGTTTTGTAATAATGGACTCATTTGAATTGTTGAACTGGTTTTGAATTTAACCTTAATGGCACTTTAGTATTATTTTCCGTATTTCTCAAATTAGCCTTATAAATTCTTATATAAAGGATTTACGGCGCTGTAATTATTCCGAATATATCGGGGTGTTACACCATTGGCATCTTGAAAATTTTGAATCATGTATCTAGCACCTCCAGTGAATGAGGATGGCAATACAATTCGTTTACACGTGGATGGTGGTGCAGTATCACCTCTAGCAATTGCATCTAATAGGCTTTTGTATTTTCCAACCCTCAAGGCTGGTTGATTATAATGAATATAATCAAGCCTCTGTGTTTCCATCATTGTGTATGAGTCCACCACAGGCCCGGCCCTGAGGGCGGGCGGGCCTTGGCGACAGCCCCGTGCCTCAAAATCTGGGGGTGCCAAAATTTTTAAGTATTCTGTTATATATATATATATATATATATATATATATATATATATATATATATGTGTGTGTGTGTGTGTGTGTGTGTGTGTTATTATTGATAGTTATTGTATCATCGAGAGTTAGTCCAGCGGTAAAGTGCTTGTTCTTCTTTCCATTGGTGGAGTGTTTGAATCCCAGCCGTAGCACTTTTTTTTTCCCTGCGAAATGTTAAGATAATAATAGGCGCACGTTTCTTTTTATTTGGGGGCCCCAATTTAATTGAAAAAAAAAACTATTATACATCCATTAGAGACTAAAGATATATATTGCATAGAGTTCAACACCCTTTTCAACTTCTATTCTCCCTCTTCATCAAGCATCCTTCAATTCCGCCGCCCAACTCTGCAACCGAAACATCTATTCTCAAAATATGTATACCGTTAGGATTTTAGAAATCAGAACGTTAGAAATCATGAGAATAAATAGAAGAAATCAGTTTACTTTTTCATCATTCGGCTGAATTTTTCTTCTTCTTCTTCAATAATACTATTGCCGATAATCAAATTCAATTGTTCAAAGTGAAAGTGTGTGAAAGAAATTTAGCTATTTCTAATTTCTACTTCCTATTTCCTACTTCATAGTTTCTGCACTGACCGTCGCGGCGTCACCGATAAATCTATTCGTCCTAATTTTTTATAAGATACAATTTGTTAGTTTCATCTTCAATATTGTGATTAAAATTTTCAGTTTTTAATATTATTAATTTGATAATTGTTAGATTATTAATTTCAATTTGTTGTGATTTTTTATTCCTGCAGGTTGTCAAAGTGCATACTATTTGGGAATTGGAAATTCGAATATAGCATAAAATCATTTGACATTCCAATCACCAATTCATCAAAAATCCAGGTTTTATTATTCCTTTATATCTTTTTTCTATTAAGTGTTGTGGTTTGACGTTTGAGTTTTAAATATGATGTCTAGAAAACATCTTTCTGGAAGTGAGAAAAGAAAAAAAAAAGAGAGAGAAGCACTAATTAAATCACAAATAAGTTCTATTAATAAAATTTATGTTAAGAGCACAAATTCTATTGAAAAGACTGAAAATTCAAATATAAATAATGTGGATGTGTCTCCTGAAATTGAATCTATTAGTGAGAAGGTAGATCACTTGAGTGACCATGAAGATACTAGTAATATCGATATGTCAAATGATGAACATAGAGACGATGATGGACCATTTATTCCCCCATTAGATATATATGATCCAATAAATTGGGATAACATTAATAATAATGCACGCGATATATTAGTCGAAAAGGGGCCTATAAGAGAAATGAATCTTGTGTTTACTTTGGATAATTTATCTAGGCATTTTTCTTATACTCATTATGTTAGAAAATTGAGTAATGGTGAGGTGCAAGATATAAAGTGGTTAGTTTATAGCAAACATGTAGATAAAGTATATTGCTTTTGTTGTAAGTTATTTAAAAATAAAAACAATACAAGTAGTTTGGCAAGTGATGGATATAGAGATTGGAAACATCTTAGTGAACGACTTCAAGAACATGAAAATTCTATGGAACATATTACTAATATGAACTCTTGGTATGAATTGAAGATGAGATTAGATAAAAATCAAACAATTGACAAAGACTCAAATATCTTTCTAAACATTTTTTGGCTTTTTGTGGATCTAATGAAAAACTTTATCAAGATAATAATGACAATTTCTTGGGATTGATCGAAATGATTAGAGAATTTGATGTTGTTATGCAAGATCATATTAGACGTGTTCAAAATAATGAAATTTATTATCATTATCTTGGCCATAAAATTCAAAACGATTTGATTTCTCTCTTGGCTGATAAGGTTAGAAGTATTATCATTATGAAAATTAAGGAATCAAAATATTTTTCAGTAATTCTTGATTGTACTCCAGATATAAGCCACCAAGAACAAATGACTTTGATAATACGATGTGTTGACATGTCAAATAGCAATGTGAAAATTGAAGAATACTTTTTGGAATTTTTGAAAGTAGATGATACATCTGGCTTAGGACTTTTTAATGAATTACAAAATGTGTTAAAATTGGTTGATCTAAATATTGAAGATATTAGAGGTCAAGGTTATGATAATGGTTCTAATATGAAAGGAAAACACCAAGGAGTTCAAAAGAGATTGCCTGAAATTAATCCGAGAGCATTATACATGCCATGTGCTTGTCATAGTCTAAATTTAACTCTAAGTGATATGGCACATTCTTGTGTTAACGCAGTCTCATTTTTTGGAATAGTACAACGTATATATACATTGTTTTCAAGTTCTACCAAAAGGTGGAAAGTTTTACTTGATAATGTGAAAGGGTTAACTGTAAAATCTTTGTCGAATACACGTTGGGAAAGTCGTATTAAAAGTATTCAAGCAATTAGATTTCAATCTGTTGAAATAAGAGATGCTTTATATTGGGTAATATTTGTGATGATGCAAAGTCAAAAAGTGAATCTGAGAGTTTGGCTACATCAATTGAAAGTTTTGAATTTTTACTTGGTATGATAATTTGGCATGCTATTTTATTTGCTATAAACTTGGTGAGTAAGAAGTTACAAAAAAATCTATGTGCATTGACTTTATTGCGAAATAATTAGAAGATTTAATATTATTTTTTGAAAAATATAGGAATGAAGGTTTCGATACAAGTGTGACTATTGCCAAAAGTCTTGCATCTAATATGAATGTAGAGCCAATGTTTCCAACAAAACGCCGTATTACTAGGAAAAACAATTTGATGAAGGCGAAAGTGATGAGGTTTTATTATCACCTGAAGAGTCATTTAAAATTGAATATTTTTTAGTTGTTGTAGACATGGCAATTGCATTGCATCTTTAAAAATTAGATTTGAACAAATGAAATCATTTGAAAATATATTTGGCTTTTTGTTTGATTCGAAAATTCTAAAATCATTGACTCTTGATGAATTAAGAAAATATTGTGTTAATCTTAAATCTACTCTTACACATGATAATTTGTCTGATGTTTGCTTGGATGATTTATTTATAGACTTAAAAATTTACAAATGACTTTGCCAAATACGATAATGTCAGCCATTGAAATTCTCGAATTTGTGAAACATGCAGATTGTTATCCAAATGTTGCAATTGCATATAGAATTTTGTTGACTATGCCTGTAACTGTAGCATCGGCCGAGAGGAGTTTCTCAAAGTTGAAGTTGTTGAAAACATATTTGAGATCGTCGATATCACAAGAAAGATTAAATGGTTTGGCGATTTTGTGTATTGAAAAAGATATCTTAGAAAGTCTTGAAATTAATGACATTGTAAATGACTTTGCAAGCAAAAAAGCTAGAAGAAGTCATTTTTTTATGATTAATAAAATTGTTTTGAATATTGCATTGTCTTTTATTTTTTGTAAAGGGCCCACTTTTATTATTTCGCCCTGGGTCCCATTTTTGTCAGGACCGGCCCTGGTCCACCAAGTACTATTGGAATAGCTTTCTTCCAAGTAGAATTTGCGGTCCTTCATTAACACGATCCTGAATCCTATAGGCGGTAGACTCGCTTATTGTAAGATTGTTCCGCCTATTGTTAGATGATTCAGCATGCGGAACATAGACATAATAATCATCCTCCCCGTATATGAATAAAAGCGGATACTGAAGAGGAAGGTAAGAAGGATGCAACTCGTTGATGCGCTGAAGAGCACCAGATTGAGTCTCAACAACAACATCTCTGTATGTCCATCTCAATTCTCTACACCTCAAATCTCCATCTCAAATAAAAAACTATTCATCTCCATCTCTACACCTCTGAAGAGCATTCATTTTCGAGTCTCACAACCGAATTTTAGGAGTGTTGGCATGGACTCTTTCTGCTCGATTTGGCCTAGCAGGGCTTTCATTTCCGAGTCTCACAATCTGGCACTCATACCCAGAATTTTTCGTTGTATAATCACAGATCGGAAGATTCTCACATCGTCCAGATCCAGGTCCAGATCTGTCCTCGTCATTGCAAGTCCGCAAATCGTGGATCCGGGCGAGGACCAGTGTAAGTTTCCAGATCCATTAACAATAAGTGTATTTTTAAACTGTTTATATAATATATATATATATATATTATAAAAGATATATATATATATATTATAAAATTTATTAGTCAAATATAAATTATAAAAGATAAATTATTAGTAATATTAATTATATATTATAAAAGATAAATTATATATATATTATAAATTTATTAGTAAATAAATATAATCATAAATTTAAATATGAAGCATTTGATAGTTATTTAGTTGATAATTATTATTTATATATATTCTGATTATATAAATGTAATTTTCAATATTTGATGAGAATCAATGGATTTTAAAAAATTCTGGAGAAACCGGACTCGATCGGAATGTTTGGAGCCTGCCCCTACTGCCTTATGCCTTAATTACGGTAGTAACACTACTCTTACCTATGAACCTTATATAATCTACATCAATATGATTGCTTGCTAAAAAACTAAATCTATTTTCGCAGAGCAAAAGGAGAATATATATGTATCAAAAATAGATACATGTTAGACAACACGAAGGTGATATTCGTCGACAGCGAATCGTTATGCAAGTTTGGCGATGCAATCCAGAGGCAAGAGTTGGGGTATTTGTGCTTCTCACTTTGTTTCTACTCGAACCTTTCTTATGGTTTCTCTGCAAACTTTGGTCGGAAATATCAGACTTGCTCCATTATATAGACTTGTTTAAACAATAAGTAATTAGTTGGTAATCCCTAATTTTGTATCTAAATCTACAACCGGATATTTTAGGCTAATGGAATTCTTGAAATCTTAGTCCAAAAAAAAAAAATCAGAGTTATCTGTAGGCATTGATTTTTTTGCTGATTCGATACTTAAAATAGTACTCAATTAACAAATAAGTTAGAGGACAATTACTAATTTAACTAAAATAAGTCATTAGCATAATATTTAGGCTGATGATATTATGATAATATTAATACAATTAATTGGTATCATTTATGGATAAATTGAAAGGATCAAATTGCTTTAGTGGGTATTTGCGAATATAAGCTAATTATTAATTTAACAAAAATAAATATACAACTCAATATTTGGGCCAACAATGTTGTCCCTCATATTATTTCAATTAATAAAAATTTAATTTATGGATTATATTGGAAATCTCTTAGTTGCTTTCAGGGCATGCCATTTTTTTGTTCAATGTCAGTTTTTTTATAATTCAGTCAATTTTTTTTATATGAAAATCAAATATATTTTGTTTTTATTGACGCCTGCTTGCAGCAAGACCAATAAATGGGATTTCAGGACCACATACTTCATGACTAAACCGATAATACAAAAGTCTCTTGGTTGTTCTTTCAATTCATGTCATTTTTTGAATGTCACTTATTTTTTATAAGTCAATTGCGATATATTTTGATTCAAATAAATGCCTGATTGCAGCAGGACCACTAAATAGGAGTTCCAACCGTGTTGAGTTACATATCATACGCTAGATGGAGCTTGATTGACTACATTTTACCTAACGCAACGCCAGGTGCGTAATCTATATGATGCCATATAGTTATATTAAGCCTCTCTAATTTAATTAAGAAAAAAATTAATGAGTAATTGTTTTTTTACTGAATTGAGGAGAACTAAGAAAAATCTATATTAGTAATAATAAACATCAAAGTACTTCATGACAAAAACTCAGAAATCCAACAAAGTAGTCGTAATAAGAAACATCAAACATTAGTAATATGAAAATAATAATTTTAAGGCAAAAAATAATCAAATCCGGCAATACACGAAATACAATGTTTAAAATTTAAAAAATATTCAAATTAAAAGAAATGAGCATGTTGAAATCAAAGCTACTTTTCCATTTTTATGACTTTTTAGCAAGACATCTGTGTAACACCCCTGAGATATTCAAGATATATTACAGTGCTGTGGACCCCCACATGGGACCCACCAGGCTAGACATGAATTACCACAGTAAAATCACACATCATCCAGATGAAAATCAAATAACACGTGTTAGGTGTATTTTTATACGCTTATTTATCATTATTTTGTATTATTTTGGCGAGTAAATTTGCATAAATGAGCTTTTAATGCCTTATTCTTGTATGTTTGACAGGAGATTGGAGTCCGGAAGCTAAAACGAGGCGAAACGGGCGAAAACGGTGAATTTTGGCCGTGGGCCGCGGCACAAGGCAAGTGGGCCGCGGCACACGCAGAGGACCAGCAGGCACCAGAGTAGACTGTACTCTGAGCCGCGGCACAGACATGGTGTGCCGCGACCCAGAAGAAACACACAACGCCCAGGTTTTAATTTGCACGCCATGTGCCGCGGCACAGATTCAGTGAGCCGCGGCACACAGGGCGGTTTTGGCGTGCTCCGCGCGGGTTTGGGCCGTTTTGAAGCCAGTTCTCGACCTAATCACACGGACGCGATTTGGAGGCTTCTAGGAGCTATAAATAAGGGTTGAAGGCCATAATTAAAGGAGTTCTGATTTTTTGAGAGCTTGGGGAAGATCGATAAATCTTGGAGGAGGAAAGCAGAAGACATCAAGAGCAGAGGGCGGAAGCCAGAAGAATGGAGGAATCCGAGCTCTTCATCTGCGTTTGATTTTCATGCTTTCATTCATTGTTTCTGTATTTTCATTATTTAGCATGTCAGGCTAAAACTCTTGTTCTAGGATTTTGATGAAACCTAAGTTTTGACGGATTTGCTATTGATTATCTATTTAATTCCCTTCTCTATTGAGTTTTCCCAATCAATTTTAATGCTTTCAATTGTCTGGCCAATAATTGAATTGTTTTAATTACCTTACTCGAATCGGGAGAGGAGAGTTGGTGAGGAACTATTGGTGAGGACCGTTTTATCTTGTGAGATAGGAATATACTCATAGGAACTACGTGGCCTTTTGAGGATTTTGTGCTTTTTGCCTATTGACGAATTAATTCACCTAGGGATAGAGTGCATTATTCGCCTTTAGAAAAGTCTATTGACCTCGGGAGAGGCGGTAGAGTATATTAGCAATCTTTGCCTTCAATAAATTGGGGAAATCATTAACTTCAGATAATTGAGAGTAAATTCAGATAAACTAAGGTGGATTCAGAATCCTAGACTTATCCATCATTAAATTTTCCTTCTTCAAGCGATCATTTATTCTGTTAGCTCTTTTATTAATTCTTTTAGTAATTAATTGCAACCCAAAGTTCGATTGTTCAAATAAAACTAGAATACATAAAAATCGGTAGTTAGTGATTCAGTCCTCGTGGGAACGATACTCACTCATCACTTTATTACTTGTCAACGATAACGTGCACTTGCGTTAACGAAAAATCGCAACAAGTTTTTGGCGCCGTTGCCGGGGACTGAGTTTTACTAATATCGATTTCAGTATTTCTAGTCTTAGTTTGGACATTTTTTCTTATTTACTTATTTTCGTGTATTTTATTTTATTTCATTTGTTCTTCCTTCCAGGATCTTTCGCGTAGTGCATGAGAAAATTCGGTGACGAAGGCCTACTACCTTTGGATACCGAACTCGAGCGCACTCTTCGAAGAAACAAGAAGGAGAAACGACAGTTACCAGCGAAAGTCAACATGGCCGATAATATCGAAAATCACGGAGGAAATAATATTGTGCAGCAAGCTCAACCAGCAATGGCACTTCGAGATTATGCTATGCCGCAAATTAACACAAACTTTTCGGGGATTCGGCGTCCCACCATTCAGGCAAACAACTTCGAAATCAAGCCTGCAATTATTCAGAAGGTACAATCGAGCCAGTTCTGTGGTTTGCCGAACGATGACCCCAACGCACACATCGCGTCTTTTCTCGAGATTTATGACACGTTCAAGAACAATGGTGTCACCGATGATGCTATCCAATTACGGCTTTTCCCTTTCTCTTTGAGGGACAAAGCCAAATTCTGGTTGAATTCTTTACCGCCGGGCTCGATCACGACATGGGCGGAATTAGTGCAAGCCTTGCTAAATTCTTCCCACCTTCAAAGACGGCGAGGTTACGGAACGAGATCACTACTTTTGGTCAATATGATATGGAGTCGCTCCACGAGGCGTGGGAGCGATACAAAGATTTGCTAAGGAGATGCCCGCATCATGGCCTTCCGGACTGGCTTCAGATTCAGTTTCGGAATGGGCTTCCTAGGTGCTTATCCGTGCTCGCTTACTACACCTACTTTCACTTTATTAGGTCCCGCTCCCGAGAGGGGGAAGGAGCTTCGACTCTTTCTATTGACGTCCATTCACTGCTTCAGTCACTATTCAGAACTATACTCTGAGCGAGCCTCAACAGATAATAAGCTTTCATAAGCACTTATACCAACTTGGCTTCCTTTCGAGTGCCTAACCGAATTCTGAAACCTAAGATCTGTCATCTGAAAAAGGCACCGACCTCAAAGGTTGGACACCTAAAATCAAACCACCAACTGCTAAACGACGAGCAGCGGGCGAATAGGTCGTGCCTCACTCTCTTCTTGAGTTAGCTCTATTGACATCAAGTGCTTCTACACGCACTCTCGTGGATGCAGCAGCCGGAGGAGCCTTAATGGGAAAAACTATGGCTGAAGTACATTCTTTGTTAGAAGCTATGGCCGCAAATGCATATCAATGGCCATCTGAAAGAGTAACTCCGAAGCGAGTCATGGAAATTTCAAATAATGATCCAATCTCTACATTGTCAGCCCAAGTCGCAGCACTAATGCGTGACTTCAAGCATTTTCGCATGCTCCTTCCCCCGTTACCATTGAGTCTTGCAATTGGTGTAACGGATCTCACCCTAGCGCGGAGTGCCAAGTCGGAAACCCGTTCGAGCAACATCCGATGGAGCAAGCTCAATTCGTGGGAAACGGAAATCGACAAAATAATCCTTACCCCAGCACTTATAATCAAGGTTGGCGAAATCACCAAAAATTTTCATGGAGGAATGGGCAAACTTTAAAATCTCCACAAGCCCAATTTGCACAGCCCACACAGCAGCCCCCTCAATCACCAAAGGTATCCTTGGAAGATGCTCTTGCTCGATTGGCGGCTAACACGAGCCAATTCATGACCCGCACCGATACTACCCTCCAAAATCATTCTACCTCCATCCGAAACTTAGAAACATAAATGGGGCAGATTGCTAATCTACTGTCCTCTCGGTCTCAAGTTGCATTGCCCAGCGCTACCGAAATGAACTCCAAAGAAGACGTGCAGGCAATCGAACTACGAAGTGGAAAGGAGTTGAAAGAGCAGCCTGTCAATAACAAGGACAAGATCGAGCAAAGTGAGATAGAAAAGGACGAGGCACCCAAGCCAAAGGAAGTATCGACTACTCACCCCACTCCTCAAATTCCATTCCCACAGCGTTTCCAAAAGCAAAAACTAGACAAGCAATTTTCAAAGTTCCTCGACGTCTTCAAGAAATTGCACATAAACATTACATTTGCCGACGCGTTGGAACAAATGCCGAGTTATGTAAAATTCATGAAAGAAGTCTTGTCAAACAAAAGAAAGCTCGAGGAATATGAGACGGTCGCATTGACGGAGGAGTGCAGTGTAATTTTACAAAAGAAGCTCCCACCTAAATTGAGAGATCCGGGAAGTTTTACCATCCCTTGCATCATTGGAAATTCGTCTTTTGAAAGAGACCTATGCGATCTCGGAGCCAGCATAAACCTTATGCCCCTTTCTATTTTTAAAAAGCTGGATATTGGGGAAGCCAAGCCGACGATGATCTCCTTACAATTGGCCGATAGGTCCATCAAATATCCGAGGGGAGTAATAGAGGACGTGTTAGTAAAGGTTGACAAATTTATCTTTCCAGCTGATTTTATTGTGCTCGACATGGAGGAAGATCAAGATATCCCGATTATCTTGGGACGACCATTTTTAGCGACCGGCCGAACTCTTATAGACGTGGAAAAAGGGGAATTAACTCTGCGGGTTCAAGACGAGCATGTCACGTTCCAAGTGTTCAAATCCTTTTCATGTCCGGGAGGTGTTGATAAGAGCTCACAAAGTGAAAGTGTGGAGGCCGTTGTGAAAGAAAGACACCAAAAAAATCGTCGGTCGAAAAACTCAGATGTCGTTTCAGATGGTCCAACTTTTAAGAAAGATGTAGAACGAGTCGCATTTCTCAAGCATGTGAACATGCCATCATCGCCATCTGACCAGCCCCAATCGGAGAAGTCTGCTGCTGTCATAAGTTCGTTCGTGAAAGAGGAAAATAAGCCGGAAGTCAAACGGACGTCTAGTCATGAGAAAAACGGGTGTTTCGGAAAGTTGTTCTCGTCAAAACCTTTCCGCAACCAACATTGGGTGTCCGAACTGAAAATCGAATCGTTAAGGACCGATGGTCAAAATTTTAAAACCCATATTAACGGTTCGATGAACGAGGCGGAGATCAAATGGAGTTTGCGAAAAGCAAACTGATTTTTAAATAGGTCCGGCTGAAGACTATAAACTTAGCGCTTCTCAGGAGGCAACCCGAGTTCTTAGTTGTAGATTTTTGCGTTTCAGTATTTTTCTTGCATTTTTGGATATTTATGTTTCATCATTTTTTGCTTTGATTTGCTGTCCATCTCGTTTTTGACGTGTTCTTCTAAAAATTATGTGCAGGAAAAGTCCCAGTGGAGAAATTTATGCTTGAGCCGCGACACACACAAATCGAAAGGGAGAGCTAAACTTTCTGTACTATGTGCCGCGGCACAACATTACTGAGCCGCGGCACACTTGAGTCTGAGCCGCGGCACGTTGTTCCTGAGCCGCGGTGCACCCATAGCAAAAAACATGAGCCAGGAATCTGTACTATGGGCTGCGACACATATGTGCTGAGCCACGGCACAATAATACCCCTGAGCCGCGGCACATGAAAGCTGAGCCGCGGCCCACGACAAAACAAACGAGCAGGTAAAAAGGGACTGTATTATGTGCCGCAGCTCACTGAAGCTGTGCCGCGGCACACCATGCGGAATTTGAACAGCCCAAGTAGTTTATAATGCGCACTCGGCCGACACCCAAGGTAAAATCCCTTCCTCTCCTTTGCGCGCGCGATCGGCCGACCTCCATCTCCCTTCTTTCTCTTGCAATTTTTCTTGCACTCTTCATAATCCAAGCAAGGTATGTCTAAATTTGTAATCTCAATTGTTCTATGAATCGAAAGGTGAAGTTGTGTTATTCAATTGAGGATTGATTATGTTCTTTCTTTCTTTCAAAATTCCTATCAAATTGAGTTGATGACATGATGGTTTTTGATCGATTTTTAATGGTTATTTTTTATTATGACTGAGTTGAATATGTCGGTTGTCATGACGAATGATTCGTGTTGTTGTTGTTGGGGATTTAATCGAGCTATTGTAATATTTGTCTTCAATTGAACTCATGCCCTTTAAGTGTTTGATGAAATGTCTGAATGAAAAATTGTCTTTGTTAAGGCAATATTTTGAATCTATGTGCAACGTATTCGTTCTGGAATTACAGCAACCCCAACCCTTACGCCAAGTTTAAACGTTAAAGTTCAAATTTTATTTTTATCTCATGACTGTGCTATCTCGTTAAATTTGTGAATTACGGCTGGATATCCTTAGCCGAGTGATGACTATTCTCGATATTGTTCGAGTAAGTAAACTCCAGTGTTTAATTTTTTTTCAGGACTCGCTATGGCTAGGACTAAGAAGCTCAGCAAAAGGGCCAGGACTCAGTCGTCCCCCACTCGAGGGGAAACTTCTCGTAGTTGCGCCGAGTCGGAGGCACACCAATTTTCTGACCCGGAGATCCATAAAATCTTCAACGAGAAGATTCGACCTCGACCTCTGATCCCGGAGAGGGGATTCACCCCATCCCCCCAGGACGGGGAGCTGCTGACCATGATAGACGAGATGGGGTGGGCCCGATTCGCTGCACCCCCCGAGCCAGCGGTGATATTGATAGTGCAGGAGTTCAATGCCAGCGCGTTATTGAAACACATTCGGGCAGGCCAGATGATACAGCAGCTAGACACTCGGATGCAGGTTGTCGTCCGAGGCATTACAGTGGATTTCTCGTTGGCTGTTATTCGGAGGTTATTTGAGCTGCCGGTGGTTGATGACACGGCGTATTCGCGAGTTATGGATAGCCTCACGAAGGAGGCTCTGCTCGAGACTCTTGCACAGCCCGACTCCGACTGGGAGAGGCGCGCACCGGCTTCTTCCACCTTCTACTTTAAGAGCTCGCGCCTCAGTCGGTTCGGGCGAGCCTGGCTTTATTTCATCTGCGCACGTATTGACCCTACCTCTCAGATCCGCACTATTTTTCTCTCCCGAGCCCGGACATTATATGCTATCACCTCCGGGCTGCGATTCGATGTGGCTCCTATCCTGGTCCGATCTATCTTCCAGTGTATTTAGGGAGGGGCCAAGACGGGGTTGAAACACCCCTCTCTTATCTGCGCTCTGTGCCGGCAGTCGAGGCTGACGTGGTCGGACGACGAGCCGATGCTAGCTCCCCAGGCCCCGATTGATCACCGCATCATTTCACATTTCGACCAGTGGGGAGGAGCGCCGGCGCACGCTCGGGGGCGAGGATTTCTACTGGATGAGGCCCACGAAGGGTCCCCCGAGCCTCTTCTGCTGACACAGGGGCAGGCAGATGCCGGCCCACCGCCCGACAGAGAAAGATTGCAGGCGATGTTCGACGGGCTGAGAGAGGATATGAGGAGAGAGAGAGAGAGAGGATATGAGGAGAGAGAGAGGAGATGAGGAGAGAGAGAGAGAGCCTTCTGGCTGAGATGAGAGAGGAGAGGCGGACGGAGAGGGAGAGCATCATTGCTGCCGCCAGGGATGAGATGCGAGAGCAGGCCCGCCGGGCCAACCGGCGTGAGGCGAGGCGTCTGGCAGCGAGGGACGCCTACCACCAGGAGCACCTTGCCGCATGGACGGCCCACATTTTGCACCCGGACGGGCCATTTATTGCACCTGCTCGGCCAGCCACACCACCCTCCTCGCCGGATGACGCCGGCACCAGCTCGTGAGAGGACTGGAGAGGAGTACTTGACCTTTCACTTTTATTGCATATTATATTTTGTCCATTGAGGTCAATGTACGTCCTAAGTTTGGGGGGGTCTATTTCTGTTGCTACATTTACTGCTGTACTTATTTCGTTTGCACTTTTTGTTATTTAGTTATCTTTTTGTCGATAGCCTTGCTTGTCATGATTTTACTCTTATTCGTGAATTTTTCGTGCTTCTATTTGTGTAATACTAATGTTACTACACTGTTTTTCTCTCTGAAGAAATGGTCGAGTTTTAGTCGAGTTGTAGTCAGTGATTTCTGTTTCTGCTAAGTCTTCATGTAGGTCCGAAATTTTTTCGTTTTTTTTGTAGAGACCTTAGCGGATAAGAGAGGAGACATACGTGTTTTCAAATCGTCGTTTATACGTTTGGTTTCATTTTTCGGTTAGCTAGTCGTCCAGTAACATAAGTTGTGTTGGCACTTGCTTTGAGTTTAGAGTCGGACAGTTTTTCCCCAAAAGTCGAGATAATATTTGTTCTATGATGGGAAGTCTAGTAACCGGGAGTATTCACGTGACCCGTTGTTTACTCTCGCGTAAAACGACGACCCTGCTTAGACTAGTGGTTTAGAAATTTCGCATGTACCGAAGACGGGAAGCCTAGTAACCGGGGATATTCACGTGACCCGTTGTTTACTCTCGCGTAAAACAGCGACCTTGATTCGGACATGCGGGAATAGCTATTCGAGTTGTTTCTCCGCTGTGGAGGGGAACTTAGTAACTAGAAGCATCCATGTGCCCCATGAGTGTCTTTTACGTCAAACGGTTTCCCAATACATGAGAATGGAAGTTCCACCCTAGGATTATCCCGATGAAACATCCCGAGATCCGAACCTAGTGGTCAACTCGAATCAATTTCTTGAGCATATATAAGGGAATACTGTCCAAGGGTTATTTTTGATGAAACTCGTGAAAATTTTGCCATTAGACTTTGGAACGGGGCGAATTAGCTTGTTTATTTTAACCTTTCATATTAACGGTCGAATAGATTCACGTTTGTTAATCTTTGAGCTGGATTTTCTTCATGAACGAGTGACTAGGACTAAACTTGGTTACTTTGTGGAATCAGTGTTCTGAGTGTAGCTCGCTATTACGATACTCGTATTATTCAGAGAGAATTTCAGGATAGTATTGATTAGGTTGAGCACTGTGAGTTGCACGATTATTCACGATATTCTTTGGTTGAAATTTATTCTTTTTGCTTGAGGACAAGCAAAGGCCCAAGTTTGGGGGTATTTGTTAGGCGTATTTTTATACGCTTATTTATCATTATTTTGTATTATTTTGGCGAGTAAATTTGCATAATTGAGCTTTTAATGCCTTATTCTTGTATGTTTGACAGGAGATTGGAGTCCGCAAGCTAAAACGAGGCGAAACGGGCGAAAACGACGAATTTTGGCCGTGGGCCGCGGCACAAGGCAAGTGGTGTAACACCCCAAACTAGGCGGATATTACAGTGCCGTAGATCCCCAACTGGGACCCACCAGGCAAATGAAAATGAATGAATTACACAAGATAAATGTAGTACCGAACTACATTACAACAATAATTACTCCGATGAGGAGTTTAGTTACAACATACCAGGACAATACCGAATACTAGTGTGTTTTATATGAAGATAAAATACACAACACTGAATGAAACGGAGTATCCAAATGAAAATCTGCAGCGGAAAATAAAGGACAATAATATGAATAACTGAAAGATCGGGGCCCCCTACTAGTATCACTAGGACTCCTCGACATCAACATGCTATTCCGTGCGTTTGCCTTGCCATGACACGAAAAACAAAATCCCCAAACGGGGTCGATTACAAAGAACAACAATCCTCAAGGGTTGAAAAATACACAATCATGATTTAAGCTGAAGTTAAGAAATATTCTTAGTTATGAATTACGCCGAAGAGGAGTATCATAGTACGCCCGTAATGTTACGTGCAAGTGTACAACACCCGTCCGTGTACCTAATTAGTCTCACGAGACAATATGACCCGTGTGCACGGTCTAATGTATCGGTGAACCCAATACAATAACCATTGTGTGCCCGACTAAAAATTCCACACAGACACACCCGCCACGCAATATGAACCCGAGAAGGTCACATGAACGAGAATGACCATAATGAATATCAATGAATAATAATTAGACAAGGCCAAGAATGACTCACCGAGATGAGAGTAATAATGAAATGAATGATAGCTCAACGAAAAGATTGGAACCGCTGCTCCTTATGATCAAGTGATTAATTGACAATAACAAGTTTTAATATGATTAATACAATGATGAATGAGTTATGATTATGAATGATCAACAACAAAAGGTATGAATATCCTTTTAACCGAGTAAGAATTAACTTACTCAACACCGATGAAGAATGTCCGTCACGAACAACGCCCTAAATGAAGTGTCGGTCGCATCGAACAACCTTAATTCAATACAATTACCGACAATCCGATCAATATACGAATTAAACACGAATATAACGAACTTAAAACGTCGATACGATAAAACTAAGTCCATTGAGGTATTGAAACAAACACGTTGCGTCCAAACTCCGATTGTTTACAATCAAACTTCAATATATCAATATCAAATCCCCCAAGAAGTGTTTCAAACCAATAAAACATCTCCAATACGATCAATAATCCGTTATGAATATCCAAAAATGTGATTATAACAACAATTAGTCGAAAATCCCCAATTCCAACTCGATTTACAAGGTGTTCTTGAATAATCCCTCAATAATCCAATGAATCCTTATACAAACTCATAATCATATACATATCCCTTCATATATCATGATTATAACATCCAAAACATCCTATTTCAACACAAAATCGAAGTCCAAAGTGTTGAAGGAATTACCTCTTGATGATCCAAGTGCTTTAATCCGAAGAATACGCGTTAGATTGATTATCCGGGCTTCACGATCGAAAGGAGATGAAGAAAATCAAACACCCAAATGATTTGTGAAGGAAAAACCTTCCCTCAAGCTTCCTCTCTCGGTTGCAAGTGAAAAAATGGGAAAGGAATGGAAGAAATCTTTGAAAAAAGCGAATTTAAGGAGTTGGTGCTGCCGGACACGGCCGTGCGATCGGCACGGTCGTGTCGCTGGTGGCCGATTGGCAGCGGATGACTTCGACCGTGTCCTGCCCGGCCGCGGTCGCGGCGCGAGGGCCTCCCGGCGATGACCCGTCCGGCAATGACTTCGGCATGACTCGACCGTGCTGTGCGACACGGTCGGGCGTCTTTGGCGATCGGTTACGCTTATCCGGAAGGGTTCGACTCGGCCGTGCTGCACGACACGGTCGGGTCTGAGGCGAACACTTCGGCACTTTCGGACGAGTACGGCCGCGGCCGTGTCGGACGACACGGCCGAGTTCGTTCGGCGTTGATCGCCAATGAGCGGTTGAGCTAAAGCGACCATAACTCTCTCGTCCAGGACTCGATTGACTCACCGTTTGAACCATTGGAAAGCTAACTCGATGCTCTATAATATTGCAAAGATTTAGAATTTTTGGAGTTACCAAATATTAATGGTGATCTAACAAAGTCGAACTCAAATGAGGAAAGTTGAAACAATGAACAATAACGATACACAACTCGAAGTTTTTAGAGCGGTGAACACGGTGAATGAACATGATTGATGAATGATTATAATTGAGTGAAAATCCACTGAGTGACAATCACCGAATGAAATTACTGAATGATAATGACTGAATTACAACCGGGTATTACATACTCCCCCCCTTAAAAAGAGTTTCGTCCCCGAAACTAAGGGTCAAACAACTCGGGATAACTCTCCCGCATTTTCTCCTCGGTTTCCCCAGTGGCCTCTTCGACTCCGTGTCTAGACCACTGAATCTTGACTAAAGGGATCGTCTTGTTCCTCAACTGTTTGATTCGCCGCTCTAACACTCGTACAGGACGCTCCTCGTACGAATGATCATCCGCGATCTCGATTTCGTCGAATTGAAGTATGTGACTCGGGTCGGCAACATACTTCCGCAACTGAGAGACGAAACACATTACGAATTCGGCTCAACGCCGGAGGTAACGCCAATCGATAAGCTAACTCGCCTACTCGATCCAAAATTTCAAACGGTCCAATGAATCTTGGGCTCAACTTCCCCCGTTTTCCGAAACGGAAAAAAATACCTCGACTCGGGGATATCTTGACCAAAACATGGTCACCCGTCTCGAACTCTAGTGGTCGACGACGATTATCCGCATACGATTTACGCCGACTCGAGTGTCAACATACGACTCTTGATCAAAGCTACCTTCTCCCGGACGGCTATAAGCATATCGGGCTCGGTGCCGATTGATTCTAACAAGTCATCCTAACACAAAGGAGATCGACAAAGACGACCGTACAAGGCCTCGTAAGTTGCCATCTTAATGGAAGCATGCCAACTATTATTATACGTGAACTCGATCAACGGTAGTTGGGCTTCCCAATCGTCCTTCCAATCGAGGACGCATGCCCTCAACATGTCCTCTAATGTCCGAATAGTTCTCTCTGATTGTCCGTCGATTTGAGGATGAAAGGCGATCGAGATTAAGCCGAGTTCCCATAGACGATGAATCGATTTCCAAAAATGTGACACAACCCGTCCGTCACGATCGGAAACAATACTTTTAGGAGTACTGCGGTCTCACTATCTCCTTGATGAACAATCGGGCGATCTCTTGGGACTCCACAAATCCTTGATCTCAAGGAAATGAGTTGATTTAGTTAAGCGGTCCGCGATCACTCGAATCGTATTTATGCCACGATGACTCGTCGGCAATTCGTGATGAATTCCATAGAAATGTCTTCCCACTTCCATTCGGAATAGGGAGCGGTATCGGCATACTCGCGGTCGGCGAGGTTCCATCTTGACTTGTTGTGAGTTAAGCATCTCGAAACAAATTCTGCGACTTCTCGCTTCATATTACTCCACCGGTAATTTTGTTTCAAGTCCTTGTACAACTTCTTTGGACCCCGGATGAACAGAATAAGGGGTAGCATGAGCTCCTCTTAAAATAGAGTTTTTCAACTCGACAATCGCCGGTACGCACAACCGGTTCTTAAACCTCAAAAGTCCATCCTCGTGGACCACGAATCCAGGGCTTTCCCCTGAGCCACATCTTCACGAATGCGCAACAATGCTGGGTCTGAACCCTGATTCTCCCTGATTGCATCCTCAGAGATGATGAAATCTCTAACATACAAAGCTGTCCCTGAACTTGCTGAAGCCAGACCTCGATCTCGGGTCTAAGGAATTCCTGTTGAAGCTCCTTCTGAACTGTTAAACGAGCAAGCATCTGCTCCTGAACGGACTTACGACTCAAGGCGTCGGTGACAACGTTCGCCTTGCCCGGGTGGTAAAGGATCTCGATATCAAAATCTTTGATTAGTTCCAACCACCGTCCCTGTCGCATATTTAACTCCTTGTGAGTAAATATATACTTCAACTCTTGTGATTGGTGAAGATCTGACAAGTGATTCCATAAAGGTAATGACATAAAGATAATGACGCCAAATCTTCAAAGCGAACACCACGGCTGCTTTATCAATTTCGTGTGTTGGATAATTAACAAGTTAATCCGATGAATATTCGGATTTACTTAATATCTTTAGGAGGTTGCCATTCTCTGATTGTCTCCGACTTCTGATGGTCGACACGAACTCTGTCGACGAAATTACATGCCCGAGAAAGTCACTTGGACCTCCGTAACTCACATTTGGAAAACTTTCCATAAAGTTGCTCTCGTCTCAACACGTCGAGAACTGAAGAAAATGAACCTCGTGTTCCTCTCGGCTAAGAGAATAAATCAAAATGTCGTCGATGAAGACAACAACAAGCGATCTAAAAAGTCGATGAAAACCCGATTCATTAACTCCATGAATACCACAGTGCAATAGTTAGCCCGAACGGCATAACTACGAGCTCATGATGACCATAGCGTGTATGAAGCAGCTGTCTCGCGATATCCGACTCTCGAATCCATGGCTGGTGATATCCGGATCTTAAGTCGATCTTGGAAAATACGAAACTCCACGAAGTTGATCTAAAAGATCATCAATACGAAGTAAAGGATACTACTCTTGATCGCCTGCTCAACTCTTGGTAATTAATACACACACGAGGCGAGCCATCCTTCTCCTTGACAGATCACTGCGGTGCTCCTCACGGGGACGCAATCGGTCGGAGATGACCTTTCTCGAACTACTCCTCAAGTTGAATCTTCAACTCATGCATTCTAGTCGGGGCCATCCGATACGGTGCCTTCGATAAAGGGGCGTCTGGCTCCAACTCACTCTGAATTCCCTTACTCTATGTGAAGGCAACCGGATAACTCGTTCGGAAATACATCGTCAACCGATGACAATGATACTACGAATGATTGAACATTTCGATCGCCCTAGAATGGTCAATCGATAAAAAGAGATACCAATAATGATTGAACAACTCGATTGCCTTAGAAAGGTCAATCGATGAAGATGATATAATGAATGTTTGAATAACTCGATTGCCTTTGAAAGGCCAATCGATAAAAATAATACAATGAATGATTGAATAACTCGATTGCCTTAGAAAGGCCAATCGATGAAAATAATACAATGAATGATTGAATGACTCGATTGTCTTAGAAAAGCCAATCGATGAAAATGATACAATGAATGATTGAATTACTCGATTGTCTTAGAAAAGCCAATCGATGGATATGATACAAGGAATGATTGAATACCTCGATTGCCTTAGAAAGGCCAATCGATGAAAATGATGCAATGAATGATTGAATAACTCGATTGCCCTAGAAAGGCCAATCGATGAAAATGATACAAAGAATGATTGAATAGTTCGATTGTGGAATTTCTCTGCTTCCGCCATAATAGAAATTCTCTTTGGAACAACGGGATTACTTCCTGAAGCACACATTCGACAACCAACGACGGAAAGATAGCGACCAAACGCTAACAAACACCGAGGATAGTATCAAGACGGTTAGACCAACTAATACCGAAATTATATCGTCCTCGGATAAATTCACCACGATTAGATCCATCAACCAATCGCGGTCATTAAGCTAATTCGGTATGATTAGAAAATTCTTCCATCGTCGAGTAGGACCGATGGTATGATGTCTACAAGCAATAGGACTATCCCGAAATAAGTCTATTCAAGCATGATTCGAAAATGAATGAATGCGGTGTACCAAAGATCAAAAGGTACACACAAGTTGAAATAAAATTACGAGTATACGAAATCGTTCGGACCACCGGATCGTCGATCCTCCTCATCATATGAATCGGGACTTGCTGGTCCCGAACCGGATGCTCCCGTCGATAAATACGAGCTCCAACTCTATTTGCTTCCATTGTCTTAAGCAGCGATGACAAAGCGATCTGATTCTCAAAGCTTGGTTGCTTGGGGCTGAGATGCCACGAGTCGACTTGGAGTCCTTTCGGCAAAAACGGGCCTTATGCCCAAAATTCCCACAATTATAGCACGTGATAGACGGTTTGGACACTCGGTGCTGAAATGACCCGGCGTTCCACAATTGAAACAGTGATGACCGAATCGCGCTCGGGAATGAGATCCCACGATTATGCGCCGTAGAAGGTCGCTCGAAGCGATAGGGCTCACGAGGCTTCTTGAAGGTTATTTGACCGCCTTTGGGTTGATTACGCTTCGTTGATTTCTGTTGACATATGCGGAGTTCTTGCTCGGCAATTTCCTTAGCGGTGGCTCGTCACGGAGAGTTCTCTCGATTAATCCGGTCAGTGGCGCAATGATGATTGAGCAATCGCACATGGGTCATCATGGCTGCATAAAAGTGAGTGGATCAACCCGAACATCTTCTGATCGAGCCGAGTCCAGGCACGATTTCCGTGACAGTGATTATTTCTCGGATTTCGGTCCGCACCGTCTCTCCCCGTGCATCCACAGCGACTCTCTCCATCTTGAAGTAGGAAGGTCGCATAATGATTATATTACCCGCATGATTAGCACGTGATGATTATGTCATGAGATGATGAAAATGAGTATACATGCTCTAACTTAATGATTATATGAATGATTCTTGAAGTTACATGATTATCGATGAAATTCTTGAAATGATTATCTTGAATAACTTAACAAGATTGATAATATGATCATCAGTTGACAATCGAGTAATGAAATGAATTGAGTAATTAATGAGTTAACATGATCGTCTAATCACAATGAATGATGATGTTTGAGGATTGTTAAGCGATGAATGATGAATGAATGACTATTGCGTAAATTATACCATGGCGTTAGAAATCTTACGGTTCTTAGAGTCGATTGGCTCGGCATTTGCACAGTCACACGTGGCGAAAGTCCAATGATACTAGTCGATGACGATGATTTCAAATAAGACATGACTCGAAAGGTAGTATTCAAAACCACGCTCCGATACCAACTCAGAACACCCCAAACTAGGCGGATATTACGGTCAGTAGATCCCCAACCGGACCCACCGTGCAAATGAAAATGAATGAATTACACAAGATAAATTTAGTACCGAAATACATAACAAAAAAAATTACTACGATTATTAGTTTAGTTAAAACATACCAGGACAATACCTAAAACAAGTGTATTTAAAATGAAGATAAAAAACACAACACATAATGAAACGGAGTATCAAATGAAAATCTGCGGCGGAAAATAAAGGACAATAATATGAATAATCAAAGATCGGGGGCCCTACTAGTATCTCTTGGACTCCTCGACATCAACATGCTATTCCGTGCGTTTGCCTTGCCATGACACGAAAAACAAAATCCCCAAACGGGAGTCGATTACAAAGATCATCAATCCTCATGGGTTGAATAATACACAATCATGATTTAAGCTGAAGTTAAGAAATATTCTTAGTTATGAATTACGCTGAAGAGGAGTATCATAGTACGCGTAATGTTACGTGCAAGTGTACAACACCCGTCAGTGTACCTAATTAGTCTCACGAGACAATATGACCGTGTGCGCAGTCTAATGTATCAGTGAACCCAATCTGATAACCATTGTGTGCCCGACTAAAAATTCCACACAGACACACCCGGCCACGCAATATGAACCCGAGAAGGTCACATGAACGAGAATGACCATAATGAATATCAATGAATAATAATTAGACAAGGCGAGAATGACTCACCGAGATGAGAGTAATAATGAAATGAATGATAGCTCAACGAAAAGATTGGAACCGTCGTTCCTTATGGAAGTGATTAATTGACAATAACAAGTTTTAATATGATTAATACAATGATGAATGAGTTATGATTATGAATGATCAACAACAAAAGGTATGAATATCCTTTTAGCGAGTAAGAATTAACTTACTCAACACCGATGAAGAATGTCCGTCCACGAACAACGTCCCTAAATGAAGTGTCGGTCATACGAACAACCTTAATTCAATACAATTACCGACAATCCGATCAATATACGAATTAAACACGAATATAACGAACTTAAAAGCGTCGATACGATAAAACTAAGTCCATTGAGGTATTGAAACAAACACGTTGCGTCAAACTCCGATTGTTTACAATCAAACTTCAATATATCAATATCAAATCCCCAAGAAGTGTTTCAAACCAATAAAACATCTCCAATACGATCAATAATCCGTTATGAATATCCAAAATGTGATTATAACAACAATTAGTCGAAAATCCCCAATTCCAACTCGATTTACAAGGTGTTCTTGAATAATCCCTCAATAATCCAATGAATCCTTATACAAACTCATAATCATATACATATCCCTTCATATATCATGATTATAACGTCAAACATCCTATTTCAACACAAAATCGAAGTCCAAAGTGTTGAAGGAATTACCTCTTGATGATCCAAGTGCTTTAATCCAAGAATACGCGTTAGATTGATTATCCAAGCTTCACGATCGAAAGGAGATGAAGAAAATCAAACACCCAAATGATTTGTGAAGGAAAAACCTTCCCTCAAGCTTCCTCTCTCGGTTGCAAGTGAAAAAATGGGAAAGGAATGGAAGAAATCTTTGAAAAAAGCGAATTTAAGGGAGTTGGTGCTGCGGACACGGCCGTGCCCGATCGGCGCGGTCGTGTCACGCACCGGCCGGATTGGCAGCGATGACTCGGCCGTGTCTGCCCGACACGGTCGCGGCGCGAAGGGCCTCCGACGATGACGTCCGTCGGCGACTTCGGCATGACTCGGCCGTGCCGAGCGACACGGTCGGGCGTCTTTGGCGATCGGTTCGCTTATCCGGAAGGGTTCGACTCGGCCGTGCTGCAGGCGACGGTCGGGTCTGGCGAACACCGGCACTTTCCGGACGAGTACGGCACGGGCCGTGTCGGACGACACGGCCGAGTTCGTTCGGCGATGATCGGCCAATGAGCGGTTGAGCTAAAGCGACCATAACTCTCTCGTCCGACTCCGATTGACTCACCGTTTGAACCATTGGAAAGCTAACTCGATGCTCTATAATATTGCAAAGATTTAGAATTTTTGGAGTTACCAAAAATTAATGGTGATCTAACAAAGTCGAACTCAAATGAGGAAAGTTGAAACAATGAACAATAACGATACACAACTCAAGTTTTAGAGCGGTGAACACGGTGAATGAACATGATTGATGAATGATTATAATTGAGTGAAAATCCACTGAGTGACAATCACCGAATGAAATTACTGAATGATAATGACTGAATTACAACCGGGTATTACAAGTGGGCCGTGACACACGCAGAAGACAGCGAGCACGAGTAGGCATCTTATGAGGCAGCCTGAGACATGGTGAGCCGCGGCCCCGGAAAACACAGCGCCTTGAGTTTTAATTTGCACGCCATGTGCCGCAGCCTGGTAAGTGAGCCGCGGCACACAGGGCGGTTTTGGCGTGCTCCGCGCGGGTTTGGGCCGTTTTGAAGCCAGTTCTCGACTTAATCACACGGACGCGATTTGGAGGCTTCTGGGAGCTATAAATAAGGGTTGAAGGCCATAATTAAAGGAGTTCTGCTTTTTTGAGAGCTTGGGGAATATCGATAAATCTTGGAGGAGGAAAGCAGAAGACATCAAGAGCAGAGGGCGGAAGCCAGAAGAACGGAGGAATCCGAGCTCTTCATCTGCGTTTGATTTTCATGCTTTCATTCATTGTTTCTGTATTTTCATTATTTAGCATGTCAGGCTAAAACCCTTGTTCTAGGATTTTGATGAAACCTAAGTTTTGACGGATTTTCTATTGATTATCTATTTAATTCCCTTCTCTATTGAGTTTTCCCAATCAATTTTAATGCTTTCAATTGTCTGGCCAATAATTGAATTGTTTTAATTACCTTACTCGAATCGGGAGAGGAGAGTTGGTGATGAACTATTGGTGAGGACTGTTTTATCTTGTAAGATAGGAATATACTCATAGGAACTACGCGGCCTTTTGAGGATTTTGTGCTTTTTGCCTATTGACGAATTAATTCACCTAGGGATAGAGTGCATTATTCACCTTTAGAAAAGTCTATTGACCTCGGGAGAGGCGGTAGAGTATATTAGCAATCTTCGCCTTCAATAAATTGGGGAAATCATTAACTTCAGATAATCGAGAGTAAATTCAGATAAACTAAGGTGGATTCAGAATCCTAGACTTATTCATCATTAGATTTTCCTTCTTCAAGCGATCGTTTATTCTGTTAGCTCTTTTATTAATTCTTTTAGTAATTAATTGCAACCCAAAGTTCGATTATTCAAATAAAACTAGAATACATAAAAATCGGTAGTTAGTGATTCAGTCATCGTGGGAACGATACTCACTCATCACTTTATTACTTGTCAACGATAACTTGCACTTGCGTTAACGAAAAATCGCAACAACACGCCTGGTACAACCGGCGGAATAATCCACATTGACGACCATAAATAACTCCAATGAATATGAATCACAATTCGAAGAAAAAAAAAGCCTAAGTACTCGCGAGTACAATCTATAAGTTTAGAAAATAGGCAACAATCATATCGAATGGAACAACGGAAATAAAAGGACTCAAATGCACATGTCAACGACCCTGGCCAACATCCTCGTACTGTCTCAGCGCCCGCTCGCCCGGCTGATCATAACCTGAAATTCATAACAAGAATTTTTCCAAAACGGGTCCCCAGAGGGGTTAGCAATTACGCTAGTACAAGTAATCAAGGCAAATCATTCGCTTACACATTTCATAGTACAATGCACCAAATTCATTTCAGAAAACCAAAACCAGACATGTCTTTTCCGGAAACAAACAGTCAATCAATTTGCCTAGGACCGGGACGAAGCCACAAATCCCACTCGAGGCCTCTAAGGACCCTCCCAAGCTAGCCTTATCATAAAATAAATCACGCACAGGCATCGCCTAGGACCGGGACGAAGCCACGAATCCCACCTGAGGCCTCTAAGGACCCTCCCGAGCTGGCCAGTGAAACAAACTCGTGAATCCAGAGTGAAGTCATAGATTTCCTCGAGGCCCCATTGGATCCTCCCAAGGTAAGTAAAGCACACACAATATACATTACCATTTCATGTTAAGCATCAAGGTTTCCAATAGTACTTGCCTTGAGTAATTGATGACGACTCGAATGGAAGGAATCAAGCGTGATCGCTAGGAACCGACAAAACCGAACCTAACGATTCAAAAAAATATAATCACAACCACTTCTAAATGATTACGGAAATGGAATACACCCGAAAACCCGCCTACGATTCATGTATATTCGTACGAAAACAACAACGAGGGTGGACCACAACCAAACCCTCTCGATAACGAAAGATACCACGAAATATACCATGAATCCTTAGGAAAACGAAGAATACCAACAAGATTAATCATATTCATCATGAATTAACCAACAAAACGGAACGGATCGGACGAAAACGTGAAAACCCTCAAATCTTCCCCAAAATAGGGTTCTAGGAAATTTTAACTTGATTCGACGATGAACAATGAATGATTAGTGATAGATTGATGATATGAAGCTTGAATATACTCCTACAATGGTGTTTGGGCTAAAATCGGACGAACCCTAGCTCTCCAAGTCATTCCCGTCGCGAACAGAAGTGAGAGAGGTGAGAAATGAGAAAAATAGGGCTGCTGCCAGTTTATATACTGGCAGGTGTTACGGCCGTAACATCCACAACTTACAGCCGTAACATAGGAACCTTCATTCTCATTTCAGCCGCTTCCAACTTGCTCTCAAGCGACTTCTTCATCGCCCAACATTCAGAGCCATACAACATTGCAGATCGGATTGCCACTCTATAGAATTTACCCTTCAACTTTAGAGGTACTTTCTTGTCGCACAGGACCCCTGTCGCTGCTCTCCACCTTAGCCACCCCGCCTTGATGCGATGAGTGACATCATCTTCACACTCATCTTTCTTCTGAATGATCGAACCCAAATACTTGAACTTATCCGTACGGGGAACGATCTGATCCACAATCATTACCTCTACATCTTCCACGTTGGTCTCACCACTAAAGTTACACCAGAGATACTCTGTCTTAGACCGGCTCACACGCAACTGCAAACCCTGAGATTCTAACTTACACCTCCATAGCTCCAACTTCGAGTTCACCTCCCTCCTCGACTCCGCCACTAACACAATGTCGTCAGCAAAAAGCATGCACCACAGGACGCCATCTTGTATCCCCGCGAAATAACGTCAAGGATCAGAGCGAAGAGAAGAGGGCTTAGCGCCGACCCCTGGTGTAGCCCTATCTCAACCGAAAAATACTGAGTGTCACCAACTGGGGTACTAACACACGTCCTAACTTGGGAATACATGTCTTGGATCGCCGTAGGTAACGACACCCTCCTCTCCTTCAATGACAAAAATAGTTCGCGGGTAAGCAGGCGAACTATTTCTATCACACCACAAAAACACAGTTCAGACTTCATACCGATGCCGATGTTCATGGAAATAGCAATTACCCACCCACCTTCACATTCACATCTCTGTTCGACATCGCCTCTGAGATACGACGACCCCGTGAAAATTACCAAGCTCAATAGACCAAAAACCTCTCTTAAACCCTTTCTCGCCTTCTCAAAATCTTCGAGCATCACCTCCAATTTCAGCCATGAATACCAAGAGGAAGAAAAGATAAAACCCCACCTTCCCAACGATAAAAACCCTGAATTTCTGAACCTCCCTGTTGCGATACGCCATTCCGGCACGGTTTCGAGGTATTTTTGGGATGGAAAGAAGTTAAAATTGGTCGCTGTGGACGGAACGAATGCATTTTCCTTATCGGATTTTTCTCGCAATTTTGGTGATGGGATGAGGAAATTGGGCAAAGTTTGTTTGGATGCTGTGAGGAACTTTTTTCTACCGAGGGAAATCAGTGAGAATTATTTGGAGTATGTTAAATGGAAATTTTTGCATAGGGTTTTCAGCTCCGCTCTGCAGGTTCTTGCTACTCAGGTACTAACTTCATTGTTCCTGTCCATTTTCTTTTTCTTAATAAATAAATTCATTGTGCTTGGTTGAGGAGTTTGGGGGTAAGGTATGGGAATCAAAGTCATAGTGTGTGCTTGGAATTACACTACTATACCTCCAATTCCCCCAAAATGAGGAATCCCCCATATCCCAACAATTTGAGTGGTATGAGTATCATTCCTTTCCATTCCCTTTCGCATTCCCTTTCCATTCCTTCTTATTTTACCAAGCATGCCCTTGAGTATTTTTAAGTTGGCAAAAACTCATATGAAACCATCTCACGGAGCCTAAATTGTAGTAGGTTTTTAGTTGTCGTTTTCATTTTTTCTTCGGTTGGTTAGTTCTTTTATTTTTCTTAGAATTTTCAGTTTTTCAGGGTTTTTATTTTTTATTTTTATTAGGGTTTTTAGTTTTTCTCTTCGTAATCTTTTCAAGCTCATTTTCAGCTTTTTAGGTTCATTTTTTAGTATTTTAGTTATTTGAGTTTCGCAGAGTCTTCTATTTCATTGGTGATCTGTTTTCTATTTTTCTTTCATTTTAAAATTTACTTTTAGGGGATCTAGTGAGACCGTCTCAGAAAAGACCTACTCTTTTATGTTAGGACAATGTTCAAGTTTCTGAGTTGATTTTGGATAAATTTACATAAGCTCTGTCATTTAGTGAGCCGGTGTGTGGGTCATATGTAGTGACCGGGCTTTCGGGCTCGGGGTGCTTGCAACTAAATGTGAATGTGAGTTTAATTGCTTTTTTTGTAATGTTATTGCAACTTTCTAAATTTATGCTCGGGTTACTGGATGTTTTAAGTATTTGGATAGAATTTGATGATTCAGACTCAGAATTGTAAAGGTTGTCTTAGAAACTATTGTTGCCTTGGTTTCTTTTTTGCTCAAGTACTTTGAACTTTAAGTGCTTGTAGATTGAATTTGTGTACTTGATTATATTATCATCAACCGCTAATCCCAACAAGCAACAACGTTAGGGTTGGTGGCACGTCGATTGCAGTGTCAAGTAACGATAAAAAAATTAGCCAACACTATAAGATTCATGCGAAAAACAGAGTAGTAAAGTTTACGCCGGCTGCCTTTCCTGTCGCAACTTTCATACGAAGAAGAAAAAATGAGATGGAATTTCAAAACCGTCATCATAATAAGTTTTTCCATTTGCATGGAAGAAAAATATTTGAGACGGTGATGAGCTAAAGATATTTATTATAGTCACGTCTTGTTAGAGGATTGATATTGCAAAACTAACAGGATCCATGTGTTTGATTATATTGTGTTCTTAAATTTCAGAAATTTGCTTGCTTGAATAATTTGATGACCGAAGAATTATATATACACATGTGGTTGCGTGTATTATTCACGTAGTGTATCTGTTCAGAGTGGCACTATTTACTTGTTCTTCTAGCCTCTTTTTCCTTCTAAATCATGTTCAATAACACATGCATTCTTACGTCTGGATTGTCTATGATGTTTGAATTGTCATATTAGGCAATGTTTCGGGCTATAGGAATTGGCTATTCCCGTTCCCTCCCGCCAGCTGCTGCATTAAATTGGGTTTTAAAGGATGGGCTTGGGCGAATTAGCCGGTGCATATACACTGCTACACTTGCTTCAACTTTTGATACCAATCTCAAGGTACAATTCTGTTATCCTAATTGTAAACTCTCATTAACAAAACTTGCTCTTCAAATGGAATTGTTAGAAACCTTTTAGAAGATTTTGGATAATTACAAAACTGCCCTTGAGGTTTGGCCAAATTACAAAAAAAAAAACATTTAACCTTTAAAATTACGAAAACAAACCTTTGAAGTTACATCTGTCTTACACTTTTGCACCTTAGTGGAGCTCACAGAAACTGCTGATGTTATTAAATATTTTTTCATAGTCACATCCCTCAACTTTTCTCAAAATTACAAATAACCACAAATTTTGTGTTACATTCTATATTTACGTTACATTCCCCAATTTTTCTAAGTATTAAAAAAAGGCAAACGAAAAGCTGAGGCTATTGGTTATATCTCGAAGATTTTGAGGGGTGTAATTGTAAAATATTTGATGGCATTGGCAAATTCCGCAAATCCCGTCAGCTCAACTAACGAGTGAGGGTAAAATGTAAGCAGAATCGAGCCGCAAGGGTATTTTTGCAACTTTCAAAGTTAGCAGTTCTTTTATTTTTTGTAAGTACCACAAACCTCAGGGTAGTTCTTGTATTTCTCGCTAGATATTTTTACTTCTTAACGTTTGAGTGTATTATGTTTTTCTTGGATGGATGGCTGACCCTTTTTGTTTGATTTTTTACTGAAGAGAGTGAGGTTCGCGACATCTATCCTGTTCAGCTTGAGCATCGGAGTCGAGTTGTTGACTCCCGTGTTTCCAAAGTACTTTCTGCTTCTTGCAACAATAGCCAACACTGCTAAGCAAATAAGCCTTGCTTGCTACTTAGCAACTGGTGTAAGTTTTCATCATATCTACCTTCGTTTGTTTAGAGCCTTAGTTTTCCTGTACGATTATTCATCAGTTAGAAATTAAATTGAATAAGCATTTGATTTTTATAAGAAAGATCTGCATATGGTTTTTATTGATTTAGAGAAGGCATATGATAAAGTACCAAGAGAAGTACTTTGGTGGGCCTTAGCAAAGAAGGGTGTATCGCAGAAATATATTGACATTATAAAGGACATGTATGAGGGAGCTAGTACAAGTGTACGTACTAATGTTGGGAGGACAGAAGAATTCCCTATTACGATTGGGGTGCATCAAGGATCTGCTCTTAGTCCTTTTCTCTTTGCCATAGTCATGGACGAATTGACAAGAGAAATTCAAAATGACGTGCCGTGGTGTATGATGTTCGCAGATGATATTGTGTTGATTGATGAAACGAAGGTTGGAGTGCAACAGAATTTGGAACTTTGGAGGGATACTTTGGAAGCTCGAGGCTTTAGGCTGAGCAGAAGTAAGACTGAATATATGGAGTGTAGGTTTAGCGAAAACAGTGATAGAGAGGCGGGGATGATCACATTTGATGGGAAAGTTGTTCATGGATCCACTTTCTTTCGGTATCTTGGATCTATTATCCAAAAGGATGGAGAGCTAGATGGCGATGTGGCTCACAGAATAAAGGCAGGGTGGTTGAAGTGGAAGAGTGCCACAGGGGTTTTATGTGATCCTGGCATGCCTCATAGATTAAAGGGTAAATTTTACCGCACGGCAATTAGCCTGCTTGTTATATGGCACCGAGTGTTGGGGTCAGAAAGCGATTGTCACGTTCAAAAGATGAATGTGGCGGAGATGCGTATGCTACGATGGATGTGTGGTCATACAAAAAGGATCGGCTCGTAAATGAGGTGATCGGAGAGAAGGTAAGAGTTGCGTCTATAGAAGACAAGATGATGGAGAATCGATTACGATGGTTTGGTCATGTGAGAAGAAGACCTATTGATGCCCCAGTGAGGAGGCTAGAAAGTTGGGGAGCAAGTAATGTTGTGAAAGGTAGAGGAAGACCCAAGAAAACTTGGATAAAGATGATTGAAAATGATATGCGGTTTCTTGGAATTGGAGAAAGTATGGCGATGGAGAGGCAAATGTGGCGGGAAAGAATACGGATGGTAGATCGAGTCTGATTCTTTTTTTTTTTTTTTTTTTTTAATTCCTATTTTCTTTTATTTCATGTTATCTTTTTTTTTTTTTTTTTTTTTTTCATTCATTCTCTTTTTTTATTTGCTTTTTTCTCTACTTTTTCCCTCTTTTTTCCCTTTATGTTATTTATGTAACGATTATTGACGGTTTCAAAGTTTGATTCATGTTAGCCGACCCCAAATCATTTTGGGACTAAAGCTTAGTTGTTGTAAGCATTTGATTTTTATATCACTAATGTCCCTTGAAACTGTTTAGAATTACACTTTTTGGTCTCACGAGATTGAGACTGACACCTCTGGTCCATATTTTGCAATTTTAGTCCAAATATTAAAATATTGAGCTGAAACGTCCCAATAAGAATCAATTGTTGAATTTGTAGTCTGAAAAAGTGTGAAAAATGTTTTCTTGTGTGTTTTATGTCAACTTTTCTGTATACGGTGATGGAAGATTCAATCTATCATGCTGTCAGTCTGCTGTTCACAGAAGCTTTGCGATTGCAGACAATCTTGGTGAACTATCTGCAAAGGCTCAGGTATATTATGAAGATTATGTGAAAGATTTCCAGAATTATGAGTAATATTTATTATTTAAAAAAAAATAATGATTCTGGGTTTGGGTTTCAGATTCAAACAGTGTGCTTCGATAATGTCGGTCTTCTGCTTGCTGCTACCTTCAACATCTTGTTTAGAAACAATCAAAGGTTATATATATTCCAGTCGCTGCCTAATTAGTCGTGATCTCTTTTAGTCTCCTAATTGCTATAAATGGATAATTCCAGTAGGTACCCCTGAGGCTTGGGGTATTTACATATATACCCATCTTAAATGTTACAAAACCCAATTTCAAGGTTACATCCAGATGTCTTACACTTTGATTTTGCACCTGCCGTTGAATGATTTGATGGGATTTGCGGATGCCATCGGATAATTGAAATTACATTCTCCCAACTTTTCAAAATGTTTCAAACAGTCCCATCTTTTCTTCTGAATCTTTGTAATATTTAGAAAAATGGAGGGATGTAAATCTAAAATGAAGACAAAAATGGGGGGGAGGGGTGTTATTTTGTAATAATTTAAAAAGGTGAGATGCAACTAACATATTTGATGATTTCAGCAATTTCTGTTAGTTCCACTATGTAGATGGATATAACCTCAGGGGTGATTTTTTTTATTATCCCCAGTATAAGTATATGCAGCTCTGCTCCAAAAATACCTGCTTTGTCAAATTACCAATAATGTGTTTCAAAAAATGTGAATTCTGCTAGGATTTGTTGAAACTTGAAAGTAGTCAAATAGAGTACTATGTTTATTTGGAACAAATTAGCTTTTATTCCAAGTAAGTCAATGAGAGTACAAATCACCTAATATAAACTTCTAACAGAGTGGCATTATCCATCTGTTTTACAAAAGATCAAAACACAAAATTAACTCATAATGCTCAATGCTTATCTAATGAAGGGGATACTAGATAAACTACTACAATAAGTATGCATTTTTGCTGTGAACCAACACCTAGTAAGTGCAGTGTGTGATGCTTCCCTTAACAAAGTATTAGCATCACAACTCTTCCCTTGAAATACCCTTTGGTTCCTTTCCCTCCAGATAGCATAAACTAGCTCAGTTATGATAGCTTTCTGAAATCTGCACCTGGAGCTCTTCCCTTTCACCATTTGGGCTAACTGGCTTAAGGAGCTCTGCATACTCACCCTGTCCAGTCCCCACAAACAGCTTTCAGAACCGCAGCAGTATACTCACATTCAAAATACAAATGATCAACAGTTTCAACAGAATGTTCACATAACACACAAGTAGCATCCACATTTATCCCAAATTGCATGAGCCTGGTTTTAGTAGCCAGCCTGTTCCTGATAGCTAACCAAGTGATGAACTGTGCTCGTGGGTAGCTAAATTTCCCTCCAGTTGACTTTCTCAACAGCAGGCCATAACTCTTTATATGTTGGAGCCATTTTGAACTTCTCTGCATTATGCTGCTGTTGCCAGGCACCACTTCCTATAATCAGACTTCTCACTTTAAGTACTTTCTTCATGAGATATGATGCTTGGGAAGGGATTTCCATTTGCATCACATCTTGATTTTTAATGTAATATCCATGCACCCCACCTGATCCATAACTTTTCTGCCTTTGCATTAATAGCCCAGAGTAACTTCAGCATACAAGTCTTATTTCAAGAAGGCAGGTGTATGAATCCAAGACCACCTTCTGACCTTGGCCTGCAGAGATCTTCCCATGCTACAAGGGCCTTTCTTGTGTCTCCTACATCTCCTGTTCAAAGGAACTTCCTACAGATTGCTTCAATTGCCAATAGTACATTTTTTGGATAGAAGAAGACTTGACTCCAATAGTTCTGCACTGCATACAGTACACTCTTTATCAGTTGAACTATCCCCCCATAGCTTAGGAATTTAGCAGTCCAGCTCCTCACTTTAGCTACTATCTTTTCTAGCAGGGGCTGGTATTGGACAATGGACAGTCTCTTAGCATTAAGAGGTATTCCTAAGTACCTGAAGGGAAGCTTTCCTTCCTGGATTTGTGCTGCAAGGACAATAGCTTCCCTTTTCTCTCTTCTAACTCCAGCAAAATAGATTTCACACTTCCTTTTATTTGCAATAAGCTCTGATGTTGCACTAAACTGCTCAAAAGTTTCTAAGAGTGTAGCTATTGAAGCTTCAGTACCCTTAGAAAAGAACAGTAAATAATCAGCAAATGTCAAGTGTGTTATCTTCAAATTACCACAAAGGGGATGATATTTAAAGGATTGGTTATGTTGTAAAGTCTTCATCATTCTGCTTAGATATTCCATGCACAACACAAAGAGATAGGGGGAGATGGGATCCCCCTGTCTCAATCCTTTCTTCCCAACAAAAGATTCAAGAACCTGACCATTCACACACACTTGATAAGATACAGTGGTCAAGCAAGTCACTATCCAGTTAACAAACAGATGAGGAAATCCCAGGCTTCTCAGTAAATCTTCTACAAATACCCATGATATAGAATCATAGGCTTTTTGGAGATCCATTTTAATCATACACCTTTCTGAGATGTTTTTTCTTCCATAGCCCCTTATAATTTCCTGAGCCATTATGGTGTTATCATGTATAAACCTTTCAGGAATAAATGCAGCCTGTTCCTCACCTATCAAATTACTCATCAATGGACTCATTTTCTCAGTCAAGATCTTAGAAATAACTTTGTATATCACAGAGCAGCAAGCTATAGGTCTGTAATCCTTAATTGTAGTAGCATTAGCAGACTTAGGAATTAGTGTTATGAGTGTGGTATTTACTATCCTCAGCAATTTACCTGTTGAAAAGAAGTCCTGAACAGCTAACTTCAAGTCTGCTCCTATAACTGGCCATGCTTTTTTGTAAAATCTTGCAGAATAGCCATCCAGCCCTGGTGCCTTCTCATCTCCTATAGATTGAAGGGCTTTCCAAATCTCTTGATCGGACACAGGCATTACTAGCATTCTCCTCTGCTCTGAATTCAGTAGTGGCCCTTGTTGAATAACCTTCAGATCCCAAGAGCTGTTTATAAAAGCTCATAATCTCTTGTGTAATTTCAGACTCTGCAGTGAGCTTCTGGCCTTGCTCATTTATGAGTAAGGTGATTCCTCTTCTTGATCTTGCTTTAAGGCTTGCATGGAAGTATTTGTTGTTGCCATCACCACATTTGAGCCAATGCACTTTGGACTTCTGTTTCAAGATCTTCTCTTCAATGCCAAGCCATTTATCCAGTTCTTTCTGTGCTCCACTCATCTCTTGAAATAATCTAATATCAAGTGGATTTGCTTGCAGGTTTGATTGCAATTGTTGGACCTGTGTTCTCAAGGCTACTACCTTGATTTCTGCTTGAGTAACATGTTGTGTTAGTTTTTTCAAGTGTTGCCTCAAATGCATCAATCTCTGCCACACTGTGTACATCTTCACCCCTTCCACTTGTATTTGCCGTCCAGCTTCAGTAGTAGAGAGAAAATCCCCATGATCTGCTATGCAGTTCAGAAATTTAAACTGTTTTCCGTATTGTTCGGTTGTTCTATCATCCATCAGAACCACAAGTGGAGAATGATCAGACCCCCCATTATTAAGAACTTCTGTACATCTAATAAACTGTTGAAACCAGGCTTGATCACCAAAACACCTATCAATCCTTGTGTAAATGAGATTTGCAGGTTGGTTGTTACACCAAGTAAAATGCCACCCTATACATTGTAACTCAGTAAGCTGCAAATCACACGCAGATTCTCTAAAGGGAGCACATTCATTCTCACTCACTGGTAGGCCTCCTATTCTGTCAGATGCATAGTTATCAATAGCGCCCGTAGTGCTCGCTATAGCGAGTAGCGAAGCGTAGCGAGGCTTCATCGCTATAGGGCGCTATGAGCTACGCAGTTTTGGATAGCGAGCGCTATCCTCGCTATAGCCCCGATTGCGATAGCACCCAATAGCGGCGCTATTTCATTTTCTGTGTTTTAGTTTTTTTTTTTTTTTTTCTGTAACATTTTTGTAGGTTGCCCTTTTCAATTCCAATAAAAATGTGTTTTCAGGTAACATAAACCTGAAAAAAATATAAAAGCCCAAAATCTGAATATATTTTTAGGTAAGATGACATTTATATTATGTTTTTCTAGTATTGGAATTGATGTTTTGTGTTATTTGATCTTATATCCATGTTATTTTTCAGTTTATGCATGAACTCTTGAATTGGATTTAGTATATAATATATATTATATATTTATGTACTTGTGGCGCTTCACTTCCAAATAGCCCTCGCTATTCGTTATAGCTATCGCTATAGCCGTAAGGGACCTTGTCGCTATGGAGCGCTATTCGCTATTAATAACTATGGTCAGATGAAGCAAGAACATTGTTAAAATCTCCCATTATGATCCATGGGAGCTGGATTGCCCTCTGTATGTCTCTAAGTTCCCTCCACAGATCTAGTCTACCTTCAGCATCATTTTTCCCATATATAAATGTGACTTCAAACTGGTGTGCTCCATTCAACCAAGCAACCTTTCCATGTAATGTTTGGGCTGAGCTAGAGATTTTTTGAAACTGTACAACACTACTATCCCACCCTGCCCATATTCTCCCATTTATTGCATCTACATAATTATCCTCAAAACACCAACTATAACCAAATTTTCTCCTGATCAACAATGCTTTATTATGTTTAACTCTAGTTTCAAGCAGTCCACATAAGACTATTTTATTGTTCCTACAGAACTTAATTACCTCACTTTGTCTGAGAGACTTGTTTAGGCCTCTCACCTTCCAACTAGCAACTGTCATTGGAAAGATTTTGAGGAACCTGGCTGAACCTCAGCCCTATCTTTTCCACCAGATGATCCAAATTCAATGTCAATGCTGGCTCTCCTTCCTGCTGCAAAGCTATATCTTCATCTTGTTCTAGCACTGCATATCGATTAGCTTGCATCAAGGGGTCATTTTGTTGTGGAGCAGAGTCCTGTTGTCCAGCTTGATTAAGCCTTTCATTGGTAGCCTCTGCAGCTTGATTTGTTCTCCTCCTGACCTCAGCCCATTGTGTAGTAACTACAGGATTCCTTCTCCCTTGTTCAACTGCAGGTTGATTCCTTTGTGCCTGTGTTTGTCTAGGCTGGATTGTTTCTCTGCATTTGTGTCCTACAGCCTGACATCTTTGACAATAAATGGGAGTCCACTCATATTCAACTTCCTGATCAATCATAGCACCTGCTGGACTTTTAATGATGAAATTAGGATTTATTTTCCGGACACAACAGGCTTATTCCTATCCATAAAAAGAGGCCATTTTGAAACTGTTGTTTGTCCCAAATAAGAGTCCACATTCGATTTATTCTTATATACACTTATTAATAGATACATAACATTTTTCTTGTTTGACGGATGGCATTTTAAAATATTGCAATATTAATAAATAATGGTGTAAGTGAAGAAAATGGTGAAAAAAAAGTTAATATGATGTTGTACCTTGCCTTTGATAAAAAGCTATGAAGCATTGACACGACACAAATACGCAATTCACAATTTTTTCCCAAATGACAGGACACTACACGTTGGAATCAGTTTTTATTTTTTTAATTATATATATACACACACACACACACACACACAATTTTTTCTTATTATCGAAAAGTCATAAAATAAATAATACCAACCAAGCCCATTCGAGTATTAAATAAGTAAACCCTACATAAAAAGCATTACCATTTACGCAGCACATTAGGTTTAGTCTCACTGTAACTTCCACTACCTTCCTCCTTTTCCTTTTTTTTCCAGGTATTAAAAACAACCACCCCAGCGTGTCCAACGCGTGTCCGGACATGTCATGAAGTGTCGCCAGCGTGTCGGGGGAGTGTCCGACCAAAAACCAAAAAGAAAAAAAAGGAAATACGGGCATGTCCGGAGTGCCCGACTCGTGTTGGACGGCATACATGGCTTCGGTAGAATGTCCGTGCTTCATCGATAAAAGTTGTACCTTAATCAAAATTGACATTTTTTGGGGCAGTGTGTAGTATTTGAACTTGCTTAGTAATTTCCAACTCTTGTCTTTGGTGTAAGTGGAAAAAATGGTGGAAAAAAAAGTTCTTTTGGTGTTGTACCTTGTCTTTGATAAAAATTTAAAACGTTATACCTTAGGCAAAATTGATTCTTTTTATTGGACGGTGGAAGTATTTGAACTTGCTTTATAATCTCTAACACTTGTCTTTGGTGTGGAAGGGTGTTAGCAGTTCTACCATTTGTTGTATACCCAATCTTCTCTGCTATTGACCTTTTTGGGATTTATCAAGGGATGAAACACGTTCATCTCCAAACATTAACTAAGGTTTGTCCGTTATATTACAGAAATGTATTTAATTCTTGAAAAAAAATCTGCCTTTGTTTGAGTAATATTCTAATAACTACTCGTCCAGGATAGGCTCGAGTCGATAATAAAAATCTGGATTCAGCTTAGATATATCCCTTCACCAGCTGAAGTGAGTAAAAAGGAAGGTATTGATTTCTTATGGAGCAAAGGTAAGTAAATGTGAGTTTTTCTATTCCAACTGCCTTAGAATTAAAAAAAATACAGGAGTCCAAGTGACTTTTTTTTTTTTTTTTGTATTAGGCAGTGAGCTGCTGCCCATTAGAATTGGATGCTTGAATCCCAAGAGGAAAATGCCGACACTATCATTGATGACATTGAAATCTTTAAAAGGCGAAGATTCATACTTCATTTGTGTGGAGAGCTTGAATAGTGGCTCCGGAATAAGAAACGTGCGTATGTTTAATAAATGCTTTGACAATGTCATGTGTTGCGTGGAGTTTGACTCCGAGTTCTTGATTTTTGCAGCAAGGAATTCTTCTCTGTTTGCGAGAAGGGGCTGGAACTTCCGATGTTGTAATGGGTTTATTGCAGGTAAATTGACTTATTGGTCTTTTATTTTTTAGGGCTAATTACAAAAATACCCTTGAGGATTTAGTTTAATTTCGAAAAAGAAAATAGCTATTTTTTCAAAAATCACAAACACCCTATTCGATATTTGTTTCTGTTTTACAAAATTGCAGTTTCGATAGCGGGGTATTTGAAGAAAATGCAAACTTCAATAGGGTATGCATGCAGCATGCTTGCTTGTAGTACCTTGTGAGGGGTATATGTAATTTTTGAAGATAAATGGATTTTACTGTTTTCAAGAACTCATCGCACTTATGTCCACTTCGCCACAATTTCATTCACTGAAGTCGATGATTTCAAAAAAGAAAAAATCCGTTCCGGTTTATTATTATAAGGTAAATGAAAATGCAATACTACGATAACTGAAAAATGCTCGGTTAATTGAAAATGCCACGGTAACCGAAATAACCGGTAACTAAAAAATGTAAATTGGTATTTTTCAGTTTCTGTGTTAATTGTAAATACGGTAACTGAATATGGAACTTCTAGTTACCGTATTATTATTTCCAGTTACCGAAGCATTTTCGATTACTCTATAACAGTGGATCTCAGCTAAACTTTCTCCAGAGAGAATAAAATGTTGCTGGAGTCGACCTAAGGGAATTTCACCCTTTTTTCGAACTTACCTCAATAGACGAAACACTTCCAAACAGTTATAGTAGGTCTTGCTTTTGTTCGCTTTTGCCTGAGTTCTTTCTGTTTGTTTGGGAAATCTAGGCTTGTTATATCCGCAGTGGCCTTCTTTTACTTGATACGTTCAGTCGGGAAAATGTTGTTGAAGCCCGTAGTTCGTCCTCAAATACGGTTCTTAGGGAATGGTTTGTGTTGTTGGAAGAAAGTAAAAGATGTGCACAAGATGATATTGGTCCATTGATTAACAAGATGTCGGGATTGGGGTGGTCTTGCAGAAATGTGCTTTTGAGTACACGAGAGCAAGTGCCGTATAAGTTTTGCGGCTGACTCAGATTTAATTTGGCTTGTTACAATTTCTTACACAGCAAATAGAAATATAGAAGTTAGGATGGTACGAATATAGTTTCTTCTTTCCTTTTAGTTTTAGGGAAATCTTGTCCAACGTTAACAAAGCATAAGATCTTTTGTTTGTATGATCGAATAATTAAATTTTGGTAGGCTCCTTTGTACTTGTTGACTTGAGGTATTAATCCTATATATTGAGAAAAATATAAGCACTGCCTTGAATATGATATCTTTTCGCTCGTCGCTGCTCGAGTAAAAAAATCTACGTTTTAAGTTTTGAATCCAGTTATGTTGAAGGAGGCGTGTTGAATCATTATCCCATATTGTGAAAGTTTAAATCTTGCTTTCAATATATAAATATTTTGGACTGCTCTTTTCATTGTCAAATTAGTTTTGTGGTGAAATTATTAACATTACAACTTGTTAAGATTTGGGATTCCATTATTTCTCGATGTCGGGATATATCCCCGAACATGCCCCAATCAGGTGCCCTTTTTTAGAATTTCAATAGGATCAAATCGCTCATTGGCCCGTAATAGATTCTGGTATTTTATGATACTTGTGATTGAGTCGGACACCAATCGAGTTTGAATAGTTCCATTCTAAGTATCATCAGCAACATCAGCAAAAACCACCAATATAGTTCCCCCATAGAGGTGTCATTCGGGCTGGGCCCGGGCTGGTCCGGTCCGGGCTTCTAGAGCCCACTCCATTTAAGGGCCGGGCTGGGCCGTTCCGGTCCTTTCTTTTTGGCGGGCCGGTCCGGGCCGGTCTTTTTTAGCAAACACAAGGCCCGACACGACCCACAACCCACTGTGTTCATGGGCCGGGCGGGCCTATTCACGATCCAGCCGTTGGGACTTGCCGATTTGGCTATTGATGGGAGTGTTTGATTGAATTGATAGGAAAGGAAGAAGATAAAACCCTATTGGGCTTTGGGCTTGGTGTTGGATTTTTCAATTGGGCTTATGATATGGACTATAAATCCAAAATTAACATTTAGATGAAACGGTCTTTAGGCGAGCTAAACGGATCGGGCCTTCCCGGTTCACGGGCTAACACGGGCTCGGGTCTTCCCAGTTCATGGGTCGGGCCGGGCCGGGCCTCTAAATCAAAGGCCCCTAAGGCCCACATACCTTAAATGTACATGGGCCGATCTGGACCAAATAGTACACGGGCCGATCCGGGCCGGTTTTTAAACGTGTCGGGCCGTACCGGGCTGTTCTGCGACCGGGCCAGATACCACCTCTATTCCCCCAACATGTGACTTCAATTCCTATGCATTTGGTAAGTAATGTACGAATTACACAATCATTTCTAATAATCTTTCTATGAAATACAATAAAAACCTAGCACACTGAACACTATAAGGCTCATGACATGAGTTGTGACTCGCGACTCGTGAGTGACTCGTGAGTCATGAAATAAAACAACCACAGAACATACAGAACTACTAATTTAATCAATGAATTAATAAATTTGTTAATTTATAAACTAATAATCCATAAAAATTAATCAATAAATTAATAATTTGTAAAAGAGGTACTTATATGCAGAATGAAATTTTATCAAAAAGAAAGATGAAAAATGGAGACAATTGGGTCCAAGACAAAAAAAAAATTAGGTCAAAGAGGGTCGCAAGTCTGGTAAACATCGGGCTCAAGGGCTTGTCTTCCGCCCATGTCAGCCCATGTCCGGCTAAAACAATTCCCGAATCATCCTAATTAGTCGCCAAATCCGACTTTGGACGACCAAATATAGCGAGGGATGTGACGGACAAATTCGTTGCCACATTTAACGATGCGCCGTCATCCGCCGTGAAGGTTTAACAACTGTTTTTTTTCCATCATTGATACTGATTTGCAACAAATTTTTGCCAATTTACAATGGAGAATTCCGTTGCTATTTCACTATTTTCTTGTGGTAATATAGCAGCTCTTTTTCTCTTATACGGTGAATTGTTTGGGAACATATGTACACCCACTACACTTGCATTTGGGAATAGGAGAAATAGATTGAATTTCATTCTATAACCCTTGAGTTTAGTACAATATGTGGAACTCAGACATCTTCTCTTATCCCATGAATGTTATAGCACGCTTTAACTCGTACGCCATAGGCACACTATGGCTGCAAATATATATATATATATATATGGGAGAAGTGTGTGTGAAATATCACATTTGAGTTGGGTGAAACCCTCACATCTAATTTTTAACATTAAATTCCTGGGGCCCATTTTTGTTTTAAATTAATATTAAAAAATTAGATGTGAGGGTTTTTCACCTAACTTGGTGTGTGGCACACACACTTTCTATATATATATATATATATATATATATATATATATATATAGAGAGAGAGAGAGAGAGAGAGAGAGAGAGAGGATCATATGAGAATGATTTTTATGTTGTGAATTGTGAATTGTGAACTCAGACATCTTCTCTTATCTGTGTGTGATGTACGGTCCAGATTGACTCATGCATGCAATATATGTATTTCGTGCATCAAACTTGCAATGCATTAAAACTCTGCATTATATGCATCAAAATATCGATACACTAAAATATTGCATTCTATGCATACGTTTTTGTGAGAAGAAATCTAGGCCATCCATTTAATCAAGATCTATGGATCAAATTCATTCTTATTTCTTAACTTAAGTATCATTCTCACCAGAGCTCACCCCTAATAGGGTCATCTAGTGGGGTACTAGGTTGTTTGGTGGGAATAGTGGTTGTTTAAGCTCCATTACTGGTGAGGTTGAGCGCAACTCAGAGATCTGGGAAGGTTGTCCACGCCCTTTGGTTATAGTATTCCGAATCTTGAGGTGGATAGTTGTGGACCAGTTAGAGGTGAGAAGCGCATATATTCTATCAAAAAAGAACATGGCGTCCAAGATTGAATTGAGCGAGTTGCCTTGGTATAGGCATATATATGGTATCCCGAGTCATGTTAGTCTGGTCATCCCGGATAAAGAACATGAGAGGGCTGATTGGGATATACCGGGATTGGAGTGCATGTATGAGTTGCCGTTAAAGTTGGGTGCTCGACCCCCCTTTCAAGGTTGGTGTTGGAGCTTTGTGATCACTTCAGCATACACCATAGTCAGCTGATGCCAAACATGTGGCGTGTGCTTATGGCAGTTCAAGTGTTCATTGAGGAACGCAATATGTTTTATTTTGGTCTGAACGAAGTCCTACATGCTTATGCATTAATGGATCACAGTGATGAGAAATGTAGATATAAATTCAACAACCGGCTGCATGGCGGCTCCCTCGACTATTCCGGATGTGATAAGTATTGGAAGGCTTGTTATTTTTTCATCTCGAGCGAATTGCTGGGGACTCACGACTACCATAATATTCCTTTTTGTTGTCTGAGGGATGTGAGTGTTCAACCATATACTCATATTCTTTTATGTTTATCTTGTTCCTTTTACATTGTACTTGAGGTATGATATGTCTGATAAGCCTTGTGATTTCTTTACGGGTGGCTTGGGTGTTGAGGAGAGGGTGGAAAGATTTATTTGTTACCCCAAGGAAGAGCAATATTGTAAGGCTCTCTTGCCAGAGCATTATCTCTATTCGAGCACTCTTTAGAGCCACACCTCTAGACGTCCCCTTTTCCAAGAAGGTATTATTGTTTAACTCGCCTGGAGAGACAATTTGTAGTTGCATGAAGAAGTTGTGAAGTTTTAGAGTACGATCAATCGGAATTCAAATTCCTAACTTAACTCAAGTTGAGTGTGATTTTGCAGACAACTACATGTCAAACACCTACCGCATTAAGCCCTACGGGGAAGCTGGTGCCGAGCTGCTTGGGAAAGTGCGGCGGACAAAGTAGGCTACTGCTGGTTCAAACACACCTCAAGAGGAGATTCGTGATGCTTCTCCTCCTGTTGCTGCTCCCTCTCTCTCCCGGTCACGGGGAAAAAAAAAAGAGGGCTACAGCAAGCGGGGTGAATGACTTGTTTGAACCTTATTAGGGGTGGGTTCTGGTGATAATGATACTTAAGTTAAAAAATAAGAATGAATTTGATCCATAGATCTTGATTAAATGGATGGCCTAGATTTCTTCTCACAAAAACGTATGCATAGAATGCAATATTTTAGTGCATCGATATTTTGATGCATATAATGCAGAGTTTTAATGCATTGCAAGTTTGATGCACGAAATGCATATATTGCATGCATAAATCAATCTGGACCCTACATCACACACAGATCAATGATTCAGATTTATTCTTATTTCTTACTAAAAAAAGTCATTCTAATTTGATCCACCAATATATATATATATATATATATATATATATATAAAGAGCCTCAAAATAATTTGGCCTATAATCCATAAATTGTGAGGGGCGGCCCGGTTCACGCTATGAATTTTATTATCCATCAAGTTGTGCACCCATCCCCTTACCATGGAGTTGCATCGTTTCCACGACAACAAATCTGACGAGGCATAGGAATAGACCAATCGAGCAAACCAAACTTGTTCTTTGCAAAGAGGGCGTTGCTCATGTCGTCGGCCCAATCCCCGCAATTATCATCACGAAGAAAATCACTCGTGAAAATGAGATTAGGATTGTATGAACCAAAGATATAATATAGGTACACCACGTCCACCATTGCTGATCCGGTGGGTTTGGTGTTGGCGGTTTCATCACCTTTTTTCGACATGATGATGTGGGATGGCGGAATATGTTCTTCGATCGATAATTTTTCATAGATAATTAGAAATGTATTCATGATTAAAGTTTCGACTCCATGTCATTTCTCAAAGTCATCTGTGGAAAAGACCAAAGTGATCATAGGCTTAAGTCATGAAAACGAAGAACGATTTATATTATGAACGGTTTTGCTACAGATGATGTACAGTTTACGGCCAATCTGCTTGTGCAATATTTGCACAAGTAATTGTACGGCCTACAGAATCTCAACATATGAGAGAATGTTGTAATAACTACATATAAGCCCCCCAAAATTCAGGGCATTTACAGAAAACCCAAAGAATTCCGAAAATTACAAGAACATTCTCACTTTACATTATTTCTCTACACTCCTAAGTGAAAATTATTCCGATAGTTGCCCTTTAAATTTAACTGAATTGAAATCTCTCCAAGTGCTTTGATGCAGCTAAAAGGATGATAAAAGCGTAAATATCCGTTGATTATAAGAATACCAAAAATATAATATGCAAAACGTGATTAACGTGGTTATTCCATTGATTCAAGATGAATACTGGAAGAACACAAATAAAATACGAGAAAAAAGACAATCCAATATTTATAATATCAAGAAACCTGGTGAATAAGTAATAAACCCTAATAATAATAATAAATATTTTAATTAATAAATAGTAAGATTTATAAAAATCAAATATAATAGTATCATATAAATCTTAATTCTCGAAATCGACTCATAATTATGAGGGATCGCTCGTTGCCATCATATTTCTACCTAATTTTGTAAATTAAATACAGCAAACCTCAATGGGGGACTTGTAATCAATCCCAAGAATGTTCCTTCCTAAGTCATTGTAATATATTATAAAACGAAGGACTAAAAAATAAATTACTTGCCAAATTCCCACATGCACATGCACTTACTCTTTTAGTACTTTCTCGTTTCGGCCCCCTGATCGGACGAGAAATCCGCCCACGGGTTATAATCCACCACCTGATGATGCTTCTCCGGTGGGGATGTCCCCGGAGGCGGTTGCGTCGCAGCCGCCTGCTCCGTCACCCTCCATATCTTAACCGACTTGTCTATGCTGCCGCTATATACCAAATACTGCCTATCTCCGCCGCCCAAATAAGCTCCTTTCTCCTCCTCCACGGCCAAGCATTTCACCGGCCCGCTGTGTCCGATCAACACCGACATACAAATATGTACTCTTCCTTCTCTCTTCCAGACGCAGATATTCGTATCGGCAGATCCAGTGAACACTAGATTTCCCGCCGCGGCCAGGCACAGAACCGCCAGCTTGTGGCCCCGCAAAACGCCGCCGTGCGAAAGAGTAGATTTGTCGCGTTCCCACCAAATAACAAGCCCGTCCGAAGAGCCGCAGTAGAGAAACTTAGAAGAAGGGTCGACGGCTAAAGCTGTTACCGCCGATTCTTGTTGCAATAATATCCGTGAGAGAAAATGCTTTATCCCTTTACCCTGAATTTCTCTTTTCCAAACTCTGACGCTTCCGTCGGCGGATCCGGTGAAAACCATGCCGTCGAAGGCCGCAATAATGGAGTTGACGGCGTCGTCATGCGCCTTCACCGATTCCAGGCATTTGGAATCGGAAACTCGCCACACTTTGAAAGTTCTGTCCCATGAGCCGGAGTATAACAGGGATTTGTCCTCGCTCAAGGTGAGACATGAAATGGCATCAAGATGTTTGATAGAAGTCCTGAAAGAACTTTTTATTTTTGCCTTAAACGTCGGCATTGTCCCAATCCGCTTGTGTAGGCTCGGATTTTTGGGCGAGGGTCTCCAGATCCGTATCTTCCCGTCCTGATGGCCGGAGAAAATAAGATCGCCGGAGATGACGATCGCCTTAACCAAACCGGAGCTAGATTTGAATCCGGAAAATTCTTTGTGATTTTTCCAAACCCTAATATTCTTGCTCTCCGATCCCGTGTACAGCAAATCGCCGGAGGCTGCTAACGAATAGATGTGGCCTTGTTCTCGGACAAGGGACCCTCTCAAGCCCGTGTGGGCGTAATTATCCGGCGCCACCTGGGAGGACCACGGGGATTTTGATAATGGCGAGGCGGAGACATCCCACGGCGGGGTAGCGGGTGCGTATTGGTCCGGCGGAGGCGGTCGGCGGTGGTTAACAGGGCTGGCATCCGGCGTGGCGGTGAAGCGGAAGGAGCTGTTAATATCTTCGCCATTGGAATGGAAACGGTTTTCGTATGTTTGTTTTCTCAGGGCGTTTGGATCCGACGCGGTGTTATGACGGCCGGTGTTTGAACTCTTCATCGGATTAATTAACAATGGTGGATATGTTTTTGGTAGCTAATGATCTAATTTCTTGGAGAAGAAGGGATTGAGGAAGATTGAAGGGATGAAGAGAAGGAGAGAGAGAGAGGGAAGGATCACGCCAATGAAAGGGTGGTTAGTAACTTTGTATAATGTCTCCATGCAAATAGAATCACGGCCAAAATTTATTTTAATAAAAATTTAGTATAGAAAAAAAAAAAGGGAAAAACTACAAAGATAGAAAACTCTACGATAAAGGCTAAAATAAAATAACTAAAAAACCGTTAAAGAAAAAAATGAAATACTAAAAAAACTAATAAAATGAAAAAAATAATAAAAAAAATTATGAATGATCTCTACAAAGTACTAAAAACCTACAATTTAGACTCGTTCAAAAAAATTATGAAATTACAGGGTACAAGTTTTTGCCTTTTAATTAATTATTTATTTAAAAATAATCTTGTGAATATTAGATGTGATGAAATTCCAAAATAAATTCAAAGTCACTACAATTTTTAACTTTTAATTAGATAATCGGTGTATCTTTGTCCTTGTCAACGATTAAGTATTGTTTGTTCTAATAAATACTCCCTCTTGGCTCCGTCCACCAAGAAGTAACCATTTTGATTTCGGCATGGATTTTTAGAAATTTGTTGAATGGGTTGTGCGATTGGAGTACTTCTACACCAAAGCGATTTTTGTGACATCAAATTATTGAATTTGATCACAACGATAGCAATACAACTTTACGACTACCAATACATGATCAAAACAAATGATAAATCTAAATGTTTGTGACTGTTAATGTCTGTCACAAGTGTTTCGACTGTCGTGAGCAGTCATAAACTTTTCACAATTAAGCGATAATAACCCATTGAGCAGTAGTCCGCTTCTTTCTAGTTCTCTTTTTCTTTATTTTCCTTTTCTTTCTCTTGAGCAGTAACCCACCACTTCTCTAGTCTGCCATGCCCCGCCCCGCCGCGCCTCAACCGCTGCTACAGTCCGCCCTGCCGCCGAGCGCTTCTTCAGTCCACCGACGCCTCTGCTTCTCCACTCCCGCTTTTGTTCGTATCAGTTTGTTTGGTCTCGTGTCTGCCGTCTGCAATGCGAGAAGAAGACCACAATCCAAAGTCCACCACTGCCACTCCCACTCGTCTCCCGTTCACCACCACTGCCGTTGCAGTCTCTTTTCCAGTCTACCATTTTGACATGTTTAATTTTCAAGATCGTTTAATTTTTAAACCCTAGCCCCAAATACCAAATTTGTCTGTCGACTTGTGAGTAGAATCAAGGGACTTCAATAGCAGGTTTGATATGGATTCTCTATCGATACAGCGGCAAGCTGTTGTGACGAGCGGAAGCGAACAGCAAGAAACTGTCAAGAACTGATAACAATAGTTCGCTACAGCAATAACACTGGCTAGCGGTATGCGCACGCGATAGGAAATGATGACGGCAGCTCGATACAACAACAAGACGGGAATTGGCCGAATGGAAATGATTCGAAACAGGCAACCTCCAAACAGCGGCACTCGAAACAGCAAGTTTCGGTCGGATGCTAATTGAAAATAAGAAACAAGTTCGAACGATCGAACAGCACTTGATGCGAAATCCCGATCAAGTACAACCCTGTATCGAAAACAAGAAGAATATCGAAACAGGACAGGAAACAGTTGTTTTATCGAACTAGACCTATAATTCGATAAAGTGATTTCTTATCAAGACCTATTGAGAATCAATCAGATTAAGATTCGAAAACGCGTCGAATAATAATCAAAGTTTTAAAGGAAACTCGTCCAATACTTAAACAATACACAAGGTATGTCATTTTATCCTTCAATAATCTGCTCTCATTACAACTCCATCGCCACTATTTATAGGCAAAAGTAGCCTGACAAGACAATCTAAACTATTACAAGCTGGTCTTAAAATAAAGAAAAGAAAATACAAGGTTCCCCACATCACTTGCAAACAAGAGTAAAAGATGGGTTTTGTCTCCAAGGTGATAGATGCCTTTCACAATGCATGCAGTCGAGATTCCTGCTACTTTTATAATAAAGAAAGTGCTGAAATTCTTTTATTGTTTTGCCTTTACCACTTGGACCCCTTACCCAAGATGCAAGTTGCCTATGTTTAAGTTACTCCAAGTCCGATTATCAAGGAAACTCCGGGTCTCGTATCCGTTTTCTCGCCTAAGTATGTTGGAGTATGGTCGAGGTGTTTTACGTCAATCCTTACTTCGTCTTCTTCGCTTGGAGTAGTCGGTTTCGTATCATTCACTCCTTCTTTAAAAGGAATTGTCCTCAATTCCGCAATCCCATTGTCGTCGAGATAAGGAGATAGATCACCTATGTTGAAGGTAGCATGCACTCCATAATCTCCCAGAAGTTCTAACTTGTAAGCATTGTCGTTCACCTTCGCAACTATTTTAAATGGTCCCTCAGCTCGTGGCATTAACTTGTTCTTACGCTTACTCGGGAATCGTTGTTTCCTCAAATGTACCCAAACTAAATCCCCAACCTCGAATACTCTTGGTTTTCTTTGTTTGTTCGATTTTCTTTTGTACGTCTCATTTATCTCCTTGATTCGGTTACGCACCTGTTCGTGTAATTTCATCATCGATTTTAGTTTTGACTCTGCGTCCTTATGCACCAATTCGTCATTCGGTAATGGAATTAAGTCTAGCGGTATGTAAGGATTCAGGCCGTAAACTACTTCGAATGGAGAACGCGCCGTGGCATGTGTAGGAGAACGGTTATAAGAAAACTCCGCATGTGCCAGTTTTAGATCCCAGTCCTTTTGTGTCTTGCCTACCAGGCCTCGCAACAGTGTTCCCAGGGTTCGATTAGTCACTTCAGTTTGCCCGTCGGTTTGAGGGTGGTGTGAAGTGCTAAACAAGAGTTTTGTTCCCACCTTCCTCTATAGGGTGTTCCAAAAGTAGCTGAGAAATTTGGAGTCTCGATCGGAGACAATAGTCTTCGGAATCCTATGTAAACGTACAACCTCTCGAAAATATAAGTCGGCCACATTGCTTGCATCGTCTGTCTTGTGGCACGCTACAAAATGAGCCATTTTCGAAAAATGATCTACGACTACCATAATCGCATCCCTCCCTCGTTGAGTACGAGGTAAAGCCATAATAAAATCCATCGAGACATCTTCCTATGGCCTCTCCGGAATCGGTAAAGGTGTGTATATTCCTGGTTTGAACAAACTCTTCGCGACATGGCATGTCACACACTTACTAATTATGTTATTAAGATCCCCCTGCATCTTTGGCCAATAAAAATGTTCCTTCAGCACATCTAATGTCTTAGTCGAACCAAAGTGGCCAGCCAAACCTCCCCCGTGAGCCTCCCGAACCAGCAATTCTCGAACCATGTGCTTGGGTAGGCAAAGACGATTTCCCTTAAAAAGGAAGCCTTCCTGTATCGAAAATTCTCCCATCGGTCCAGATTTTCAAAGGGCAAAGGTCTCGCCAAAATCCGCATCACCATCGTAATATTCCTTCACTGTCTTGAATCTAAGCAAACGAACATCAAGAGTAGAGAGTAAGGCATAACGCCTAGACAATGCATCTGCTACAATATTGCTCTTGTCATTCTTATACTTTGATGAGAAGTGAAATGATTGTAAGAATTCCACCCACTTCGCATGCCTGGGACTTAACTTGTGTTGTCCGTTAATATACTTCAATGATTCATAGTCCGAATGTATGATGAAATGATTCGGCCGAAGATAGTGACTCCAATGATCTATAGCCCTCACAATAGCATAAAACTCCTTGTCGTACGTACAATAATTGAGACGAGCACCATTTAACTTTTCTGAAAAATAAGCAATAGGCCGTTTTCCTTGAATGATAACCGCTCCAATGCCAACTCCGCTAGCATCACATTATACCTCGAACGGTTGCGAAAAATCCGGTAATGCTAAGATTGGTGCTTCGCACAACTTTGCCTTCAAATTTGCGAACGACTCCTGGGCAGCCCGGCTCCAATTAAACATACCTTTCTCCAAACATTCGGTTATTGGGGTTGCAATGGTGCTGAAATCTCGAATGAATCTTCGGTAAAATGAAGCCAGTCCGTGGAACGATCTAACTTCCGTCACTGTAGTGGGAACTAGCCAGGACTTAATTGCTTCGATCTTTGCTTGATCGACCGACACTTCGTCCTTTGAAACAACATAGCCAAGAAAGACTATACTTTCGACCAAAAATGAGCAATTCTCCTTTTTTCCATACAGCCTTTGGTCCCTAAGGGTTTCGAAGACTTGTTCTTGCAACGATCGGCTATAAATCAAAATATCGTCTAGATATACAACCACAAATTTCCCCAAGAATGGCTTAAGCACCTCATTCATCAAGCGCATGAAGGTACTTGGCGCATTTGTAAGGCTGAACGGCATAACGGTCCATTCATACAGCCCGTGTTTAGTTTTGAAGGCCGTCTTCCACTCATCTCCTTCTTGCATCCAGATTTGGTGATAACCACTTCGTAGGTCAACTTTTGAAAAGATCACGGATCCATGTAATTCGTCCAACATGTCATCAAGCCTCGGAATTGGAAATCGATACTTCATGGTTATATTATTCACGGCTCGACTGTCAATACACATTCGCCAAGATCCGTCTTTCTTAGGAACCAGTAATACCGGAACCGCACAAGGACTTAGGCTTTCTCGAACATATCCACGGTTCATTAGTTCTTCGATTTGGTTTTGTAATTCCTTCGTCTCCTCGGAATTACATCTATAAGCAGCTTTGTTAGGGAGGAACGCACCTGGTATGAGGTTGATCTGATGTTCAATCCCATGAATAGGTGGCAAACCCGACGGTAATTCTTCGGGAAAAACATCTGCAAATTCGTGCAATAAGGCATCCATCCTTTCGTCGTTCCGCACAACCATGTTATCATTCCGTGTCTCCTTCAGAATCAACAAGTACATGCACTCGCCATCATTAATAGCATGTTCCACATCCCGTTCGCTAGCAACCATGGCCAGTTTTGATTTTTCACTCCGACTAGAACTCATAGAATAGTTTGAGGTGACATTGGTTTTAGCACAATCTTTATGCCCTTATCCCGTAACTCGTACTCATTGCTTCTTCCTCGGTGTAAAACGTCCCTATCAAACATCCATGGCCTTCCCTACATGGCATGCATCCATTGGGAGTACATCACATAATACGTTGTCTTCATATGAACCCATGGTTAGTCCAATCCTCACTTGTTTAGTCACCCTTATTTTGCTCCCATCATCGAGCCAATTCAACGTGTAAGGTTTCGGGTGAGCCATAGTGGTCAGCCCGGGTTTTGTCACCATCTCGCTGGAAGCTACGTTGGTGCAACTCCCTCCATCAACGATTAAAGTACACCATTTATTTCCGATTTGACACTTTGTGTGAAATATTTGATCCTGCTGTTCCAAATCATTCGAAACAGCTTTGGCTTGTAGAGTACGCAGAACTAAAGTCGTGTCATAGTTTGGAGCATCGTAAGTCTCACATTCTTCTCCTTCTTCGTCCTTCATGCTGAAATCAAATACATCACCCACTCTCTCTTTTTCGTCCTCGACCAACAACTCGCCTCGGATCGTGACAGCTTCTCTTAGTCTTACCGCTCGTTTGTTCGGACAAGCATTTTGATAATGTCCGAACCCTTGACATTTGAAACATCTTACTTTAGCCAAACTCGTCTCCTTCGGTATGTATGGGGCCTTAGGATTCGCAACAGGGACCGAAGTCGGTACATTTGCCTTAGTAGTTGAACTAGAACCGACACTTGGATTTCCAAATTTGGCTGGAAACTCGGGTTTATACAACTTCATCCTGTTTTGAGCTTCCAACTTCACACATAGCCCACATAATGTATCGAAGTCTTCGTATGGATATAATTCCACTGAGTTAGCTATGCTTCGGTTCAAGCCACGCAAGAGTCGCGACATATTCTGCTCCTCATTCTCCTCTATTTCTCCCATTAAGGTCAGATTCTCAAATTCCTCAATGTATTCACTGACACTCAATTTTCCTTGCATGAGGTCTGCAATCTTGATGTACAAGGACAGTCGATGCGATGTTGGTACATATCTCTTACGAAGTTTTCTTTTTAACGAATCCCACGAACGGATCTTTTCTTTCCCCGCACGGGTTCTTCGTGTTTTCACTCCTTCATACCAAAGCGAAGCGCCTTTCCCCAACTTGAGATTTGCATACTTGCACCGTTTCTCGTCGTCGAGGTCTTTAAACTCGAACATACGATCAATTTTACGTTCCCATTCCAGGTAAACTTCAGGGTCTGTCCCGCCAACGAACTCCGTAAGCTCATTAACCTTGAACTCTTCGACATAGCGTGAGGGTCGCTCATATTCACCATGCCTAGGTTGCCAACGCTGGTCGCGTTGTTCTGGTATGTCACGCAATGCGTCGCGAAGTTTTGCCAGGAAATCAGCGTTGTTGAGATCCATAATGCCAAAGATCATGAACTTGTGTCTCCGATACCAGTTATGATACGGATTCTCTATCGATACAGCGGCAAGCTGTTTTGACGAGCGGAAGCGAACAACAAGAAACTGTCAGGAACTGATAACAAAAGTTCGCTACAGCAATAACAGTGGCTAGCGGTATGCGCACGCGATAGGAAATGATGACGGCAGCTCGATACAGCAACAAGACAGGAACTGGCCAAATGGAAATGATTTGAAACAGGCAACCTCCAAACAGCGGCACTCGAAACAGCAAGTTTCGATCGAATGCTAATTGAAAACAAGAAACAAGTTCGAACGATCGAACAACACTTGATGCGAAATCCCGATCAAGTACAACCCTGTATCGAAAACAAGAAGAATATCGAAACAGGACAGGAAACAGTTGTTTTATCGAACTAGACCTATAATTCGATAAAGTGATTTCTTCTCAAGACCTATTGAGAATTAATCAGATTAAGATTCGAAAACACGTCGAATAATAATCAAAGTTTTGAAGGAAACTCGTCCAACACTTAAACAATACACAAGGTATGTCGTTTTATCCTTCAATAATCTGCTCTTATTACAACTCCATCGCCACTATTTATAGGCAAAAGTAGCCTGACAAGATAATCTAAACTATTACAAGCTGGTCTTAAAATAAGGAAAAGAAAATACAAGGTTCCCCACGTCACTTGCAAACAAGAGTAAAAGATGGATTTTGTCTCCAAGGTGATAGCCGCCTTTCACAATGCATGCAGCCGAGATTCGTGCTGCTTTTATAATAAAGAAAGTGCTGAAATTCTTTTATTGTTTTGCCTTTACCACTTGGACCCCTTCCCCAAGATGCAAGTTGCCTATGTTTAAGTTACTCCAAGTCCGATTATCAAGGTAACTCAGGGTCTCATATCCGTTTTCTCGCCTAAGTATGTTGGAGTATGGTCGATGTGTTTTACGTCAATTCTTACTTTGTCTTCTTCGCTTAGAGTAGTCGGTTTCGTATCAAGGTTTAACAAAGGTTTTTTGTTATTGATATATTTTTTAACCTTTTCCTGTCCATGTCTCGCCCTTACCTGTGGCGACTTTTAACCGTTATGTCTCGCCCTTCAGTTCTGTTTGATGCCAAAGCAGCTGCAGATATCGACCTCGACACCATCTTCAACATTGCCCTATCTGGTATTAATTCAAATAAGATGTTCTGAGTTAAAAAGATTATGTGAGAGATTGTTTGGGGCTTGTGATTCTTGGATCCCCTTACATCTGATCCTATCATGAGTACCTGAAAGTGTTGAATTTTTCAGGCTACACCAGTTAAAAAGAGTCAACCATCAAAACATGTGATTGGATTCTACAGAGATGCTATTTTTGAGGTTTTGGGGCTTGTTATTGTTGATAGTGATACTGTGAAGAGGATTCTTCCATATGTGAGTTCTGGGCTGCAACCTGGTGCCAAAGGACATGACCAAAAGGTCAAATCTGAATATGCCAAATTCGTGCCTTTTTTTTTTACTCTATTAAGATTTGCATTCTTAGAGAATGAGATTATCTTTATTGTAACACCCCCAGAATACATCCGTAAATGTTACACGCCGTAGGCCCTTCTTACAAGGATCTACAAGGCTAAACTCTACTAGACTACAAAATGATTGACCGACCGGGGTCAATCTAAATACAACGCAGACCGACAAGGTCATTAAACAATTCAGAAACAAATGAACTTTACATCTCAATGACAAAAATAAACTTGAACACAGAAAAGAACGACAACTCAATTTAATAAATGAAAACTACACCCATGCAAGGGTGAATACTCGAACGACAGAGAATTACCGACCAAATGAAATAAAAGAAAAGACTCTGACTCTGGTGTGATTAGTATCATTGTCCTTCATCTCCTTCCCAGCCAATCGGGTGACTGCTCCCGAGCTGCCAAAACCTGAGCGCATAACAGGCACCCACCCCCCGAAAACTCGGGGGTTAGCAAACTGGAATTTTGCTAGTGCAAGTACATAATATACAAGATATACGAATAATAACAACACAAAACTCAACAGTCGTGAAACCTTAACACAAACCATACATTTAAATGGTCAACACAGAATAGCATTACATACACAAGGTGAAAGATAATCACATTGTCATATTCTCCTTACAGGACATAACACCAATGAAACTTTAAGCGAGCCCAAGGAGTCAGAAAAATCCCTTTTTATAAAAGGAAAAGCATTTTGATAAGAAAGTTCGAAAACATTAATATTGACTCGGGCCATCTTGGGGTTTTGAAAATCAAATGGAAATACTTTAGAAAATACTTCAAAAGCTCTCGGGTCCTTGACCCAACATGTGGAGAACAATTTGTAAGAAAACTATTACAACGTTATTCGGGATCCTCGACCCAAATGATAAAGCACTATCACAAGCGAATCATTACAACATCTCACGGGGTTCTCGGCCCAATCCAAATAATATCATCACGAGATCAAATCTCAACATCTCACGGGGTCCTCGACCCAATACACAGAATAATCAACACAAGATAATCAAAGGCACACCTCTCATTCGACAAAACCCGCTCAAGACCCCGATTAATTAACCCTGAGATCTCACAAATATCCTTGGTTAGTTAACCCTGATACCAACATTTAGAACAAGTTGGAACGAACTCCAGAAAACACGAATCGCGGTCTACATCAAGACCAACATTTAAAGCAAGTTGCAAAGATTTAAATTTCGAAAATCATTTGGTAACGGGGTCTTAGCCATCACTCAAATATCCGTTACCAATAAGCCTGCCAGGCGCCTCCCTTGCACACCTGTGTACCGCATTCACTCCACTATATTGGCCGCCCATTGCACATGTCACCGCGCCGGCGTTCACTCCCATAGGAGCCGCCCCTTGCTTGCGCATTAACACCGGTGTTCACCAATCATATGGAGCCGCTCATTGCAGCGTACATCAGGCCGGAGTGCACGCCCCACCCTCAGAGGTACCTGGATATGACGTCTCTCATAACAAGTATTCACATTATTACAAACACCAAGTATACAGTCAACCGTTGCAACAATTATCAAATCAGTTCATCAATTCACATAATTTATTCACCAGTACGCAACTACGTAAAATAAACAATAACTCGCACGTTATTCATCAAGACTTAGCACATTAGGCCTTCAACACTATCAATCCATACTACATAAATATCCTTATATCGTAACTCAACCGAAAATACAAACATTACCATATTACCTCTATAAATATTATTCGTACTTTAGTCTAAGTTGAGTACGTCAACTAATATTGGTATGAATCACCCAACATTTATCTCCATATGTATATTTATATACATATACATATATCCACGCATATCTATATATACATATATATAATATAAATGCAGATATTCATAACATGATTCATACACTTCAGCAACAATGATTTCACGTAATTATAATTCGTATATCAAGGTACTTGCCTTGGTAATCTCTCGCGAATACTCCGGAAATAAAGTTGATTGGAACAATCTGGAACTCCAACGGAAACGACGATCGGAAAGGCTCAACACTGGATTATCGTAGGAAATTCGTCCTTAATATCCTATCATTAAATAAACAATCAATCACATGAGGAAAAGCATAAAAAGATGGACGAACCCTAAATGTTCTCTTCGTAACGTACGTTACACACATACATAACGTACGTTACGTCTGCACATTAGCGCATGTAAGCTACAAGGATTAGCGCACGCTAAGCATGCATTGGACAGTTCTTCTCAATTCAGACGACTGCCTTGCCTGAGGGTATAACGTACGTAATGCATAGAGCTTAACGTACGTTATATTCACACATATCATACTCATGTGAATTAGAATGACCCTATGGTATTGATGTCTACGAATTCCCGGTTAATCCTCCCATCATAAGACTTACTCCAAATCTCGATTATAGATCCTCAAAGGTAGTTTGGAAAATCTGAGGTTGTTATCAACATTAAGTCTATGATCATTATGGAAACACCATACAATATGGTTTATTAATCTCAGAAAATTTCCTTACTTGATCATCATAATAAGAATCGGACTATAACGTTCTTAACTAGGGTAACTAAAGCATGAACATTCCAACTTCCAAAAACATGGTGTTTGGATAAAAATCATCTATGGAGCTTAATAATCCCAGTGGTATGTTCATAACATCCTTAAGAACACGAATTCAAGGTTGAGGTAGCATTAACATACCTTAATATGAAAGAAACGCAGAGACAAGAGGTAGCATCCAACTCCGATTGTTTGAATATCAATCCAAGATGTTTCGTAACTTAAATGATCGAGTTTATGTGATCTATAGGTGTTTTAGAGGGCTGGAGACTCTCTATAAATGAATGAAAACGAAGTACAAGTGAAAGGGACGAAGTGAAATGAAATGGGGTGTTGTCCATATATATAATATCTTGAGCTTTACGTACGTTAGCCTTAGCCATTTACGTACGTAATCGACTTAGCGCACGCTACCATTCGATCTTAGCGTACATTATCGTTAACTGATAGCTTACTGTCTCGTTCTGTACTAGCTTACGTACGTTACACCCTACGCATTACGTACGTAAGCTACACACATTAGCGTACGCTAGTTACAAACCTTAGTGTACGTTAACACTCGTTGACCCCAAAACTATCCAGGTTCATCCGCGGGAATCTTTCCGAGCCCCACCACCAGTCGTCCATGTGCTAGCCAGCCTGTTCAATTATTGACCTTCTTACGTACGCTACGTCTAACTCGTAGCATACGCTATCTCCAGTTCGTAACGTACGTTACCCTTACCGGTTAGCGTGCGTTACGACGTAGTTGCATGTGAAGGATTAAAAGTTGGTATTATAATGCATGAGGATGCGAATACAAAAACGATCATACTTCGATTATTGATAACACCAATTCAGGTAATACAGGGTTCAGATATGGACGAAAATACCCAACAATTTATCCGGATATTACATACTATCCCTCTTAAAAGAAGTTTCGTCCCGAAACTTAAAGTAGAGTGGTGGAACAACCAAGAAAAAATAACTACTTGTTCAGCCTCAAAACATCACGAGCGATGCGCGAAAGCAAGGTTCTAAAAATACAATGATTGGACCTAGGAAGTATCTGGCACGTCAATTGAGGCGATAAATTACACGTGAACATGAGAAGTTAGAGTGGAGAAGTAGAAGCTCACGGAATTAAGGAAATTCACAAACGGATCAGACGTACTAAAATCGCGTGTCCAGATCGACCCACCGTATTCAAGTTCATAACACATTGGAAATATTAATCGCATGAGTGGGAACAAATAGTTTCGAACAAAATTTTACAAAGATTAAGTTCAGATGTGAATAGACCACAATAATTCACGGAGTCTAACAAATCGGTTCTGAAATTCGTTCGAATGATGGTAGGTTCAGTAGAACATGGTAGTTTGAAATTGTCAAGAGGATCACAGATGAATCATCAACAATGAAAGTCTCCCAACACCGGAAATACTAAGAAGAGCACGGGTACTACGTGTCCCCGTACTAAGAAGACATGTCAGCCCCGAAACTTAAAACAGCAGGAGTTGGAAACGAAAGGCAATTAAAATGAAAAACGATCAAAGTCACGATTGTTGGAAACAGCAACGACTAGAACACAGCACAAAATCTTCATTCGCCTATGATAGGCTCTTCAGCAGAAGACATAAGGTTTCGGGACATTCTCCGGCCACTTGCTCTGCTCACCGACAGAGTAGCATTCTTTGCCAATTCAGAAATTATCTCATAATGTTTCTCCCGATGGCCTTCACACCCGCACCGATGACAAGTCAAGAGTGGGGAGGGACAGTTTACACGGATGTGTCCCGTACAGTTGCAGTTGAAGCACACTCTCTTCTTACCGGGAGTCACTGATGCTGGTTGGGGATTCCCAATTCTCATTCTCGACCGCAAAGACGACGCATTCGAACGACGTGGGGGTTTGAGAACCTTAGTCTCGTCACCGCCCAAAAATTTTCCAGATGTCCTCGGTCTCTTTTCTCCGCTCGTTGGCTCGGTCACTGAGGAGGTTTCATAGGTTATCGTCTGATCTTGATATTCCTTCACCGTAACATGAATCGTTGTCGTACGAACCACCTCACCGCTTTCGCTTCCTATATTACGTCTACATCCGCCAGGGCTCGTCATGCTAATGCAGATAGTACCGTTTATTGTTATCACATAGTCGGTTGTACGGTATACCACAATTATCAACATAAGGTTTAATTAGCATCCTTAGAATAACGGTAATATCGTAAAGCACGAAATTTTCTGAAATCAACTTCCAGTCCTTCGTCTAGGACGATCATTATGCGTATGCTTTTAATGAAAAAATTTCGAAACAAAAGCCGAGTCACGTTGTGCTCAAAACTGGTAAATACTGTCCTTTGTTTTGGAAGAGGAAGTTTATACAATGACTCTAAAAAAAAATTTTAGTTTCGAGTAATGCCTACAAGGAAATTGAAAATCAAATTATAACTAGTTTGAAATATTTCAAAAATGTTGAGTCCCAAATACCACAATTTTGAAAATCCTTCCTCTTCTACCAAAATGTTTATTCGAAAGAATTTCTCACCAAAATACGTGACCATTCGACATGACTACATTGAATCATGAGGTTTACAATGTTAGGAAAATTTCAAAACACTACTTTGAAATGTTCGTAATTCGGCCCGAAAATATTACATGCCGGGGATTCTGCGCCGGAACCTACCAGGCTAAAAACCATTTAAAAATCATTTCAAAATATGCCAAAAAGCCGATGACGGTAGCATTTTCCAAAACTTACAAAATCATTTGTAAAATATTAAATACCGTCATAAAAATACCGTTAAAATGTGCAAGACTAAAATGCCAAAATGTCAAGAGTCATTTCAAAATACTCACGCAGTGGATAAAATTAACACTCAAAGATTTATCCTACGGAAATGCAGAAATCGATAAATATGTTCGACTACCGAAGTATACTACATAACCATTCTCACTCGAACCGTATACGCAGGTGATATTGTAAAACAATATAATCTCTAACAAGTTCAAACCCTAGGTTCACGTTAAGCACAATATAATCAAATACGTATATAAGGGGACTTATGATTCGGGAGGCTTACCATCACGGATTGCTTGAAGATGATATTGGAACCACGATACTAATCACAACTCTGACGTGCGCGACTTACACAAGACATGGACTTGACCCAACGACCTAGGTTTTTCGCAAACCTAAGCTCCGATACCATATTTGTAACACCCACAGAATACATCCGTAAATGTTACACGTCGTAGGCCCTTCTTACAAGGATCTACAAGGCTAAACTCTACTAGACTACAAAATGATTGACCGACCGGGGTCAATCTAAATACAACGCAGACCGACAAGGTCATTAAACAATTCAGAAACAAAGGAACTTTACATCTCAATGACAAAAATAAACTTGAACACAGAAAAGAACGACAACTCAATTTAATAAATGAAAACTACACCCATGCAAGGGTGAATACTCGAACAACAGAGAATTACCGACCAAATGAAACAAAAGAAAAGACTCTGACTCTGGTGTGATTAGTATCATTGTCCTTCATCTCCTTCCCACTAATCCGGTGATCGCTCCCAGCCGCCAAAACTCGAGCGCATAACAGGCACCCACCCCCCGAAAACTCGGGGGTTAGCAAACTGGAATTTTGCTAGTGCAAATACATAATATACAAGATATACGAATAATAACAACACAAAACTCAACAGTCGTGAAACCTTAACACAAACCATACATTTAAATGGTCAACACAGAATAGCATTACATACAAAAGGTGAAAGATAATCACATTGTCATATTCTCCTTACAGGACATAACACCAATGAAACTTTAAGCGAGCCCAAGGAGTCAGAAAAATCCCTTTTTATAAAAGGAAAAGTATTTTGATAAGAAAGTTCGAAAACATTAATATTGACTCGGGCCATCTTGGGGTTTTGAAAATCAAATGGAAATACTTTATAAAATACTTCAAAAGCTCTCGGGTCCTTGACCCAACATGTGGAAAACAAATTGTAAGAAAACTATTACAACGTTATTCGGGGTCCTCGACCCAAATGATAAAGCACTATCACAAGCAAATCATTACAACATCTCACGGGGTTCTCGGCCCAATCCAAATAATATCATCACGAGATCAAATCTCAACATCTCACGGGGTCCTCGACCCAATACACAGAATAATTAACACAGTACAATCAAAGGCACAACCTCTCATTCGACAAAACCTGCTCAAGACCCCTGATTAATTAACCCTCGGAGATCTCGTCAAATATCCTTGGTTAGTTAACCCTGATACCAACATTTAGAACAAGTTGGAACGAACTCCAGAAAACACGAATCGCGGTCTACATCAAGACCAACATTTAAAGCAAGTTGCAAAGATTTAAATTTCGAAAATCATTTGGTAACGGGGTCTTAGCCATCACTCAAATATCCGTTACCAATAAGCCTGCCAGGCGCCTCCCTTGCACACCTGTGTACCGGCGTTCACTCCACTATATTGGCCGCCCATTGCACATGTCACCGCGCCGGCGTTCACTCCCATAGGAGCCGCCCCTTGCTCGCGCATTAAGTAACACCGGTGTTCACCAATCATATGGAGCCGCTCATTGCAGCGTACATCAGGCCGGAGTGCACGCCCCGCCCTCAGAGGTACCCGGATATGACGTCTCTCATAACAAGTATTCACATTATTACAAATACCAAGCATACAGTCAACCGTTGCAACAATTATCAAATCAGTTCATCAATTCACATAATTTATTCACCAGTACGCAACTACGAAAAATAAACAATAACTCGCACGTTATTCATCAAGACTTAGCACATTAGGCCTTCAACACTATCAATCAATACTACATAAATATCCTTATATCGTAACTCAACCGAAAATACAAACATTACCATATTACCTCTATAAATATTATTCGTACTTTAGTCTAAGTTGAGTACGTCGACTAATATTGGTATGAATCACCCAACATTTATCTCCATATGTATATTTATATACATATACATATATCTATACATATATCCACGCATATCTATATATATATATATATATATAATATAAATGCAGATATTCATAACATGATTCATACACTTCAGCAACAATGATTTCACGTAATTATAATTCGTATATCAAGGTACTTGCCTTGGTAATCTCTCGCGAATACTCCGGAAATACAGTTGATTGGAACAATCCGGAACTCCAACGGAAACGACGATCGGAAAGGCTCAACACTGGATTATCGTAGGAAATTCGTCCTTAATATCCTATCATTAAATAAACAATCAATCACATGAGGAAAAGCATAAAAAGATGGCCTAACCCTAACTGTTCTCTTCGTAACGTACGTTACACACATACGTAACGTACGTTACGTCTGCACGTTAGCGCACGTAAGCTACAAGGATTAGCGCACGCTAAGCATGCATTGGACAGTTCTTCTCAGTTCAGACGACTGCCTTGCCTGAGGGTATAACGTACGTAATGCATAGAGCTTAATGTACGTTATATTCACACATATCATACTCATGTGAATCAGAATGACCCTATGGTATTGATGTCTACGAATTCCCGGTTAATCCTCCCATTATAAGACTTACTCCAAATCTCGATTATAGATCCTCAAAGGTAGTTTGGAAAATCTGAGGTTGTTATCAACATTAAGTCTATGATCATTATGGAAACACCATACAATACGGTTTATTAATCTCAGAAAATTTCCTTACTTGATCATCATAATAAGAATCGGACTATAACGTTCTTAACTAGGGTAACTAAAGCATGAACATTCCAACTTCCAAAAACATGGTGTTAGGATAAAAATCATCTATGGAGCTTAATAATCCCGGTGGTATGTTCATAACATCCTTAACAACATGAATTCAAGGTTGAGGTAGCATTAACATACCTTAATATGAAAGAAACGCAGAGACAAGAGGTAGCATCCAACTCCGATTGTTTGAATATCAATCCAAGATGTTTCGTAACTTAAATGATCGAGTTTATGTGATCTATAGGTGTTTTAGAGGGCTGGAGACTCTCTAGAAATGAAGGAAAACGAAGTACAAGTGAAAGGGACGAAGTGAAATGAAATGGGGTGTTGTCCATATATATAATATCTTGAGCTTTACGTACGTTAGCCTTAGCCATTTACGTACGTAATCGACTTAGCGCACGCTACCATTCGATCTTAGCATACGCTATCGTTCACTGATAGCCATCGTCTGCTCGTACTAGCTTACGTACGTTACACCCTACGCATTACGTACGTAAGCTACACACATTAGCGTACGCTAGTTACAAACCTTAGCGTACGTTAACACCCGTTGACCCCAAAACTGTCCAGGTTCATCCGCAGGAATCTTTCCGAGCCCCACCACCAGCCGTCCATGTGCTAGACAGCCTGTTCAATTATTGACCTTCTTACGTACGCTATGTCTAGCTCGTAGCGTACGCTATCTCTAGTTCGTAACGTACGTTACGCTTACCGGTTAGTGTGCGTTACGACGTAGTTGCATGTGAAGGATTAAAAGTTGGTATTATAATGCATGAGGATGCGAATACGGAAACGATCATACTTCGATTATTGATAACACCAATTCAGGTAATACAGGGTTCAAATATGGACGAAAATACCCAAAAATTTATCCGGATATTACATTTATTCATATGCAGGCTGGGGCTCTAATGATTGTGAGTTTACTAGCCCAGAAGGCAGCCTTGGCACCTAATGTTGTCAAAAGCTTGTTGCATTTGGTGGTTGACCTAGCTAGGGCAGAGGCGAAAGACAAAGGTGACTTGCAATGGTTGCACATGTCATTTATGACTTTAGTCAGCATTATTCAGGTATGACTTTTTTCCTTGCAACTGTTATGGGAAAATTAAGTTGTCAAAAACATATATATATATATATATTTTTTGGTTTATGCATCTTAGAACTAGTCAATGTTTTTGTGAATCTGAGATGCAATATGTGTTATCTTTGAGGTGATATGTCAATGATCATTAACTTTATATTGATTATATAGCTTCAATCTGTGGAATTGATCCCAAAGAAGACTGTGAATGTCTTAAATGAAATCAGGTAATAATATTCAAGCATCCACTCCATTTCATAGATTGATGCTCTGAAATTTGAAAGTTCTGAAATTTTTAGTTACTTATTCTCTTCCCTCTTGATTTGAAGGGATGTTTTGGAGATTCTTACAGGATTGGACAAGGACTTCAACATTGATAAGTTCTTAGCTGTGTTTCAGGACTCATTACTTGAATATAGGTTGGTGATTGTATAAATCTTATATATCAGGGCAAGATAAATTTGTTATCATCTGAATCATGTTTGTAAGCTTGCTCGGGTTTTAACTTATGTACTGGTTATTACTTTGCTTTGCATAGTAAAATTGTCTTAGCAGGCGCTGCTCCACCTGTGTGTTCCATGGATGAAGCTTATGATTCTATTAGTTTAACTTATTAGTTGTTGATATTTTTCAATATATAACTAATAATCCGTACTTATTTTATTTTCAATGGGTTGGTTCGGAGTTTTTTTATAGTGTTAATTTTCAGCATTACATTATGATTTTTATGTCTTGTAAAAATTAATTGGAGTGTTGTGTGAATACTTTGAGAAATATGTTTGGATTGTATTATGAATTCATTGTGAAAAATAATTAAATTGTTTGTCCCTCCTTGCAAGATTATGTTCAGCCTACTGTTGCTTTACTAAATTCAGGTCCTACCTCTTGACTTCCTTTGCTGATAATATTTATTAATCTTAATCATGTATGTTTCTTGCATTATGTTTCTGTAGTTCCCCGTCCTTGTTTCAATTATAATAATTATTATTATTTACATAGACTTGGAGTTGATTGAAGGGCCATCTCGAGTATCACTTAGTTGTCCAATAAGGTATGGCTTTGCATTGTTATATTTATCTCCCACCTAAAATGTTCGGTCCTTTTAAAGTAATTGTGGGCATGGCAGATGTAATGTCCGGTATTCTCGTTTTCTATTATCTTGAATTGTTTGTGTCTTGACGTCGGACATTTTCTTGTTGACGAGAATCGGAGTGAATTCTATCATAATACTAGATTTGTTTCTACCGCATAGTCGTTGTGGTCGGGTGCGACTTGTTGTCACGTGCGTTTCTTGGATTAAATGTGTGCATGTGATGCGTCGTTAATTGCTAGTTATTGTTTTGAATCATTGCCGGTGACGTTGTTATGATCGTCGTGGGGCGTGTTTTCACGCTGTATATTCTTTCACGTTGCTTGTAACGTTTCGCCAATGGGCGGAAGTTACGCGTTTCTTGTGTATCTCGTTGAGTTTTCCTGTCGAGATATTGCTTCTCCCTACTTGTTTTAAGTTTCGGGACGAAACTTCTTTTAAGGAGGGTAGAATGTAATATCCGCAATTTCGGATTTCCGGTAATTTTCCTTCTTCAGTGGAGGTCCATTTCAACGACTCTTTTTTGACCGTTTCGTCATTATGAGAATATTTAATTCTGTACTTTTTGTCATCCGAGTTCGTTTTGGTATCGTTTTGTTGAGTTCCGTGTTCTTAAACGACTTTTCCGCACTTGAGTTTGATTCTCGCGAATCTCGTCCGAAACTGTTGTTTCGAGTTTCTCAGAAGTTCATTTAATGTTATTATTCATGTTGTAAGCTTCGGCTTGGTGTTTCGATCGTGTATCGTGTATTTCGGACGTTTTGGGTCATTTTCGTAATTTCCCAAAGTTTGGGGTAATTACTTCCGTTGTCGAAATTTGAGCCCTCGGGTGGTCGGAATCGTGTGTTCTCTTAGTGTTCGGATTCGTCTTTGCGAGTACTTCATAATCGTGTTTTCGGTTTGCGTTCAGGTCTAAGTTTCGGGATTTTCCGGACCGTCGGATCGACCGAGGCTGGCCGCGTGCCTCGCCGTAACGGCCGTAATGGCGGCGATGCGGCCGTAAGGCCGATTCGTGCGTAACGACTGCCGGTTACGTCGTAACATGTCCGGCAGACCGATGCAGAGTTCGGCCTTGGCGATTCGTCGTAGGCCTCGCCGATTACGTGCGTGGCGGTCGGCAGTCGGCTATTTATAGGCCTGGACCGAGTCATCCGGCCATTTCTCATTTTTCCTTCGTTCCTCCACGATTTCTTCAGCATGAGTGGATGGATTTGAGTAAGAGAAACATAGAACAACATGTTTTGGAAGTTTGATTCATGGATTAACATCATCTTCCGCCCGGATCGAAGGTAAGAACACCTAAACTTTGGATTTTGGATGTTCTTGGGGTTTCTTGGTGTTTTGGTCGATTTGCTTTGTTTTGATTCAGATTGTTGATGAAACTTGATTGTAAACTCGTATTCATTCAATACCCTTGAAGTTTTGTGGAACGAATTTGAGTATTTCTTTGAATAATCGATTGAATTGGACTACGCCTTCAAAGTGTCCGATAAAATGCTTCAATGGGTAGAACTTGGGAAGTTCCATACGTTTTCGTAGAATTGTGATTGAATTGATATCGTTGTGACTTAAGAACGAATTCTTGTGAAGAACTCGAGTCGGAACCCTTCCGTTCGTTGCCTTCTTTGGGGTCCGAGCTTCCCGGTCGAACCGTGTTCTTCGGAGCGTTCGGTAGCGGTTATTAAGGCAAGTATCTTACTATACGACTTGTATCTTGCGACTAGTAATCACGTATGACATTTATGATGATTTTGCTTGCCTTCGTAAATATGTTCCGTTTGAGTCGGTTGTGTTTCCCACAATTTGAAGGCTTTGTGATAATAGTGTTATATTGGTATACGTATTAGGCGTTGTGCCAATTGTGCAGGATTGCGATGTACATATGAGATGGTTGTACACGTGGTTATGCAATGTATTGTGTACCGAATGTGTGATTTGTTGGTTAAGTGTCGTTGATTGATGATAGTTGTTGCGAGTGTTGAGGTTGTGTTATGTGCGTGCAATGTACGATTTTGTGGTGATCAATGTGATTGAGTAATTGTGCTCATTGTTGTATGTAATGTGAATGTGAATATGTGTGTGACCGCTAAGTTCACTCGTGTTGGTTCGACGGGACCTACGAGGATTCGTGGCAGTGGACTACGGGATCAGAACTTAGTGAGGTACTGAGGTCCAATCGTGCTGGTCTGACGAGGCCTACGATAACGCATGGCAGTGGACCATGAGTTTCGGACACAGTGCGTCCAACCGGGTGAGCTCGATGGGGCTTATGGTGACACGTGGCAGTGGACTACGGTGTTAGGACTGTGTGTGTGATTTTCGCAATTGATATAGTCTGTGCGGGTTGTTATGCCTACGGAGACACGTGACAGTGGATCACGGTGTCGGAATTGGTTATGTCTGGTTAATAGTCCGTGTGGGTTGTTGAACCTACGGAGACACGTGACAGTGGATCACGGTGTCGGAATTGATTATGTTTGTTTAATTGTGTGTGATGTAGTCCGTGTAGGTTGTGGAACCTACGGAGACACGTGACAGTGGATCACGGTGTCATGAGCATGATACTTTTCAAATCAAAGTTTTGAAAAGAAAGTTTTAAGAAAGGAATGTTGGGCCGAGCCCCACGAGATTTATGGAAATGTTTTCGTACTGTAAATTGTTGAAATACAATTTGAGATTTGGGTTAAGGCCCTAAGATTTTCGAAAGGTTTTGAAATTCTAAAAAAAAATCCCGAGATGATAATATTATTTTCGAATGCTTCATAGCTTATCTTTCCTAGTGAAAACCTCCCGGGGATATTTGTTACTTGATTATTATATTTGATTCACGATTATTAATTGCTTGTTACATTTCGTATGATTTGATACTTGCACTAGTAAAACAGTAGAGTTTTACTAGCCCCCGAGTAATCGGGGGGTGGATGTCTGTTTTGCATCCAGGTACATGCAGATTCAGGGGAGCAGTCACAGGATTGGCACAAGAGGATGACGAGCTGCGATACTAATCATGAGTCGAGAGTTGTTCTGATTTTTGTTGTGTCGTCAGAGTTGATTTCAGTCTTCCGCTGTATTGTATTTCGACCCCTGTATGGGTAATGTCGTTTAAGTAAGTTTTGTTGATTGGGTTGTGTGACCTCATCGGTCTGTGTATTCACGTGTAAGTGACCATAACGGTCTGTATTATTATATTGTTTGACCCTGGCCGGGCAAGCATTTGGTTGTTTATGGATGTTTAGCCTGGTAGATCCTTGTGGAAAGGGTCTACGGCGTGTAATATTCCCATACTGTTTTGGGGGTGTTACATTTATGGTATCGGAGCTTAGGTTGCGCAAACCTAGGTTGTCGGGTCGAGTCAAGTCGTGAATTGTCGAGTAATGTGTTGTCTTGTCATTCGAGTCGTCAGTGACAAATTGAGTTGTGCGTAGTCACAACGTGTCGGTTATGTTGTCGGATGAGATTAGTATCGTGGGCGACTGTCACCTCCGTGCGACCTGTGGATGTAAGTCTCCTCCTTTATGCGTAATACCTGTGTATCTCGATTTTATCTTAGTGAGTTAATTGTGGTGCATAATTTTATTTACACAGTGTTGTGTAATGTAGTTGTGTTTAATACTTGTGACACATAGTATGTGTATAGAACTGGGCACGTTATTGTTTTATCTTTGAGTCACCGGGTGGGGTGGTATGTTGTGAAAGTTGTAAACCTTAATGGGTTTCGAAAAGGTACCGACGGTAGAGTTTGTGAGAAACTCCGATGAATGATTTTGATGTGTGTATAAACTTGATACCACGAGATGCATTTGATTGAATTGGCGACCCTGATTGCCATTTGAGTACGTGGTTTTAAATTCGACTGTTTTTTTTTGGAATGTTGTAATTTTTGTCCACTATGGGTAAGTTTGAGAATATTTTCCGAAGGACCTTACAGTTTGAGAATTTTTGTAGAAATCGATTTTTGGAAAATATTTTGGTGGTACGGTCAAACCACGGTTTATATGAATTTTTAAAATTTGTTAAATTTTGACAAATGGGCCGTGTATTTTCAAATAACACAATTAGACGGTATTTGAAAAATGTGTTTTGAAATACTTCGGACATTGTAGAATATTACCGTCATTTTGGTTATGAACTAAAGGATTTTGGAAAATTTCTGTTTTGCAAAACAACTTTGGCTTCCGTAAATTAGAACGTTATGTGTTATGCATTGAGTCGTGCAGTGAGTTGCTATATTATTATTCTCGTCAGAAAAATCTGGGTTATATGCCCAAGTGGCGGGATATGTTGTTAGGTATCGTTCCCCACTTCACTGATCGAGGTATTAAATAAAGTGTTTTCAAAAATTTCATTTCACTAAGTTTTTCAAACTTGAGAATTTTAAAATTTTATCATTTGAATAATACCCGGAAATGTTTATCTTTGCTACTAGTGTTTGATCCCTACATTACGTATGTGGTTTTGACTGTGTTTGATTTGGTAAAATCCAAACACCTCTGTTGATGTGACTGTGTGAATTATTTTTGAATGAAGTTCTTAAATTACAGTGTTAGTTCGTGCACTTGTGTGATGATTTGGAGTTGATGCTTTATCGTGCTGCTACTATCGTCCTATGTTGACGTTGTGACATTTGTTTGGTTGCATTATTCTGTTTGGTCGTCCGTTCAGTATGCCGAGAGATCGTGGCCGAGGACGTGGTCGTAGTCGTGGTCGTGATGAAGAGCATGAGAGGGCGACTCCCTCCTTGCCGAGTACCAATCAACTTAGTACAGATCAGGGACATTCGACTAGTGTTAATGTTGACGTTGGCGCCGCCACCATCCTTCGTCAGGTGGTTGATCAGTTAGTGCAGATGAGTCAGGCCGTACATCGGAATGAGAATCCATATGGGGATAACGGGGCTAGTAAGTGGTTACGAGATGTGATGAGGATGCAGCCGCCCCGTTTTGTGGGTTCGTCTGACATGTTAGGTTGGGAAAACTGGCTCTTCCAGTTGGACAGAATATTTGATGCTGTAGCTTGTCCGGATGATAGGAGGGTACCCATTGCTCGATCACCTTTCGACAAAGAAGCCGCAACCGGTGGCACGTAGTGCCTACTGGATCGTACACCTACATGGGCTGAGTTTAAGGCGCCATGGAGGCGAATATTGCCGTTGCCTGTTCGTGAATGCGTAATCGTTGAGTTTTTCTCGGCTACGCCCGTGATGTGTCAATATCCTGTGCGATAGTCGATTATAATCGACAGTTGGCTTATGTTCGGGATCAAGTGAGAAGTGAAGCGGACAAGGTCCGATACTTCAATATGCGCATGAAACCCCATATCCGTGAGAGTATGGCTCCGCTTATGTGTACCACCCTGAAAGAATATCAGGACCAAGCTTTAGCCATTGAGATGGCTGTTTCTGTGTCGGAATCTAGTTCAGAGAGTAAGAGACAGAAGACCTCGAGAAATTTTTCAAGAGGCCAGAGAAGTGAGATCCGTGAACCTGTTGCTTCGCATTTTCCTTTTGGAAGCACTCCACGTTCGGTTGACCAGTCTAAGAACCTTACTCCAGAGGCGAGTAAGACGATCGGTGTGAAGACCTGCTTTAACTGTAGTCGTGTAGGCCATGCGAGACAAAATTGTCGTTCGCCACCGGTTAATTGTTTTAAGTGCGGCCAACTGGGGCACCAAGCGGTACATTGTGAGACCGTTGCCAAGATTTTCGGAAATCGTGTTTTCGTTCCTACTCGGGGAGGGCCCGGCGGTGTCCAGTGATGTAGTTGTGTATCGTACCTTGTGCTGTGATTCGTGTAGAGATTGATATTTGTTGCGTGAACTTTTTGGTTTTGTTTGTATTCTACCATGATGTTTTATTTTAAGTTTCGGGATGAAACTTATTTTTAATAAGATAGAATGTAATGTTCGGTATTCTCGTTTTCTGTTATCTTCAATTGTTTGTGTCTTGACGTCGGACATTTTCTTGTTGACAAGAATCGGAGAGAATTCTATCATAATACTATATTTGTTTCTACCGCATAGTCGTTGTGGTCGGGTGCGACTTGTTGTCGCGTGCGGTTCTTGGATTAAATGTGTGCATGTGATGCATCGTTAATTGCTCGTTATTGTTTTGAATCATTGTCGGTGACGTTGTTATGATCGTCGTGGGGCGTGTTTTCACGCTGTATATTCTTTCGCGTTGCTTGTAATGTTTCGCCAATGGGCGAAAGTTACGCGTTTCTTATGTATCTCGTTGAGTTTTCCTGTCGAGATATTGCTTCTCCCTACTTGTTTTAAGTTTCGGGACGAAACTTCTTTTAAGGAGGGTAGAATGTAATATCCGCAATTTCGGATTTTCGGTAATTTTCCTTCTTCGGCAGAGGTCCATTTAGACGACTCGTTTTTTACCGTTTCGTCATTATAAGAATATTTAATTCTGCACTTTTTGTCATCCGAGTTCGTTTCGGTATCGTTTTGTTGAGTTCCGTGTTCTTAAACGACTTTTCCGCACTTGAGTTCGATTCTCACGAATCTCGTCCGAAACTGTTGTTTCGAGTTTCTTGGAAGTTCATTTAATGTTATTATTCACGTTGTAAGCTTCGGTTTGGTGTTTCGATCGTGTATCGTGTATTTCGGACGTTTTGGGCCATTCTCGTAATTTTCCAAAGTTTGGGGTAATTACTTCCGTTGTCGAAATTCGAGCCCTCAGGTGGTCGGAATCATGTGTTCTCTTAGTGTTCGGATTCATCTTTGCGAGTACTTCGTAATCGTGTTTTCGGTTTACGTTCAGGTCTGAGTTTCGGGATTTTCCGGACCGTCGGATCGACCGAGGCCTGGCTGGCCAGGCCTGGCCGAGTAACGGCCGTAATGGCCCGGCAGTAATGGCCGTAAGGCCGGTTACGTACGTAACAGCCAGCCGGTTACGTACGTAACATGTCCGGCAGAATCAGTACAGAGAGTTCGGCCTTGGCCGATTACGTACGTAAGCGGTCGGCCAGGGTCGGCTATTTATAGGCCTCGACCGAGTCATCCGGCCATTTCTCATTTTTCCTTCGTTCCTCCGTGATTTCTTCAGCATGAGTGGATGGATTTGAGTAAGAGAAACATAAAACAACATGTTTTGGAAGTTTGATTCATGGATTAACATCATCTTCCGCCCGGATCGAAGGTAAGAACACCTAAACTTTGGATTTTGGATGTTCTTGGGGTTTCTTGGTGTTTTGGCCGATTTGCTTTGTTTTGATTCAGATTGTTGATGAAACTTGATTGTAAACTCGTATTCATTCAATACCCTTGAAGTTTTGTGGAACGAATTTGAGTATTTCTTTGAATAATCGATTGAATTGGACTACGCCTTCAAAGTGTCCGATAAAATGCTTCAATGGGTAGAACTTGGGAAGTTCCATACGTTTTCGTAGAATTGTGATTGAATTGATATCGTTGTGACTTAGGAACGAATTCTTGTGAAGAACTCGAGTCGGAACCCTTCCGTTCGTTGCCTTCTTTGGTCTCCGAGCTTCCCGGTCGAACCGTGTTCTTCGGAGCGTTCGGTAGCGGTTATTAAGGCAAGTATCTTACTATACGACTTGTATCTTGCGACTAGTAATCACGTATGAGATTTATGATGATTTTGCTTGCCTTCGTAAATATGTTCCGTTTGAGTTGGTTGTGTTTCCCACTATTTGAAGGCTTTGTGATAATAGTGTTATATTGGTATACGTGTTAGGCGTTGTGCCAATTGTGCAGGATTGCGATGTACATATGAGATGGTTGTACACGTGGTTGTGCAATGTATTGTGCACCGAATGTGTGATTTGTTGGTTAAGTGTCGTTGATTGATGATAGTTGTTGCGAGTGTTGAGGTTGTGTTATGTGCGTGCAATGTACGATTTTGTGGTGATCAATGTGATTGAGTAATTGTGCTCATTGTTGTATGTAATGTGAATGTGAATGTGAATATGTGTGTGACCGCTAAGTTCACTCGTGTTGGTTCGACGGGACCTACGAGGATTCGTGGCAGTGGACTACGGGATCAGAACTTAGTGAGGTACTGAGGTCCAATCGTGCTGGTCTGATGAGTCCTACGATAACGCATGGCAGTGGACCATGAGTTTCGGACACAGTGCGTCCAACCGGGTGAGCTCGATGGGGCTTACGGTGACACGTGGCAGTGGACTACGGTGTCAGAACTGTGTGTGTGAATTTTGCAATTGATATAGTCCGTGCGGTTTGTTATGCCTACGGAGACACATGACAGTGGACCACGGTGTCGGAATTGGTTATGTCTGGTTAATAGTCCGTGTGGGTTGTTGAACCTACGGAGACACGTGACAGTAGATCACGGTGTCGGAATTGATTATGTTTGTTTAATTGTGCGTGATGTAGTCCGTGTGGGTTGTTGAACCTACGGAGACACGTGACAGTGGATCACGGTGTCATGAGCATGATACTTTTCAAATCAAAGTTTTGAAAAGAAAGTTTTAAGAAAGGAATGTTGGGCCGAGCCCCACGAGATTTATGGAAATGTTTTCGTACTGTAAATTGTTGAAATACAATTTGAGATTTGGGTTAAGGCCCTAAGATTTTCGAAAGGTTTTGAAATTCTAAAAAAATTCCCGAGATGATAATCTTATTTTCGAATGCTTCATAGCTTATCTTTCCTTGTGAAAACCTCCCGGGGATATTTGTTACTTGATTATTATATTTGATTCACGATTATTAATTGCTTGTTACATTTCGTATGATTTGATACTTGCATTAGTAAAACAGTGGAGTTTTACTAACCCCCGAGTAATCGGGGGGTGGATGTCTGTTTTGCGTCCAGGTACATGCAGATTTAGGGGAGCAGTCACAGGATTGGCACAAGAGGATGATGAGCTGCGATACTAATCATGAGTCGAGAGTTGTTCTGATTTTTGTTGTGTCGTCAGAGTTGATTTCAGTCTTCCGCTATATTGTATTTTGACCCCTGTATGGGTAATGTCGTTTAAGTAAGTTTTGTTGATTGGGTTGTGTGACCTCATCGGTCTGTGTATTCACGTGTAAGTGACCATAACGGTCTGTATTATTATATTGTTTGACCATGGCCGGGCAAGTATTTGGTTGTTTATGGATGTTTAGCCTGGTAGATCCTTGTGGAAAGGGTCTACGGCGTGTAATATTCCCATACGGTTTTGGGGGTGTTACAGCAGAATCCTATATAGGCGTACGTGTGGAAGTTGTTTAGCGAGGGTAATTCCTATATGGTAGTATTTTTAGTATCACTTCTAGGTTTTATTCTCGTGCATCTCTGATTTTCTATATAGATTCCTGAACTTTAACTAATTAGCACATCAACCTCTAAATTTGAATTTGGTCCATAGCTAAATTGCTGAATTTTTTAATTGATTTTTAATGTCAACAGCATGACGCGTATCTTGATAGAAAACACCTGCTGTCTGCACATTGATAGAAAACACCTGCTAATTCTCATTGTAAGAGGTAATTTTGTCCACCACTTGAAAATACTAGAACCTCATTTGACTGTGTTTGCTGGACTATTTTCAGAGATTTTAACATTATGCTTGTGCGTTTTGGTAGAAGTAATAAATTAGTAATTTAATTAGAGAGTTAACTAGCAATGTAGCTGCCTAGTCTTAAAGTATTATAGTGAAATATTAACTTTAAGGAACCACGCTGTTATAGTATTCAAAGTATGCAGGTTGCTAAGGCAAATGATAATTAATCTTGTGATAACTGCAAGCTTTGGGAAGGGTCTTGATTATGCTTTCGATTCATTTGTATCGTGCAGGAAAATGAGCTACTCGTCATAAGAGGAAACTGATATAAGTGATTCTGAAATGGAAAGACTACTCTGAGACATATTACCTGTGTGTGTGGTAAATAGTGTGTGTTCTAAACTAGTAGTCTAACATTCTGCAAAAACATTAAGAAACAGAGTAAAGTGGTGTTTGTATTACCTGCCCATGTAGAAAAACGGAGGGGTTTAAGGTAAGGGGGACTTTGGGGATTTTTCACACAGCGGACTATACCAATATATAATCCGTGTTTAGGGGATACAATAATAATTTGCTAAATTTGCTAAACTCTATTTTTTCTCTCTACAGGATTAGGGGTGATCAACAGCATTTTGTTCGGAGAGATGAACTGAAGGTACACAATTGAATCTTATGATCTGCATATGAAACATCTGGTGCATTAGGACATTGTAATTAATCTTCGTTTTTATTATACATCAGGCGGCCTGGGAGATCTTTACTCCTCATTTGCAAAGAATAGATAACGGCGAGTTTAAATCAATTCCATACAAGCGGGGCAGCAAAGGGCCAGAGGAGGCTGACAAGTTACTTGAAAAGGAAGGTTACGTTCAAACACATGGATACATCTGGATCCCTCATACCTTGTAGAAATCCTTACTACAGAAATGCGACTACATGTTGGATTACATTGTGATTTTTATATGTCTTGTAAAAACTAATTGGAGTGTTGTGTGAATACTTTGAGAAATATGTTTGGATTGTATTATGAATTTATTGTGAAAAATAATTAGATGGCATTCAGAGAAAAATGGAGTTTTACTATTTTTTTTGTATTTTTTTTCAACATTTGTGACTTCTAAAAATAGTCACAAGACAGTCAAGAAAAATGATATTTGTGACTGTCCATGGAAGTCACGCAAGTTGAAATTCGTGACTGCTAATGACTGTCACAAAAGTGGAAATTCGTGACTGCTAATGACAGTCGTAAATGATATTTGTGACTGCCGTGGAAAGTGGTATTGTAAAGTCATATAAATGAGGTTTTGTCACTGTTCTGTGACTGTTTTTGACAGTCACAAAAAAACTTGTGACTGGTGATTTTATGACCGTCCTTTGTGACAGTTTTTGCCATTTGTGACAGTTTTTGGGAGTCACAAAATGTGTCGGGTATACTTAGTAAAAATGAAAAGGGCTAAGTTTTTTGTGGACCGATCAAAATTTCAAAAAAAGGTAAATAGTTTGTCGACATAGATAGTATATGTTAAGGAAAATTATGAGGTACCCACATGAGTATAATATATGCATGTATATCCATCATTAAATTCATGATAAAAATAGTTTACTATAGATTCAGTGGTGATATACACACACAAGTATGGCAATCATATGAACTATATTTGATCGAGATTTGTACCGACCTGGGATGAGTTCTTGAGCAGAATATCTGAAGTTCGAATTCCCATCTCTAGCTTCTCTCAAGTCCGGAGGTGTTCCTTTTCTCGTTTCACTTGAAGAGTTTGCTTACAAAACATGATTAGTATTTGTAGAAGAGTCTAGTTTTAAGGTACTCATGCGGTCCCGCTCAGAAGTTTACTTTTCTCTTAAAAAGTTGTTCCTTTAGTAAGTTTACATATCACTTTTCACAATCAAATCTATCTTTTAATCTCCACCACACTTTCATCATCAATACTTTTAACTTTTTAATCTCCACAACATAAAATACATCAAGTATATACACCATATATCAACATTTGATTAAGATATAAGGAGTAATTAATTATATCTAATTAAAAGTTATATAATATTCCGTAAATTTAAAGTATTTTGTTACATAAAGTTTTTAGTTGTTGGATGTCAAATCATGTAGTAAATAAAGTTGTATTGTTAAATAATAATAATTAGTAATATTAGATAAGAATATATATGTAACAACAATACTATATCTTACAGCATTAATAATAACTATAATATCTATACTAATAAATCATATATAATATTATTGTGAATATTATATAAAGAATAATAAAAATATCACAAATAATATATACAAAAAAATAAGATTATTTATATCACAACAACAAAATTATAATATAATAAAAATTATTAATAATACTACAAAATATAGAATAATATTGATTTTAATAATAATATAATTGTAATAAAATTATTATTAATACTTGAAATGATATATAATACGATCAATAAATAATAATACTAATAATAATAAACAATAAAATTAGTTAAAATATATACAATCATAATTATTATTATTAATATTACAACAACAAAACAACAACAATAATAATAATAATAAATTAACAAAATTATAGTAATAATTATTTGATAATATAAATAACAATAGTAATAACGATAATATAGTAATTAATTATATTTATTTTGAAGTTGAAATGAACTGAACTGAGCTAAACTGAATTGAAATTTAACTGAACTGAACTAAAATTTGCTGAATTGAACTAACTGAATTGTGTTGAAATTAAGCCCATAAGAACTGAGCCTAAATCAAGAAGATAAATCCTATAAATCATGCAGAGTTATACCATGTTTGTAATATCCGGAATTTCTACTACTGTTTAATATTATTTTATCCGAGTTATGTTGTACAGCGTGGAATCTGTACAATATGGGTAAAATAATTGAAGGACTGAGACATCTGTATTAGTATAATTACTGCATTTGGTTGACAGTTGTATTTGAAGATATTGTGTGTCGGGCGTAACATATGAGAATATTGTTGGAAGGAGTATACGTATTCAGTATGTCGTATGTTCGTATATAGTGTTGTTGCCCAAAATATTTATCTGAAGATTAATACTGCTGGAAGACGGACAACAAACAACAATTTGCGGGAGCACTTCCGAGAGAAGATAAATAATACAAGATTTGCCGGGTTTGTTAGGCCCGGACTTGAATGCTCTCGCGAGATGATATTAATACAAATATTCGTGGATACAAGTATTAATGAGAGAAATCTAAATACAATGAGTGTAAAAAGACTCTGTTAATCCGGCTCTTGAGCGAAGCTCGGTGTTCTTCGTCCCCGCCGATCGTCTGCTGGATGAGAGAGGCCGGGAGAAGAAGTACCGAATGATAGCTGTTGCCAAGAGTTGGAGATAGCCAAGTGCTGGGTATTTTGCTTCTGTATTGTGTGAAATCCGAAAGAAGTTGAAGAAGAATCCAAGTGCAGGGAGCCTTGTATATATAGTGGCAGCCGGGTCTTGTCCTTACACGGGCGATCGCCTTCCAGCCATTATAATAATGGGGCGATCGTCCTCCGGCCAATATTATAATGGGGCGATCACCCGGGCTGTCGGGCTAAAGTCCAAGGAAGAGGCAGGCGCCAGCTGGGCGGTCCAATGAGGAGCCAGCACGCGTCCGGAGTCACTGTCACATGCGGCCCTACTGACAGCTTTCGGCGGAATCACCGCACATGCGGCCCTGCGACAACTTTCGCGGCTTGTCGGCCGGTGGAGAGATTCTGCCAGGTGTGGTCAATGATCCGAGATTCGCGGATCTTGTCTCGGCTCTTGCACGTGGTGCCAGTCTTGAGGCTCGGCCTTTGCCGATTGGATGGCCATCGGCCCTGATCGACATGAGGCGATCGTCTCTAGCTAGTCATCAGAGGTCGCCATCGGCCAGCTGCCGAGGGTCGGCATCGGTCGGTCACCAAGGGTCGGTCGGCAGGTGCCGAGGGGATGGTCGTCCGCTTGTCGGTCGGAAGGAGTCGGTCGCCGGGTACCGAGAGACGATCGTATTTGATGTCGATCGCTCGGCACCGGGACTTGTCCTGGGACCTTCGGTTGGCCGATTTAGCTTGTCCGCTGGGTTAAGGCTCGGCCGCCTGGTCGTTGGTCGGCAGTTCTGCCTTGGCTGCTCGGCAGTGACTCGGTCGCCCGATCTCCGAGGCGATCGCCGGTCGGAGAGTGTTAATTCTTGACACAACATATAGTATGTTGAGACGTTGGACAAGAATAGCTGAAAATGGCTAAGTGTATCCTTATTAGCGCACGCTAATATTCAAGCCTAGCGCACGCTATCGTGCAGGTTTAGCGCACGCTAAAGGCAGAGGATAGCGCATGCTAGTACAGACCAGATCAGAAGGAATCTATGTGTGGACCCGGCCACTTTCGGTGCATGTGCCGACGAGGTCAACGGATGTTTGTTGTGAAGGGCTATCGCACACTAATGCATATTGTTAGCGCACGCTAACATCAGATCGGCCCAAAGGGAATCTTATCCTTGTCAGAGCTTTCAGCGTGTCGACCCGTCTTCGGAGCATACAGACAAACGAGTCAACTATGAGTAGCGCACGCTATGATTAGACACTAGCGTACGCTAAGTAGAGGCAATTACGTACGCTACTGCATGGGCATTGCGTACGTAAATCATTGTATGAAGTAAGGCAGTAGCCTCTGGACTGCGATAGCGCACGCTAACAAAGACAGTTAGCGCGCGCTAAACATGTAACGTACGTTAAATGAAGATGTTAGCGTACGTTAATAATGTACAATATATATATATATATATGTGTGTGTGTGTGTGTGTGTGTGTGTGTGTGCAGTTAGCCATTATTCGTCATTTCCGTCCATTTCTTCATGTGAACCGATAGAGAGAGTTCTTAGAGAGAAGTTGAGGTTCCAAACAGTTGAGTTGATCATTCCTAACAATATTTGAAGATTGGAAGTGATTGAGAATGGATTCAACTTTGGGATTCAATCTATTCCTTCAAAGAGGTAATTACTCTTCTTATTTGGATTTCGTTTTGGATTGTATATGATGTCCTTGAGTTGATAATCGTCATGAATATGAGTTAAGTTATGTTGATGTTATTGTGGATATTCGGGTATTGATATGATTCGGTCTTGTACCTGCAAAAACAACATTGGCCGATCCCCCTCGGAAACTTGGTGGTTTCGCTTGTTTGAGGAATCGTGCATAGTCGCGGAGATCGATGGACCGACTCCATGACCGTGTCTTGATGCGCGAAGACATTGAGTGTCTCGTGACTCACTTTATTATGAGGGTCCTCTGTTAGGCTGCGCCTCGCCTCGTATTTAAACGAAGGGCGTGCGGTCTCGGTCTAGAGGAGTCCTTGCGCGGGGCAGCGTCGGATGAATCAACTCCACGCCCGCGGCTTGTTAGCTCTGCTTCCACCTCGGCCAGCCATGGAGATGGCCGACCTCGACGGTGTACGTTGAGACGGGGGTAATGGCACGTGTCCACTGATCAATGTTGGAGAGCCCTTAGACTACGCCGGCCTCGTATTTAAACGAAAGGCGGGCGATCTCGGCCGAAAGGGACCTTGCATGGCCGAAGCAGCCGGTTCCATTGACTACCAGGACCATGGCTTTATGATGTGCGGTGGAGGCGATCGCGAGCCTTAGTCCCTCATGATGGACTGTAGGTGGTGAGCGAGTCCTCTGGCTCGGCTGGATAATAGCGATCGGGCTGGAAGACTGGAGGTCGTCGCTCGGGCTGGAAGACTGGAGGTCGTCGCTCGGGCGCCGATCGCGGTACTCCTAGGCTAAGAAGAAGCCTTTGCCTCGCCAGGAAATCTGCGGCTCTAGCCCGGAAGGCTGTGTAGGTCGTAAGTTGGGTCTTCGTGAGATGCCTGAACATAGGCGAAAAACCCTGAAATCCTCCTAGGACCGCGTAGAGGGCGGTCTCATCGCTTACGGGCTCGCCGTTGAGGATGATCCTGTCTACCCAGTCGATGTAGTCGGAGTCGGACTCTTCTTCTCCCTGCTTGATTTGCATCATGCGAAGGCAACCTTCAGGCCGGACGACTCTGGTGGCGAAGTACTCCGTGAAGACGTGCGCCAGCTCGTTAAAGGAGCCAATGGACCGAGGTGGCAATGAGGTGTACCACCGGTGGGCGAGGTCGTCCAGCGTCATAGGGAACATTCGGCACCTGGTCGCGTCAGATGCCCCACACCCGGTCATGTAGATGTTGAACTTCCTCAGGTGCGTCTGGGGGTCCGATCGCCCCTCGTACACGGGTGTTTGCGGGGGAGCGATCCTGTGCTGCACGGGGGCGAGCTCGATGTCGATCGCGAGCGGCTCGCTTGGCTCAGCGATCGTATTCATGGCGCCTGCCCTGGATCCCAGGAGCGCTTTTACGTCGTCGAGTTGATGTTGTAATGCTGCAATCGCCGTGGCTCGGCCGCTCGCTGATCGGCTTTGGGAGCGGGAGCCGAGGCGATCGTGTACCGATCTCAGGACTCCGCTGCTGCCGAACTCGGCTATTTGGCGAGCGGGAGCCAGGCGGCTGGGTTGCCTTCTGGGAGCCGGGTAGGCCGAGCTCCTGGTGACGGACGCAAACTCCGTCGTCTCGTAGCTGGGGTCGGATCGCCCGGCCGCTGTGTCGGGTCGCCGCCTGTGCGATCGAAGACAGAGGTGCCCCGGCTGCCGAGCGCCTCTTCATGCGGACGAGAGCCTCCTGGCGATCGCTCGGCCAGTAACGCCTTGAGCTTTCGCTTGGACTTCCGGCGGGAGGCCGAGGGGGTGATAGCAGGAGGCGCGTCGAGAGCACTCTGTCGCTCCTGTAGGAAGGCCATGACCTCGTCGATCTGTTCCTTGGTTCGGAGCTGATCGAGCGAGAGGCTTGGGCCGCCGTCCAGGGATGGGATCGAGCGTCTCTGACCGCGGCGGCTGCCTTCCACCATCGGCTGCGGTTCGGACTGGGACGGAACAGGGGGTCTGGCCGGCTGGTCAGCGGCTTTCTTCGACGCGGAGGCGGAAGACATGATTTCTTAAAGATTTCTTTGAAGCGCAGTGAGTGTCACTTCAAGTATCTGCCCCGAGAACAGTGAGTGTTCTTCGAGACGGTAGGAATAAAAATTTGAGGGTTGGAGCCGCGCCCTTCCTCTAGCGCCAATTGTTGTTGCCCAAAATATTTATCCGAAGATTAATACTGCTGGAAGACGGACAACAAACAACAATTTGCCGGAGCACTTCCGAGAGAAGATAAATAATACAAGATTTGCCGGGTTTGTTAGGCCCGGGCTTGAATGCTCTCGTGAGATGATATTAATACAAATATTCGTGGATACAAGTATTAATGAGAGAAATCTAAATACAATGAGTGTAAAAAGACTCTGTTAATCCGGCTCTTGAGCGAAGCTCGGTGTTCTTCGTCCCCGCCGATCGTATGCTGGATGAGAGAGGCCGGGAGAAGAAGTACCGAATGATAGCTGTTGCCAAGAGTTGGAGATAGCCAAGTGCTGGGTATTTTGCTTCTGTATTGTGTGAAATCCGAAAGAAGTTGAAGAAGAATCCAAGTGCAGGGAGCCTTGTATATATAGTGGCAGCCGGGTCTTGTCCTTACACGGGCGATCGCCTTCCGGCCATTATAATAATGGGGCGATCGTCCGCCGGCCAATATTATAATGGGGCGATCACCCGGGCTGTCGGGCTAAAGTCCAAGGAAGAGGCAGCGCCACTGGCGGTCAATGAGGAGCCGGACGCGTCCGAGTCACCGCCACATGCGGCCTGCGCGGCTTTCGGCGGAATCACTGGCACATGCAGCCCTACTGACAACTTTCGGCGGCTTGTCGGCTGGTGGAGAGATTCTGCCAGGCTGTGGTCAATGATCCGAGATTCGCGGATCTTGTCTCGGCTCTTGCACGTGGTGCCAGTCTTGAGGCTCGGCCTTTGCCGATTGGATGGCCATCGGCCCTGATCGACATGAGGCGATCGTCTCTAGCTGGTCATCAGAGGTCGCCATCGGCCAGCTGTCGAGGGTCGGCATCGGTCGGTCACCAAGGGTCGGTCGGCAGGTGCCGAGGGGATGGTCGTCCGCTTGTCGGTCGGAAGGAGTCGGTCGCCGGGTACCGAGAGACGATCGTATTTGATGTCGATCGCTCGGCACCGGGACTTGTCCTGGGACCTTCGGTTGGCCGATTTAGCTTGTCCGCTGGGTTAAGGCTCGGCCGCCTGGTCGCTGGTCGGCAGTTCTGCCTTGGCTGCTCGGCAGTGACTCGGTCGCCCGATCTCCGAGGCGATCGCCGGTCGGAGAGTGTTAATTCTTGACACAACATATAGTATGTTGAGACGTTGGACAAGAATAGCTGAAAATGGCTAAGTGTAGCCTTATTAGCGCACGCTAATATTCAAGCCTAGCGCACGCTATCGTGCAGGTTTAGCGCACGCTAAAGGCAGAGGATAGCGCACGCTAGTACAGACCAGATCAGAAGGAATCTATGTGTGGACCCGGCCACTTTCGGTGCATGTGCCGACGAGGTCAACGGATGTTTGTTGTGAAGGGCTATCGCACACTAATGCATATTGTTAGCGCACGCTAACATCAGATCGGCCCAAAGGGAATCTTATCCTTGTCAGAGCTTTCAGCGTGTGGACCCGTCTTCGGAGCATACAGACAAACGAGTCAACTATGAGTAGCACACGCTATGATTAGACACTAGCGTACGCTAAGTAGAGGCAATTACGTACGCTACTGCATGGGCATTGCGTACGTAAATCATTGTATGAAGTAAGGCAGTAGCCTCTGGACTGCGATAGCGCACGCTAACAAAGACAGTTAGCGCGCGCTAAACATGTAACGTACGTTAAATGAAGATGTTAGCGTACGTTAATAATGTACAATATATATATATATATATATGTGTGTGTGTGTGTGTGTGTGTGTGTGTGTGTGTGCAGTTAGCCATTATTCGTCATTTCCGTCCATTTCTTCATGTGAACCGATAGAGAGAGTTCTTAGAGAGAAGTTGAGGTTCCAAACAGTTGAGTTGATCATTCCTAACAATATTTGAAGATTGGAAGTGATTGAGAATGGATTCAACTTTGGGATTCAATCTATTCCTTCAAAGAGGTAATTACTCTTCTTATTTGGATTTCGTTTTGGATTGTATATGATGTCCTTGAGTTGATAATCGTCATGAATATGAGTTAAGTTATGTTGATGTTATTGTGGATATTCGGGTATTGATATGATTCGAATGGTTTCAAATTGTGTTGTTTATCTTCAAAGAGATATGTTGGCTAATGTCTTCCTTCAATTCGGGTCTTTGCTGTTGTTGTTGGTTTCTTCATATAATGGTGAACATGGCGGTGATTTTGAATTCTTGGTATTCATATGTTGATATTGAGGAAGAAGAGGATCTATGAATATATGACTTGGATTATAAGTTGGATGATTACCTATATATTAAAGGATATTAGATTTTGTTGTTTTGATAGCTATGAACATGGTTTCGAATCACTTAGTATTCTTGATAATCGCCATATGTTGATCGGTATTTGAAATGCATGCAACTGCATGTCATTAGCGTACGCGAGTGTTACTGGCTAGCGCACGCTAACGGAAGCGACTTAGCGCACGCTACGTTAAGTGATTAACGTGCGCTAAGTCAACAGACAGTGTAGTATATCCTATTTCGGTTATGAATTCGTGATCGTTTAAGTTGGATTGATCAGACTAGTGGTTAATCGAGATATTTTTGATTCGTTGGGTTTTTGAATTGGTTATATCGATTGTTGATTGTTATCGAACTTGTTGTTTATCGATTATTGTAATAGGTTGAGATTATTGATCGGTGATTAGAACCATGCGTTGCGGTCGTATTCGAGAATGTCCGTAGATTGCTTTGGTCGGGGCTGAGGAGTTCATAGATGAGGGCAATGGGGTTGGTAACGGCTTCATCGGTATCGAGGCAAGTTATTACTTGCTCAGTTTATAATATTTAATGAATGGTTTCCGTTTCATTCGTTTATAATTCGTATATCAATGTTTATAATCGTAATCACAGGAGATTTGGGATTATAAGTTGTATTCGAGTTTTGGAAATTAAATCATAATGTATATGATTTACATTTGTTGTTGTTATACTTGGTATCGAGGATACATTGTGGTATAGACAAAGACGTGAATTATCTACCGTCTGTGACATTTTGGATCGTTGAATATTCAGAATAATGGTTGGTGATGGTTTAGATATCGAGATTGCTCTTGAAAGACTCGGAGAAAGTATTTTAATCATTTTTATCATCTGTATAGATCATGTTGTGATATATTCGTGTATCGTTGTTGTCATGCATTTGTGTATTGTTGTTGTCGTGCATTGTGTACTGTTGTTTTGTGCAGTTGTGCATTGTTGTGATATGTCCACCATGCGTTGGTCCGACGGGATCAACATGGGATATTTATAGCTTTGTGCGCTGGATCGTTGGACATGTAATTCCACCATGCATTGGTCCGACGGGATCATCATGGGAATCTATAGCTGTGTGCGCTGGATCGTTGGATTACCATTTGTGTTGTTGTTGTCCATATGTATATTATGGGTTTGCCATAAGTATACATTGTTGTTATTCATGTGAGCATATTGACGTTGTCATATGAGTATGCATTTGTAGGTCTTGTGTTAGGACCATGTCCGTATGTTCTGTTGATCTGGTCTTGGATTAGACTGACGTGATTTCGTCGTGGCATTTCATATCTTGAGGTATGTTCCGTATTTCCTTTGGTATTTGTCTTTGATGGACAATCGATTATCGTGTTGAGATGTGATAATGTTACCCGACTGATTGGGTTGGACAGAGTTAGTAGATTTCGTAACAGTGAGTTATGATAATATTTTGAGAACCTTGGGTATTATGAGTTACAATACAGATATTTCGGTATGAGCTTATTGTGTTGTTGAAAGGATACGAGATGTGAACTTTGGTAATTATTATCACGAGTTGGTAAAATTATGGCGGTAAGATTACATTGATAGTATTCTTACTTAGTATTTTCATTGGTACGTAATTATTGACGTGATGTCATGGTTATCATTGTTGGATATTATGGCTGACCCCGTCGTGTGCTTTCTTTTTAGGTTCATGGATTATCAAACTTGTAGCAGTCGTGGAGAGATGAGCTTCCCGGAGGATACTGGCTAGGGCATGTAGTTGTGTATTGAGTTTCTTGATCAGTTCTTGTATTCCGCTACTAGAGTATATTAATTGTTTGTCTTTTCCCGCTGCTTGAGTATTTTAAATGACCTTTTGGTATCTGATAACTTAGGTTACTTGGGCAATCATTTTCTAAACTATTTTGTCGGTACGTGCAAGCGATATCTTAACGTATGTTTTTAAACTGTTGAGTTTTTGGCATTCCGGGCCTTGTGGTTTCAAATGAGATTTTTACGACGGTTTTGATAAACGGATTTTATTAAGTCTTCGAATGTTTTTAAAGATAGTACCGTCGTTCGCCTCTTGGATGTTTGTAAATGTTTGTAAATCTTTCTTTCAGTCTTGTAGGTTCCATCTCGGGACCCACGGCGCTGTAATATTCCTGGTCAGATCTGGGGGTGTTACAATGTTATACTTCTTAACAGCTCGTGCCACATCACCTCACTCTAGCGATCTTGACTTAAGACTCCCGACTACATATCTCGGCATGTTCTATTTCATAGCTCACAATGGCCTTATGTTAGGAAAATGCTGTTCATCTCCCATAATATGCGTGAAATCCATCTCCCAACCAGGTCCCACCCCCTTTTTTAGTTTTTATGGACTTTTTTTTATATTTTTTGCTTGAATTTTTTTTCTTTTTTTCTCACGCTCCCCCTGCCCCCCCCCCTCCGCAGCCAAAGAAAATTAAAAACTATTTTCTCACCCCTCCCTCCCCCTCCCTCCCCCTGCCCTCCCGCCGCTACCAGCACGACCCTCCGAGGTCGCCGCCTCCAGCACCTGTCCTCCGAGGAGTCTGCCACCGCCAGACTGAAGGTAAAACTTCTTCCCCAAAATAAAAACCCTAAATAAATATCTATTTTATGGCTCTTTATGGTTCTGAATTTGATTGAAATTCATTAACAATTTCATATTTTGGTTTTATTTGCAGATTTTGTTATTGTATTGATGAAATGCTATTGTATTGTTATTATATTGATGAAATTTGTAGGAACGGATGGGGGATCCTTAAATTCAAATGCATCTAGTTCCGAATCTGATAAGGTTGATTTTATGAATGAAAATATAGCTGGAAATGAAGTACCTACTCCTGAGATTGGTATGAAATTTAAGAGTGTTGAAAACATGTTTCAGTGTTTTAAAAAGTATGCAAAGTACAAGGGGTTTGCAGCAAGGAAGCAGTGTAGTAAAAAGAACAAAGATGGGTTTTTAAGGTCTGTGACATTTACATGTTCTCGAAGTGGGCAGCCTAAAAGTACAAAATTAGTTGGCTTAGTAGCTTACCCAACAAATTAAACGGGGTGCAAGGTGAAACGTACATCAAGTTGTGGTGTGGATGGTTTATGGCGTATCAACAAGTTAATTCTTGAACACAATCATGACTTGAGTCCTAGTAAAACCTGGTTGTTTAGATGCTACCGAGAAATTGATGAACATGTGAAAAAGCAACTAGAATTCGGCGATATTGCAGGGATCGGGCCCAAAAAAAGCTACAACCAACTTGTTATTTAGGCGGGCGGACACAAGCACTGTACATTCATAGAAAAGGATTGTCGGAACCACATTGAAAAGGCAAGGAGGCTACGCCTTGGTGAAGGAGATTCCGTTGCAATTCAAAACTATTCTAAAGATGCAAGCACAAAATTCGGACTTTTTTTAGCATGGAATTAGACGAAGATGGTACATTAAGAAATGTATTTTGGGCAGATCCTAGAAGTGGAGAGGCCAGCAAAGAATTCGGTGATGTAGTCACATACAACATACTTGACTAATAAGATGATATGCCTTTTGTGCCGTTTGTTGGGGTCAACCATCATGGAGAGTCTATTTTGTTTGGTTGTGGCTTAATATGTTGTGAGACTACAAAGACTTTTGTGTGGTTATTTAAGACATGGCTTGCTTGTATGTCTGATATTGCTCCTCAGGGAATCATTACTGATCAGGACAGAGCTATGCAAAATGCAATTGAGATTGTGTTTCCTACTACTAAGCATAGGTGGTGTTTGTGGCATGTGATGAAGAAGTTGCCTGAAAAGTTTGGGAGTCACAGTGAGTACACGTCAATCAAAAATAATTTGCAAAGCGTGGTATATGATACACAAAACTCAGCTGAGTTTGAACAGGAATTGGGTTGTTTCATTGAAAAGTTTGATTTGGAAGACAATACTTGGTTGAATAGCTAGTACCAGGAAAGACATCGTTGGGTGCCATCTTTTGTGACAAACCACTTTTGGGCAGGGATGTCGACTACCCAAAGGAGCGAAGGTATTAATGCTTTTTTTGATGGGTATGTCAACTCTAACACTACTTTGAAACAATTTGTAGAGCAATACAGATATGCGTTGAAGGCAAAAGTACATAAGGAGAACCAGGCAGATTTCAAGTCATTCTCACAAAATATCCGACTGGAAATAACTTATAGTATTGAAAAGCAATTTCAGAGGGTTTACACTCTTAAGAAGTTTAGAGAGATTCAAGTTGAGTTTTTGGGGATAACTTACTGTGACATAGTTGTTGCCCGAGAGAGCTGCATAGGTACGGGTATGGAGTTTGTCATAACAGAGGATGTTGAAATTGACACAAATTTCAGGAAAGAAATGCGCTTTGCAATTGTGTTTGAGAAAGACAATTGTGAAGTGCATTGTAGTTGTAGCCGGTTTCAGTTTAGGGGTATACTTTGCAACCATGCACTCTTTGTGTTAATCAAGAATAAGGTGCAAGAAGTTCTAGACATGTATATCTTTGATAGATGGAGGAAAGACATAATGAGGTCTCATACGAGGATTAGAGTCAATTATGATATCGGTGCAGTCACTCCTGAAATGGTAAGGTACAAACAGATGTGTTCTCGTTTTTACAAAGTGGCGGACTTAGCAACTGATGATTCAGATTCATATAGCCTTGTCATGGAGTGGTTAGAAGTTAAAATGAAGGACTTGTATACAAAGAAATATCCTAAAGTAACTCTCAAACCCATAAAAGGCGACTCAAGTGAAAGCAGTCCAACAGATGCACCACCTAAGGTACAAGACACCAAGCGAAAGAAAACAAAAGGGCGTCCCCGTGAAACAAGACTTAAGGCATCCATAGAAGGAAGCATACAGGTAAAAGTCCTTATATTTAAATTCAATTACTTACGAATTTGACCTTTGTGCTTTAATTCAATTACTTATTTTTATTTAAGAAACCAAAGAAGGCAAAGGAGAGTAGTCGGAAGGTGAATGATGATGCTGGTCAATCTTCCCAATTGCCTGGAATATTGTGTACACGGGAAAGTGTAATTATGACCCAAAATACAACACAAAATAACCCTAACAAAATGGTATGTTTCTTAGTTTTCTATATTTGAGGATGTAGTACTTATGACTTGAATTGAATTACTTATGCCTACAAAATGGTACTTTCCATATGTGTTTATAAATGCAGGGAAACATAAACTTTCAATGGGGATTTATTGAATACCTTCAATCATTCAGTCACCCATCCAGACCTTATGAAATGATGTCTCCACCTTCCGAACCTTATGGAATGGTACCTCAACCACTCGGACCTTATGATGCATCAACCATCCGGACCTTATCGAATGATGCCCCAACCATCAATTGATTGAACCTTAAATATAGTCTGCATTACAAATTTGTTTGTTTTGTGATGTTAACGGACCTATTTTTTTTATACTGGGGAAACTAAATGTATCTCATTTCATGTCGTTTTCTTATCTCGCTTGGTATTTGATTGAACTATTTTTGTATGTTATAGCATGTGCTATTTTTTTGTTTGTTATGGCAAAACAACAGTTGAATCTCAAAACATTCATTAAATTGCGTGCCAACTACAATAAAATAATTACATAAGCAATTGAGTATTTTTTTCTACCCACTTCTAAAGTGAATACAAAGACATATTTCCAGTAATATTTATCTATTTAAATAATACATTTTTACACAATGTTTTTGGTATCATCATAATTGCATTTATCTATTTTTAATATAATATATATTTATATTATTTTGCATAAATTTATTAAATTTTTCTTGAGTTGAATCATCATATATAATATGTCTATTTAAATATTGTATTTCTTTATTTTATATAAATTTAGTATATTTATAAGTAAGTAAATTAAATTAAAAAAAAAAGTAAAAAACTTGAAAAAAAAGGCTGCCAGCGAAATGCTGGCAGCAAGGGGGGGCAGCAGGGGGAGGGAGGGGTGAGGAAAAAGAAAAAAAATTCAAGCTAAAAATATAAAAAAAAGTCCATAAAAACTAAAGAAGGGGGTGGGACCTGGCTGGGAGATGGATTTCACGCATAATATGGGAGATGAACAGCATTCTCCATAATCAATCTCCCAATTATGGTCGACCGAAAATCTTAGATCGACCATAGTTATTAACTATGGTCAATTCAAAGCATATTTTAATCAGTTCGGCTTGGTCCCAATAAAACTGTGAGCGAACCGAACTCGGGATCGATAAGCGGATGAGTGAACAACTTGGCTCGGGATTGATAAGAGCATGAGCGAACACCTTGGCTCGGTCTTGAAAGTGGTGCTATGAGTACGTCGGTCGGCTTTGAAAATGCATCTATCGAGCATGTGGGGTCGATTTTGGAAATTCATGGATTGAACACGCTGGATCATACTATATTGTTTTAAAATAAAATTTTGAATCGAGTAGCTTGGCGAGTATCTCAATATGGAAAATCAGGACTCGAGTTTGACTCAACACATAGCTCGAGCTAGACTCGAACTTGATCTCGAGTCGAGATGAAGACCGAGCTAACTGATTTGTCAAGTCGAGCTACTTGACTGAGCTCCACTCCTATTTTAGACTTGTTTTCTCTATAATTATATGGCCAAACTTTATCATATTGTCTTCTTTCATCTCCTGCTCTAGCAAAATAAATCTTTCGCCTATTCCGTAGGCGATTCCTAGCGAATTCTTCCGGTCAAAACTCCGACTTCTACTCCTGAGCCTTTCTCCCGTCGCCATCTATCAGGTACCCAGGGACGGATCACAAGCCTTTCAACCGCATGTGCCGAATCTAATATTATATATTTTTAAAAAGAAAAAAGATACATCATTCAAAGTTATAAATAACAAAACATTAAAACTAGACGTTAAATATAAAAATACCAAACATCGCTCATCAAAGTGAAACCCGACGATCCTTCACGGACTTGCAATCTTCTATAATTTCATCCAAAGTATTCTTTTCAGCAAGTTCCTCGATATACAAAATCAATGTAACACCCCCAGATCCGACCGGGAATATTACAACGCCGTGGGCCCCGAGATGGAACCCACAAGGCTGAAGGAAATTTTCGCAAACATTTACAAACGCCCAAGAGGCTAATGACGGTATTATCTATTAAAAACATTCGAAGATTTATAAAACTCGTTTATCAAACCGTCGTAAAAACTCATTTGAAACCACAAGGCCCAAAATGCCAAAACTCAACAGTTTAAAAACATACGTTAAGCTATAAACACACGTCTACAGAATAGATTTAGAAAATGATTGCCAAAGTAACCTAAGTTACCGGATACCAAAAAGGCCATTTAAAAACACTCACGCAGCGGATAAAGACAAACAATTAAAATACTCTAACAGTGGAATACAACAACTGATCAGAAACTCAAAACACAAATACATGCCCTTGCCAGTATCCTCCGGGAAGTTCATCTCTCCACGACCGCTACAAGCTTGATAATCCAAGAACCTAAAAAGAAAGCCCACGACGGGGTCAGCCATAATATCCAACAATGATAACCATCACATCTCGTCAATAATTACATATCAATGGAAATACTAAGTAAGAATACGACCAATGTAATCTTACCGTCGTAACTTTACGAGAATCCACGATTCGTATCCTTAACAACACATTAAAATAATACCAAAATATCTGTACGGTATCTCAACAATACTCAAGGTTCTCAAAACATTATCATAACTCGCGATACGGAAATTATACCAACTCTGGCCAATTCAATCCATCGGATAACATCGACAATTCCAATACGATAATCGATTGTCCATCAAAGACAAGTACCAAGGAAATACGGAACATACCTCAAGATACGAAATACCATGACAATCACGTCAGTCTAATGTAACACCCCCAAGATATTCGAGGTATATTACAGCGCCGTGAATCCCTATATGGGACCCACCAGGCTAAACAGACATCATACTCATCGACTCACAGAAACGACAAAATAACACCTCGTCATAAAGGCGCAAGACAGAATAATCCACCCGGTTCAACCGGTCAAACATAATACCATCATCCAACACAAACATATTAGACAACAATACAATCCGGACGAACAAGAACTCTTAAGTACTCGAGTACTACTATTAGTTCAAAATCCACAAAAGATGAAAAGATAAAAGACACTAAGACGTCACTCGTGCACAATCATCACGCACGGCCATCATCCGCGTACTGGTCCAGCGCCCGCTCGTCTCGATGAACCTGACCTGAAATTCATAAAACGAATTTCCCCAAAACGGGTCCCCAGAGGGGTTAGCAATTACGCTAGTACAAGTAACCAAATGAACGATTTACATCTTACACATATAGTAATGCATGAAATCAAGAAATCATAGTTCCAAAACACTCATTTCCGGAAATGCCAATAATCAAACCACATTTGTAAAAATGCACCACAATTAACCGCGGACCCACAGCTTCGTGGATCCCTGCCGAGACCCCGTCGGATCTAACCCACAGTGGTTAAAAGCAAGCTCGCGGTTCCACAGCTTCGTGGAGCCCTACCGAGACCCCGTCGGATCTAACCCGTAGTGAGCATACATACACACACAATTCTCACACAAAACTATTATGTCAAGATTGTAAGTTCATAAGGGTACTTGCCTCGATTAAATAGACGACGACACGAACGGAATGGAAGAATCAAGCACGACCGCGAGGAACCGACGAAGATGAACCTAACGATTCGAATAACACAATCACAACCACTTCTAAACGATTATGGAAATGGAATACACCCGGAAATCTGCCTACGATTCATGTATATTCGGATAAAAATAACAACGAGGGCGGACCACAACCAAACCCTCTCGATTTCACAAAGCTATGGAAATATACCATGAATCCGTAGGAAAACTAATGATATCAACAAGATTAATCATAATCATCATGAATCCACCATCAAAACGGAACGAATCGGAAGAAAATCCCAAAACCCCCAAATTATCCAAAAGTAGGGTTCTAAGAGATTTACCGTGGATTAGGACGAAAGATTCGTGTTGATGTTGATATAATACTCCAAGAACTCAAGAAGGATGATGGATGAGATGATTGGAGGAATAAATCGCCAATAAAACACCTCGGAATCGCCTTCGCCGCGGAGAGAGGAAGAAATGAGAAATTATGTTTATCTCGGTCAACTCCCTGGTTTATATAGCCAGGGAGTGTTAGCGCACGCTAATACCTCAAGGTTAGCGTGCGCTAACGGGATAAGATTCCAAACCCTACCGTTAGCGTCCCAGTCCAGTAGCCAGATTTTTGGCCGTTAGCGTGCGCTACTCGAAACGTAGCGTGCGCTAATAACCTCTCGGTAGCGCGCGCTATCGACCAATAGCGTGCGCTACCTGGACATCAGTCGAGTCCAGTGACAAACTGTCCAGAACCCACCTGATCCGTTAGCGTGCGCTACCATACAAGCGTAGCGTGCGCTAACTAACACCTGATCGAGTTCAGTATTAAACTGTCTAGTACTGGACAGTCACGCTAGCGCGCGCTACTGAACAATCTTAACGTGCGCTAGTCTCCCGACATTAGCGTGCGCTAGACAAGATAGCGTGCGCTAAACCGATAGTCCATAGGGCTGGAAGCTGAACTGTCACCCCCAGGGCTAACTCGCTAGCGCGCGCTACGAAGTAAACGTAGCGTGCGCTACAAAGGAACTTCTAGCGCGCGCTATGCAGAAAATTTAGCGTGCGCTAGGTACAGAACATAAACGGTCCACTACACCAGAATACGAACGAAACATCAAACGGAACACCTCAAAACGCATCATATCATAGAATGGATCCACGGCAACCCCGAAACGGCGGTTCCGCACATCAATTACGAGAATCAGATCAAAAGATGACGGAAAAGTTACACTGAAGGATACACGAGGGTCACTACAATCGAGAATTACACCGGAAATAAAAATACAAAGGAAAGAAAAAATGCGGATATTACATTCTACCCCTCTAAAAATAAGTTTCGTACCGAAACTTAAGAAACAAACAACTCGGGGTACCTAGCACGCATGTTATCCTCGGTTTCCCAAGTTGCCTCCTCGACACCGTGTCTCGACCACTGCACCTTGACCAAAGGTATGGTCTTATGCCTCAATCGTTTCTCACGATGCTCCAAAATCTTCAAAGGGCGCTCTTCAAAAGTAACATCCTTGGCGACATCAATCTCACCATAATCGATGATGTGACTAGGATCCGGGACATATTTCCTCAGCTGGGAAACATGAAAAACGCTATGAACATGACTCAAGGCCGGAGGTAATGCCAAACGGTATGCTAACCCACCGACTCGCTCGAGAATCTCAAAGGGTCCAATAAATCTCGGACTCAACTTCCCTTTCTTCCCGAAACGAAAAACTCCCTTCGTCGGCGACACCTTTAGCAAAACGTGGTCTCCCACCTCGAATTCCAAAGGTCGGCGACGGACGTCGGCATACGACTTCTGTCGACTCTGGGCAGTCAACATCCGTTCTCGAATTACTTCTATCTTCCGCCTCGTCTCTAAAATGACGTCCGGCTCGGTCCCGACTAAATCGGACGTCTCATTCCAACAAATTGGTGATCGACATCGCCGCCCATAAAGTGCCTCATACGGTGCCATCCGAATCGACGCATGCCAACTGTTGTTGTACGTGAATTCGATCAACGGCAAATGTTCCTCCCAATCGCTACTCCAATCGAGGGCACAAGCACGCAATATATCCTCGAATGTCTGTATAGTGCGTTCCGATTGTCCATCTGACTGGGGATGAAAAGAGGTACTCAAATGCAAACGGGTACCCAACGCCTTATGCACTGCCTGCCAAAAGTGCGATACGAAACGGCTATCACGATCCGAAACAATAGACTTCGGAGTACCGTGAAGTCTCACAATCTGCGCGATAAACACACGAGCTAACTTCTCCGGGCCCCAAGTGTCCTTGATGCCCAGAAAATGTGCCGACTTGGTCAGACGATCAACAATCACCCATACCATATTCATGCCCGACCTTGATCTCGGCAAACTCGTAACGAAATCCATCGATATATCTTCCCATTTCCATTCCGGAACGGGAAGTGACTGTAATGACCCAGCCGGTCGCTGATGCTCGATTTTGACCTGCTGACAAGTCAAACATCTCGCTACAAACTGTGCGACCTCCTCCTTCATATCATTCCACCAGAAATTTCTTCTCAGGTCCTTGTACATCTTACTCGAACCAGGATGAACGGAATAAGGCGTAGCATGGGCCTCCCGTAAAATACTCTGCCTCAACTCTGAGTCGTTCGGCACACAAAGCCGACTCTGGAATCTCAAAACACCATCCTCGTGAATCACAAACCCAGGAGACTTTCCTTTAAGAACGTTCTCTCGGATTTGAGTAATCATCGGATCCTCTGATTGCTTCAGCTTAATTTCATCGATCAAAGATGACGAAATCTCTAAAGCACAAAGTTGCCTGACAGCTCCCGGCAACGAGACCTCAACATCTAACTCGATCAAAGCCCTCCGAAGCTCAGACTGAGATGTAAGGATCTCAAGCGTTCGCAACGCAACCGGTTTCCGACTCAAGGCGTCGGCCACGACGTTCGCCTTGCCCGGATGATAAAGGATTTCGAGGTCATAATCCTTAATCAACTCTAACCACCTCCTCTGCCTCATATTCAACTCCCGCTGAGTAAATATGTATTTCAGACTTTTATGATCGGTAAAAATCTGACATGCAGAGCCTAAAAGATAGTGACGCCAAATCTTGAGCGCAAAAACGACTGCCGCTAACTCCAAATCATGAGTAGGGTAGTTCAGCTCATACGGCCTCAACTGTCTCGACGCATAGGCAATGGTCTTGCCGTGCTGCATCAATACGCACCCAAGACCCTGACCCGAAGCATCGCTATAAACGGCAAAACCCTCGTTGCCACATGGCAATGCCAAAACCGGGGCTGAAGTCAAATGCTTCTTCAGTCCCTCAAAACTCGACTGCCTCTCGTCATTCCAGACGAACTTTTCGGATTTCTGGAGCAACTGCGTAAGTGGTCGAGCTAGTTTTGAGAAACCCTCGACGAACCTACGATAGTAGCCAGCCAAACCCAAGAAACTACGGAGCTCCTTCACATTCTTGGGCGGTGCCCAATCCAACACTGCCTCAATCTTCTGCGGATCCACACGAACCCCCTCGGCTGAAATCACGTGACCTAAGAACATCACTTCCTTCAGCCAGAATTCACATTTCGAGAACTTTGCATAGAGTTGCTCGGTTCTCAAAATGTCTAATACTACCCGCAAATGGTGGGCATGCTCTTCCTCATTCCTCGAATAAATAAGAATATCGTCAATAAAGACGACGACGCACTTATCCAAATACTCGATAAAAACTTTGTTCATCAACTGCATGAACACCGCCGGCGCATTAGTTAACCCGAAAGGCATAACTACGAACTCATAATGTTCGTATCTCGTCCGAAAAGCTGTTTTCGGCACATCGGACTCTCTCACCCGGAGTTGATAGTACCCTGATTTCAAATCAATTTTCGAGAACACCGCAGCTCCCTGCAACTGATCGAACAAGTCATCAATTCTCGGCAAAGGATACTTGTTCTTGATGGTCACCTTATTCAGTTCACGATAGTCGATACACAAACGTAGTGAACCATCCTTCTTCCGCACAAACAGGACCGGTGCGCCCCATGGCGAGGCGTTCGGTCGAACATACCCCGACTCAAGAAGCTCACTCAACTGCTTCTTCAACTCGGACATCTCTGAAGGTGCCATGCGATAGGGCGCCTTCGAAATAGGAGCCGCGCCCGGCTCTAACTCTATAGCAAACTCGACCTCACGATCCGGTGGTAATCCCGGTAACTCGTCAGGGAACACATCAGGAAACTCATTAACGACTGGAATCGAAGAAAGGTCGACTCCACCATCCTCCGCCTTCAAGGCATAGCACCAATAACCAGTACACCCCTTTCGCAGGAGACTCATCGCCTTCAACGCGTTAATGACGAATTTCTGATTTCCCCTCCTTCGCGGCGAAGGAGTGCTCGGTGCCATCCTCGGCTAACATGGTGATGATCCTCGTGCGGTAGTTCATGATTGCGCCATGCCGCTCGAGCCAATCATCCCCAAGAATCAAATCCTCACCCTCAATATCCACAACAATAAGATTAGAGGGCCAAGTCCTCTCACAAATAAGTACAGAACAGTCTCGAACCTCCTGATCACCAACGATCCTATCACCGCTAGGAAGCTTAACGATGAAGGGTTCACAAGGCATCAAACAGTCAATACTCAAACGGCGCACACAATCCAAAGATATGAACGAATGCGTAGCGCCGGAATTGAAAAGCACACTGACAGGATGAGAAAGAATATAAACGGTACCTGTCGCCACGGTAGCCGCTGGGTCATCGGCTCTCCGCATCTCATAGACACGCGGGTGGGCTGAGCCGACACTGGAAGCTCCCCCCTTAGAGGGCTGATCCCGACCTCTCCCCCGACTAGCACTCGGCGGGGATTGAGGAGCAAACGATCCCTGATTCACACTTGGTTCCCTAGGCGCTGGAATGGAAGCCCGGGCACCAAGGATTTTCTCCCTCTCAGCACAGAAAGCCGCCTTGTGACTGGTGGCCACTGCCCGATTACACGTCGGCAAAGGGTTCGGACAAATACGGCGATGTGGCCTGCGCTCCACGGTTAAAGCACTTCACCTCTCGAGAAGGGGCAGCACCTACGGAAACCCGGTAGATCGAGCCGGGCCACCAGCGGAAAAGCTAGCAGACTGAAATTTCTGCTGACCCCCACCTTTGTGGCCCGAAAAATTCCCGGTGGACTTCTGCTTCTTACTCTCGCGGGCCGCCTCACTCGCCGTCACAGACATATCGTAAGCAAGGGCCCTGCTCTGGTAATCTTTCAAGGTAGTACAGACGAGCCCCGACATATAGTCCCGAATCGGCAACTTCATCCGTATGGAGAAATGGAAAATTTTGTCGCTCTCCTCGACAACTTGGGTCTTCACATAACCCAACTCCTTGTTAAAATCAGCAATAGCTTGAGATACGGGGATATCCCGCGGTTGAGCGTCATAAAAAGCATGTACTCGAGCCTGTCTGACCGGCCACGGGCAATATTCAGTCTCCATCAATTCTTGAAACTCGGCCCACGAAGCAGCATGATCTTTGGGCCCAACGGCCTCCCACCAGTCCGTAGCGTCCCCTGTGAGAAAGTATTGAGCAATAGGGACTTTACGGTCCTCAGGACAGTTAGTGGCAACGAAGACCTTAGATATCTCCTTGATCCACCCTTCCCAGCCAATCGGGTTTGAAGCTCCCGAAAACTGAGGAGGATGCATCTTGATAACATCTTGGAGCCATCGATCCGATCCGCCCCGATTAGCGTGGGCCTGATCCGGGTTCTGAACCGCCTGAGCTATTGCCGCCATTTGATTCACCATTTGCTGCATAACGGCCGCAATACCAAGATCGGCACGCTCCTGAGAAGAAGCATGGCTATGACGGTCGCCGGTACTGCCGGCTCCCGAAGACTGTGACGTGGCCGCCCCACCGGCTGCCCCACGTCCTCGGACGCGTCCACGACCAAGACCGCGACCACGACCTCTTCCAGCATCCATACTGGAGTTAAATAAGTAGCAAAAGCCATACGAGGGTCAGTACAAGAAAAGAACAATCGCAAGTCGAGAATCAAGGGTACGATACAAGGAATTAATGAACAGAGGAAGGAAAACTTACGGACACTGGTAGTACCGGAATCATGGCAGCGTGACGATGATGTGCAAAACAAAACACCACAAGACCCAATAAATCGACAAGCCTAAGTATCCATAAACCTAGAGCTCTGATACCATTTTCTGTAACACCCCCAAGATATTCGAGGTATATTACAGCGCCGTGAATCCCTATATGGGACCCACCAGGCTAAACAGACATCATACTCATCGACTCACAGAAACGACAAAATAGCACCTCGTCATAAAGGCGCAAGACAGAATAATCCACCTGGTTCAACCGGTCAAACATAATATCATCATCCAACACAAACATATTAGACAACAATACAATCCGGACGAACAAGAACTCTTAAGTACTCGAGTACTACTATTAGTTCAAAATCCACAAAAGATGAAAAGATAAAAGACACTAAGACGTCACTCGTGCACAATCATCACGCACGGCCATCATCCACGCGTCGTCAGTAGCCCGCTCGTCTCGATGAACCTGACCTGAAATTCATAAAACGAATTTCCCCAAAACGGGTCCCCAGAGGGGTTAGCAATTACGCTAGTACAAGTAACCAAATGAACGGTTTACATCTTATACATATAGTAATGCATGCAATCAAGAAATCATAGTTCCAAAACACTCATTTCCGGAAATGCCAATAATCAAACCACATTTGTAAAAATGCACCACAATTAACCGCGGACCCACAGCTTCGTGGATCCCTGCCGAGACCCCGTCGGATCTAACCCACAGTGGTTAAAAGCAAGCTCGCGGTTCCACAGCTTCGTGGAGCCCTACCGAGACCCCGTAGGATCTAACCCGTAGTGAGCATACATACACACACAATTCTCACACAAAACTATTATGTCAAGATTGTAAGTTCATAAGGGTACTTGCCTCGATTAAATAGACGACGACACGAACGGAACGGAAGAATCAAGCACGACCGCGAGGAACCGACGAAGATGAACCTAACGATTCGAATAACACAATCACAACCACTTCTAAACGATTATGGAAATGGAATACACCCGGAAATCCGCCTACGATTCATGTATATTCGAATAAAAATAACAACGAGGGCGGACCACAACCAAACCCTCTCGATTTCACAAAGCTATGGAAATATACCATGAATCCGTAGGAAAACTAATGATATCAACAAGATTAATCATAATCATCATGAATCCACCATCAAAATGGAACGAATCGGAAGAAAATCCCAAAACCCCCAAAGTATCCAAAAGTAGGGTTCTAAGAGATTTACCGTGGATTAGGACGAAAGATTCGTGTTGATGTTGATATAATACTCCAAGAACTCAAGAAGGATGATGGATGAGATGATTGGAGGAAGAAATCGCCAAGAAAACACCTCGGAATCGCCTTCGCCGCGGAGAGAGGAAGAAATGAGAAATTATGTTTATCTCGGTCAACTCCCTCGTTTATATAGCCATGGAGTGTTAGCGCACGCTAATACCTCAAGGTTAGCGTGCGCTAACGGGATAAGATTCCAAACCCTACCGTTAGCGTCCCAGTCCAGTAGCCAGATTTTTTGCCGTTAGCGTGCGCTACTCGAAACGTAGCGTGCGCTAATAACCTCTTGGTAGCGCGCGCTATCGACCAATAGCGTGCGCTACCTGGACATCAGTCGAGTCCAGTGACAAACTGTCCAGAACCCACCTGATCCGTTAGCGTGCGCTACCATACAAGCGTAGCGTGCGCTAACTAACACCTGATCGAGTTCAGTATTAAACTGTCTAGTACTGGACAGTCACGCTAGCGCGCGCTACTGAACAATCTTAACGTGCGCTAGTCTCCCGACGTTAGCGTGCGCTAGACAAGATAGCGTGCGCTAAACCGATAGTCCAGAGGGCTGGAAGCTGAACTGTCACCCCCAGGGCTAACTCGCTAGCGCGCGCTACGAAGTAAACGTAGCGTGCGCTACAAAGGAACTTCTAGCGCGCGCTATGCAGAAAATTTAGCGTGCGCTAGGTACAGAACATAAACGGTCCACTACACTAGAATACGAACGAAACATCAAACGGAACACCTCAAAACGCATCATAGCATAGAATGGATCCACGGAAACCCCGAAACGGCGGTTCCGCACATCAATTACGAGAATCAGATCAAAAGATGACGGAAAAGTTACACTGAAGGATACACGAGGGTCACTACAATCGAGAATTACACCGGAAATAAAAATACAAAGGAAAGAAAAAATGCGGATATTACATTTAATCCGAGATCAGATCAACATAACATACGGACATGGTCCTAACACAAGACCTACAAATGCATACTCATATGACAACGTCAATATGATCACAACAATAACGACAATGTATACTTATGGCAAGCCAATAATATACATATGCACAACAAAAATACATGGCAATCCGATGATCCAGCATTCACTGCCTAGATCCCCCGATGATCCCGTCAGACCAACCCGAGGTGGAAAACCCGTCCGTTGATCTAGCACACGCTAGCATAGATCCCCCGATGATCCCGTCGGACCAACCCAAGGTGGACATACAACAACAATGCACAAATGCATATAACAATGATACACAATGCATGACAACAACGATACACGCATGTATCACAACATGATCGACATGAAATGACAAAAATGATTAGAGTACTTGCCCCGAGTCCTTCGAGAGCAATCTCGATGTCCAGACCATCATGAACCATTATTCTGAATATTCGACGATCCGAAATGTCACGGATGGTAAATAATTCACGCCTTTGTCTATACCATGATGTATCCTCGATACCAAGTATGCCAACAAGAATGTAAATCATATACATTATGATTTAATTCCCAAAACTCAAATACAACCTATAATCTCAACTCTCCTGTGATTACGATTTATAAACATTGCTATACGAATTATAAACAAATGAAACTGAAACTATTCATTAAATATTATAAACTGAGCAAGTAATAACTTGCCTCGATACCAATGAAGCCGTTACCAATTCCTTGCTGTCATCTACATGTCCCTCGGCCCTGATCAAAGCAATCTACGAACATTCTTGAATACGACCGCAAAGCATGGTTCTAAACATCGATCAATAATCTCAACCTATTACATCGATTTAACATATATTCGATAACAATCAACAATCGATATAAGTAATCCACAAACCCTACGATTCCAAAATATCTCGATTAAACAAAGTCCGAACAATCTAACTCAAACAATTACGAATTCATTCCCATGATTCCACAAAGCCCACATATCGATTTGATAAGGCGAGTATACAAACTTAACCGAAATATTCCAATCAATTTCTCTTTCAAAACTTCAATCAAACACCTTGAAGGCGGAATTCAAATGTATATTCGAATCATCAATCAACAAACACCAACCACATCAAGAACACGAAGAACATAATCACAAACATATATATCCTTCAACATTACATGATTCTAGCCATCGATACGAACTAAACCACCAAAATATATCAAGAATCTCAAACATCCCAAAATATTAGAGTTCAAGCCAATTACCTTCAATCCGGCGAAAGAATCAATAATGATGTTATAATCCTTGTTCCAAGCTTTCCTAGATGTTATCACTTGATAAACCAACTCAAAAGTGAGGTTTAGGGGTTAAAACCGAGTTTGGGTGATTTGGGACGAAAGGGGATCGTGGTAGATGGGTTGGGAAATGAAATTCCCGATCGCTTTACGTTTTTATACGCCTGTGCATGTAGCGTACGCTAACTTCATCAATAGCGTGCGCTACCTTCCCTGAATCTGAGACAGTATAGTTTTTGCCATTTTGAGCATAACTCACTCATCCGGACTCCGATTAACTCACCGTTTGAACCATTAGAAAGCTAACTCGATGCTCTATTATACTGTTATGTTTCAAAAATTTTGGAGTTTTCCAGAATTGGTGGTGATTTTCCAAAGTCGAACCTTATACACATTACTTTCCAAACAAGTGTCCAAATCTTATTTCCACTAACATTTCAACATATAGTCTTCTTAATCATATCATATACACCAAGAATCATAATCACTTGCATGTTCATCATCCTACGAAGTAAACAATAACAACAACATTAAAAACCCGAAATGAAGGGAGATATTAACCAACATATATCTTGAAGAAAAACAACACCGTTCAAAACCACACGAATCATATCATTATCCGCATATCAATCATATTATCAACATAACTCAGTAATCCATCTCATAACCATACTCATCAACTCATAAACATGACGATCATCAACTCAAGAACATCATATATAATCCAAAATGAAATCCCAAAGTGGAGAGTAATTACCTCTTTGAAGGAAAGGATTGAATCCCAAGGTTGAATCCGTTTTCAATCACTTCCAAGCTTCAAATGTTGTTAAATGATCAACTCAAGTGTTTGGAACCTCAACTTCTCTCTAAGACCTCTGTCTATCGGTTCACATGAAGAAATGGACGAAAATGAGGAATAATGGCCAACTGCGCTTATATATATACTGTACATTACTAACGTACGCTAACATCTTCAGTTAACGTACGTTACACACTTAGCGTGCGCTAACTGTCTTTGTTAGCGTGCGCTATCGAAGTCCAGAGGCAACTGTCTTACTGCATGAAGTGATTTCCGTATGCAATGCCCATGCAATAGCGTACGTAAATGCCTCTATTTAGCGTACGTAAGTGTCCTACCTTAGCGTGCGCTACTCATAGTTGACTCGTTTGTCTGTATGCTTTCGAAGACAGGTCCACACGCCGAAAGTGCTGACGAGGATAAGATTCCTTTTTGTTCGATATACAGTTAGTGTGCACTAATCAACATGCATTAGCGTGCGCTATCACTACATTACAACATCCGTTGACTTATCAGAACGTGCGTCGAAAGTGGCCTGGTCCACACACAGATTCTTTCCGATCTGACTGCATTAGCGTGCGTTATCTTATATCCGTAGCGTGCGCTAATCAACATGCATTAGCGTGCGCTATCACTACATTACAACATCCGTTGACTTATCAGAACGTGCGCCGAAAGTGGCCTGGTCCACACGCAGATTCCTTCCGATCTGACTGCATTAGCGTGTGTTATCTTATATTCGTAGCGTGCGCTAAACCTGCACGATAGCGTGCGCTACTCATGATTATTAGCGTGCGCTAATAATGTTACACTTAGCCATTTTCAGCTATTCTTGTCCAACGTCTCAACATACAGAATACGAATATACGAAATACTGAATACATATACTCCTTCCAACAATATTCTCAAATACAATTGTCGACCAAATACGACAATTATACTAATACAGATGTCTCAGTCCTTCAATTATTTTATCCATACTGTACAGATTCCACGCTGTACAACATAACTTGGATAAAATAACATTAAACAATAGTAGTAGAAATTCCGGATATTACATACTACACCACTTAAAATAAGTTTCGTCCTCGAAACTTGCAATCCATCATAGAAAAACAAACAAACCGTTCAACTGAAATATTCCGACACCATCACGACAACGATCAATACAGAACCCCAGAGACAGATATACGGACGAATAAAATTCCCAAAACGTTACACAAATCACATACAGTGGATCTCAAAGAAACGCACCCGAATGTTGAACATACCCTTCGGCATACGAACAACCAATCATAAACCGACAAACATACCCAATCATACCTGGAGTGGGAACGACCAATCAATATCCAAAACAATCATCCTGGAGTCACCATCCCCAAATCTACACTTAAAATGATATCATTCAAAAATCACTATGGTAAAATCGCACTACTACCACACCAATAGAGTCACATAGCACATATCTCACAAAACTCAAAATTCCAAAATTACATCTTGTACATGAATCTACAACACGCAGTATATTTCTCTTATCTGATCAATCAACCGATCATTCCTGGATAACCAAACTACCATACCAAAGTTCGAATATCTTTTCATCGTACCATCGATATGATATCCAGTTTGTGAGTCATACTCATAACTTCACCATGATATGCACTATGCACTAAATGCGTATGTATATCAATCAAATTTTCAAAACCTTTTTGAAATCATATAGTCTCATCAAGAAGACAAATTTTCGAAAGTCCTTTCAAGAATTTCAAAACTCAAAACAAAAATCTTCGTAGGACCACGAAATCAATTTTCTAAAAATTAAATCGGTTTGCTTATGTCAAGTTTCTCGATAACAATTCTTTTCGAATACCCACGATTAAAAAAATGTAATTATGCAAATGCTCGACTACATCCAAACTCCTCTATACCAATTCGGTTCGTCACCAAATTCCACTGACATTCCATCGAAAAACCACATGATAGAGTTCCAAAATCTCAGTATATAAACTCTGATAAAAACTCCTTTTCCCACATATGACTCGCAACATCGACCATTAACTCATCCTAGATCACCTCAACCGTGATATGACAAAATATTGAAAAATCAATAAATCAAACACAACGAAAGACTACCCGGGAAGTTTCATTTGAATAAGTAAACCAAAACTGCGAAAGGCAGTAAGAAAATAGATAAATGATTGGTGAAGCATTTTACAAATCTCGGGAGTTTTAGAAAACAGAAAAGCTTTCTTTTGAAATATTAGGGTCTCAGCCCATATCTTGTTCCGCATTACAAGATGTTTAAAAAGTAGAAAACTCCTTTTCGGACCTCAAGTCCTGAGTTATAAAACTATTTCAAAAATCTATTGGGTCTCGGCCCAAAAATCATCTACGGCAAAACATCCGTAAAACATTCATTTTGAAAAGTATCATTTTCAAATGCTCAAAAACAGTTCATATATCACAAAATGAACTAACATGACTACATGTTCTCCTCAACAATCCACGACATTCTCCCAAATACACAATTCCGTTCCAAAAATTAACCGACATATTGATTTCCAAAATCATAACTTCTCAAGATCATCAATCCTATCCCAACTCTGTCACCTTATACTGTAATGCATAATATTCTGCAGAATCTCAAAGCATATCAACTTAGAACGGCAATAAATCTCGATGAAATTCAAAAATCCAAATTCTTACAGATCGTGAAGCCGATGATTCCCCGTGATACTGGCACATGTCTCGACTCAAGAAAATACTCGACACAAATATTTACAAAACACACATTTTGTAAACTCAGTTCAACTCGAGAACACAACACAGTTCTATCTGAAGAAACACGTTAATACCATTTGGAAAAGTTACAACAACCCCAGTACCACATTGGTAAATCACATAACGCACAAGCCTGAGTGAACAACAAAAACTCACGGCTCAAACACTTGTCAACCGATAATTCGAATGACACGACAGAAGCACGACCCAACTCGACCCGACTGCCTAGGTTTTCACAACTAAATCTCCGATATCATATTCTATAACACCCCCAGATCCGACCGGGAATATTACAGCACCGTGGGGCCCGAGATGGAACCCACAAGACTGAAGGAAATTTTCGCAAACATTTACAAACGCCCAAGAGGCTAACGACGGTATTATCTATTAAAAACATTCGAAGATTTATAAAACTCGTTTATCAAACCGTCATAAAAACTCATTTGAAACCACAAGGCCCAAAATGCCAAAACTCAACAGTTTAAAAACATACGTTAAGCTATCGCTTACACGTACCGACAGAATAGATTTAGAAAATGATTGTCAAAGTAACCTAAGTTACTGGATACCAAAAAGGCCATTTAAAAATACTCACGTAGCGGATAAAGACAAACAATTAAAATACTCTAGCAGCGGAATACAACAACTGATCAGAAACTCAAAACACAAATACATGCCCTTGCCAGTATCCTCTGGGAAGTTCATCTCTCCACGACCGCTACAAGCTTGATAATCCAAGAACCTCAAAAGAAAGCCCACGACGGGGTCAGCCATAATATCCAACAATGATAACCATCACATCTCGTCAATAATTACATATCAATGGAAATACTAAGTAAGAATACAACCAATGTAATCTAACCGTCATAACTTTACGAGAATCCACGATTCGTATCCTTAACAACACATTAAAATAATACCGAAATATTTGTACGGTATCTCAACAATACTCAAGGTTCTCAAAACATTATCATAACTCGCGATACGGAAATTATACCAACTCTGGCCAATTCAATCCATCGGATAACATCGACAATTCCAATACGATAATCGATTGTCCATCAAAGACAAGTACCAAGGAAATATGGAACATACCTCAAGATACGAAATACCATGACAATCACGTCAGTCTAATCCGAGATCAAATCAACATAACATACGGACATGGTCCTAACACAAGACCTACAAATGCATACTCATATGACAACGTCAATATGATCACAACAATAACGACAATGTATACTTATGGCAAACCCATAATATACATATGCACAACAACAATACATGGCAATCCGATGATCCAGCGTTCACTGCCTAGATCCCCCGATGATCCCGTCAGACCAACCCGAGGTGGAAAACCCGTCCGTTGATCCAGCGCACGCTAGCATAGATCCCCCGATGATCCCGTCGGACCAACCCAAGGTGAACATACAACAACAATGCACAAATGCATATAACAATGATACACAATGCATGACAACAATGATACACGCATGTATCACAACATCATCGACATGAAATGACAAAAATGATTAGAGTACTTGCCCCGAGTCCTTCGAGATCAATCTCGATGTCCAGACCATCACGAACCATTATTCTGAATATTCGACGATCCGAAATGTCACGGATGGTAAATAATTCACGCCTTTATCTATACCATGATGTATCCTCAATACCAAGTATGCCAACAAGAATATAAATCATATACATTATGATTTAATTCCCAAAACTCAAATACAACCTATAATCTCAACTCTCCTGTGATTACGATTTATAAACATTGATATACGAATTATAAACGAATGAAACTGAAACCATTCATTAAATATTATAAACTGAGCAAGTAATAACTTGCCTCGATACCAATGAAGTCGTTACCAATTCCTTGCCGTCGTCTACATGTCCCTCGGCCCTGATCAAAGCAAGCTACGAACATTCTTGAATACGACCGCAAAGCATGGTTCTAAACATCGATCAATAATCTCAACCTATTACAATAATCTATTTAACATACATTCGATAACAATCAACAATCGATATAACTAATCCACAAACCCAACGATTCCAAAATATCTCTATTAAACACAAGTCCGAACAATCTAACTCAAACAATTACGAATTCATTCCCATGATTCCACAAAGCCCACATATCGATTCGATAAGGCGAGTATACAAACTTAACCGAAATATTCCAATCAATTTCTCTTTCAAAACTTCAATCAAACACCTTGAAGGCGGAATTCAAAGGTATATTCGAATCATCAATCAACAAACACCAACCACATCAAGAACACGAAGAACATAATCACAAACATATATATCCTTCAATATTACATGATTCTAGCCATCGATACGAACTAAACCACCAAAATATATCAAGAATCTCAAACATCCCAAAATATTAGAGTTCAAGCCAATTACCTTCAATCCGGCGACAGAGTCAATAATGATGTTATAATCCTTGTTCCAAGCTTTCCTAGATGTTATCACTTGATAAACCAACTCAAAAGCTGAGGTTTAGGGGTTAAAAATCGAGTTTGGGTGATTTGGGATGAAAGGGGATCGTGTAGGATGGATTGGGAAATGAAATTCCCGACTGCTTTACGTTTTTATACACCCAGGCATGTTAGCGTACGCTAACTTCATCAATAGCGTGCGCTGCTTGTTCCCAGAATACAGACAGTATAGTTTTTGCCATTTTGAGCATAACTCACTCATCCGGACTCCGATTAACTCATCGTTTGAACCATTAGAAAGCTAACTCGATGCTCTATTATACTGTTATGTTTCATAATTTTTTGAGTTTTCAAGAATCGGTGGTGATTTTCCAAAGTCGAACCTTATACACATTACTTTCCAAACAAGTGTCCAAATCTTATTTCCACTAACATTTCAACATATAGTCTTCTTAATCATATCATATACACCAAGAATCATAATCACTTGCATGTTCATCATCATACGAAGTAAACAATAACAACAACATTAAAAACCCGAAATGAAGGGAGATATTAACCAACATATCTCTTGAAGAAAAACAACACCGTTCAAAACCACACGAATCATATCATTATCCGCATATCAACCATATTATCAACATAACTCAGTAATCCATCTCATAACCATACTCATCAACTCATAAACATGATGATCATCAACTCAAGAACATCATATACAATCCAAAATAAAATCCCAAAGTGGAGAGTAATTACCTCTTTGAAGGAATGGATTGAATCCCAAGGTTGAATCCGTTTTCAATCACTTCCAAGCTTCAAATGTTGTTAGGAATGATCAACTCAAGTGTTTGGAACCTCAACTTCTCTCTAAGACCTCTCTCTATCGGTTCACATGAAGAAATGGACGAAAATGACGAATAATGGCCAATTGCACTTGTATATATACTGTAAATTACTAACGTACGCTAACATCTTCAGTTAACGTACGTTACACACTTAGCGTGCGCTAACTGTCTTTGTTAGCGTGCGCTATCGAAATCCAGAGGCAACTGTCTTACTGCATGAAGTGATTTACGTACGCAATGCCCATGCAATAGCGTACGTAAATGCCTCTATTTAGCGTACGCAAGTGTCCTACCTTAGCGTGCGCTACTCATAGTTGACTCGTTTGTCTGTATGCTTCCGAAGACAGGTCCACACGCCGAAAGTTCTGACGAGGATAAGATTCCTTTTTGTCCGATATACAGTTAACGTGCGTTAATCAACATGCATTAGCGTGCGCTATCACTACATTACAACATCCGTTGACTTATCAGAACGTGCGTCGAAAGTGGCCTGGTCCACACGCAGATTCCTTCCGATCTGACTGCATTAGCGTGTGTTATCTTATATTCGTAGCGTGCGCTAAACCTGCACGATAGCGTGCGCTACTCATGATTATTAGCGTGCGCTAATAATGTTACACTTAGCCATTTTCAGCTATTCTTGTCCAACGTCTCAACATACAGAATACGAATATACGAAATACTGAATACATATACTCCTTCCAACAATATTCTCAAATACAATTGTCGACCAAATACGACAATTATACTAATACAGATGTCTCAGTCCTTCAATTATTTTATCCATACTGTACAGATTCCACGCTGTACAACATAACTCGGATAAAATAACATTAAACAATAGTAGTAGGAATTCCGGATATTACAATCAACGAGTCATTTAGAAAGTTTAATTGTTCATTAATGCAAAGTTTAATTGTTTATTAATTTAAAAATTTTTAAAAACTTATTCAATCAAAATACAAAGTTGGTTGGATTTTTTTGAATTTTTTTATTTTTGTACTATTATAAATTAGTAAATAAAAAACCTTTTTAGATTTGTAATATAACCAAGTTAAACGTTGGTTTTAATTAAGAAAATAATTTATATATAAGTAATGTTAATAATTTAATATGTATAGTAAATGGGATGATATGGATAGCGTGAATGGAAAGCAAGAACAGTAAAAAAAAATGGTTATAATTGCTTCTTAAAGGATCGAACACACGTCTAAGACAGGAGCCATTAGTGCCTTAACCAACTAGCTAGCTTGAATATGTGATCTAAGTTCTCATATATATATATATATAGTATATGTATTTAAAAAAGCGGGGCGGCCATGGCCCCCAAAGGCTCCTATGGTGTTCCGCCCCTGCAGGTACCTTCTAGACTTCTTCAATTTTTCCTTGTTATTCTATATGATTTATTTATTTCTCAAATATTATTTATGTCTTAATCACACCCCATGCCCTCATCACAGTAACTGCATTTCATTTAAAATCAAAAATACTATATTATATATATTATGTAACAAAATATAGTGGCATATGGGATAAGGTAGATATTGGATAAGGGGTTAAGTTTAAGAAGTGGTTGGTTAGTTATTTGAAATTTGAAATCTTGCAATAAATAGTTATTGAGATTTAGAATTTAAATCCGGCATTTTAGAAGCTAGAACAAACAGGCTATTAAGGTTTTATGCTCTCCTATATTTTAAATCTATTGAAATATCCTATTTTGCATGGTTAATATATGTGACATTCTTTACTTGCCATTCCGTATACTTTTTTTTTTTTTTTTCCACACACGCACACGAGGGAGATTGTCCTCTGTCCTGAGTACTCCCCAAAGAGGCTCGAGCTCACCCCCGATCTAGAGGTAAGTTTGTCAGCATGACCTGATCGCCTCATTGTCCCCCGCTTGGTTACAGGCCCGCGCTTTGCCGTTCCGTATACTTCTTTGTAATGAGGTTACATGTTTACACGTGACTAATTCTCGCGGAACAACATGATACTTTTAGAAATTAGAACCGCCTCACGCAAACCGCAAGATGTGTATATAACTTTTAGGTTCTAATATGGTCAACTGCCACGAAAAATGAGTTGTCTCACAAATGATTGTTTTATACTGACCCTACTATTCAGCTATGGGTTCAAGCCAAGATTCAACCTTCACACTGTCACTTAATTATATCAATTATCCCATTCAGTGTGCCGGGTGGTTCGAACCCTTGACCTCTCAAAAATGAAGCCAGAAATACTTTCTGTTTACTTGTTTACTGCCAAAAAAAAGTGTAGGAATTGATAAATTAGTTGTTTGCAAACTAATTAAAACTTAAAAAGAGAGGGTTAGTGAGTAAATTGTAGAAGTGCATATTTGTTGTATAAGTCAAATCACAAACACAATAAAAAATTTAGGGTCATGTGGTTTATACCCCCTTATTAATTTTTGACCAATTTTTTGGATCATGCTTCTCCTTTCTTAGATGGTGTTTTTTGACTTTATTTGTGTAGACATTTTTTTTTATTCTTTTTCTTGATCAAGTTTTATAAATTTATATTATATGGGAGTTATATTATATGTTAATAGAATCTGTTCAGTTTGTTGTTTAAAAATCTTTTGGCTGTAATGTGGGGTTTAAGAAATTAAAATATCAAATCATGTATAAAAGGTTTTTATCTGTTGCACCAAGACAATATCAATTTACTAAATTATTTTATATTTAGAAAAATGCATTTGTTTTTCGAAACTATAAGTTACTCAATTGCTATAAGTTTCAGTTACTAAACTATAAGTGAAGGCAATATGGCAATATTTTTTCAAGTCTCAGTTACTAAATTGCTACTGTATTTATTTGTCATATACAAATGGTCTTAAAAGGTTTTGAGTGGCAAGCTTTTTTACACTAGTTATTTATTTGGATGGAAAAGATGAAGTAGAGTAAAAGAAATATTTAGTAGGGTAGTTCTGCGGTCCATCAAAAATGTACTTAGTGAATATACATCAAGTTAAAATGTACTTAATTCTCACCGTTAGATTAATTGTAAATATAATGAAATCAGTAGTACTAAATCTTAGCCATACGAGGCTTTATTCAACCCGTGCGATGCACGGTCTTTGGTTGAATATCTACGTGTTTTGTACGTAATGTTGGTGCAGACGGTTGAATGAGCATATGGCGGAATTTAGATGCCTTTTAGATAAGTTTATAGGGTTTTTTATTGTTATTGTCTATTTATTTTAGTCTATGTAATTAGTTATATGTAATGTATTGTATTTATTTTAGTTGATTTGATTGTGATGTTATCATAACTTTTGTATTTAAATTAGTTTATTTGCATTAAAAGTTACAATTAAAATAATCTTTTCACATGTAATCTTTTAATATGAATAAGTTACATAAATTTTTTTTGCTTATCGGGACAAAATCATGTATGACTTAACACATATTATTTCCCGTACATGGAAGCAAAACATTGTTTGTGACTATAAAAGTTGCTCCAATGTAACTATGTGTAGCATGAGATAATTATAGCTTACTAACTGACCCGTGCGATGTACAAATATTGTATTTAGTTGTTCATTACGTAATGTTTACCTGTCAGCCCTACCAAATGAAATTTCATGCTAATTATAAGTTGCACTATGACATATGAGAATGAACTGATAAATCCTTAAGATTTTAATTATATGTTAACCTGTGTGGTCATAATCAGTATCATGTTGACCCGTGTGGTCATATTCAATATCATGTTGACCCGTGTGGTCATATTCAGCTTTGAAACAACCCGACTTTCTTGACACCACAACTTTGTCAACAACATCAATGTAATTCAATGATTACTTTTTCCCTTTCATACGGCATACTTAATACGGAAAATTTTACTTCATAGTCTCAAAAGACAATTTACCAAAACACAACCCACTATGTTATTCGTTTCACTTAATTTCAATATATGCACATATTATATAAATAACTACGAAATTATAATTCAATGATTATCCCTTTAGTATTATGATGACGGCTGACAACATGTTTTTAGTTAAAAATCGAATTAATATTAACAAAATATGAATAAAAACAACTCAATTATAATATTAAAAACCAAAATGTTGTGTAATCAAATGAAAGCATAGAAATAAATTTCCGTAATCAACTTAATAAGCGAAACAACAGAGTAAAAATATCCAAATGTTCAATGAATTGTCTTGGTGAAACTTATATTCAACTTTATTCCTGTCTTTTCTTTATGACTCATTTTTGTTGAACAAATAATTAATGTTGAACAAATGACGTATTGAGATTTTTTTCTATTATAGTTTTTTTTTTTTGTTACATCTCACTATGCATTATTATAGGCTTAATTAATTATATTTAAACTTCTCAACACCAAACATTTTTTGCAAATGAGGTCATAGTGTATTTAAAGTTTCATCTAAATGGATTAATCCATTAGGAAAAATATGTTTTCAAAGTTTATATGGTCTTTACCTATGGATGCAAAAGTGTATTAAAATTGATTCTATGATCTAAGAGACAATAACATGAGAAAGATATTTGTTTTTCTAAAGGAAGTCTTCTAACAAACATTAATATTTGTTCCTTAATCATCCATTAAAATACTATGCAATAGCAACAAAAAAGGACAAAAAACACCTCATATAACAAATTGTAGCATTCAAAGTAAAAAGGTCTAAGGTCATGCTATAAGATGTTGAGAACCTTAATGTTAGTTAAATATGGCCAACATTAGTAGGAGCAAAATATGTATATATTCGTATACACATTCAATTGACATATTCAAGGGTGTTGTATGTTCATATTAAATGCTATATTACATAAGATACATATATACCTAATATAAGTTGCTACATGTAAAAAAAATAGCTACTTTCCTTTTTTCTCTTTGAAGACTTATCACACGATTTTTTTTTTATCCAATATTTTTATTCGACACACAACATTTAAAAAAGGATAAGCATAAAATCTCAGCCCGTAAATCATGCTATTATACCACGACACAATCAATGCAAATCAATCACCATTACACCTTTCCTAATAAGGAAAAAAAAAAAGACACGCTCCTTCCTTTGGGCTTTATATCCAATCCGGATCTTTTTTTTCTTTCTTTCATACATTAACAACAAAGAAAACATATATAGTTCCCGGTTCTTCATCTTCACTCAAAGGTTTGCTGCTGTTGTTGCTGTTCAATCGTACCAAGGGTTTCATATTGGGTATCTTGAATCGTGGTCTAGTGTTCTTGTGTTCTTTCTCTTTGTCTCGCATTCCACTTTTTCGGATATAAAAAGAAGCTAAGCTTCAAAAGATGGATCGATGATGATGTACTTCTCTTCGTGTTTCGATCTTAAAAGGTCTAAGATGTTGTTGTTATACACGAAAGAGAAGAAAAAACTGAGATCTTTTATTATTATTTCTTCGTTTCGAGTCGTGGCTGTGTTTGGAGACGGGATTTTTTGATGTAATTGATTGTGTTCGAGTGGTGAGATGGGTTTAGGATAGTCTGATTTGTTGATGTTGTCGATTTGGAAAAAGCTCGAACCATTCTGAGAAATGATGGCGGTGAAACTGATGATATCGGATTATTTATAATCTTCAAAATCTAGTTGAAAAGTTGTAAGCATTCTAAACCATTAAGACATAACATTTATTTCAAGCACATCAAACCAAACCAAACCAAACCAAACATACCCAGTATATCCCGCTCAAAGCAGGGTCTGGGGAGGGTAGGATGTACGCAGACCATGCCCCTACTTATTACGGTAGGGAGGCTGTTTCCGTGAAGATCCCCCAGCTTAGTGCACAACAGAATCTTGTGTGATAAATACAAAGGAAAATATATGATTCAAAAAAGCTCGAGACCATACCTGAGCCCATGGCTTGATCCACATGGGACTTACCTAAGCGGAATTTGGCTACTTCACTCCCGATGAACGTTGCTCTAACAAAAGAGAAGTTAGCTCTGCGCACAACTCCCTGTCAAAAATACACCACACGCAAAGACAATAGGATAAAATATACAATAAAAGTAAAAATGCAATGCTCTAGGTCAAATCTAACCGAGACAACCCAACCCTGAGGCTCTCAACTACAGCACCGCTCCCTACAAAAGAATCCACAACTCTGATCTGGTGCCTCCAAGCGTACCTATCAACAGTCATGGTCTCAGAAAGGTTTAAGGCCTTCAAATCTAATCTCAGTTGGTCCTCCCAAGTCCTCCTCGGTCTGCCTCTCCTCCTCTCCCCGACAACCATTAAACTCTCGACCCTCCTCACCGGAGCAGATGCCTGCCTCCTGCGGACGTGGCCAAACCATCTCAATCTCCCTTCCCTAACTTTCGCTGAAATGGGCGCCACTTCCAGCGCGTTCCTGAAAACCCCGTTCGCAATTCTATCTAACATTGTGCGACCACACGACCAACGTAACATTCTCATTTCAGCCACTTCCAACTTGCTCTCAAGCGACTTCTTCATCGCCCAACATTCGGAGCCATACAACATTGCAGGTCGGATTGCCGCTCTATAGAATTTACCCTTCAACTTTAGAGGGACTTTCTTGTCGCACAGGACCCCAGTCGCTGCTCTCCACTGTAACACCCCCAAAACCGTATGGGAATATTACACGCCGTAAACCCTTTCCGCAAGGATCTACCAGGCTAAACGTCCATAAACAACCAAATGCTTGCCCGTCCAGGGTCAAACAATATAATAATACACTGGCCAAGGTCACTTACACATAAACACACGCACCGATGAGGTCACACAACTCTATCAACAGGATCGACTAACAATATTACCCACACAGGGTCGAAATACAATACAAATGAAGACCGAATCAACTCTAACAATACAACTAAACTCTACCAACTCTCAACTCTTGATTAGTATCGCACTCGTCATCCCCTTGTGCCAATCCTGTGATCGCTCCCCTGAACCTGCATGTACCGGACGCAGAATAGACATCCACCCCGAATACTCGGGGTTAGTAAACTCCACTGTTTTACTAGTGCAAGTATCAAACCATACGAAATGTAACAAGCAAATAGCAACTATGAATTTAATACGCAAATCAATTATCAAAATGTTCCCGAGAAGTTTTAGAATTTCGAACTCAAGTAAGAGATATTTGAAAAGGAACACATCATCTCGGGGATTTTTAAAGAAGAAAATCTTTTGGACCTCGAGTCCCAATTTACAAAACCTTTTCGTAAACAATAGGGCCTTAGCCCGATTCTCGTTTCAAAGCATACTAAATAATATATCATTATGCGTCCGAGATCCATATTTAAAATGTTACCCGAACAATCACCGCTACACGATCACTATTCGTACACATCATGTACCGAACTCCGGAGGCCTCGACGGACCTTACCCGGACTACACACATTGTTCGTACACATCATGTACCGAACTCCGGAGGCCTCGACGGACCCTACCCGGCTACAACACACACTGTTCGTACACATCATGTACCGAACTCCGGAGGCCTCAACGGACCCTACCCGGCTACAACACACACTGTTCGTACACATCATGTACCGAACTCCGGAGGCCTCAACGGACCCTACCCGGCTACAGCATCGTTCTTACACATCATGTATCGAATTCCAGAGGTCTCGTCAGACCTTACCTGGATCACACACCTTGTCCGTACACGTCATGTACCGGACTCCAGAGGCCTCGTCAGACCCTACCTGGATCACACACTTTGTTCGTACACATCATGTACCGAACTCCAGAGGCCTCGTCAGACCCTACCTGGAACACACACACATCGACACGACACAATTCATAATCATAAAATGTCAAGTCATTCCACATTACACCGAATGTACATTCAAGCAAGTAAACCAAAACAACACAAACATCATGATCATCACAACGACTCTTAACCAACACAACACACAATCGGTACACATTACATTGAAGAAACACGTGTACAACCATCTCATATGTACATCGCAATCCTGCACAAATGGCACAACGCCTAACACGTATACCAATATATCGCTATTATCACAAAGCCTTCAAATTTCGGAAAACACAACCAACTCAAACGGAACATATTTACGGAGGCAAGCAAAATCGTTATACATATCATACGTAATTACTATTCACAAGATACAAGTCGTATAATAAGATACTTGCCTTAATAACCGCTACTAAACGCTCCGAAGAACACGGTTTGACCGGGAAGCTCGGACCCCGAAGAAGACAATGAACGGAAGGGTTCCGACTCGAGTTCTTCACAAGAATTCGACCCTAACAACATAAATTCAATAAATCAACGATCATACGAGGAAGAATAATCGTAGAACGCCCGAAAACCCCTCTATGACATTTTACCGGACACCTTCAAGGCGTCGGTCAAGAACTCGACCAAAATAACGAATCGATACGATCCGACCATGGCTTAACAAGGGAAATGATACAATACATCCTAATAATCATCAATCCATCACAATCTTAAGTTAAATCGGATTAAACGGGCGAAATCGAACAAAATACCCAAAATCCCCAAAATTAGATTTCTAGAAAATCTGACCTGATTCGCTCGATCAAGGGATGTTATAGGATGGATGATTGATGATATGAACTCCAAAACTTCATGGATTTGTTGACAAACAACATCTCTCCATGATAGGAGCAACTCCACCGCGGGGAGAAGTGGAAGAAGGAGAAAAATGGCAAGAAAACGTCACTGGGCCTTAAATAGAGCCGCACAGTGTGTCGCGGCCACGGGAGTGTGCCGCGGCACGAGGCCAAAAATGGCTCCGGTGGTCGGCAGGTGTGCCGCGGCTCAGCCGGGCGTGTGCCGCGGCACCCAGACATCGGTTTGGCCGAAAATGCCACAGAGTGTGCCGCGGCTGGCCGGCATGTGCCGCGGCCCTACGGCACGGCCGCTCGGCCGGAAGTCGCTGATCACTACCGCCGTGACTCGGCCAGAGCCGCCGATCACCGCGGCCGTGACTCGGCCAAGACTGCCTGGGCCTGATTGCCGGCCATGTCGGGCCGGCCAACTCCGACGGCCCGAACGACCCCGAAACCCGAACTCCGAATACGAATCGATGATACGGTTACGACGTACTCGCAAATACGAATCTAAGAGCTAAGAGAACACACAATTCCGACCACCAAGGCTCGAATTCGACAACTAAGTAATTACCCAAAACTTTGGGAAATTACGAAAATGGCCCAAAACGTCCGAAAATCACGATACGCGATCGAAACACCAAACCAAAGCTTGCAACAAGAATAATAACATTAAATGAACTTACGAGAAACTCGAAACAACAGTTTCGGACGAGATTCGCAAGAATCGAACTCAAGTGCGGAAAAGCGTCTAAAAAGCACGGAACTCAACAAAACGACACCGAAACGAGCTCGGATGACAAAAAGTGCAGAATTAATCATTCTCGAAATGACGAAACGGTCATGAGAGAGTCGTCAAAACGGACTTCGTCCGAAAAAAGAAATTTACCGAAAATCGAAAATTGCGGATATTACATTCTACCCTCCTTAAAAGAAGTTTCGTCTCGAAACTTAAAACAAGTAGGGAGAAGAAATATCCCGCCAGGAAAAACTCAACGAGATACACAAGAAGTGCATAACTCATGCCCAACGGCGAAACGTTACAAGCAACGCAACGGAATATACGGCGTGAAAACACGCTCCACGACGACCAACACGACGCCACCGGTATAGACATAATAAAATCAACAAGTGACAAGCGTCATCAAACAGATAATACAATCGAGTCGATTATCTGAACAATCATAAAACACAACGAACAAAAATCAATACGATTGACCAACCCAACGGTTCATCAATCAAAACGCGAGCCAAACGCTGAACAAATACGGAATTCCACTGCCCAAGGGTTGGAAGATCGAAACGAGACTAATTTCTCGAACTTAAGGAAATTACGAAGGAGTCTGAACATTCAACAATCATGAATCGAGATCAACAAAAAAAAAACGAACAATCAATGATCAACCATAACGATCGAGTCAACAAAAATCGAATAATCATGTTCGGATCACGAAGAACAATAAGGTTCAACCGACAAACTCCGAAGTTCACATCTTGACTCGAGACAAAACATGATCCGGTGAAAACAACAAGATGTGCACCCACATAAGATCCACAGGAAAAGGAATAGCAATTGAAAAATCACAACGACAAACGAGTTATTCCGAAACAATACCACACTCGTTCGATCAACAAAAGCAAGGGGCAGGACAAGCTCAGAAAATATCAACGAACATAAACGAGTCAACAGAGTCGAAAATACAGAGGTTCAAAATCCAATCCACTTCGAATAAAAGAACTAATAAAACCAGATGATGTCACTTCCGAACAAGGTTCACAAGAATCGGACCGAACTCGAAAAAGTCACAGCGATAACCAAATCGACCCACAACAAGATCACAGCTCGTTCGAACGATGAAATCGGAATACAGAACAAGTTCAGAAAGTATCAATGAACACGAGCGAGCCGATAGAATTGAGAAAGAGAAAATGTAGAAGCCAAAAATAATACGGGTATTATATTCGACCTCTTATAAAAGAAATGTCGTCCCCGAAGCTCACAACAACGGAAACAAGTTAACCACACAAAAAGCAACCGGCGTAAAATCTCCACCGGGCCTCTCGAGCCGATCCCGATAATCAGATCAAGCGCGAACTCCGAAAGTCTCGGTAGCCAATTCGCAAAACTAAATTCGGTGTCCCTCGAGTCTGCACTCGAAATGTGTTACCGACGAGAAGGACAATTTACATGTGCATGCCCCAGCGCATCACGGTTGAAATGTCTCGGCTCGGCATACCGAAAATACAAAATGCTAGATATAATGGGGCATAACGTCGCAAAACAACATAGCGGAGAGGCCAACTCAAAGACAACAAAGAATCATAACACATATCATATACAAGGATTTCCATCGTAAAGTAATACACACACAAACAATACAAGAACGACGGTATCGTCGGCAACCTTAACGGCCCGAACAATAACTAGCACATAATTACAAACATCGTGAAACAATCACACATGTACACAAACGTACAAACCCAAGCTTTAATACCACACAGTGCGATAACACGCAAGTCACCACGAAATGACAACATTAAAGATCGTCATCACACCTCCCACAATGGGACAACAAAAACAGATGCATGGCGACCGACTCAACGTTCACACCACCAATTCCATCATACTCGGAGCTAACATTCTAACAACAATGTGAATATCATACACACATTCTGGTCTACAAACAGAATGATAGGTTTTAAAACGAAAACCACCTTTTGGAAACAGTTTGGAAACACCAGTTGATCTTGAGTATCATTTTACAAAAAGTTGAACAAACCTCATTTTCGAGACCTTGAAAATCATCTTGCGTTGAACAAAAATGAGGACACCTTCTCTTAGTGAAAAACTTTCGAATATTTGACCCTCGGGTCTAAGTAAAAGTGTTTATAAAACATTGAAAATATCTCAAAACATTTTGGGTCCTCGAGGTAGAAGAATTTGAAACATATTGTGGCACCTTGGATGTACCACGAGAGAATAATTCATTTTAAAAGTACGTCTCGAAATTTATTTTCTAATATACTAAAGGTTTTTAAAGATAATTCAATGTGATAGAATGCCCAAAAACTCTAGTTAATTACGCAAATTATTATAGCGCCGTGGGTCCTGCTACTGGAACTCACCAGCTAAAAACCATTTACAACGTTAAAAATGCCGATGACGGTAATATTTCAAAAACTCACAAAAGCCATTTACAAAATACTAAGTATCATGACAAGAATTTTGCCAAAACGTTCAAGGCCATAACGCCAAAAACTCGGTTAAAGGAATCGGTTTTCGAAATCAAACTCAATTGGCAAAAGGTCGAAAGCCATTTGAAAGAACTCACGCAGCGGAAAAAAAAAATACAGTCCAACATGCACAATCCAATTGAATACGTCTCACATCATCTAGTTTAAACATATAACAAAACCGCTCCTTGGAGTTTCTCACGAACTCAATCGTCGATACCTTATTCGAAACCCAACAAGGTTCTCAATTTTCACACTATACCACCCCTCACAGTGGTTCAAAGGTAAAACAACAATAGGTCCAGTTTTATACATGTATTATATGTCACACGTATTAAATACAACTATATTCACAACACCGTGCAAATAAAATTATGCACCGCAATTAACTCATTTAGATACAATCATGATACACAGGTACTTCGTATAAAAGAGGAGACTTACGTCCACAGGCCGCACGGAGATGACGGTCGCCCACGATACTAATCTCATCCGACAACATATCCGACACGTTGTGACTACGCACAACTCAACTTGTCACCTGACGACTCGAACGACAAGACAACACATTACTCGACAAACCACGACTCGACTCGACCCGACAGCCTAGGTTTCCGCAACCTAAGCTCCGATACCATAATTGTAACACCCCCAAAACCGTATGGGAATATTACACGCCGTAAACCCTTTCCGCAAGGATCTACCAGGCTAAACGTCCATAAACAACCAAATGCTTGCCCGTCCAGGGTCAAACAATATAATAATACAGACCGTCAAGGTCACTTACACATAAACACACAGACCGATGAGGTCACACAACTCTATCAACAGGACTGACTAACAATATTACCCACACAGGGGTCGAAATACAATACAGCGGAAGACTGAATCAACTCTAACAATACAACTAAACTCTACCAACTCTCAACTCTTGATTAGTATCGCAGCTCGTCATCCCCTTGTGCCAATCCTGTGACTGCTCCCCTGAACCTGCATGTACCTGGACGCAGAATAGACATCCACCCCCCGAATACTCGGGGGTTAGTAAAACTCCACTGTTTTACTAGTGCAAGTATCAAACCATACGAAATGTAACAAGCAAATAGCAACTATGAATTTAATACGCAAATCAATTATCAAAATGTTCCCGAGAAGTTTTAGAATTTCGAACTCAAGTAAGAGATATTTGAAAAGGAACACATCATCTCGGTGATTTTTAAAGAAGAAAATCTTTTGGACCTCGAGTCCCAATTTACAAAACCTTTTCGTAAACAATAGGGCCTTAGCCCGATTCTCGTTTCAAAGCATACTAAATAATATATCATTATGCGTCCGAGATCCATATTTAAAATGTTACCCGAACAATCACCGCTACACGATCACTATTCGTACACATCATGTACCGAACTCCGGAGGCCTCGACGGACCTTACCCGGACTACACACATTGTTCGTACACATCATGTACCGAACTCCGGAGGCCTCGACGGACCCTACCCGGCTACAACACACACTGTTCGTACACATCATGTACCGAACTCCGGAGGCCTCAACGGACCCTACCCGGCTACAACACACATTGTTCGTACACATCATGTACCGAACTCCTGATGCCTCAACGGACCCTACCCGCCACAAAGATCGTTCGTACACATCATGTACCGAATTCCAGAGGTCTCGTCAGACCTTACCTGGATCACACACCTTGTCCGTACACGTCATGTACCGGACTCCAGAGGCCTCGTCAGACCCTACCTGGATCACACACTTTGTTCGTACACATCATGTACCGAACTCCAGAGGCCTCGTCAGACCCTACCTGGAACACACACACATCGACACGACACAATTCATAATCATAAAATGTCAAGTCATTCCACATTACGCCGAATGTACATTCAAGCAAGTAAACCAAAACAACACAAACATCATGATCATCACAACGACTCTTAACCAACACAACACACAATCGGTACACATTACATTGAAGAAACACGTGTACAACCATCTCATATGTACATCGCAATCCTGCACAAATGGCACAACGCCTAACACGTATACCAATATATCGCTATTATCACAAAGCCTTCAAATTTCGGAAAACACAACCAACTCAAACGGAACATATTTACGGAGGCAAGCAAAATCGTTATACATATCATACGTAATTACTATTCACAAGATACAAGTCGTATAATAAGATACTTGCCTTAATAACCGCTACTAAACGCTCCGAAGAACACGGTTTGACCGGGAAGCTCGGACCCCGAAGAAGACAATGAACGGAAGGGTTCCGACTCGAGTTCTTCACAAGAATTCGACCCTAACAACATAAATTCAATAAATCAACGATCATACGAGGAAGAATAATCGTAGAACGCCCGAAAACCCCTCTATGACATTTTACCGGACACCTTCAAGGCGTCGGTCAAGAACTCGACCAAAATAACGAATCGATACGATACGACCATGGCTTAACAAGGGAAATGATACAATACATCCTAATAATCATCAATCCATCACAATCTTAAGTTAAATCGGATTAAACGGGCGAAATCGAACAAAATACCCAAAATCCCCAAAATTAGATTTTTAGAAAATCTGACCTGATTCGCTCGATCAAGGGATGTTATAGGATGGATGATTGATGATATGGACTCCAAAACTTCATGGATTTGTTGACAAACAACATCTCTCCATGATAGGAGCAACTCCAGCCGCGGGGGAGAAGTGGAAGAAGGAGAAAAATGGCGAGAAAAACGTCTGCTGGGCCTTAAATAATAGCCGCACGGTGCCGCGGCCCAGGGAGTGTGCCGCGACACGGGCCAAAAATGGCTCCTGGTGGTCGGCAGCAGCCGCGGCACTGCGATCAGTTTGGCGAAAAATGCCACAGAGTGTGCCGCGGCCGGCATGTGCCGCGGCCCTACGGCAAGACGGCCGCCGGCCGGAAGTCTGCTGATCACTACGGCCGTGACTCGCCGGAAGCCGCCGATCACCGCGGCCGTGACTCGGCAAGATCTGCCTGGCCCAGATTGCCGGCCATGTCGGCCGGCCAACTCCGACGGCCCGAACGACCCCAAACCCGAACTCGAATACGAATCGATGATACTTACGACGTACTCGCAAATACGAATCTAAGAGCTAAGAGAACACACAATTCACCACCCGAAGGCTCTAATTCGACAACTAAGTAATTACCCAAAACTTTGGGAAATTACGAAAATGGCCCAAAACGTCCAAAATCACGATACGCGATTGAAACACCAAACCAAAGCTTGCAACAAGAATAATAACATTAAATGAACTTACGAGAAACTCAAACAACAGCTTTGACGAGATTCGCAAGAATCGAACTCAAGTGCGGAAAAGCGTCTAAAAAGCACGGAACTCAACAAAACGACACCGAAACGAGCTCGGATGACAAAAAGTGCAGAATTAATCATTCTCGAAATGACGAAACGGTCATGAGAGAGTCGTCAAAACGGACTTCGTCCGAAAAAAGAAATTTACCGAAAATCGAAAATTGCGGATATTACATCCACCTTAGCCACCCGCCTTGATGCGATGCGTGACATCATCTTCACACTCACCTTCCTTCTGAATGATCGAACCCAGATACTTGAACTTATCCGTACGGGGTACGATCTGATCCGCAATCATTACCTCAACATCTTCCTCGTTGGCCTCACCACTAAAGTTACACCAGAGATACTCGATCATAGACCCGCTCACACGCAAGCCCTGGGATTCTAACTTAGCCCTCCAAAGCTCCAACTTCACTTCATCTTCCGAGCAATAATTGACGATTATGGCTTGAATACATTCTTTTGTGCACAATTATTTTAGAGTTTAAGGTGTTGCTTTAAGCATGTTGTACGGTAATTTTTTTTGTGCACAACCCCCCCTGCACATTAAATTAAGGGGGATAAGCTTTAAGTATTATAGATATTTATTGTAAATCTAGTACAAGTATTTTGTTAGAGTCGTACTTTTAGAATTGAAATTACGTATTTAACCTTTTACTTTTTATATTAAAAAATAAATTTCACACCAAAATAATTTTTTTTATTTTTTCCAATTCGGTAATTTTTTATTTATGAATTTTTCTATATTTCACTAAGGGATTCTGGAAAATCTAAAAAATCTGAAAAAATATGAAAAATTCCGGAAAATACAAAAAATCTGAAAAAAAATAAAAAAAAAATCGGAAAATTTTGAAAAATCTGATTTTTTTATTTATTTTGAAAAATTTTCGGAAAATTTTAGATTTTCCGATTTTTTTTACTTTTTATTTTTCTGACGGAAATTTTTAATGCTATCCACAATATTTGTGTGATTTCATAAATTTTTGAAACCTTTGGTGTAAAAAATTTTTATCCAAATATATATATATATATATATATATAATGTACTACGATTATAATATATATGGTTAAGATGTAGTACCATCATTTATGATAAATTTATTATTAATCCAAATGTTATAATTAAGTAGAGATGTTAAACGGGCTCGGGCCCGTAGAGCTGACCCGTTTAACCCGCCAAAAAACCGGGTTAGGACCGATATTTCCTAGCCCGTTTAAATCCGGGCTTTTTTAGCCCGGACCGTTTAGCCCGAAGCCCGTTAGGGCTAACCCGAAGCCCGCTAGGGCTAGCCCGAAGCTTATATATATATATATATATATATATATATATATATATAATATATATTAATATTATATATAATATATATTGTTACTGTATTTGTTAATATAGTGTGTGTATATATATATATAAGTGTATTTTTTTGTTATATTTATTATAGTATAGTTGTTACTATATATATAAAATATATTGTTATTTTTTTTTACTTATAAAAATAAAAATAGATTTTTAAATATTTAGCCCGTTTAGCCCGTTTGAAACCCGTTAGTGGTTAGGGTTAGGCCAATATTTCTAGCCCGTTTAAATTTGGGCTTTTTAGCCGGACCGTTTAGCCCGCTAGGCTAGAGATGTTAAACGGCTAGCCCTAGCGGTTCCGGCCAGCCCTAACGGCTTCGGCTAAACGTCCGGCTAAAAAGCCCGGATTTAAACGGCTAGAAATATTGGCCCTAACCCTAACCCTAACGGGTTTCGGGCTAAACGGGCTAAACGGGCTAAATATTTAAAAATCTATTTTTTATTTTTTTTTAAGTAAAAAAAACGTTAACAATATATTTTATATATATATTAACACATATAATATAATAAATATAAAAAAAAATACACTTTTATGTGTGTGTGTGTATATATATATATATATATATATATATATATATATATATACACACTATATTAACAAATACAGTAATAATATAGATTATATATAATATTAATATATATTATATATATAATATTAATATAGTGTATATATATAATATTAATATAGTATATATATATCGGGCTTAAGCTAGCCCTAACGGGCTTGCCAACTAACGGGCTAAACGGTCCGCCAAAAGCCCGGATTTAAACGGGCTAGAAAATATCGGCCCTAACCCGGTTTTTTGGCGGGTTAAACGGGCCAGCCCTACGGGCCCGAGCCCGTTTAACATCTCTAGCTAGGGCTAGCCCGGAACCGCTAGGGCTAGCCCGTTTAACATCTCTATAATTAAGTACACCTTAAGGTAGTGTATGTTAACCAAATACAAGGAATGGTGAACCCTAGAATTCCCCATCTTTAATATTATAGAAAAATAATTTAGTAAACTGATATTGTCTTTTGTGCAACAGATAAAAACCTTTTATACATGATTTGATATTTTAATTTCTTAAACCCCACATTACACCCAAAAGTTTTTTAAACAACGAACTGAAAAGATTCTATTAACATATAATATAACTCCAATATAATATAAATTTATAAAACTTGATCAAGAAAAAGAATAAAAAAAAAATATCTACACAAGTAAAGTCAAAAAGTATTATCCAAGAAAGGAGAAACATGTCCAAAAAATTGGTCAAAAGTTAATCAATGGGATATAAAACAGCCAAAATTTAAAAGCATTGAATTAGAAATATAAGTTAGAAAACCATTTTTTATAGCGACAAACACTCTCATGGACTTGTTAAAACCCTACATATAAAACCCTACTTTAACTAAATTCATAATAACTTTAATTTTACTTTTTAAAACCCAATTTTTACACGCCTAGCATCCACAGCAGATCTCTCAAAAGTAATTCTAACTTTAAATTTGAGCTAAAATAATAAAAAGTGAGATAAAATGAGCATCCAACCGATCACTTATTTTAAGTTGGCCCACAAAAAAATTTACACCCCCTCAAATTTAATCCTAAATCTACACTCACTTTTTGTTGGCGTAAACATTTTCATTCTTGCGCCACAATTTTTCACTTCCCCGCGCCAATAATTTTTATGTCTCCCTCCAAAATCTTTATCATCTCTCTTCACTTTTCTTCTATCATTCAAGAAAAAAAAACGTGTGAAGTGTATTTCCATTAAGAGAAAAGAAGCCCCAGGAGACAATTTCATCTCAAGGTATTTCTTATTAATCAATTATGCATTCATTGGTAAAGGCGAAATTGCATGATTTTTTCCGATTTTCGTCACTTTGCTACTGCCAAATTATGCAGTGTTCTTATTTACCTTATTAGGGTTTGTTTGGATTGAGTGATCAAGCAACGCTTGCTTAAGGGAGGAGGAAAAATGGGAAGTACAGAGCTACGAATTGGCAAACATGATAGGTTTTAATTACTATATGAGATTGTGGTTCATTTACTAAATCCATGCTCTATATTGAATCATACCCAGTTTAGAAATTGATGCTGCATAGTGATATATAGTATGTTGATTTGTTTGTTTTGTGTGACGGTGAGAAATTTATATTTTTGGAGCCAGCAATTCCAGCTATTCCTTGAATGTGATTATATTTGTGAAAATGGTTACTTGTAGTTGGTTATATTAAATCAATGAAACTATATTTTGTATTCAGAAATGGAGGATGACATTTCCAATTTCACCACTCTGTTGCAACAAGGCTCACAAGTGTTAATGGAGAATGGGTCATTTGATATGTTATCTGATGTTACAAAATCGAGTTCAGTTGAAAAACGTGGAAAGAACTTTAATTAGGATGAAGATAAATTACTAGTATCAGCTTGGCTTAATACTAGTTTGGATGCCGCAGATGGAAATAACATGAAAGGGGATCGCTTTTGGAAACAAATAGAAACTTACTACACCAAATGGAAAAATGTTGATTGGCCTTCCCGTACTCGCAGCTCTTTAAATCATCGTTGGGGTATCATCCAACATGATGTCAATAAATTTTGTGGTTTCTTAACTCAAGTTGAAGGACTACACAGAAGTGGTGTTAGTAATGAAGATAATGTAAGCATTAATATATTAGATTTATATTATGTTAGTCTTGTTTATTTTTCTTGAATTGTATGGATGAAGTAAATGTTATTCTACAGATTCAAGAAGCACGGAGATGGTATCTGGGTATCGTGAAAAGTGCTTTCCGTTTCGATCATTGTTAGGTTCTTTTGAAGGATCAGGAAAAATGGAAGAGTCGCGATCAATTGGCTGGTATTAAAAGGAAAAAGCTACCAGCACTGTCTAATCATTCAACTCAGGAAACTGTTAATCTTGGTGAAGATTGTGATGAAGCAAACAAAGAGAATTACAATAAAAGACCAGATGGACGAAAAGCTGCAAAGGAAAGGAAGAAGTTGCTTGGTGATGTTTCTGGATTCACAAATATCCTATCTGAGCTTAAGGATGAAAAGAAGAAAGCTCGTGTTGAGAAAATTGAGAAAATCAATTTATCGATTGAACAAAAAACTGAGTTTCTTCAACTACAAAAATCACAATTGTTGGAAGCACGAGAAGCAAATCGGATTCAAAATGAAAAGCTCCAAATGCAGGCGCGTATAGAGAATGAAAAGCTTCAATTGGAGCGAGATAGAGAAGACAAGAACATCATGATGAAAGATTTAAGTTCACTGGATGCAGAACAAAAGAAGTACTTTCAAATGCGTCGAATGGAGATTCTGGGACCAGTAAATGCTAATCTTTAATCCATGTGGAGCTTTGATTTTATAAACTCATTTCACATTGAAGTTTTATAAGAAATGCTGTTTGGTTTGAACTATTACTTGTGGACTTTGGTTTATGGTGCGATAATATCTAAACCCGCACCAGTCACCATGCATACACATTGCCGCATCTCTCTCCAGTCTCTTTTTTTGATAAGAATCAACGGCCAGGAAAGATAGTTAATTATCACAACTTTCATAGTTAATTTATCAGTGAAGCTATGTGAATGGGCAATGACTTCTCACAAAATAACTAAGAAAGCTGGATAAACTAGTTAGTATACCTATACAAGAAATCCAAATACACAAGTCAAAATAAAAGGAAACAGCAAGATAATATTAAAGTCGAGCATAACAAATGCTCAAAAATAAAATCTTTCATAATCTCAAAAGACATAAATTTTGAAACCATCTCAAGAAACGAAATAGCACTAACAACTTTCAAAATTCAATTCCAGTAAACACCAGTCTTCTTGAACTTTAACAATAATATAATAATACTTCTACGATTCACTATAAATTTTCCAGAGATGCTCAACAAGATCATCTTAAAGTTGAGTATGAATTGTTGAATCTCTCATTTCTATATGGCGCGCTACGAAGTCTTGGACTATATTCGTCCCTGGAGTTGAAACCTCAGGATTGGGTGGACCTTGAAGATCTTGATCATATTCATCAGCTGTCGCATTTAGGTATAGATGTCTCTCATTTTCAACAATCATATTATGCAATATAACGCACGCTGTCATTATTTGTTTTAGATCATTTTGATTATAGTAGCGCGCAGGTCCACGTACAATTGCAAACCTTGATTGTAGAACTCCGAATGCACGCTCAACGTCCTTCCTTAATGCTTCATGAATTTTAGCAAAATATTGTCTCTTCACTCCTATAAGAACTGGGATCGTTTTGACAAAAGTAGCCCATGTAGGATATATACCATCAGCAAGATAATATCCCTTGCTATAGTTATGGCCGTTAATAGAGAAGCTAATTGGAGCAGTTTGTCCATCGACTAACTCATTTAACAAAGGGGATCTTTCTAAGACATTTATATCATTATGAGATCCCGGCAAACCAAAAAACGCATGCCATAGCCAAGTATCCGAAGAAGCAATAGCTTCTAACTTAATTGTTGGCTTGCCACCCCGACCTGTATACATCCCTGACCATTCAGTAGGACAGTTCTTCCACTCCCGTTCCATGCAATCAATGCTTCCTAACATACCTGAAAATCCACGTTGATCACCATCAGCGAGCAATTTAGCCGTGTCATCTTTATTTGGTCTTCTCAGATATTCATCGCCATAAATAGAAACAATAGCTTTAACGAATCTTTTCAAACTTTGTGTTGCTGTGGTTTCTCCAATTTTAATGTACTCATCAAACAAGTCACATGTGACTCCGTAAGCAAGTATTCTAAGTGCAGCTGTTATTTTCTGAAGAGAAGATAATCCCAATTTTCCAGCAGTATTGCGTTTTTGAACGAAATACGAGTCATGTGCTACTACATCATCTGTAATACGAAGAAACAAATCACGATTCATGCGGAAGCGCCTTCTAAAATCACTTGCAGGATAACCAGGAGGGTCCGCAAAGTAATCCCGAAATAATCCTTTATGCGCCTCTATATGATTTCGATTTTCTGTTATACGGCCTGGGATCGATCCATAACTTGATCTTGGGTTTCTTTTGGTAGTCAGATTTTCAAAAGTTGTTTCCCCAACAACAATTGTTAATTCAACTTCCTCATCATCACTAGAGGATGAATTTGAATCACTTCCGAAAAATAAATCCATTATAAACAGACCTAAAGCGACTACTTGAGGTTGTATACCTGTGAAATTTATAAGAAATCGGGAGTGATGGCTTAAGATCCTTGAATCTGGAGTTTTCGCTAGGTTTGATTGAGAAAGATGAAAAGAATGAATAAAAATTCTGTTATATACAGATTTGGTTTGACAAAAAAGAGTAAATTGTCATTTTTATAAATTAGGCAATGAAATTAGGCAATTGTAAAATAGGGGTTAAAAATAATTTAGGAGAGGCTTTAGGAGTATTTTTAGGAGTAAAATTTTGAGAGATCCGTTGTGGATGCTCTAATATCTTTCTCATTCCTTCCCACCTCTATTTTTCATGTGTCACTCTCTCCTTCACCCTCCACTCTACAGCCGGTTTACTCTCTCTCTCTCTCTTTCTCTCTTTTACTTTTTTATTTCTTTTCCTCCACCCGCCATCTCTCTTCACTTCTGTTCTCTTCTTTTTTTTTTTTCTTTTTTGTTCTGTTTCTCTCCTCTTTTCTTACTGTATTTATACATAGTTTGAGTCTTTCTAGATCTATACTACCTTGATATTCATGGCGGTTTCAGATGGTTTTCAAATAGGATGGTTGTCTGAAATAGCAAAAGAAATATTTGAGTTAGTGGCGGCGATCGAATTTTTGGTCGGATGGGCTGGAGACGAAGAGGGGGGAGTGCGATCTGGAGAGACGAAGGGAAGCCGTGCTATCTGGACCAAAAAAAAGAGAAGCTGCCGATCTCGAAAGTGACGACGAAGGGAACTTGAAAATCATCCAAATTTTTTGAGTTCTGATTTTTTTGATCTTGGAAGATATGTATTGCTTTGGTCGTAAGTTTCTTTTTCTACTTTGTAGTACCATTTTACTTTTTTTTTTTTTTGAATGGTGAATTTCAACTTAGACTCGACCACTCCTAATCGGTATGTTGTCTTAACCGGGCTCACGCTGGAATCAAGTGGGGCATAATAGGTTCGCGAGTAAACTGTCTCGTCTCCATACAAGTTTGCTTGGTGGAGTATCATTTTACTATATTAAGTTTTTGATTTGTAATTTTTTTAATTAATTTTCTTGTTTAAATTCTCTTAGTCAACGAGACTTAAAAAACCAAATAACTAAAAAAAATATGGTTGTTTTGACTTATAGATTGTGTATTTTGACTTATGTTGTATGGATTGTTTTTTATAAATTTTTTACCACATAGTAATTTAAAATATCCCACGCTAATTTAAATTACTATTAGGTAATTTTATTAACAAGTTGTACGGTGGTGACTGGACGTGACCGGCGATAATGAAAATATCAATCGATACGTTGTTACCATATAATAATTTGGATTACCTGTCAGATAATCCAAATTATCAATGGGTAATTTTAATAAATGTGGGTGGTCGATGCTGGTCAAAATATCCATTCTAATATAAGTTATCAAATGGTCCAGTGAAAAAAACCATCGGCCTGTGACGACAGTCGGCCGAAGTCGAATAAAAGAAAGTTTCGGCGACGGCTGTCGGTGGTTGACCGGCGGCGACTGGTGGTTTACGGATGTCGGTCGGTCGACAGTCCACTTGTGTAAAATTCCTATTATTTTTTCAAATTTGAAAAACTGAAACCAAAGAAAACCGAACCGAAAAATGGAAAAACATAACCAGACCAAACCAGTTCGATTTCGGGTCAAACAGAATCGAATCGAATCGAATTGGACCGAAGTCAAAATCATCATATTGAAACGATGTCGTTTTAGTTATTTATAATCAAAAACTCTCGGCCAGAGTAATGTTTCTCTCTTGCGTCCTGCCTCTCTCCACTCTCAATTGCACGCAAGTCTCCTTTTTCCTCACAAACCTCAAGCGCCTCGCCCCCCTCTCTTCTCCCTCAGACATATCATCTTCGTCTCTCCGTCTGCATGTCATCTCCATCTCCATCTTGCCACCACTCGTATTCATCTTTGTCTCGCCACCCTCTCATCTCATCTCTGTCTCGCCGCCACTCATCTCCTTCTCTCTGCCTGCGTGCTGTGACTATCTTTTCCTACTCATCTTCATCTCTAACTTAGTCGCCTATAGTTCTATACTGTGTTGGGTTTGGTAGAACGATAGAATATGTTGGGTTTGGTAATTGGTTAAAGTTGTAACCAAAACTAAATTAACTAATGAATGCAAAGATCAGTTGCAAAGCAAATCAAGTTATTCATTGTCAAAATTTCATCTTGAAAAACTAAAAAAAAAACAATTAAACTGCATGTTATATACTATAATCATAACCTTATATTTGGGTAAGCTTGAGGTCGGAGAGTTTCAAATATGTGGCCATATAAATTCGATTCTTAAACTGCATGGGTTAGGCTTACATCTCATTCAAGTACTAATGAGTTTATACACTTCCAGTGTCCAGATCGCCAATATTGCAACTAATAACATTAAAAAATACCATGTTCAGTATTTTGAAGCAGCTCGATTACAATTTCCGTCTGTCCAACGTTACTTCAGCAAGCCAGATTTCGACAGGAGGCGCAGCGCTTGGTTCGAATTGTTCAAAACGGCAGAGGATCTTGAAACCTGCATTTTCCTTTTCTTCAAAAATTCCAGTGAATTTTGTACACATTGAGGAGGTGGTATATCCTTTAGGACAACAGCTTCTAACCTGTGAGCCAAAATAAGAAATGCTGAGGTTTATCTTATACGGATAATTAAAAATGATACTCTCGATTACACGCACGGAAAAAAAATGCCAAATTTCAAATTCCAAAAGAGTTGTACATTTGTTCAAATAATTAAAATACAAAGTTGTACATCCACCAGAGTGGGCTCTTCTAGTGGGATGTGTGACGGAGAGAGTAATCCTTATGTAGGACGACAGTGTCCGACTTTCAGGCATTAAAATACGTTTTTATAGCCCAGATCATTATCATAAGAGACTCCCAACATATCATAGATTTCTCGTTCTTGGAAGTCCATGCTTTTCCAAACCCAGAAACAGATCGAGTTCTAGGCTTCAACCATGAGGCAAATACTTGTATGCATACTTCTTCTGGTTGATCCATGCCATACTATATTCAGGTAAAATGATACACACTAGCTAACAGGGAATTTTGATGCGTCAATTAAGTCATATTTCATAATGTATGTGTTGACTTTTACAATATCAATCACGTAATATGACATGACTAGCAATTATCTTAATTCATCTCTATCTCATGATATTTCACATATAACTGGAAAAACCTATGATGCTGACGGTTTTGGAATCTCATCTCATTTCTCCTTTGTATGAAGGTCGCGACACGAAAGACATCTGGAGTAATATTTGCCACTTCGCTTATTGCATGATTTTATAGTGTTAATTAATTCTGGATGATTAATTGACATTACAATCTTCTTCATATTGGGATTAAGGTGATGGGGTAAACATAGAACAAAACTATGATTGAGAGGGAGATGGACTAACCCGGATATTTTCGACCTCCTCTTTTTCGATGCAGGCTTCTTCTCATCTTTCTCATCCTCAGAGTCTGATGTGAAAACTTTTCTGCAGATAAAAAAGTAAGCCTCAAGAGTTATGGGGTCTACATATACCAACACGATGTTGGCGTTCAAAATGGGCCAGGGAGAAGAATATTTTCATACTAATTAGGAGACCTACTTTTCGCCAGCCGCTAGTAGTTTGACAATGTCATCCGGCAGCATTCCTTTGTTATCCTGAGACTCTTCGTGCGTTTCACTTTCGATTTCATTCTTGGTGCTTTCTTCTTTGGGTAATGAACGAGGGGTCAACTTTTGTGCCCATTTTCTACGACGTTCTTTTCCCTCACGAGCAACCCTGAAAGAGTTCCGTCTCTCATTATTAATTATTAAACCACGCTGTACGGTTCTCAGCAATATCTAGTTAAGCAGACGTGTACAGAAAAAATGATAATTGATTTATGCAATTACATTGGAAATATAAATTTTAAAGGGGATAATTACAAAAACCACCCTGTAGGTTTAGAATGTTTACCCAAAAACACCGCCAACCTTGGAAATTACAAAACAACCCATGAGCTACTTTACTCGGACTCGGATACTAGTGCCGGACACAGCATGTGTACAAGTGTCCGCCTCGGCTATTTTCTGAAAGTTTCCATGATTTTAGCCTAAAATGAAGTGTCGAAGTGTCATAGAATGATACACATGTCGGAGTGTCGGAATTCCGACACGGGTACTTGGGGTGAAATGATGAGTCCGAGTAAGTAGTAACATAACCCGCGAGGTTTAATTTCATATTACATTCTTGCATCAACCGTTAGTTGACCTCATAGAATTTGTTGACAACAATAAATAAAAAACCTTGCAATCATACCCCTCAACTTTTCAAAACATTACAAATAAGCCTAACTTTTTGAATCAACGTTTGTAATATTTACAAAAAAAAAAAGGTTGAGTGATGTAAATGTAAAATGTACGAGACCGGTTATTTGTAATATTTACAAAGGCATAAGAATGTAACTGTAAAAATACTTGACGATATCAGCAATTTCCATTGGCTCCATAACAGCGGGTGAAAAATGCAAGTCGGGTATAAAAAATATATATGAATTTTCTATAACGACAACAAATAATATAAACAAATTCGACGATTTCATTAAGAAACATCGCAAATGGAATCTCCAAACAAAAAGAAGCAAACAAACAATTTATCTAAAGTTTTTTTCCTCAATATCTCTGTGAATTAGATGAAAGGGTAAATACTGCTGTATAGGTAAAGTAAGATTATGGAATACTTTATATCCTCATTTTGAACAAGACAATATAGCAAAACAAATCACAGCAACTGATGTATTATTAGAAGCGGATTAATTCAGCTGAGTGCCCCAATCATCAATAACAATATCTTCAAAGAGTTGGTCTCTTCAGACGGTCTCCCCCTCATGAAACCAGTTCCCCAAAACTAAACTTAAAAATAAAAAATAAATCCCAAAAAAATAAAATTAAAATCGATAGTCCCAAAATAGAGAGAGAGAGAGAGAGAGGCTTCAAAACCAACAGAGCTTATGGTGTGACTACATGAAAAAAAATGATAAAGGCAGAAACTTCGCATATTTTACATTACAACAATATAAAATTAAAAAATACCTGGTTTTATTTTCTGTCTGGACTCTTCTGATCTCCTCGTCTAGTTGTATCCCCTGAAAATTTTGAATGTAACTTAGAATTCCATACTTCATACCAACAAAGAGGGAAGTGTTTTAGCAGCCGATGGCTGATAACCTGCTGGGCGGTGAACTCCTCCGGCGCATCGGAATCGCTGTCCATTTCTTTAGGCTTTAGGCTTCAGATAACAAATTGGCAGGAAATTGATTTCAAGTTTTTAGGGTTTTAGGGTTAGTGTCGAAGTGGATTTTGGTTTTGGGCTCATTTTTTGATGGGCTTGGACACAACACTCTTAAGTAAAGCCCACAAAATAAGTCCAACTAGATAGCCCATACTTCCTCTCTTCTCTTATTGTCGCCGTATTAATTATTACATTACTCTCTCTGATCATCTTTTATAATTTATATATATAGAGTAGAGTTATATTAAATACCAAACTTTTCTTACATACCAAGGGACTCATCTCCACCATCCATCCAAAAAGAAATCAATGGTTGAGATTAAAAGCATTTAATATTTCACACATTTTTTATAATTTAAATATCTCTTAAACCGTTAGTCGTTAAGCGAAAATAATTACACCATCGCGACGAGCATTTAATTATCTTTCTATAGACAGGCACTTTGATATACTTTCGACAAAAAAAAAAGTTTTCATTTTTTTCAAGTGGTAGAAAATATCATATGTGATATATCATATATGATATGTAATATCATATATGATATGATATTACATATCATATGTGATATGTAATATCATATATGATATATCACATATGATTTTTTCTACCACGAAAAAACGTGAAAAAGCGGAAAAAAATTGTCGAAAATATATCAAAGTGCCTATCTATAGAAAGATAATTAAATGCTCGTCAGAATTCAGATATTTTTTTGACTTAACGATTAACGGTTTGAAAGATATTGATATTTGAAAAAAAATGATGAAAGTGGGTGTTTTAAATTGTTGGGATTAATCTCATTCATTAGATCAAATAAAGATGGAGGGAAGATGAAGGGTGGAGATTAATCCCTTGGTATGTAAAAAAAGTTTGGTCCTCAAATGATCTTAAATCATATATATAATGTAATCATCTGAGTTCCTTTTAAATTCACCTCGAGATATACTTTCATAATATTATTTTTTATACTTTTGAAAATAAAAAATAATGATATTAATAATTAAAGTTGTGAATTGACAAGTTTGAAAATCTAAATGTGACAATTATAAGAGAACTAAAATGGTATTAATTAGCTTTATTTAAATTGGGCATGAATCCTACTTCTTGAAAATAATTTTAAAAATCCTACTCTTTTTTATAAGATTACATGATGTAACTGACAATAGCAAAGTTGTACATCTATATATATAATAGCTTAATGCATTCGAAACACTAGATTAATTATCTATCATATGTGGTATTCTCTTAATTTTAGATTCTTATTTATCTAAAATTTTGAATCTCATATGAATTTAAAATGGTACTTAAGTTATGGAAAACCTACATAAATAGAATTCAATATCTTGAATCTCACATCGATTTAGAATAGAACTCCGCCAGTGGAGAACCTAAATAAATACTTAGAATTCAATGTGTATTTTTCAACCATATAGTTATTCTACACACAAGCTCAAGAATATTATTTTTATTGTGTTTAAATTGACCAATAATTAAGTTGGACAACTAAATAGTTTAAATTTTTAGTGAAGATTTAATTGGGTAAATTATTAAATTTATATTAATTTATTTGTCTAAATTTTGAATCTCACATTTTATTTAGTAGTTTTATAATAATTGAAAATATTTATAATAGCGTTACGGATTTGAAGCACTATATTAACTCTCTCCCCTATGTGGCATTCTCTTAATTGTGTATTCCTATTTATCTAAAATCTTGATCGATTTAAAATGGTACCTAACCGATAGACAACCTAAATAAATAGAAGTCAGTATCGTGAATCTCACGTGGATTTAAGATAGAACTTCACCAATGAAGAATCTAAATATATACTTAGAATTCAATTTGTATTTTTCAACTTCATATTTATATTTCACACACAAGCTTAAATATTTTATTTTAATTGTGTTTAATTTGGTCAATTATTAAGTTGGACAAATAGTTAAATTTTTAGTGAAAATTTAATTTGATCAATTATTGAATTTATATTTATTTGTCTAAGATTTGAATCTTACATCTAGTAGTTTTATTTTAAATAAAAATTTTAGTTTGGCTAATATTAATAATGTCAGTTATTAAATAAATTATTTATTTTTATTTGAACATCTAATTTGACCAACTCTTGGTTTTTCATTAATCGTATTTATCTAAAATTTTGAATACCACATTCATCTTAAATGAAGCTTTGCCGATTGGGGAACTAAATAAATTTTAAAGATCAATGTTATTTTTTACACCACAATTATTTTGCACGTTTAATAGTTTTATTTATATTGAAAAAATAATTTGGCTAATATTAATTTGCCCGATTATTAAGTCAAATGAATAGTTTTATTTCAACTGAAAATTTAGTTATTATGTTTATATTAATAGCGTTTATATATAAATTTAAATTACACATCGGTTTTAAACGAGACTCCATCGATTGGATAACCTAAATAAATACTCATAATCAATATATATTTTTGCACCTCACAATTGTTTTGCAAGCCCTAGCCATTTTGGGCTTAACGGTCCGCGCCAAAAAAAGTCGAGATTTAAATGGATTGACGATGTCCGACCCTAATCCTAACCCTAATGGGCTTCGTGCTAAACGGGCTAATCAAGCTCTAGATTTAAAATGTCTGTTTTTATAGCCATAAATATTTATGAAAAAAAGGTGAAAGTAGTATATATACACACTAAACTATACTATATATATAGAGTAACAAATACAATAACATTATATTTTATATATATATATATACATTTATATATATATATATATATTGATATGTTAAATATATAATATTAATATTATATATATATATGTAAAATATATTACTATGGTATGTAAATACTTATTTTTATGCTTTATTTAGTCTGGCCCGCAGGCCAATCCTCCAGCCCGGGCAGTCCGTCCGTTTAGCCCGCGGGTTAACCGGCCCGACCCAAATAAGTCGGGATTTAAACGGGCTGGGAAACGAAAACCCTAACCATATTTTCTGACAGGTTAAACAGTTCAATTCTCTGGGCCCGAGCCCGTTTAACATCTCTACGGAAAAAATATCCCCGTACTTATCCTGCTCGTTTACATCCCTATTCACCATTGGATTGATGTGAATGATGAAAATAAATGCAGGTACGTTGCATATTTGATTACCTTATATTTTGTCTATGATACTAAGGCCATTTCCAATAGCCATCTCTATAAAATTATTTCTATCCTATGTGGATATGCTTTTTAAAAATATTTCTATATCCATATGGCAGTATTTCTGTATCATTTAAATATGTGTAAAGTGATTGTCTCCAATCCATATTTCTATACCGTCTTATGTGGAATTTTTTTCCTTTATAATTTTTTTCTTTTATTTTGATGTAGTTCTACTATATTTTTTTATCCTCTGTTCTTCTCTTTGTAGCCATCGATGTGAAGGTAGGGACCAAATTTGTTTTTGCGTCATGACAATCTCACTCTTCCAATCGTTTGGAACAATTCAAGAGCACAAATCCTAGGTAATGTATTTTTATTCTCGTTCTTATTCTTCTTTGTTCAACACATAAACATATATTTTTTGATTGATTTTACTGGTATTGCCAGAGTTCTTCTCCAGTTAATATTCTTGCATTCATATATATATATATATAATTGATAAATGAAATTTGATGTTGTATACAGGTGTTGACTATTGTGATGGATTCTTCAAATTCAAACTCCGATTTAGACAATGATTTGTGTACTAGATTACGCTCCAAAAAATCATGTACTAGGGGCAACTCGCTCTCTATCAGTAAGCATTTACTAACTAAATCCATCAATCAAGTTGATCGTTTTGAATTTCTTACTACTTCAAGGAACAATTCGATTCAACCAATAGGATACATTCCTTTAATTATCCACCAGCACACATTGTCCAAAAAAAGGCATCATGGTGGCTCTACTTTGGGTCGACGTTACATTCATCGTGACAGAGAAAGCCGACATGAGATAATTTTCAAGGACTACTTCAGTGGTGGAAAGTCAAAGTATACGAGTGAAATATTTCGACGTCGTTTTCGGATGGATGAAAACTTATTTAATCTCATATATAATAAAGTATGTGATCATGATATTTACTTTACACAGAAATTTGATGCAACAGGGAGAGCAGGTTTGAGTCCTCTACAAAAGATGACATCATCAATTCGGATTCTTGCATATGGTGTTCCTGTTGATTCTTTTGATGAATATATTCAAATCGGTCAAAGCACTGCAATTGAAAGCCTTATACATTTTTGTGATGCTGTAATTGAGGTTTTTGAGGAGAAATACTTAAGAAAGCCTAATTGGGATGATATTGCAAGGTTACTTGAAGAAAATAAGGCTTGAGGCTTCCCAGGCATGCTTGGTAGTCTTGATTGTATGCACTGGCACTGGAGTAACTGTCCTAAGGCTTGGCATGGTATGTATACAAATGGCTTCAAGAAAGTTCCCACCCTTATTTTAGAGGCAGTCGCGTCGAAAGATTTATGAATTTGGCACGCATTTTTTGGCATGGCTGGTACAAATAACGACATTAATGTTTTGGATAGATCTCCGTTATTTGATGATATTGTAAATGGAGTTGCTCCGAAATGCAACTTTGAAGTGCAAGGGCATCATTATAGGTTTGGATACTACTTATCTGATGGAATCTATCCACCATATGCCACCTTGATTCAAACAATTTCAGAGCCATTAAATGCGAATGAGAGATTATTTGCTAAACATCAAGAGAGTGTGAGAAAAGATGTAGAACGAGTTTTGGGGGTATTGCAGAAAAGATGGCAGATCATCAAAGGTCCCGCACGTATGTGGAAAGCGACTGATCTTGGGAAAATAATGAAGACTTGCATCATCATACATAATATGATAATTGAGAGCGAACGTCATCAAGGACTTGACCCCGAAAATTGGCGGCCTTTGGACGACGAGAGTTTTAAAGATGTTAATTTAGAACGTGATCATCACTTACTTGTGGACACGATGATTAGTCGATTGAAACAAGTGCAAGATGTCGAGGTGCACAGTAATTTGAAGAGGGATCTCATTGATCATATATGGTGTTTAAAAGGAGATGAATGAAGCTTGCTATCTTTTTTCTTCATTCTTAATCTTTAATTCAAAAGTTTTAGAATTCTTGATATAATTCATTTGAAATTATTAGTTTGTTTTATTTTCATATATCATGTTCTTTTGCAATATATCTATGTAAACAATTTAGAGTTCTTTATGAATGTGTTTTGCTTTCATATATCATGTTATCTTTTTATGTTCAATCTGCATACTTCTAACTGCTTCTTCAAGATTTTTCATGTTAGTCTCATCATCCGATGGTTTAATGTTCAGTAGGACTGAAGAATTCTTAGACTTTTTCTCTTTCCAGACGCCTTCAAGATTGTTGTAAGTTCTTTAGCAGCTTTCTCCTCAGATGATGGACTAATTTATAACAAATATAATAATTCCAGAGTAATTAAATAAGTACTGAATTATGTAATATAAAATTGGAAGAAAACATATCTAACTAATTAACCTATTTTAAACTTTTGCAAAAAATGCAAAATACCAAACTCAGTAATATATCAAACAAAAGACATATAATAAAGTACAACAAACTCTAGTTTAAAAATTTGTTGTTTTATAAATAACCAGGGTCTTCCTCATTCCACTCTTTTACTATCCTTTCTTGCATTTTTTCTATAATTGCACGTGCCGCCGGAGCCAAATTGCTTAGGTCTTGGTTTAAGATTTTTTGTTGATTACGCCGTCTCTGGGCATCTTTTTGCATTTCAAGTTCTTTCTCTTGCAGGGCAAGTTCTTTCTCTTTAAACTCCACATCCTTCTTCATAGCATCCTCTTTTAGTTCGTATTCTTTCTTCATCATTAGAGTGCTTTCTCTCTTCAGTTCCAACTCTTCTTTGCTACAACTATATTGTTGTTGCATGCTTTCTTGCATTTTGATCAAGACATCAACCATACTTTTATCTTGAGATTGCATGTTCTTATTTTCCTTGCTAATTTTCCTTCCCGGAGGTCGAAGAGCCTCGTTAACACCAAGTGAACTTTTCTCTGTGGTACCCACTTTCACATGATCATTACTGGTTGGGCTAGAAGATGCATTGGAAGGTGGTGACGAGCTGTTATCATTTGTTTTTTTACGATTTGAGGAGATCATTTGAAGACACCATTTTGCATTGTTCTTACATTCATCCCAACAGTGCTCAAACAAGAAAGGCTTATTTTCCGCACTCATTTCCTTGTACACTCGATGTGTATCCTTTTTCTGCAAAATAAATATATAATATAGTCAAAATACATTTATAAGAAACGCAAAAGGGAATGAATAAAAGAAATAAAATCAAACTCATACTTAATCATCTATGTTTGTTCCACTCCTTGGAGACCTCCCTAAATGCTCATATATTCCATGGAACTTGTTTACAGCTGCTTGAATGGTGCACCATCGTTTGGACAAGCCACGGATTGGTCGATCCTCCACAAAATCTTTTCCTAAATATTGTTTCCATATCGGGTGAATACGTTTCTAAAGTGTGTCACTGGACTGATCAGTTCCAATAATAGGATCAATCGAAATATGTAGCCATGCTTTTGTTAGAGCAACATCTTCCTCTTTAGTCCAATTTCGGCGAACGGGTTGAGGAGGTTTAGAATCTTTGTTTTGGATATTTTCGAGGAAGTTTTGAGAGATATTTTGAGAATTATTTTGAGATTTTTTATGCCTTTTACTTTTGTTACGAGCTGGAGTTTCAGAAGGAAATATTTGATGGTTAAATAAACTTTGAAACGGGTATGTTTGTTGAAAATGTGGATTAAAAGTTGATTGAAATCCGTAACCTATGGGAAAGTGATTGGGTGGTGCCATGACTTGATTTGATTTGCTAAGAAATAGATTTGATAAATGAGGTTGAGTAGCTTCTACGTTGTAAGAAGATGCTTGTGAAGATTGAGAAATCGGATGATTACTCATATTGAGCTCATCTACTTCACTAGAATTCAAATAACATGGAAAACTTTCATGATTATTGTGCTGCTCCATTGACAATACTCCTCACAATGTATCTGCAAGAAAAACTATACAAATGGTAGGAATCCATAGAGATGTGAGAATAAGAAACACAAAAAAAAAAATGAATATTGAATGAACCCAACTTATTCAAAACTTTATCCACCGATTGTACATATTTTGCCACAGAAGCCATACGCTGTTATCCCCAAAAACCACAGCCCAAAGTCATATAATGCTATCCCCCTAGAAGCCATATAGACACATATAAAGTATGGTCACAAGGCTTGTAGTTGCATTTACAAAAGGCACATGAAATTGACCTTTTAGATAGAAGCAAGAGGGCTTTAGCCTATTGATTGAAGTTTGGATAAGGGTGCTGGAATGCTAATCTGCTCTATACTGGATTGGTATTCTTTGTGTGTGGGATGGAGCTGCTTCATACTATTTTTAGTGTACCCTTTCGCCTACTGAGCAAGAGAGTGATGTGCATGCTCCGGCAATATATCAAACAGGTTACGTTACACCAGAAAAATAAATTTCTTGCTTCATCAACAAAGAGTAATCCCTGTTTATATCAAAATAATATATGTCCATCTCAAAGAGCCTGTCTAAGATGAAGATTTATGCTTTGGGTGATTCGGATGCAGATGCCGAATATGAAGAGAATCAAATAGGAGTGAAAAATGAAAATTCTGACACATCTTTTTAAGGATTTCATAAACCAAATAAAAATTTGGAAGATTCTGACACAGTAGTCCGATTTTTAATAAAAAAAAATTTGAAGAATTTTTTTCCAAATACTAATAATAATAATAATAATAATAATAATAAGAAGAAGAAGAAGAAGAAGAAGAAGAAGAAAAAGAAGAAGAAGAAGAAGAAGAGAATGGATACATACCGGACTGACGGTGAAGTAGCGTGATTTTTTATTCCTCTTTCTTCTTCGACTCAAACACTGGTTGGAATGCAAGGGCTGAGCAGTTGAAGTTGTATAGGACTCTGAGAAAAACTCTCTTTTGTTCGTCAATCGTGAAACTGGTGGGTTCTTTTTTTTTTAGCTGATAAAACTGGCGGGTTCCTTTTACTTTTGGCCACGTGGGATAAGAAATTCCCTATATCAATTTCCACATGTAGAAATTGTGAAAGAAAATCCCAACGTGAGTCACCATCCAACTCAAATAGAATACAGTATAGAAAGTCTCATTGGAGATGATTTTTTCTATAATTTATTTCTATAATAGAAATTTGATTGGGTAGAAAAGACCATTGGAGATGGCCTAACAACTAATAAATCATTTACCGTACTAACGCTATAAAGAAAATGAATAATATTAAGAATCGTTGAATAATATACAGCATACAACTTTTTGCGCCATAGTTGCGACACGAATTACACCCTTCAGAAAATATTCCTTTGTTTCAGTTACTTCGTTTCATGCACTTTCTTGGTTAATTAACAAGAGTTCTCCGGAGCAAATTTAATGAATGCTCATCAAACTTTTCTATATATTACTACTTATTCACTGGAGTAAGAATTATATCTCATCTATCTCGATTCTTACCCATCCATCATTGGCCTCACCTCCACCCATATAAAGTAATGGAGTAGTAAACGTGTCGGATGAAAATATTACATGGCTTTAACTCCGTTAAAATCATCCACGCCGGCAAAGTAAACCCAGCCCAAGGCAAAAATTAAACCCGGTTTTCAGAGATTTCCAAAGTCTGTCCAACTCAGTTCCAAATTCCCGCTTACGCAAAGGATGATATCCGTTCCCAAACCTGTAACAAAAATTCTCCCCCAAATACTCTAAGAGCCCTAGCCATTTATCATCAACCTTTCAACTGCTTGGTAGACAAATTTTTCATTCAATTCCATGGTGAAAGAAGAATTGCAGTGAGTGGCGTTGCTTGTTGTTGTGTTTGCGTGAAAAAATATGAAATATAGTTTTATAGTGGAAGAAACAGAACTGGGAACAGAAGATGAAGACCTATTACAAGGTAAATTTTATAGATTTTTCATTGCATTCTTGAGTGTCATGCGTAGTATAATTATAATTATATATATTGTATATGCATTGCACTATGACCTTTCTAAAAATCATTTTCCTTTTCTTCTTTTAAAATGGAATATGCACTGAATTCTTGTCAGCACTGTATAGAAAATCTTATCCCTATTGTTTATATTGAATATCCAAGCCTTTGAGGAAGATGATACTTCCGGAGTGCCACTTGATTGATTCAGATAATGAGTCAGTTTGACATAGATGAACATGAACGTGTTGTAGTGGGATTTAATGTAGATCCAGCCATTGAACTTGGGGTTGTAGGTATAGAAGAGTTGGGATCAGATGATGGTTATTGTCACAGTGAAGAATAATTGCACATTAATTATTCATCTGGCAAGAAAATAATTTTCAATTCCATTTTTATGATGCTGAAAAGGAGAAATACAATCCACAGTTAGAGGTTGGAAAATTTTTCAGAGATTAAAGAGTTTAAGAAGGCCGTAATAAATTATGGGGTTGCAACTAGGCACAATTTTAAGTTCAAGCCAAATGATAGTAAGAGAGCCCAGGCGTTATGCAAAAAAAAAAAAAAGGAATTGTAATTTCTCAATTTGGGCGTCGTTGAACAAGGCTACTGGTTGCGTACAAATTAAGTCTATGAATTCAGAGCGTATGTGCACAAGGGATCGAACAAATAGGCACTGTACAGCTAGATATATTGCTGAGAGGTACTTGGAGATTTTTAAATCGATCCTAATTGGAAGACTAAGTTGATTAAGAAAGTTGTGAAGCATGATATGAAGTTGATAGTTAATGACGTTACTCTTTGGAGAGCTAGAAGATATGCTAAGATATTAATAGAAGGTTCATCTGAGAGTCAATTTGGCTTTCTTAGGTCTTTTGCTGCTGAAATTATAAGAAGCAATCATGGTTATTCATGTGTTATTGCCATGCATGATGAAAAGTTTCAACGAATATATGTTTGTTAGAAGCATGTAAGATATGGTTTTTAACAAGTTGTAGGCAACTTTTAGGATTAGATGGGTGCTTTCTAAAAGGAACTTTTGGAGGTCATATGCTTGTCGCCGTGGCATTAGATGACAATGATTATATATACCCAATAACATATGATGTAGTGCAAAGGGAGAATGCTAAAACTTGGAGATGGTTTATACAACATTTAGGCAAAGATTTGAGGATTTCAAATAGCAATGAGTGGCCGTGTATGACTGATAGGCAAAAAGGTTTGCAGAATGTGATAGATGATTTGTATCTAGAGGCAGAACATCGATTTTGTGTGAGACACATGTACTCTAATTTCTTTAATGCCGATTTTAAGAGTTTAAGGCTTTGTTCTTTTGGACTGAATGAATCAATCGAATCAATCGAATCGAATCGAATGGATCTGAATCAATCGAATCAATGGAATCGAATCGAATGGACTCGAATCGAATCGAATCGAATCAAATATATATTTAGGGTAAATGATAATAATAATAATAATAGTAAATAATAATAATAATAATAATAATCAACAACAACAACGATAATAGTAATATTATTAATAATAGTAACAATAATAATAATTAAGATTAATAATAATAAGAAGAAGAAGAGGAAGAATCGAATCAATCGAATCAATCGAATGGACTCGAATCAATCAATCGAATGGACTCGAATCGAATCGAATCGAATCGAACTAAATGGACTCGAATCGAATCAAAAACTAAAAAATAATTCCAAAAGAACAGGGCCTAACTCTAAAGGAATATTTATGGAAGGCTTCAAAGTCAAATCACATACCTGATTAGAAGTTTGGATGGATCAAATTGAGAAGATAAGCAAGCCTGCACATGGTTGGTTAATGAAAAAACACCCCAGTGAATGGAGTAAAGCTTATTTTTTGGCAAAGGTGAAAAGTGACATTGTTGTGAATAATCTTTGTGAAGTATTCAACAAGATATTGTTAGATGATAGGGAAAAATTAACCATGTTAACTGATATACATATAAGTTTCATGAAAAGGATACAAGCAAGACGAGATAACATGAGAAAAGTCATTGGAACTTTGTGCCCAAAAGTGCAACAAAAGAGAGCATTGAAATTGCTGCAGGATTTGAGGTAGATTAGTCTGGGGGCAAACAGTCAATATGTAAAGTGTAATAGCGGAGAATATGTTGTTGACTTGTAGAATAAGACATGTGCATACATAAGATGGGATTTGACACGGATTCCATGTGCTAATGCAATTGCTGTTATTCTAGATAGATATGAGGAACCTTGGAAGTATGTCCATGAGTGTTGCATAGTTCAAACCTATCTTCGATGCTATGAACATATTATCAATCCTATTAATGGATCGAAATACTGACCACAAGTTGATTCTCCCCCTATCAAACCACGGTGTTGGTCTATGATTAAAAGGGGAAGAAAGAAAAAGAGGAGACAAGAAGAAGAAGATGTCATTATCAGATCAGGCAAAAGAGCGAAACTGAAGAAGCGAGGAACTGTGCTTATGACCTGTAGCATATGCAAAGGAACATGGCACAATGAGAGATATCATCAAAGGGCTGATGCGCCACAAGAGGTGGTTTAAACCTATTTAAAATCGATTCAATTGTAATTATTATATATCCTTATTTGGAGTAACTATACTTAATCAATAAGTTTTTTTTTTAGGACTGACATGCTTACGACGATGACAATACTGGATAAATGTCTATCCTCAATGATGACAGCATCTCAAGGGTATCTCTATTTGTTTTGCTATATTTGTAATAATACTATGTTCACTTTAGCATCTACATCAACTACCTTATTAACTTGTATTTGAGTAATATTTTCACTTGAGAAGTAAAAAGGAATTATTCTTTATCTAAAACTAACAATTACTTTCTTGTTGGGTTTATTCATTTTTATATAGACAAAACTTATACCGAGAAGATCAAACACACATCCAGGAAATGAAGTGCAGCCACGACCACTACCTTTATCTGCACCATCTATTTTCCAGTTCATGCCAATACCTGGATCTGGATGCATGTGATGTTGCTTTATTGTATGAATTTTTGAGTAGTCAAGAAATTGAAAGAAGTGGGCAGCAAACTAGATGGCTCAATATTTTGTCTTAGTGCCTAACAATATAGCTATTCTATGCTTGGATGGAATTAGTTGGGTTGGAATCAGCTAATTATATTGCCTTACAGTATTTTAGAATGGCATTCCTTTTTGTTTTTAAATGTTATATCAAAGTCAGTGGTATGATATTCAATGTTTATTTTGTATGTCCACAACTTGATTTGAATGATAATCATTGTTGGATTTGACTACTATTTTTACCGTATTTCATATGAATTGTTCAATTTATTATTGTCCAGGAAACTCTGAAGATGTTATGGAAATTTTATTATAAAAGACACATTTATTTATTTAAGATTGATTTAAGAAGATATAGATTAACCCTTCGTGTGAAAAGCACTAAAAATGGCACGAATTCCCCGAATTCTCCCAGCCTCGATTTAAGAAGATATAGATTAACCATTCTGTTACTCACTCCCCTCTCAACACAGATTCTTTTTGTACATACACAACCAGATCCCTATTTGCGTTGCAAGAACGACACGAATTCTTCGAGTTCGATTTGATTATCACAGAATCTTGCTATGGAATGGAACGATGTAGGAGAAAGTTTTGGCTCTTTTAGAATTTGCGAAGAATTTTTTCTGATTGCAGGGTAGGGCAAAATTTGGGAACTCTGGAAATCGGGTTTAATTTTTACCTTGGACTGGGTTTGCTTTGCCAGCATGGATGATTTTAACGGAGTTAAAGCCACGTAATATTTTTCATTCGACACGTATACTACTCCGTTAGTTTATATGGATGGAGGTAAGGTAAATGATGGATGGGTAAGAATCGAGATAAATGAGTGAGCAATAAGATATAGTAATTTTTAGTATGGTGAGTAAGTAGTAATATATAAAAAAGTTTCATGGGCTTTCATTAAATATACTCGAGTTCTCCATCCCATAGAGTTGAGTTATAGAATGTGTAGACACATCAAATTATTGTTCATAATTTACGGCATATACTATTGTATATATTAAAGAAAAACTATGTATTGGGTCAAATACCAATAAAATAAAATGAAAAAATTACATATAATCATAAAATAACTTTTTAATTAAATAATATTTAGAATAAATGATATATATATATATATATAGATATTTAAAATTTTATATTTAATTTTAGAAAAACATACATTTTATGAATTCTGTTTGTATTAAACTTTAAAATTCGAAAATATAATGTGAACCTTCATAAATTTCTTGTAAACATTCATGTTTACATTGCCATTCGTTTTATTTCGTCTACTACAACCTACAAAGACAATGTTAAAATTGTTATTTTTTTGTAATATTTTAATATTTATTTTATATTATGTGTCTGGCACGAAAATACGATACGAAACGACACGAATTCGATACACGACACGACGCGACACGAATTCAGTTCATGTCGTGTATGAGTTTGGACTTTCGCTGCACGAAACACGAAAGTACACGACACGAACGATTTGTCACGTCTACTCAATACTAAAGAATAATTTATGTCTTGAATCCAAATAATATAGAAAAAGATAAATAAAAAAGTAATATAAGTATTTGAATCAATCAATTTAGTAATACCCCAAATATTATTTTCAGGTCTATATTACATAATAAACTAGGATCATAATATACACTATCATTTCATAATAAACCACCCTAAAAGAGGGTGGTGTGCGTGTGTCCATCCATATACACGCAGACAGAGTGGAACCAGATGAGTCACACAACCACTTCTATTTCCTGGAAACCCCTGCACCTCCCACCCCCGAGAACACAACGCACACATTCTTTCTTCTTCTTCTTCTTCTTCTTCTTCTTCTTCTTCTTCTTCCTGCTCTGCACCAGAACCACCACTGTTTCATCAAATCAAATATATATTGCAGCAGCTCGATTGTTGAAAGCCCGTTGGAAAACACAGACACAGAGCAAATTCTACAAAAGATGCATTAAAAAGCATTTAATTTCTTCCCACCAAACATCAAACCGCACCACTTTAATTCCCCATGCCTTTAATGTATGCTGTGTTTCTTTCACAGGTCAACCCTTCATCAAACTAGCATCCCTACAGCTATTATTTCTTCATTTTCCTTTTGCTTTTCTTTCCACTAGTTTCCTTCTTCTTCCAGCATGCTGAGAAGAGACATTCATACTTTCTCCACACAATGATTCTCCCTCTTCACCAAATAATCATCATATCCTCACTGATTTCATCAGTTCTAGCTTCATCGTCTTTCGCGCTGGACCTGAATTCAACCAGGTGCGAACAATTCTGCGGCGAGAATCGGGTCCAGTACCCGTTCGGATTCTCCGACGGGTGTGGGATCAAGCTGACCTGCGCCAACAGCTCCAGCGGGGTCAGGATTGGGGATCTCGACGTCCGCAACGTGACGTCTGACCGGATTTTGGTAAAACTTCCGGCGAATTGCAACCGCCCGATTAGGGATCTGTCCCAGCTCTTCGGCCCGAACTTCGCGCCCACGTGGCGGAACAGCCTTCTGTTGGAGAACTGCACCGCGCCGCCCAGCAATGAGTGCGTGGTCCCCAGCCGATTGATGAGGCCCAGTATGGGCACGGAGGATTGCAATTCCCAGTTGGGAATCACGGGTCGTTTCGGTATGAGTTGTTATTCGGGTGGGTTCGACGACAACACGACCGAGTTTTTGGATTACGGAAGAGTTGGGGGAATTGGGAATTGCAGCGTTCTGTTTTCGTCGGTCGTGGTGGGTTTGAATGGGAACGGTAGCCGTACCGGCGGGATCTCGTCGATTGCGCTGGATTTTCAGATTGTGGAGCTCGGGTGGTGGGTTAATGGGAGTTGTGGTTGTGATTTCAACGCGAATTGTACGCCGGTGGCGTCTGGGGGACGGATGGGGTTTCGCTGCAAGTGTAACGAAGGATTCGCCGGGGATGGTTTTGCCGGCGGTGAACGTTGCCGGAGAGGTTGGTCTCATGTTACTTTTTATTAATTATTTCTTTATATATATCTATGTGTTACTACGTTTCAGTCTCAGTCAGCTTGTTTTCAGTGTATATATATGTATGTATATATTTATGCAGATACGGTCAAAATTAAACTAAGATAGTCCATAATTGATTCGAATTTGAGCTCGATTTGTTAATATAATAAATCAAATTTTGAACATAATATTTTATCTAACAAGACAAATAGTTCGAGCTCGGTTGATAAAAACAAAAATTATAAACTATCTATTAAAAAATTATATCTAACAAGACAAATCTTAGTTCGAGCTCGGTTGATAAAAATAAAAATTATAAAATATCTATTAAAAAATTAGTTTGTTCCGTAAAATTCGTTCGAACTCAGTTCAATTTTTAATCAAATGAGTTCAAATATAATTTTTAAAATTCAATATAATTTCAAATAAATTAAAAAAATAAGTCAGATGGTTCGATTTATTATTTTTATCTAAAATTTTGTTAATGTGGATGGCCTAATTGCATCTTGACTTTACGAGAAAAATGTTGATTTTTTAATATGGTATTGGCCGATAATACTGTGAATATTTAGTGTGCATTTTTTAATATTATTACATGTTGTGAAGTTTATCTAATCTAATGTTGATGAAATGTGACATTAATACTATGAACAAATTTAATCATAGTTTTATTTTATACTATGAATGAATGAAAAGTAGCTTTAACTGGACAAATTTGAAAGTTCAACTTAGTTATGGGTTCAACTGGAAAGAAGTTATATACATATTCTGATAAGAATAGATTTTTAGTTAAAAAATAAGAATATATTCATATTATTAATTTTATTATTTTTAATGATTTAGATTAAATGAATAAAATGAGGAAAGATCATTTCCATATATTAATGATAAATTTACTAGATGAAGAATCAGTCATTAAATACGAAACAATTCAAATATTCACATAATCTGGATCATCCATCATATGCGATCAAAGATTGAGATGTATTCTTATTTTCCAAAATAAATCACATTTTCTCACACACACACACACACACACACATATATATATATATATATATATATATATACCCTATTAGATGGCCTCTTTACACTTTAGTCTCTATTGTTTCATAAATTACAGCGAAGGACAAAAATCTGAATTGGTGTTGACTTCCATTAAAAAGACGAAAATGCCCCTCTATTTACTTGAATAAAACATTTCTTTTAAAATACATTTCATATGAAACAAATAACTTATAAGTTATTAAAGTGTTTGGTAATACATTTCTTTTAAAAAATATTCTTTTTCAGAAAATAATTTTTTTTCGAAATATATTTTTTTCCAGAAAATAATTTTTTTTATTTTTTCGCAAAAATATCTTATTTTATTTTTTTTCCCAGAAAATAATTTTATTTTTTTCCAAAAAATAATATTTTTTCAAGAAAATAATTTTATTTCGAAAAAATATTATTTTGCCAAAAAATAACTTTTTCTCTTGAAAATATTTTTTATTTTTTTCGGAAAAATATTTTATTTTATTTTTTTTCCAGAAAATAATTTTATTTTTCAAAAAAATAATATTCTTTCCAGAAGATATTTTATTTCGAAAAAAATATTATTTTGACAAAAAATATTTTTTCCTCCAGATTTTTTTTTAATTTTTTTCGAAAAAATATTTTTTTTTATTTTTTTCCAGAAAATAATTTTATTTTTTCGAAAAAATAATATTTTTTCGAGAAAATAATTTTATTTCGAAAAAAATATTATTTTGCCAAAAAATAATTTTTTCTCCAGAAAATATTTTTTATTTTTTTGAAAAATATAAAAAATTCCATAAAATAATGTTTTTTTTTCAAAAATATAATTTTTTTTCCCAGAATTATTTTTTTCCCGAAAAATAATATATTTTTTTCCAGAAAATACTTTCTTTTTTTGAAAAAATATTTTTTTCTAGAAAGCTTGAAAATTTATTACACTAAGGTCCAAAAGTGTTATATATATTACAATGAGGTCCAGCATGTGCCAGCCACGTGAGGCGAAAATTAAATGGGTAAAAAAGAAAAAGAAAAAAGGGCAAATTCGGAATATCTGTACTCTCTCTCCAGTGACATCATCTGAAAGTTTGACTTTTGTCCTTCGTTGTAAATATAGTTTCTGGACAGTGCAAAGTTTGTTCTTCATTGTAATATCTGAAACAATAGGGACTAAATTGTAATTAGGCCATTTAAAAAGGTAGTCAGATGTAAATCGCCCATAAATATATATATATATATATATATATATATATATATATATGATTGGTGAAATGAGAATAGTTTATTGAGTAAGAAATAACAATACATTTGAATCGTCGATTTTTGTGCGATCTACTATTCAGCTTAGATTATGCATAAAAAATATGTATTTTATGCAATAAAATATCAGGTATTAAAATTATGCAGTATATGCATCAAAATATCTATAATGCATTTCATGCATAAGTTTTCATGTGAATAAATCTTAATCATTCATTTAATTAAGATCTATGTACTAAATTCCTTCTTATTTCTTAACGTAAAACTCATTTTCACTATAACCACCCCCTATATACATACTGGTTTTGGTGAGAGTAATATTTATGTTAAAAAATAGAAATGAACTTGATCCATAAATCTTGATTAAATGGATACTCAATATTTATTATGAAGAAAAGTTATGCATGAAATGTATTATTTTAATACATCGATATTTTTATACATATAATACATAATGTTAATAGATTAACATTTTAATATACAAAACGCATATATTATTTGGACCGTGGATCATACATATATTAGTGAACTCTTTATATGGAACAGTACATTTTAGTTTTGGGGTTGATTGCGGCCATAGTTGACAATATCCAAGTATAATGCTTTGTTAATTAGAACTACGATTACATTAGTAATTTCTTGACAATTGCCACTTCCTGATTGGACTATCAAAAATGTCAAAGGTTTTACTAATTCAATTTCATATGAATAATAATGCTCAGTATGAGAAAAGGATCACATCACATGGCGTCAGTGGAGCTTTGGAAGGGATCAGATCTCATCGTATGGAAGGCCGGAGCAAATTAATAATCCTACCTCACATTTCAAAAATCTACTTTTTTTTAATACTCTCTGCGTCTGCAATCTATATTTCTTAACTTTTTGAGTTCGAGTTTTAAGATATTTTAGGTGAATGTGATGTGAGTGGAGTTTGGGTCCCACATTAAAAGTAATTTAATGTTAATAGGTGGGTCAGCCTGGTAAAATGTGTAAATATATAAAAATTATAAGAATATTTTAGTAAATTGTATTGTGGGGTAGTGTTTAAAAATAGAAAGGGAATATTTTTTGTGGACATACTAAAATGGCAAAAAGGGAACATTGATTGTGGACGGAGGGAGTATAATAGAAAATTTTACTTTCAAAATAAAATATTAATATTAATTAAAATTTATATAGTATTTTCTTGCAATCAAAATCTTTCTGTTAGAAATGTGAGAATATATAGTTTAAAATAAATTAAAATGACTATGATTTAAAATTAGACTCTCCGAGACGAAGGGAGTAGTATGAGATTGCAAAGCAAATACTCCGACTTTCGTTTGATAAATATTTTTTTTGGACAAACAAGAGTTTTTATGAGCCAAATTAATTGTGACTTTGTTAAAAAAGAACAATTTTTCGAGCTCAAGAAGCTATTTTTTGAGATTGAGTTCTTTCATTAGTTTTTTGTCATAATACTCAAAATTCACATTACTACCCATCACCTTATGTAAAATATATATGTTAAATATATTTGTTGGTATCTTTTTCTTATTAAATATATTTATTGGTATATTATTAATATTAAATATACTTATTAATATATTATCATTTAAATATATTTACTGGTATATTATTGTTAAATTTATTATTAGCAAAGTATTTTTATTGATATTAAATATATTTGTTGATTATTATTAAATATTTTTTTGGTATATTATTTTTATTCAGTTACGTTTTAAAATGTTAAATATATTAATAATTTGTATATAAAAAATTAAAATTATAATATTACTATCAGTAACAAAAAACGAAAAAACAGTTAGTAATCTTAAAAGCCTTTCTAAACCAATCAGCTTTTTAAACCAACTAACAACTAAAATAACCAACTAACTGATATAGTCAGCTATCAGCTAACAACCAAAAAAGGGCAAAACAGGAATAGTAGTCAATAACTAGTTATTTTTTGTGTCGAATAAAATAATCTAAATTTTATAATTCATATGATAAATAGTACTCCTTCCATTCCAAAAAAAAAAATCATGTTACAAAAATATGTTTACCCTTCAATTTTGTTTCTATTTTCTTACATGTCCCTTTACTTATAATGTGGACCTGTGTGGCAAAATGATTTCTAACTAGTAAAGATATAATAGAAAATTGTACCTTTTCCGTAAAAATTTGTACCTTGTCTAAAGTGGAGGGTTGGGTCCATGGTACACCCCATGTAGTGCATCCGCTCGCCGGATGCACTTGTACCATGTCTAAAGTGGAGGGTTGAGTCCATTGTATACCCCCATGTAGTGCATCCTCTGCCGGATGTACTACACATGGCGTGCATGGACGGTGCAGATCGATACTTTATGTGGAGCATCGATCTGCACCGTCCATGCACGCCACGTGTAGTGCATCTGACAGGGAATGCACTACATGAGGGTGTACCATGAACGGTACCAAAATGGAGGGAGTACAACTTATATTTTTATTGTCCTTTATTTCAAATCAAAGATAAAAAATTATCATTTGCACAATCATTATATATAGTATAATAAAAAATAAGAGTATTTTAGTCAAAGAACTACTGTTGTATGTATAATCAGGTGAGGCAAAGGTATACTCCCTCCTTCCGCCAAACAGGGCCGACTCTAGGATTTCGGAAGCCCTAGGCAGTTTTTGCATTCATATATTTTTTTTGAGAAAATTTAATAAAATTAATAAAATAAAAAAAAAATATAGAAAAAAAATCCGTTAGAATATAACAAATTTAAGAAGTTATTACCCTTCTTGCTTTTTTATGCGCGAGCTCTCTAATTACTAACAATAAATAAATAATATATATTATTATTAATTATTACCCCCTAAATTAGAGGCCCCCCTAAATAGGAGGCCCTAGGCCATTGGGTTAACAATACATTGAGGCCGGTTCTGCCGTCAAATTTATTTCTGAGAATATTCGGCAAATTTATTTCTAAGAACATTCGACATGGATTTTAATAGAAAAAGTTGTTAAGTATATTGCGAAGTATAATGTGAGTGGGGAAGACGTCCCGTATTAATGTAGTGTTAAATAAATTAGTGTTCATAAATAATATACGAACAAATTTGGGAGACGTAAGGAGTATAATTTAAGGAATGTTTCTTTTGTTGGAATTTTAGCCAATGATCTCTAAATTATACCTATTTTCCCTCGGTCACTGGGCACTTGGAGACTGGCTACTAATACCAAGGAAATGAAACATGCTTCATTAGATTTAGTGTATGTTTGGTAAAAATAAGGTAGTTAATAAGTTTGTTTATTTTTTGAACTTATTTAAAATATTTCGATTGATGCACCATAAATTAGCTTGTAAGCTAGTTTATTAGTTAGTTTATTGAGATGTTTCCAGTAGCATCTTAATAAACTAATTTATCCGCCTTTATAAAATCTTGGGTCCGACATTGAATATATGACGGATTTGCCGGAGCAATTGTTTGACAAACAGATATACTGTGAAATACTTGCGATTATGCTGTTTAGAGTGAAGTGCAATATAAATCAACACTTGCTCGACAGTTGACAGTCTGATGCCACCACTATAGGAGCTTTTAATCTTTTGTATTGTATAACAATTTCATTTACATCGTACTAAGTCTGTCTTGGTTCGATATTTTCATGCATCAGTCTCAAACTGCAATGCTTCGAGGTACATTTCTGGTCGATGTGGAAATAAAGTCGGCATCCTCGTTGGAGGTAGTGACTTCCCCGTGTTTTAAGTTATGCATTCTCGATTATATATTTCGCAAAATCTTCATAAATTCCATCTTCTAAAGTTTTCATATAGTTGCAAGATCTTTTTTCACACATGCGCTTTGCGGGTGAATGGCGTATACCCCATGTGTTTTACAACATGAGTTACTTACTCTATATGTAAATTAAATAGACTGATTATCCCCCTATATTTTGTAAAAAATAGTCTGATTACCCCGTTGCAAGATGATCCTTGCTGATTCACACGAAGAGCAAGTGGTCGGATTTATTATGACATGTGTAATTAAATAGACACGTTGCTCCCCTGTGTTCTCAAAAAAAGTTGCATATTAACCCCTATGTTTTATCAGGACGAGCTGGAACAAATCAGACGGGATGCAGCTTTTTGAAAACACATGAGATAATGTGTTTATTTAATTTATACATTGGGGTGAATGACATATTTTTTAAAACATAGGGGTAATATATCAAACCCCGCATTTTGTAGGACCAAACTTGAAGACATTTATAAAGTTATTATAAGACTACTGTGCATGAATGATAGTATCATGCATTTGCACTACCTTTTTGCAACTGCCTTCTTATTTACAAGACCAATTTGCAATCCTATCTATTCATTTCCATTACGCCTCGAATGCAATTATTCGGGATCCTTTATTTCACACCCTAAACCACCATCCAACCATTCTATTTCAGGCATTATCGTCGGAGCATCTTTAGCAGCGGCTCTAGCCATCATCTATTACTGCATAAAACGACGCACCTCAACTCTAAAGAGACGATTAAGTGCAAAGCGCCTCATATCCATAGCCTCCGGCACCACCACCGTCCCATTCTACCCTTACAAAGAAATCGAGCGAGCATCCAACAATTTTTGTGAAAAGCAACGCCTGGGAACAGGCGCTTACGGAACCGTCTATGCGGGCAAACTCCACAGTGATGAGTGGGTCGCAATAAAAAAGATAAGATACCGCGATCACGACAGCGCCGAACAAGTCATGAATGAAATCAAACTCCTTTCTTCCGTTAGCCATCCGAATTTGGTCCGCCTCTTAGGATGTTGCATCGAACATGGCGAGCAAATCCTTGTCTATGAGTACATGCCAAACGGGACCTTATCCCAACACTTGCAACGTGAAAGAGGTTCTATACTCCCATGGACCATACGTCTCACAATCGCTTCGGAAACTTCTCGTGCGATCGCCCATCTTCATTCGGCCACGAACCCTCCGATTTTCCATCGGGACATAAAATCGAGCAATATTTTATTAGACTTCAATTTCAATTCGAAAGTCGCTGATTTCGGGCTTTCAAGATTTGGCGGCATGACAGACGACTCCCACATTTCGACGGCCCCCCAGGGTACGCCGGGGTACGTCGACCCTCAGTACCATCAGAATTTCCACTTATCAGACAAGAGTGATGTCTACAGCTTCGGAGTTGTTCTTGTCGAGATAATCACCGCGATGAAAGTCGTCGATTTTTCTCGGCCCCATAGCGAGATCAATTTGGCGGCTCTGGCAATCGATCGGATCGGGAAAGGACGTGTGGACGAGATTATCGACCCATTTCTCGAGCCGAATCGGGACGCATGGACGCTGTCGTCAATTCACAAAGTTGCTGAGCTGGCGTTTAGGTGCCTTGCTTTTCATCGCGACATGAGGCCCTCCATGATGGAGGTGGCGGACGAGCTGGAGCAAATCAGGCGGAGCGGATGGGCCCCATTGGACGAGAGTGTGCATGTGGGGTCGTCTGTGGCCTCTTCTTGTTCGTCGCCTTATCAGGGGAGTGAAAAATCGTTTAGTACGCTGAATACGAGGAGAACGGGAGTTGGGAGTAAGAGGTCGATCGTCACGCAGAAAGCAGTTCCGGTTCTTGGTGTGCCGGTGAAGGAGGGGATGGACAGTTCGCCGGTTTGTCTGAAGGATATTTGGTTGAGTGAACAGAACTCGCCATCGACCAATAGCTTACTGGGTAAGGTGGTTCGATAAAGTTTCTTTCATTTTACGTATACTTGTGAACTTGTATTAAATAGTGAGGTATATTTTGATAGTGCGAATATATGAAGAGAAAATATTATATGTTCTTGTTTAATTTGAAAGGTTAATACATCTTTACTGTATTATATAGGAACTTGAACGATATTTCTTTCTTTTGATCAATTTTCGAATATTTAATTTGGAAATGAGAGTCTTTCCATAGTTAAAGACTAAGAACGAAATGGTATATAGTGAATAAACCAAAACTACTAATGGATGCATCGATTGATCATTATTTTGAGTTAATATGCGGGGGCAATGATTATTTTTACATGCCATTGGGTGTTCGAAATGGCGGGACAAAAACCTCCGATGACTAGGGGCACCGGGCACACATGTTATTAATATAAAATAAATTTATATTATAAGTTTTTTTTTAGTATAAATGGAAGAAGAATATATGTATATTCTCATTCATATAGTCCCTTTAAATAGGGAGAGATTACATATACTGGAACATTCTAACGTGCCTAGCCCTATACTAGTTGGGAGAAGCCCAATAGCCCGTAGATTAAGGCACACATGTGTATTTACTTTAACACTGCCCCTTGTGCCGAGTCTCCAACACATGTCAAGTTGCCTCGTTAAAACCTCGTCAAGCAAAAACCACATGGGAAAAATGCCTTAATCGTAGGAAAAAGAGTACAACATCCAGATATATAGGTTATGCTAATTTCGTTAAGCCAAAACCTCTATTGATTATTTCGTCGATCAATGTGTGCTCAAGAACGTGATCAGTTCGTCGATCAGTGAGCTAAACGTCTAGTTACCTCGTAAAAACCTTTCCAAGTGATAAAACCCAGTGGGAAAAAAATAATCCTTGGTTAAGGAAAACAGTGTAACTTGCGATGTGAATGTAAGACTCCCCCTCAAGTCTACATCTCCCTCGATTAGTTTGTCAATCAAGGAATCTGAAAAACAGTGCATGTGACGTTGCTTCGTTAAAAACTTTGCCAAGTAACAAAACTCATTAGGACAAAATAAACGTTGGTCAAAGAAAAGAGTACAACATTGGTGGGTAAAATTCGTTATACCTCACCCTCCCATCAGATCCTTACTTCGACCTCGGGAGTTCGGAAATCCTACGCATTCCGATGTTTCTCACATGTTTTTCAAATATGGCCTTGGGCAATGATTTAGTGAATAAATCAGCCACATTCTCCTCATACTTCACTTGCTTAACTTGGATGTTGAGGAGGGCCCGTTGTTGCTGATTGCAGAAAAACTTTGGAGAGATATGCTTCGTATTATCCCTTGCTATATCCAAGCTTCATCTGTTCGATGCAAGCGGCATGATCTTCGTGTATGCATGTGGGTGTATAAGTGACATTACTTAGTCCACTGTTACCTCGAATATGTATAACGATGGTTCTCAATCATATACACTTGCGTACCGCCTCATGTAGAGTGATAATCTTAGCGTGATTCGAGGAGGTAGCAAAAAGGGTTTGCTTAGTTGATCTCCAAGATATAGCAGTGTCCCCAACGGTGAACACATGACCAGTTTGGGATCGACCTTTATGTGGGTCTGAAAAATACCCACCATCAGCAAAACCTACCAACACATTCGTCGGGGTAGTTTCCTCGGCATTCACACTTACTTTAGTGATTACACATTCATCGGCAGTTTCGTTAGCCTGATAAGGAAAGAAAAGTCCCGAGTCAATGGTTCCTTTGAGTTATCGAAAGATGATCTTGGTACCATTCCAATGACGTTGCGTGGTTCAGAACTATATTTAGCCAACAAGTTCACTGAGAAAGCTAGATCAGGTCGAGTATGTTAGGAGTATGCCCTCGAATGCCACTCAGAGGTTGTTGAGTGAGGGCATTGTACTTGTAATTATGTAAACCATTTATATAAGGCAAATGAATGTTTCTTTATTTACTGGTAGTTACTGGCATTCCTAACTCGTAAATAAACATATAGAAACTAGTCCGTGTATTTGAGAGCAAAACGTTCCACTCCTTATTGGATAAGGGGTCGGCCTTTGGAAAGGTTTATAGCTCAAATACTTAATCGTTCGCAAGTCGATGAAACTTGGTAGGCGTTAAGTTTATGTAAAGACTTGTATGACGTGTTCTTTGACATGGAGAGTGCCTGTCGAACACTAATGGTTAGTGGGAGCACACGTTATAGGTATGCTAATTAGATTAGTATACTCGAACCGACTCACCCTCGATTCGTCACACGGATTTCACTCTGGGACAGTCAATGACGGAATCGAAAGGTTGTGATAGGTATTCGTGAACCTTCGACTTGAGAATTTAGTAGGAATGTGCTTGTGACGTCAAGATTTTCATTAGAGTAGTTCGACCCTGTAAACCGGAAGGCGGGGGTCAACCTCGACGTGCATCTTGACGGGCAAGTAGCAGGTCCTACTGAATACCAAGATAGAATTCTTTCTCCTGTTAGTGAACGGGTTATATGTCCTATGCGGTTATTGGCAGATGAGATCATAAGTCTTTGGCCAAAGCATTGGAGCTAGCTGTATTAGATACATGAAAGCTCGATGATCTCGATTTGCATTAACGCATGCATAGCGTCAAGTACAGATAGGGTTTGACTGACCGTGACCCTATAACTTGATCGGGATATTTGAAAGAAGGGTTTATCATTATCTTGGTATTCACGAGAATGGTTCTTGAATGATCCCAATCATTCGTTCTCGATCGAGTGCAGTGTAGGCCACTAGGTGGCTAGGTGGTGCTACTACTCTTTGGTTCCTCCCATTCTTGGTAGAGACGGACCTCTGAGTCGCGCATTAGGATTGACGAGAATGAATTAAGCTAATTCTCTCATTATGAATATTAGATATTGGATATCTAATTTGGGACATTGGATGTTTAAATCAATTTATCGGATAAATTGATTTACGGCTAATGAATTAAATATTTCGGGTGATTAATTTAATTCATGAATATAATTATTTCTTGGAGAAATTAATTATGTTATTTTGTATTTGATATGTTTAAATAATTGGATTAATTAAACGACACAAATACATCGGAACGAAATCGGAGTTTATCTGTTTGGACTCGCGGGAGTCCGAAACGAAACGAACTTGTCCGATTTCTACATGGGCCGCCCTCCACATTTCCACCCACTTTCATATGGACCCTTGTTCCATTCTTTATGTTTTGATCATTGAGGTGGTGGGGCTTTGATTCTCATAATAATGAGATGTAACATGTGAAGAGTTGAATATATGAAGAAGAAGACATCTCTCACTCATTCATTCCAAGCTTCCAACGTGAGGATTGAGAGAGAGAGATAGACTTTGAGTTTAACACTCATTCTTCATCTTCTTCATTCACTTCTTCTTCATTTTTCTTGGAGAAAATTGAGAGAAAATTATTGAGAGATATATTATACACTTAGAGTGTAGTAATAAAAGCTTCATCACTTGATTCTAGCCGTAACCTTAGAGGTTAATCAAGTGTTGTTATTCCGGTCGTTTTTCCGGCGCGTGGCAAGTAGAGACGCGGTGCTTTCGGCGTTGGATCGTTCAAGGGCTTGGAGCGGATTGAACTCGTAGAGATCAAACTAAAGCTTGGGGAATAGCTCAAGAGAAGGTTGCCATTTAATCAATGGACTTCGAGGGTTAGTTTCTTACGACTCTTGCTTTTCGTTTATATATTCGTATATACGTAGCTTGATCGATCCTCGTAGGGATTCGGATCGAATTAATTTTCGTTTTACCGCTTCCGCTGGGCCTTCGTTTTAGGCACCGAATCCCAACAGTGGTATCGGAGCGTAGGTATTGCGATCGTATATACGATATTGGCATTTGGAATGCTTGATTAGATGGTGAATGATTTGGAATCATTTTAGTCATAATCGTGGTATATATTTTTACGTTCGTTGTAGTTATATTTTTCGTAAGTTTATGTCTAAATATAAATCTTAATTTCTTGGAAATATGATTTATATTGAAGATATGAATGTTGAAAAATATTGATATGGATATCTGGTGAAAATCGAGCTCGAATCGTCGTCGGACGACTTTTCGGACAAAGGCGAGAAAGTCGCCGGGGTGACTCGGCCGTGTCCGGTGACACGGGCCGTGTCGGCGATCCCAGGAGCCATTGCCGGCGAGACCCGACCGTGTCGGGAGACACGGGCCGTGCTGGCCGGTAGTGCCGAGCGTGACTCGGCCATGCGAGCTTGATCGTAGGAAAAGTGCCGTGATGACTCGGCCATGGCAGCCATTTCGCCCGGCTCGATTTTTCGTGTATTCTTGAAAATTAATCCCGCATGTTAAATTGTATTTAATATGATTAAAATGATTTATGGTATTTCATTTTATAAGGGAAATTTGATTAATTGGAATATTTATGGTCGTAGAATTATTTTGAACGTTATTATATTACCGATTGTGTGAATCGATTGGATCGGTTCGTATTGTTGATTGGATCAATGTATCTCTACGCTTTCCATTTATTTAGTATTTATTGAATGAATGCTTTTGAATGGGGATGTGGTTCGTGGACTTAGTTTTTTGAATCGTTCGTTTTATTCGATTGGGTTGTAAAGGCCGTTTTGAGCCTATTTATTTTACTAGAAATGTTTGTATCTAGGATGCAATTTTTGATGTAAAATTTATATGTAATGACGAAGACCGGAGGAAGATCCATTTCGAGAAGACGAAGATTCAAGACGAAGTTTTTGTTTTCTAGGAACGGTCCATGAACCACATGTTGGTAGCAACTAGGTTGTGAATGGTTGTTTCATATTGTATGAATGCCACAAACGCGCTTAAACGATTAATGTGCAAAGTGTAACGTTAATCGCGATAATTCTCCCACAACAAATAATTAAGTTTATAAGGTTTCAAGGTTTTCCTTCCCTCCATCGAGTTTTCGGGAAATTGAAATCCAAACCGGATGTGCTATGCTTCCGAGTTATCGGGGTAGTCGTTCGGGGAGGACAGATAAATTACCGGGAGCACATTGGATGCCTTCGGTTGGAGCAAATTTTATCCCTACAAACCTGATAGGTTCTTAGGATAAGATTGATTGTGAAACCGATTTGCGTCGATGGTATAAACTTAACTTGTTCACGAACCATAGAAACCGTATAGGTTGAGGGGAGTGAACAAGGGGAAAAAGAAGATCGAATCATCCATTAGATGGGTTCTTTGTTGGACACCACTTTATGAAAATTAATAGACTAGAAACACATTGGTTGCCCTCTATTAAGATTTATAAAGAACTCGATCACCACTATGAAGTAGAGTGACGATACTTAGGATTTCACATGGGAGTGTGTTATTAGATAAAATAGTGGGAGCCGGGTAACAAGAATAGTAAGGACCTTAATTCTATACTCGGATCATAATATAACAAGTCACTAATTAATCTGTTATACTTAATGCAGACAAATCTCAATATGACAATGAATCCACTCGCAATTCTACTCGAAAAGAACACCTTAATGGGACCTAACTTTGTGGATTGGCTCCATGTCGATGATTGTCCTCGGTATAGAGCACGGGATACGTCTTGGAGACGGACATTCCGGCGCCTCTGTGCGGACCAGGCCAATCGGGAAGAGATTGAAAACCACGAAAAGTGGGTTAAGGATGACGTGAAAGTCCGTGCTTATATGATGGCTTCCATGTCTAATGAGCTTCAGAGAGCTCATGAGAAAATGACTTCTGCTAGGCAGATTCTATCTCACTTAACCGAACTTTATGGTGAGCACAGCAGAACTGCTAGATATGAGATATCCAAGCAACTGTTCGGTGCAAGGATGAAGGAAGGTGAGAATGTTGGGGAACACGTCCTTAAAATGATATCCATGATCGAGAGATTGGAGGCTCTTAATTTTAAAATGGATACTTCTCTCCAAACCGACCTTATCCTACAGTCTCTCCCTGATTCCTTCTCACAGTTTGTTATGAACTTCAACTGCAATGAGATTGCATGTAACTTAGCTGGGCTAATGAACAAACTGGTGACCGCTCAGTCTCAGATGAAGACACCGCGGATGAAGGAGTCTGCACTTGTGATTTCTTCTGGACTTCGGAAGTCTAAGAATAAGAAGAAAAACACCAAGTAGCGGACTGGACCACAAGCTAAGGACCTTAAGGGAAAGGGCAAGGCCCCGATGGTTCCGAAGAACAAGAAGAAGAAGGATGCTTGTCTTAAGTGCAGTGAGCTGGGCCACTGGGCTAGAGACTGTCCGATTCTTCATGGGACTTCAGGTACAGAACTTTTAGTTTTGGAAACAAATTGTTCTGCTACTGTATTTTCTACTTCTGAATCTTTGGATTAAGTGCTAGTTCTCATATTTGTACCGTGAATCAGGATCTGGAACAAAGTAGGAAGCTTGGAGCTGGAGAAGTCATGATCACAGTCGGTAGCGGGCATAGTGTCGAGGCAACCGACATAGGATCACTTCTTTTGGGTTTAGAATCCGGCTTTGTTTTGACTTTAGAAGATGTACTTGTTTTGCCCAAGGGGCACAAAAACATTGTATCCATTCCGGTCATGGACCGAAAAGGCTTTTCATTTTTCATTGGTGATGGTTCCTGCAAAATTTATTTTAGAAATATACTAGTGGGTTCTGCTAGATTGTTGAATGGATTGTATCATCTAAATCTCAGCAACAAAGTAGTTGTGAATACTATGACTAGAAAACGTGGTAGGGTTGAAACCAATCAAGTTTTGAAATGGCATCTAAGACTTGGTCATGTTGGTCAGACCAAGGTTTACAAGATGGAAAAAGATGGACTTATGGGTCCATTGGGATCGGATCCATTTCCTACTTGTGAATCTTGCCTTAAAGGCAAAATGACTAAGTCCCCTTCACAGGACTTTTGAAAGAGCCGATAAAGCGGGATTAATCCATACTGACGTTTGTGGTGCTTTGGAAGCAGCACATGACGGATATCAATATTTCATTACGTTTACAGATGATCATACTAGGTATGGTTATGTATACTTAATGAAACATAAATCCGAGGCCTTTGAGAAATTCCAGGAATTCAAGGCCCTAGTCGAGAAACAAACTGGTAATCATATCAAAGCACTTCGGTCGGACCGAGGTGGCGAGTATATGAGTACGGAGTTTGACGAGTTCCTTAAGGAACGTGGAATAGTTTCACAACTAACACCTCGAGGTACTCCTCAGTTAAATGGTGTGTCAGAAAGAAGGAACAAGACCCTGTTGAACATGGTCCGTTCCATGCTGGGCTATACTGACTTGCCGATTTACCTGTGGGGGTATGCACTCCTGACTGCCGCGTATAGCTTGAACAGATGTCCTTCTAAATCCGTTCCTAAAACTCCACATGAGATGTGGGAAGGAAGGAAACCAAGTCTTAATCATATTAGGATTTGGGGATGTCCCGCCTATGTCAAGAAGACTAAGGTGGAAAAGTTGGAAGCTAGGTCTGCGAAGGGACGTTTCATTGGATTCCCGTCTGGGACAATGGGATATCTATTCTACATGCCCGAAGATCGAAGGATCATTGTTGCTTTACAAGCACACTTCCTGGAAGATGAGTTCATTCAGGAAGGCGGAGCAGGTAGAAGTATTTCTTTAGAAGAATACAATGAAACTCCTCGGGAGACACCTGTGCAAGAAACTGGAACCGAACTTTCTGAAACACAAGTACAACCACCTCGTAGGTCTAGTAGGGTGTCTCATTTACCTGAGAGGTATGGGCTTGTGCACTTGGAAGAGCTGGGTCTCCATGAGGTTCCAAGTGATAGCCAAGAGACCGACCCAACAACCTATGACCAAGCGATGGTGGATGTAGACTCCGCGAAATGGCGTGAAGCTATGGAAGCTGAGATATACTCGATGCATGTCAATCAGGTCTGGACTCTAGTAGACCGCCCCAAGGGCATAGTGCCTATTGGGAACAAGTGGATCTACAAGAGAAAGACTGATGGTGATGGCAAGGTTGACGCCTATAAGGCCAGGCTTGTGGCAAAGGGTTATACCCAAAAGGAAGGGATCGATTACCACGATACCTTCTCGCCCGTAGCCATGATCAAGTCTATTTGCATGATGCTTGCTATAGCTGCCTACCACGATTATGAGATATGGCAAATGGACGTAAAGACGGCTTTCCTTAATGGATTCCTCGAGGAGGAAATCTATATGGAGCAGCCTAAAGGCTTTATGTCCGAAGTCGATATTCAGAAAGTGTGCAAGCTTCAACGTTCCATTTATGGACTGAAGCAAGCATCGCGTAGTTGGAACCTTCGTTTTGACGAGGCGGTCAAAGAGTTTGACTTCGTGCAAAATGAAGAGGAACCTTGTGTATACAAGAAGGTTAGTGGGAGCAAGATCGCATTCTTAGTACTATATGTGGATGATATTCTACTAATAGGAAATGATGTGGGAATGCTCGATTACGTAAAAGCTTGGCTTTGAGTAATTTCTCCATGAAAGACTTGGGAGAAGCAACCTATATTCTTGGAATTCGACTCTCTGGGATAGAGCGAAGAGAACAATAGGCCTTTCCCAAGCCCTCTATATAGATAAGATCTTAAAGCGATTTAAGATGGATGATTCTAAAAGAGGGTTCCTACCGATGCAACATGGAATAAAACTCACCTTGAAGATGTGTCCTCAAAGTGAGGAACAACGAAAGGAAATGAGTAATATACCATATGCTTCGGCCGTGGGTAACCTTATGTATGCTATGTTGTGTACAAGACTGACATCGCGCATGCCGTAAGCGTGGTGAGTAGGTTTCGAGCAAACCTGTAGGGAACATTGGGTGCCGTAAAGAACGTTCTCAAGTACTTAAGAAGGACTAGAGATATGGTTACGATGTATGGCGGTGGAGAATTGGATGTGGTGGGATTCACCGATTCGGACTTCCAAGGGCGAAGGACGACTCGATGTCCACTTGCTACATATTTACTCTTAATGGAGGAGCGATATCTTGGCGTAGTGCCAAGCAAAGCGCGACCGCGATTCCACTGTCAGCCGAGTATCAAGCGGCCTCGGAGGCTTCAAGGAAGGGTTACGGATTAAGAAGTTTCTAGGAGAACTTCAAATGATACCATGTCTTGAAATGGTATCTACTGCATCTGCGACAACGACGGAGTGTAGCACGTGCCAAGGAGCCGAGGTTTCACAACAGCACCAAACATATTGAGAGGAAGTATCATCTCGTAAGAGAATTTGTTCGCAAGGGATACATTGTGCTGCATAGAGCAGACTCGGCCGACAACGTCGCCGATCCACTGACCAAGCCACTATCTCAGACTAGCTTGGAGCGTCATCTGGAAAACATGGGTATTAGATACCATAGTGTGTGGCATTGAGTGCAAGTGGGAGATTGTTAGGAGTATGCCCTCGAATGCCACTCAGAGGTTGTTGAGTGAGGGCATTGTACTTGTAATTATGTAAACCATTTATATAAGGCAAATGAATGTTTCTTTATTTACTGGTAGTTACTGGCATTCCTAACTCGTAAATAAACATATAGAAACTAGTCCGTGTATTTGAGAGCAAAACGTTCCACTCCTTATTGGATAAGGGGGTCGGCCTTTGGAAAGGTTTATAGCTCAAATACTTAATCGTTCGCAAGTCGATGAAACTTGGTAGGCGTTAAGTTTATGTAAAGACTTGTATGACGTGTTCTTTGACATGGAGAGTGCCTGTCGAACACTAATGGTTAGTGGGAGCACACGTTATAGGTATGCTAATTAGATTAGTATACTCGAACCGACTCACCCTCGATTCGTCACACGGATTTCACTCCGGACGATCGATAATGACGGAATCGAAAGGTTGTGATAGGTATCCGTGAACCTTCGACTTGAGGATTTAGTAGGGATGTGCTTGTGACGTCAAGATTTTCATTAGAGTAGTTCGAACCTGTAAACCGGAATGCGGGGGTCAACCTCGACGTGCATCTTGACGGGCAAGTAGCAGGTCCTACTGAATACCAAGATAGAATTCTTTCTCCTGTTAGTGAACGGGTTATATGTCCTATGCGGTTATTGGCAGATGAGATCATAAGTCTTTGGCCAAAGCATTGGAGCTAGCTGTATTAGATACACGAGAGCTCGATGATCTCGATTTGCATTAACGCATGCATAGCGTCAAGTACAGATAGGGTTTGACTGACCGTGACCCTATAACTTGATCGGGATATTTGAAAGAAGGGTTTATACGTATACTGGTATTCACGACGAATGGTTCTTGAATGATCCCAATCATTCGTTCTCGGTCGAAGTGCAGTGTAGGCCACTAAGTGGCTAGGTGGTGCTACTACTCTTTGGTTCCTCCCATTCTTGATCGAGACGGACCTACCGATTCGCGCATTAGGATTGACGACAGAATGAATTAAGCTAATTCTCTCATTATGAATATTAGATATTGGATATCTAATTTGGGACATTGGATGTTTAAATCAATTTATCGGATAAATTGATTTACGGCCTAATGAATTAAATATTTCACTGGGTGATTAATTTAATTCATGAATATAATTATTTCTTGGAGAAATTAATTATGTTATTTTGTATTTGATATGTTTAAATAATTGGATTAATTAAACGACACAAATACATCGGAACGGAATCGGAGTTTATCTGTTTGGACTCGCGAGAGTCCGAAACGAACTGAACTTGTCCGATTTCTACATGGGCCGCCCTCCACATTTCCACCCACTTTCATATGGACCCTTGTTCCATTCTTTATGTTTTGATCATTGAGGTGGTGGGGCTTTGATTCTCATAATAATGAGATGTAACATGTGAAGAGTTGAATATATGAAGAAGAAGACATCTCTCACTCATTCATTCCAAGCTTCCAACGTGAGGATTGAGAGAGAGAGATAGACTTTGAGTTTAACACTCATTCTTCATCTTCTTCATTCACTTCTTCTTCATTTTTCTTGGAGAAAATTGAGAGAAAATTATTGAGAGATATATTATACACTTAGAGTGTAGTAATAAAAGCTTCATCACTTGATTATAGCCGTAACCTTAGAGGTTAATCAAGTGTTGTTATTCCGGTCGTTTTTTCGGCGCGTGGCAAGTAGAGACGCGGTGCTTTCGGCGTTGGATCGTTCAAGGGCTTGGAGCGGATTGAACTCGTAGAGATCAAACTAAAGCTTGGGGAATAGCTCAAGAGAAGGTTGCCATTTAATCAACGGACTTCGAGGGTTAGTTTCTTACGACTCTTGCTTTTCGTTTATATATTCGTATATACGTAGCTTGATCGATCCTCGTAGGGATTCGGATCGAATTAATTTTCGTTTTACCGCTTCCGCTGGGCCTTCGTTTTAGGCACCGAATCCCAACAGAGTATACTGACCCAATTACAATAATGCACCTATTGCACTTTAGATAGGGAATTTCGTCTCCCAAAAGCTCTTCGTCACATTCCTTCAGACGAAGTGGATCTTTCTTCAAGTCCAAGCTACGACCGATCATGGGAGTGCTAACCGTATGTGCCTTGTTCATGTTAAAATGCCTGATTTTCTTTTGGACATAGGCAGACAGGTGGATGAGGATTCCACTAGCTCGATGTTCTAGCTCAATGCCTAGATAAGACCGAGTCTTCCCAGATCATCATCTCAAATCCGAATTTTAGATAGCTGCGGTTTCTCTTAATTCGTCAAGAGTACTGACTATGTTCATATTATCGACATATACAATCATTGAGTTGATGTGGTATCCGGAACTTGTTTTCTTAATAAACACACAGGGACACAGTTCGTCGTTCTTATATCCCCTTCCAATCAAGTAGTAACTTAGGCGGGTATACCACATCCGCTCGGATTATTTTAATCCGTAAAGTGAGCATTTCAACCGTACTGCAAATGCACTCTGTGGTCTAGAATCACTTGACTTGGCTAATGAAATATCATCGAGCACTTTCATATATATCCCTATATTAAGATCCTCATAGAGATATCACTAACCACATTTATGAGCTGCATTTCCAATCCTTCGGAAATTACTAAGCTAATGAAGTAGCTTAGGGGAGAGTACGTCTCCTCAGTCAATTCCACATAATTTATGAGAACCTTCGAGCCTTGTACTTCAGGACTTCATTCTTCTCATTATGCTTACTGACAAAGGTTTATTTTTATCTTCTACAGGATTTACACTTAGTGAGGTTAGCACTACCTACCAATTACCTATCTCTTTGTCAAAAAATCTAGTTCTGCATGGAATGCTTTATCCTTTAAGGCCAATCAACTCAATGTTGATATCAGACAACAGAGCGAGGTTCGACATCATATTGCTCTATGCTTTGAGCAACGATAGATCATCAAAGTGGGTGGATGATCAGTCCACACTCTCGTGATTCATCGAGATTTCTTGATTTTCTGAATCATATCAATCTTCGGGGCGTCCCCTTCGTCATGACTCATGGACATATTAAAATTAAGTACGATCTCATGAAACGAGTTCATTGATGACTGATATATAAGTTTGTGTCTTACTCTACCTCCTCCTTAGGTGAGTGTTAAGTCGAACCATGTAGCTTCCACATCATCCTTTAGGGAGTTATGGCCTAAATCACACATCCACCATGTGCGATGGCAGCACTTGATTCGTCGGTGTTGCGCCCCTTACCGAGGACTTTCAACCTTACAGGTTGCAGCTGGTATATATGATCTCGTCACTTTCACGACATTAATAGACACATCAGGCATCGAATCTGCTACGTTATGAAGATCGAGAATTATCACTATCACATAGCGAGATTTGGGGATCAAAATGAGACAAACTAGGGACACACCATGATAATTCCTATTGTTCCCTGAGAAAGTTCGCCTTCTCTCCTCCCCCTAATGACGGGAAGATTGTCTCATCAAAGTGACAAACCGCAATCAAGCGATAAAGAGATCACCTGTCAAAGGTTCTATATATCGGAATACCATTGGAAATTCGTATCCAATGTAACTACTTAATCGTCTTTAAAGACCCATGCACTGTGGGGGTGCATAAGGCACAATACTACATAACCAAATATGCGCAATTGGCACTCAAGCTCGTCTGAGTCCAGAATGTAAAAATCAGGACTTATCCAGTTACCAACTGGTACGCATAAATCGTTTGGTTAGCAGATGGTCTAAAATGAGCGAATAAGTAAAGCTGCATGCAAGACTACAGAACCCCAGACAGAAATAGGCAAATTGGTGTGCATAACCAATGCCCGGGCTACCATCTGATTCGTTCGATGGTTACCTTCGCGAGACCATTTTGCGTATGCTCGTGGGGGATGGGATGCTTTTCGTCGCTCCCGATCGACATGCAGTATTCATCAAGTACTTTAGATGTGAACTCTCCAGCATTATCAAATCTTATAGACCGAACATGGTGGTCAGGGTGGTGAGCCCTTAGACAGATAATCCGTGTTAGAAGCTTTGCAAAAGCAGCATTTATAGTGGACAAGGGGGTGACATATGACCAGCATGTCGAAACGTCAACCAGAACCATAAAACATCTAAATGGTCCGCACTCTGGTTGAATCACTCCATAAATATCTATTTGAATCCTGTGTAAGAATGAAATTTTCACATCATTAGCGTAGGAAGGTCTCGCTCCTACTATTGCTAAAGTGCATGCTTTGCAGAAGAGACGATGTGCATTCGACAGGGTCAAACGTGTAGAACGGGCGGATGTCTCCGATGCTGTGGATGACGTAGCTTGAGGAACACCAACAAAGTTCATTATGTGGGTTCGGTGCCCGCTTCTACTTTGCATGCGTAAGAAAGGATGTCCGTATGTATTCTTAAGAATATAGATCATCATTTCACGACCTGGATGCTCCAGTCGTTCATGCCAAAGCATGTACGAGTCACATCCCAAAGTTCGTTATAGGTAAACGCATAGGATTTAACAACCCTAATTGGAGTGACGTATAGTCCACTATACTTACTCGTAAGTTTCTCTAAGATGCACTTTCGGCCGCATTCATTAGAGATGATATGGAGATACTCTATTCCATTCTCACAATGAGTTTCAACATGAAATTCGTTGATACGTATATCTTTGAAGCTTTGTAAGGTTCGAGTTAGTCACTCTCAATGCATATAGAGTGTCGGTGATTGTAAAATTATGCCGTTAGGCAACAAGAACCGGGGGTGCCGCATCGTTGGATGAAGTGGGATGATCCAATAATCCTAGTCACTGATACGTTATAGGCTATTACCATCCGCCTATCACTCTAGTGTTCCTCGATTCATTCATAAAACGAGAACACGAGTAATAAAAACTCAGAACCATAAGCGTAGGAACAATATTCGGTACTTTGAATAAAGTCAACCACTTGTATACGTAAGCAACAATAATATCTTGTTCGAAACCAAAATACATCATACCATTATTGAAAAATATCAAAACCTCTACCGATAAAATTAGTCATAGAGGAGAGGCGTCTAATGACTTTGGCACGTATGATGCAATAATGCCATCGGTAAATGTAAAAGTGACATTGGGGGCCATGTCATGATCGTCTTCCTATATATAGTGAGTTTCCTATTCGTGGGAATCTCAATATCTCTTCTAGCTGGCTGTGAAATATTTGCTTGCATAGCAATTCATATACCAATGGCAGCAATCTCACATTAGGAGTCAACTCGTTTCTTGGGAGTCAGGAGCATCATCTCTTCTTGCTACTTTGGAAGATCGGAAGAGCCTCCATGACCACGACCACGTCTACGACTGCCACGTCCGTTTCCACCATGCGAATTCATCCCATGTGGTTTGGGATTGGCACGTACAGTCCCCTATTCATCGGGTTTTTTTCAACATTTTACTTTGCCATTACTAGCCTCGAGAATTTGCTTTGTCTCGGCAGGCCTAGCATTATCGTAATCTAGCATATACTGATTCGTTAGTATAAGCACTTAAGTAGGGAAATTGGAAAGTCTTTTTCTGGATCATGTCGTCTTTTGTGAGTTTCTTTTCACATAAAAAAATAACCGTAAGGCGGAGTATATCTTTATCGAAATTGTTGACTCGTTATAGTAAAACAAGTGGATTTCGTCCCACTGTACGATCAACTCGAGAAATAGTATTCTCGAAATGGCCTTTAAGGGCATCCCGCAGTTCGTTGGGGATTTCAACTAAAGATATTCCTACCATAAGTTAGGGTCGATATTTCACCTAAGAACATCAGCGCTTTCTTTCACCTTTTAAGACAGTTCGTCGTCTGTATGAACAGAAAATGTGGCATTAACGTCTTAAAATCATAATATCATCTATAACACTCAAGTCCTTCTGAGTCCAAGATGCTGAATTTCGGACGAGTTGGATTAGCCATATTCATAAACAAGAGAAGGAAGCGAATACGTTTCACATAATCATGAGTCCGTCCATGATAAATTATTCAATAATGGGATTATTTTGTTTAAAACCAAGATATGGTCATGATTTCGATGCGATCTAGGAATACACATGAAGTTTCGTTATCATGGTATTTTGTAGGCAGTAGAAATTAGGCATTAACATCTACTAATTATGTTGCCTATAATATCTATAGATGCATGCAATATATATATATAAACATAATCCTAGTATATATCTATATACACATTATGCGGTCAAATAAGTCATAGACATGATATATGAGTCTTATGGCGCAATTATATATTAATTAATAATCTAAGAGCATGAATTAAATAATTTAATTCAAGTGGCTAATTAATTTATTTGATTTAATTAGACATAATTACATTAAATCTGATTAATCATATTATGCTATTATCACATAGAGCATACAAGTATGTACACGAAGCAAATAGTAGAGCTGAGTTCGTGTACCTTACTTTGCGAGTTGGGTTAAAAAAAACTGAGCGGGTTTTGCAAAACCAGGTCGGACTGCGTCTGAATCGGATCTAGAGCAGCGTCTGGATCGGCCCAGTGCCTGGAACTGGTCGGGTCTGGGTGGCAGCGGGTCGGAGTGAAAAAAAAAAGAAGCCCAGGGTTGGCGCGGGCGGGCCGTGCGGGCTGGAAAATTTGCAGCGGGACGAGCGGGCAGGAGAAGCTGCAAATCTGTTTAGTGGAGAAGATGAAGGTGTGGGGGCCGGTGGCTGCTGAATCTGGTGGGTGAAAAGTCAGCTAGGGTTTCAGAGGTTTTGCTTTTATGGTCGGGATGGGTGTGATTCCGTCCGAATCTGGATGTGGTCGCGGGTTGGACCTGGTGTAGGGAAGATGACGGCTACAGTTGGGCGGGCGACGTGCGATGGAAATTAAGGTTGGCGGCCGCGGGATTCGCGAAGAAGGTGACCAGAGGCTATATGGGGGCGTCCGATATGGTACTGATTTGGATCGGCGACGGCATGGAGGCTGCGGCTCTGACGCTTGGTTGCTCGCGGGGAAGACGACAGCGGCTGCAGGTTTTAGGGTTTCAGATTTTTTTTTGTCGAATTTTTCTTGCTCTATTGGTAGAGTATGTGCTGATAACGTGTTATAGTAAAAGTAAACAAGACAAGAATTAGGGCAAAAAAAGATATGTATATTCTCATTCATATGGTCCCTTTAAATAGGGAGAGATTATATACTGGAACATTCTAACATGCCTAGCTCTATACTAGTTGGGAGAAGCCCAATAGCCTGTAAATTAAGGCACACATATGTATTTACTTTAACATTTAAAGAGATTAGGTAAAGAAGTTGAAGTATAAAAAAAAAAAAAAAAGGTAAAGCAAAAAGTATTTTTTTCGACTGCAAAAAGAGAGGGTATTTCAAGCCTCCATTAAAATACATTAAAGCACTAGGCTGGGGGTCTTCACTAGGGCTGGCAAAAAAATCCGAAAAATTCGATATTCGTCCGAAATATCTGTATTCGTACCCAAAAAAAGTGGATATTATTCGTATCCGAAAAAAACGGATACAGATATTATCCGTATCCAAAAATTCCGAATACGAATATGGATATAGGCGCATCCGGATCCGAAAATATCTGTATTCGAAATAAATTATATATAGTATATAATTTTAATATATTTTTAATATATAATTACAAAATATAACACATTTTATATTTAAAATAATTTAAATTTTTATAAATAATTTGGTAGTGATCTTTATAGATCACTACTATATTTTATTATTAATTAATAAAATACAAGAAAGGTAAAATAAAAAATAAAAACTAATCGTGTGTTTGATGGGTTGTAATGTATAACACGTGACATGAGTAACTTTTAATAATGCAATAAATTGGAAGTGCCGCCACGTTTCTGGTTTTGGTTCACGGTTTGGCATTTTTCTATTTTTTTTTGTTTAACTTTTGGAAAATGGGTTTGAATTCTTTGGGATATGGGCTAGTGTCGTGTCATCTTTGTTTTAGCATTATGTTATATGCATTATTATTAACTTAGTGAGAAGAGAAAAGTTTAAAAATTAGAACCCCCCACCCACCCACCCACCCCACGAGTTCAGTCTGTTCAGAAACTCCTGCGCCGCTCCTTCAATCCTAACCCTAATTTTTACCTTCCCTCCCTCATTGCCAGCCAAAGTTTAGAAGGGGGAGATCCCGCGACTTTACGGATTTGGCATTTACGACTGATCGAGAATCACATAAACCCCCATCTCTACTCTACTATCTCCGCGATAGAATGTTCTGCTATCTGTGCGTATAAGGTACTTGATTTAACCTTTTCCTAATCGAATATTCAATCCTACAAAGATGCTTATCTCTTAATTTAACACGAGTTTGATGGGGTTGCAGATCTAACTTGTTGTTAGAGTGGAATATTCAATCCTAATCGAATAACGAAACAAGGTAATTTTTCCTATGTTCCTCTTTTGAAAAGAGTCTTTTCAATATATCATTACATTATTTATATTAGAAGCATGGTGTTTGTTCTTTAAAATCACAGGAAATGCTTCGGGTTCTGCATCATCAAATTCAGTTGGCATGGTATTGACCAAATGCGCTGAAAATATTTCTAAGAATGATCAAGATTGCAGTATAATTTCACAAGGAGATGATCTAACCAGTCACGAAACGGAACAGTCGGCCAAAAGACAAAAGGTACTGACATCAGCTGTTTGGGAACACTTTACTCGTATCAAAAGTGAAACTAAAGAAGGTACGAAGAAAATTGATGCTATTTGTAAGTATTGTAGTGCTAGTTTCAATGGGGCAAGCACTAATGGAACAACTCATTTAAGAAATCACACGCAAAAGTGTCGAATGAGATTAATAAAAGTTCCTGCGTCTCAAAGACTTTTAGGAAAACAAGTCAGTAGTGAGGATTCTCAACCGAAATTAGGAGTCCATAAGTTTGATCAAGCTACAGAGAGAGCTTTGTATGCTAAAACGGTTGCTAAACATGATTTGCCATTTTTAATGGCTGAATATGATTATTTTCGTCTTTGGATCTCTTACATAATGCCTTCTTACAAGCATCGATCTAGAAATACTGTAAAATCTGACTTGGTTGATGTGTATACGGCTGAGAAAGAGCGAATTTATAAGGAAATTGAAAATATGAATTCTAGAGTTAGTCTTACCACCGATGGGTGGAAGCCCAAACATCAACAGCGATCCTACTTTTGTGTCACTTGTCACTATATTGATGATGCTTGGGTTTTGCACAAAAGGATTATTGCTTTCCGTGTAGTTCCATACCCACATCATGGTGTTAATCTAAGTGAGTGGTTGAAAGAGAGAATTTTAGAGTGGAATATTGATAACAAGCTATCTTCGGTTGTTGTTGATAATGCTTCTAATAATTCGGGGATGCTTTTGGGTATTAAAACATGGTTAAATGGGAAAAAAGCACTTGTTCACAATGGTGATATGTTTCACATGCGTTGTGTGCCATACATTCTTAATTTGATTGTGAAGAGTGGGTTAGAATTGCTAGATCAGTTTATTGAAAAAATTCAAAAAACTGCAAGATATATTGGATTATCTGTGCAAAGAGATGAGAAATTCACTATTACCTTGTCTCAAACCAAACTCAACACTAAGCGACACATCCCCTTAGATGTTGACACCCGTTGGAACTCAACTTATGAAATGCTTGTTGCTGCTCTCGAACTACGTCCTGCTATTGAACGTCTAAAAGAATTAGACTCCGAATATAAATGTTTGCCTTCAGAAATCGAGTGGGAAAATGGAAAGAAAGTATGTGAGTGTTTGAAGATCTTTTCAGATATAACAAAAAAATATTCAGGTGTCAAATATCCAACTGCAAATTTGTATTTTATTGATGTGATTCAAATTCGCAGAAGCATTAAGATGTGGGTTGAATCTGATGATGATTAGGTTAGTCTGATGGCTTCAAAAATGCAACTTAAGTTCGAAAAGTATTGGGATGAATGCAATAAGTTGTTAACGATTGCTGTTATTCTTGATCCTAGATATAAGATGGCAATAGTTTCATATGCATACAAAGGTATGTATGATTTACGGGCTGATTTTTATATAGATGAGATACGTGAGTTTTTATCGCATATTTTTAATGAATATTCTGCTAAGTTTGGAAAAAATAGTGGGCTTGTGGAAAGTTCTCGTTTGGAAAGTGGGGGAATAATTGGAAATTCAGTTGGTGGAGAATGGTTGGGTGGTTTCCAAGATTTTGTTGCAAGTAGTAATTTAGGGGAACACACAAAAAAAAGTGAGTTGGATGAATACTTAAAAGAAGGTTTGTTTCTAATGGATAACGAAACTGAATTTGACATTCTACATTGGTGGAAGCTTAACGGTCCTAAATTTCCAATACTTGCACGAATGGCTCAAGATATACTAGCTATACCAACTTCTTCTGTTGCATCCGAAAATTCTTTTAGTAAGTGTCGGGGAATCATCACAGACACTCGTTCCTCTCTACACCATGGCTCGGTTGAAACCTTAATGTGTGTCAAAGATTGGCTTCCTGATATCAAAGATGGTATGCTCTTAATAACTTATGTATTAAATTTGTACTTCTTGTCTATGAATTTAACATTATTTTTACTCTTTAAATTTATTATAGGTCAATCTGAAAAAGTTGCCGAGGATAATTCATCTATGATATTAGATTCAAACTACAGTGAATGGGATGTAGACTTCTGAGCAAGTCTAAAAACTAAAGGTAATGTTTTGTCTTTCTCGTAATATTTTGACTTCTAAGCTACATGTTATTTGTGAGAATATTTGTGAGACTTAACAAGAGCAATTGATTAATTCGCACTTTGTAAAATCTGAAGTAAATGAAAGTGAAAATAAAATTGATTAAATTGTAAAATCTGAAGTAAATGAAAGTAAAAATAAAATTGATTAAATCTTTTCGAAAGATGATAATCCAATACTCTCTGTGTTAAAACTGGAGATCAAGAAAAAGGCAATATAGATCTTAAATTTAAAATGATTAAGATAATATGTGTTGCATTTGTATTTAATTATTAATATTGTATTGCTGTCCTCGTTCTTAAATTTAAAATGATTCTTATTGTTTGAATTTGTTATAGGTCAGTCTGAGAAAGTTGTCGAGGATGATTCACTTATGATGTGCGATTTAAGCTACAGTGAATGAGATGTCGATTTTTGAGCAAATTCAAGGACTGGACATGGATTACTTTAATCATGTACTATTCCGAGAAGAAAATTTTATTTGTATTTTTGTGCAAGTGTTGGACAAAGATGTATTTGGTGTTTGTACTTTGTAAATTAGTGAGCTGAGTAACTCTTTAATATGTAATCCGTATGGTTTTTCTAGTAATGCAAATTTCATAAAAAAATTTTTATCATTTTTTGAAAATTGGATTCGGATTCGGATATTATCCGTATCTGGATAATATCTGCCGGATTCAGATACGGATACAATTTTTTGGATATTTTCGGATTCGGATACGGATTCGGATACTGTTTTGAACTTCCGGATTCGGATCCGGATATAGCTGTATCCGTATCCGTATTATCCGTTTGACACCCCTAATCTTCACGGAAACAACCTCCCTATCGTAAAAAGTATGGGCATGGTCTACGTACATTCCAGACCATGCTCTGAGCGGGATATACTGGGTATGTTTGGTTTGGTTTTTTTTTTCTTTTAAAAAACTTAACTGGGGTCGTCTTTTCCTAAATTGACTATGATTGTACTGTCTGTTTGATGACGCTTGTCACTTGTTGATTTTATTATGTCTCTACCGGTGGTGTTGTGTTAGTCGTCGTGGAGCGTGTTTTCACGCCGTATATTCCTTTGATGGGCGTAAGTTACACGTTTCTTGTGTATCTCGTTGAGTTTTCCTGGCGGGATGTTGCTTCTCCCTACTTGTTTTAAGTTTCGGGACGAAACTTCTTTTAAGGAGGGTAGAATGTAATACCCGTAATTTCGATTTCCGGTAATTTTCTTTTTTTCGGCGGGAGTCCATTTTGACGACTCGCTTGTGACCGTTTCGTCATTCTGAGAATATTTAAATCTGCACTTTTCAACGTCCGAGTTCGTTTTGGTGTCGTTTTGTTGAGTTCCGTGCTTTTTAGCGACTTTTCCGCACTTGAGTTTGATTCTTGCGAATCTCGTCCGAAACTATTGCTTCGAGTTTCTAGTAAGTTCATTTAATGTTATTATTTATGTTGCGAGTTTTGGTTTGGTGTTTCGATCACGTATCGTGTATTTCGGACGTTTTGGGCCATTTTCGTAATTTCCCAAAGTTTGAGGTAATTACTTCCGTTATCGAATTTCGAACCTTCGGGTGGTCGGAATCGTGTGTTCTCTTGTCTCTTAGATTCGTCTTTGCGAGTACGTCGTAACCATACCTTCGATTTATATTCAGGTTCGGGTTTCGGGGTCATCGGGCCGTCGGAGTGGCCACGGCCGGAGCAGGGCCTGGCCTGGCCGAGTTACGGTCGTACGTGCTAGGCAGTCATGGCCTCACGAATGCCAGTTACGTCCATAAGGCGTGATCGGGTACGGCCGTACGAGCGCTGGGCATCTTCCAGACGAAGGCCGGTTACGGCCGTAATTTGTGCCAGTTACGGCCGTAAGTGTCCGGTAGGTGCTGGGCAGATTTTTTGACGAATGCCGGTTACGGCCGTAAGTCCTGCCGAGTACGGACGTAAGGGCCGAGTTACGGCCGTAAGGCACTGCCGGTTACGACCGTAACCCTGTCGGCTATATATAGCCTGGCCTCGGCCAGACTTCGTTTTTTCACCCTTTTTCTTTTTTTTTCGGCGGCTGGCGACGGGAGGCTCGGGAAATCGAGTTCTTGGCCGATTCTAATCATTTCCAAGACGTTTTGGAAGATTCTTGTTGATTATATCAACATCTAATTCGTGTGTTTCGTCGAATCAAGGTATATTTCTTGATTTTCCTTCAAGTTGACTTTTTGGAGAATTTGTTCTTGATTTCGATTCTAATCCAATTTTGATACATCGGTTGGTGTAGTATGATGTTATTAATCGTATTTTATGGATTGTATATCCATATATCGAGTTTGTTTAACTCGATTGACGATTCGAGTGTTCTTGGGAATTATTGAACATTTAGTGTTCGATTAAATGCCCCAATGAGTTCTTTTCGATAGTTTGTTGGGATTTCCGTTGTTTTCGGCCTTGATTCTCGTCGTAATCATGTTTTATTGTTCCTTACGGAGGATTATAGGTGCTCTAGGATTCCGATGTTGAATCTCGTTGGTGATTGATGATTCGTGTGGTGTTTTCCCGTAGTAATTTCAGTGCTATCGCGTTCTTGATAGTGTTCGGGCGTTCGGGGCTGTTCGACCGTATTTCATCCGTCGTCTTGTTGCGATTGTGGTTTCGAGGGAAGTATCTTGCCCATACGTTTCATGTTTTATAGGCATAATTGTTGATAAATGATTTTTATACGAAATCCAAATGTTTAATGAACGTTAAAAAGGATCGGTATGTTCTCGATAAATATTGTTTTTCAACGATAATTCGTATACTTCGTGAGTGGATGTGTTCTCGGATTATGTGTGTTAGTTTCGTATGTTGAAAGATGTTGTGATCACATTTAGTGAATGTATTAACCCGTAATCATTTACCGAGGATTACGTGTTGTTATGTGTGTTTGTTCGGCGAATACGTGACGGGTGATATTGGTTGTTACTCCTTTGAAAGGAGGTTGTGATGCTTAATGTTGTTTGGCTTGATAAGTGATTATTGTTGTGTGCTTGATGCATGTGATGTGCCTCCGGGTAGGATTGTTGAATCTCCGGGATCCATACTTGCTAGTATGGGTCGGGCGTGGCCGTAGGGTTATCCACCGGGTATGTCTTGCGGGGACTCCAAGGTTCGTGGCTTGTTAGCCCGATGCCGAGATAACTGATGGGGTTATCACCGGGTATGTCTTGCGGGGACTCCGAGGTTCGTAGCTTGTTAGTGCGATGACGGGATAACTTATGGTTGTGGTTTGGTTAAGTGCATATTTGTGCTTGTTGTCACGTGACTGTTGTTACGGTGACATGTGATTTGATATAGTTTCCCTGTGGGTTATTCACACGGGTTTGTTCTACGGGAGCATCTGAGGTCCGTGGCTTGCTAGCACGGGACGCGAATAACCTGTGGAAACAGGTTGTCATGGTATGATCGGGTCATAGACCCCGTGTGTTGTTATCGTAACTTTGTTTTGGGAAAATGACTTTTGGGTTGTGTCCCTAAATGTTTTCGAAAGGCTTGAGAATTCTTAAAATCCCAAATGTTTTCAAAACTCCCGAGATCGTAAAATGTTTTCACAAGATGTATATCGGGTTTACCCCTATCTTTCGATTTTTGTTTTGATTAAGTGAATTACCTCGGGAAGTATGTTTATGATTAACATGTTCCGTGGAGTATGATATGTATGGCTCGTTTTTGTATTTTATACTTGCACTAGCAAAACAGTGGAGTTTTGCTAACCCTCGAGTATTCGGGAGGTGGATGTCTGTATTGCATTCAGGTTTTGGAGCAGAGCACAGGGTCGGCATGAAGGATGATGAAAGATGAACGATACTAATCACACGAGGACCCATTGATGTCGTATTGGTTTAGTTGTATTTTATTTCCGCTGCAGTATTTCTTTCCCGTTGTACGAGAGTGTGTTGTATTCGACCCCTGCGTGGGCATGTAATGTATTTGAGTTGTATGTATTTATTGAAAGACCAAATCGGTCTACGGAGTCATTTTAGCCTTAAAGGCATTGTTTAGATGTTCTATGTTGTTACCAGCCTGGTAGATCCTTGAGGAAGAGTTCTACGGCGTGTAATATCCCTGAGCAGATTGGGGGTGTTACATAAATGGTATCAGAGATTTAGGTTGTGGAAACCTAGGCTGTCGGGTCAGTGGTTTCTGTTGAGTTTTGTCTCGTCAGATTTTGTCTGACTGAGTCATGTCGTGACGCGTCGTCTGAGTTGGTTGGTCGTGATTAGTATCGTGGGGCGATCATCATCTTCGTGCGACCTGTGGATGTAAGTCTCCCTTCTTTGTATTGTGCCTCGTGTGACACGAGCTATTTGTTTGATTTTGTGTTAAGTGATGGAATCTTTATATAGATTCTCGGTTTCGTGATGCGTTAATGTGACTCATGTTTCATTTATATGAGGAGTGTTGTCATTATTTACGTCCTTTTGACTGGGATATTTGACTGTTGTTTCCGGTAAAAGACAGGTGTATTATGATTGTATGTAAGTGAATATTGTTACATGTGAGTTTTTAGGCATTCTAGCCTAATAGATTTTCTAAAATCTTAAGTATCTTAGAAAATAAAATTCGAGACGTACTTTTAAATGGATTGTATTTTCAAGGCACCTACTAGCGCAACTATCTGTTTCAAAATTCTTCTACCTTGAGGACCAAAATATTTTTTTTTCTTTTCTTTACAGTAATTTTGGAAATGCTTTGCTTAGACTTGAGGGTCGAATATTCTGAAAGTTTTTTTTCACTAAAAGAAAGTGTCCTCATTTTTAACAAATGCGAAATGGTTTTCCAAAGTCTCGATAACGATGTTTCACATTTGTATTTTTTTTGAAAGGTGATACTCAAGATCAACCGGTGTTTTTCTAAATTATTTTCAAAAGGTGGTTTTTGTTTTTAAAACCCATCATTTCCTGCTTGTGGTCGGAGTAGGTGTGTATGATGTTGGTATTGTTGTTAGGGTGTTAGCCCTCCGAATTGTGATTAAATTGGTGGTGTGAACGTTGAGTCGTTCGCCACGCATATGTTTTGTTAGCCCTTTATGGGAGGTGTAATGACGATCTTTAATGTTGTCATTTCGTGGTGGCTTGCGCGTTATCGCACCTGTGTGAGCTGTTAAAGCTTAGATTTTTGTGCGTTTATGCACATGGGTGATTGTTTCATGATGTTTGTGATTGGGTGTTGGCTATCGTCCGGGCTGTTGTAATTGTCGAACGATGCCGTTGTTGTGGTGATTTTTGTATGCGTTGATATGTTATGCCAAGTTGGCATCTCCGGTTTGTTGTTTTGCGATGTTATGTTCCATGGTATCTAGCATTTGTATTTTCGGTACGCCGAGCCGAGGCGTTTCAACCGTGATGTGCCGGGGCATGCACGTGTAAATTGTCCTCCTCGTCAGTAACACTTTTCAAGTGTGGACCCGAGAGACACAGGATCCAGTTTTGCGAGTTAGGTTCCGAGTCTTTCGGGACGCGAACTTTAGTGCAGATATGAGGATCGGCTCTGAGAGGCCCATGGGAGGTGTTTCTGTCGTTTGCTTTTTGTGTTGTCACCTTACTCCCGTTGTTGTGAGTTGCGGAAACGACATTTCTTTTATAAGAAGTCGAATGTAATACCCGTATTGTTTTTGGAATTCTGCATTTCCTCTTTTTCAAGTCTATCAACTCGCTCGTATTCGTTGATACTTTCTGAACTTGTTCTGTATTTCGGTTTCATCGTTCGAACGAGCTGTGATCTTGTTTTGGGTCGATCTTGTTATCGCTGTAACTTTTCTGAGTTCGGTTCGATTCTTGTGAACCTTGTTCGGAAGTAACATCTTTTGGTTCTACTAGTTCTTTTATTCGAAGTGGATCGGATTTTGAACTTCTGTATTTTCGACTTTGTCGACTCGTTTATGTTCGTTGACATTTTCTGAGTTTGTCCTGCCCCTTGCTTTTGTTGATCGAACGAGTGTTGTATTGTTTCGGAATAACTCGTTTGTCATTGTGGCCTTTCAGTTTCTATTCCCTTTCCTGTGGATCTTATGTGAATGCACATGTTGTTGTTTTCACCGGATCATATATTGTCTCGAGTCGAGATGTGAACCTTGGAGTTGTAGTTTGAATTTTATTGTTCTTCGTGATTCGAACATGATGGTTCGATTTTTGTTGTCTCGATCGTTGTGGTTCGATCGTTTGATTGTTCGGTTTTTGTTGATCTCGTTTCGTGATCATTGAACATTCAGACTCCTTCGTAATTCCCTTAGGTTCGGGAAATTAGTCTCGTTTTCGATCTTCCAACCCTTGGGCGGTGGAATTCCGTATTTGTTCAGCGTTTGGCTCGCGTTTTGATTGATGAACCGTTGGGTTGGTCAATCGTATTGATTTTCGTTCGTTGTGTTTTGTGATTGTTCGGATAATAGACTTGATTGTACTATCTGTTTGATGACGCTTGTCACTTGTTGATTTTATTATGTCTCTACCGGTGGCGTTGTGTTAGTCGTCGTGGAGCGTGTTTTCACGCCGTACATTCCATTGCGTTGCTGGTAACGTTTCGCCGATGGGCGTAAGTTACACGTTTCTTGTGTATCTCATTGAGTTTTCCTGGCGGGATGTTGCTTCTCCCTACTTGTTTTAAGTTTCGGGACGAAACTTCTTTTAAGGAGAGTAGAATGTAATACCCGTAATTTCGATTTCCGGTAATTTTATTTTTTTTCGGCGGGAGTCCATTTTGGCGACTCTCTTGTGACCGTTTCGTCATTCTGAGAATATTTAAATCTGCACTTTTCGACGTACGAGTTCGTTTTGGTGTCGTTTTGTTGAGTTCCGTGCTTTTTAGCGACTTTTCCGCACTTGAGTTCGATTCTTGCGAATCTCGTCCGAAACTGTTGCTTCGAGTTTCTAGTAAGTTCATTTAATGTTATTATTTATGTTGCGAGTTTTGGTTTGGTGTTTCGATCACGTATCGTGTATTTCGGACGTTTTGGGCCATTTTCGTAATTTCTCAAAGTTTGGGGTAATTACTTCCGTTGTCGAATTTCGAACCTTTGGGTGGTCGGAATCGTGTGTTCTCTTAGCTCTTAGATTCGCCTTTGCGAGTACGTCGTAACCGTACCTTCGATTTATATTTAGGTTCGGGTTTCGGGGTCGTCGGGCCGTTGGAGTGGCCACGGCCGGAGCAGGGCCTGGCCTGGCCGAGTTACGGCCGTACGTGCTCGGCAGGCATGGCCTGACGAATGCCAGTTACGGCCATAAGGCGTGATCGGGTATGGCCGTACGAGCGCTGGGCATCTTCCAGACGAAGGCCGGTTACGGCCGTAATGTGTGCCAGTTACGGCCGTAAGTGTCCGGCAGGTGCTGGGCAGATTTTTTGACGAATGCCGGTTACGGCCGTAAGTCCTGCCGAGTACGGCCGTAAGGGCCGAGTTACGGCCGTAAGGCACTACCGGTTACGGCCGTAACCCTGCCGGCTATATATAGCCTGGCCTCGGCCAGACTTCGTTTTTTCACCTTTTTTCTTCCTTTTTCGGCGGCTGGCGACGGGAGGCTCGGGAAACCGAGTTCTTGGCCGATTCTAATCATTTCCAAGACGTTTTGGAAGATTCTTGTTGATTATATCAACATCTAATCCGTGTGTTTCGTCGAATCAAGGTATATTTCTTGATTTTCCTTCAAGTTGACTTTTTGGAGAATTTGTTCTTGATTTCGATTCTAATCCAATTTTGATACATCGGTTGGTGTAGTATGATGTTATTAATCGTGTTCTATGGGTTGTATATCCATATACCGAGTTTATTTAACTCGATTGACGATTCGAGTGTTCTTGGGAATTATTGAACATTTAGTGTTCGATTAAATACCCCAATGAGTTCCTTTCGATAGTTTGTTGGGATTTCCATTGTTTTAGGCCTTGATTCTCGTCGTAATCATGTTTTATTGTTCCTTATGGAGGATTATAGGTGCTCGAGGATTCCGATGTTGAATCTCGTTGGTGATTGATGATTCATGTGGTGTTTTCCTGTAGTAATTTCGGTGTTATAGCATTCTTGATAGTGTTCGGGCGTTCGGGGCTGTTCGACCGTATTTCATCTGTCGTCTTGTTGCGATTGTGGTTTCGAGGCAAGTATCTTGCCCATAAGTTTCATGTTTCATAGGCATAATTGTTGATAAATGATTTTTATACGAAATCCAAATGTTTAATGAACGTTAAAAAGGATCGGTATGTTCTCGATAAATATTGTTTTTCAACGATAATTCGTATACTTTGTGAGTGGATGTGTTCTCGTATTATGTGTGTTAGTTTCGTATGTTGAAAGATGTTGTGATCACATTTAGTGAATGTATTAACCCGTAATCATTTACCGAGGATTACGTGTTGTTATGTGTGTTTGTTCGGCGAATACGTGACGGGTGATATTGGTTGTTACTCCTTTGAAATGAGGTTGTGATGCTTAATGTTGTTTGGCTTGATAAGTGATTATTGTTGTGTGCTTGATGCATGTGATGTGCCTCCGGGTAGGATTGTTGAATCTCCGGGATCCATACTTGCTAGTATGGGTCGGGCGTGGCCGTAGGGTTATCCACCGGGTATGTCTTGCGGGGACTCCAAGGTTCGTGGCTTGTTAGCCCGATGCCGAGATAACTGATGGGGTTATCACCGGGTATGTCTTGCGGGGACTCCGAGGTTCGTAGCTTGTTAGTGCGATGACGGGATAACTTATGGTTGTGGTTTGGTTAAGTGCATATTTGTGCTTGTAGTCACATGACTGTTGTTACGGTGACATGTGATTTGATATAGTTTCCCTGTGGGTTATTCACACGGGTTTGTTCTACGGGAGCATCTGAGGTCCGTGGCTTGCTAGCACGGGACGCGAATAACCTGTGGAAACAGGTTGTCATGGTATGATCGGGTCATAGACCCCGTGTGTTGTTATCGTAACTTTGTTTTGGGAAAATGACTTTTGGGCTGTGTCCCTAAATGTTTTCGAAAGGCTTGAGAATTCTTAAAATCCCAAATTTTTTCAAAACTCCCGAGATCGTAAAATATTTTCACAAGATGTATATCGGGTTTACCCCTATCTTTCGATTTAACCGTTTTGATTAAGTGAATTACCTCGGGAAGTATGTTTATGATTAACATGTTTCGCGGAATATGATATGTATGGCTCGTTTTCGTATTTTATACTTGCACTAGCAAAACAGTGGAGTTTTGCTAACCCCCGAGTATTCGGGGGGTGGATGTCTATATTGCATTCAATTTTTGGAGCAGAGCACAGGGTCGGCATGAAGGATTATGAAAGATGAACGATACTAATCACACGAGGACCCATTGATGTCGTATTGGTTTAGTTGTATTTTATTTCCGCTGCAGTATTTCTTTCCCGTTGTACGAGAGTGTATTGTATCCAACCCCTGCGTGGGCATGTAATGTATTTGAGTTGTATGTATTTATTGAAAGACCAAATCGGTCTACGGAGTCATTTTAGCCTTAAAGGCATTGTTGAGATGTTCTATATTGTTACTAGTCTGGTAGATCCTTGAGGAAGGGTTCTACGTCGTGTAATATCCCTGAGCGGATTGGGGGTGTTACACAACTAACAGAATTATTGGTCAAAGGACTAAACCCGTAACGGATCAATAACCACAAGGACATGACCCGCTGAAAAAAAAGTATAGGGACTAAACCCGTGAAACCCGACAAACCACAAGGACTAAACCCGTAACGAATCAAAAACCACAAGGACATGACCCGCTGAAAAAAAAGTATAGGGACTAAACCTGTGAAACCCGACAAACCACGAGGACGATTTATGTAATTAACTCTTAATAATTTGTTAGCCAACGACCGTCGGACGTCGGTTAAAGTCACGGTTTAGCCGACGAGTCAATATGTCATCGTCTAAAATAGTTTAGCCGACAACTTTAAGTCCTGTCGTCGGTTCAACCTCGATTGATTCATCGACTAAAGTCCTATAATGTTAGCCGACGACAACAAGACTTTAGGCGACGACGATAAGTCGTTGGCTAAAATATCTAGACCTTAGCCGACGACAATAAGCCATCGGCTAAAGTGCTAATGCTTTAGCCGACGACTACTTCATATTTTAGCCGACGACACAGATCTAGTTGTCTGCTAAAATGTAAATGTTCTGACTTTATATTTTTTTTTTTAAATTTTCAACAATAATTTATTTTCTAAATTTTTTTTACTATTGTAAAATAAAATTCTTTTTTGAAATGAAGTATATGAATAATATAAAACTGCTAAAACATTTAGCATAAAGATCTAATAATAAATAGATAAATAATATCCTCGCACAATATAATAATAAAATATTTGAAACATTTTACACATGTAATCCATATAGTTTAGCGGCAATGTATCACTTAGATTTATTTCTTGCAGCTAGGGGTGTATTTCGAACCGAACGGTGACTTGAACGAACGTTCGTTCGTTAAGAATTCGATTCGCTCGGTTCGTGTTCGTGTTCGCTAAAATTGCAAACCACTTGTTCGTGTTCGGGTCGTTAAAATTTCACATATTTCGTGTTCGTTCGTTAGCGTTCGATTGTTCGGTTCGTTTGATCGTTCGTTTGTGTTCTAAAATAAAAAAAAACTAAAGTACAAGCAATAATAATTAAGAAAAAGGTAGATTTATATATTAAGGGTTTTGAAATGGTCGGTTTTATTTTGTATATATATTAATTAATTATTGTAAAATTATTAATTATATTTATTAATTATTGTAAAATAATTATAAATATATAAAAAAACTTTGTTCGCGAACTGTTCGCGAACTAACGAACATATATTATTTTGTTCGTGTTCGGTTCGCGTATGTAACGAACATGTTCGCGAACTGTTTGAATTTGATCGAACTGAACACGAACTGAACGTTGACCGAACATTTTCGCAACTTTCACGAACGTTCGATTCGAAATACACCCCTACTTGCGGCGAGTTGGGATTTTGGCGATCCAGGTTCGGGGTGTAATATCCGCATTTTTTTTCTTCTTTTCTGATATTCCTGTTTTAGTGTATTTTCATTTTTGTTATAGCTCGCTTGTAACCATGTCGACATTTTGAATCTATGTTATTCTTGGAGTTTCTCCATCGGGGATGATCTTGGTGATGTTTTGATATTATTCCGTTTTATGTCATGTATTATGGCATGGACGTTCGATTCTCGTGGAACTCGTTCGCTTTTGTAATTTCTTTGGTTTCACGAGTTCGTATAGTTGAGTTGTTCGTGTTGGGAGTTTCAGTTTGTTAATCCGACGTCGTATCGCGGATTTTGAACGTTTGGGCCGTTTCGTAATTTTCCTAAGTTTAAGGTATTCTTGTTATCTTTGTTGTTCCTGAACCTTCGGGCAGTCGGAATCACGCTTCATCGTAATGTTTTGATTTCTGACTTAAATCCGTGGTGAGTGTATCCGTTGGTCATAGATATACCTTGTTATTTTCTCTTTTCGATCATCTCCTCATCGAGCAGTGTTTCAGACTGGCTTGTTGTCACAGGCCATGTTACGGCCGTAAGCCGTATATGTTACGGCCGTAATAATCGAGAGTTACGGCCGTAAGCTTCCTTCATACGGCCGTAACAAGGCTTTGTTTCTTACCTCCTGGTCCAATTCCCTAGTTACGGGCGTATCATGTTCAAGTTACGGCCGTAAGAAACGATACGGCCGTAATGGTGTTCTTGATACGGCCGTATGTGTCATTCGTCAAATTTGCCCAATTCTCTCCAGAGGCCAGTTACGGCCGTAAGAGAGTCAGGTTACGGCCGTAATGTTCATATGTTACGGCCGTATGTGTTGCGAGTTACGGCCGTAACGCCTGCCAGTATATAAACTGGCAGCGACCTAGTTTTCCTCATTTCTCACATCTCTCTTTTATTTTCGCGACGGGAGCGACGACTGAGGCTAGGGTTCGTCCGATTTCGATCCAAACTCCATTGTAAGGGCATATTCAAGTATCATACCATACACCTATCACTAATCATCCATCGTTCATCTTCGAATCAAGGTAAAATCTCTTATAACCTACCTTGGGGGATTTGGGGGATTTCGGGTGTAATGTTCGTTTTGCTTCGTGTTGTTGATTAATCCTTGATTATTATGATTAATCTCGTCATTGTTCTTGTTCTCCTACGAACTCATGGTGTATTTCGTGATATTTGCATAATCGAGAGGTTTGGTTGCGATCCACCCTCGTCGTTGTTTGATACGAATACACATAAATCGTAGGCGAGTTTTCGGGTGTTTTCCAATTCCGTATTCAATTAGAATTGGTAGTGATTGTGTTCTTCGTATCGTTAGGTTCGTGATTATCAGCTCCTAACGGTCGTCGGTGTTTTTCCTTCCGTTCGTTGCGCCGTCTTTTATTCAAGGCAAGTACTCTTGGAAACCTTTATGCTTAACGTGAAATGGTAATGTATATTGTGTGTGCTTTACTCACCTCGGGAGGGTCCGACGGGGCCTCGAGGGAATTTATGGCTTCGTCCTGGATTCATGAGTTTGTTTCGCTAGCCAGCTCGGGAGGGTCCTTAGAGGCCTCGAGTGGGATTCGTGGCTTCGTCCCGGTCCTAGGTGACGTGTGGTGCTTGATTTGTTTTATGAATGTGGCCAGCTCGGGAGGGTCCTTAGAGGCCTCGAGTGGGATTCGTGGCTTCGTCCCGGTCCTAGGCAAATTTATTGTGACTGTTTGTTTCCAAAAAAGACATGTCTAGTTTTGGTTTTTGAAATGATATTGGTGCATGTACTATGAAATGTGTAAGCGATTGATTTGCCTTGATTACTTGTACTAGCGTAATTGCTAACCCCTTTGGGGACCCGTTTTGGGGAAATTCTTGTTATGGATTTCAGGTTATGATTATCCGGACGAGCGGGCACCGGGACAGTACGAGGACGTTGGCCAGGGTCGTTGACATGTGCATTTGGGTCTTTTTATTTCTTTTGTCCATTTCGATTTGGTTGTTCTCACAATTATAAACTTATAGATTGTACTCGCGAGTACTTAGGCTTTTCATTTCAAACTCCGTATTGTATTACTTTAAAATTGTTACATTGTCGAGTGATGCTTATTTCGCCGGTTGCTCCGGGCGTATCATTTTATGTCATATCATTTAAATGTGTGTCCTCATTAACCGAAATGGTTAGTCGAGTGGAGTTTTCTTGATTGTAGCATGGTGGGTCCCATGTAGGGGTCCACGTCACTGTAATATACTCTGAATATCTCGGGGGTGTTACACGGGGTGGAGTGGGTCCAGGTTGGCCTGAGTTGTATGCAGTTTTTTTAATTAGGAGTTTAGCCGACGACAGCACCTAGTCATCGGCTAAAGTCTATATACACTTTAGCCGACGACCCAATGATATAGCAGACGACTTTAGACTTTAGCAGACAGTTTTTGGTCGTGGCTAAAGTACTGAAATTGGTAGTGGGTGTCGCACACACACTATATTTTAAGTATTAAGATTAAGTAAATACCATAATTTAATTTTGACGTGAGTAGTATGATTTTAGACCTAATTTCCACAAAAGTAAATTAAATTATTTTTGTTATGTGTTGGTAATTTCATTGAAAAACCAACACCTATATTTCTCTTTCTAATATATATTATTTTATACGATTGGCCATTAGGTGTCATATAAATGTCTAATTGAGAATCATAAAATAAAAATTATTTTAATAGATTTTTTTTTTCGCTGCGACCGAAAGTAAACAAAATACTAACTAAACTATTACTCATTCCGTCCCACCGATCTTAATTTATATTCTTTTTTGGGCCGTCCCAAGATATTTGGTCATTTCCTTCTTAAGACATCATTTATCTCTCACAACTTTATATAATATATAAAGTTAATTACATAAATCGTCCTTGTGGTTTGTCGGGTTTCATATGTTTAGTCCCTATAGTTTTTTTTCAGCGGGTCATGTCCTTGTGGTTTTTGATCCGTTATGGGTTTAGTCCTTGTGGTTTGTCGGATTTCACAGGTTTAGTCCCTATACTTTTTTTTCAGCGGGTCATGTCCTTGTGGTTTTTGGTCCGTTACGGGTTTAGTCCTTGTGGTTTCTAGGGTTTCACAGGTTTAGTCCCTATAATGCCCAAATACTTCCAGAGTTTACACATACGGTCGACATTCGAATGGTGGACGTAAAACAAAGGGTCATACCCGCGGAGTAGAAGTTATCCATGTCCTCATTATTAGGATTTGGCGATTTACCAACCCATCTTTGCACAACGGTGTGAGTCCAGCTTCGATCGATCCAATCGACTTGGCACCATTTGCAACAGGCGCATCCCCAACTGCGTATGTTTCATGGATTTTTGTAACAACCAACCGCCATATAAGATAAGATAAGATAGATAAAACTTTACCAATCAAACATGTTGTGCTTATTTTCAGTAATTCAAGCATTTAATATCAATTCGGAGGTGTGACAAGCTAAAGAAATGTATGTGTTATTTATAGGCCCCATTCCATGTAACTTATGAATGAATGTAATTAACTATCCTCAATTAATAAGGAAATAAAATTGTTAACCTATCATGTCACAATCGTTTGGTTATTTGTGTTTTATTATGGTCTTTTGGTTTTCTTGTATTGATGGTTGTGTATTAAATTCGGATGTTAAAAATACTGAGTTGAAGCTTTAAGACTCCATAATAATTAAGATATAAAAATTGGAGTCATTAAGACTCCACAATAAAAAAAAAATATATGAAAAGACAAAAATACCCTTCAAATTAGCGATCAACTAACAGAATTATTGGTCAAAGGACTAACCCCGTAACAGATCAAAAACCACAAGGACATGACCCGCTGAAAAAAAAGTATAGGGACTAAACATGTGAAACCCGACAAACCACAAGGACGATTTATGTAATTAACTCTAATATATATTCATACCATCACTTTATGCACTATTTTTCAAATTTTCTTAAATCCTGTGCCGAAAAGCAAATGCTCAAGATGGGTGGAACAGAGGGAGTACAACCAAAGGATCATTGGGTCCCTCTCTCTCAATTTCCAGATGTTAAAATAGGGGTCTCTAAATGGTTCCCAGTTCTCGGTTAGAACCGGAACCGAACCGGAACCGAGGCGGTTCCGGTTAACCGGAACCGTATAATCGGTTAAAGGTTCGGTTTTCGGTTGCTCATTACATAATTTTTCGATTTTCGGTTCGGAACCGGAACCGAACGGTTCCGAACCGAAAACCGATTTTATAATATATTTATTAAATATTATTTTTATATTTTATACTTATATATTTTATTATTTTAATTTTTGTAAATTAAAAATTTAAAACTCTAATATTGTTAAATAAATATTTTATATTTTGTTAAAAAATTATAATAATATATTATATATGTATTAAATATTAGTTTTATATTTTATAACTTATAATTTATATATATAAAAAAAAAACGGTTCTGTCGGTTTAACCGAACCGGAACCGAAAATAACCGGTCCGGCTCCGGTTAACCGAAATTTTATATGGTCCGGTTCTCGGTTTTTATTTTTGGGCAATTGTGATTCTGGTTAACTGAAAATTTCGGTCCGGTTAATCAGAACCGAACCGTTCGACAACCCTATGTTAAAGAATCTCAGGCGGCGCATCTTCCCACATCTAGCCTTCTATAGACCTCCCTATCTTAGCGAGTCCGTCGGCACACTCACTCATTCCCACTTCTCTTAGTATGTCGAATGTCAAAACCCATGGCCGGCCCTATGGGTGGGCGGGCCGGGCGACGGCCCAGGGCATCAAAGCCCAAGGGGCATCAATTTGAGGTCCAGTGATGTTTTATTACTAGCAAAAAAAGAATTAAAGTGTTATCAATAAGACTTGAACCATAGACCTTTAGAATAGATAAAGACTTTTTTACCACTAGGCTAATGATGCTCTTGGATATATTTTGTTTAGTTAATTGTATTACTATTATTTTCGATTCATTTATTTTTCTATAATATTTTTTTTAAATATTTGTCTTGTTTTGATGACAACACTTATTTATCTGAAATAAAATAAAATTAGTCATATTCAACAATTAATACTTATATATTTTTGCTTTGAAAAATTTTGTGATAATATTTAAACTCTACATGAAACAATTTAGATTACTAACTAATTCAACTCGAAACCACAAATATCTTTTGTTATACTTTCTAAAATCAAGTCATGTATGAAATAATTTTAAATTACTACATAGTTTCAACTAATTTTTGTGATTTCCACAGTCATAAAATGTGATTATTGGAGGTTATTATTTTTTATATATTTTTAGATATAGAATTTTGTGAATCCAATTTTGTTGTCACCCATAGTGTGGTTTGTTGCCTAAAGCTATATATGACTGTTTAAACTATATCACTCGCTATTTAAGTATGTTTAGATTATTAAAAATATGATACAAATATAGTATTAAGTTTTTCTATGTTTTAAGATGAGCTTAGCGTCGGATATAGTTGTATCTTTTAGTAGAAACTATCATTATATGCAAGTCTCTAAAGATCATTTAACTTGATATAACATTATGATACTATATAATTATAAGATATGTATTACGAAGAACACATTATCATTTAATAACAGTAACAAAAATTGGTCCTTAAAAATAATATGCTTTTTTATTTTGTAGTTTTTAAATATAAGGGCATTTTTTGGCCTTTTCGCCCAGGGCATGAGAAACCCTAGGACCGGCCCTGTCAAAACCCCATGGTAAGTGTTCGAACCTCTTAAACAATCTTCCAGTAAATTATGGAGTGGATGATCAGCTGTATCCGGAGATTTAAATAGGCGGAAAACAATCTCCGAGTCTATTTCCACCACAACATTTCTCAATCTTCTACTCCACGCCAACTTCAAACCTTCTCGCAAAGCAAGTAATTCAGCTGTGTTAATTGACTGCACCATGAGCTTTTGAGAGAAACCGATGACCCACCTTCCTTCATGGTCACGAATCAATCCACCAGCGGCGGCCGTACCCGACGACGGAACAAAACTGGCATCTTAAATTATATAAATTTTGATTTTGAAGTTAAAAAGAAAAAGAATGAAGAGGGTTAACTTTTTTTGACCGCTTAATAAAATAAAAGTCCCACAATTCACGGGCGTAATTTCCTTTTTTTTTTTTCCCTTTTTTGCTTTTTTAAAATACTAAAAAGACATTTTACCTCCTATATTCTTAGAATTTTATATTTGTTTCAGGAGAAAGTAAAAAGACAGTAAATAGAGTCAATCAATTGCATTCATAACATTGATAGAGGGGCCTTTATATAGGCATTACAATGAGAGTCCTTCTATACATAGGATTCCTAGATAAGGTAAGACATCTAATAGGATCCTACTACCTCTAGAAGGGTCTAGAACCTTCCATATATGTATCTACAATCAGTATTAGGTAAGACACATCACGGGAATAATAATTCCCGAAACACCCCCCCTGTGTCGAGCACTAATACAACAATGGTGCGTGTTCGTTGCCTTCAGAAACCTATTCCAAGCCAAAACAAAACCTCATGGGAAAAATAAAGGCTTGATGAGGAAAAGAATGCAACGCACCAACATAACATGTCATGTATACTCCCCCTGATGTATACATAATGACTCACCCTGATGAGCAACTCAAATCATAGGAGTCAGATGCCAAGTTGCCCTCACAACTATACCAAGGAAAAACCCAGTGGGAAAAATACCCCTTGGTCTAAGTTGAACAGAAGTACAACGCATCATTGTATGGATGTTCTCATAGGTCGCCTCGTTAAAAACCTTACCAAGTGAAAACCCAGTGGGAAAAACAAACCTTGGTCTAAGGACAAAAAGAGCGCGACACATCCAAAGTGCAGAGTCGCTAAAGACTTATCAAGTTTTCTAAAGTCTTGACCTCCATGCACTAAATTAGTCATAACTTCTTCGATTCAATAGGTATCAACGAGACTGTAAGAACTTATGAAAACTAGACACCCGTAGCTTTTCATTCACATACAGTACGTAACCTAGATCGACCTGAGCAGATCACAAAGCTCTATCGAAGTTGACTCAGCAAATTACCGGACATATCCTGTCCTACTTTGCAACAATAGTCATATGTCACTCAATATGATGGATGTGATCAAATGGTTGGTTTCCTTGGAAAGTAGACACAAACCTTTCCAATGGCACCAATTTCACCATTTTCCATCAAGTGAGCTGCCCTTTAGGTCATATGGGAGATAGACCAACACATTCTGGGCAGATTCGGGTATCAGTTTTCAAGTGTCCTTTTATTGAGATAGAGCGAGCTTCAAGCTTCTTGTCAATCACAGACATTGCATGAACGCATCCTAGGCCATCATCACAGTGGCTTTACCGGATTATTACGAATGAGTACATCGAGTCAAACATGAGTACATAATACCGTACTTTTCTCTTAAGACTGCATCATCACTTAAGTGAGTCAAGCCTTATGATGACTTCGACTAATCATTGGGAATCATATAGGCATTACTTTATCGTCTCTTAGGGAAACCCTCCCTTAGATTGCCTTAAATCGATTGATGAATACGCATCATCAAGTGTCCCAAGATCCTTTCATTCTTACTTTGGATTTAGCGGAATCTCTTAGTCTCACAAGAGTACATCACTATAAACCCTTAGTTTTACACGCAAAAACTTCATATCTCTTCCAAATCAAGTATATACTTAGTATGCGTCCCCGACAATCACTTGTCGACGCGCTCCGTGGTCAGGAGCCACTTGATTTGAGTCAGATCCATCACGAGATCCTTTTTATCACTTAACTTAGTTCCCCACTAAGATAAGATTTAACCACAAGCTATATGTCAGTTTTTGGGAAACTATGTAACTGAAAAGATAGTGGATGCTATAACATCCATTACGATAGCACAACTAAGTTTTGTGTCATCGTAGTCGATTCCAGTGTGTTCATGAGAAACCTCGCGCCATGAGGTGAGTTTAACTCATTCTCTCACTCGCTTTAACAAAGTATACAGATAGATCTTATCTTTGGAGTGTCGGCACCACTTCAACAAAGGGCTATCACTTTGTTCATACTGGAGTCGCATATATTTCCATTTTAGGTCAAGGCTACAACGTTGTAGATTTTCAACGAAGTATGGTTCGATTAAACTCACATTCCACGTCCTCATGAACCGGCTTTATTCATAGAGTACTCTTTATGGATTGGCATTCATTGAGGCGTCCCCCAATGATGACTATAATCCAGAATCACATGAGACGGATGAGTTCATTTGATCATATGATCAAGTTTCATGTACCAAGCTCGCATACATTCTTAGCGAGAGTATTTATCGAACGAAGTGGCATCCCAATACTCTATGAGATCCACGGCCTAGTAACACCATCTACCACAATTTGTGGTGTTACCATATCACCATTTATAGGTGACGAACGTCCATGACCGGACACAATCCTTGCAGACATATTTGCAGCATGTATTTAATCTCGTCACTTTAGGGAACTTGGTGAGGCACAGTAGGGACAAACTACGACAATTCCAAGTCGTTCTACTCGAACATGATCGTTCGCATCTCCCCCTAACGACGGGAAGACTGGCTCATCAAAGTGACTTACGAGATCGTCTGCCAAGGTATATATTAAGCGGACTATGAGTGAAAGCGCATGTCATATTCATCATTTATAACCCGTCATAATGCGTTGTGGTGACGCACTTTGGCACATGAATATGTGGACGATAAAGGTTTTCAGTGTTAACGCAATCCAGTTAACAAAATGCATAATGTTACACTCGTAACTAAGCATTTGAATGATGATAGGTATAGGTGAATATGACATGTTGACCTATGCTACATAGCCATAGCTACTGGTCTTGAGAATCCAACAAAACCGCCACCATGCACCACCGAGATCGAACATAAAGAAACGATTGAACCGATGATAGGCCGTTGGTTTTATCGAACCTCTAGTGCTTTGTTGAAGGGTTCACTCCCTTCACCAGCCCCAAACACCTCAAAATTTCATTAGCATGTATAAACGGGTGTTTATTATTCCAAAACCATCAACATTGTGGTCAAAAACCGATCGAAATGACATCGAACTAGTCGTTAGGACGGCTGGTGGTATGTGAAAACTTCATTTAGTGGTTCACCTCCTTCCAAGTCTCCAAATGGCACCAAAATTTGTGAGAAGGTAGCCTTGGATGTTAGGAAGTACTTGTAAAAATTTCACTTTAAGACTTGGTCTAAAAGTGGGTGAACCGACCTTTACAATGACTGGTCCGCAAGTTGGACAACCATAACTCAGGTTTCATCAACTTATCAATCATTGTCAAAGGAACAACATAACATATAAATGTTATCACTTGAGTATGACCATTTGTGAACACCATCATAGCATCATAATCCACCCGGCTAATACTTATAATCATGTATGTATAAGGACTCGGTGAAAAGGAAGGACTCAGCACCATGCTTATGCGAGTCGTTACATTATTCTCTTTAGCATAGGAGGGTGTCATCTCCTAATCGTGCCAAATGATAGGCTTAAATCAATGAACATGGCTAAGAAGGATCATTGGGGGGGTCTTTGGCGTCATACATGTTTATGAAAACAAGACGCGGATGACATAAATATCATCATCGGTCATGAGCCCTGCTCATGACTCCACCAACGTACTATGGTGTTTTTGATCCAACTAGTTTCTTTGTTCAAAGAAAATGATGTCCATGACAATACTGTGGTATATGGATCATCAAATTGTCCAAATTTCGGACTATTAAAGCCTAAATGTGTCAATATCCCAATACATCTTCTGGTTACACAAACCGATGCAAGTCGGACCATATTGACTCATGAATATTTTTCCTTTCACATGTCCAATACAAGTGATGCATAAGATTTTATTTCTCACAAATTATAATGAGATGCTTATGAGTGATACACTTTTGGCCTATATGTCATCGAGTCATAACATGGTTCAATTGTTACGGAACATATGTGACTAGAAAATGCCATTCGGCATTCAACAACTTGAGCATTATACCACTCATTTATTGTGATGACCTAGTCATCATAGTCACAATGGATTTATAAACCGAAATCCAAAAATATCATGTTCCTTGAAAATAGCTTAATACGCACTCAATTTCGCTTGCAAAATTTTACAAATATGAGCATAGCGAACACTCTAACAACATAGAGATTTTATACCTATTACGATCAAAATGATCTATCATATTGAGTGCATAACATGGCAAGGTTATATGCCTAAGGGGCAAAATTACGACACAAGCATGGTGTAACACTACCATGCACACACTCGACCTTCTTATAAGGGTGCGTATTTTGGGCTTCCCCAAGGAAACTGTTTTTCAACATTTGAAAGATGATAGTTTAGCGTACAACGCATACCAAAAACTGCATCATCTATGGAAAATTCGGCCAAAAAGAGGTTGAAAAATATGTGTCATAAGACCACTTGCAAATTCAAGATGGGAACCAAGTTGGTTGGGACAAAAGTTAGCACAATCGTTGGAAATAAAATTTCGCGTAGCTTGACCTTTGTTCACTAAAACAGAGATAAATCCCTTGTTAGGAAGGCTATGGACGAACAGTCAGATGTTCTGGAAACTAGACTTCCGTATCTTTCTATCCATATATTGTGCACCACACGGATCATTAAACTCAGATCACAGTGCATGTTTTAATTGACTGCTTTTGTATTTCCCAAGTTTAGTGAGAAAACAAGGTTGAGACCATATCCAATGGCATAAGTGTTGATGCAAAAACATGGCAATGACAGCCATAGGTGCGTTTTAAACGCAGCAGGGTGTTCGATTTATTATCTCGACTAATGATCCTTTCGGTAACTCCAACTTGGTAGACTTGCAGAGAAAGTAGGAATGTCGGTACAGCTAAGGCTGTTTAAAAACCACTGATTCTGTTTGAACTTTCAAAGCATAAACAAATACCAAGGAGGATGCGCCTAGTCATGATCAAAAGTGTAGACAAAATCCACCAAAGTGCATCAATCAACCAAGTATTTTAGTTCTTAATTTGCAAGCATACGTCATAATAGCCATGTTATATGGATGCAATGCGGTGCATCATAATTAAGCATTTTGAACCATGAGACATAATGAATATACCATAACCAACTCGTCTTGACCATCCAATGAGATCGACTAAACATAGCCAAATGTATAAGGCACATGCCTTTACAAATATTCGGAAAAGTATTCGGACCTATAGTCCTACGAACTATAATCGAGGTTAACGAATTCATGTATTTACCGCAATATGCCATTGCCTTACATGTTAAAATTCATGAGAATTACTCGTACATTCTTCGATATATCATATTGCAAGGAGACGATACATGTCTACACCCACATGCAATATTTTATTTTAATAAGATGAAAGATGGAGTTTTCCAAGTATGGGATTGGGTCAAGACCAACGTGGTGGTCGCTCAATTCAACGTGACAATTCCGTCACAAATCGATTTTAACCACGACATATCCGCCGCAATCGATGTTTGTCCCATTTGTACGTCACAAATCCGTGACTAATCATGAACGAGTCATAACTTTACCGTTACCGACAATGTTCATTTTTTTTTTTCAATTGTTGGTTTAAAATCGACAAAACGGCGACGTCAAATCGCACCCAAAACGTGGTGTATGCAACAACCACAAATATCGACTTTCAACAATTATCCGTGACTCCCCCAGGACCGTCACACAGTTTACTTTGACATCCGAGAGTGATACCACCTCTCATTGTCTCATCCACCGCAAAGTAGCGTGGGAGATAAAGAACTCAAATACCCAATTCCCCAAAAAAAATTCCCAAAAGAGGAATTGAAAAACGAGAACTTTAATAAAGTCTTACGGGTACTTGGTTCCATATATGCTTTGATCCTTGAACGGGAGATTCTCTCCATATGAGCAATATATTTCCGTGGGTACTCCGTTCTATATTTACTTTGATCCTTGAACGGGATAATAAATATGTCTTCTCTCCATATTTTGCACATCATCATGAGCAATATATTTTCCTATATGCCACGTAAGCATAAACATAGTTAAATTCATAAACATACAAGTTAATGATAAATGAATCATGAATTAGGAAAATAGAGAGTTGAGAAACACCCGAAAAGGGCTACAGGGCTCGATAATCGGCCGAAAAAGGACTCGGGCGCGGCGGTGTAGCATCTCGGTATTAGATGAGGTCGGATCTCCAAATTTCCTCGTAAAAATCTGCGTCGGTTCGGCGACAGATTCAGTAATCAATATTACTCAGAATCCGATCTCCACCGTTGAATATAAAATAATTTTAAAAAATTATAATAAAATTTATATGAATTCTAAAATTCACAAATAAATATAAGAAACTACAAAATAAATCCAATCAAGTATAATAATATTTGAGAAAATACAAACAAATTCTAAAAAATACATATAAATGTTAAAAATATAAAAAATAAATTCTTAAAATAATAATTAGTTAAAAATTACAAACAATCATAAAAATAGATCCATATTAATGATCTAAATCAAATAAATCCGTAAAATAAAAATATTGTACAAATAAATCCACAAAATACAAATAAATAGGAATATCCTGACATTATAAATAGGTTTATCGAATTAAATAAGATGCAAATATTTATTATCGATTTTAATAAATTTGTAATAATATAAATAAATCCTATAAAACAAATAATATAAATAAATATAGAAAAAGTACAAATGAATGCCAAAAAATATGTAAAAATTCTAAAAAATGACAATTAATTCTACATTTCATAAGTAAATCCTAAGTAAATAATAATATTAATACAAATTCTCAAAAAATTAATATTAATTATTTAAAATATATTTATTTTAATTGATCTAAAAACATACAAATAAAGTGAAGAATAAAATTAGAAAACTACAATAAATTATAAAAAATATAATTAAAAAATATTGAAAAATATATTGTACCATTCAAAATAAAATATTTTATCAGTAAATCCAAAAAATAGAGTGTGGATCGTGCATCATATATTATTTGATCATCATGGGTAAAATTAAGTTAAATGAAGGTAAATTTTGAATACAAAAATGAAATTAACAAATATTCCAATCATTAAGCACATATTCAAATTTGAAATATAAATTATATTTAAAAGCACAATAGACCTTAATTACAAGTAAATTCTAAAATTATATACAATCAAAAAAAATATTCCAGAAAATACCAATAAATTTTGAAAAATTAAAAAGATGCTAAAAACCAAATTTCAATCTAAACAAATCTTAAGATATTATTAATTTTAAAATTGCTAATATGTGAGCTTTTTTTTCATATTCTAGTCTATATAAATATTTTTTAATTTTTATTTTATTTTTAATATTTATCTTTAATATTTTAGAATATATTATATTTTTTTTGGAATTTAACTATATTTATATATATTTTTGTGATTTACATTTTTAATTTATTTTAGTATTAATTTTTAAAATTTAAAATTAATTTGTATTTTTACAGTTATTTTTTTAGCATTTTCAGTTTTCCAGAATTCATTTATATACAACTTTTCTAATTATTATTTAATGTTTTTTGAATTATAAAATTATTTTAATTTATCTGATAATTTAGTTGATTTATTTTGGAGTTGAATTTTTAAGTATAAAATTAATAATTATCTAATAATATGATTATGTCATAAAAAATTACTTAGACAAATTAATAATAGATTTGTGACTTTTTAAGGGTATTACGAGAATTTCATATTTAGATGTTTCTTTTTTCAAAATTATAAACAAACAATAAAAACTACAACATAATTTTGATAACACTACAACATATAGATTAGGCATGGCAATTTGACCCGCCCGCCCCAAAACCTGTTTCACACGACCCGACCGGGGCCGGGGATTCCCCGCCAAACCGGGTACCGGGGCCGGGGCTGGGGATTCTCCATTTCAAAAACCCGGGGACGGGTCCGGGGCCGGGGATGGGGGTCCCCGACCCTCCCCGGACCCGGTATATATATATATATTAAAAAAAAAATATTTTATATTAAATCGAGCGTTGATCGGGGTTTGACCGGGGTTTGACCGGGGCTAGGGGAGGGTATCACAAACCGGGGCGGGGCCGGAGCCGGAGCGGGGGAGTGTTTTACAAACTGGGGCCGGGGCCGGGGATGGCGATCCCCGCCCCGTTGCCATGCCTAATATAAATTGTAGTATTATTGATCAATGGTCATGATTAATTTTGATTTGATCTGATGAATATAAGAAAACTGCATATATGCAGGTACTACAACTCTTACTTATTCCAAAAAGACCCAACTAACTTTCAGACAATTACAATCAGATTACTTAGTCCATCTTCAATTGTATATCCTATTTTTCATTTCTCTCTTATGTGCCAACATTATATAACATTTTATATTTAATTGACCGTATACATAGAAACAAAATAGTCACTAATCGTAATTTCTATACTTGCCTTTCCTCATAACAATATCCAATCAGAATATTACGATATCCAATCAGAATGTGCCATATCGTATAGGGATTTTCTACCATAATTTCTACAACTAGAAATGATTATAAAACTACCAAAGTGACCCAACTTCCAAATAAAATAAAAATTCTTATAGAAAGTCCCTTTGAAGAATTTTTTTCTATTATCCATTTATATAATAGAAATTTAATTGGATGGAAAGCCAATTGGAGATACATTTCCACCACACTTGCTATCAGTACGTTATATTTTCTAATTTTCATCGTACATTCACCAGCAATATTTATGCAATTTATCAATCTATCACATTCAACCATTTACTTAGAAAACACTAAAATCACACGCTCTTTCAAACTAGGGACAACAAGAATATATGAATTACTATTATTGAAAAAAATTCGAAAAAATAAAAATAAAAATGTGAAAACACGTCTCTCTTTTAGTATTAAGTATAGATAGTGCAATTACTGAATAAAGACGTTATTACACTTTCATCTTTAATTATTTTGACATCATTCCATGCAAATTTAACATCTTTGAACAACAATAATACACTCCCTCCTGTGAATCACTAGAAATTCCTTTAGGCCTCGTTTGCTACCTGTGATATAAGCTTGATTGTTGGGTTATTTTTTTATTTTTTGTCTCCGTATTAACCAACTCAAATTAATGTTGCATTACCGATTATCATATATCATGATATTAGGTTTTTATTTTTATATTTATGCTGTATTTCAAATTGTTTTTTTATTTCTTTCATGCATTCAAATTTAATAAACAATAATATTCATGAATTATATCAATTTCGTGTCTATATAACTATTTTATAAAAAAAATCCTCAAAGAAATGACCGGATAAAGTTATATTGTAGTTAAAGTAAATTTAGAGGGCATTATAGTCAATATATAAATTTATCATAATTTTAATATATTGTACCAAACACTACATTACATACATCACGAGATGTATTATTGTAAACCAAACATATAGAATGTATCCAACTTTATCCTATCAACTTAAGCAAACGGGGCTATCCATTAATCGAAATTGCTGACATCACCAAAGAAATTGCTGTTACAGCCTCAAATTTTTCTAAATATTAAACAGCTAACCCCAACTTGTTGTCTTACATTTACATTACACCCACAAAATAACCAAAACAAGAGTTGGGGCAATTTGTAGTATTGCAAAAGTTGGGGTTGCAATTGTAATTTGTTTGATGACATAAGCAAATACACTCAGTTGGTGCATAGCGTAAGCGGGATCAAACCTCAGTGGCTTTTCTCTTTTTTTTTTTTCCTGTTAATTTTCAAAGTTAGCTATTTGATTATGACATTGTGTCTTGCATATTGCATGTCTTACATGTAAGGAGTAAGTGTAATAGTTTGCAAATGTAGGAGGTGTTGGTAGTCGATCCGTCTTGGCGTCCACCTAAGCGCTTCGGGCAGCCAAACGGCCGAGCCGATCCCGGAGCCGAACCGATCATAAACTTGATCGTTTCTCGGGTTCGCACAAAGAACCATATAAGAGACCTTAGAGCAGACTCGGAATCCGGACCAGAAAGGCCGAGCAGACCCTATATGAATACGCTCCATAACCACGAATGAGGCCGACCAGAGTAGCAGGAAGCTCAAGGGCCGACCTCATTATCGGTCATAACAGATAAATATCGAAGGCCCAAAGAACAGGCAGACAGGACAGTAAAAGAGAAGTTGTGATATCCCTTCCCAAAGCATACTTAAGAAGGTGACACGTGTCAAAGGAGTCACCTTCATCATGACAAATGTCATCAGCATATTCATCTCAATCTTCCTATTGTCATCTCATGAATGGCTGAAAACACCTATATATATGCCAGGAGAAAGTACAAAAAGGGGACTTTCGAAAAAAGAGAAAAAAGGAGAGAGAGAGAGAGAGAGAGAAAAGAGAGATTTGAGATATACTGAAAAAGAACAAAAAAGACTTGTAATTAACAAGCAAACTGAATAGACCGGCGTACAATATTCTGCCCGACTCTATGCTATCGAGAGGTCATTAATAAAACTTAGTGATCAAATATCTTCCCTTTTATTTATTGTTTTCTACGTGTCTTCGATCCATTCGTCCAGATCAGCACACGTGACGTTGACCAAATCAGACGTCAACAGATTGGCGCTAGAAGGAGGGCTTGAACCTCCGACCTTGCGGTTAACAGCCACAACCTATGCTTTTCTCGTTCGTATTGCAAGCCACATCCTATGCTTTTCTCGTTCATATTACGAGCCAATCCTATGCTTTTCTTTAAAATATTTCTTGTTAAGTATATGATTCTCCATCTTTAACCACAAGTGACGGATTACCATCAGGCCCATCCAAAGGGCCCGTTATACAATAGAGGACACCATTATGAGGTGTACGCGCTAAGGAGTTCTCTATCATGCATGGACGTATCGGACCATTCTTAGTGTGCACATGACAGACACGACTTTGAGCTAAACTACAATCAGCACGCAGATGTTTTGAAAGGCAATCTGCTGGCGGGGCACCTTGACACACCTTGCGTTGATCCGGGAATAGACACACCCACCAAGAGATGGTAAGATGAAAGCATAGGAATCATCGTAACTACGAGTCGAACGCATAGAAATCATCGTAATATGAAGTTGAAAGCACAGGAGCCATTGTGACCACGGGCTCCTGCTCGACTCGGCTGACCCCTTAGAGGTCATAATTTGAAGGATATTGAGCGTCGCTCAAAATTCCAGAGAAGGTCTCAAAGAGTCCTCGTGTCCTTCAAATTAAAGTTGCAGTCAACATACACTGCAACATCTGAAAACTCCTTCGGAATTCCCATCCACCCGCGAGGGTCCTTGTAATCCGGACGGTAATGGGCCAGCTACCGAAAACATCTCCAAGTATTGAGCCATGTGTCAGAAAAGCAGCGGCGACCCTTACCAGGGAATTGGAAGTCGAAGCAAAAGTAATCCATAAAGGAGTTTTCCCCATAATCACCCGACCAGCGGTCGTTAGGAGGCCACTGGCGAAACTCAAAACTCAAAGTGATGAAAAAGCCGCGGAAAGTGGAAAATACCAGTAAAACTAAAATGAGCCGAGGAATAATCTGTAAGAAAAGAGGGGCCCGGCCGACCGAGTCACTGACAATACTGCAACGGCCGACCCAAGAAGAATCCCAGGCGTTCTACGATGACCCCGGTCGAAATTGGGATACACGCACAGGAGAATTCGTTTCAAAAAACAAGGTCAATATGACCCCGAGAACCTGGACCTCGTCGCCCAAAAAGGCGGAACGTATTCTACAAAACATCCGAGGATCATCAGAGTTTCCAGGCCAATGATCTCATTATTAAATGAGCACTGGGGCCCGACACGGGACCTCCTGAATCCAAGTAACAAAGCCCGTCAGAACGGAGGTTGCTAGCTAGAATATGTAAATGACCAAGGATCAATTCATTTGTTGAATGCCATGAAGGTACAATCAATAAAATTCGATTTTATGTCTGCCTCTAAACAAATGCACTATAAGACCGAGTTCGCCTCGGCACCTCGAATGACCGGCTCCTCCGGCACTATAAGACCGAGTTCGCCTCGGCACCTCGAATGACCGGCTCCTCCGGCACTATAAGACCGAGTTCGCCTCGGCACCTCGAATGACCGGCTCCTCCGGCACTATAAGACCGAGTTCGCCTCGGCACCTCGAATGACCGGCTCCTCCGGCACTATAAGACCGAGTTCGCCTCGGCACCTCGAATGACCGGCTCCTCTGGCATTATAAGACCGAGTTCGCCTCGGCACCTCGAATGACCGGCTCCTCCGGCACTATAAGACCGAGTTCGCCTCGGCACCTCGAATGACCGGCTCCTCCGGCACTATAAGACCGAGTTCGCCTCGGCACCTCGAATGACCGGCTCCTACGGCACTATAAGACCGAGTTCGCCTCGGCACCTCGAATGACCGGCTCCTCCGGCACTATAAGACCGAGTTCGCCTCGGCACCTCGAATGACCGGCTCCTCCGGCACTATAAGACCGAGTTCGCCTCGGCACCTCGAATGACCGGCTCCTCCGGCACTATAAGACCGAGTTCGCCTCGGCACCTCGAATGACCGGCTCCTCCGGCACTATAAGACCGGTCCCTCCGGCACTGAAAGTCCGAGCTCGCCTCGGCAACATATAAGACCGGTCCACCCGGCACTGAAAGTCCGAGCTCGCCTCGGCAACATATAAGACCGGTCCACCCGGCACTGAAAGTCCGAGCTCGCCTCGGCACCATATAAGACCGGTCCCTCCGGCACTGAAAGTCCGAGCTCGCCTCGGCACCGTATAAGACCGGTCCACCCGGCACTGAAAGTCCGAGCTCGCCTCGGCACCGTATAAGACCGGTCCACCCGGCACTGAAAGTCCGAGCTCGCCTCGGCGCCATATAAGACCGGTCCACCTGGCACTGAAAGTCCGAGCTCGCCTCGACACCTTATAAGATCAGTCCACCCGGCACTGAAAGTCCGAGCTCGTCTCGGCACCATATAAGACCGGTCCACCCGGCACTGAAAGTCCGAGCTCGCCTCGGCACCTTATAAGACCGGTCCACCCGGCACTAAAAGTCTGAGCTCGCCTCGGCACCATATAAGACCGGTCCACCCGGCACTGAAAGTCCGAGCTCGCCTCGGCACCATACACGACCGGTCCACCCGGCACTGAAAGTCCGAGCTCGCCGCGGCGCCTCAAAAGACCGATCCATCCGGCAGGATCAACGAAGGGGGAGCAGGAAAAACGGCGGTCTGACCAATAGGGCCCAAACACCAAAAAGCAACAAAGGCCATAAAAAGATCTTATTCACTCAAAATAAGCTCCATACAAAAGAAATCAAGGAAAAGTGGCACGCAGGCCATACATGGAATAAAACAAAAAGTCTACTCGGCCTTGTCCTCCTGATCGGCCGCCTGAGAAGACTGCCCCCCACCTTCGCCAGACACGGTCTCCACCAGATCTTCGACAGCTTCGGCGGCCTTCGGCTCATCATCCCCGAGAACTTCAACCTTCAGGTCGGCCGCCTGAGACTTTATGTAGGCCTGGACCTCCTCAACGGTCTTCCCTTCCTTCATGAGATCCAATATCTCATAACAAGTGGAGACGTAGTTAAGGTTGATCAACTCCTCGTACTCGGGTGTCTTCTGAAAAGCAGCTGCTCCGTCAGCAAGGCCCCTGTCATAACCCGCAGATTCGCAAGTCTGAACCCGCTGGCCGGGCTTGCTCAGCCGGGCCTTAGCACTTTGCAAATGAGCCTCGTACTCGGCCCTGATATCCAGCACTGTTTTTGCGCCTTCCCACCGCCGTGGCCATCTCGTCGACCTTCCCTTTCCATATATCGGCCTCAAAGGCCCGGCTCTCCGTAAGCTCCATCTTACCCTTCGTAGAAGCCATCTCCTCCTCCAAAGATTTGATAAGCGAAGGCGTAGATGGTGCTCCTCCCGTAAGGCCTTGAGATCGGCCTCGCTTTTATGCTTCCCACCGAGGCAACGGCTCCCCTCAGCCTTCACATAGGTGCACAACGCCGGCCCAAAATAGCGTTTCCAAATGGATCTGCTCACCGGATCCATATCATTGGTCACCATCTCCATCTTTGGCGTCCACCAAAATGGGGACATGGCCGACTCAACCACCGATGGGGACACGATCGAGCGCTCGGCGCTTGGAGTGGTCACTGGACGTAGTCGAGGAACCAGCGCGGTCTCCGCCCTTTCATCCGGGCACAAGGTTCTTCCCGATCCTTATTCACCGGGAGATAGTGGCCCTCCAAATCAATCAAGGGCTCCTTACCCTTCGCCCGGCCTGTCCGTATAGGGCTCAAGGCGGGCACAACGATCTCAGGAAGGGGGAAACCCTCGGTCCTGGTCAGGTTATCCTCAGGCCCGGCCTCTATCCTCTTCCGCTTGCCCGCGCGCTCCCTACGCTCGGCGGCCTCTGCAGCCAGCCTCGCCACCCGCTGCGCAGGCGTCTCTTTCCGTCCAGACGAACTCCTACCCTTGGGGCCTGGATGAAGAAGATGTGTCAAAAAAAAAAAAAAAAAAAGCTACCTGATGAAGACATTCTGCTCGGATTGGTGGATCGAAGTCCCGCGGCCCAAAGATTGTCCTCAGTAATCAGAAGGTATGACTTCCTCCGATCAACGGGAAGATCCAAGAGCTGTTCAACCCGGTCGTCGAACAAAAAGGAGGTCTCTGAAGCCGGGATACGTTCTGCACAAACAACAAATTATGAGCGTTAGACAAAAAAGGAACAGCAGCAAAAAATACGACACTTACTCATTTTGGCAACAAAGTCTTCGGGGACCCGAAGCTCGGCGTCCATCACGCCCGGTTCCCACTCATCAACCGAGCTCAGCCACGGCCCCCCTACATAGAACCACTGTTCTTTCCAGCTATGTATGGTTTCCGGCACATCCACCAATTCCTTATACATTGCATGCCGGGCTGTCAGATAAAACCAGCCGGAACCAGATCGGCCGACCGACCTCCATAAAAAGAGACTGTTAATCTCTTCAAAACTGGGCTCGGTCCATCCATGCTGACTAAAAAGAATTAGAAGACCCACCATCCGGGCCCAAGAATTCGGATGAATTTGGGCAATACAAAGGCCCCACTGCCTCAACCACCGGGAAAGAACCAACGGCAGAGGGAACCGTAGCCCAGACAACAGAGAGCGGTAATACACCGCCGTGCATCCGACAGGAGGGGTGTGGGGTCTCTCCTCTGGGTCCGGAACAAACATCCGCACCACCGCAGGTATCTTAAATCGCCCCCGCCAAGCCTCCAATTGCCCATCGGTGACCGTGCTGCGTATCGAGGCCGAATCCCATTCCGCCTCAACAAAAGGAGACGGCCGAGGCCGAACCCAGCCCCCAGTCTCGCCACCCGCCGTCAATGACGTCGCCACCTCCACATCTCCAGAATCTGCATCTCCAGAATCCGGCGACCTTGCGACCTCGCCTCCATTCTCATCGCTCCAGTCAACGGGAGCATCACCTATCGACAAATCTGCCACTCCCGTGCGGTCTGGGGACACAACCGACTCCTCCGCCGTATTCCTCCGCTCCGACATCGTAAAATAAGAAAAACGAGGAGGAAGAGCAAGCTTACCAGGAAAGTCTGCGAAACCAGAAAAGAAGAAAAATTGCCGGAAAAGATCTCTCTCTGCAATAAAAATGGCGAGGAAGGCAATGAAGAAGAAGACACTCTATATTTATAGGATGAGACAGGGGCATTAAATGCTAAAGCGGCGATTCATAATCATCACGAAGATTAAGAACGCGTGAGACGCCGCGACGAATTACATCCCGCCACGCGTCCCCCTCACTATAACTCTTGGAGATCCCGAAGTCAAATCGATGCGACTTCCAAAGATATGTCCCTTCAAGGGATCTTATCCACCTCCAAATCGGATCGACCTCAATCTGAGACGATTCCAGCACCGACCAACCCGGCACGACCCTGGACTCGGGGGCCCTTGTTGGTAGTCGATCCGCCTTGGCGTCCACCTAAGCGCTTCGGGCAGCCAAACGGCCGAGCCGATCCCGGAGCCGAACCGGTCATAAACTTGATCGTTTCTCGGGTTCGCACAAAGAACCATATAAGAGACCTTAGAGCAGACCCGGAATCCGGACCAGAAAGGCCGAGCAGACCCTATATGAATACGCTCCATAACCACGAATGGACCAGAGTAGCAGGAAGCTCAAGGGCCGACCTCATTGTCGGTCATAACAGATAAATATCGAAGGCCCAAAGAACAGGCAGACAGGACAGTAAAAGAGAAGTTGTGATATCCCTTCCCAAAGCATACTTAAGAAGGTGACACGTGTCAAAGGAGTCACCTTCATCATGACAAATGTCATCAGCATATTCATCTCAATCTTCTTATTGTCATCTCATGAATGGCTGAAAACACCTATATATATGCCAGGAGAAAGTACAAAAAGGGGACTTTCGAAAAAAGAGAAAAAAGGAGAGAGAGAGAGAGAGAGAAAAAAAAGAGAGATTTGAGATATACTGAAAAAGAACAAAAAAGACTTGTAATTAACAAGAAACCGAATAGGCCGTCTGATATTACGCGGCTCTATGCTATCGAGAGGTCATTAATAAAACTTAGTGATCAAATATCTTCCCTTTTATTTATTGTTTTCTACGTGTCTTCGATCCATTCGTCCAGATCAGCACACGTGACGTTGACCAAATCAGACGTCAACAGGAGGTAAGTGCAATATTTTGATACTTTTACAAATGAAAAGGGGTGTTTGGATTATGTTTTTACTTATGAAGGGGATAAAGTGCAATACAAATTTAATTCAATTTATAATTCTCAAAAAAGTTGTGGGTTTATTTCGTAATTAGTCCAAACCCCGGGTGTCTTCTCGTGTAACTATAGTTTTTTCAACTATAAAGAGCAGGAGTTTTTGACCAAACTAGTGTTATTGAAAAAAGTATTTACCATAACAGTGTAGTTCCAAAAATATTTACCATAATAGTATTTTTTCAATTTTCAGCATTTCATCATTTTGTATGTTTATGTTTGAGTAAAAAATTTTTTTTAAGAAAATTCAGAACTTTTATTGGAACTTCAAAAAAATCAGAACTTTTATTTTTTAAGAAAAAATTATCTGGAATAATAATATTAAAAAGCAGAATTTTTTATTTAAAATTCAAAAATAAAAAGTAAAAAATAAAAAAAAATCTGGAAAATTTAAAAAATATGCAAAAAAATCGAAACTTTTATTTTTTAAGAAAAAAATATATGAAATAATATTATAAAGCAGATTTTTTTATTTAAAATACTTTTTTAATGAAAATTTTAATTTGGTGTCGGAAATACACTATTATGGTAAATACTTTTTTCATCCGACACCAAAACCTTTCAAAAAATTTGAAATCACACAAATTGTGTGGACGGTGTTCATAATTTTCGTCAGAAAAATCAAAAATAAAAAAAAAAACTGAAAATTCTGAAAAATCTAAAAAATCTGAAAAAAATAAAAAAATTCTGAAAATTCTGCAAAATTTAAAAAATCAAAAAAAAAAATTGGAACTTTTATTTTTTAAGAAAATTTTTCCGAAATAATAATATTAAAAATCAGATCTTTTATTTAAAATTCAAAAATAAAAAAATTAAAAAATAAAAAAAATTCTAGAAAATTTAAAAAATATGACAAAAAATCGAAACTTTTATTTTTTAAGAAAAATATATGGTATAATATTAAAAATCAGAATTTTTTAGTTAAAATTCGAAAATAAAAAGTAAAAAATAAAAAATTCTGAAAATTCTAAAAAATTTAAAAAATCTGAAAAAATCGAAACTTTATTCTAATTATAACCCAAAATGTGAATACAGTTAAGCCTCGATAAAACTTTTTGGGTTAGAAATAGCATAAAGTTCCGATTTTTTCAGATTTTTTAAATATTCCAGAATTTTTAGAATTTTTTATTTTTTACTTTTTTTTTTCGAATTTTAAATAAAAAATTCTGCTTTTTAATATTATTCCATATATTTTTTTCTTAAAAAAACAAAAGTTTCGATTTTTTTGCATATTTTTTAAATTTTCCAGATTTTTTTTTTATTTTTTGCTTTTTATTTTTGAATTTTTAATAAAAAAAATCTGCTTTTTAATATTATTACATATATTTTTTTCTTAAAAAAATAATAGTTTCGATTTTTTTGCATATTTTTTAAATTTTCTAGATTTTTTTTTTTATTTTTTACTTTTTATTTGAATTTTAAATAAAAAATTCTGCTTTTTAATATTTTTTCATATATTTTTTTCTTAAAAAAATAAAAGTTTCAATTTTTTTGCATATTTTTTAAATTTTTTAGATTTTTTTTTATTTTTTACTTTTTATTTTTGAATTTTAAATAAAAAATTCTGTTTTTTAATGTTATTATTCCAGATAATTTTTTCTTTAAAAATAAAAGTTTCGATTTTTTTCTGATTTTTTAGAAGTTTCAATAAAAGTTCTGAATTTTCTTAAAAAAAAATTTTCTACTCAACATAAACATAAAAAATGATGAAATGCTGAAAATTAAAAAAATTGAAAAATACACTATTATGATAAATATTTTTAAAACTACACTATTATAGTAAATACTTTTTTCAATAACACTAGTTTGGTCAAAAATTAAAAGACCAGCACCTCCAACAGCAAGTATGTTAAACTTATCCCCCAGGGCATAACTCAGTGGCAAAGGAGGGGGATATCTTTCGCGCTGGTGGCACGCAGTGTGGGTTCGAATCCTCGTGGGAGCATCCGCTCTTTTCAGGGATTTAAACCTTGTGTGTTTATTCAGTTGAAGCATCCTCAAAACCGGGTTGCTGAGGCATAACCTGCGATTTAACCGAGGGTAGAAATAAGAGATCGGACCTACAACCCCAGGATTCAACCTCGATCAAAAAAAAAAAAAGTATGTTAAACTGATCGTACTTGGTAGATATATATAATCATTAGCCTAGGGTGTTTAAGTACCCCGCGTGTGTGTGTGTGTTTTTGTATAAGAGCATAAAGACATTTAGGGGCTGTTTATTTTTTTTCCATTAATACCTGAATGGATTAAGCTGTCTGAGTGGATTAATCTGTATGATTTGAAAAAATATCCTATTGTTTCTTTCTTTTCTGAATGAACTATCTGAATGACAGAAATAACTATTTTACCCCTCAATATAAATTAAGTCCTTTTTGATAAAGGACGGATTGAACATTTTAGTTTATATAATCAATTTAAATTATATGACATAATATTTATTTTAATTTATATTATAATATATATTCATAAATCATATTATAATTTTCAGGTATATTTAAATAATCAGATAATATTTTATAAATATATTAAGTTATATTTTAATATATATATAGTTATAATAATTTTTTAATAGTCAATATAAAAAAATCAATTTGAATAATATAACATAATATATATTTTAATTTATATTATAATATATATATTCATAAATCATATTATAATTTTCAGATATATTTAAATAATCAGACAATATTTTTATAAATACATTAAGTTATATTTTAATATATATAGTTATATTAATTTTTTAATGGTCAATATAAAAAATCAATTTAAATAATATAATATAATATATATTTGAATTTATATTATAATATATATTCATAAATTATATTATAATTTTCAGATATATTTAAATAATTAGACAATAGCTTTATAAATATATTAAGTTATATATTAATATATAGTTATATAATTTTTTAATAGTTAATATAGAAAAATCAATTTATATAATATAAAATAATATATATTTTAATTTATATTATAATATATATTCATAAATCATATTATAATTTTCGGTATATTTAAATAATCGTAAAATATTTTTATAAATATATTAAGTTATATTTTATTATATATAGTTATATTCATTTTTTTAATAGTCAATATAAAAAAATCAATTTATATAATATAAAATAATATATATTTTAATTTATATTATAATATATTTTTATTCATAAATCATATTATAATTTTCAGGTATATTTAAATAATCAGACAATATTTTTATAAATATATTAAGTTATATTTTAATATATATATAGTTGTATTAATTTTTTTATCAATAAATAGCTTATATTTTATGAATTTTAAATGTATAATATTAATATATATTTTAAATTTATATTATATATACTCAATTATAATTAAGATTATATGATCATTTATACTATATATACTCAATTCTTTTATTATTAAAGAGGGTAATTTTGGTATATTGGGGAAATATTTCTGTCTTAATGGTAAGGACACCCCAAAAGTTGCTTAATGAAAAAGACATTATTAAGATCATTAAGTAGAAAGTAAACAACAAAATATAGCTGATCGATTAAGCTGATTAAGCATTAAGCTGATTAAGTAAAAAGTAAACATGCCCTTACTTGTATTGTTGTTCCACCCTGAAGACATTTCGGAGAAAAAAACACCAATAGTCCTAATGTTTGGGGAGTTTGGCGCACGCAATGCAATGTTTGTTCCACCTAGCAACTTTAATCCTAAAATTTCAAAAAAATAGTGTAGAAATGACTTTTGGCCTAGAATTGACCTTGACTGCTGATGTAACGTTGAAGTCAACGAGTCAAGATCATTGTTGACCGCCATCTCATTAAATTTTATAAGCAAGAAGGAAAGACAAAATTATAATTCCAGAAACTAAAAAGGAAATAGAAAATAAATTTAAAAAAGTCAAACTATAATTAGAAAAAAGAGCATAAATGCATAAATGAGCTGGATGAAGAATTGAACATGGCTTAACTTGGTCGGGGCTCGGCCGGGGTTGGGTCGGGGCTCGGCCGAGGTCAGGTTAGGTCGGTATGGACCAATGTCATCATTCAATGTTATCCAACAAGATTTTGGTTTATAAAGTGACGAATATTGTGGTATTTTTCCGATGTGTGATAAGTTTGTTTCAGAATTTACCAATGATAACTGGCCGTCGGTAAAGCCGTCGGGAAATAACGTCGGTAAATTCTGAAATATAAAAAAAACGGAAAAATTATTCCCGCCGTCGGTAAATTTTGAAATATAAAAAAAACTAGAAAAATTATTTACCAACGGCAACCGTGTCGTCGGTAATTCTGCCCTCTCTAATACAACAACAACAACATTACCCCAATGCCTCAACGACTCCCGCAAAAAGCGGGGTAAGGGGGGATCGGATGTACGCAGTCTTACCCCTGTCTTAACACAGAGGGGTAAATTCTGTCGTCTCTAATGTCGTCGGTAAATCTGATGGTAAAGTTCGCGCCACCATCCCGCCAACGTGCCGTCGCTAAATCCGTCGGTAAATTTAGTTATTGATGCCGTCGGTGATCGGTATTTTAGGTATTTACCAACGACAGAGCGGTCGTCGGTAATTTTCGTCGGTAAAACCAGTTTTTTTGTAGTGAGAGTGTAATGTATAAGTTATTACACGTTCACGGCATGATTCAATAGCGTGAGAGCTCACACCTTCGACGGTAGGAAAATAGTTCGACAGTAATGAGTGTAACACATGATATCCAACACATCAATGTACACCGTGTGCTTGAACGACGAACAAGTTTCCCTCGACACTTATTTATCATCCAAACACTTCGGTGTAGCATCTCAATTACTATTGTGGAAAGCTTAAGTTGCTAATGATGTTCAAAACAACCAGAAAGGCCTTATGTGCAATGTGGCTAAAAGCTAGGGCAATTTCCCCTATATACTAATTACGCAACCGATTTTACAAGTCATTCGATTAGAATACCTAGTTTTTATTGACCAATGAAGAAATTACAAATTTCCAAATCACATAATTCAAGTAATTATGTAAATTATTTAATTAGTGAAATCAATTCGAATCTTTCAATGTACTTCCGTATGTTAAAAGGGTTCTTCTACCGTTAGGCCTGAGAAATTTGGCCTGACGTTAGGCCGATATTAAAATTACATATTTTTTCATATTTGTTCCAGTTTGTATATTCTTCTTATTAGGGTTGAACTGTGCGGATTTGAATCAACAAATATGAAAAAATATGCAATTTAAATACCGGCCTAATATAAGACCAAGTTTTTCTGACCCGACGATAAAAAAAATACATCTTAATTATACTACATATTTATTCATATTTGTCGATTCTAGTTTGTACATTCTTCTCGTTATGGTTGAACTGTGCGGATCAAAATCGATAATATAAAAAAAAATATAATTTTAGTATTGATTTAATGTCAGGCCAAATTTTCCTCAGCTCACGGTAAACATACTTTAATAAATTAATATGATGTTACTCCACCCCACATCACTTCTCTTGAGTAACCATATCGAGAGTAAACATAAGAATTTACTACATGCAAGTCATTTTGTGCAATCTATATTAGTTTAATATTTTTTTAATAATTAATATTAGGTTTATTAAGTAAATTTATTTAATTTGTAACTCTTGATCAGTTCCTTCACTTTCCTACCAATTTACATATGACAGGCATTTTGGTTAAGGAAACTATCTTTTTTTTTTTCTTTTTTTTGGTAAATAAATTTTTTATTTCACCAGTAGACAATAAAGGTACAAACCACAAAACTTATACATCTCAGAAAACAGAAGCTAGACATATCTCATACTTTTAACATTCTGACTAACTTCGCATCTTTGAGACATCTTGTAGCTAGAACAAACTGACACTCTTTCACTACTTCCCTTACCTCCTTTCAGAGCAGTATAAACCTTTCTAATTGAGAACTGAGTATTAGTTAAGCAAGTAATACCTCCTGTCCTGTTGCACTTCTCAAATACTCTCGAGCTCCAATTATCTTCTTCACTATCCATGAGGCCTGTGAGGGGATTGGCCAGGGCCGGTCCTGTGCTTCGCAAGGCCCTAGGCGAAATTAAAAAAATTGGGCCTTAAGAAGTAAGAAATAAATAAATATAAAAACATAATAGAAAATTGGGCCACCATTAATTGCTGAATAGGCTCCTTATCCCCTCTTGTAAACAGCAGCAAATCATCAGCAAAGCACACATGAATTAGATTGAATTTCTTACACTTTGCGTGGTAGTGAAATCTCCTATTCATCCTCAGCTAAATAAGGCATCTATGTAGATATTCCATGCATAGCACAAACAGATAAGGGGAGATGGGGTCCCCCTGTCCGAGACCTTTCTTAGCTTGAAAAGGTTCTGTGAGCTCCCCATTAACACATATAGTGTAATTCACATTAGAGAGACATGCTACTATCCACTGGACAAATTGATAGGGAAATCCAAGCTCAAGCATCAAGAATTTGAGAAAAGGTCATTCCACTTAGGGCTGTTTACCAACTCTATCATTAAGATCTGAGTGGAATAAGTTATCTGTTTGGATTATGCTGTCTGTCTGGATAAAGATGAAATATTATTTATCTGCATTGTTGAATCAACTGTCTGAATGGCAGAAATGACCATTTTACTCCCTCGATATATATAAAAATATATTAAATATTTATATCCAAAATAGTTCAACACCATACAATTATAAATTGCACAACGTCATAATAATATAACATAATATCTAGTTATAATAGTCATTTGGTTCCATTAAGATGATAGCATGATACTGCAACAAGCAATAGGTCAATATTCTTTTGACTGCTTAGCATGTATTGAAATCACCACCAATCAACACAGGATTAGTAGTTCTGCCACATATTTCTGCTATCTCTTTACACAAATCTTTTCCCTGAGCATTTGTATTAAAAGCATATACTGCAATAAAACAAAGGTTAAGGAAACTATCATTAAAGTATTTTGGGGATTTCAAAATCTTGTAAGTAAGAGCTAATGTTTCTATTAATTACCAACAAAACTTATTTATCTTGTCACATCATTAATATGTTTTTACACTGTTTATTAATTACCAGTAAAACAACTACTAATAGACTAATAAAATTATGTAAACTAAATAGGAAAAAGATTTTTTGACATAATGTCTCTGTGCCATAATATCCCTATTTTTTTTATAATATTATATTATGTACTGACTAATATACTCTTATGCTATTTTGGATGGAGATATGGGAGAATATTTTTGCAATATATTAAAAGCTATTTTGGATGGATATATGGGAGTATAATTTAAAAAAGGCATGCTTAATACCTACGAAGAAAAAGTTGATTATGAACGGTAGGCTTCTATCTCCTTGTTACTTCATCTCACTCGTTTCTTGGAAAAAAAGATATTTGAACGAGACATATGATGATGGGTGACGGTGGATGACTGACGCCTCCGAAAATTGAAGGGCGGCATCGGCCTTATTATGGTTGAGACATTATGTTTCTAAATCAATTAATAACAAACAACTCCATTTAAGCTATGTTCTTTTGGGCTTAATTTCAGCACTTCTCAGTTCAGTTCAGTTCAGTTCAGCACAGTTCAGTTCAATTCAGTTCAACAAATTTCAGCTCAAAAGAACAGAGCCTTAATCGGTAAGTTACCACTTTTATAAAAATTACTGAGGAAATATTTTTAATTTATTTTACTTTTCATGTTTATATTATTGTGTTTAATTTCCTCTATTTTAGGAAAATAGTTATTGCTCCTTATCAATCAGTAATAACTAAAAATCTAGAATATTGAGTTTTTTAGATTAAGTAAATAAATTATTTATCTATCCAACTCGTATAGATGAGTAATACTACACACACACAAAAATGCATACCCCTGTTTTATAGGAGTTGTACCGGGTGCTTGGACACCCCTGTTTTGTAGGGGTTGTACTCGTGCTTTGTAGGGGTTGTACCGAGTGCTTTATAAATTTTTTATTATAATATTATTTAATACCCCTAATACCTATAAAGCACTCGGTAGAACCCCTACAAAGCACGGTACAACTTCTACAAAGCAGGAATATGCATTTTTATGCGTATTTTTGTGTATGTAGTATTACTCCATATAGATAGGGGGTAACAGCAAGATAATCTTCCGGTAAGATTTTGACAATGTTGCTATATTTAATTACAATACGAAATCGGCTGCCTCCCATTTCTGTATCCAACTGTACTAGACCCGGCAATTTACCACACGACACGAAAAACACGACACGAAAACGACACGAAAATTTAGTGTTTGAATTTGCATTTTGAGTACACGACACGAAAATACACGAACACGAAAGTACACGACCGAGATTTAGTGTCGGGTTTGTGTTTACCCTTTGGGTACACGACACGACACGAGGTACACGAAATAAATAAATAAATATAATATTTTATATTTAATTTAATAAAAATGTATATTTTATGAATTCTGTTAATACAAAACTTTAAAATTTGAAATTATAATATGAACTTTCATAAATTTCGTATAAACATTCGTGTTTTCGTTGCCATTCGTTTCATTTCGTCTACTAAAACCTATAAAAATAATATTATAATATTAAAATTATTATTTTTATAATATTTCAATATTTATTTTATATTATGTGTCTGACACGAAAACACGACACGAAACGACACGAATTTGCGCAGTACACGACACGACATAACACGAATTTATTTAGTATCGTGTATGGGTTTGGACTTTTGGTACACGAAACACGAAAGTACACGACACGAAGATACACGACACGAACGATTTGCCAGGTCTAAACTGTACCTATAAAAATGTCTATGATGTGAGATAAAAACTACAGAGAGAGTTATACCGTGGAAGATGTGTCGTGTATGGGCACAGATTCTCGGTACGGGGTCTTTCAGTGTTATTTTCTTTGCATAATAGTTGACCTCACCAAACTTGATTCAAAGTCCATTGTTGCTCACCAATCTTATATCCAAGACCCTCTGTTACCTACGAAAAACAAAACGAAACAAATGAAAATTCGATTTGGTTCTACAACGAAAAAAATAAAAATAAAAATAAATAAACACTAGGTTGCCTCCCAGCTAGCTGTAACACCCCCAATCCGCTCAGGGATATTACACGCCGTAGAACCTTTCCTCAAGGATCTACCAGGCTGGTAACAACATAGAACAACTCGACAATGCCTTTAAGGCTAAAATGATTAGGTAGACCGATTTGGTCTTTCAATAAATACATACAACTCAAACTCATTACATGCCCACGCAGGGGTCGAGTACAACACACTCCCGTACAACGGGAAAGAATACCACAGCGGAAAATAAACTATAACTATACCAATGACCTCATACGGATCCTCGTGTGATTAGTATCGTTCATCTTTCATCATCCTCCGTGCCGACCCTGTGTTATGCTCCCAAACCTGAATGCAAAAACAGACATCCACCCCGAATACTCGGGGGTTAGCAAAACTCCACTGTTTTGCTAGTGCAAGAACAAAGTGCAAATACGAGCCATACCATTCACATTTCACGAATAACAATAACCAGGAATCCTCAAAAATCCAAATGTAACGAAAAGTACTTCCCGAGGCATGGGTTTGATAAGCATTTCTCAAAACCGAAAGATCACCGATAAAGGGAAACCATTTATAAAACAGTTTTAAAGATGCCATCGAGAGTTTTAATAGAAAACAATTTGCAAGAAAGCCACTCAATCAACACAAACGAATCTTCACAAATATTTCCACGGGATTCTCGACCCAAAATCAAATAATATCGGCACGAGATCAAACATCTCAACATCACACGGGGTTCTCGACCCAAACCCAAATAATATCAACACGAGATCAATCATCTCAACATTCCACAGGGTTCTCGACCCAAACCCAAATAATATCAACACGAGATCAATCATCTCAACATTCCACAGGTCCTCGACCCAAAACAGAATAGCACCACAATACCATCAAAGGTACAATCTCTCATTCGACAAGTCCCGCTCAAGACCCCGATTAATTAACCCTGAGATTTCACAAACCTCCTTGGTTAATTAACCCCGATACCAACGCTTTAAAAACAAGTTGAAACAAGCTTTCAAAAACACGAATCGCGGTCTATATCAAGACAAACATTTAAAAGTGAGTTGAAAGAATTTGAGATACGAACATCGTTCGATGAATTGGTCTTAGCTATCACTCAAATACCCGTAACCAATAAGCCCGCCAGCGCCTCCCTTGCGCACTGTACCGCGTTCACTTCCATCATGTTGGCCGCTCATTGAACATGTCACCGCACCGGCGTCACTCCCGCAAGAGCCGCCCCTTGCGCGCGCATTAGGTAACACCGGCGTTCACCACCCATATGGAGCCGCACATTGCGGATACACCGTGCCGAGTGCACACCCCGTCCTCAGAGGTTCCCGGATACGACGTTTCTCACAACAAGTATCCACATTATCACAAACATCAAGCACACAGTCAATCGTTGTAACAATTATCAAATCGATACACCAAATCACATAATTCATCCGTCAGTCCACGACCACACGAATAAATAACAACACGCACGTCAACCATAACGCGACGGAAATAAGCAATACACGTACACACGCATTATCAAGCGCAACATCAACATCAATTATATCCAAAGGATTCATGTAATCACTTACAACCCACACAATTTACAAAACATACGCGTTTTGAAAGTGAGCCTTAACGAGGCTAGCCGAATCCTTTGAAAACTCATTTCAAACAAATAAACAAACACACCAAGATGATCACCAATTATCATATCCACAAAACAAGAATGGTATGGACAAGGTACTTGCCTCGATACCACGAGCACGGAACCACGAACGGATACGGCTCAACCGGAAAGCTTCTAACGCCCGATGTTAACGAAAAGGAAGACGACAACGAACGGAAGGGTTCAACACGGTTTCTTCACAAGAAACTCGACCCTAACAACAATATAATCAATAAATCATCGATCATACGAGGAAGGATAATCGTAGAATGCCCAAAAACCCCTCTAAGACATTTTATCGAACACCATCAAGGCGTCGATAAAATACTCAATAAAACGACAAATCCGTGGCGATCCAACCGTGGAATAACAAGGAATTAGATATAATATATCTTAACAATCATCAATCCATCAATATTCTGAGTTAAAACGAATTAAACGGACAAATCGAACAAAATCCCCAAAACTATATTTTAGGAAAACTTGCCTTGATTCGGTCGATCGGAGCAAGTTATGGAAGGATTAATCGATGTTATGAACTTCAAAACTTCATGGATTTAACCCCTAACAACATCCCTCCATGATCATCAAAGCTCCAAATACGGAAGAGGAAGAAACGAGTGAGAAAAATGAAGAAAAACCCGATCATTGGGCCTTAAATAGCCGACAGACTCGACCGTGTCCGCGACACGGCCGTGTCGCGCGGTGGCAGCGAGGACTCGACCGTGTCTGCTAGACACGGTCGCGCCGCCGAGCCTACCGATAGTGACTCATCGCGGCGCTCGGCATTGACTCGACCGTGTCTGGAACACGGTCGGGCCTCTGGCGATCGCTTGGCTTATCGGAAGAGTTCGGCTCGGCCGTGCCAGGCGACACGGTCGGGTCTGAGGCGAGACTTCCGCTTATCCGGACAAGTGCAGCACGGGCCGTGTCGGACGACACGGCCGAAGTCGGCCGGCAGTGATCGGCCAATAACGAGCGGGTGAGCTAAAACGACCATAACTCTCTCGTCCGGACTCTGATTGACTCACCGTTTGAACCATTGGAAAGCTAACTCGATGCTCTATAATATTGCAAAGATTTAGAATTTTTGGAGTTACCAAAAATTAATGGTGACTTTACAAAGTCGAACTCCCACGTGAAAAAGTCGATTAAGGACACGGAACTCAATAAAACGACACCGAAACGAACTCGGATGACAAAAAGTGCAGAATTAATCATTCTCGAAATGACGAAAGGTCATGAGCGAGTCGTCAAAACGGACTTCCGCCGAAAAAAGAAAATTACCGAAATTCGAAATTGCGGATATTACATTCTACCCTCCTTAAAAGAAGTTTCGTCCCGAAACTTAAAACAAGTAGGGGGGAGCAATATACTCGCCAGGAAAACTCGACGAGATACACAAAAATAGAAAACTCGCGCCCAACGGCGAAACGCTGCAAGAAATGCAAAGAGACATACGACGTGAAAACACGCTCCACGACGACCAACACAACGTCGCCGTTAGGGATACAATAAAACCAACAAATGACAAGCGTCATCAAACGGATAATATAGCCAAGTCAATTATCCAACAATCACAAAACACAACGAACGAAAGTCAGTATGATTGGCCAACCCAACGTTACATCAATCAAAACGCGAGCCAATCGCTGAACAAATACGGAATTCCACCGCTCAAGGGTTGGAAGATCGGAAACGAGACTAATTTCCCGAACTTAAGGGAATTAGGAAGGAGCCTGAACGTTCAACAATCACGAAACGAGAACAAAACCGAACAAACAAACGATCGAGACAACAAAAATCGAACGATCATGTTCGGATAACGAAGAACAATAAGGTTCAACCGACAACTCCGAGGTTCACATCTCGACTCGCGACAAAACAAGATCCGGTGAAAACAACAAGATGCACACTCGCATAAGATCCACAGGAAAGGGAATAACAATTGAAAAGTCACAACGACAAACGAGTTATTCCGAAATGATGCCACACTCGTTCGATAAACAAAAATAAGGGGCAGGACAAGCTCAGAAATGTCAACGAACATAAATGAGTCAACAAAGTAGAATATACAGAAGTTCCAAATCCGATCCACTTCGAATAAGAGAACTAGTAAAACCAGATGATGCCACTTCCGAACAAGGTTCACAAGAATCGAGCCGAACTCGAAAAAGTCACATCGATAACCAGATTGACTCAAAAAAAGATCACAGCTCGTTCGAACGACGAAACCGAAATACAGAACAAGTTCAGAAAGTATCAACGAACACGAGCGAGTCGATAGACTCGAGAAAGAGAAAATGCAGGAGTTTAAAAACAACACGGGTACTACATTCGACCTCTTATAAAAGAAGGTCGCCCCCGCAACTCACAACAGCGAAATCAAGGTGACGACACAACAAGCAACCGACAGAAACATCCTTCAAAGGCCTCTCAAGGCCGATTCCGATATTGTCTTTGAGCGCGAACTCCAAAAGTCTCGGTAGCCAATTCGCAAAATTGAATTCGGTGTCCCTCGAGTCCACACTTGAAATGTGTTACCGACGAGAAGGACAATATACACGTGCATGCCCCGACACATTACGATTGAAACGTCTCGGCTCGGCATACCGAAAATACAAATGCTCGATACAATGGATCAAAACACCGCAAAACAACATACCGGAGATGCCAACTCAAAGATAACATATCAACGCATACAAAAATCACAACAACAACGGCATCATTCGACGATTACAACATCCCGAACGACAGTCAGCACACAATCACAAACATCATGAAACAATCACCCATGTGTATAACGCACAAAAATCCAGGCTTTAACAACTCACACTAGTGCGACAACACGCAAATCACCACGAGGCGATAAACAGTAAACACCAGTTCACACCTCTCACGAAGAGCCAACAAAACATATGCGTGGCGACGACTGACGCTCACGCCACCAATTCAATCACAATTCGGGGTTGACACCGTAACGAAAGTTCAAAACCATACACGCATTTCCGTCCGCAAAAGCAGAATGATAGGTTTTAAAACGAAAACCACCTTTGAAGACAGTTTGGAAACACCATTGATCTTGAGTATCATTTTACAAAAAGTTGAACAAACATCATTTTCGAGACTTTGAAAATCATCTTGCGTTTGAACAAAAATGAGGACACCTTCACGTAGTGAAAAACCTTCAAAATATTCGACCCTTGGGTCTAAGCAATCATTTGAAAATATCTCACAAATGTTTTTGGTCCTCAACCGAAAATTTTTGAAATGTATTGCGGCATTAGAAAACACCTTGAAAACACCGCAAGAAAATAATTCGCTTTAAAAGTACGTCTCGAATTTTAATTTTCTAAGATACTCAAGGTTTTCAAAATAATTCAATGGGCTAGAATGCCCAAAAATTTGAGTAATTTCACGTAACATTATAGCGCCGTGGTCCCACGCCGAACCCACCGGACTAAAAACCATTTACAAAAATGCCAAAAAGGCCGATGACGGTAATATTTCAAAACTCACGAAAGCCATTTACAAAATACTAAATACCGTCATAAGAATTTCACAAAGTGGTCAAGGCCATAATGCCAAAAACTCGGTTAACGGAATCGGTTTTCGAAATAAAACTCGGTCGGTAAAATACCGAAAGTCATTACAAAAGAACTCACACAGCGGATAAAAGAAATACTGTTCAACATGCATAATCCAACAACACTACTCCTCATATGAACGAAATATGAGAGTCAAATAACCACATATCACGAAATCAAAATCCATAAAAGGATTCCGTCACTTAACAAATAATCATAAAAATAGCTCGTGTCACACGAGGCACAACACAAAGAAGGGAGACTTACATTCACAGGTCGCACGAAGATGATGATCGCCCACGATACTAATCACGACCAACAAACTCAGACGACGCGTCGCGACACGACTTAGTCAGACAAAATCCGACGAGACAAAAATTCAATAGACACCACTGACCCGACAACCTAGGTTTCCATAACCTAAAGCTCCGATACCATAAATGTAACACCCCCAATCCGCTCAGGGATATTACACGCCGTAGAACCTTTCCTCAAGGATCTACCAGGCTGGTAACAACATAGAACAACTCGACAATGCCTTTAAGGCTAAAATGATTAGGTAGACCGATTTGGTCTTTCAATAAATACATACAACTCAAACTCATTACATGCCCACGCAGGGGTCGAGTACAACACACTCCCGTACAACGGGAAAGAATACCACAGCGGAAAATAAACTATAACTATACCAATGACCTCATACGGATCCTCGTGTGATTAGTATCGTTCATCTTTCATCATCCTCCGTGCCGACCCTGTGTTATGCTCCCAAACCTGAATGCAAAACAGACATCCACCCCCGAATACTGGGGTTAGCAAACTCCACCGTTTTGCTAGTGCAAGAACAAAGTGCAAATACGAGCCATACCATTCACATTTCACGAATAACAATAACCAGAATCCTCAAAATCCAAATGTAACGAAAAGTACTTCCCGAGGCATGGGTTTGATAAGCATTTCTCAAAACCGAAAGATCACCGATAAAGGGAAACCATTTATAAAACAGTTTTAAAGATGCCATCGAGAGTTTTAATAGAAAACAATTTGTAAGAAAGCCACTCAATCAACACAAACGAATCTTCACAAATATTTCCACGGGATTCTCGACCCAAAATCAAATAATATCGGCACGAGATCAAACATCTCAACATCACACGGGGTTCTCGACCCAAACCCAAATAATATCAACACGAGATCAATCATCTCAACATTCCACAGGGTTCTCGACCCAAACCCAAATAATATCAACACGAGATCAATCATCTCAACATTCCACAGGGTCCTCGACCCAAAACACAGAATAGCACCACAATACCATCAAAGGTACAATCTCTCATTCGACAAGTCCTGCTCAAGACCCCCGATTAATTAACCCTAGATTTCACAAACCTCCTTGGTTAATTAACCCCGATACCAACGCTTTAAAAACAAGTTGAAACAAGCTTTCAAAACACGAATCGCGGTCTATATCAAGACAAACATTTAAAAGTGAGTTGAAAGAATTTGAGATACGAACATCGTTCGATAACGGGTCTTAGCTATCACTCAAATACCCGTAACCAATAAGCTCGCCAGCGCCCTTGCGCACTGTACCGGCGTTCACTTCCATCATGTTGGCCGCTCATTGAACATGTCACCGCACCGGCATCACTCCCGCAAGAACCGCCCCTTGCGCGCGCATTAGGTAACACCGGCGTTCACCACCCATATGGAGCCGCACATTGCAAGATACACTGTGCCGAGTGCACGCCCGCCCTCGAGGTTCCCGGATACGACGTTTCTCACAACAAGTATCCACATTATCACAAACATCAAGCACACATCAATCGTTGTAACAATTATCAAATCCATACAACAAATCACAAAAATCATCCGACACAACACGACCACACGAATAAATAACAACACGCACGTCAACCATAACGCGACGGAAATAAGCAATACACGTACACACGCATTATCAAGCGCAACATCAACATCAATTATATCCAAAGGATTCATGTAATCACTTACAACCCACACAATTTACAAAACACACGCGTTTTGAAAGTGAGCCTTAACGAGGCTAGCCGAATCCTTTGAAAACTCATTTCAAACAAATAAACAAACACACCAAGATGATCACCAATTATCATATCCACAAAACAAGAATGGTATGGACAAGGTACTTGCCTCGATACCACGAGCACGGAACCACGAACGGATACGGCTCAACCGTAAAGCTTCGGAACGCCCGATGTTAACGAAAAGGAAGACGACAACGAACGGAAGGGTTCAACACGGTTTCTTCACAAGAAACTCGACCCTAACAACAATATAATCAATAAATCATCGATCATACGAGGAAGGATAATCGTAGAACGCCCAAAAACCCCTCTAAGACATTTTATCGAACACCATCAAGGCGTCGATAAAATACTCAATAAAACGACAAATCCGTGGCGATCCAACCGTGGAATAACAAGGAATTAGATATAATATATCTTAACAATCATCAATCCATCAATATTCTGAGTTAAAACGAATTAAACGGACAAATCGAACAAAATCCCCAAAACTATATTTTAGGAAAACTTGCCTTGATTCGGTCGATCGGAGCAAGTTATGGAAGGATTAATCGATGTTATGAACTTCAAAACTTCATGGATTTAACCCCTAACAACATCCCTCCATGATCATCAAAGCTCCACCGGAAGAGGAAGAAACGAATGAGAAAAATGAAGAAAACCCGATCTTTGGGCCTTAAATAGCCGACAGACTCGACCGTGTCCGCCCGACACGGCCGTGTCGCGCATGGCCAGTAGGGACTCGACCGTGTCCCTGCTAGACACGGTCGCGCCGCCGAGGGGCCTACCGAGCAGTGACACATCCGCGGCGCTCGGCATTGACTCGACCGTGTCCCGGAACACGGCCGGGCCTCTGCGATCGCTTGGCTTATCCTAAGAGTTCGGCTCGGCCGTGCACGACACGGTCGGGTCCCGAGGCGAGACTTCCGGCTTATCCGGACAAATGCAGCACGGGCCGTGTCGACGACACGGCCGAGTTCGGCCGGTGATCGCCAATAACGAGCGGGTGAGCTAAAACGACCATAACTCTCTCGTCCGGACTCTGATTGACTCACCGTTTGAACCATTGGAAAGCTAACTCGATGCTCTATAATATTGCAAAGATTTAGAATTTTTGGAGTTACCAAAAATTAATGGTGACTTTACAAAGTCGAACTCCCACGTGAAAAAGTCGATTAAGGACACGGAACTCAATAAAACGACACCGAAACGAACTTGGATGACAAAAAGTGCAGAATTAATCATTCTCGAAATGACGAAAGGTCATGAGCGAGTCGTCAAAACGGACTTCCGCCGAAAAAAGAAAATTACCGAAATTCGAAATTGCGGATATTACACTAGCGCCTTTATTTTAAGTCGTTAGCTCGACTAGAACTTCCCTTTTTAACAAATGCACCAAGGAGGTTTTAGTATAGGTCTTAAAGCAAGTACATACACCATTATTTTTGTTCTTTTGCACCACTTCAACACATTAGTGCAAGGAATTCTAATTACACTCATACTCTTTCTAAATATATAGGGACCATGCAATAAAGAATAGTTCAGTCTTGGTATGATATCATAGAGCACATATGTATTATTGATCTCGTCAATCAAGAGTAATTCTTCAACCTCGTCGCTCAAAATTCGCTTAATTTCATCGCTGGATGGTATATGGATCTCCACTTCATGAGACACATCTAAATGTTCAGACTTTAGCCGATAGCAAAAAATCGTCGGCTAAAGCCGATAACCATCGTCTAGTCGACACTTCTTTTCTACTTTTCGTCGGACTGAGTTAATCCGTAGGCTCATGTCTGAAAGGAGCAGGATCTCACTGCCTGGAATAGTTTGGGAAGAGTGGGATATCCGTCGGCCTTCGGCTAAAAGTTGGTCGGCTGAGGTGGGTCGGCTAAAATTTAGCCGACAGCATGGACGGATGGTCATCGGCTATAGTTTGGAGTTTAGCCGACAACTCTCATGTTGTCGGCTAAACTTTATCTGCTTTAGCAGACGTCATCGATGTTGTCGGCTAAAATTTAACTGCTTTAGCCGACGGCCTATCTGTCGGCTAAATTGCATTTTAGGTATGAAAAAAAATAACTTTAGCCGACAGTTTGTGCAAATATTATCGGCTAAAGTCCATTAAAAATATATTCAAATTTTGAGATTTCCAAACCTGTTCTTTTTAACCTGTATATTCCTGGATACCAAGGGTCAGGTATTAAGAGGGTCAACATATTATACTTCTTCATGCACATCCATGGAGGAAGGTTGTAAGGAACCATTACCACCGACCATATGCTACACGGAAAACTCATATTTCCAAAAGGGTTGAATCCATCAGATGCGAGCCTGAGTCTTACATTTCGGACATCTGGTGCAAACTCTGGAAACTCCCTATCTATATGCTTCCAAGCCTCTCCATCAAAAGGGTGTACCATAGTATTCCCGTCATGGACGCGAGGCTCGGTGTGCCATCCCATCCCCTTGGCTGTGTGAGGAGACATGAAAAGCCTCTTTAGTCTATCCTTCATATAGAAATACCAAAGAATCTTCGTAGCTTTCTCTTTACCAGAATGAGTGAACTTATACCTTTCTGTGTCACATACCGGACATCTCTTTAGATCTTCATTAAACTTTTCCCAAAATAAAGCACACTCATATATGCACACGTAGATCTTGATGTACGATAGCCCAAGACCTTTCAAGATATATCTCATTTTACTGTGATTACTAGGAAGATAATGACCTTCTAGGAGCATTTTCCCTGTAAGTTCCAAATAATCATCCACAGCTTTAATCGAGGTTTTGTTCTCCACTTTTACCCTCATAGTCTCTATGACACTATCAAGAACCGTCATGTGATACTCAGGGTAAATAAGGGTTTGTTGGAGCTGGATTAGCTTGCTGTATCTATCAAGAGAAACAGTGTTAACGTGTATCGATGTAGGGGTTCAGATGACTGATTGATCAACTATAAGGTATTCTTGACCTTCAGCCGGTACATCCCTCTGGTAATAACCAAACACGTCGTCAATCAACATTCTTATAGGATCACTGGATGTGCTACCACTGTATTGTCCGTGATCATACTAAATAAGTGAATTTGTTCTTTCACCATGATAAATCCAATGTGTGTATTGATCCCATACAACATCAAGTGTAAAACGGTACATACAGCTGCGATATTTACATTTATTGCAAGGGCAGTAATGAATTATACTATCACTATCATGTTCCTTCACAATCCGAATAAACCCTCTCATTCCATCTCGGACTCTTGGATCCCATTTTTGTAGATCAATCCAAATTTTATCCATCTTATAACAAAGATAACAATAATATTACACAATCATAATTCATATTTATCAAGAACATTAGAAAATTACGACTTCAATCATCATAGCTCGATTTCAAGAGGTTAAATCCATATACATATTAAAAAAAAACAATACTTGATCATATAATCATCGATATATGTTATACATACATCAAGAAATCTTCAAAAAAATGAATTAGTTCTTAAACATGTTCATAATCATCAAAACAACTTTGATATATATATATATATATATATATATATATATAATTGATGTCAAAGTCAAGTAAACATACCTTCATATAATTTCTTGAATGATCAAACCAGATAAAATTATTGTTTTTCGTGTTCTTATTGTGCAATTTTTGAGTATGTTTGATATTCTGCCCAAAAAATACGTAAGCAGTTGGCTATAAAGTTTAACGACCTCAGTTAAAGTTTGGTTGTTGTTGGCTAAACTACTCCTAGTCGTCGGTTAAAGTCTAAAGTTTAGCTGAGGGCTTGTAGGACTTTAGCTGACGACCAAAAGCATAGTCGTCGGCCAAAGTACTTTAACCGACAATTTTAGTACCATGGTTAAACTTTCAACCTTTAGCCGACGACCTCGGTGGGCCGTGGGCCGTTCTCCGGCCGGCCGTCGGCGAAAGTGGTAATTGTCGTAGTGATTCTTTTGTAATTATATATACTATCTTCCATTTCTTTTCTTGTGTTTTATTCAAATATATAATTTCTCTATGATGTATATAAAGTATATGTTTATATTATCAATAACAATTTGATATGCCTACTTATTCTATAACTTAACTTTTTATTAGAAAATACTATATACATTATTATTTAAAAATTCCACGTCTTACGCGGGGTTTCTACTTATATTCCCCAACACCGTCAATCTCAAAATTTCAATTACAAAGAAAACATTTGCATAATGTAGGCAATGACTGCAAACATTGGAAAACAAACGATTCTTAGCTTCTAAAGGAGAATATACACTCATTTCCACCAAAGCTAAGAATGTTTTTATTCTTTTAGTGTTCGCAAAGTCGATTCAATATTGCCATAAAAAATAGTATACTAAAGAGAGGGAATCATAACTCAAAGTATTATGAAGCTAAATTTCTGCTACATTTAACAATAGAGGTCATCATATTTCATCTTTTTTCTTGACACATTCTTCTATTTCTTTTTCTAATAGATGCGTTTTCACTTTTCAAGACGAATAAGAATATGAATTTTTAATATTTATTGGTAAAGTATCTAAAAAGAAATAACTGGTCAAAAGTGAAAAATTCAAACGACTATCTATCAAGAAACGTTGTAGTAATATAAGAACATTATAAGCAGAACAAACTTCCTCATATGGTAATGCTGCAGCTGAGAGCTCCTTCAGCGATACGCCGTCAAAATCAAATCGACCCGACAAGAACAGTCCAACTGCGGCAAGAGTAGAAGCCAAAGATATTCTCCAACTGAAGTTTTTATCTGGATATTCCGGAAATATATGAACAGTGGATAGGACCGGCTCTGGGGGTAGCCGAGTACGCCTGCCCAGTGCCCAACCCAAACAGGGCCCAAAAAGAATATTTTTTACCATCCCTACTCAATGGTGTTGGAATCGTTAATGAATTTAATTTAATTTTGTAAAATTAAATATCATATGATTGATCGACGTTCCGAGTAGATGATCGTGTTATATTCACTTTCTCTAAATCGATATTCGGTGAGTGAGAAATAGTGAATTAAAGTTTGTCACTTAATTGTGAATAAATGAGGGATGACTATCCCACATTGATTAATGAGCTATCATTGTTTAAGTAAATAAGGAGTTTTCATTATTCATGTATTAATTAATGGCACATGTGAATGGGCTTAAAGCCCACACGCGCGCACACAGGCGTGCCGCCGCCGCTGCTCGCCTCGGCCGCGAGCCGCGTATCTTGGACCTGGTCTTGGTCTTGGTCTTTGGGCTGTTCTTTGGGCCTGGTCGTGGGCTAGGTCTTGGGATATGCACATAAGGATGTCCAGGTGCATCCCTCGAGTTGTAACTGTTGAGATTCGGTGATTAAAAACGAGTTTCGCAGCGGAAATAAACCGGTCAAACTGGATAAAAACCAAACCCAAAAAACGGATCGATCAAGTATCGTATAAACGAATATAAATAGACGAAGATAAATTGAGAAATTATACCCTCGTATACCTTTGATAATTCCAAACCCGAACACGAATCCAATCGAACGAGCTTTTGGAAATTTCCGAGCACCGAAAACAGCGTGCCTCTACGTATCACGCGTCGGAAAGATGACCGGAAAAATTGCAACCACCACCACGATACCTCCAAGGTTGACGGCTAATATATGGTAGTGATAGGATATAATATTCTTACTCTCCAAGAGAAGATTTGAAGATAAAAATCTATCTCGGTTATAAAAACACCATGAAAGTGACATTTCAATTACCCTTTTATTTTTATATAGTGTGAATGACTATTATGCCCCTGATGTAATTATGTAATTACGATTGTGCCATCTGAAGTTTTCCTATAAATAGGGCTTCAGTTATTAATGAAAAACATACATGAGAATCATTCTCTAATTTCTCTCTCTATAATATTTCGATTTCATAACACGTTATCAGCACGACTCTAGCCATTTGAGTAATATGACGAGAGTATGCTCTACAGTTGCATCTTATAGATGATCCTCTGTATCAGAAATCAAATTATTACAACAGAACCTCAAAATCTATACAAAATCAAAACTCTCCAGGATACACACACACAAAAAAAAAAGCGCAGGTGAATGGCCAGAATGAAGGAGAGAGAAGAAAAAAAAAGCCTCACTGCCTAATCTTGCCATTCCCAATCCAGGGCCACATAAACCCCATGCTTCAATTCGCCAAACGCCTGCTCCACAAAAATATCACAATCACGCTGACCATCACAAAACATTTAGCCAAAACGACACAGTTCTTGTCGAACACCGGTGTCTCACTCGAAACCATCTCCGATGGGTTCGACGACGGCATCCCGCCCGGTACGCCCCCCTGAGGTCTACTTGAACAGATTTAAGGAAATCGGGCCATCGGATCTGAAGGACGCCGTCCACGGGCTCGCCGATTCGGGTCGGCGAGCTGACTGCGTCGTCTACGACCCGTTCCTGTCCTGGGGTTTGGAAGTGGCTAAGGAGCTTGGATTAGCCGCGGCGGCGTTTTTCACACAGTTCTGCGCCGTAGATCACATATACCACCATCTTTACAAAGGGGATTTGAAGGTCCCGCTCGCGGAGAAGGAAATGGTTTTGATTCCCGTGTTGCCGCCATTGGAGCCCCGAGACATGCCTTCGTTCGTTTTCGATTATGGATCCTACCCGTGGGTGTTTGAGTCGGTCGGGATCCTACCGAATCGTCGGCCCTAAAACCAGCCTCTGTCAGGACCACCGTGCAAAGCTGTTCATTGGACTTTCTGGAAGAAGGTGAAATCCCACCACCTGAACCGAATCCCCAGGATCCAGCAGCCCTCTTATCTCAAAATTCTGATTCGATCTGAATCAACTTTGACCGGCGGAGGAGAGCTATAGGTATTTTTTTTCTATCTCTCCTTGTCAATAATTATACACATATGTGTTACAGAAGCCTAAAAAAAAAGAACGGAGAAGAAACCTGAAAAAAGAGAAGAAGAAAGAGATGAAGAAGAGAAACAAAATATTATATCCAGAAGAAGAGAAACAAAATTCTTCACGCAACAGTAAGAAAGACAAAGGAGGGAGAGGGATTAAAAAAAAGGAGTCAAGTGGAAAAACGAAAACAAATGTAAAGAAAACCGAAAAAAAAAAAAATAACAGCTTCATGTTTTGAGGTCACTGGAAAGTGACAAGATTACTAACAAAATTATAAAGAATAAAATATTCTTTTAATTCATTAAATTATAAATTTGGTTTTTCTTAAATATAAGATACATATGATATCAGAATTAATTTTTCTTCATACCACCGTGACCCATTTCACGAGAGGTTCAATTTGACACTAATATTGATATGAGTGTTAACTCTTTTCATATATGTTATTATTAAATTTATTAAAATGTGCGAATTAATATCCAACTCCGAAAATCGCAAATGTTTATACATACCATTACACTTGTTATTAACGGCAGTCGATATTTCGACCTATATCTTGACGATGACTATTTTGCGGAATTGATTGGACGATCCTGCTCTGGTAGAAACAGTTAAATATTTTGCAGTTTAAATTATGTCTCTTACTTATCTGAAAGTGGTGGTTTAAAACCACATATTTATTGCGTTTATTTTATATAATTATAATACCTCCCATGTGATGAGTTCAATTATCACAAGACGGATGGTTTTACATGTACTCACTTTATATATTATATATCACCATCATTGTTGGTTATACCACATGAATGGTTCATAAATCCTGCTCTCGAAGAAGAAGCAGTTGATAAAAATAAATCCTACTCTGGAGAAGTAGTTGATCGATTATCTAAATCCTGCTCTGAAGAAACAGTTGAAAGAAATAAATCTTACTCTGGAGAAGTAGTTGATCGATTATCTAAATCCTGCTCTGAAGAAGCAGTTGAAAGAAATAAATCATACCCTGAAGAAGTACTTGATCAATGATTCAAATCTTGCTCTCGAAGAAAAAGCAGTTGATGGATATAATATCCGATCTCCATGATTAAATACGAACGGAGAAAATTGAGCAAGTGATACCATAAGCTATCACCGATTAATTAAAGAAAATCTCATGCAAACTGCATGATGGGATCATTTGACAAGTGATATGGAAAACTATCACTGGAAAATAATTGCTCAATAAATCCCATGTTGATTATATCACATGGTGGGATCATTGAAATCATATTGATTGACAATATTCATGGGGAAACATATATCACATATTTGTGAAAATATTGTATTTGCATAAAAGCAAAAGATGGTCTTATTATTCTTTGAAGAAGCACACAATAAGTGAAAATATCAAAACTAGCTGAAAGGCAGTAAACACTCGACAATATGAAACGCGAAAAAGAAAATACATATGAAACCCATAAAAAGAAAAGGGCTGCGTCTCGAGAGTATAAAACTCCGTAACTCTGCCACCCCCTGGCATAAGGGTTTATAATGAAAGATCTAAATGATCTAAACTTCTTTTCCATTTGGCGCCAATAGCCTGTGGCTGATGAGCTTTGATTTCAAAATTCTTAACTGAAATATATGCCTGAAACTTTATAAGTAGATCAGCAACAGTGTCAGCACATATTATTATATCTCGTTATGCCTGAGATATAAACTTGTGATCTACTCCTTGATCCAGAAAGGCAAGCAAATCGCTGAAGAAATTATTAATATTCAACAAACCTATAGGTTTGGTATGGAAGTCCCGCTCAGCCCATGATGTGATGTTGAATATCTCATTGAGTGTGCCATAGCCACCCGGAAGAACAATAAAGGCATCACTATTATTTACCACATATATCAAACTATCATGAACAGACTGTGCTTGAAGCATCAACCCAGTTGAACCTCCTATACTACTGGTTCTGACTGTGGGAAAGTGAAGGCACTTGTTGCACTTATTCTTCCATTTTGTGCACCATCTAAAAGATAACCCAAAAATCTATAATTACTCCCACCATACAATATATCGATTTTGTGTTTTCCTAATTCTTTTACGAATTGATATGCCATATCTATATGCTGAATATGACCTATCAGTTTGGATCCACCTAAAATACATATAGTTTTAATTGGACGAGATCTATATGAGGATTCTGAGAACTCCATCTTTCTACACTAGACTTTCAAAATATTTTTATGAGAGACACATTTTCTGATTTGTGGATCCCAAATTTAAAGAACAAACTTCTTTCTAAACGACAAATGACTTCACTATTTTCATTGAAAAATGAGCGGCATATAAGACATTACTTTTGACAAAATTGCAAAAGAAAACGAAAGATATGATATTATATTTTTCAATGAAAATGACGTTACCGATCAGCAGCTGAGAAATTTAAATATTGGGAAACAATATTCATCAACTTGCATTATTTCTTCTATTACCTTTTAGCAACTTTGATAAAACGGACTTACATACTGGATCTTTTGAGATTAATTTTTCATGAGTATAACGTTTCCGTTCATCCTTAAATTGTATCCACAAAGCCATTAGTTCACGATGAACGTGTCCACTCGGATGTGCATCAAGAATCTCTTGAATATCATGATCCATAGATTCCTTACTCAATCCATCCTTGATAAATGTTATTTTATCTTCTCGATTTTTGAATACAAACCCCACAGATTTGCATCGCGAGTCACATGTCCACCGAGCACATTTATAGCACCCACCTAATCTTTTTGCTCTCCGTTTCTTTGCAAAACTACTCTTACATGTACCTGGCATGTACTTAAATGAATTTGAAAATTTGCCAGATAGTCGAACTTGTGCTTCGATCAACCATCGAATATCTTCTGGGATGCCATTTCTCATTAGCACCCTTAATCTTTCGAGTCGACCTCGATAAATTCTTTTTATGATATTCACTGGAAGAGATGGATAATATTTACGAAGATTCGAAAGCATTGAATCCATTATGATATTCAGACCCTCGGTATGGGTGAATTTTGTGAATACAATGATAATCTATTTATAGATTGGAATTACGCGTATGAGATTTGACTCCACGTCCTGAAGCGTATGAACTACGGCTCTATATATTTGAATAATGAACATAATATGACATGTGGGAGCAACGACTCCATATTGAAAATGATGTGCAATAATGACACCGAAAAATGATGTGATATGCCGGCAAAATATCTATACGGTGATACAGACACATCATGTCTTCAAATATATGTTCTCGATTACTATTACTACTAGCCAATATTGGGAATGAATCCCTTATAAATTTGGAATATATTAAGGGGAAGTATGGGCCCACTTCCTCTACATGTGAACTACTAGATATTATGGATCCACTAGATAGTCACATGTGTATATGACTCGTAATCAGAAATTTACGAGATAATTTGCTCACGATTTGAGCACATATTCCAAATCAGATAAAGCTAGTAATATATCCCAAATAAACTTGAACAGATCCCAGAAAGGATCAAGATATACGCATACAAGTGGGATATCAATTGGCATACTATTTGAAGTCCTCCAGCCAATATCGAGAACATAATATGCAAACTCCCATGACTGAAGATGAATACTGAAATACTGGCATACGAGTTTGGTGCTCAAGAAATCTCTTAGCATGAGGGGGAGTATTGGTAGTTGGAAATATGTGAAATGCATCACACTATATCCTCACAACTGAAATATGAACTTGAAGTTCAAAGATGCATGACAGATTATTAATCTTTGGTACCAACTACAACTGCTTTGATAAATACATAATAATTCTCCGAATATGAATCAAAGCAAATGATAAAAGGAGGCATATACTTTTGAGAAGTATATAGACATAATCCCAATGGGTGATTGATAATGAGATATCTCGGCAAGTTATGTTGCCATGGGGAAGTAAAAGTGTCGACACAATATAGCGCTATGAATGAAATGAGGATATCAATGATTGGAAAAAGGATATCGATAAATGATATAAGGATATCCATGACCGTGAAATATGGATATTAGAAATGAGGATATTAAAATCCATGATTTGTGAAAATGGGGATATTGAAATCCATCGAAATTGAAATATATGCCCTTATAATAAAATGAAACATATGGGCTTACTGAAAGTGACTCGTAAGGAGATTTTGAACATATTATCAGTGCGTGCAGTCACTCAAAATAAAGCGTTGTGAACGAAAATTATCTGTTGTACTCTTTTCCTTGACTGAGGTTTTATCCCACTGGGTTTTCCCAGCAAGGTTTTTAACGAGGCAGCCTAATCACAACAAATATGGAATCTCCAAAAGAAATTTGGAATATATCGCAAAGAATATGAGTTCGATATTACAAACTGCAATGAAGATGATGCTCATACTAATTCCTGGAGGATCATTGAAATGCCTGGGGCATATTTGTATAAAATACGCGTTGCACTCTTTTTCCCTTGACTGAGGTTTTGTCCCATTGGGTTTTCCTAGCAAGGTTTTTAACGAGGCAACTGGAATGGCGTATTAGTATGAATAATGTACTCTTTTTCCTTCATTAGGATTTTTCCCATTGGGTTTTTCCTAATAAGGTTTTAATGAGGCATATTCATGGCATAACGAGGAACACTACAAAGATCAAGATTATTCCTCAAAGCTTGAAAATAGAAGGAGTTGTTGTACTCTTTTTCCTTCGATCAAGTTTTTCCCACTGGGTTTTCTTGACAAGGTTTTAATGAGGCAACACGTGGATACTCCAACAGTGAATGATATATATGACAGATTCACTCAGTTTTTGTCCCATGAGGTTTTACTGAGACGGCACAAGAATATTCATACAAGAACTATCGAGATAAGGGGGAGCAAATTTATGAGATCACTAATTGCTGAAGTTTTATCCCACAGGGATTTCCTAGCAACATTATGATGCAACATGATATGATTGCCACAAGCTCCAGTACAAACAGTTTGAGAGTTTTTCTCCCATATATAGTGTGAATGACTATTATGCCCCTGATATAATTATGTAATTACGATTGTGACATCTGAAGTTTTCCTATAAATAGGGCTTCAGTTATTAATGAAAAACATACCTGAGAATCATTCTCTAATTTCTCTCTCTATAATATTTCGATTTCATAACAATCTCAAAGAAATTTAAAAGGGTAAGAATAATTTTTCTCTCCCTTTTTCTTTTTCTCCTTTTTCCTCTCTTTTTTTCTCTTCTTACCTTTTGCCGTGAGTTATCCTACTTCTAAGAGCACTGGGTTGTTGGGATTCCGAAAATAAAACGAAATACGCAGCGGAAATAAATACGAATCCCAAACAGGATCGATCAAGTAACGTATATACGAAAAAAATAAATACAAAGATAAAAGATCATACCCTTGAAGCCTTTGAAATAAATCTTCTTAAAATGTAGACGATGATCACGAACCCCGTCACGAACACGAAATCCCTTCGTTCCATGCACCGAAACTTCAATGCCTCTACTTCACACGCGTCGGAAGTTGCCCGAAAAATTCGACGTAACTCCGTTCTCCAAGAACACGGCTAGAAAGTTACCGTAGGAATTTATATCTCTAATTTTTTCTTAACTTTTATATCACCTTTAAGATGAAAATACAACAACAACAACAACATCTAAGCCTTAGTCCCAAAATGATTTGGGGTCGGCTAACATGAATCAAACTTTGAAACCGTCAATAATCGTTACATAAATAGCATAAAAGGAAAAAAGAGGGAAAAAGTAGAGAAAAAAGCAAATAAAAAAAGAGAATGAATGTAAAAAAAAAAGGAAAAAAAAAGAAAAAAAAGATAACATGAAATAAAAGAAAATAGGAATTAAAAAAAAAAGAGTCAGACTCCATCCACCATCCGTATTCTTTCCCGCCACATTTGCCTCTCCATCGCCATACTTTCTCCAATTCCAAGAAACCGCATATCATTTTCAATCATCTTTATCCAAGTTTTCTTGGGTCTTCCTCTACCTTTCACAACATTACTGTTCCCAACTTTCTAGCCTCCTCACCGGCATCAATAGGTCTTCTTCTCACATGACCAAACCATCGTAATCGATTCTCCATCATCTTATCTTCTATAGACGCAACTCTTACCTTCTCTCTGATCACCTCATTTCTGAGCCGATCCTTTTTTGTATGACCACACATCCATCGTAGCATACGCTTCTCTGCCACATTCATCTTTTGAACGTGACACTTTTTTCTGACCAACACTTGGTGCCATATAACAACGCATGCCTAATTGCCGTGCGGTAAAATTTACCCTTTAATCTATGAGGCATGCCAGATCACATAAAACCCCTGTGGCACTCTTCCACTTCAACCACCCTCGCTTTATTCTCATGAGCCACATCGCCATCTAGCTCTCCATCCTTTTGGATAATAGATCCAAGATACCGAAAGAAAGTGGATCCATGAACAACTTTCCCATCAAATGTGATCATCCCGCCTCTCTATCACTATTTTCGCTAAACCTACACTCCATATATTCGCCTTACTTCGCCACCAAAGCCTCGAGCTTACAAAGTATCCTCCAAAGTTCCAATTTCGTTGCACTCCAACCTTTGTTTCATCAATCAACACAATATCATCTGCGAACATCATACACCACTAACGTCATTTTGAATTTCTCTTATCAATTCGTCCATGACTATGGCAAAGAGAAAAGGACTAAGAGCAGATCCTTGGTGCACCCCAATCGTAATAGGGAATTCTTCTGTCCTCCCAACATTAGTACGTACACTTGTACTAGCTCCCTCATACATGTCCTTTATAATGTCAATATATTTCCGCGATACACCCTTCTTTGCTAAGGCCCACCAAAGTACTTCTCTTGGTACTTTATCATATGCCTTCTCTAAATCAATAAAACCATATGCAGATCTTTCTTTTATCTCGATAATGTTCCATCAATCATAGGATGAGATAAATTGCTTCCATGGTCGATCTTCCAGGCATAAATCCAAACTGATTTTCTGTTATCTTCACACATTTCCTGATCCTTTGTTCAATCACTCGCTCCCACAACTTCATGGTATGACTCATTAGTTTAATTCCGCGATAATTAGAACAATCTTGAACATCACCTTTGTTCTTATACAAAGGGACGAGAATACTTTTCCTCCATGCTGATGGCATCTTATTGCTTCTCCAAATCTTATTGAAAAGCATAGTTACCAATTCGATCCCTCTCTCCCCCAAACACCTCCAAACTTCAATAGGTATACCATCTGGTCCTTCTGCTTTCTTTGACCCCATCTTCTTCAATGCAATTGTCACTTCACCCTTTTGGATTCTTCTCTTAAACTCTCGGTTAACCATACTTGAGGGGATGTTTAAATTCTCAATATCTTGTTTTTGATGGCCATTGAATAGGGTATCAAAATATGACCTCCATCTCTCTTTTATCTCTTTATCTTGAACCAAAACTTTTTGGTCAGTATCCTTTACACATTTAACTTTTCCAATATCTCGCGTCTTCTTCTCTCTCATTCGAGCAAGTTTATAGATATCTTTTTCCCCTTCTTTAGTATCTAATCTTGGATATAATTCTTGATTGACCTTTGATCGGGCATTTCGCACTGCCTTTTTAGCTTCTGTTCGAGCTTTCTTGTACTTCTCATAATTCTCATCGCTCGAGCATTTACCCGAAGACCTTATAACATTCACGTTTGGTCTTTATCGCTTGCTTAACTTCATCATTCCACCAAGATGTGTCCTTACTTGATGGTCTGTTTCCTTTAGATTCTCCTAGGACTTCTTTTGCAACTTCCTTTATGTTATGCTCCAACAAGTTCCACATCGAATCTATATCCATCTCCGTGCAATCAGACCAAATACCACTATCAGAAATCTTAGCCACAAAAGTATGTCGACTCTCCCCTTGGAGCTTCCACCACTTAATTCTAGGGTCAACTTGTGGTCTTCTCTTTCTTAAGTGCCTCTTACCTCGAAAGTCAAGCACCACAACCCTATGCTGTGTTGCAGCACTCTCACCGGGTATTACCTTGCAATTAGTAAAACTTTTCCTCCAAACATTCCTTACTAAAAAGAAATCAATTTGACTTGCATTACCTCCGTTTCTATATGTCACCAAATGAGAGTCCCTTTTCTCGAACCAAGTGTTCATAACACCCAAGTCATGAGCTAATGCGAAATCCAATATATCATTTCCTGCTTCATTCCTATCCCCAAAACCAAAACCACCATGAATGCTATCAAAGCCATCTCTGCTAACACCGACATGCCCATTGAGGTCACCACCAATGATCAATTTCTCACCCATAGGAATTCGTTCGACAACCTCTTCCAAATCTTCCCAAAATTCTTGTTTGATCGATGCATCCAATCCTACTTGTGGTGCATAAGCACTTATGATAGTTAGAAACTCATCCCCTATCACAAGATTAATACTCATTATTCTATCGCTCTTTCTTGACACTTCCACTACATCATCAATGAATTCTTTATCAATGACGATACCCACTCCATTTCTACTTCTATCCTTTCCAGAGTACCAAAGCTTGTAACCCTAAGGAGCTAACACTCTTGCCTTCTCGCCAACGCACTTAGTCTCTTGTAGACACATTATGTGAATTCTCCTCCTTTTCATAACCTCCCCCACTTCTGCTGATCTCCCCATCAAAGAGCCAACGTTTCAAGTTCCAAACCGCACCTTACAACCCTTACTAGCCGCAAGAACTAACTTCTCTGTCTGTCCCCGTCCACGCTGCAAGGATTCTTGCACATTTGACACCACACCCATACTTCGAGGTGGCGCGCCGCTTCTGGGCGACGACCTAGCAACCCTTGCATATTTTTCACTACACCCGGGCCTATGAAGTGCAGTGCATTCTTGCTCATTTGACACCACCCTCAGATGTAAAGGTGGCGCGCCGCTTCTGGGCGACGACCTAGCAACCCTCGCATACTTATCACTGCACTCGGGCCTATGAAATGCATCGCGTCGCTTCTGAGGAGACGCCCCAATGATTTTCAATGTTTGATTCATGTCCATGGAATGTGACGAGTTTTACGTTGGCTGCCACTAACCTACCGCAACCCTCCTCTTTTATCCGGGCTTGGGACCGGCAATGGATGTCAAGAAGACACCCACATGCAGAGTTACCTTTAAGATGAAAATGTTAAAAAAAATTCTCTCCTCCTCACTTCTTGCTCTCGGCCAGAACCAGCAAGAATTTTGGGTGTGTTTGTCAAGTCTCTCACTTATTGATGTGAAGGTGATAATATAATATATATTCACAAATCAACTCACCATGTAGATATAATATGAGAGAAAGAATCTCAACATGATGGCTAAAACAAGACAACTACAACACACATGCTGGAAATAATTCCATGTGAGGTTGGGAAGGGGCGGCCCATTTAGGAAGTTTCCTAGAAACGAGCCGAGCCACTCGGCTCGTGTACCGGACGTTCGTCAAACGACTCCGTTAAATACACTCCGTTTAATCACCAATGTATTTATATTAATTAATTAATCTAATTAATTAATTATATCAAATACAAATATATTTCTCTAAGAAATATAATTTATGAATTAAATTAATTACCCGGTAACTTAATTTTAATTTATAAGACCGCTATTTGATTTATCCAATAAATCATAATTAGATATCCAATATCTAATATTAATAGAGAGATAATAAATTCACATTTATCCGTCAACGCTCCTAATGCGCGACTCCGTAGGTCCGTCTCAGCCGGCATTGGGAGGAACCAATGAGTGCGGGTAGCACTTAGCCAGCCTAGCGGGCCGCACTGTAAACCCCAACTGAGAACGAATGAAGGGATCATTCCAGAACCATTATGTCGTGAATACTATATACGTATAGACCCTTCATCAGATGTCCCGGTCAAGTCTTCGGGTCACGGTAAAGTCAAACCCTACTGTTGATTAAACTCTATACATGTGTTAATGCAAATCAAGACCGACTGATTAATAGTGTATCTAATACGACTATATCAGAATGCTTTGGCCAAAGACTTATGATCTTATTTGCCATTAACCGTATAGGACATTCGCCTGCTCACTAACAGGAGATAGAATCCTTTCTTGGCGTACAGTAAAGACTGCTACCTGCCCGTATAGTCCACACTTCGAGGTCGACTCAGCAATTAAGCAAAAGAGTCTAACTACTCTAATGATAAACTAAACGTCACAGGCACATCTTCTACTGAACCCTCAAGTCAAAGGTCCACGTATACTATCACAACCTTTCGATTCGTCATCGACTCTCCGAGAGTGAATACCGTGTGACTGAATCGAGTATGAGTCGTGTTCGAGTATACTGGCCCCACCAATATACTTATAACTATGCTATCAAGACGTGCACACGTCTTAGCATCAGTTATACAAGTCGTATTAAAACTTAATGCCCATTTTAAGTTTATTGACTTGCGAACAATTTACGTAAATAAACTTTAAACACTTCCAGTGCATTTTCTCTTATCCCATAACAAGAATGGAATGTTCGATTTATTTACATGGACTTCACTTCAATATTTACCAAGTCAAGAATGCAATTGAAATACCATAAACAGTGAATGAATCGTATTGCCTTTTTATTAATTATTCCATAATTACAAGTACAATGCCCTTACTCTCTCATCCCCTGAGTGGCATTCGAGGGCATATTCCTAACAATCTCCCACTTGCACTCGATGCCACACATCATGGTATCCAATACCCATGTTCTTCAGATGTCTTTCTAAGACAGCCTGAGATAATGGCTTAGTCAGCGGGTCAGAGACATTGTCTTCTGACTCTACTCTTTGCAATGAAACATATCCTTTTTCCACCATCTCTCAAACGATGTGGTATTTTCTCTCTATATGCTTAGTATTGTGGTAAGCCCTAGGCTCCTTGGCTTGGGCGACAGCTCCATCATTATCATAGAATAGTGATATAGGCAGCTCCGCATTAGGCACCACTTGAAGTTCTTGCATAAACTTCTGCATCCAAAATGCTTCTTTGCTAGCCTCTGAGGCAGCTGATACTCTGCTTGGCAGGTGGAATCTGCAGTAGCGGTTTGCTTGGAGCTTTTCCAAGATACTGCTCCTCCATTGAGAGTAAACTAATACCCAGATGTCGACTTAGAGTCGTCATTGTCTCCTTGAAAATCAGAATCGGTGAATCCAATCACTCTTAGTTCTCCACCACCGTAAGTAAGAACCAAATCTCTAGTTTTTCTTAAGTACTTAAGAATGTTCTTTATGGCAGTCCAGTGTTCCCTACCCGGTTTGCTTGAAATCGGCTTACCATACTCACAGGGTAGGCTAAGTCCGGTCTCGTTCACAACATAGCGTACATGAGGCTACCCACTATTGAGGCATAGGGTACCTTACTCATCTTGTCTTGCTCACTTTGAGGACATATTTTCGTGGTGAGATGAATTCCATGTCGCATGGGAAGGAACCCTATTTTAGATTCATCCATCTTGAATCTTCTCAGGATTTTATCTATATAGAGGGCTTGGGAAAGTCCTATCATTCTTCACGGTTTATCTCTGTAAAGACAGATCCCTAGAATATGGGAAGCTTCTCCCAAGTCTTTCATAGAGAACGTTTTAGAAAGCCAAGCTTTCACAGTGCTGAGCATTGCTACATTATTTCCTATAAGTAGAATATCATCTGCATATAGTACTAAGAACGCAATATTGCTCCCACTGACCTTTTTGTAAAGACACGGTTCCTCCTCATTTCGTACGAAGTTAAAGTCCTTGACTGCTTCGTCAAATCGAAGGTTCCAACTCCGAGAAGCTTGCTTCAGCCCATAAATGGCTCGTTGCAGCTTACACACCTTATCAGACCTTCAAAGTGGAGGTTGTATTACAATAGGTTCGGTTCCTTATCCCTGATCAGATGTCTCCTTAGGACCTTCATTATGCTCTTCCAAAAAGATATTTCTACCCGAGCCACCTTCCTGAATGAATTCATCCTCAAGGAAGTGCGCTTGTAATGCCACAACGACCCTATGGTCTTCTGGCATGTAGAATACATAACCCATCGAGTCCTCTGGGTATCCAATGAAATGTCCTTTCATGGACCTCGCTTCCAGTTTGTCCACCTTAGCCTTCTTGACATAGGTCGGACATCCCCAAATCCTTATGTGATTAAGGCTTGGTTTCTTACCATTCCACATCTCATGCAGAGTGATAGGAACAGATTTGGAAGGATATCTATTAAGGATATAGGCAGCGGTTAGTAAAGCATACCCCCACAGGTAAATAGGTAAATCAGTGTAATTTAACATAGAGCGAACCATGTCCAACAAAGTTCGATTTCTCCTTTCTGAAACACCATTTAACTGTGGGGTTCCTGGCGGCGTCAATTGTGAAACTATTCCATGTTCCTTAAGGAACTCATCAAACTATGTGCTCATATATTCGCCACCTCGGTCCGACCGAAGTGCTTTGATATGACATCCAGTCTGTTTTTCAACTAGGGCCTTAAATTTTTTGAATTTAGTAAAGGCTTCGGATTTATCTTTCATTAAGTACACAATCCCATACCTAGTATGATCATCTATGAACATTATGAAATATTGATATCCATCCCGGGCTACTTCTTAAGCACCACAAATATCGGTATGTACCAATCCAAGTTTATCGGCAGCCCTTTCAAAAGTCCCTGTGAAGGGGGACTTAGTCATTTTGGCTCTAAGGCAAGATTCACAAGTTAGATAGGGTTCTACACCCAATGGACTTAAAAGTCCATCTTTCTCCATTTTCTGAACCTTGGTCTGACCAATATGACCAAGTCTAAGGTGCCATTTAAGAGCTTGATTAGTATCTTGCCTACCACGTTTCCTAGTTATAGTGTTCACTGCTGTTTTATTTTGTAAGTTCAGATGATATAAACCATTTAAAAATGTAGTTGTGCCAACCAATTTATTTCGAAAATAAATTTTACAACTACCATTGCCAATGAAAAAACAAAATTCTTTTCGGTCCAAGACTAGAATGGATACAATGTTTTTATGCCCCTTGGGCAAAACAAGTACTTCATCTAATGTCAAAATAAAACCGGATTCTAAACCCAGTAGGATTGATCCAATATCGGTTGCCTCGACACTTTGTCCGCTTCCGACAGTGATCATTATTTCCCCAGCTTCAAGTTTTCAGATCCTGATTCATAGTACAAATGTGAGAAGTGGCACCTGAATCCAGAATCTATGAAGCAGAATATACAGTAGCGGAACAATTTGTTTCAAAAACAAAAAGTTTCGTACCTGATGCGCCATTAATCTTAGGACAAGTCCTTCGCCAGTGGCCCAGCTCACCGCATTCAAGGCATTTGTCCGTAGGTTTTGGATCGCCTACCTTTTGAACCTTTTGGGCCTTGCCCTTTCCTTTCTGTACCCCTTTCTTGGGTTTGTACTGCTCGTAGGTCTTTTTCTTCTTGTTCTTGGACCTCCGAGGCCCAGAAGAAATCACAAGAGCAACCTCTCTCGGTTTAGTCTTCATGTTAGACTGCGCCGTCACCAGTTTATTCATTAGCCCAGCTAATGTGCATGTAATTTCATTACAGTTGAAATTTATTACAAACTGCGTGAAAGAGTCAGGGAGAGATTGAATGATGAGATCAATTTCAAGGGATAAATCCATATTAAAGTTGAGCACCTCGAGCCTCTCAATCATAGAGATCATCTTGAGGACGTGGTCTCCCACTTTCTCTCCATCTTTCATCCTAGCACTGAACAACTGCTTTGATATCTCATATCTAGCATTCCTACTGTGCTCTCCATAAAGTTCAGTCAAGTGTGCGAGAATCTGCCTAGCAGAAGTTATTTTCTCGTGCGCTCTCTGCAGCTCATTTGTCATTGAGCCCATCTTAAAGCTACGGACTAGCACGTCATCCTTGACCCATTTTTCATGGACGTCAATATCTTCCTGATTACCCCTGGTTTGGATTGGAGTCGGTGGAATGTCCGCCTCCAAGACGTATCCCGGAAACTCCATACTGAATTCAATCATCAGATTCCGCAACCAGTCAACAAAATTGGGTCCAGTTAGGAGATTCTTTTCAAGTAGTATTGCAAGTGGGTTTTTAGCCATTTTAGAGAGATCCAGTTTCGTTTTCTGCAAAGATTTAGATAAGATTCAATTAGTGACTTGTTTAATTATGATCCGAGTAAAGAATTTAAGGGCTTTCTTTATTCATAACTTGGCTCCCACTATTTTATCGGCATTTACATACTCCCATGTTAAATCCGGAAGTCTTGGGTGACTTCATAGTGGTGATCGATTTCTTTACAAAGTTTAATAGAGGGAAACCCATACGGTTTCTATTCTATTATTCTTTATAAAGTGGTGTCTAATACCAACCCATCTAATGGATGATTCGATCTTCTTTTACCCCTAGTTCACTTGCCCTCAACCCATTCGGTTTCTATGGCTCGCTGAACTATCTAAGTTTAAACCGTCAACTCCTATTAGTCTGACAATTGAATCTTACCCGACAACTCATACGGTTTATAGGGGTTTGATTTGTCACAACCAAAGGCATCTAATGCACTCTAGGAATTTATCAACTTTCCCCAAAAATATTACCCCGACATACTTGGAAGAATAATATTCCGGTTTAGATTTCAATTTTCCATGAGTTTGACGGAGGGTAGGAAACCTCGTAACCTTTATAACTTAGTGTGTTTGTAGTCGGGAGAATTTCGCGATTAATGTTACACTTTGCACATTAATTCATTTATATGCGCGTTTGTTGGTTTGTCAATCATTCAAAATGAAAAGCGAAACGATGCTAGTTACTACCAACATATAGCTCATGGACCTAATTCTTAGAAATCTTGGGCCAAGCGAATGACCCAATAAATAAAAACACGGTCTTGAATCTTCGTCTTCTCGGTCGGTTGTCTTCGGTCTTCGTCATACCCAAAATAATAATTACATCATTGAAAAATTGCATCCTATACAAATTTTTCTAGTAAATATAAATAGGCTTAAAACGGCCTTTACAACCCAATCGAATCGAACAAATCAAAAACTAAGTCCACGAGCTATATCACCATCACATAAGGATTCCATACAACATGTAATGGCAATGAAACTAAACAATTAATTTTAATATAACTTAATCTAATTAATCTATAAATTAATCTATTCAATTTCTACTATATTAATCCAATTAACATAAAGTGGCATTAAAATTAAATAATCAATTAATATATTAATCCAATCAATATAAAATTAATCTATTCAATTTAATGGTATTAATCCAATTAATACTAATAATCGTCATTTAAATTCATTCGAAGTAATCTGGCCAAAATAATATTTTCGTTTAATTTATTTCCCTTAACTAAAAAAAATATTCCAAATATTAATTTAGTCAAATTAAAATCCAATTTAAATTTTGGGAAATAATTACAACAAAATATAAACTTAAAAGCAGTCCCTGACAATCTGGTTTTAGGTCCGGCCATGGCCGATTCAAAATCGGGCCAAAAACCCGAGATTTGCTGGCCGAGCCATGCTCAGGCCGCCAAGACCACTGCCGGCAGCCCCGTTTCTTCATTTTTCGCCTCGTTTCCAAAAACGTGATGCTACAACGAACAATTTAAAATCTATGATTATTCCAAACATGATTCTAAATCATAATCATCATCCAAAAGCATTCAAAATGCACAACTAATCGTATATACGGAAACATTGACCTCGCTCCGATACCCTTTGTTGGTATTAGAAAATAAAAGCGAAATCGCAATAAAATAAATACGAATCCCAAACAGGATCGATCAAGTAACGTATATACGAAAAAAATAAATACAAAGATAAAGGATCATACCCTTGAAGCCTTTGAAATAAATCTTCGTAAAATGTAGACGATGATCACGAACCCCGTCACGAACACGAAATCCCTTCGTTCCAAGCACCGAAACTTCAATGCCTCTACTTCACACGCGTCGGAAGTTGCCCGAAAAATTCGACATAACTCCGTTCTCCAAGAACACGGCTAGGAAGTTACCGTAGTAATTTATATCTCTAATTTTTTCTTAACTTTTATATCACCTCTAAGATGAAAATGTTAAAAAAAATTCTCTCCTCCTCACTTCTTGCTCTCGGCCAGAACTAGCAAGAATTTTGTGTGTGTTTGTCAAGTCTCTCACTTATTGATGTGAAGGTGATAATATAATATATATTCACAAAACAACTCACCATGTAGATATAATATGAGAGAAAGAATCTCAACACATGATGGCTAAAACAAGACAACTACAACACACATGCTGGAAATAATTCCATGTGAGGTTGGGAAGGGGCGGCCCATTTAGGAAGTTTCCTAGAAACGAGCTGAGCCACTTGGCTCGTGTCTGGACGTTAAATCAAACGACTGCTAAATACACTCCGTTTAATCACCAATGTATTTATATTAATTAATTAATCTAATTAATTAATTATATCAAATACAAATATATTTCTCTAAGAAATATAATTTATGAATTAAATTAATTACCCGGTAACTTAATTTTAATTTATAAGACCGCTATTTGGTTTATCCAATAAATCATAATTAGATATCCAATATCTAATATTAAGAGAGAGATAATAAATTCACATTTATCCGTCAACGCTCCTAATGCGCGACTCCGTAGGTCCGTCTCAGCCAGCATTGGGAGGAACCAATGAGTGCGGCAAAGACTTAGCCAAATAGCGGGCCGCATCAGAACCCCAATCGAGAACGAATGAAGGGATCATTCCGTAACCATTATGTCGTGAATACTATATACGTATAGACCCTTCATCGATGTCCCGTCAAGTCTTCTGTCACGGTAAAGTCAAACCTCATCGTTGACTAAACTCTATACATGTGTTAATGCAAATCAAGACCGACTAATTAATAGTGTATCTAATACGACTATATCAGAATGCTTTGGCCAAAGACTTATGATCTTATTTGCCATTAACCGTATAGGACATTCGCCTGCTCACTAACAGGAGATAGAATCCTTTCTTGGCATACAGTAAAGACTGCTACCTGCCCGTATAGTCCGCACTTCGAGGTCGACTCAACAATTAAGCAAAAGAGTCTAACTACTCTAATGACAAACTAAACGTCACAGGCACATCTTCTACTGAACCCTCAAGTCAAAGGTCCACATATACTATCACAACCTTTCGATTCGTCATCGACTCTCTGAGAGTGAATACCGTGTGACTGAATCGAGTATGAATCGTGTTCGAGTATACTGGCCCACCAATATACTTATAACTATGCTATCAAAGACGTGCACACGTCCTAGCATCAGTTATACAAGTCGTATTAAAACTTAATGCCCACTTTAAGTTTATTGACTTGCGAACAATTTACGTAAATAAACTTTAAACACTTCCAGTGCATTTTCTCTTATCCCATAATGAGAATGGAATGTTCGATTTATTTATATGGACTTCACTTCAATATTTACCAAGTCAAGAATGTAATTGAATATAATAAACAGTGAATGAATCGTATTGCCTTTTTATTAATTATTCCATAATTACAAGTACAATGCCCTTACTCTCTCATCCCCTGAGTGGCATTCGAGGGCATATTCCTAACATGGGTACCGTGGTGCCGTTGGCAAAAAGTGCTGGCACGTCAGCAGAACCCTCTATGGCACCAGAAATCCATTGGCACCACATTTTGTGCCGTTACCCTTGGCACCAAAAAATGTGGTGCCATTGGATTTTTTTTTTCATTTATAAAATAAAACATACACAATATTAACTTAAATAAACTTCATTAAATTAAAAAAACACATTACATTAATAAAAAAAGCTACATAAAAATAAAAAACATAGTATGTAAACAAGAAATAAAAATTACAAACTAGTGATTAAGGTTCCATACATGCTCCACAAGGTATTGTCGAAGATCGTCGTGCACTTTTCTATCTCGAAGTTCTTTTATTTTTCTGACATGTAAATCACATCTTTCGACCCAAGTATCTGGAGTGTTCGGCCGTGGATCAACGAACAGATCTCTTAAATTCACTTCGAATCATTGGTCTTCCAATATCATGTTATGTAACGTTATACAACAATACATGATTCTTTTCAACGCGTTGATTTCGTAAGCACGTACGGGTTGTCGTATAATTCCCCAACGACCTTGTAGGACTCCGAAAGCTCGTTCAATATCTTTTCTAGAACTTTCTTGTACTCTTTTAAATTTCAAGGTTTTTTCATTCCTTGCAACAGAAAACGTTTTGACAAACACGGACCATGCTGGATAAATACCGTCGGCTAAATAGTAACCTTTCTTGTATGTATGCCCGTTTACTACAAATGGACATTCCGGAGCTCTATCCGCAAGTTCATCATCAAATAACGGGGAACCATAGAACACATTAAGATCATTATTTGCCCCCGGAATCCCAAAATATGCATACCAAATCCATAAATTTTGATCCGCAACCGCTTCTAACATAAGAGTTGGGTGTTTATGATCACATCTTTTGAATTGAGCATGTAAGGCCTTTGGACAATTTCTCCAATCCCAATGCATACAATCAATACTCCCGAGCATTCCCGGGAGTCCATGTTTTTCTTCGTGCAATGCATATATTTTTTCAACATCCGCTGAAGTGGGCTTTCTTAAATACTTTTCAACGTATAAAATATGTATGCATTTAGTAAAATGCTCTAAACATTTTCGTGAACAACATTCACCAAGTTGCAAGTACTCATCAAACGCATCAGGCGTAGTGCCGTACGCCAGTTGGCGTATGGCGAATGTGCACTTCAAAAGAGGACCAATACTTAAACGATCGGTAGCATCGTAACGTTGTCTAAAAAAATTAAAGTACTCGGGAAGAGGGTGAACATTATAACTTAAAATATCGTTGAGTATTTTCTTAAAAAGTGTAGAGCTCATACGATACCTTCGCCTAAAATTCTCTTTCGGATACTTGGGAAGAGTCTCATCGTCGCCAAAATAGTCGTCGATTAAATGTTGTTCCGCCTCTTCTCGTTCGCGTGGTATGTATGTCCTCGTCCTCCTAGGATCTGATCCCGATCCCCCGACTTCTTGATCACACATAGCTACAAATTGTTCATATGCCGCATAACCCTGGATATTTCGCTCCCGATTGTCTTTAAAATAAACATCATAATGGTCGTAGGTGTCGGTGTTGTTGAGATTGTTTGGATCCATAGTTGAAAGAAAATTGAGTGTTATTGAATTAGAAATTAAATTGGAAGAGTGTGTGAAAAATGGTAGAATAAGGAGGTATTTATAGGATTTTTAAGGGGTAAAAATTTGAAAAATTGGGTTTTTTGGCAATATAGCCGTTGCCCAACGTTCAGAATTCAAAAAAAATTAAAAAAAAGGCTATCGCGTTGGCTGGTCACCACGGCGCGAGGACCGACGACGCAAGCCATGGTACGGTGCGCGGTGGGTTTTTTTGGGCTGGTAGGACGGCGCGAGCTCACCAGCCGCCCGTACCTCCTGCTCTAAGGCTGTTGAAGTTCTTTGATATTATTCAAAGTCTTACATTCACCTACACCTCAGAGGCCAATAATTCAACCCCATATATAATATACTCCATGTATATTTAATTTCTCCACATTTCTACATGACTTGATCAAGTCAAATCAAGGAATGTGTGAGGAAAGTAATGAGGCGGCCAAATTGAGTAGAAAATGAGTTGATTCATTTCGGTCCGTGAAATGGACCCTCGTGTATCTAATTCGATAGATAAACTTTGGTACATTTCAATATTAAAATAATTAATTAATCAAATTAATTAATTATATTAAATATAAATTCTCTAAGAAATCATATGAATTAAATTAATTACCCAGTAATTTATTTAATTCACTAGACCAATTTTAATTTATCCAATAAATTAAAATATCATTTATCTTGACTCTATGCATTTGTTCCGATCAAGTATTAGGGTCACGGTAAATTCAAACCCTATTATAACTTGACTCTATGCATTTGTTAATGCAAATCGAGATCACCGAGCTCTCGTATATCAAAATACAACTAGCTCTGGTTGCTTTGGCCAAAGACTTATGATCTTATTTGCCATTAACCGCATGGGACATTTACCTGCTCACTAACAGGAGAAAGAATCCTATCTTGGTATTCAATAAAGATTGCTACTTGCCCACTAAGTTTCATTTCAAGGTTGAAATGAGGAGTAAATAGCTGTTTGAATTCTTTAACTCCTGACTTTTTGAATTTCGAAACTACTGTATCAATGTAGCATAAGTGCCTGCATTATGACAGCCATTAGTGGCTGTGTTAAATCCCTGCTGATAGGACGACGAATGTACGCTCCCTAAAAACCCAGTTTAAAAAAGACCAATATAAGCCGGCGTACCGATCTTTGAGTAAAGAAAGGGAGACTTAGACTAATGAAGTCCGACCTATGTCCTCAGACAATTGGATGCCGACCTCAGAGAGCTCGCCGATCTATAACCTCAGATAAGAGGGTGCCGACCTCGGAGGCCCCGCTGACCTGTGACCTCTGCTAAGAGAGGGCCGACCGCGAAGGCCTCGCCGACCTACGGATTTGGATTAGAGTGTCCCGACCTAAGTGATCCTTTATAATATGAGCCGACCTACTAAGTCATAACTGGGGTCGGGAATCGCCGGGCTCATGGAGGTTGAACTCTCGGGAAAGGAGATCTCGACTCACCTGACAGAATCCCAGAGATTCGGGGACTGGAAGCCCATACTCCTCAATCCCGGATATCCAGGGATGGGAAATCGCAGCCTGAATCCCTGGATATCCGGGATCTTCCCTAAAAATCAGGGAAGATCTTAAAGGATAGACGACTCTCCCTTCTATAAAAGGAGGAGGGAGGCTTTCCTTAAAAGGCCAAGCATAATTCTGAGATTACAGTATATTTTGGAGAGAGAAAAGGCAATACTTCATACATTCGGGTTTTCTTAGATAAACTTCTGAGATTAACCCAGTTCTTAGTGGCCGATCAGCTTGGTTACATCAAGTGGCACCATCTGTGGGAAGGGTGACATCGAGTCACTTTGAGCTGAGACGTGAGGTCAGTAATGGCGGAAGAAATGAACCAGAAGAAAATAGGGGAGTTGATACCTCGAAATTTAGAAGAGGAACTAGCAGCTGCGGGTGGAGAATCGACTCTGGAAAAAACACCCGTCACCCCGGTAGTAGAAGCTGCACCCAGCACAATCACACTGATGAAGGAAGCCTTATCCGACATAATCGCCAATGCGATCCAGAAGAGTCGAGAGGTCGAAAAGCAAAGAATACCACGAAAAGTAATACCCATCCTTTTGGATGGGCCGGAGGAAATTGATCAGCAGGAAGAGCATGGGGAGAGTTATCCAAGAATATGGGAACGATCTAGACAGGAAAAAATGCTGGATCCCTTTATGGAGACGAGCTAGAGGAGTTGCGACAGAGGGTTGCGGGGAAGGACGCGGAGAGTCATCCAGGCCATCCCTTCTCGGAGGGCATACTGCAGGCCGAACTCCCATATGGGTTTAGAGCTGTCACCTTCACCTACGATGGACTCTCAGATCCTACCCGACATTTGTACCGATTCGAGAAAATGGCCGTACTACACCGATATTCGTATACCGTGAGTTGCAGAGCATTCCTGGCTACGCTGACGGAGTCAGCTCAGGATTGGTTCCACCAGATACCCCCTAGTATAATCACCAGCTTCAAAACTTTCAGCTCAGCATTCTTGACTCACTTTGCAAGCGCCAGGGCACCTTAAAAGACCTTCATGTCCTTGTTCAGCATCAAGCAGTACTCCGTAGAAGCGCTGAGAGCTTATGTGACCCGATTTACAAAGACATGTCTGGAGGTACCCTCGTCGTCTGAAGAGGTAAAGACCAGTGCCTTGACGCAGGGACTAAGGCCTGGACTGCTACGCACCTCGTTGGCTAAAAAACCGGCCAGAACATATGACGAGGTCTTAGCCCGATGTTCAAAATACATTAATGTTGAAGAAACTGAGAAGGATATGGAGGAATTGCAAGAAAAGCCCGAAGATGGGGAAAGAGGATCTAGCAGATTGGTACGGAGCGAGGAATATACCTTTCAAGGAAATTTGCCTCGGGAGGAAATGCCGCGTGGAAAGATAGACCAGAATACAGACCGAAGGAAGACCGATACCGGTCTAATGTGACCAAGATTTGACCAATACAACCCATTAACGATGAGGAGAGCGTAGGTTTTGGAAGAAGTTGAAGGTAAGATGAATAGGGTTATCGAGTGTCCTGCATCTCGTTCTAATGGGCCCACCCAGCCAAAATCCGAGCTTTATTGTCGATTCCACAATGATTATGAGCATAAAACAGATGAGTGCAAGCACCTTAAAGACGAGATCGAGAGGCTGGTCCGAGCGGGACATCTAATGGAGTTCACGTATCAGCAGAGGAATGGAGGCCGGAGGCAACCACCCATGCCCCAAGGGGGGACGGGGATGAAAAGAGAAGCCCCTCGGGGACCCGCTGCTCCCCCAGCTAAGAAAGGAGTGATCCACATGATATCAGGAGGACCAACCGATGGAAATTCTAATTAGGCCAGGAAAGCTCATGCGCGAAGGGCTAGGTGTCATCAGTTCGAAGAGGTCGCCTCTGTAGGCAGTGGGCCTATCATTCAATTCGGCCCTGCGGATTATAGCGGGATACATGCGCCCCATAATGACGCACTGGTCATCACCGCGGAGATTGCCAGTTATGATGTGCAAAGAGTATTCATCGATACAGGAAGCTCGGTGGACATCTTATTCTATGACTGTTTCAAACAGATGAACCTGGAGGTGAAATTAAAGAAAGTAGATACCGAACTTTATGGGTTTTTCATGACCGAGGTGCAACCGGTTGGAGAAGTGCTTCCGGTAGCACTAGGTCGGATACCTCATCGGAAGGTCAAGACACTCAGGTTTTTAGTGGTGGACACCAAATCAGCCTATAACGCCATTCTAGGGCGACCGAGACTCAACAAGTTCAAAGCAGTGGCATCTACCGCACACATGAAAGTAAAATTCCCCGTAGGAGGCGAGATAGGGGAAGTAGCCGGGGATTAGTTTGTGTCTCGATCTTGTTACCAGAAAACGGTAAAACAGGGAGTACAGCGCGGTAAGAGGACGTCCGAGCTAAGAGGCCCGGATCTAGAGTTAAAAAAATAAACAATCAAAGGCGCCCGAGGAAGAAGGCATCAAGCCCAATGAGGAGTTGCTGGAAATAGAATTGGTTCCAGGAAAGCCAGAAACAAAAACTCGCGTGGGAAGTCGGTTGGATGATGGGATAAGGGAAAGCCTTATCTGCCTGCTAAGGAGATTTGTGGACATTTTTGCATTCGCAGCCGAGGATCTGGTGGGAATCAGCCCAATAGTTGCCGAGCACAGGTTAAACATCGACCCAACCATAAGACTAGTGAAGCAGAAGAGGAGGCATTTTGGGCCGTAGATGGATGGGATCATTGGGGAAGAAGTTGACAAGCTCCTCCGAGCTGGACACATAACGGAGATCCAGTTTTCGGAGTGGCTATCCAACGTTGTCATGGTGGGGAAAGGCCAGGGGAAGTGGAGGATGTGCATGGACTTCCGAGACCTAAATAAAGCATGTCCAAAGGATCACTACCCGTTACCCCGCATAGATCAGCTGGTGGACTCAACCTAGGGGTGCGAGTTGCTCAGTATGATGGATGCTTCTTAGGGATATCATCAGATTCTCCTCGCACCCGAAGATAGAAAGAGGGTTAACTTTGTGGTATTAAAAGGAACTTTTTGTTATGTGCATATGCCTTTTGGGTTAAAAAATGCAGGAGCCACATATCAAAGGATGGTTGACAGAATCTTTAGATTCCAAATCGGCAGAAACATGGAAGTGTACATGGATAATATGCTAGTAAAAAGCGTAAAGGCGGGAGAGCATATCAGAGATCTAGAGGAAACGTTCAAAAACCTGCGCACGTACGGAATGAAGCTCAACCCATCAAAGTGTTCTTTTGGAGTGAATTCGGGAAAATTTCTGGGATATGTAGTCACAGAGCAAGGAATCGAGGTCAACCCAGAAAAGGTCAAAGCAGTGCTGCAAATGAATCCTCCAAAAAATATCAAATATATCCAGATACTAACAGGAAGAATAGCGGGGTTGAGCCGGTTCATATCACGCTCAGCCGAGAAGGGATTCCCATTTTTTAAACTCTTAAGAAAAGGGAACAAATTCGAATGGACCCCCAAAGCGCAAACAACATTCGGAAAATTAAAAGAATATTTGGCCGAGCTGCCTCTGCTCACCAAACCAGTACCAGGAGAAGAACTCATACTCTACTTATCCGTGGGAGAGGGGGCAGTTAGCTTGGTCTTGCTAAGAGAAGAAATGAGTAAGCAAAAGCCCATTTATTATACAAGCCGAATTTTGCAAGGAGCAGAACGGAATTACTCCGAGCTAGAGAAGGGAGCACTGGCATTAGTAATTACAGCCCGGCGATTGAGGCCGTATTTTCTAGCCCACCGAATAAAGCTGCGAACCAACTTGGCCTTAAGAGAAATATTAGGGCGACCTAATGCGTCAGGCTGCCTGGTGAAGTGGGCGGTAGAGATGGGGGAATACGACATGGAGTATGAGCCGAGAACGGCAATTAAAGCTCAGGCCCTGGCGGACTTCATCCAAGAGGGGGCCATGCCATCACCGCCAGAGGGACAGTGGCTACTGCATGTGGATGGATCAGCAACAACCAGTGGCTCTGGGGTAGGGATAGTCCTTACTACCCCGGAGGGCAAGCAATTAGAGTATGCCATAAAATTCGATTTCAAAGCATCTAACAACAAAGACGAGTATGAAGCCCTGGTTAAGGGAATGCAGCTGGGGATAGACTTGGGCGCACGACGACTCATTGCTTATTCTGATTTTTAGCTGGTCACGCAGCAGGTAGGAGGAAATTTTGAGATAAATGAGGATCGGATGAAGAAGTATGTTGAGGAAGTGAAAGAGGCTATCAAAAAACTAGGGGAATGGAAGTTGATCCATATCCCTAGGGCGGAAAATGTAAAAGCTGATTACTTAGCAAAAATGGGAAGCTCTTTAGTGGATTGTCATTCACGGACAGTAACGATTTTAGGAGCGGCCCGGAGTAGCATAACAAAACAGGTGATGGAGGTGAACGAGATTGCGGACTGGCGAATTCCTTTGTTGGCGTACCTAAGAGGGGCAGAACTACCCAATGAAAGGCAAGAGAGAATGAAAAGTGTACGAAGGGCAGCAAGGTTCTGCTGCATTAATGATGAATTATACAAGAGATCCTACCTCGGTCCATACCTGCGGTGCGTTTCGGAAGAAGAAGGGCGGGGTATACTGGAAGAAATCCATGAAGGGTGCTGCAGTGATCATACCAAATGAAAAGACGTTGATATAAAGGCGCACGAATCTCGAGGAACCTCGTTACCTGGGAATGGGAACCCCAAGGACTACTGTGTCAAGGTCTCCAGATTGTAAACAAATCCTACTCTACTCAATCTTACAGCTCGACTAGAGTTGGGGGGACTGGTTGATAGGACGACGAATGTACGCTCCCTAAAAACCCAGTTTAAAAAAGACCAATATAAGCCGGCGTACCGATCATTGAGTAAAGAAAGGGAGACTTAGACTAATGAAGTCCGACCTATGTCCTCAGACAAGAAAATGCCGACCTCAGAGGGCTCGCCGATATATAACCTCAGATAAGAGGGTGGCGACCTCGGAGGCCCCGCTGACCTGTGACCTCTGCTAAGAGAGGGCCGACCTCGAAGGCCTCACCGACCTACGGATTTAGATAAGAGTGTTCCGACCTAAGTGATCCTTTATAATATGAGCCGACCTACTAAGTCATAACCGGGGTTGGGAATTTCCGAGCTCATGAAGGTTGAACTCTCGGGAAAGGAGAACTCGACTCACCTGACAGAATCCTAGAGATTCGGGGACTGGAAGCCCATACTCCTCAATCCCAGATATCCAGGGATGGGAAATCGCAGCCTGAATCCCTGGATATCCAGGATCTTCCCTAAAAATCAGGGAAGATCTTAAAGGATAGGCGGCTCTCCCTTCTATAAAAGGAGGAGGAAGGCTTTCCTTAAAAGGCCAAGCATAATTCTGAGATTACAGTATATTTTAGAGAGAGAAAAGGCAATACTTCATACATTCGGGTTTTCTTAGATAAACTTCTGAGATTAACCCGGTTCTTGGTGGCCGATCAGCTCGGTTACATCACCTGCAGAGTGAGACGGCCTATAAATAGGCATGCATCTCATTTGCATCAGTACATGCAATAATCGAAAATACACAACGTTTTATACGTCAGCTTTCTGCATACTCTGCATTTCATAAGTCAGCTTTGTCCTCACCTCATTCCAGTTCGTCGGAGCTCGTGGGTTTGTGGTGCTACTACCTCCGAGACGCAGCCGTTTTATCTTTGGAAGTAATACGTCAGCATCGAGAGCACTATCGGGGCGTATTTTGTCTTGCGGATAGAGGATTCCTGAACTCGACATTAGTTTGCATTTTTTCTAATTTTTCTATAATTTCAATTCAGTATCGAGTTTTGTAATTTCTATTTTTTTTTTCGAGTTGAAATTTCATTTTCCAGTTGTAATTTATTTTTTTCCCAGCAAGTTAGTTTTACGAAGTACATTTCCAATAAGCGCAAGACGAAATAGACTTGCTATTTTACTAAGTTCTACAACTGGAGATGTCGACTGCTGCATCCACCGACTCAAGCACCGCCGCTGCCTTTACCTCTGCCACTGCATCAACCATGTCGAACACTGTTGCTACGACTATGTCCAATCTGATGAGATCAACCACCTCAGCAACAACCCCATGGGTGTTTTCGAACCCCTTTCTGACAACTAGTGGATCCACCTCGAGTGGCACCGTTGGTTCCACTTTCAGTGGTACCGTAGGATCCATGTTAGGATCTACTGTTGGAGCCTATGGGTTCAACACAAGTGGTTCCTTCTTTGGAACAACTTCGGGGCTAAGGATGATGCCTACCGCCGAGAAGCCACCAAAGTTTGGTGGAGCCGACTTTAAAAGGTGGCAACAAAAGATGTTGTTCTATTTGACAACATTGGGCTTTCCAAATTTCCTTAAGGAAGATAAGCCACCAGCGCCAAGTGCACAAGAGACAAGTTTCACTGTCCGAGCTGCCTATGACAACTGGCACAATGGAGATTATCTTTGTAAAAATTTTATTCAAAATTCTTTAGAGGATAGTTTGTACAATATATACTCTGTTGTAAACACATCTAAAGTGATGTGGGATGCACTTGAAAAGAAGTACCGCAGTGATGATACATGTACGAAGAAGTTTGTAGTTGCCAAGTATTTGGAGTAGAAGATGGTTGATTCAAGACCAATCAAGGAACAAGTGCAAGAGTTCCAACTCATTATGTTAATGCCGAGGGGATGGACCTGTCTGACGCTTTCACTATTGCAACTGTGATCGAGAAGTTGCCCCTGTTGGGATTCGGTGATTAAAATCGAGATACGCAGCGGAAAATAAACCGGTCCAACCGGATAAAACCAAACCCCAAAAACATATCGATCAAGCATCGTATAAACAAATATAAATGACGAAGATAAAATTTAGAAGTCATACCCTCGTAGACCTTTGATAATATCTTCTTGAAGGAAAAATTCACGAGCCAACCTTTGATTATTTTCGGTCACCAACACAAACACGAATACGATTCGTTCTAGCTTGATGAATGATCAAACACCAAAAATGCCGAGTGTCTCTACATTATCATACGTCGGATATTGATCGAAAAAATAAAATATCAATTCATTCTCAAAGAACACGGCTAGGAATTGATACGGTATTTTTCTTCTCTTCTCTTCTTCCTTTTCTTTCTCTCAAAGATAAACAAGAAAAAGAAAATAAATTTTTCACCCTCCTCTTGTGAACTCACGACTGGAGCAGTGTGTGTGTGTGTGTTTTTTCAACTCATGAAATGGTGTGATAAACTTTATAATTTATATTACAAAGTGAGATCAAATGATGAGATTCTAAATCTCATCCATTTGTCCTCACCCTTCATAAAATAAGTCTATCACACCCCACACACACGCAAGACACCTTCTATGCATGGGGGGGGGGGGGGGCACAAGAGTATGGTGAGAAAACGAGCCGAGCCACTCAGTTCGTGTACCAGATATTCGCACGTCTAGTTTGTTAAGTACACTTTGTTTTATCTCAAATGTATTTATACTTAATTAATTAATCCAATTAATTAATTTTATCAAATACAAAATTATAATAATATATTTCCAGGAAATAATTATTTATGAATTAAATTAACCACCCGATAATTAATTTCAATTCACTAGACCACATGATTTATCAAATAAATCAAATTAGATATCTAATATCCTATATTAATGAAGAGATAGTAAATACATATTTATCCATCAAATATCCTTGTGTGCGGCTCCATGGGTCCGTCTTAGTCAGCAATGGGAGGAGCCAAAGAGTACAGGTAACACTTAGCCAGTCTAGTGCTCCGTACCGTAACCCAACTAAGAACGAATGATAGGATCATTCAGAACCATTATGTCGCGAATACCGTATACGTATAAACCCTTCAATCATATGTCCTAGTCAAGTATTAGGGTCACGGTAAAGTTAAACCCTATTGTAACTTGACTCTATGCATTCTGTTAATGCAAACCGAGATCATCTAGCTCTCGTGTATCAAATAGAACTAGCTCTAAATGCTTTGGCCAAAGACTTATGATCTCATTTTGCCATTTACCTGCTCACATACAGGAGAAAGAATTCTATCTTGGTATTCAGTAGAGACTGCTACCTGCCCACTAAGTTGCATTTCGATGTTGACCCCACCTACCGGCGATTGGATCGAACTACTCTAATGACTAACTTAATGTCACAAGCACGTCTCCTATTGAAACCTCAAGTCAAAGGTCCAAGTGTACCTATCACAACCTTTCGATTCAGTCATTGACAAACCCTGAGTGATATCCATGTGTTCGAATCGAGGTGAGTTGTGTTCGAGTATACTAATCTCATTAGCATACCTATAACGTGTTCTCCCACTAACTATTAGTGAAGACAGGTACTCTACATGTCAAAGTACACGTTATACAAATATTGGCTAAACTTAATGCCCAATTAAGTTTTATCGACTTGCGAACTAGTTAAGCATTCGAGCTCTAAACACTTCCAGTGCCTATCTCCTTATCTCCATAAGGAGTAGAATGTTTGCTCTCAAATGCAAGGACTATTATTCTATATACCAAATCACAATGCCAGTGATATACAATAATATAGAAATAATAATGGCCTTATTAAATATTCATAATTACAATACAAATGCTCTCACTCTCTCATCCTCTAAGTGGCATTCGAGGGCATATTTGTAACAATCTTTCACTTGCAATCAATGCCACATACTATGGTATCTAATACCCATACTCTCTAGATGTCTCTCTAAGACCTTCTGAGATAGTGGCTTGGTAAGCGGACCAGCAACGTTATTTGTTGTGTCTACTCTCTACAGTATAACATCCCTTCCTGAACCATTTCTCTAACAAAATTATATTTTCTCGCAATATGGTTGTTATTGTGGTGAGCTCTAGGCTCCTTAGTCTGTGCAACAGCTCCGTCCTAGTCACAAAACAGCGTCACGGGCTTCTCTGTGTTAGGAACCACTTGAAGTTCCTTAGTAAACTTCTTAATCCAAAAAGCTTCTTTAGTAGCCTCCGTGGCTGCCAGATATTCGGCTTGACATGTAGAGATAGCAGTCGAACTTTGCTTGGCACTTCTCCAAGAAACTGCTCCACCATTCATAGTAAAGATATACCCTGATGTGGACATCTGAGCATCCATGTCCCCCGAAAAATCTGAGTCTATATAACCCATCACTCTAAGTTCTCCACCGCAGTATGTAAGAACCAAGTCTTTAGTCCTCCTTAGGTACTTAAGAATGTTCTTTACAGCAGTCCAATGTTCCTGCCCTGGATTTTACTGAAACCGACTTAATACGCTCACAGCATAGGCAATGTCCGGTCTAGTGCAAATCATAGCGTACATGAGGCTACCTACTGCCGAAGCATAGGGCACCTCACTCATTTCCTTTCTGTCTTCCTCACTTTGAGGACACATCTCTAAGGAAAGTTTTGCACCATGTTGCATAGGAAAGAACCCTCTTTTAGAATATTCCATCCTAAATCGCTTTAGGATCTTTTCTATATAGAGGGCTTGGGAAAGACCTAACATTCCTTTCGCTCTATCTTGGTAGAGGCGAATACCCAGAATATAAGTTGCTTCTCTCAAGTCTTTCATTGAGAAATCTTTGGAAAGCCAAGCTTTCACATAACTGAGCATTCCTACGTCATTTCCTATCAGTAGAATGTCATCTACAAATAGTATTAAGAACGCAATTTTGCTCCCACTAACCTTCTTGTAAATACAAGGTTCCTCTTTGTTTTGGACAAAATCAAACTCTTTGACTATCTCGTTAAAATGAAGATTCCAACTCCGCGAAGCTTTGCTTCAGTCCATAAATGGCATGATGAAGTTTGTATACTTTATAAATATTGGTTTCAGAAATGAATCCCTTAGGCTATTCCATGTAAATCTCCTTCTCGAGGAATCCATTTAGGAATGCTGTTTTCACATCCATTTGCCATGTTTCATAATCTAAGTGGGTTGCTGTGGCAAGCACCATGCGAATAGACTTAATCATAACTACAGTTGAGAAAGTCTCGAAGTAATCGATCCCTTCTCTTTGGGAATAACCCTTTGCCACAAGCCTAGCCTTATAGGTATCAACCTTGCCATCTCCATCAGTCTTTCTTTTATAGATCCATTTGTTTCCAATAGGCATTATGCCTTTAAGACGATCTACTAAAGTCCAAACCTGATTAGCATGTATTGAGTCTATCTCAGCTTCCATAGCTTCTTGCCACTTGGCGGAGTCAACATATACCATCGCTTGGTCGTATGTAGAAGGATCATTCTCTTGACTACTTTCTGTCATCTCATGGACACCCAGTTCCTATTGATGCAGATAGCCATACCTCTCAGGTAATTTAGAAATTCTACTATACTTACAAGGTTGTGTTTGTATTTCAAAAGGTTCGGTTCTAATATCTTGCACAGGTGTCTCATTTGGTGTTTCTTTTATTTCTTCTAAAGAAATATTTCTACATGCGCCTCTTTCCTGAATAAACTCATCTTCCAGGAAGTGTGCTTGTATAGCAACGATGATCCTATATCTTCGTGCATGTAGAATAGATATCCCATGGAATCCCCTGAATATCTTATGAAACGACCTTTCATAGACCTAGCTTCCAGTTTCTCTACTTTAGTCTTCTTGACATAAGTAGGGCATCCCCAAATCCTAATATGATTAACAATTGGTTTCCTACCTCTCCACATCTCATGTGGAGTCTTAGGAACGGATTAAACTCGGTACTTATGTACTCACCAGCTCGGTCTGACTGAAGAGTCTTAACACGGTTACCTATTTGATTTTCAACTAGGGCTTTAAATTCCTTGAATTTATCAAAAGCTTCAGACTTATATTTCATTAAGTACACAAACACATACCTAGTATGGTCATCAGTGAATATAATGAAATACTGAAAGCCATCTTGTGCTACTTCAAAAGGGCCACAGACGTCTGTATGGATTAATCCAAGTTTTTCAGCAGCTCTTTCAAAAGTCCCTGCGAAGGGTAACTTACTCATTTTTGGCTTAAAGGCAAGATTCACAAGTTGAATAGGGATCTGATCCCAATGGAACCGTAAGCCCATCTTTCTCCATTTTATGAACCCTGGTCTGACCAATATGACCAAGTCTAAGATGCCACTTAAGTGCTTGGTTTGTTTCATCCCTACCACGCTTCCTAGTTATAGTGTTCACAATTGTTTTATTCTTTAGTATAAACCATTTAATAATATAGCAGTACCAACCAATTTATTTCTCAAATAAATACGACTGGAACCATCTCCAATAAAGAAGTGAAATCCCTTTCGGTCCATGACCGGAATTGAGACAATATTCTTGTGCCCCTTGGGCAAAACAAGCATCATCTAAAGTAAGAATAAAACCAGATTCTAAATTCAACATAAGGGATCCAATATCAGAAGCCTCGACACTATGTTACTTCTGACGGTGACCATTACCTCCCCTGAATCCAGCTTCCTACTTTATTCCAGATCCTGATTCATTGTACAAATGGGAGAACTCGCACTAGAATCAAGTATCCAAGAAGTAAAATATACAGTTACAGAACAATTTGTTTCCAAAACTAGTAGTTTCATACCTGAAGGCGCATTACGGTCAAGCTTTGGACAGTACCTCTTCCAGTGCCCTAGCTCACCGAAGTTGAGGCATACATCCATTTTCTTGTCCCCCTTGCTCTTTTGAACCATTGGGGCCTTGCCCTTTCCATTATCGATCTTGGATATTGGACCTAACTGCTTTTTGTTCTTTTTCTTCTTATTCTTGAACTTCCAAGTCCCAGAAGAAATCACAAGTGCAGCTTCCTTTCCCTTTGTCTTCATCTGAGACTGGGAAAATGAGTCAGGAAGTGACTGCAGGATAAGGTCAGTTTGGAGAGATACATGTATCTAAAAATTAAGAGCTTCCAATCTCTCAATCATCGAGATCATCTCAAGGATATGGTCCCCAACCCTCTCTCATTCCTTCATCCTGGCGCCGAATAATTGCTTTGATATCTCATATCTAGCAGTTCGATTATGCTCTCCATAGAGCTCATCCAGGTGTGCTAAGATGGCTCTTGAAGACGTCATCTTTTCATGGACACGTTGAAGCTCATTAGTCATTGAGCCTTAGCATGTACCCGCGCACTCTTATGTCGCCTTTTACCCATTTTTCTTGGACATTGACATCTCCTTGATTGGCTCGGGTTCTTGCAGGAGCCGTTGAGATGTCCGCCTCCAAGACGTATCCCAGCATTTCCATAGTGAGGACAATCCTCAAGTTCCGAAGCCAGTTCACATAGTTCGGACCAGTCAGGACGTTCTTTTCAAGTAGTATAGCGAGTGGGTTCATTGTCATATTGAGAGTTTCTGTTAACTGCAGGGAATAATTTAAGATTTGTGAGTGATTGTTTAATTATGATCCGAGTAAAGAATTTAAGGACTTTCTTTATTCATAACTTAGCTCCCACTATTTGTCGGCATTTGCACAATCCCATGTGAAATCCGGAAGTCAAGGTTGACTTCATAGTGGTGATTGAGTTCTTTACAAAGTTTAATATAGGGCAACCCATATGGTTTCTATTCTATCATTTTTTTATAAAGTGGTGTACACCAACCCATATAATGGATGATTCGATCTTCTTTTACCCCTAGTTCACTTGGCCTCAATCCATTCGGTTTCTATGGCTCGACGAACTATCTAAGTTTAAACCGTCAACTCCTATTAGTCTGACAATTGAATCTTACCCGGCAACCCATACAGTTTCTAGGGGTTTGATTTGTCACAACCAAAGGCATCCAATGCACTCTAGGAATTTATCAACCTTCCCCAAAAATATTACCCCGACATACTCGGAAGAATAATATTTCAGTTTAGATTTCAATTTTCCAAGAGTTTGACGGAGGGTAGGAAACCTCGTAACCTTTATAACTTAGTGTTTGTAAGTGGGAGTATTAATGCGAAAGTGGGAGTATTAATGCGATTATATATTACACTTTGCACATTAATCCGTTTATAAGTGCGGTTTGTTGGTTTGTTTGTTGTCATACAATATGAAAATATACACAACCTAAAACTAACAAAATGCACTTCACGGACCGTTCCTAGAACAAAAACATCGTAATCTAATTACATGTCTTCGGTCTTGAATCTTCGTCTTCTCGAGCGAATCTTCCTCTGGTCTTCGTCATTACATATAAAAATTTTACATTTGAAAAATTACATCCTATACAAATTTTCTAGTAAAATAAATAGGCTCAAAACGGCCTTTACAACCCAATCGAACAAAACAAACGATTCAAAACTAGGTCCATGAACTAAATCCCCATTCAAAAGTAATGCAACAATCACATTAAATAAATGGTAATAATGATTAACCTAAATATTGATCTAATCAAAAAACTAATCCAACAATTAGAATTAATCCAATTAATTCACGTAATCATTAATTATAATTTGTTCCGGACAAAATAAATATTTCATTAAATTAATTTCCTTAAAATAAAATTACCATAATTTTATTTTAGTCAAATTTAAATCCAATTTAATTTGTGGGGAAATAATTTCCGGACGAAATATAAAAAACATAGTCGAAAAACACAAGGCCCGGGCCAAGCCGCGGGCTGCCCGGCCCGGCCGAGCGGCCAGTCTTTGGGCGCTACTGCCCCTCTCGTGGGCGGCTTGCTGCGAGGCGATCCGGCGACCCAGTCCTGCCAGCCAATTTTCCGTCTTTTCGTCCTGAATCCAAAAATAATATTTTTCTAATATTTATATTACACATTTAAATCAGTTTTTCAAAAGAAAAATCGATTTATATTGTAACATAAAATAATGAAAAATAATTTTTAGATGAACAATTAAACATTAACAATTAAAATAATTATGATTTCAAATCATAAAAGAAAATAACCAAGCATTCCAAATGCTAATATCGAATATACGATCGCATAGACCTCGCTCCGATACCACTGTTGGGATTCAATGATTAAAATCGAGATACGCAGCGAAAAATAAACCGGTCCAATCGTATAAAACCAAACCCCAAAAACGGATCGATCAAGCATCGTATAAACGAATATAAATGATAAATATAAAATGTAGAAGTCATACCCTCGTAACCTTTGATAATATCTTCTTGAAGTAAAAATTCACGAGCCAACCTTTGATTATTTCCAGTCATCAACACGAACACGAATCTGATTCGTTCTAGCTTGATGAATGATCAAACACCAAAAATGCCGAGTGTCTCTACGTTATCACGCATCGGATATTGATCGGAAAAATAAATTATCAATTCGTTCCCAAAGAACACGGCTAGGAATTGATACGGTATTTTTCTTCTCTTCTCTTCTTCATTTTCTTTCTCTCAAAGATGAACAAGAAAAAGAAAATAAATTTTTCTCCCTCCTCTTGTGAACTCACGGCTGGAGCAGCTCCTTTGTAAGGTGTGTGTGTGTGTGTGTGTGTTTTCTCGACTCATGAAATGGTGTGATAAACTATATAATTTATATTACAAAGTGAGATCAAATGATGAGATTCTAAATCTCATCCATTTGTCCTCACCTTTCCTAAAATAAGTCTATCACAATAGGATTCTGTCAATGCAAAGTGAGATCATCGAGCTCTCGTGTATCAAATACAACTAGCTCTAAATGCTTTTACCAAAGACTTATGATCTCATTTGCCATTAACCGCATAGGACATTTACATGCTCACTTACAGGAGACAAAATTCTATCTTGGTATTCAGTAGAAACTGCTACTTGCCCACTAAGTTGCATTTCGAGGTTGACCCCACCTACCGGCGACTGGATCGAACTACTCTAATGACTAACTTAATGTCACAAGCCACATATCCTACTGAAACCTCAAGTCAAAGTTCCACGTACACCTATCACAACCTTTCGATTCAGTCATTGACAAACCCCGAGTGATATCCATGTAGACCTGGCAAAATAGGCCCAGGCCCGCGGGCTTGCCCAGCCCGCCCGTTTTTGGGCGGGCATCGGGCCTCACTTTTTAGGCCCCAAAACCAGGGCCTTTTTACATGGTGGCCGGCCTAGGATGGCCCGGCCATGGCGCAGGCCGACCAGTGATGAAACTAAATTAGGTTAAAAACTAACCTGGTTGTGGCTGACATACACGTAACACATACATTTATAATTATTCTTATTCATAACATTACATCCGCCGCTTCACTCCTCATTTTCATTTCATCTCTCTCAACATTTCTCTCACCCCAACCCCAGCCCCATCTCTCTCTCCAGTCTTCTTCAGTTTTAGACCTGGCGGACCGAAGGTAGACGAAGAATCGAAAATAATATTTTCCGGGCGGTCGACTTTTCGCATCGGATTCAGACCGCCGCCGCCGCCATCAGTCCAGATTCCTGTTCTTTCAGAATCTCAGATTCAGATCAGCAGCACGTCGGCCATCGACTTTTCGCGTCAGATTCAGACCGCCGCCGCCATCATTCCCGACCTCTGAGCAACATCCACCACGCCGTCGCCATCAGTAGATTCAGGTGAAAATTTAGGAATTTCTTTTTTTTTTTCTTATGCATGATTATTTTTGCCTGTTTTGTGATGAATATTTATTCTTACAATATGAAAAATATTATGTTTGTAAAAGCCTTTATTCGTCTGCCTATGGGAATGAATATTATTTTTGTAAAAATATTATGTTTGTGGAAAAAACAATCTACTGACCCTTGTGGAAAAATATTATGTTTGTGAGAAAATATTATGTTTGTGAAAAAAAGTATTTGAATAATTATTTGAAAAAAAAACATGTTTGAAAATGGAGTACGATCAGTCAGACCCTTTTCGTCCCTGAGCAGATGTTTTGAATAAGTATTTCCCAATATTATGTTTCCCAGTTAACTCATTGTTCTACTATTTCTGTGTAGATTTGATATGGAACCTATGACAATTGATTTGTTTGATCCTGAACATGAAGGCTCGGACAATATTACACAGTTAGGTGATTGTTTGTCGATAAAAGTACAAAAGGAGGAAACTTCTATTTGGCGTCGATATGAAAAAAAACAAGATCCAGTAACTAAAAAATTTAGAGCATATTGCAAAACATGCACAAAGAGTTATGCCATTGGAGATGGTAGTAGTTCTCATGGAACTAGAAACTTGAACTCGCATGAGAAGTCGTGCCCTGGTTTAGTCAACCAAAATGTATCTCAAATGCATATAGATCATGAAGGGAAAATGCGTAGTAGAAAAATTAGTCAGCTTATTTATAGAGAAAAGATGGCTGAAGCAATCATGAAGCATAACTACCCCTTTTTGGTTGTTGAACATGAAGGTTTACGAAAAGTACATTACTACTTGAATCCGGATGTGAAATCATATACTAGAAACACTGCAAAAGCGGATTGCATTAAAATTTTTAACCTTGAAAAGGTAAAATTGAAGAATTCATTTCAAAATATACCCGGTCGAATTTGTCTCACTTCCGATTTGTGGTCATCCGGTACGAGTGAGGGTTACATTTGTTTGACTGCTCACTTCATTGATAATGACTTTGTGCTGCATAGTAGAATCATAAATTTTTGTCATTTCCCCCCGCCACATAATGGCACTCTTTTATCAGAAAATGTCTTTGAGTTTTTGAAGGATTGGGGAATTGAGAAGAAGATATTTTCTATCACTTTAGACAACGCCTCAAATAATTTTAACATGCAAAACTTTTTGAAGGCTCATTTGAGGGGTAACTTGTTGTGTAAAGGTAGTTTTTTTCATGTTCGATGTTCGGCTCACATACTAAATCTCATTGTTCAAGATGGTTTGAGAATTGCAACTGAATCTTTGCGCAAGATTAGGGAGTGCGTGAAGTATATTAAGGGGACCGAAGGTAGACGAATAAAGTTTGTAGCATGTTGTGAACAATTGAACGTGTCGGTACAATCGGGTTTGCGTTTAGATTGTGTAACTCGATGGAATTCTACATGGATGATGCTTGAGTGTGTTCTAAAATTTATGGAAGTATTCTCTCAATATGCAATGGTTGAATCTGGTTTCACTACTTGTCCATCAAATGAAGAGTGGCAAATAGCAGAAGCTATCACTATATTTTTGAAACCATTTGCGAAAATTACTGAATTTTTTTCGGGCACCAAATATCCGACATCAAATATGTATTTCTTACATGTTTTGAGAATTCAAGAGCTTCTGATGTCTAATAAGTTTTGTGACTTGGAGGTTGTTAAAAATATGGCAAATGAGATGTTGCCGAAGTTTGAAAAATATTGGGACGACTATGTTGTCATCTTGTCCATGGCTACTATTCTTGATCCGAGGTATAAGGTGCGTTTGTCAAATTTAAATTGAAAAAGTTGAGCCGATTGAGAGTGTCATTGATAAAAAATTAGATCAAATTTTGAATGCGATGAAATCTTTGTACGCGGAGTATGTACTGGAGTTTTCCGAAGATAGTTCACCACAACAAGAAGATGGTGTTGGGTCTTCCACTATTGGCAGCACTAAGTTGAATGAACATAGCGATGACGAATTCGATGTAAGTGAAACTCTATGTTAGATTATTTTTAGTTTTGTTTCCACAATTATCTTTAGATGCATTACTTGGTCAAAATTCGAAAGAGACCACTTAGAAAACTTTGAAAACTGTAAAAACTGCTTTAAAAACTGCTTTAAAGTGAAACTGCTTTTATTCTCAATTATAAGAGCCCTGCTGGCTGCTTCATATTTTTGAAAACTTTGAAAACTGCTTTACTGGCATATTTTTAGATTCTTTAGATGCATATTTTTAGATGCTTTAGATGCATCTAATTAAACTGCTACAACTTTTATTCCCAATTGGGTCCTGCTGCGTATTTTTTTGCCAGGTCTATTTATGGTTTCAGGCTTAATTTTTTTGTAGGACTTCGTGAGGGAAGTTCAAGGAAATGCATCAACAAGAACAGAATTGGAACTATACTTAGACGAGAAGATGATCACCAACAAGGGTTCTTTTAATATTCTCCAAGAGTGGAAAAAACTTTCTGAGAGGTACATGTTATTGCTTTTCTTTTCAAACTTGTGTTGTGTATTTGAATTTTAAATATTAGTAATCGTTTTGGCTTATAATATCTTCAAATTGAATGTTACTAGATACCCAATATTAGCTAGGATGGCATATGATATTTTATCGATTCCGATTACAACGGTTGCTTCGGAATCGGCCTTTAGCATTGGAGCAAAAGTTCTCACAAAATACCGTAGTTCGCTTCTACCAGATAATGCCCAAGCTTTAATTTGCGGGCGTAATTGGATTTGTGGTTATGAAATTCAAGGTTTGTTGTATAGTATTTAGTTAATTGTAAAGTTGCTTTTTTTAGTTTAGATTGTTGATATTTTGCAATTTAATCCAGATGATGGGCCGAGTGATGAGCTGCTTTCCGTGCCGCTAGTTGCAACACAAGAGTCAAATGGTTCCAATACTATTGAAAATAAGGAATCAGGAAATGCATAGTGGCCGATGAAGCTGGAAGCAAAGTGGAACTCTAGTTTAATTTTAATTATTTCGATGTGTTGATTGTTGTATACTTTAACACTTGTGTTCCTTGCTGTTGTTTTTTACTTGTGTGTTTTGTTACTTTTTTGCTGTTATTTTTTTCTGTGATGCTTTTTTAATGTCATTTTTGGGCTGGAACATGGATGTGTTGGGATATTATGTTTTTGGAATGAATATTTACTTGCATAAGCTTTCAAAAAAAAACTGGAATAATAATGTACTGGAGGCCCGCGGGCCGGGCCGAGCCCGCCCAGGGCGGGCCACGGGCTGCAATATTTCAGCCCAAAAATTTCCGGGCCTTTTCACCCCAGCCCAATAAAAGCCCGCCCGTCATCAGCCCAGCCCGTTTGGGCTTGGCCCGCCCGTTTGCCATGTCTATATCCATGTGACCGAATCGAGGTGAGTCGTGTTCGAATATACTAATCTCATTAGCATACCTATAATGTAATATCCGGATTTATTACAGTGTATTTCATCTGTATTCAAACCATGTATTATTTCGGATTGGTGATTTTGATTATTGGAGTATGATATTTAGTGCATTAATATCATTGTACATAAGAGTAGAAACTTGCAAAATTGCTCAAGCAACCTTGTGATAGCGCACGCTAAGAATGTATCTTAACGCGCGCTATCGGGCCATTATTAGCGCACGCTATGCAGGTATGAGTAACGTGCGCTAAGGACTCAATTATTGAGCTGGCGGTGGCTCGTGCGCCAGCGGGACATGGGTCCGGATAAGATTCCCGCTGACGCACCCGGACAAATTTTGAAGTCAACCATTATTAGCGCACGCTAAGAGATGCTTAGTAGCGGGCGCTAACTTGTCAATAAATGCAGAATATTATAAATGGGACATCAACGGCTTGGGCTTTCATTTCCTTCGTCTATACTTCATCTTTGAGAGTCCAAAGAGTAAGAATTTCCTTTCTAAACACTTATAACATTTATGAGTGATCATTGAATGATTGAGTATCACTTGTGAGTGATTATTGAAGAGAAGTAACACCTTGGAGGGGCACATAACCAACCGGAGTCGGATTACACCTTGTGGTTCAGTGATTTCGGCACATTAAGGTATGTTCAACCTATCACCAGTCTTAGAGTTGGATTTCCAATGGATATGATGATCATGTTAACGAGTTATTGAATTTCATTAGTGAATTATTTCAACAACATCATGTTTAGAATATTGGGATGTCTACAATTATGTTATTATTGTTGGAACCTTGAAGTTGGAATCCTAGTACTTCAAATGATGAGAGAAATATTCGGAAGTTATCAATCCATATGATTTATGTTATCTTTGTGATCATGATTTGGAAAAGATGTTATAAGAACTTAAAGGAAGAATCATCTTAGGAAATATTCTTTCGTATAAGTCGGAATTGTTAGTTCACCTCAAGATGAAGTCTGAATATGTATAATGATAGTAGCATCTAATACATCAACCGGAGATCACCAACTTTGCATGAGAATTGTAATCAAGATGGATTATGGTATCATGATGATTATACGTATATTTGCATCTTGAAGTTGATATCATCCTGGAGATCTTTCATAAGAATAAGAACTTGGTATTCATGGAAGTAACATGAATTATCACGAAGGATTTCATTGTTTCGAACATGGCAAGAAACGATTCTTGCTCGTGATGGCGCCATGCGAATAGCGCACGCTATGATATGCGCTTAACGTGTGCTATCGAGTACTAATTAGCGTGCGCTACGTTTGGTACGTAACGTCGCTAGACGGCGATCGAGTCGATTGGGCGATCGGTGAAATCGACCATGCGTAGTCAGCGTGCGCTAGTCTTTGATTGTTTGCGTGCGCTATCGGGCAGACGTAACGCATGCTACACAGAATACTTAGCGTGCGCTAAGCTATTCGGGCAGATTGCAGTTTATGAACTTTTGACCATTAATCGAATTGTTAAACATTTGTACGACGTGAGATAAATCCTATATTATTTCTTTTGTTAAGGTTTGGTCTAGTTACGTGATTGATTGAGGAGGACGATCGTCGAGTGTTCATTTCCGTGGAAGTGTTATTATTGTCTTCAAATCGAGGCAAGTACCTTAATTGTTTTACGTATTGTTGTTATACATATTGTCGTGCATGTATGTCGTTATCGTATGTCCACCTCGTGTTGGTCCGACGGGATCATCGGGGGATCTATGCTAGCGTGCGCTGGATCATCGGACGGGTTTTTCCACCACGGGTTGGTCTGACGGGATCATCGTGGGTTCTAGGCGATGAGCATTTGGATCGATGGAATTACCATGTGTATGTATTGATATCATGTTGTGAGTATCAGTTGTGTATGTTATGTTTGAGTTTCTCGTAGGAGAAGACTCGTTGGTATTTTGTCGTTTACGTTATTATTATTATTCACCGTGAGATATGAATAATATGTTGTGGTACTTGTACTAGCATCGTTGTGCTAACCCCTTCGGGGGTGAACATTTTGTTTGTGTTCAGGATCCAGGAGAGCGGAAACAACCACCGGAACAGTATGACGACGAGGGTGCAGAGTGATGTCCCGACCGGTTTATTTATCATTGTTTATTCGTTATTTCAATAAGTACTCGAGTACGAAGTCGGTTGTGATGTTTTGAATTTGGTAATGTATTATTGAGTTACATGAACAATTGTACTATTCCTGTATTGGGTCGAATCGATGTACTGTAATTCCGTTATTTCCATTTATTAGTACCTTTTTATACTTGTTCAATTCTTCAGCCTTGTAAATCCTTACGTAAAGGATTTACGGCGCTGTAATATTCTCGAATATATCGGGGGTGTTACAGAATATGGTATCGGAGCTAAGATTATGGATATCTTGGCCGTTGGGTTAAAATAGGGGTCATTTATGTCTTTTGGGGTAACCGGCCGTGAATGACATCACTGCACTGCCTACGTCTTCATGCGAACAGTGGTTGTAAGTTCCTAAACTCTATCGCGTTCTTTACATATTGTATCTCTTTATACTCGAATATTAGAACGATGTTGTTTCCTGTATATTGAGTATTTATGCTTACAGCATGTTGAGAGGCGGACGTGGACGTGGTCGCGGTCGTGGACGCGGACGAAGAAATGCCGAAAGGGAGGCGTCGCCTTCTAACCAGGCCAGTCATAGCTCCGGCGAGCCGCAGCAATCTATTAATAATGAACCAGATCCTGCTGTACGAGAGATCCTTCGTCAAGTGGTGAACCAGATGACTCAGTTCGCCCAGGTCGTGGACCGAATGCAAGTGGCGGTGGGACTACAGCAGGGAGAGAGACAGCAAGGGATCCCAGATATGGGAAATCGAGGTGACCGGTGGTTGCAAGAAGTGGCAAAGATGCAACCACCCAAATTCGACGGTATTTCTGAGACTCCCACAGGATCATTGGTTAAAGGAGTGGAGAAAATCTTTGCGGAATCAAGCGCCAGACGATCAAGAGCCTCTATCGCTCAATATTTTACGATAGGGAAGCGTCCGAATGGTGGGAAGCCATCCGGCTGTAGACCATGATGCCGATTGGACAGAGTTTAGATTGATGATGGAAGCTCGGATTGCCCTCGTCCGTGAGGAAGCCAAAATTCGGGAGTTTTTCTCGCTCGGCCTTGATGTGCGGTATCCCGTGCGATCAAGACGTTTAACCAAAGAATGGCATTTGTTCGACATCCGGTCGAGCAGATGCGAAATGATGATTCATTTCGATATGAGAATGAAACCAAGTCAGGTACATGTCGGATTCGAATGTACCACACTCCGCCAATACCGGGATAAGGCGTTGGCATATGAGATCAAGGAAGCGGCCATGGAGAAATTTGCGGAAACCAAGAAAGCAGAAAGTCTCTGGTACTTTTACGAGCACAAGAAGCAGTGGGGCCCGTAAGGCCCAGTCATCCTTTCACTCTTTCAGAAACCTCCGCACTTGACTAGGAGCGGAAAGAACTTGGGCGACATCAACTCTTGCGATGTTACCAGAAATGCTTTAACTGCGCCCGAGACGGCACTATCGACGAATTGCCCCCTTCCTGCCGTGACTTGTTTTGGCGTGGGACGAGAGGACATCGGGCGGTGTTTTGTGAAGAGGCTGCAAGGTCTTTAGAGCCGTACACCACGGCCGATCCGAGAAGGAGGCGGTATTCCACGACGCAGCAAAGTGTTCGGATGCCTCGGGAATTTTGGCCACGGGCGAGCGAGAGGACAATGGGACCGAAAGGGACATCGAGTGCGGATCTGCTCACCCACGTCATGCGAGATGAGGAGGACAGACGATCGAGATCTTCTTTGTCGCATCAGGTACTGTCCAGATCCTTTCCCAGCCAGTTAGCGTTTTATTTGATACAGGAGCTACACATTCTTTCATATCCTTGTCTTGTGTAAATCATTTGAATATTTCCGGTTTTCATGCTTGTGAACCTTATGTGGTTGGGTTACCGAGTGGAGAAAGGATTGTCGGAAATTTAGAAACTAGAAATTTCCCTGTATCATTTGGAGGCAGAGAGTGGCTCTCAAACCTGATCGTGATAGAAATGCAAGGAGATGACCTGATACTCGGAGACGATTGGCTTAATCGGTACGGAGCAATTGTAAACTACCGAAGGAGGAATATCTCGCTAGTCGCTGACGATGGTTCCGAAATTCTGTTTGAGGGATGGAAACCGGGAAGCTCAGGAAAGTTGATCAAGGCGATGAAAGCTGTCAAATTGCTGAAACAAGGCTGTACCGGGTACTGGTGTTACGCAATGAAAGAAGAAGAAGAAATTGTGGAACTTTCATCCATTCCTGTTGTGAACGAATTTCCAGATGTGTTTCCTGACGAGTTACCTGGACTACCTCCACGAAGGGATGTGGAATTTACTATTGAGCTGGAACCTGGAGCGACACCAATTTCTAAGGCGCCGTATCGTATGGCACCTACTGAGATGTACGAACTGAAGAAGCAGCTGGAGGAGTTACTGGACAAGGGCTATATTCAGCCAAGCGTTTCACCCTGGGGAGCGCCAGTTCTTTTTGTCCGAAAGAAGGATGGATCGCTCCGACTGTGTATTGACTATCGAGAGCTGAACAAGATGACGATTAAAAACAAGTATCCGTTGCCACGGATTGATGATTTGTTTGACCAGTTGCAAGGAGCAACAGTATTTTCTAAGATCAATCTGAGATCAGGATACCATCAACTGAGGATTAAGGAGTCTGATGTTCCGAAATCAGCGTTCAGAACTCGCTACGGGCATTATGAGTTTGTAGTGATGCCGTTTGGTCTCACTAACTTTCTTTGTATTTATGCAATTGATGAACCGTGTGTTCATTGAATTTTTGGATAAATTTGTGGTCGTGTTTATTGATGACATTCTGGTGTATTCTAAGATTCCGGAAGAACATGCGCAGCATTTGCGGATTGTATTTGAACTCTTGAGAAACGAGCAATTGTACGCCAAACTTTCTAAATGTGAATTCTGGCTAAAGGAAGTAATGTTCCTCGGCCATGTGGTGTCAGCTAGAGGAGTCCGAGTGGATCCTCAGAAGATCGAAGCAATATTGGATTGGAAGCCTCCAAAGAATGTGAAAGAGGTCCGAAGCTTCTTAGGACTTGCTGGATATTACCGTCGATTCGTGGAAGGGTTTTCTAAAATTTCCCGCCCACTTACTCGACTTCTGCAGAAAACTCAAAAGTTTGAGTGGAACGAGTCGTGTCAGACTAGTTTTGATGAGTTAAAGAAGATATTGACGACGGCACCGATTCTATCACTTCCGCAGGGAACTGAAGGATTCATAGTTTACAGTGATGCTTCGAATCAAGGACTTGGGTGCGTGTTGATGCAGAATAATAAGGTGATCGCTTATGCGTCGCGACAACTGAAACCTTATGAAGTGAATTACCCGACACATGATTTGGAGCTAGCAGCAGTGGTTTTTGCCTTGAAGATTTGGAGGCATTATGCATGCGGGACTCACATCGGATCTTTACGGATCATAAGAGTCTCAAGTACATATTTAGTCAGAAAGAGTTGAACATGCGGCAAAGAAGATGGTTGGAACTGATTAAGGACTATGACTTGGAGATTTTATATCATCCAGGCAAAGCGAATGTAGTGGCCGATGCACTTAGCCGCAAGCCTGTCTCTATTCAGATGCTGGAGACACTGACCTCCCAACTTAGCCTTCAGCGAGAAATGATTCGTGAAGGGATTGAAGTGTGGTTACAGAGAGTCCAGGGACAACTGTGCATGATGGAGATAACTTCGTCATTAACCGAAGAAATCAAATCTAGACAGGCAGATGACCCTCTGATGATTCGGTTGCATGACGAAGTGATCAAAGGAAAGGCCCCCGGATTCATAATTCATGACGATGGAGTTTTGAGATTTCAGAACCGACTCTGCGTTCCCGATGTTGATATTCTGAAACAGACGATTATGAAGGAAGCTCATAGTTCACCCTATTCTATCCACCCGGCACCAAGAAATGTATAAGGACTTGAAGCAGAATTTCTGGTGGGGCAACATGAAGAAAGACGTAGCGGACTATGTTTCGAAATGCTTGACTTGTCAGCAGGTTAAGATCGAGCATCAACGACCTGCTGGAATGTTGAAGCCGCTCCCGATTCCTGAATGGAAGTGGGAGGACATATCGATGGACTTTATCACTAGTATGCCGAAAACCAGGACATGAATGAACATGATTTGGGTGATAGTTGATCGTTTAACCAAATCGGCTCATTTCCTAGGCATTAAGGATACGTGGGGACCAGAGAGGTTGGCACGAGTCTTTATTTCGGAGATAGTTCGATTGCATGGTACGCCGAAAACCATTGTTTCTGATCGAGACGGTCGTTTTGTGTCTCACTTTTGGAAAGCAGTTCATAAGGCCTTGGGAACCGAATTGAACTTCAGTACAACTTATCACCCGCAGTCTGACGGACAGTCTGAGAGAACTATACAAACGGTGGAAGACATGCTAAGGGCCTGTGCCTTAGATTGGTCAAACGATTGGGAAGTTCATCTACCGTTGATTGAATTTACTTATAACAATAGTTGGCATGCTTCCATTAAGATGGCACCGTTTGAGGCATTATACGGAAGGAGATGCAGATCGCCCCTATGCTGGGACGATTCATCGGACTTGATCGAGCAGGAACTGAGTTGATCGAGCAGACTCGAGAGAAGATAACCTTAATTCGTGAAAGGCTGCTGACTGCCCAGAGTCGCCAGAAATCCTATGCGGACGTACGCCGCCGCCCATTGGAGTTCGGTACTGGAGATCACGTACTTTTGAAGGTTTCTCCTACCCGGGGAATCTTTCGTTTCGGTAGGAAAAGGAAAGCTGAGTCCGAGATATATCGGACCATTTGAGATCCTCGAGAGAGTTGGGGAGTTGGCATACAGATTAGCATTACCGCCGTCATTGTGCCATGTTCATAACGTGTTCCACGTATCCAGTTGCGGAGATATATACCAGATCCCAGTTATATCATCGATTTCAGCGAGATCGAAGTCGAACAGGATGGGACGTTTGAAGAAAGACCAGTCAAGATACTCGAGAGTCGAGTTAAGCAACTGAGGAACAAGTCAATCGTTTTGGTCAAAGTTCAGTGGTCACGTCATGGAACGGAAGAAGCCACTTGGGAAACAGAAGCTGATATGAAGTCTAGATATCCCGAGTTATTTTCGTCTTGAGTTTCGGGACGAAACTCCTTTTTAGTAGGAGAGTATGTAATATCCGGATTTATTACAGTGTATTTCATCTGTATTCAAACCATGTATTATTTAGGATTGGTGATTTTGATTATTGGAGTATGATATTTAGTGCATTAATATCATTGTACATAAGAGTAGAAACTTGCAAAATTGCTCAAGCAACCTTGTGATAGCGCACGCTAAGAATGTATCTTAACGCGCGCTATCGGGCCATTATTAGCGCACGCTATGCAGGTATGAGTAACGTGCGCTAAGGACTCAATTATTGAGCGGGGCAGCTGGCTCGTGCGCCAGCGGGACATGGGTCCGGATAAGATTCCCGCTGACGCACCCGGACAAATTTTGAAGTCAACCATTATTAGCGCACGCTAAGAGATGCTTAGTAGCGGGCGCTAACTTGTCAATAAATGCAGAATATTATAAATGGGACATCAACGGCTTGGGCTTTCATTTCCTTCGTCTATACTTCATCTTTGAGAGTCCAGAGAGCAAGAATTTCCTTTCTAAACACTTAGAACATTTATGAGTGATCATTGAATGATTGAGTATCACTTGTGAGTGATTATTGAAGAGAAGTAACACCTTGGAGGGGCACATAACCAACCGGAGTCGGATTACACCTTGTGGTTCAGTGATTTCGGCACATTAAGGTATGTTCAACCTATCACCAGTCTTAGATTTGGATTTCCAATGGATATGATGATCATGTTAACGAGTTATTGAATTTCATTAGTGAATTATTTCAACAACATCATGTTTAGAATATTGGGATGTCTACAATTATGTTATTATTGTTGTAACCTTGAAGTTGGAATCCTAGTACTTCAAATGATGAGAGAAATATTCGGAAGTTATCAATCCATATGATTTATGTTATCTTTGTGATCATGATTTGGAAAAGATGTTATAAGAACTTAAAGGAAGAATCATCTTAGGAAATATTCTTTCGTATAAGTCGGAATTGTTAGTTCACCTCAAGATGAAGTCTGAATATGTATAATGATAGTAGCATCTAATACATTAACCGGAAATCACCAACTTTGCATGAGAATTGTAATCAAGATGGATTATGGTGTCATGATGATTATACGTATATTTGCATCTTGAAGTTGATATCATCCTGGAGATCTTTCATAAGAATAAGAACTTGGTATTCATGGAAGTAACATGAATTATCACGAAGGATTTCATTGTTTCGAACATGGCAAGAACGATTCTTGCTCAAAGTGATGGCGCCATGCGAATAGCGCGCACGCTATGATATGCGCTTAACGTGCGCTTATCGAGTACTAATTAGCGTGCGCTACGTTTGGTACGTAACGTCGCTAGACCCGGCCGATCGAGTCGGTTGGTGATCGGTGAAATCGACCATGCGTAGTTAGCGTCGCTAGTCTTTGATTGTTTGCGTGCGCTATCGGGCGAGGCGTAACGCACGCTACGAGAATACTTAGCGTGCGCTAAGCTATTCGGGCGGTGCGGTTATGAACTTTTGACCATTAATCGAATTGTTAAACATTTGTACGACGTGAGATAAATCCTATATTATTTCTTTTGTTAAGGTTTGGTCTAGTTACGTGATTGATTGAGGAGGACGATCGTCGAGTGTTCATTTCCGTGGAAGTGTTATTATTGTCTTCAAATCGAGGCAAGTACCTTAATTGTTTTACGTATTGTTGTTATACATATTGTCGTGCATGTATGTCGTTATCGTATGTCTACCTCGTGTTGGTCCGACGGGATCATCGGGGGATCTATGCTAGCGTGCGCTGGATCATCGGACGGGTTTTTCCACCACGGGTTGGTCTGACGGGATCATCGTAGGTTCTAGGCAGTGAACGCTGGATCGATGGAATTACCATGTGTATGTATTGATATCATGTTGTGAGTATCAGTTGTGTATGTTATGTTTGAGTTTCTCGTAGGAGAAGACTCGTTGGTATTTTGTCGTTTACGTTATTATTATTATTCACCGTGAGATATGAATAATATGTTGTGGTACTTGTACTAGCATCGTTGTGCTAACCCCTTCGGGGGTGAACATTTTGTTTGTGTTCAGGATCCAGGAGAGCGGGGAAACAACCACTGGAACAGTATGACGACGAGGGTGCAGAGTGATGTCCCGACCGGGTTTATTTATCTGTTGTTTATTCGTTATTTCAATAAGTACTCGAGTACGAAGTCGGTTGTGATGTTTTGAATTTGGTAATGTATTATTGAGTTCTGTTGAACAATTGTACTATTCCTGTATTGGGTCAGAACTGATGTACTGTAATTCCGTTATTTCCATTTATTAGTACCTTTTTATACTTGTTCAATTCTTCAGCCTTGTAAATCCTTACGTAAAGGATTTACGGCACTGTAATATTCTCGAATATATCGGGGGTGTTACATATAACGTGTGCTCCCACTAACTCTTAGTGAAGACAGACACTCTACATGTAAAAGTACATATTATACAAATCTGGGCTAAACTTATGCCCAATTAAGTTTTATCGACTTGCGAACTAGTTAAGCATTCGAGATCTAAACACTTCGAGTGCCTATCTCCTTATCTCCATAAGGAGTAGAATGTTTGCTCTCAAATGCAAGGACTATTATTTTATATACCAAATCACAATGCAAGTGATATACAATAATATAGAAATAATAATTGCCATATAAAATATTCATAATTACAATACAAATGCTCTCACTCTCTCATCCTCTGAGTGGCATTCGAGGGCATATTCCTAACAGCCCCCAGTTAGAAAGACTTCAAGAGCTACCTCAAGCACAAGCGAAATGAGATGATCTTGAAGACTTGATTGTGAAATTGCAGATCGAGTCAGATATGCGCAAGGATGGTCCATAAGCCAAAAGGCCTGACCGATGCTAAGGTCAATCTGTTGGAGCAAAGCGGTCCCTCTATCAAACGAGCCCACCCAAGTGCCAAAAACAAGGACAAAGAGAAGCAACCAGCCAAGAAGTTTGATGGCAATTGCTTTAACTGTGGCAAACATGGGTGTTGTGCGGCGATTTATACGCCTCAACGACGATCGATATAAGGGCCGAGCGACCGAGTTCACGACCAAAGGAGCTATGGCGAACTTGTCAAAACGAAGGTAACAACCCACCTTCAAAAATCTAGCGATCGACCCCCAAGGCGATCGCCTTTTGGCACCTAGCGAATGACTCTGGCGCCCGACCTAGGACGACCGTCCTGTGCCACGAACAAGACCTTCGTCCGTCAAAGTCTACCAAGACTGGATCTCAAAGCAAGCGCCCATGTGCAGACCCACGAAAGGCGCCGCAGAACATGGATCGTTGACCACAGCCTGTCACCACCTTCTCACCTACCGACAGACCCGCCGAAAGGTATAAGGTGGGACCTCACGGGACAGTGACTCAAGATGCGTGCAGACTTCTCATTGGTCCGCACAGCCGGCCGCCAGCAGCAGCCGCGGACTTTAAGGAGACCAACTCATGTGCTAAAGACGATCGCCTGCTTATTATAATACAGCAGAGGCGATCGCCCAGCAACTCCCAGTGCTATAAATAGAGAACCTCCAGCAACTGGAAAAAGGTTCCTCTCAGTTCCACTCACGACAGAAAAACATTGGCAACCACGTTCAGAATACATACACACTTTCAGGTTCTCGGCTTCCTCTCTTGAATCTATTTTAGGATTTCTCTCTCAGTACCTCTTCACCAAAAGACGGTCGGCAGAGGCAAGAACTCCCTACAGCTCAGGTTCGAAGAGATTCACAAATCCAGGAGCTCAGACATTCAGCTAATACACACTGTGAGACACCGTCGACTTCTCACAGTCGTCACAGCACACCATCGTTGTTACAAGAACTCACAGAGCATCATATCTGGTTCTTCCGGCAATCTTCACACTCAATAGCTAAGATAACTAGGGTCTTTACACTCATTGTAATTGTACTCTAACATTAATATTTGTACTCCAAGTATTTGTATTAATAATATCTCGCGAGAGCATTCAAGCCCGGGACTAACAACCCCGACAAATCTTGTGTTATTTACTTTCCCCACGGACGTGCTCTTGCACTTTGTTTGCTACTCATCCATTCCAGCAATATCTATCTCCGGATAATATTTTGGGTAACAACAATTGGCGCTAGAGGAAGGGGAAAATCTTAACCTTCATTTTTTATTCCGACCGTCCCGAAGAACACTCACTGTTCTCCGGGGCATATACTTGAAGAGACACCCACTGCTCTTCAAAGAAAAACCTTCAGAATAATGGTGTCTGCCACCACATCGAAGAGAGCCGCTCTCCGAACCGCCAGACATCATATCCCTGCTCGATCCGAGCCCCAACCGACGGTAGAGTGTAGCTGCGGCGACGGGAGACTCTCAATCCCGCACCTGAGGGGTGGCCCCAGCCTTTCGCTCGACCAGTTCCAAACCTCGGAACAGATCGAGGAGGCTATGGCTATCCTAAAGGAGCGATGGAGAGCATGCGCGGCGCCGCTATAACTCCCTCGGCCATCCGCCGCGTGGGCAAACGGAAGTTCAAAGGGTTACTGGCCGAGCGATCGTCAGAAAGCCCCGATTCGCGAGAAAAGGCTCTTTCTAGGCGGGATGGTTCCGTATTTAGCCGCTTAAGGAGCGATCCATCATGGCAACCGGGGCATTCGGGCCCGAACCACGAGACGACAGAATCCGAGTCCGTCACTAGGAGTTCGGCCTACCCGACTCTGAACCCAATACAGGTCAGCCGTCTGGCTCCCATCCACCAAAGAGCCAAGCCACGCGGCAAGGAAATCATCGACAGCGGAGCCAGGGGGTCAGTACTTGATCGCTTCGACTCCCGCTCCGAGCGCCTAGCCGCGAGCAGCCAGGCCGCGGCGATGGACGCTATGCAGTGTCAGCTCGACGAGATGAAAACGCTCTTGGATACTGGGGCAAGCGCCAGTAGAAAGATCATCGGACCGACTGAGCCACTCGCAGTCCACATCGAGCTTGCCCCCGTGCAGCCAAGGACCGCTCCTCCCAAAACACCTCTATTCGAAGGGAGATCGGACCCCGAGATCCACCTGAGCAAGTTCCGGATTTACATGACCGGGTATGGGACATCAGACGCGACCATGTGCTGAATCTTCCCATTAACATTGGGCGAGCTGGCCCACAGGTGGTACGTCTCACTATAACCGCGATCGATAATCTCCTTTGAGAAACTGGCGAGTGACTTCACGTCATACTTCGCCACCGAGGTCGCCAGACCAGAAAGCCCCCACCGCATGATGAAAATCAGGCAGGGGGAAGACGAATCCGACGCAGATTACATCGACCAGGTGGATGAAATAGTCCTCACCGGCGAGCCCATCAGCGACGAGCTCGCTCTCTACTCGGTCCTGGGGGGATTCTAAGGTCATTCACCTATGTTTAGACATCTCACCAAGGACATCCCCCCGACCTACGCGATCTTCCGCACTAAGGCTGCCGACTTTCTGGCCAGGCAGAGGCTGCTCACCTTCCGCCTAGGCGAGGGAACGCCGCCTCCTGTACGAAAGACGGCGATCGCCAAAACCAAAAAGGCGGTCCCCAAGCCACCCGACGATCTCAAGGCCTTCGAGGATGTGGAAGCCCACCTCCTCCACAAGTTCAACCGAACTCCGGCCCACATTTTTTACGCCATCAAGGGGCGCGAACCGCTAAACAAGCCAAAGGCGATAAGGGACAACGGTCATCTGGACCACAATCAATATTGTGCTTACCACAAGAGTCCCGGTCACAACACCAACCAATGCCGCGATCTCCTCAGACAACTCTGGAAATTGTTCGAGGGGGGCAAGTTGGACAGTTTATTGGCTTAGACGGAGCCCCATCGATCTCCCGACACGGTCGCCCGAGTCGAACACGAACAGGCCAGAAAGCTCATACGAGCCGACCCCTCGATCGACCTCGGCGACCGAATCTACATACTTCAATCGAGAGGAGGGAACTTCGGAAGTCTCCCCCCGATTCCCGCCTCATCAAACCAAAGGCTACTACTGGAGCAAACGCTTCGAAAAAGAGGATGACTCGCTCGCCCTCCAAAGTTCGTCATCAACATGATGGACCTAGGCAGCGATCGCCTCCCCTAGCACAACATATACCGTCGAAGATCATCATCTGACATGACGGTCCGAGGTAGAAAAGTGCCGCCATGGTCGCGAAAATCGATGAAACCAACGATCCGTCCATGCAAGGTTCCTTTGGGCTTCGATCGCTCGCCCTTCGTTTAAATATGAGGCGGGCGTAGCTGAAGGACCCTCCAAAAACAAATCAGAGGATTACTCGCTCGCCCACTAAAGTTCGTCATCAACACGAAGAACCCAGGCAGGTGATCTTCTCCCCTTACACAACGTATACCGTCGAGGATCATCATCTGTCATGATGGTCCGAGGTAGAAGAGTGTTGACATGGTTGTGGAGGACGATGGAACCGTTCTCTGTGCCTGTGCAAGGTCCCTTTGGGCCACGATCGCTCGCGTTTCGTTTAAATACGAGGCGAGCGTAGTCTGAGGGGCCTCCAAAACAGATCTGTGGACACATTCGCCTGCCCTCAAAGGTCCATCACTTAACATGGTGGGTCCTTCCCGGACAATGCGACGCGTCACTCCCCCCGTCACAACGTATACCGTCGAGGGTCGCCATCTTAATGGCGGTCCGAGGTAGAAAAGTGCTAACAATCCGCGGTCGTGGAGTCGATTAATCCGACGACGCCCCGCGCAAGGAATCCTCCAGACCAAGACCGCACGCCCTTCGTTTAAATACGAGGCGAGGCGCAGCCTACGGAGGAACCTCCAAATTAAGTGAGCCGCAAGAACTTAGCCATCAGACGGAATGTCGCTCGCGCACAAGACACGATCGTGGATATCGGTCCATCGAACTCCGTGATCGTGCACGGTTCCTCAAGACCGAGATGGACGGCCTTCCTCGAGGAATCTGCAAAATTGAAGACCGCTCACTCAACGATTTATTTTCGTCCCCTTAGTTTCACTAAGTGAACAAAAACAAGGGGGGAGGGCGGAGCTATATATATGACGATCATCCCTATTCAATTACATACGGAGATCGACATTTTTCAGATGTATGTGCAGCGATCGAATTTGTTGTAAGAGTTATCTATATGAATTTATCAATTCACTTGGAGCTATACACGCAACATCTCTCCTCACACATTTGTACAAAGTCACGCAAAGACTCAGAAAAGCAATCATTCTTCAAGCAATAAATCGAAGAAGCAAACTTTCATTTCATTCCTTGGAATATCGAAGTACATACACGGTCGCCCGTAGGCCTAAGTACAACAAAGCTACAAAATTACAAAGCTAAAACAAAATAAGGACGTAGAGCCTCAGGCCCCTGCCTGGCCTTCGCCTTCAACCACTAGATCGGCCCGCGACCCTTCGCCAGCCTCCGGGGCTGCCTCCCCATCCTCCGGAGCATTTGGATGAACAAGATTTTCGGGAGTCGGGTACCAGCTCAGGTCTACGCCGATTTCCGAGAGGTCCGAGATCGGTACAGAGAAGGCAGGATGAAGAGGGTGCTCCAGCGCATATGCCATGAAGTTTTCAGCAAGACAGCCGACCTCCAGCCCTCCCTTCTTAGCTGCACGGAGCGAGTCGGCAAATGCCGTGTAATAGGCAAACTCGCGGACGAACTCCACGTTGAGAAAGGGATCGGCCTCGGTCGCCTCCAACTTCCCTTTCAACTCCGCGACCGCCTGTTGCGCACCCTGGAGCTCGGACTCTTTGGCAGCCGTCTCTCCCCTCGACGACGCCAGCTCGCTAGTCAGCCGAGCGATAATCACCTTCAGCTGATCGACCTCCTGCTGAGCAGCCGCATACGACCGATGGGCGTCTGTCATCTGATCCCGAAGCCAGTCGACCGTCGCCCGGGCTCGCTCGGAATCCTGTCTCGCCAGCTCAAGTTCATGACTTTCCCGCTGAGCTGCATCCAAGGAGTCCTTCTCCATAGCCACGATCCTGTCAGCAAACTCGGCGATCTGTTTCCGAGCGGCCTCGAGGTCTGCCTGGAGACGGGAAGTAGAAGGACGCCCTTCGAATTCTTTCACATCCTCGGCAGCCATCGTCGCCGCCTGGAGAGAGAGAGAGAGTGAAAGAAGCCTACATTGTATTCCCGGATCGCTGGCGAGCGATCGCATCTAAGTCGGTCGTCCACGCCTTCGACAAAGCAGAAATGGCCCGGTTGACATATAGCGGGACATCACAGGCCTGGTGAGGAGATCGGCTCGCCGTGAAATCCAATACCAGCGGCGGGCAAGCTGGGTTAGTGCTACGGATCCTGCATCAAACAACAAAGAGTTAGCACATCTCCCACGCAAGTGACGAAACTCAGCAAACAAGCAAAGTCTACCTCTCGGCTTTCTCGGGGTCGCGACCAAAATATGGTTTCCCGCGAGGGGTCTCGGCCTCGGCGATCGCCATTTCGTGCAAGAAAGTCGATGAAGGCGTAGGCTCATCCACCGGGGGGACCGCGGAGAGCGGAGGCGCGGCGATCGGCACCTCACCAGCAGGGACAGAGACGGGAGGTTCCCCCGATCTCTGCCGCTTACGGTTCGATCGGAGCCCCTCCTCCCGAACCTCCTCCGCTACGATCGGCTCTACATTAGGCCACACCTCCGGAATTAGAGGTAACGCCACCGGAGAAACTCTACTCGACTTCTTCTGCGCAGGCGACTCAAAACTCCGGGGTTCGACATAGAAATCTCCGGCGGAGGCTCCAAGAAGCGAGAGAAGCGTTCCTCTGCAAGAAGGAACAATCAAACAACCGTTAGACACATTCCTCAAACAGGACGATCGCCAAGCAAAAAGAGATCGTAGAAATTCATACCTGGGACCGAAAGATGTCTCGGGAAACGGAATATCCGAGCAGACAACCAACGGCTCTCTTTGTTAATCCGGCGAGCGTCTAAGTCGTCGTCCGGAAGACTTTGTATCCGCTCCCAGACGACCAGAAAATCGAAAGGTAGCTCGTCGACCGCCGGAATATGGAAACCTGCAAAAGGAAGACCAAATTAGATCAGTTCAGAACATATCCAAACAAAGGGAGAGTCAGAACCCTTACCCGGATTCCTCTCCCGAAATCTAGTGGGAATATTCAGCTCGCCCATGGGATTGTCGCTCGATGATGCCTTCCATGCGCCGCCGACCCATAACCATTTCGCCGGATCGCCCCGCACCTTGTTCGGAACCCCAATGATCACCCGACCGGAATGGCCTTGGATGTGATAGCCGCCGACAGACCCCTTCTGGACCGTCAGCTTGAAGAAGTGGTTCATCTCCGATGGCGAAGGATGGCGGTACATTCGGTGATCGCCGAACAAGATGAGGGCACAGATGATCTGGAGCCAGGCGTTCGGCGTTAGCTGAAGCGACGCCATGTTCCAGATGGCCAACAAATGGGAGACGGCAAACGACATAGGAAAGCGCAGCCCGACCTCCATAATCGCCTCATTCATGGCGACCATATCCTCTGGAGGTTGGTCGGCCCGCTCGTTCTCCGCCGGTGCGAAAAAGATCCCCATCTGAAGGGATATGGTACCTCACCCTCCAGACGGCCAGGTCCTTCTGGTCGCCGAGCTCTTGATCTGGCCAAGGGATCACTGAGAGTGTTACGCGGCTCGAAACAATGACCGCTTCGCCGAGTGATAGGGATGGGCGATCGAATACTCTCGATAATCGAACTTGGGGCACAGACCGGCCAACCTCTCCATGATTTCAGCGAAAGCCAAATAGACTTGGCCAAAAGCACTATGCTGCTCCCAATACGCCTTCACCTCCATTTCCTTCTCCGCCAGCGTACGCCTTTGCTCAGCCACCGCCTCCCTGGACACGTCGGCTTCATTAAATAGTGCCTCGACTTCCGTGGGATCAATACCGGCGCGGATAGCCTCAGCGGCCGTCTCCAAATGGAATCCTGCGGAGGATCCTCCCCGGACAGTCGAAGTCCCAGTGGCAGAGATGATGTCCTTTCCAGACGATGAAGGTACTCCAGACATTTTCGAAAAGAAGAGGAGAAAAGGAGTGTTTTCTTACCAAGGATTGAATCAATCGACGATCGGCAGTCAAAGCTTCAGAGAATTCTTCGGCAATATTCTTCTTCTCCGATAAAAACGCATAAGGGTCTTAACACTGTAACCCGACGCCTTTTTATAGGAGATGGCAGGGACTTCCATGCAAATATGGAGAATCTCGGGGGCTGAAGTGCAACCGTCGCAATTAATGCCTCCCTTGAAACCCGCGTACGCGTCGTTTCAAGGACACGCCAGACGAGGAGTCGTATCTAACCGTCGGTCTCCCCCAACAGGAACCCGACACATGCCTCGGAGACTTTTCCTCGACCATTGTCATTCCCCACTCATTTCAGCGACCGACCAGGTCGTCCAAATTCAAAATCAACCCGCTCAAAGTCGATCGCCAGTTCCGTAAAATGCAGAGTCACTCGTCAAAGTTAAGCGATCGCCAGTAGAGCCACCTCACCACACGTTTCTAACATCGGAGTGAGCTGGGGGGCAATTGTTGTGCGGCGATTTATACGCCTCAACGACGATCGGTATAAGGGCCGAGCGACCGAGTTCACGACCAAAGGAGCTACGGCGAACTTGTCAAAACGAAGGTAACAACTCACCTTCAAACATCTAGCAATCGACCCCCAAGGCGATCGCCTTTTGGCACCTAGCGAACGACTCTAGTGCCCGACCTAGGACGACCGTCCTGTGCCACGAACAAGACCTCCGTCCGTCAAAGTCTACCAAGACTGGATCTCAAAGCAAGCGCCCATGTGCAGACCCGCGAAAAGCGCCGCAGAACATGGATCGTTGACCACAGTCTATCACCACCTTCTCACCTACCGACAGACCCGTCGAAAGGTACAAGGTGGGACCTCACGGGACAATGACTCAAGACGCATGCAGACTTCTCATTGGTCCGCATATCCGGCCGCCAGCAGCAGCCGCAGACTTTAAGGAGACCAACCCATATGCTAAAGACCATCGCCCACTTATTATAATACAGCAGAGTCGATCGCCCAGAAACTCCCAGTGCTATAAATAGAGAACCTCCAGCAACTGGAAAAGGTTCCTCTCAGTTCCACTCACGACAGAAAAACGTTGGCAACCACATTCTGAATACGTACACACTTTCAGGCTCTCGGCTTCCTCTCTTGAATCTATTTTAGGATTTCTCTCTCAGTACCTCTTCACCAAAAGACGGTCGGCAGAGGCAAGAACTCCCTACAGCTCAGGTTCGAAGAGATTCACAAATCCAGGAGCTCAGACATTCAGCTAATACACACTGTGAGAGGCCGTCGATTTCTCACAGTCGTCACAGCACACCATCGTTGTTACAAGAACTCACAGAGCATCATATCTGGTTCTTCCGGCAATCTTCACGCTCAATAGCTAAGATAACTAGGATCTTTACACTCATTGTAATTGTACTCTAACATTAATATTTGTACTCCAAGTATTTGTATTAATAATATCTCGCGAGAAAATTCAAGCCCGGGACTAACAACCCCGACAAATCTTGTATTATTTACTTTCCCCACGGACGTGCTCTCGCACTTTGTTTGATACTCATCCATTCCAGCAATATCTATCTCCGGATAATATTTTGGGTAACAACAATGGGCACGTGGTGGAAGACTGCTGCAAGCCGAAGGTTAACAAGAAGAAGAAACATGTTGCCAACATCACTGAGATTAATAGCGAGTGGAAAGAGGACGATCTTGCTGCTTTGGTCACCGAGGAGGTCAACCACGTTGAGAACCAAGATGCTTGGTATGTCGACACCAGTGCGACCGCCCACGTTTGTGCCGATAGGAGCCATTTTAAGACCTATCAAGCTGTTGAGGGGAGGCTCAACATGGGGAATCCAACTTCATCTGAGATTGTCGGAGTTGGAGAAGTGGCCCTCAAACTAACGTCCGGGCAAACACACACCTTGAAGAATGTGCTTCATGTTCCTGACATTCGGTAGAACTTGGTCTCGGGCTCTATACTAGTTAGTAAGGAGTTTAAACTAGTGTTTGAGTCAGATAGGGTTATCATAAAGAAGTTTGATAGGTTTCTAGGTAAGGGTTACCTCTCGGAGGGACTCTTTAAACTTTATGCTTTGGCTACGCGCCGTGTAATCAAGCCTATTAATGCTAATGAAAATGCTACTGCTTCCTCTTATTTGACCCAGTGTTTAGATTTATGGCATTGTAGATTAGGTCATGTGAATCTAAATGCTATAAAAAGATTAGTAAACTTAAATTTACTAAAATTAAATGAAGTCAATACTCAAAACAAATGTGAGATTTGTGTTGAGGCAAAAATGATGAAGCTACCGTTTCATTTGGTAAAACGGAACACAAAACCCCTTGAATTAATTCACACAGATGTGTGTGATTTAAAGTTTGTGCAAACTAGAGGTGGTAAGAAGTACTTTATCACTTTCATCGATGACTGCACAAGATATTGTTATCTTTATCTTTTGAGAAGTAAAGATGGGGCTATTGAAGCCTTTAAGAACTTCAAGAATGAAGCTGAGACCCAACTATGTTGTCATATAAAGATGGTTCGAAGCGATAGAGGAGGCGAATGTGTAGCCCCATTTGAGGAATTATGCAACGAGAGTGGTATAATTCATCAAACAACAGCTCCATATGCACCATAATCTAATGGCGTTGCTGAACGTAAGAATCGAACACTTAAAGATATGAATGCCTTATTAATTAGTTCAGGGTTGCCCCAGAACATGTGGACGGGAAGCTGTCTTGACAACCAACTACATATTGAACAAGATTTCACGCAAAGGTAAGGATGTTACTCCTTATGAGTTGTGGAAAGGTAGAAAACCATCATACAAATATCTCAAAGTGTGGGGGTGTTTGGCGAAGGTTGAAGTGCCTCTACCTAAACAAGTTAAAATTACTCCTAAAACAGTTGATTGTATCTTTTATTGGGTATGCACTGAACAACAGTGCTTATCGATTTGTTATCCACAAGTCAGAAGTACCTGATATGAAAGTGGGAACAACAATTGAGTCAAGGAATGCTATATTCTTTGAAAACATATATCCTTGTAAGGACAATGATAAAGTTGAAAATAATTCTAGGAATAGAGTTGAAGATGAAGGAACAAGTTCAAAATCTGCAGATGTAGATCCAAAGTCACGTAAGCGATCGAGATTTAATCTGGAAGATGTAGGACTAAGATGTGGTAGTAGGGTTAGGATACCAAAGACATTTGGACCTGACTACATAGCATTCCTGTTGGATGAAGAACCAACATCGATCAAAGTAGCTTATGCTAGACCAGTGACAACACTCATTTTTACACATATTTTTGCAAAGATTTTCTGGATTTTAAGATCCTAAAATGTGTAGAATTGTGTTGTTTATGCTCATATTGTGTTTATTGGACTCGATCACGCTTGGGTACATTTTATTGATTTTATAGGTACTTTATGGACATTAATCAAGCAAGAACGAAGTCTCAAACCCCAATACATATCAAGCAATGCGGAAACGAGAGATCGAGCCTAAAAAGGAGGAAAAACGGAGTCAAAAAGGACCAACACGGGCTTAGCCGTGTCATTTGACACGGGCCGTGTCACTGGCTTGTCTGTGCCACAATGACACGGTCGAGTTTCATATCCAGGCGATTTTGTCAAATCCGGAAGACTAGGACACGGGCCATGTCATTTGACACGACCGTGTCACTGTCTCGACCGTGTGATATGACACGGTCGGGTTCCTTCACCATAAGCAGATGCGGATTCTAGAACAGTATGACATGGGCCATGTCATTTGACACGGGCCGTGTCACTTTTCGGTGGAAAAATCACTTTTTGACATTTTTGCAAGATTTGAGCAAGAAAAATGGTTTCTTGGCTTTATAAAAAGGCTCTTTGGTTGGACTTATGGAGGATATCCTGAGATTGGAGAGATTGGAGAGAGAAAAAAACACAAGATTGAGAGCTTTTCATCCAAAAAGAAGGAGATTTGAAGAAACCAAGGAAGAACAAAGCAAGAAGACTTGAAGACTTGATCCGAGTTCATTCAAGACACCATCCGAGTTTTATCTTATCCCTATCTTTTACTTATTTTGTTGTTTCATTTAGCATGAACACGATGAACATGATATTTATTGAGATTTTTTTCATTACCATGTCCGGCTAAACTTCTTAGATTCCGGGCATGGGAGTACGTTGATTCATGTTGTTTTTGAGGGATTGATGATTATATATATCTAGTGTGATTTCTTTATCAAATACTTGGTTTTAATTCATGTTAGAACACTTGATCAATGTATTTACATGTTTAACTTAATTGCTCATAATTCGAGAGAAGAGGGCATTAATAGGTTTCGAGTATTTGACGTAGTAAATTACGAGATTGAGAAATCGGTGATCAACTATGATGATATTTAATCTTATGAACATTTTGGAGTTAGATAATTTATAATAGACGGAGACGTTGTTATAGGTTGTTTAATCTACGTTTTAATGCATCTCAAGAGAGACTTTAGAATATTATTGTGATTATCAATTTGGAGACGCACTTAGAACCCTTCGATATCAATCTCGATTAAACTTAGTGATCAACGGAAACCTAGCCTTGGAATCTATCTTTCAAAACTCTTTAAATTCTCTTTAATTCGGATATTGTCTTTTGTTTGAATTAATTGTTATTATTTTATTTTATTTCATTAAACATTCATTCACCTTTCGATCGTATAGATAAAACCGGAAACATTATAATCTAGTACTCAATACAATACGAATATTTAGTCTCTGTGGAATACGACCTTGCTCGCCCCTTTCTACATTTACTCCGTACACTTGCGGATTGTTTAAAAATAATAGCGAACAAGTTTTTGGCGTCGTTGCCGGGGATTAATTTATTTTTATTAATGTTGATAATTAGACAAGTGTTTCTAGTCTTACTTTAGACATTTTCTTATAATTGTTATATAACTCATGTTGTACACTTTTAATCTTACTCAGGGAGTGCATGAGCACTCGTTCATCTCGAGTGCATTTAGAAACTTTCATCCCGGAAGTAGAAGCATTTGCCCGAAGAACAAGTGCTACCTCAAGGAAACTAAGAAGGGATCTTTTTTAAGACATGGAGAGAGTAGGAGACAATGTGGGAAGGGACAACACGAACGAGAATGCGATAATCCAAGACAACGAAGGCGGAAGGATTGAAAATCCAACAACTAGGGTGCAATGAATTAGGGATGGATTCCGACCAAAACTAGACCGAAACTTTGGAGGAATCACTCATGTTCCAATCAACACCCTAAATTTCGAGTTGAAGCCCGCTTTAATTTCAATGGTTCAACAAAATCAATTTGGAGGATTGCTGTCGAGGATCCACATGCCCATCTCACTCATTTCATGCAAATATGTGATACTATCAAAATGAATGGAGTCTCGGATGACGCAATACGCTTACGATTGTTTCCATTGTCTTTGAGAGAGAAGGCAAGAAATTGGCTTGGGACTTTAGCTCCCGGAAGTATAAAGACATGGGAAGAATTGAGCGAAAAAATTTTGTTCAAATTTTTCCCACCCAACAAGACAATGAAGCTAAAAAGTGAGATTATTCAATTTCATCAATTAGACTCCGAACCGTTATATGAAGCTTGGGAACATTTCAAAGATCTACTAAGGTGATGCCCTCAATATGGTTTCCCCGAAGACCAACAAATGTGTTCTTTTACAATGGTCTTATGGGAGAAATACGAAATTTTATTGATCCTTCCGCAGGAGGGGCATTGCTAGCAAGGAGCGCTGAAGAGGCTTATGGATTGATAGAAGAAATGGCTATGAATAGCTACCAATGGCCGATGGAAAGAGAAAATATTAGAAGGGTGGCTGAGATCTGATTCGGATCCTATCAAGGCACTAACCGCGCAAATGATGATGTTAACTACTCAATTGGGAGCTCTAACAAAAGGAGGTGATTCTAATATAGCTTCTCAAGGAAGTTCAAGTTCACTACCATCCGACCCATTGGAGGAGGCACATTACATTAATAATCGGAGTTACAACAATTTTTGGAATAATCCACCGCCGGGTTTCTACCATCCCTCCAACCGAAATCATGAAAGTTTTAGCTATGCTAATCCAAAGAATGCCTTGCAACCACTGGCCGGATTCAAAGTGTCGAATGGTGAGATAATTGAAGAAGCAAAACCGACGTCAAATCTCGAGAATATTTTAGCTACTTTTATGATGGAGACAAAAAGTCGATTTAGTCGAGATGAGGAAAAATTAGACAAAATCGAAGGCCATGTCACTCAATTAGCTACCACCATGGGAGCTCAAATGAAAAATCTCGAAACTCAAATTGGACAATTGGATAAAGATGTCGGGAGTCAATATCACCGGGGACAATTTCCGAGTAATACCGAAGTGAATCCAAAAGAATCTTGTCAAGATATCACCTTAAGAAGCGGTATGAATTATGAAGGGCCAAAGATGTCAATGGTCCAACAAAAAGAGGGAGTCAAGGAGGATCAAATCGAAATTGTAGAGGAAGAAGGGAAGCATGATACATCAAAGGGGGCTGAGAAGCCTAAAATATCTTCTAACTCTACTCCTAACGTTCCCCTCCCTTTTCCTCAACGTTTCAAAAAGAAAAAGCTAGATGCACAATTCGCAAAGTTTTTGACATCTTCAAGAAATTAATATCAATATTCCTTTTGCAGACGCTTTGAAATAAATGCCTAACTATGCAAAGTTCTTGAAGGATGTGATTTCAAGAAAAAGAAATATGGAAGAGCATGAGATGGTTAAACTAACCGAAGAATGTAGCGCTATTATCCAATGCAAATTACCTCAAAAGCTTAAGGATCCCGGAAGCTTGACCGTTTCATGCACCATTGGAAATGTTTCATTCGATAAAGCTTTGTGTTATTTAGGTGCTTCGATTAACCTTATGCCCTTATCTTTTTTCAGGAAATTAGGTGTCGGAGAAATGAAAGCCACAATGGTCATGTTACAATTGGCGGATCGATCCATAACACACCCCAAGGGGATTGTTGAAGATGTGCTCGTAAAAGTCGACAAATTTATATTTCCAGCGGATTTTGTCGTTCTCGACATGGAAGAAGATGAAGACCTACCACTTATCCTTGGAAGTCCATTTTTAGCAACGGGAAAGGCTCTTATTGATGTTGAAAGGGGAGAATTAACACTACGTATTAACAATGAGCATTTTCTATTTTCTATATTTAAAGCTATGAAATTTCATGATGATATGGAATATTGCAATGTTATTGACCATATAAGCTTGTATGGAAAGAAAAAAACCTTACACTCATTGTCTTCGGATCCATTAGAGTTTGCTCTTACGAACTCATGTTTTTCTAGTGATTTAACTTTGGAGTTTGACAATTCTGACTTGTTTGATTATGTTTGTGAATTGAATTCTGTACAGGAAGAACCGCAAATCAATAAATCCGATGATTTTGACAAAGAGGAGCATGAAGTAGTTGCGGAAATCAAGCTGACGGACGACTCAATCGTGTCGAATAACACGGTTCAAAATTTTGAGTCCGTTTCATCTCAATCGGATGTATCTCAACCAAGCTTGGACCTTAAAGCCCTTCCAGAACACCTCAAGTATGCATTTCTAGATGATAACAATACCAATCCGGTAATTGTATCCTCTTCACTTTCATCTACTCAACTAGATAAATTGCTTCGTGTATTGAGAGCACATAAGTCGTCTATAGGATGGTCTATCTCAGATTTGAAGGGAATTAGCCCTTCAATATGTATGCATAGGATTTTGCTTGAAGAAAATTTTAAACCTAAATTGCAAAATCAATGAAGACTTAATCCCATAATGAAAGAAGTGGTGAAAAAGGAAGTGCTCAAACTATTAGATGCCGGAATGATATATCCAATTTCCGATAGTGAGTGGGTGAGTCCTATGCAAGTTGTGTCAAAAAAGGGAGGGATGACCGTAACCAAAGACGAGAAAGATGAATTAATTGTTATGAGGGCAGTTACAGGATGGCGAGTGTGTATAGACTATAGGGCTTTGAACGCGGCTACTCGCAAAGACCATTTTCCCCTTCCCTTTATTTATCAAGTGCTTTATAGATTGGCGGGGCATGAATTTTTCTATTTTCTTGATGGATATTCAGGGTATAATCAAATCTACATAACACCGGAAGATCAAGAAAAAACGGCTTTTACATGTCCTTATTGAATTTATGCTTATCGTAGAATGTCGTTTGGCTTATGTAATGCCACAACCACTTTTCAACGTTGCATGATGGCTATCTTTCATGGTTTGATCGAGAATATAATGGAAGTATTCATGGATGATTTTTCGGTGATTGGAAATTCGTTTGATCATTGCTTGCATAATCTCACTTTAGTTTTGCAGCGATGTGAAGATACTAATCTCGTGCTAAATTGGGAGAAATGTCACTTTATGGTGCAAGAAGGAATTGTCCTAGGCCGTAGAGTGTCTGCCGCTGGTTTGGAGGTTGATAGGGCAAAAATTGTCGCCATTGAAAAACTTCCCCCATCGAAGAATGAAAAGGCAATTAGGAGTTTTCTTGGGCACGCGGGTTTTTATAGGAGATTCATAAAAGATTTTTCAAAAACCACCAAACCTTTGAGTAAATTATTAGAAAAATATACCGCTTTCATTCCTTCTAACGAGTGTTTGCAGGCATTTGAAACATTAAAAAAGGCATTAGTGAGTTCTCATATCCTCGTAGTACCGGATTGGTCTCAATCTTTTGAGATCATGTGTGATGCAAGTGATTATGTGGTCGGAGCCATGTTGGGACAACGTCGTGAGAAACTTTTTCGGGCTATTTATTATGCAAGCAAAACATTGGATGGAGCCCAGCAAAATTACACAACAACGGAGAAATAAATGCTCGCCGTGGTATTTGCTTTTGACAAATTCCTATCATACTTAATTGGGATAAAGACGATAGTACACACGGAACACGTAGCTATCAAGTACTTGTTCGAAAAGAAAGATTCTAAACCTCGCCTAATTCGATGGATTCTTCTTTTACAAGAGTTTGACGTGGAAGTTCGAGATAGGAAAGGTTGTGAGAATGTGGTGGCAGACCACTTATCTCGCCTCGAGTATAAGAAGGAGGAGGAGCCCGAGATCTAAGGGATTAAAGAAGAGTTTCCGGATGAGCGGCTTTTTATGGTAGAAGCTAAATTTCCGAGGCTTCTGACATTGTTAATTTTTGGTCGCAGGTGTGCTACCCCCGGATTTATCTCATTATCAAAAGAAGAAATTCCTCCATGATATCAAGTTCTATATGTGGTATGACCCACTATTTTTTAAGAGATGTGCCGACATGATAGTGAGGAGATGTGTGCCGCAAGAGGAATGGGATGAAATTCTTCAACAATGCCATTCTTCACCAACCAGAGGACATTTTGGAGCAACACGGATTGCTGCAAAGGTATTGCAAAGCGGATTTTATTGGCCTACATTATACAAAGATTGCTATCTCTTCATTCAACAATGCGATAGATGCCAACGAGTGGGGAATATTTCAAGGCGGCATGAGATGCCCATGACCAACGTAATTGAGGTTGAACTCTTTGAAGTCTGGGGCATCGACTTCATGGGTCCATTTTCCTCATCATTTGGGAATAAGTACATTCTACTAGCAGTCGGGTACATATCTCGATGGGTCAAGGCAATTTCTTCCCCAACAAATGATGCTCAAGTAGTAATGAAATTTTTAAAGAAGAGCATTTTTTTGTCGATTTGGAACTCCAAGAGCGTTAATCAGTGATCGGGGATCGCATTTTGTTAACAAAATCATGGATAAACTCCTTTAGAAATATGGGGTCCGATCAAAGAAATCATTGGCCTATCATCCACAAGCAAATGGACAAGCCGAAGCGGCTAACAAAGAGATCAAATTAATCCTGGAAAAGACAATGAGTACATCTCGGAAAGATTGGTCGTCCAAGCTCGACGATGAACTTTGGGCTTATCGTACGGCCTACAAAACTCCTTTGGGAACATCTCTCTATCAACTCATATTTGGGAAATCATGTCACCTACCTTTGGAATTAGAGCATAAGGCGATGTGGGCGGTAAAAAGAATAAATCTGGATTTTGAGGCCGTCGGAAAGAAAAGATTGCCAGAGCTAAACAAGTTAGAAGAATTCCGGGATGAATGCTACGAAAACTCTCGAATCTGCAAAGAGAGATCTAAAATATGGCACGACAAGATGATCGTAAAACGTGAATTTATGCTGGAGCAACAAGTACTTCTCTATAATTCAAGATTAAAATTGTTTCCCGGAAAATTAAAATCAAGATGGTCAGGGCCATTCGTGATCAAGAAAGTACTTCCACCCGGAGTAGTCGAGCTCATGAGCAGAGATGAAGAGCTATTTAAAGTTAACGGACAACGAGTCAAACATTACTATCATCCAAATCAAAAGGAGGCCGTGTCCGTAATAACTTTAATCGAGCCATAAGAACTTCCCGTTGAAGACGTCCGGCTGAAGACGTTAAACTTAGCGCTAATTGGGAGGCAACCCAATAGTTTTTTTTCGCACTTTATTTTTATTTTTACTTGATATAGAACTAACTGGTTCAACCATTGATGTTCAAATTCGCAGGAAAAAGACCCGAGGACAAAACTGCACTTTCCAGGCCTGTATGACACGGGCCGTGTCATTTGACATGGTCGGGTCATGCAGGCAGACCATTTCTCATTTTCTGTGCATGTACGACACGGCCCGTGTCATATGACACGGTCGGGTCAGGGGTCCAGTCGATTTTCACGTTCCACGCTAGTACGACACGGGCCGTGTCATATGACACGGTCGGGTCGGGAGTCCAGGCGAAACTTGGCAGCCGTGTCATTTGACACGGGCCGTGTCAATCGGGCGGTATAAAAAGCTGGACATGACCGACCCCCTATTCATCATCTTCTCCCAAAAAAAAAAAATTTCCCCTTCTTCCCCAATCTTAAACCATACCTCCCATACCGTTCAAATTCATAAAAATCAAGCAAAGTTTGTGCTAAATTAACATAGTAACAAGGTTTTCATCATTATTCCACAATCCAAGAGCTTCAAAGGGTAGCAATCGGATGAATTCATCCGGTTTTTGGGTCGTATTTTTTTCGAAATTTTCTTCAATTTTTACTCCAAAATCAAGGTATGATTCACGATTTTGGATGGTTTAATTCTTCATTACATTGAGATTGTGTGAACTATAAATTATTGAGCAATTTAGGGTTCTTATGTTGAACTTTTGTTGGAATTTTTTATGAGTAAAAATATGTTGAAATTTTGTTGGTGATTTTCGTGAATTGCATGTTGGACTTATATGATTGAGAGATTGTATTACATGTTTGAAATTATTGGGATGTTATATACAATGACGATTGGTGTTGAAATTTACATTTGGGGTATTTTTGAAGAAACGATTATTTTGGGGTAAATGTGCAATTAGTAATAAGTTTGGGGGAGCGTATATTATCGAAAAATAGTGAGTTTGAGTTTTTGTGAAACAAATGATAATCGATGAATTTCTTGCAGAGAAATGGCCAGAGGTCGAGGACGAGGAAATGCCCAACAGAGACGTGGTGCGGTTCAAAGGGGACGAGGAAGACCCGCAACGAAAATTGAGCAACCGGCGAGAATACCGGCTCAAGGGGCTGTTGAGACGCCCGAAACTTATGGAATTGAACTCCCTCCAAGCCGCCTAGCACGGTGGGAGATGTTGGGATAGAAAAAAATGCTCCCAACTAGATGTCCGATGAAGAATGCATGACGGCTATGGGAATAAAAGACGATGTCATGAAGTTGCTGGAAAGAATAAGCTGGAAGACGATAATGACACAGCATTGGCCCACCTACCGCTGCCTCACTTTGGAATTCCTTAGCACGCTTACGGTTAAAAGAGACCCAATCACTCATGAGCCAACCACTTTGAAATTTCGTCTAGACAACAAGAACGAAAAACTATCTCCCGGCGAATTAGATGTCATATACGACACTCGAAGGTACGGAGAATACCGAATCAATCGGTTCGAGTGTGAGACATATTGTCGGGCAATGGTTGAGTACCCGGGGAGCGAGGCACGTCCTTACATCCCAAAGTCAACCAAAGGATCCTCTATTCGCAATCCTATCCTCCACTATCTACACAAAGTAATTGCGAGCACTATCTTCGGCCGGAAAGAAACAGGGCCAATCACTCAACGAGAGTTGTACGTTCTATCTCATATGCTCAACGGGACGGATCCAACAACCGGAGCTATATTAATGGATCATTTTGAGGATGTTGCTACTAAATCGAGAGGGGATATTTGGATAGGGGGTTTAATTACCCATATCGCACTTCATCTTGATGTATCACTAGACAACCGAACTCCCCTTCCGGGAAATATGCTCCTATCTTTGCAAGTCATGAAATTGATGAATATCCTGGATTATGACTCTTGTGTTATATTCCTCCAGAATGACGACGATCATTTCCTACTCCCGAATACAACTCTGACGACGATTGATAATATTCGGGATTTAGGAAATATACAAATGGCCACGGAGGCGCATAAATTGGCCCGTGAAGCAGCTGGATTGATCTCTCCTGGTGATAGACACTTTGCTCGAAATGTTCGTCCTAGGCGTACAGAAAATGAGGATAGAGCCGAGAGAATGCAAGAAGAAGATAGAGCGGAAAGAATGGAGGAGGAATTTGCTTATGAGAGAGGCCCAGAAGACGAGGAAGAGGAAGAAGAAAGAGAGAGGGAATGGCCCGAGTCATCTAGACAGGCCGAATCAAGACATGCTACATCTCGTTCATCACTTAGAGCGAAATTTGAGGACTTCCGATAGGAGACTCGACAAAAACACGAGGAAATCCGACAGAAACCAGATGAGCTTGGACAGAAACAAGATGAGATGGGATAGAAACAAGACGAGATGCTGACCTTAATATGAAAAATGCACGAATGGCATGTCCAACAAGGCCACTGCCCTCCACCAAATCAGTAGAACCGGTTGTAAGTACTTCTTGACCCAAAATTTTTATTGTTTAAATATTATACCCCTTTCGTGTGTATACTCTTTAATCCAAGTTTGGGGGGAGATATTGGGTCAATAAATACTTATATTGTTTGTTTGTTTTTATTGTCTTTTGGATTTTGGTGTGATTTTGATTTGCGTGTTTGGTGTGATTTTTTTTTTTTCCGAAATTTTGAATTTTGGTGTGTTTTATTTTTGTTTTGAACTCGGTGTGTTTGGAGTATCATGAACTTGGATGAAACTCGAAAGAATGAAATCTTGTCTTGGAGGCCTCGGGATTTATTTTGTTATTTTGATATGCAAATCGAGGATAATTTGAAGAGGAAAAATTGTAGAATAATCAAAAGGGTGTGAAATTGAATAAATAGTTTAATACCTTGGAAATATGAACAACTCTAACTTGTGAGCTTTTGAGCCTCCATGCATCATTAAATATGCAAGTTTCATTGTCAAGTGTACCATTCATGTTTTAAGACTCTATAACTTGTCTTGGTATTTTATTCGAAACTACAAGTGTGTGTGTGTGTGCAAATTAGTGAAAGTGATTTTAGGCGATTTTTTTGATTAGCCCTTCAAACCTTTTGGACTACCCGACAATTTTTTAACTCCCTAGTTAGCCCAATTGAGCTTGTTGTGTCGAGATTTATACACCTCAACAGGCGATCGGCACAAATACCGGGCGACCGAACCAGAGTCAAATAGACCAAAGGCAGACTTGCCGATCGAAGGACCCAGAACAGGACCCAGCGCCGAGCGATCGACTGCCAAGGCGATCGTCTCCCGGCAACTAGCGATCGTCCCAAGTGCCCGATCATAGACGACCGCCTCATGCCACGTAAAGCCAACATCTGTCAAGTCTGCGAAGGCCGGATCTCCGGATAGAAGCCCGCGTGCAGATCCGGAAAAGGTGTTGTAGGATAAGGCCCTTTTGACCCCAGCCTGTCACCATCTTCTCACTTACCGACAGATCCGCCGAAAGGTCCAAGGTGGGACCTCCCGAGACAGCGACAAGAGACGTGTGTTGTTCTCTCATTGGTTCACACAGTTGGCTGCCAGCTGCAACCGCAGAATTTAAGGCAATCAGTCCATGTGCTAAAGACGATAGCTCCCTTATTATAATACAGGAAAGGCGATCGCCCGTCAGGATTAAGACATCACAGCTCCTCCTATAAATAGGGGGCTTCCTGCACTTGGAAAATGGTCGGCTTTTCTGTCTGCTTTTCTCTCGGCTTTTCTCTCTTAGAACCTCTTAACCAAAAGACGGTCGGCAGAAACGAGAACTCCCTACAGTTCAAGAACTCACAGAGCAGCACTCAAGAGCTAGATAGCTAGGGTCTTTTACACTCATTGTAATTGCACTCTTACATTAATATTTGTACTCCAACGTATTCGTATTAATAACATCTCGCGAGAGCATTCAAGCCCGGGCCTAACAAACCCGGCAAATCTTGTGTTATTTACTTCCCCACGGACGTGCTCTCACATTTTGTTTGTTACTTATCCATTCCAGCATATCATCTCCGGATAATATTTTGGGTAACAACAATTGGCACTAGAAGAAGGGGATCTTAACCTGCATTTTCATTCCGACCGTCTCGAAGAACACTCACTGTTCTCCGGGGCATATACTTGAAGAAACACTCACTGTTATTCAAAGAAAAACCTTCAGAATAATGACGTCTGCCACCCCATCAAAGAGAGCCACTCTCCGATCCGCCGCACGTCTCACTCCGGCTCAATCCGAGCCCCAACCTACGACGGAGGGTAGCCGCGGCGGCGTGAGACTCTCGATCCCGCCCTCGAGGGACGGCCCTAGCCTCTCGCTCGATCAGTTCCAATCCGCGGAACAGATCGAGGGGGCCATGGCCATCCTGTGGGAGCGACGGAGAGCATGCGGTGCGCCCGCTATTACCCCATCAGCCATTCGCCGTGCGAGCAAATAGAAGCTCAAGGGGTTACTCGTCGAGCAATCATCAGGAAGCTCCGATTCACGAGCAGAAGCACTCGCGAGGCGGGACAGTTCCGTTTTCAGCTGCTAGGAAGGGACCCATCATGGCGATCGGGGCATTCTGGCCCCAGCCATGAGACGACGGAGCCCGAATCCGTCACCAGGAGTTCGGCATACCCAACTCCCATTAGGCAGGTCGGTCACTTGGCTCCCCATCGCCAAAGAACCAATATCGGAGGCGACGACCTCATCGCCTACCGCGGAGCTAGGAGATTGGTACACGATCGCCTCGGCTCCCGCTCCGAGAGCCAAACCACGAGCGACCAAGCTACGGCGATGGACGCAATGCAACGCCAACTCGATGGCATGAAGGCGCTCCTAGAAACTAGGGCAGACGCCAAGAGAAAGATCGTCGGGCCAAGTGAGCCGCTCGCGGTCCAGATCGAACTCGGCCCCATACAACCAAGAATCGCCCCTCCCCAGACACCTTTGTATGAGGGGAGATCGGACCCCGAGGCTCACCTGAGCAAGTTCCGTATATACATTACTGGATGCGGGGCATCAGACGCGACCATGTGCCAAATATTCCCGTTAACATTGGGCGAACCGGCCCATAGGTGGTACATCTCACTGCCACCGCGATCAATCAGTTCCTTTGAACAACTGGCGAGCGATTTCACGTCATACTTCGCCGCCAAGATCGCTCGACCAGAAGGTCCCCACCGCATGATGAAAATCAGGCAAGGGGAAACCGAGTCCGACGAAGACTACATCAACCGGGTGTATGAGATAATCCTCAACGGCGAGCCCATAAGCGACGAGGTCGCCCTCTACTCGGTCCTAGGGGGATTCAATGGTCTTTCGCCCATGTTCAGGCACCTTACGAAGGACATCCCCCCAACCTACGTGATCTTCCGCGCCAAGGCCGCAGACTTTTTGGCCAGGTGGAGGTTGCTCGCCCTTTGCCAAGACGAGGGGGTAGAGACGGCGATCGCCAATTCCAACAAGGCAGTCGCCAAGCCACCCGATGATTTCAGGACCTTCGAGGATGTGGAAGCCCATCTCTACCACAACCTCAATCTATCTTCGGCTCATATTTTCTACGCCATCCAGGGGCGCGAGTGGCTAAGCAAGCCGAAGGCGGTAAAGGACCACAGTCATCTAGACCGCAACAAATTTTGTGCTTACCACAAGAGTCCCGGCCACAACACCGATCAATGCCGCGACCTCCTCAAACAACTCTGGAGATTGTTCGAGGAGGGCAAGCTGGACAGTCTAGTAACTTATCCGGAACCCCGGGCGGAAAGTATCAAGTGCCGCGATCGGCATCAGAACGACGATCACCAGTCTCCCAATCCGATCGTCAGAATCAAACACGGCGAGCCAGAGGATTCATAAGAGTCGATCCTCTCGATCAACCCCGGCGGCCAGATCATTATGCTTCAATCAAGAGGTGGAAACTTCGGAGGTCTTTACCCAGTTCCCACCATGTCAAACCAAAGGCCACTGCCCAAAGCAACGTCTCTAAAAAAATAGAGGACTCACTCACCATCTAAAGTTCATCATCCAACATGATGGACCTAGGCACGAGATCTCCTACCCCCATCACAACGTATACCGTCGAGGACCGCCATCTAACATGACGACCCGAGGTAGAAAAGTGCTAAAAATCCGCGTACATGGAGTCAATTAATTCGACAACACCCTGTGCAAGGACTCCTCCAGACCAAGACCGCTCGCCCTTCGTTTAAATACGAGGCGGGCGTAGCCTAACGGAGGACCCTCACAATAAAGTGAGTCGCAAGACAAACCTACAGGTGGAAAGTCACTCGCGCACAAGACACGGTCATGGAGATCGGTCCATCGAACTCCGCGACCGTGCACGGTTCCTCTAAGTCGAAACAATCGGCCTTCCACGAGGAATCTGCAAAATTGAAAATCACAAGAGCAAGAATGAAGATAGCCTGCCAAACGATTGGGTCGCCCGTCATTATCTTAAACGATCGCCAGTGGAGCCACCTCACCCCATGTCTTCAGCATCGGAGCAAGCTGGGGGACAATTGTTGTGTCGAGATTTATACACCTCAACAGGCGATCGGCACAAATACCGGGCGATCAATCCAGAGTCAAATAGACCAAGGCAGACTTGCCGATCGAAGGACCCAGAACAGGACCCAGCGCCGAGCGATCGACTGCCAAGGCGATCGTCTCCCGGCAACTAGCAATCATCCCAAGTGCCCGATCATAGACGACTGCCTCATGCCACGTAAAGCCAACATCCGTCAAGTCTGCGAAGGCCGGATCTCCGGATAGAGGCCCACGTGCAGATCCGGAAAAGGCGTCGTAGGATAAGGCCCTTTTGACCCCAGCCTGTCACCAGCTTCTCACTTACCGACAGATCCACTGAAAGGTCTAAGGTGGGACCTCCCGAGACAGCGACAAGAGACGTGTGTTGTCCTCTCATTGGTTCGCACAGCTGGCTGCCAGCATCAGCTGCAGACTTTAAGGCAATCAGCCCATGTGCTAAAGACAATCGCCCCCTTATTATAATACAGGAAAGGCGATCGCCCGTCAGGATTAAGACATCCCAGCTCCTCCTATAAATAGGAGGCTTCCTGCACTTGGAAAATGGTCGGCTTTTCTGTCTGCTTTTCTCTCGGCTTTTCTCTCTCAGAACCTCTTAACCAAAAGACGGTCGGTAGAAACGAGAACTCCCTACAGTTCAAGAACTCACAGAGCAGCACTCAAGAGCTAGATAGCTAGGGTCTTTTACACTCATTGTAGTTGCACTATTACATTAATATTTGTACTCCAACGTATTCGTATTAATAACATCTCGCGAGAGCATTCAAGCCCGGGCCTAACAAACCTGGCAAATCTTGTATTATTTACTTCCCCACGGGCGTGCTCTCGTATTTTGTTTGTTACTCGTCCATTCCAGCATATCATCTCCGGATAATATTTTGGGTAACAACAGAGCTTAAAGCCTATTTCTTGTTAGCCACATTATGAGCTTTCCGTTCCGATAAATTATTTTTCCCTATACTTGAGCTTGTTAGAACTACTTGTTAAAAGAATGGAATAATATTTGTGGAGACGAATGGGAATATATTATCATTGTTCAAGATGGAGTTGGTTCTAAATGATTTATCAAAATAAAAGGTGATGTAGAAATGTTGTGATGATGATGTTGTCCGCTCTATGAAAAATCACACGGAGTTTACATGAATAAAGGGCAATAAAAATGAAGAGGCGGAAATAAAAATTAAATGGAGCGATAAGGAGAAAATAAAATAAATGGAGCGATAAGGGGGAATGAGGTTGCGATTTTTATTTTCAAAAAAGGCGGTTATTGCAATTCAAGGAGTTGAATGAAGCAAATTCGAGGGGGAAACAAATTTTTGAAGTTCAAATTGAGCGAAGTGATTACTGTGATGTTCTAATTTGCTCAAGTTAAGTCACTTTAAGCCATATTTATCCTACCCCGACCAAAAAGCCTACATTACAACCAATAAAGTCCTTTTTGATTCACCAGATTTGCATGCACAACCAGTGATAGAGATGTAGATGATTGGAAAGTCTATGGGGATTCTTATTTCATTGAATGAGTTTTGAGCGTCACTTATCCCATTATACACTTTGAGAGTGAGGGAATACACTTGACCGGTGAGGTTCGTATTATTCAAGTATTAGCTATGATGTTAAAGAAGCACCCCAGAGATTTGAATACTTTATAGAACTCAACTTATTTATTTCTTGAGGCGTATTGATGAATTTTCAAAATAATCCTTTGAGGTATGTTGAGGGATGAGTTCCCTTAAGAGTGGTTATTTTGAAGTGCATTGCTCGGGCGATCAAGACTCAAGTTTGAGGGATTTTTATAATACTCATTTTTACACATATTTTTGCAAAGATTTTCCGGATTTTAAGATCCTAAAATGTGTAGAATTGTGTCGTTTGTGCTCTTATTGTGTCTATTGGACTCGATCACGCTTGGGTACGTTTTATTGATTTTATAGGTACTTTATGGACATTAATCAAGCAAGAACGAAGTCTCAAACCCCAATACATATCAAGCAATGCGGAAACGAGAGATCAAGCCTAAAAAAGAGGAAAAACGGAGTCAAAAAGGACCAACACAGGCTCGGTTGTTTCATTTGACACGGGCCGTGTCACTGGCTTGGTCGTGCCACAATGACACGGTCGGGTTTCATATCCAGGCGATTTTGTCAAATCCGGAAGAATAGGACATGGGCCGTGTCATTTGACACGACCGTGTCACTGGCTCGACCGTGTGATATGACACGGTCGGGTTCCTTCACCAGAAGCAGATGCGGATTCTAGAACAGTATGACACGGGTTGTGTCATTTGACACGGGCCGTGTCACTTTTCGGTGGAAAAATCACGTTTTGACATTTTTGCAAGATTTGAGCAAGAAAAATGGTATTTTGGCTTTATAAAAAGGCTCTATGGCTGGACTTATGGAGGATATCCTGAGATTGGAGAGAGAGAAAAACACAAGATTGAGAGCTTTTCATCCAAAAAGAAGGAGATTTGAAGAAACCAAGGAAGAACAAAGCAAGAAGACTTGAAGGCTTGATGCGAGTTCATTCAAGACACCATTCGAGTTTTATCTTATCCCTATCTTTTACTTATTTTGTTGTTTCATTTAGCATGAACATGATGAACATGATATTTATTGATATTTCTTTCATTACCATGTCCGGCTAAACTTCTTAGATTCCAGGCATGGGAGTACGTTGATTCATGTTGTTTTTGAGGGATTAATGATTATATATATCTAGTGTGATTTCTTTATCAAATACTTGGTTTTAATTCATGTTAGAACACTTGATCAATGTTTTTACATGTTTAACTTAATTGCTAATAATTCGAGAGAAGAGGGCATTAATAGGTTTCGAGTATTTGACGTAGTAAATTACGAGATTGAGAAATCGGTGATCAACTATGATGATATTTAATCTTATGAACATTTTGGAGTTAGAAAATTTATAATAGACGGAGACGTTGTTATAGGTTGTTTAATCTACGTTTTAATGCATCACGAGAGAGACTTTAGAATATTGTTGTGATTATGATTTTGGAGACGCACTTAGAACCCTTCGATATCAATCCCGATTAAATGATTTACCTGAAGGTTATAAGCCCTTAAGATGCAAATGGATCCTTAAAAGGAAGTACAAGGCAGATGGGTCAATTGACAAGTATAAAGCTCATTTAGTAGTCAAAGGTTTCAAGCAGAATGAAGGGTACGATATTTTTGATACCTATTCACTTGTAATGAAGATTACGTCTATTCGAGTACTTCTCGCGATTGCTGCTTTGGACAATCTTGAGATTCATCAAATGGATGTTAAGACTGCTTTCTGAATGGTGATCTGGATGAAGAGATCTATATAGAACAACCTGAAGGGTTTGTAGTACCTGGACAAGAGAAAAATGTCTGCAAACTAGTTAAGTCTCTATATGGATTGAAACAAGCTCCATTATAGTGGCACTTGAAATTTAATAATTTAATGTTATCAAATGGTTTTAAAATAAACGAGTGTGATAAATGTGTTTATATTAAGAACACTAATAACGGCTATGTTATTGTGTGTCTTTATATAGATGACATGTTAATCATGGTAGCAGTACACAAGTGATTAATGACACTAAGAATACGTTAAAAAGAAATTTTGACATGAAAGACATAGGGCTAGCCGATGTGATTCTTGGAATGAAAATTTTAAGAAAATATGATGGAATCATCTTGACACAATCTCACTATTCCGAGAAAGTTCTCAAGAAGTTTAATGCTTTTGATAGCTTGCCGGATAAGACCCCAATAGAGTTAAATGTTCACTTGAGCAAAAATCGAGGGGAGCCCATTGCACAAGAAGAATATGCACGAGTCATTGGGTGTTTAATGTATCTTACAAATTACACTCGACCCGACTTAGCTTGCGCTGTGAACAACTTGAGTCGTTACACGAGCAATCCAAGCAAAGAGCATTGAAAGCTCTTGTTAGAGTCTTGAGGTACTTAAAGTATACTCAAAACATTGGGCTACACTATTCGAGATACTCCCCGGTACATGAAGGGTACTGTGATGCGAATTCGATACCTGATACGAAAAGTTCATTTTTTACAAGTGGTTACGTGTTTACCATTGGGGGTAAAGTTGTCTCGTGGAAGTCCAAGAAACAAACGTGTATAGCCCGATCCACCATGGAATCGGAATTCATAGATTTGGACAAAGCTGGTGAAGAAGCCGAGTGGCTTAGAAACTTTCTAGAAGATATTCCATGTTGGTCAAAGCCAGTGCCTGCAGTGATGATTCACTGTGATAGCCAAGCAGCTATTGGTAGGGCAAGAAGTAACGTGTATAATGGAAAGTCTCGACATATTCATCGACGCCATAATACCGTGAGACATTTGATCAAAAGTGGGGTTATCTCTATTGACTATGTGAGGTCATTAGATAATCTAGCGGATCCGCTAACTAAAGGGTTAAACTGTGATCAAATGAATAAATTGCTAGAGGGAATGGATTTAAAATCCACAAATTGAGAATTATCATAGTGGTAACTCAACCAAGATGACTGGAGATCCCAAGAACTTGGTTCAATGGAAAAACTAAGATATGAGAGTTCGTGTGAAACACTCACCTAAGTTTATTCCCCATAGAGCAATTGAGTGTTGAAAGCTTGCCTAGTGGTGAGGTTAAGTCTATGACTTTTAATGATTCCTAAAGACCTCGAGGAGGTTGAGTATGGCAAGATACTCGGTAAAAAATCACCTATATAAGTAAGAAGTGAGGGCCGCTTCATTAAATACACTTATGAATCCAAAGAGTGTCCAAGGCCCGCAAATGACATAAAACGTGAGAACAGATAAGGTTGAAGTGTTCAAGTGTTAGCACCATTATCTCGGTGCACGCCGTGGGGGAATAGTTCAAAGAATCACGCCACTAATCCGCCGGTGTATCCTATGGTGTTAACTATGAAAGGTTCAATGCCACGAACTACCTATCATTATACTTTAACGCCTCTTGAGGACTGAGCTTGTGTCTGTATATTGCATTTGGCTATTTTTCACTCATGTGGGGGATTATTGGAATCGTTAATGAATTTTATTTTATTTTGTAAAATTAAATATTATATGATCGGTCTACGTTCCGAGTAGATGATCGTGGTATATTCACTTTCTCTAAACCGATTCCCGACGAGTGAGAAATAGTGAATTAAAGTTTGTCACTTAATTGTGAATAAATGAGGGATGATTATCCCACATTGATTAATGAGCTATCATTGTTCAAGTATATAAGGAGTTTTCATTATTGATGTATTAATTAATAGCACATGTCAATAGGCTTAAAGACCACAGACGCGCACACGCGCGCCGCCGCCTCGCCTCGGCCGTGGCTGTGAGCCGCGAGTCGCGTGCCGCGAGCCTCGTGCCATGAACCGTGGACCTTGGACCTTGGCCTTGGACTTGGTCGTGGTCTTGGATATTGGATCTTGGATCTTGGCAATTGGTCTTTTGGCTGTTCTTTGGGCTTGGTCGTGGGCTAGGCCTTTTGGCTTGCTTAAAGAATTTTTGGACTAGCTCAACAATATTGTTGGGCTCGTATGTGCACATAAGGATGTCCAGGTACATCTCTCGAGCGGTCAAGGAGATGAATGCAGTCCAAGTGCATCCTGACTTTTTAAATTCAGTCAAATCGCAGCAGTAACCTCCCAGGTGAAATGAGGAGGAGTAAATGGTTGTTTGAGTTTTGAAACTCCTGACTTTTTGAATTTCGAATCTCCTGTATCAATGCAGCATAAATGCCCGCGTTATGACAGCCATTAGCTGTGTTAAATTACTGCAGAGTGAGATGGCCTATAAATAGGCATGCATCTCATTTTCATTAGTACATGCAATAATCGAAAATACACAACATTTCATACGTTAGCTTTCTGCGTACTCTGCATTTCATAAGTCAGCTTCGTCACCTCATTCCAGCTCGTCGGAGCTCGTGGGTTTGTGGTGCCACTACCTCCGAGACGAAGCCGTTTTATCTTTGGAGGCGATACGTCAGAACCAAGAGCACTACCGTGGCGTATTTCGTCTTGCGGATAGAGGATTCCCCGACTCGATATTAGTTTGTGGTTTTTCTAATTTTACTGTAATTTCAATTCAGTATCGAGTTTTGTAATTTCTATTTTTTTTCGAGTTGTAATTTTATTTTTCAGTTGTAATTTATTTTTTGTCCGGCAAGTTAGTTTTACGAAGTACATTTCCAACAAATGCATGGGCCATTTAAGATCAGCGTGTCTGCATATAAAAAACAACGTTGAAGTTCGGCAAGATTGTTAGGAAAAACAATCACCTCAGATCGATTCAATGATACCCGATCCTCAGACGATTGTTATTTGTTATTGAGAAGGTTTTGACATATATGCCAAATACAAGAAAGGAAAATCAGACGAGGATTCAAGGATTTATCATGTATCAAGACTCGTCAATCAAGATAAGTGAAGCTCACAAGACATGCCTTGAAGACTTGTGAAAAGATCAAGTATGGAAACTGTCTCGACATCCTAAATACGGTCATTCTCCATACGATTCACAAAAGGACAAGAAAGAACACAAGTCAAGTTCCGTTGAACAAAGAAGTATTTAAATACTCAAGGATAAAGTATTTAAATATCGCCTTCGATCTTCGTAATCCCGAAATCCGGATCATGTCATATTCCCGTTGAAGGAAATCTTATTCAAACGGACATCTCAACGGATACTTTCTTCGAGGCTATATATATCCTTGAAGACATTGAAGATCGACACCCCAAGTAATATAACTCTCAAAGCTATCAAAGTTATCATCCGAGCAAACATATCTCCGAGCAAACCGCAAGTTAAAACGAAAGAGATATACAAAGGCTCAAACATCAAGAACAAACTATCATCGATCTTGATATTCAAAGTCACGTTCTTACCGGTTACCTAACCTTTTACCTCTCGTAAAACCGAGCTCAGGTGAACTCAACAAGTTATTCCGACTGTGTGGGACGAATAAGGACGAAGCTTTGAACCGTGTGAAGAAGCTAGTCAAGAAGGAAGCTTTAACCAATCATGTGAAAGGTTGAAAGTGATATTCTTTGTATCAATCATGTGAACGATACAAGGATAGGTTTGTTTATAATTACGTAGTTGTGTACGCAGAATTATTTAATAAACTTTTACTCCCGTGTGGAGGACCGGTGGACGTAGAGGGGTTTACCTCGAACCACTTAAATTACCGTGTTATTTACCTTCGCTTTACCGTTTGAAATTACCGTGATATATTAAGTATACACCAAACACTTTGTTGTCAGTATCCACGGCAACTAATCGTATCCAAGACTTCCGCTACGCACTCGTATTTAGATTCCATACGCTTTGTTGTTTAAACTACTTTTCCAAACCGTATCCAGTATACTTAAGTTGCCAAGAAGTGGTATCGGAGCGGTTGATTCTAAAAGAATCAGTCGTATTTCTTTTAACCGAATCAGATTCAAATCACTTATTTTCAAAACAGTTTCTTTCATTCCTATATTATCAGTATGGATACCTCTATGATTAACAAAGTCCTTATGTTCTCTATTAACGAATTTGACGACTGGAGAATTAGAATGGAAGCTCATCTTGCAGCAATGCACGAAGAGATGATCTTTGTTATACAGAATGGTCCGATCAAGATTATGAAGGTCAATCCAGCCGCAAGGATTGAGGGCCAAGCCCATGCTGAAATGCTCGAGAAGGAACGCGAGCAATGGACAACCGATGAAAGGAAGCGAGCCAATCTAGACAATGTGGCTAAGAACGCGTTATTTGTCACTCTTGACAAAGGCACGTTCTCAAAGGTAAAGAGCTGCAAAATAGCCAAAGAAATCTGGGATAAACTCAAGTTAATTTGTGAGGGAACTGAGCTCTCAAAAGAAAACAAGATGCATCTTCTTTTCTGTTAGCCATCTCATAGAAACTCCAAAGTTAAGCGTGCTTGGCCTGGAGTAGTTATGGGATGGGTGACCCCCTGGGAAGTTTCTCAGGTGCGCGTGAGTGAGGACAAAGCGCGCTAGAAAAGACTCGTGTTGGTACAGTGAGGATAGTCTTCATCATTAGAAGAATCTAATGATGAAGTCTCACAGTTTCCTGAATGGAAATCTCAATCCGAACTTAGGAGACTCAATATGTGCACTATCGCTGTATTCTTAGCCCAGTCCGAACCTGTTTCGACCATAGACGCTCTTAACAACTCTCATTGGATTACATCTATGGAAGAAGAGCTTAACGGTTTCGAAAGAAACAATGTATGGTATCTTGTACCCAGACCGACACACCAATCGGTTATAGGAACCAAATGGGTATTTCGAAACAAAAAGGATGGAAATGGACTTATCATAAGAAACAAATCCAGACTAGTAGCACAAGGCTACTGTCAGGAAGAAGGAATCGACTATGATGAAACCTTCGCCCCGTAGCGAGACTAGAAGCCATCAGATATTTTTAGCCTTTGCCGCCCATAAGAATTTTATCGTATACCAAATGGACGTCAAGAGTGCTTTCCGAATGGAGAGCTTTGAAGAAGTTTATGTTGAACAACCACCGTGGTTTGCCAACACAGACGGTATCGATCTAGTTTACGAGGCTAAGGAAAGCTACCAGACGGACTTAAACAAGCCCCTAGAGCCCGGTACGAAACCCCGTCCCAAAGATTCTAACCAATAACGGATTTGAGAAAGGTGTCATTGACAAAACATTGTTCAAAATACGTGAAGGAGATGACCTTCTAATGGTACAAATTTATGTCGATGATATTATTTTTGGTTCAACTAACCTTGCTCTATGTCAAAGGTTCTCACATCTCATGCAAAGCAAATTTGAAATGAGTATGATGGGGAACTTAGTTATTTCCTAGGTTTGCAGATAAAGCAGATGCCTACAGGTATATTCATCAACCAGAGAAATACAAAGAAGGAGCTTCTCAACAAATTTGGAATGAACACTTCCAAATCCTCGCCAACCCCCATGAGCACTTCCGTGCAAATTAGTGCCGATGAAGCCAAAGCCGTTTGACCAATCACTCTACAGAAGCTCATTGGTTCGCTCCCGTACCTAACGGCTAGCAGTGCCCGATATCCAGCTTTGTTGGAGTGTGTGCGAGATACCAAGTTGCACCTAAGGAATCACACTTCAATACGGCTAAACGAATCCTGAAATACGTTAAAGGAACAATGATGCAGGATCGTGGTATCCTAAGGAAGGCGGATTCGATTTAGTTGATACAATGACTGGATCTCTGAGGTCGCAAGCTAGATAGGAAGAGTACAAGTGGAACTTGTCACTTTCTTGGACCTAGACTCGTATCTTGGTTCAAGAAGAAGCAATTGGCAAATTCTCTTTCCACGGCCGAATCGTAGTACTATGTCATTGGTAGTCGCCGTATGCAGATCCTTCGATGCAAGAACAACCGCCGATTATGGAATCGATGCTAGAGAGACTCCAATCATGTGTGATAGCACGAGTGCAATTGCAATCACGCACAACTCGCTTTTGCACTCGCGCACTAAGCATATCAACATGAAGCATCATTTCATCAGAATCATGTCGAGAACAAGGATGTTCGCCGAAAAAGTCCATACGTACATCCACCGGGCCGACATCTTCACCAAGCCTCTCGACACGCAAGATTCAACATGCTAAGAACAGAATTGGAAATACTACAATGCACTTCGTAAGTAAATTTACCGCTTTTACTCAACAATTGAGGGGGAATGTCAGAAGACCCGTGAATACAAGATTCAACATTAATTATCCGTACACTCGTAAACATCAATACAAGATCAGAGCGAACGAAGGCATATGAATACTACAATGATGTGTGCAATAATTAAGGGGGAATATCAGTAGACCCATGAATACAAAGATTAATCCAACTATTGCCGTATGGAATTTAAAACCTATTAGTACCTTTTTAAGGGGAACGTCAGATCGACGGAGAACAAAGACATACTATAGGATTTTGATTCAAGATATAATATAATATTATTTCCTTTTAAAATAATTTTTGTCCATGTGCCCTGCTTTATGTCAAACATCATGTTCATTAAATGTCTTACACGACATCCGACAATCAATCTCAAAAGCCGCGATGTTTTCAAATTGATTATTATTTTTAAACCGCTTTTAGGCATTTAGGTATTCAACCTATGTCAAGTGGGACCCGCAGATTTTAAAACCTCGTTAATGGATTAGCGTACGCTTATACTAAATCCATCCCGACTGCCGATTTCAAAACGGTTCCCATCCCTTAAAATCGACCATTCGTACTGCAAACCCTATTTCGCCGCCCAAGTATAAAAGGATCAGATTCGCCATTAGAGACTCTTTACGCATTCTCGCAATTACAAGAGATCTCAAGCAAACAAATTCTACATATTCTCTCGCATATTCATCTGCGAATTTCTACTGTTTTCTTACACCTTCGCCTTAAGAAAACATCCATGGCTAGTCAATCTTCATCCCCTGCTCAAGAAGACCTCCAACATCATTGATGGACGGATCTTCTCGAAACCGTCATCATCGAGCGTATCATCTCTCGAAACCAACGACGCAAGCGATGGAGTATATCATTACTCGTCTTGAACAACAAGGTCTTTATCGCTGGAAGCAAAACCGCCGACAAATACGACGCTCATCCGGTTGAGGAATTCTACTCAACGCCGCCGCTCGCTTTCTCTCACTAGCCTAGGAGGACATGTTGCCGACATCACCGCAATACCCAAGGAGTGCAAATCGCATAGATAGCGACCTACTTGTAAAATCTCTACAGTCGCCCGACGGCCCGACCATGGACCACCTTGAGACGTTTGGGTCTCAAGGGCTGATTACCAAGTTTTATGGACTATTTACCGGGTCCAAAGTGGTTGATATGGTGACAACCACGTGCCACAAGAAAAATTTTCTTCTTCATTTCGTTTATCTCCACGATTTCGCCCAGATCATTGAAAATCGAACCTATGCTCGAGATGTGCACGAATCTTAGGTTCAATGATGGTAGCTATCTTGACTGTGAAAAGGTCAACTGGTGTCAAATCATTTTGAAACGTCTTCGTGAAGAGGTGTGCAAACCGCCACCCAAAAGAAATCGTTCGTTTAATGCTAAACTACATTCTCGACGAAGTGCGGAGTCAAGCAATCCGCCGATGCTAAGAAAAACAGACCACGGATATATTTAGGAGGCGTCAAACCCTCTCGCCTATAACCAGAGCACAATGCATGCCAACCACCCAAGAACACGTCACATGCCTATTTCTCGACAAACCCAGAGACGAAACCGTGAAGGTCCCCGAATTGGAATCTTCAAAGAAGAAGCGCAAGCGTTCTCACAAAGAAGAAGCACTCACGATAAGAATTCGAAGAAGAGACTCGGAGGCTCTCAAAAATCAAAGCCAAACACTCCGAGGATGTCTCGCCCGTGGCGCAACCCACTGATATAGCACCCTGTGGCCCAACCCTCGCGAAGAGGTGTCTCCTACCGCATCGACGGTAGATCCCGAGCCCTTGGCGCTACGACGGATTTAGAGACATCTCGCCAACATTCAAGACGTTAGCACGTCGGCCGCCCATTCGAGCCAAAGCTACTTCTCCTCTACGGATTCCACACCCGCACAGATCCAATTTCCTTCGGCACCATCCTCGCAAGGAGTCCATCTTCCGTGCAGATCCCATACCTGCACTCTAATCCTCAAACAGCGTCTGCACATGATTCAAGTCCCTCCCCGACTCAATTATAAATCAAACACTTCTTTCAAGACAAATTGAACAGCGTACGAAAGATTTCTGCAATGGAAAAGCTTTAGGCTAGCTCCGTACGACACTCTGTACAACTGGAGCGAATGGAGCCACGAAGAGCGATTTGTCTCCGAAGTAACTGACTCAACTCAAATTGAGGCACTGCTTCGATGGGACAACGCTTCTTGCAAAGATCTCATTGAAAGCCACCGTTGCACAAATCCGACGCTTAAGAAAAGGAAAGAAGAAGTCAGAGGACTCTCCCATCAATCCAAAAGACGACGACGACCACGACTCAGACGACGACGATGATGCTCTTCAAGCAGGTCTGAGATTGAGCCGTGAAGAGGCTGAAGCCCAAGCCACCTCTCCACCCAGAAACGACGAAGGGCCATCTACCCAAGCTAATCCACCTTCACCACAATGAGAACATTCCCACCAGAGGAATCACCCTCCAAATGTGGAAGATCAAGAAATTTTGGAACAGGCACCCGAGCTCTGCGACCAAAGAAGCCATCCGACAACCCAACAGAGGATTCATCCCGCCGCATCCTTATCTGCCGAAGAACCTTCGCCACAGACGCTTCGAACCAACTGTCGCCATTCCACAAGAAGCTACTCCCGCCCCGCAACCTTGGAATCCGAGGACGGTAACGAACCCGAGGATGTCCAACTTACTTCACGACCATCCGTGAACGTAAGAAGGTTAAATGGTGTCAAGACTTCGCCACCGACTCTCCTATCTCCGCCGCACGCAAAGAGCGCCTGCAAGCTCTTGGCCTTCGATCAGATTTATCCAAGATGCGATTAACGCTCTCTTCCGTAGAAAAGGCTCAATCGATGCACACCTCTGCAGTTGAAGAAATGACAACTCTTCAACACGAAGTATCTCGAGTTGTCAAGCATTCATCATCCTCGCCGTAAGTGTTCAAGCAAGCCTTGAAAATCATGGAAGATAAACAAGCGCAATCACAAGGAGGAAGCTTCAAGACAAGAATTGCCGGGCCAAGACCGCCTGCAATGATAGAGAACAAATTTCTCGCCTACGTGCGCATGACAAATCCATTCAAGAGATGTCGCAGACTCTTTCCTCCCTCGTTGAAAGAATAAACAAGATCGAGACCAAACAGACGCCGCTCTTGAAATCCCGCAAAGTCTTGATGAGGCCAAAAGGGGGAAGAAGCTCGAGAAGCGCAAGGAAATAAGACTACAACAGAAAGGGAATTTGAGGTCGCTCAGAGCAAGATCGCCGAATTGAACAAGCTAGCACCTCAACCCCAAAGTTTTAGAATTTCGTGCTCCGCACTTAATTCCATGACCCAAATGTCCCTTGGCAAAATCTTGTTCAAAGACCTTCTAAATACGTCGCCAACCAACCGCAACCCAACCGCCGAAGAAGTGAAGCACTGGAGGAAGAATGAATCGATGAGATATTTTGTCGACTCATCGTGAATCCGCCATCTTCAAAAATTATAAGACATTGGCGGAAGCGCACAAATTTTCAAAAATGCTAGAAGAAGGTAAGCTCCTCTCCAAATCGAAATGAAATCAAAACATAGAAAAGGAGATCGGGTCACCCATCCAGAGGATCGATACTTGCCTTTGATCGCTCTTATGAAGGAAGAGCAATTTACCAAGAACGAGGCAATGATTCACTTCAAACCGGTGGCGCGGCACCGAGAATGAGCCAGAAGGAGACCTTGAGGCATGCGGATCAAAGATAAAGAGCTGAAATTTATATTATTGTTGTTTTTGTAATTTCTATTCGACACAAACTTTGTACTCAATCTTTTTGAATATCAATAAAACAGCTTTGTTTGTCTTGAAAGATTACAACTCGTAATCTACCGTGTTTATGTATGTTTACTTAAATTGTTTGATAGGAATCTCAAGTTAGATAAACTTGATTGAAAGATTAAAGTCAGCATTTAACTAGTCAACGAACAGTTCATAGTTTCGATTGTAAACTTAGAATACATTGTAAGATTGTGCTCGCGCGCTACCATAGGCTTAAGTTGTAATAAATCTCAAATCAGATCGAACGTGCTCGCGAAAGCGCTTCATTATTGTAGACTAAAGTCACTAAGTCATACCTATTGACAAAAGACCAAGAAATCGCCAAGTCATCGAAAGAAGAACGCTTCATGAAGAAGGTTTTGGCATCATCAAGAAGACTCAAGAGTTTAAGTTAAGACTTGGCAAATTGTCAAAAAGGGGGAAATTGTTAGGAAAACAATCACCTCAGATCGATTCAATGATACCCGATCCTCAGACGATTGTTATTTGTTATTGAGAAGGTTTCGACACAAATGCCAAATACAAGAAAGGAAAATCAGACGAGGATTCAAGGATTTATCATGTATCAAGACTCGTCAATCAAGATAAGTGAAGCTCACAAGATACTTGAAGACTTGTGAAAAGATCAAGTATGGAAACTGTCTCGACATCCTAAATACAATCATTCTCCATACAGCCTACAAAAGGACAAGAAAGAACACAAGTCAAGTTCCGTTGAACAAAGAAGTATTTAAATACTCAAGGATAAAGTATTTAAATACCGCGCCTTCGATCTTCGTAATCCCGCGAAACTGGATCATGTCATATTCCCGTTGAAGGAAATCTTATTCAAACGGACATCTCAACGGATACTTTCTTCAGAGGCTATATATATCCTTGAAGACATTGAAGATCAGACACCCCAAGTAATATAACTCTCAAAGCTATCAAAGTTATCATCTGAGCAAACATATCTCCAGAGCAAACTGCAAGTTAAAACGAAAGAGATATACAGTGCTCAAACATCAAGAACAAAGCTATCATCAGATCTTGATATTCAAAGTCACGTTTTACTCGGTTACCTAACCTTTTACCTCGTGTAAAAACCGAGCTCAGGTGAACTCAACAAGTTATTCGACTGTGTGGGACGAATAAGGACGAAGCTTTGGAACCGTGTGAAGAAGCTAGTCAAGAAGGAAGCTTTAACCAATCTGTGTGAAAGGTTGAAAGTGATATTCTTAGTATCAATCTTTTTGAACGATACAAGGATAGGTTTGTTTATAATTACGTAGTTGTGTACGCAGTAATTATTTAATAAACTTTTTACTCCTGTGTGGAGGACCAGTGGACGTAGAGGGGTTTACCTCGAACCACTTAAATTACTGTGTTATTTACCTTCTGCTTTTACTGTTTGAAATTACTGTGATATATTAAGTATACACCAAACACTTTGTTGCTGTATCTACGGCAACTAACTGTATCCAAGACTTCCGCTACGCACTCAGATTTAGATTCCATACAGTTTGTTGTTTAAACTACTTTTCCAAACTGTATCCAGTATACTTAAGTGGCCAACAAAGATTGTCTCCACTTTTCAATTTTGTAATTTAAAAGGTTATACTTGGAAAAGATTGTTTTCACTTTCCAACTCGGCAGCAACTCCAAATTAATTTTGGTACACTCTTCTCTTTTCAGCAATTCCATTTAATTAGTTATATTGTATGCAAGTTTTGTAGTTTACATAATCTTAAATTGTTCCTTTGGTTGTGTTTATTCCTCTAAATGCCTTGATTTTGAAAGAAAGGGAAAACATGGATTAAGAGAAAATGAAAAATTAGGAATGAGGGACGGTTTAATGCTAGGAAATTAAGAATATGTGATTTTGTTTCTAATTCTATGCTACTGGTGGGAAAATTACTTATTGATTGACTGTTGCCTTGCTTGTTCTTATGCTAGGAATCTGTCATTTTGTTTCCATGATTCCACTTCGGTTTGGTTTTCTCTTCCAAATAATCGTACTCTTTGTTATTTCTTGCAATGAATTATGGTAGAGTACTAATCCTTGATGGTATTTCCTCTAAGGAGGATTTTGCGCCACAAAATTTTAACTAGACTCATTACACATTGCTCCATTTTGCTACAAAAAAAATTAGACATATATTAAATTAAGTAAGTGTGCCTATTTAGCAGACTTCGCCTAGAGCCAACGAAATATCAGGACTGGCCCTGACAGTGGATGAAGTTGTTTTCGAGATGGCGGTGTTAACAGTGAGACCACTGGCCTCAGAATGAGGCTCCGTCAACGGGTTTTCCTGTGCTTGCTTTTTATTAGCAAATAATATCAACAAACAAGGGCAAATAACAAGTGAAGCTAAGAATTTGAATAGCTCTACCTCCTTCGCAGCAGAGCCAGATGCATTCGAATAATTCCGTCAGATAATCTTGTGATGATGTCCGTGAACTTTCATCTGAAAATGGAAGGAGAAGCTCATGATTCGCGGCGATTGGTGATGAAACTGGAGAAGCGGGGGGCAGGATCTGGGAATGCCGATGGCCCTGGAAGTTGAAGTCACCCGCGCCATGGCGGAGCAAATGGAGGCGCGGCATATTGCTTGCTTTGTTGTAGTACTTTGTGATCAACTTGTACGTTTAAAGCTAGCGGATAGAGATGGAGTATCGCCGGCGAATATTTTGCCGCACTCTAGGAATACTAGCAAGATGTACCCCTGCTATATTTGGAGTGCTATATCATATATATAGTTTTGAATGTGATATAAGTATGGAAGTGTAATATAAATATGACAAATGTATATGTATATAGTAAGATGAGCATCTTAGTAAGTCTCGGGTGCGGGGTACAGGTCCTGATCGCCAGATCTTTTCATGCGAGTCCTAGCGGTTGAACACCACCTGATCTGAACTCTGAAGTTATGGGTTTCTTTATTTTCTTTTTTGGTGATGAATCTGGAGTTAAGGTTTAATAATGAGATCAATTAGTATAAGGCTTGTAAAATACACCAAAATTACAAAAGAATAAGCATAATTAGAAAAAGTATATTGTAATATATATATATATATATATGACAGCTGTATTATTTGGTCGCCGTGTGCACCTGAAAATACTATTTTGTCCCTCCACTACCCTCTATTTTATTTAATGATAATATCAAATATTCAACGACAAGAACTTTCAAAAAATACCATCAAAATATTAAATTAATAGGACAATTAATCTTCGAAAGAATAAAAAAAACTTTCCTAACGGGGTTCTCTGACGGACCTTCGACGAGTCATCGACCGGCCAGTTCCTTTTTTTTTCTTTCTTTCCGAACGGCCGTCGGTAGACCTTCGGCGACCGACCAAGTTGCTTTGTTTGTTTTTTTTAGGGTGGGTGGGTGGGTGGGGTGGCAAGTCCGCTGGCCTGCTTTCTGGTGGGGCCGCCGGCGGTTGCTTGTAGAACTTCGACGTCCGACCACTTTTTTTTCTAAATGACATTTCAGATTGCCTGCTTTCCGACGGAGCCGCCTCAAGTCGTCGGCAGAACTCCGGTGGTCGGCCAAATTTTTTTTCTTTTCTGTAACGGCAGAGCCACCGACCTGCTTTTCGGTTGGGCTGGTGGCGGTCCTGGCGGTCGGCCATTTTTTTGGGCCTCCCTACATCCTTTCGACGGTCCGCCAATTCTTTTTTTTTTTTAATGGCAGGCCCGTCGGCTGCTTTTCGGGTGCCGCCAATAGATTTCGGTGAAATGACATATTTTTTTAACAAAATAATCTGGCAATTTAATTATTTTAATCAATTATTATACAAATTTTTAAATCAACCAGTTAAAGTCCAAGACTCACAGTTCTAATAATATAATAACAAGATGCATTAAAAGAATCATTTAACTTCAGACCTGCTAAAATGCAGAGATGCTTATCAAGTGAGTAAAAATAACTTAATGCATCTATATATATATAAAAATTGAGTTCCATGTATTAATGTGAGCATTTATGTCATAAGGTAGAGTCATTCATATCAATTGAAATATTGCTAATCTCTAAAGCTTTTTTAAAAGCTTTAAAAAGATTTTACAAACCACAATTAAAAAAAAATGCAAGAATAGAAAAAGTACGCATACCTGTTCATTTCCATAATCTAAATTAATTCAACCAACTAAAACATGTCAAAGTCTCATTATTAAATTTTAAGAATTTCTATAGTCATACGACACAAAGCATGTTTATTGTTTATCTCTTTCAACTTCTTCTTTGAGGTATTTATGCTCCCTTATAAACAAACCAAAAAGCCACACAACTCACCCACAAAATAGGTCACACCCACCACCTTCAGTAAAGCAGATTCCTCTGCCATGCCCACCGGAATCCGCCAACATCAATCGTCACGCCAACACCACCGAATATTAATTCAATAGGTGGTGTTTCGAGCCTGGGTGGTTTCGTTGTTGTTTTAGTGGTTCCGACATACCAAACTTGAAATCTCAAACAATTTTCTTATAAACAATTAAACAACTAAAACGTTTCTATTCAAAATAGCCTACAGATACCTACAAACCATGAGATATCCAAAACATTATAAAATCAAATTGTCAATTCCCACCAAATCTTTAAAAGATAAAGATGACATCGAGTTCTTTATAGCCAAAATAATGGATCGATTGCCAATATGGGTTTTAAATATTGGTGGTTTGGCGACAAGGGTGTGGTTACGTGGTGGTTTTGGCTGGTGTTAGGTTGTTGGTCGATTATGGTTTAGTGAGAGAAATGAAACGGTCGTATATGTTTTGTGATGAGAAAAAAAAAGTGTGTTTTTGGACGGAGTATACAACTTACAAGTAATACTGTCAACAATCATCTATGATTCATCACTATTTTCTTAACACAATTATATTAATAATATACTCAACAACTTTTATCAAAACTCATGCATAATATTTTTAAGCATATATTTGAGAGACGAATGGGCTATAATCTCAACCTACAACAGAATCAAATCATTTTTTGTTCCATTCTAGATTTATTAAAAATGACACTTTTGAAACGGAACTCACCTCTAATTACAAGTAGACTTACAAGTAGTTAATTTTGATAGATAAAATAAAATTAAAGAAAATAATATGAAAGGACAATACCCTCTTATTTAACTCAAACTAACGGAGTTAGGAAATTCGGATCAAATCCGAAGCGGATGTTTCACTTTTTGGCGCAATTTCATATATACCCAACTTAAACATAATAATTTCATATTTCCTTAACAAATTCTTTAAAGGCATTGCACTTATGCACTAAAAATTTGTGTTTTGGGAAAATATGGTATTTTGAATTTCAGATTGGGTAAATATGGAATTATTCTTTCACTTTTGGACCAAACCTAAAACTTTTTCAAAATTTGGACTGAAATGAAATGCCCCGCAAACCACAAAGACTAAAAATGTAGTTAACTCTAATTTTAAAGGATAGTAAATTCAAGTCTGTCAATTCAAAATGGAAGGCAATGCAAAGATGATAGACATTAAAAAAATGGATTATATTCCACAAAAATAAAGATGGTTTAACTAATTTTAAAAATTTACAAATTTACAAATTCGAGGTTATACAGTTTTGGGAACACACATACCACGAAATACATGCACATGACACAAAATAATATTATTTAGATAAAAAAATACGCTATGAACAACTAAGAGTGCAATTTTTTTTACATCTAAAAAATATAAACTACTAAGGAGTAAGAGTGAAATATGTATAAAAATCATAATATTTGCCATAAGGATTTCAAAGTGTAAGAATGTGTGAGAAAAATTAATTCAAATATGTAGCATCATAGGCGTAATAAGTGTTTGATTAAATGGCAACAAATCATTCGTTTTAAATGATCGCATACTTTGGTAACTTGACTATATAGATATCAATTCGATATCTTAATATGTTATATATGAACCCATTGTTTGAAATCAACCTCATATAGTACCCCACATATTGACACTAGGATGCACCACCGAATAAGCTATATATGATAGTTAGATGCTACTAATTAAAAAGTAGTTCGTAATGATTTCTGTAAACACGAACAAATATTTTGCTTCAGTGAGATATAATCCATCTTAAGAAATGCACATGTAATTTTTTTATAGTGTTAGTATCATGGATAAATATGTTGTACATTTTGAAAGATGCTCATTTTAACTCACAATAACCCAATCTAGGCCATACTTGATATTAAATATGTTATATAAAAATACGATGTTTTAACTTAGAATAATTTCACTCGAAAAAACAAAAACTGTGAATGCTCGGGCCTTGAAACAATATGTAATAGAAATATGATATTCGATATTATCGAAAATAAAGTACCCGTGTTTTAGGATGAATAAAGCCCGTGCATCGCACGGGCCATGATGTCTCGTGAAATTAAAATAGCGAGTCGTTACAGTATTTGTGGTAGTAATAGTGGTAAAAAAGTTTCTTAAAAGAATTAATGAAAAATAATTTAAATTTTGTACACAACTAATATTATATTGCAAATTCCTACACACACATATATATTTCTTTATATCATAAAATATGAGCAATTTTGCTTGATGAAGCAAATCCCATTATTATACAAAGTGAAGGTGCATAAGTGAGTCATTGAGGTTATTAACATTACAAAGTGAGGTTTTAGTTTTTTCTATTTTTCAAAATAAGTTTCTTATTTGGATATTTTTCATCTTTATATCTAAATTGTTGTACTCATAAAGAGAATTTTATTTTTTCCAATTTTTTTGAGATACCATAATTTATTAAAATATGTGTAATCTGGGTATAATAATTAATAATATTTAAACAATAAATAATCAGGTTCTAAATTTGTAATTCTTAATAATTAGAAAAATAAAAATCTGCTACTCAAATTGAAAAGGAGAGAGAATTTATCAGTAATGTTATTATTGATTTAAAAAATATAGAGAAAATTGGAAACGAAAAATTGATCATTTTATACGCTTGTTTAATAGTCCCAGCCCAATCTGAAGCCCATATCTCTAATGCGTCAATTTTGTAATTATTTTCCTTACGTTAGATTTATGAAATTAATTTGTTAATATTGTATAGATATGTAAAGAACCCTATTAACAAATTAATTTCATAAATCTAACGTAAGGAAAATAATTACAAAATTGACGCATTAGATACTTGCACTTGATAGTTTGTTTATCAAATATCGTTTCGATACCAAATATTCAATATCCAGGCTCAAAGATCTAACGGGTGAAAATGTAATTGGATACTTACTATTCGTAATTTAGTTACCTAAATATTATATTTGGATACCAACACAAGTTGTTATTTTTGTAATTATTTTAATTTTGCGTGATTTTTATAATTCTTTTATAAAATGTATTATAATGTGTAATTTACCCAAAAGGAAGGGTTCTTTACATATCTATACAATATTAACAAATTAATTTCATAAATCTAACGTAAGGAAAATAATTACAAAATTGACGCATTAGATACTTGCACTTGATAGTTTGTTTACTGAAATATTGCATTTGGATACCAGTCATTTGAATATCCAGTGTTCAGCATCTAATGAAGTGAAAATGTAATTGGATACTTACTATTCGTAATTTAGTTACCTAAATATTATATTTGGATACCAACACAAGTTGTTATTTTTGTAATTATTTTAATTTTGCGTGATTTTTATAATTCTTTTATAAAATGTATTATAATGTGTAATTTACCCTTGTTAATATTGTATAGATATGTAAAGAACCCTTTCCTTTTTTCCTCGAAGCCCAAATCACCACGGCCTACGTTGATACGTCGTCGTTTACATAGAGGCGCTGTAGGACCATTTTAGTATGAACTTCCGCTTTCAATTTTTCATCGTTTTTGCGCCAGAAACAGTCGGCAAAAGGGAATAGGAAAGAGGGACGAGGGTTTTTCCAAAAATTTCTTCCGTTTAACTCAGAAATGGCTGAAGAAGATGCTAAGTCCGAGGTGAAAGGTCCTTCCGCAGACCAAAACCATAACTCTGTTGAGGCGACGATTGAGACGAGCGTCGGCTGCGGAGCAACGGAATCCACCTGCAACAACAATGGAAACAATGCTGAAAGCTCCGCTGTGACTGACGGATGCGAGCGCGAGAAATCGTTGGAATACGCGGATGAGTTGATGGCTCGTGGCTCTAAAGCCGCCAAGGAGGGTGATTACGTCGAGGCCACTGATTGCTACAGCCGTGCCCTAGAGATCAGGTGATTATTTTTATATATTTTTCTTGCATATGAACGTGTGATTTTGCTTCACCTTTTGGCTCTTCTTCTCGTAAGCGATTTTTTTTTTTAAATATGTTCTTATTTTGATATCGGTTTGTGGTCACTGTGCAATGAATTATCACACAGGTGTTATGAGCCGTTCGAGGTTTGTTTTTCTGGCTTGGTGATTTTGGTTTACAAGCAAATTACATTTGATTTGTTTTTTATTTAAATCTAAGTAATTGTTATCTTCGTTGTTCTTATTAGTATAATTTAATTTTTGTTTTTGTTTTTAGCCGAGTGATATGACATTAATTTAGTTTGTCGGGTGCATTGACTTTGCAGATTGTAGTTTCAGTTTTTAAATTGAATACGTAGTGGAGAAGTTCAGATCTCCATCTTAAAAGACGGCAAGAAAATTTTTGGGGGATTATGCACACTGTTATTTTTTCTGTCTTTCTATTTATTTCGTTGGTTCATGTATAATAATAAAACTTTTGATACACTGTCTTTTGGTATTTTGAACATTTCTAAAAATGATGTGTGGCTTAAAATTGGCTCTTCCGTTGTAGGGCTGTACACTTTGGTGAACTTGCTCCGGAGTGCGTCACTGCCTACTACAAATATGGATGTGCCCTTCTGCGTAAAGCTCAAGAGGAGGCTGATCCATTGGGTTCTCTGCCCAAAAAAGAGAGTGCATCTCAAGAAGACTCCAACAAAGATGGTTCTGTAAAAATTGCTGCAAATGATGAATCTTCTGCTGCCTCTATTTCAAATAATGCAGAACAAGGTGGAAGTATGGATTGTTCCATTGACGCTCCAGAAAACAGTTAGTTTTTCTTTTTCTTATTTATTAAGTAAATGGTCTAAATGATAATTTCTTAAATACTGCGTGGCTAAACATGTACGTTATGCTAGCATGGTTATGGTTCTGAATTTGGGGATTTTTTTTTTAATATAGATATCATGGAGGGGAGGAGAGGGGATTAAAATAACTAAATAAACTGAAAGGCAACACCCTTTCACAGTGTGATGTCATCACCTGAGCTATAATGCTCATGGTGAATGTTATGTATATTGATCATCAGTATTTCTCAGATACCTTGTCTGCATTGAGTTTAGTACCTGAGTAGCACTTGTTAGGTAAAATAAAGTGTAAAGTTGTTGGCAAGCATGTTTGCCAGCCTGCATGTTCCGGGTTAGGCAGATGCAAGTCTAATTTTCTTAAATCCTTTAAGCACAGTTAGCGCTGAGTCCAACCGTTTGAACTGCCTCATGTCTTCTTTAAAATTCGTTATCTACGTTATGCGCCTACTTCTAGAGTTCGCATGTAAACCTTATTGGTACAGATTTTATCTTCAATTACTCCAGTCGGTCTTTTACCAATTTTGAGCATTACTCTACCTTCCAGACGTATTTTCACAGTTATGGAGTATAGAATAGAAAAGTACTTTTACGTGAACAATAATTATTATGATTACTGCTTGGATATTAGCTGTAGATGGCAAAGATGAAGAAGGTGAGGATGAAAGTGATGCTGAAGAACTTGCTGATGGTGATGAGGATGAATCTGACCTTGATTTGGCATGGAAGATGCTGGATGTTGCTCGGGCAATTGTCGAGAAGCTCTCAGGTGATTCAATGGAAAAGGTGGACATACTGTCATCTTTAGCTGAGGTAGCTCTAGAAAGAGGTCTGTAATTTCCTTATTTATTTTATTATTGTATTATTTTATTTGCATAAAGTGGTTATGTGGACTTTGTTTGCTCATCATAGAATATTTTTTGCTCTGTCCAGAGGATGTTGAAACTTCAGTGAGCGACTACTCGAAAGCCCTGTCAATGTTGGAGCGTCTGGTTGAACCCGACAGTCGTCTTATTGCTGAGCTGTATCCTTCACAAATTAAACTTAACTGATTTAAAGTTTTATCTTCTGGAGATAAAATGGGATTTAACGTTTATATACAAATCTATATCATTCTGGGACTCTGGTTGGTTTTGGATTCAAAATATTTGTTCAAGAATGAAGTAAAGAACTTCCTTAACAGGGGTTAAATCAGGAATTTTAGGATATGTCTGTGTTTGGAAATTGGTTCTAAACCACAAGAAGCTATTCCATATTGCGAAAAAGCTATCTCAGTTTGCAAGTCTAGAGTGCAGCGACTTATAAATGAAGCAAAGAACTTCTCAGGACCAGCAGAAACACAAGCTGCTTCCGAGTCGGGACAAACTGTTCAGCCATCTTCAAGTACATCTGTATCAGGCGACTGTCCGACTGAAAAAGAAAAAGAAGCGGAGATTGAAATCCTGACTGGTTTGTGTGGTGAACTAGAAAAGAAGGTATAAATTCACTACAAGATCCACACCAACAAGAAACTCGGGATAATCACAAAAACAGCCCGTGAGGTTTAGATTAACTACAAAAAATCTCTTTCAAAATCATAGATACCTCTTTGGTATTTGATTCTATTTTACATAACACTTTCAGTGGGTGGTTTTTGTTGGAAAGCAGGAATAATTACAAAAACTATCCCTGAAGTTTAGCCTAATAAAAAAAAAAATCGTTTCTTTTGAAATTACAAATAATCCCACAACATTGGCCTGTCCTACAAAAGTTCATCCTCCAGAGGGGTCAAAAGGGGGCTATATTTGTAAGATAATAAGATCCTCAAAGGGATTATTTTTGGTATTAGAAGATAAGTGGGTTTTACTGTGTGGCATTGAATTAATTGCTTTTATTTGTGCTGCAGCTTGAAGATCTGCAACAGCTTGCCTCGAACCCGAAACATGCCCTCGCTGATATCCTGGGGATGATGATGTCTGCAAAGGCAAAGGCCACAGAAGAAAGTGCTGTTTCAGTAGGAATGAGCTCCTCACAAATGGGTGCTTGCGTCACTGCTGGAAGTACAACTTCTGAAGTTGTTTCCACTGCCGGTACAAATGGTGCATCTGGAGTCACGCACTTAGGTGTAGTTGGAAGAGGAGTCAAGCGAGTCGTCGTGAGCTCGACTGAGCAGCCCGGCCCGAAGAAACCTTCTATTGATCCATCGTCGAACAATGGTGATGGCAGTACCTCATGAAGGGTTCCGTATGGAATTTGTGGTTTGGAATCTAACACACTTAATTTTCCATGCTTTGGTTTATCCATTTCTTGTGTGGTTATTCGTCGTAATCTAGTTTGTCGCACACCCTTATATTTGTGAAGGGCGTTATGGTATAATTACTCTCTTGTAGTGATGACGTAATGATGGATGAGCCGACGAGGCTGAATCCAACTCATATGACATGATAATTTGTGAACCAAGAGCGCTATAATTTGTTGTAAAATCACTGATGGCAACTCATTGTGTTTCTGTTTTACGGGAACACTGATGGCATTGAGTTAAGAGACACTCGGTCACTTGAAAAGCCATTAATAATGGTTCTCAAAAATCAGAAATGATTGACAGCATCATGGGTACATTGATTCCAGTTATTTTCGGGTCTCGGTTATAAAGATTATAGTGTTAATGGTTAAAATTAGTTAATATTATCGCAGCCTAATGCGAAAAGAAAAACTCAGATGAAATTTAAAATTATTCTTATATTTTCCCGTTTGAAAATATTAAAAGAGGATGAGTTAAGATAGTTGATAGTCACATACCATTATCTGATTCATATTGTAAAATCAATGCATACGTACCTTTTTGTTGAATTTGTTTTCGTATTTCACAATTATACTAATTCCAAATAGCTTTGATTTTGATTTTAGATCCATCATAGTGTGGAATTATTTGAAATATGGGCGACATGAATTCATTTAGGACCTTTAAAGATATATTGAGGTTTTTAAAAATATATGGCCCTCTTTGGCAATTAGCTTTGGTAAGTTGTTAAGTTATTTTGACTAGTTGACTGTATTCACGGGTTTGATTAGTATTTGTATAACAATATTAAGTAAATAATTAATAATTGATAGCTATTTAGTTCTGTTGAATGACCAATAAGGACAACCACCATATTTATTATTTTAATAATTTTTATATTCTCACTTATTTTTAGGTTTTTATTTTAAATACACTCATATTCAATTTACATAACATACGACAATAATTCAAAATTATTGTAAACCTAATTACATATTTATTAAAATAAATTTTATTTCATAAAATGGACACTTCACTGAATAGAACAAAATTCACTTAATTTGAATAAAATATAATTGAACTAGGAAAGGTAAATTTTATTTATTTTCTAGTGATAAAATTTCCCCTAATATCTAATTTTACATATAGTAGTAATGAAACATGAAATAATCATATGTCATGTTATGGTGCTTCATATGCTTATGTGTTAGCCTCGCATGCTTCAGTTGACACATAAGCCACACCAAATTAAATAGTAAAAAAAATAGAAAAATTGTAGCCTCCAGGATATGAACTCCAGTTGATATAAAATATTCAAGCAATATATAGTAATAATAAAATATTAATTAATCTGCCCTATATACTAATGCATGGTACGATAAGCTTGCATGGTTGCTTTTCATCCTTCGGCTATCATATGTCATGTTATGGTGCTTCGGTTGCTTATGTGTCAACACAAAAACTGCAACTAATTAAATAATAAAAAAAATAAAAAAAAAGTGTAGCCTATAGGATTTGAACTCCATTAAAATAACATATACAAGCTTTCACCACTTGGCAAAATTTATTAAATGGTAATATAATGCAAACTTTATGATATACATTATTAAGTCTTACATATCAAAATTAAAGATAGTAAAAAATACAAAATAAAAAGGAAATCATTATGTCATCAATATACCAAAATAATTCAAGAACCTATTTAAAATTTAATTCTAATTTACATAAATTAAAATGCATATTAAAAAATAAGAAACAATTATCATCATTTTTTCAAGACAATCGGTCACCTTCTAAATCTTACTAATATTCGTCTTATTCATCAAAAATTACTCTAACACGACTGAGGTTAACGTTATTCCTGCATCTTTAGGACGAATATTTTTCTTTCTCTTAATATAGAGTTGTTCATAAATTACATATTTTTCTTAGTGCATCTGAATAAATTTTCTTTCATATTTATTTTGAAATTTATCTCAAATACGGAATAGTTATAATTTTAAAATCAGAAGACAATAAATTGTAATTTCTAAGGAAATAAAAACTGATTTAAATTATTAAAATTAAATTTCACTATATCATACAAGCAAAATAATTTTGATGAGTGATATAATATAATACACGAGAATAAAAGACTAGTATTTAAATACTTACCCATTTTACTACTTCTAACAAATATATTCATAAATATGTAAGCCATTTATTTTTAATAAAGCATGTAACATTAGAATTATTTTCTAAAGAATAAAATTATGTAACTATCATAAAGGTTCATTTATTCAAAAAAAAAAAAAAATCCACGTGAGAAACTAGAAAATTATATAATTACTAGTATAACACCCGTGTAATTATACCGGAACACAAAAAAGAATACTCTTATGTAAATATATAATATGTAAATCGTTCATTATAAATTTCATTATAGTTCTTTATAAACTACACTATTTGTTCTATTTATGATTAGACCATTCTCATCGCAACAAAAGATTTCTAATCTTTGCTGATCTTCACTCTTGATATGGCTACATAAAGCTAACCATGACCGAATACAAGTCTTGGAAGATACTGTTAGGAATATGCCCTCGAATGACACTCAGAGGATAAGAGAATGAGAGCAATTGTATTGTAATTATGAATATTATATTTAATAAGGCAATTATTATTTCTATATTATTTGTATATCACTGGCATTGTGATTTAGTATGTAGAATAATAGTCCTTGCATTTGAGAGCGAGCATTCTACTCCTTATGGAGATATGGAGATAGGCACTAGAAGTGTTTAGAGCTCGAATGCTTAACTAGTTCGCAAGTCGATAAAACTTAATTGGGCAGTAAGTTTAAACAAGACTTGTATAACGCGTACTTTGACATGTAGAGTGATTGTCTTCACTAATGGTTAGTGGGAGAACACGTTATAGGTATGCTAATGGTATTAGTATACTCGAACAAGACTCAACTCGATTCGGTCACATGGATATCACTCAAGGATTGTCAATGATCGAATCGAAAGATTGTGATAGGTATACATGGACCTTTGACTTGAGGTTTTAGTAGGAGATGTGCTTGTGACATTAAGTAAGTCATTAGAGTAGTTCGATCCAATCGCCGGTTGGTGGGGTCAACCTCGAAATGCAACTTAGTGGGCAAGTAGCAGTCTCTACTGAATACCAAGATAGGATTCTTTCTCATGTTAGTGAGCAGGTAAATGTCCTATGCGGTTAATGGCAAATAAGATCACAAGTCTTTGGCCAAAGCATTCAGAGATAGTTGTATTTGATATACGAGAGCTCGATGATCTCGGTTTGCGTTAACAGAAAGCATATAGTCAAGTTACAGTAGGGTTTGACTTTACCATGACCTTAATACTTGACCGGGACATATGATTGAAGGGTTTATACGTATACGATATTCACGACATAATGGTTTTGGAATGATCCTATAATTCGTTCCCAGTTAGGTTACGGTGTGGGCCACGAGACTGGCTAAGTGGTGCTAACACTCATTGGATCCTCCCAATGCTAACTAAGACGAACCTATAGAGTCGCGTCAGAGGAATTGACGACGGATTATATTAAGCTTATTCTCTCTTGGTTAATATTGGACATTGGATGTCTAATTTAATTTATTGGATAAATTAAATCGGTATCGTGAATTAAATAAATTACTGGGTAATTAATTTATTCATATTATTTCTTAGAGAAATTATTTTTAATATAATTAATTAATTAGATTAATTAATTGTATTAATATTGAAACGCACCGAGGTTTATCTATCGGATTAGATACACGATAGTTCGTTTCACGGACCGAAACGAACCAACCACTTTTCTCCACCCTTGCCCCCCCTCCCACTCACCTCACATGATGTATTATCATCTATTTTGACTTGATGATTTATTTATTTGATGTGGAGACTTTAATTATACATGGTGTATAATTAATACTTTTTGATTCTTTTTTTTTTTTTGATACCGAGGTTCCAAGCTTACACCTGACTAGTCCTCGGGATAACAGCCCCGGCTCCACAGTACTGCTACCAGTTAAATCGCGAGATGTGTATCTGGCTCCCAGGTTCTTAAATATCCTCAACTACCGCGCACAAGGAGTCGTACCCCAAGTGATTGCTCCATGCTGGACCCCCCCAAATCCAACCGCAGGTTCCCACCGAGATCTGGCCTCCCACACTGCCGCTTGAAGCCCTCAATATTTAATTGTCCACCAGCGTACCCCGGAGGGCTAGGCCCTAACCCTTAGTCAAAGACTAAGGGATCATTGGGCCTTGAGAAATTCAATTCCAAAGTGTTGCCACTAGGAATTGAACCCCTAACCTCCAACTAAATTGAAGGTCAGGTGGCCAACTGCGCCAAGGCTTGATTCTTGGCATGATGTGTGGTGTGATGTGTTTTTATGTTATAAAAACAACACCATCTTCATTCCACCAAATAGAGTTTTGGGCCGTGAGTTTGAGAGCTAAGGGAGAGAAAGTTTTTCTTTTCTTAAACTTAGAGTTTAAGTGTATTTGTTGAGAGAAAAAATATTTTTTGTAAAATACTTAGAGTATGTATAAAATTATATATAAGCTAATTATATCAATTTCTAGTCGTATACTTGGAGTATAAATTGATAGAAATATTTTCCGGTCATCTTCCGACGCGTGATACGTAGAGGCACGGTGCTTTCGGTGCTCGGGAATTTTCAAAAGCTCATTCGATTGGATTCGTGTTTGTGCTCGGAATCAATAAGATACTATCAAAGGTCTACGAGGGTAAGACATCTTAATTTCATCTTCGTCCTTTTACATTCGTTTATATGTTGCTTGATCGATCAGTTTTTTGGGGTTGGTTTTATCCGGTTGGACCGATTTATTTTCCGCTGCGTATCTCGATCTTTATCACCGAATACCAACAGTGGTATTGGAGCGAGTTCTATGCGATCGTATATTCGTTTATTTTGTCCAGAACAAATTAAAATTAACGGTTAAGTGAATTAATTGGATTAATTCTAGTTCGATTAATTTTTGTTGATTAGATCAATTTTAGATTAATCATTTTTGCCATTTATTTTAATGTAATTGTTGCATTAATTTTGAATGGGGATGTAGTTCATGGACCTAGTTTTGAATCGTTTGTTTTGTTCGATTGGGTTGTAAAGGCCGTTTTGAGCCTGTTTATTTTACTAGAAATTTGTATAGGATGCAATTTTTCAAGTGTAAAATTTATATGTAATGACGAAGACCGGAGGAAGATCCGCTCGAGAAGACGAAGATTCAAGATCGAAGACATGTAATTAGATTACGATGTTTTTGTTCTAGGAACGGTCCATGAACTGCATGTTGTTAGTTTTAGGCTGTCTATGTTTTCATATTGTATAACAAACAAACAAACTGACAAACCGCGCTTATAAACGGATTAATGTGCAAAGTGTAACATATAATCACGTTAATACTCCCACTTACAAACACTAAGTTATAAAGGTTACGAGGTTTCCTACCCTCCGTCAAACTCATGGAAAATTGAAATCTAAATCGGAATATTATTCTTCCGAGTATGTCGGAGTAATATTTTTGGGTAAAGTTGATAAATTCCTAGAGTGCATTAGATGCCTTTGTTTGTGACAAATCAAATCCCTATAAACCGTATGGGTTGCCGGGTAAGATTCAATTATCAGACTAATAGGAGTTGACAGTTTAAACTTAGATAGTTCAGCGGGCCATAGAAACCGAATGGGTTGAGGGCAAGTGAACTAGGGGTAAAAGAAGATCGAATCATCCATTAGATGGGTTGGTGTTAGACACCACTTTATAAAGAATAATAGAATAGAAACCGTATGGGTTGCCCTCTATTAAACTTTGTAAAGAAATCGATCACCACTATGAAGTCACCCAAGAATTCCGGATTTAACATGGGAGTGTGTAATTGCCGATAAAATAGTGAGAGCCGAGTTATGAATAAAGAAAGTCCTTAAATTCTTTACTCGGATCATAATTAAACAATCACTAATGAATCTTAAATTATTCTCTGCAGTTAACAAAACTCTCAATATGACAATGAACCCACTCGCTATACTACTTGAAAAGAATGTCCTAACTGGTATGAACTATGTGGACTGGCTTCGGAACTTGAGGATTATCCTAACTATAGAAATGCTGGGATACGTTTTAGAGGCGGACATCGGCTCCTGCAAGAACCCGAGCCAATCAGGAAGATGTCGATGCCCATGAGAAATGGGTAAAAGACGACATAAGAGTGCGAGGGCACATGTTAGGCTCAATGACCAATGAGCTTCAACGTGCCCATGAGAAGATGACGTCTTCGCGAGCCATCTTAGCGCACCTGGCTGAGCTCTATGGAGAGCATAGCCGAACTGCTAGATATGAGATATTGAAGCAATTATTCGGCGCCAGGATGAAGGAAGGAGAGAGGGTTGAGGACCATGTCCTCAAGATGATCTCGATGATTGAGAGATTGGAAGCTCTTGATTTTCAGATGCATGCATCTCTCCAAATTGACCTTATCCTATAGTCACTTCCTCACTTTTTTTCCCAATTTGTCATGAACTTCAACTGCAATGAGATTGCATGTAACTTAGATGAGCTAATGAACAAACTGACGACTGCCCAGTCTCAGATAAAGACAAAGGGAAAGGAAGCTGCACTTGTGATTTCTTCTGGGACTTGGAAGTCCAAGAATAAGAAAAAAAACAAGAAGCAGTTAGGTCCAATAACCAAGATCGACAAGGGAAAGGGCAAGGCCCCAATGGTTCAAAAGAGAAAGGGCCCCAAGAAAACGGATGTATGCCTCAACTGCGGTGAGCTAGGCCACTGAAAGAGGTACTATCCAAAGCTTGACCGTAATGCGCCTTCAGGTACGGAACTACTGGTTTTAGAAACAAATAGTTCTATAATTGTATATTCTACTTCTTGGATACTTGATTCCGGTGAGAGTTCTCACATTTGTACAATGAATCAGGATCTGGAACAAAGTAGGAAGCTGAATTCAGGAGAGGTGATGGTCACCATCGGAAGTGGGCATAGTGTCGAGGCTTATGATATCGGATCCCTTATGTTGGATTTAGAATCTGGTTTTATTCTTACTTTAGATTATTGTTGGCCACTTAAGTATACTGGATACAGTTTGGAAAATAGTTTAAACAACAAACTGTACGGAATCTAAATCTGAGTGCGTAGCGGAAGTCTTGGATACAGTTAGTTGCCGTGGATACAGCAACGAAGTATTTGGTGTATACTTAATATATCACAAGAATTTAAAACAAGAAAAGCCGAAAATAAATGACACAAGAATTTAAGTGGTTCGAGGTAAACCCTCTACGTCCACCGGTCCTCCACACAGAGTAAAGTTTATTATAATTATCGCGTACACAACTACGTAATTATAAAAACCTATCCTTGTATCGTTCACACGATTGATACAAAGAATGTCACTTTCAACCGTTCACAGTTGGTTAAAGCTTTCTTCTTGACTAGCTTCTTCACACAGCCTAAAGCTTCGTCCTTATTCGTCCCACACAGGTCAGAATAACTTGTTGAGCTCACACAGAGCTCGGTTTTTACACAGAGGTAAAAGGTAGGTAACCAGGTAAGAACAGCAGCTTTGAAGTTCTTGAGCTGATGATGGCTGTTCTTGATGTTGAGCACTGTATATCTCTTTCGTTCTTAATTGCAGTATGCTTTGGAGATATGTTTACTCAGATGATAACTTTGATAGCTTGAATGTTAGGTTACTTTGGTAACTGATCTTCAATGTCCGGATTTCGCGGGATTCTGAAGATCTGAAGACTGGCAGTATTTAAATACTTTATCCTTGAGTATTTAAATACTTCTTTGTTCAACGGGACTTGACTTGTGTTCTTTCTTGTCCTTTTGTGAACTGTATGGAAGATGACTGTGTTTAGGGTGTCGAGACAGTTTCCATACTTTGTCTTTTTACAAGACTACTTGCTGTACTGAAGAGCTTCATTTATGCTGATTCGAGGCAGGTCTTCGATACAGGATAAAGCCTCAAAGCTTCGATACAGTTTCCTTTACTGTATTTGGCATATATGTCAAAACCTCTAAATAACATTCGATACAGGGATTCGAGTATCCCTACTGCTTTCGATACAGGTGTTTGTTTTTCCCAACAATTTCCCTTTTGACAATTTGCCAAGACTAACTTACTTAACTCTTCGAGTCTTCTTGATGATGCCAAAACCTTCTTCATGAAGCATTCTTCTTTGATGACTTCTGGCAGATTTCTTGGTCTTTTGTCAAAAGGTCTGACTTAGTGACTTAGTCTACAATAATGAACTGCCATGCAGCACGTTCGATACTGATTTGAGATTTATTACAACTTAAGCCTATGATTGGCGCGCAGCACAATCTTACAATGTATTCTAAGTTTACAATCAAATTATGAACTGCTCGTAGACTAGTTCGTGACTTATTTTTCAATCAAGTTTATCTAACTTGAGATTCCTATCAAACAATTTAAGTAATCATACATAAACACAAAGATTACGAGTTGTAATCTTTCAAGACAAACAAACTATTTTATTGATATTCAAAAATGATTGAGTACAAAGTTTGTCAAGCTTCAATAGAAATTACAAAAACAAAAACAATATACATAAATTTCACTTTTTATCGATAATCCGCATGCCTCCATGGTCTTTTTCCGGTTTGTTCTCGGTGCCGCGCCACCGCTTTGAAGTGAATCATTGCCTCGATCCACGGTAAATCGCTCTTCCTTCATATGAACGATCAAATGCAAGTATCCAATCTTCTGGATGGGTGACCCGATCTCCTCTTCTATGTTTGGATTTCATTTCGATTTGGAGAGGGAGTTTACCTTCTTCTAGCATCTTCGTAAACTTATCCACGCTCCGCTAACGTTTTATAATTTTTGAAGATGGCGGATTCCCTGATGAGTCTGACAAAATATCTCATCAGTTCATTCTTCCTCCAGTGCTTCACTTCGTCGGCAGTTGGGTTGCGGTTGGTCGGCAGACGTATTTCCGAAGGTCTCTGAATAAGAGTTTGCCAAGGGACATTGGGATCATGGAATTCCGGTCTGGAGCCTGAAATTTTAAAACTTTGGGATTGAGGTGCTAGCTTGTTCAATTCGGCGGATAATCTCGAGCAAACCTCAAATTCCCTTTCTTGTTGCAGCCTTATTCTCCTTGCAGCTTCTCGTGCCTCTTCCCCCTTTTTGGCTTCATCAAGACTTTGCAGGATTTCAAGAGCGGCGTCCTGTTTGGTCTCGATGCTGGTTATTCTTTCAACAAGGGTGGAAAGAGTCTTCGACATTTATTGAATGGATTTGTCGTGAGCACGCAGTTGAGAGCTGTTCTCAATCATTGCACAAGCGGTCTTGGCTTCAGCAATCCTTGTCTTTGTAGCTTCCTCCTTCAGCAGTTTCTCCTGCTTATCTTCCATGATCTTCAAGGCTTGCTTGAAAACTTCTGGCAAAAGGATGAATGCGTCGACAACTCGAGATACTTCGTGTTGAAGAGTGGTCATTTCTTCGACGGCAGAGGTGTGCATCCAATTCAGTGCCTTTTCAACGGAAGATAGAGCATTTACTGCATCTTGGATAAATACAGTCTGAAGGCCAAGAGCTCGCAGGCGCTCTTTTTGTGCAGCAGAGATCGGAGAATCTGGTTGGGCGAAGTCTGCAGCGCCGTTCAATCTTCTTACATTCAAGGATGGACGTGAAGTAAGTTGGACATCCTCAGGTTCGGTACCGTCCTCGGATTCCATTGTTGAAGGGGCGGGAGCAGCTTCCTGTGGTTCAGCGACAGTTGGTGGAAAAGCTTCCTGTTGCGAAGACTCTTCAGCAATCATGGGTGCAGGAGGGACTGAATCCTCCTGTTGGCTTTCAGGAATAGCTTCTTTGGTTGCAGCAGGCTCGGGTGCCTGTTCCAAAATTTCTTGAAGTTCCTCGACTGGAGGGACTGAATCCTCCTGGTCGGGAATGTTCTCGGGCTGTGGCGAAGGGGGATTTGCTTGGGTAGAAGGCCCTTCGTCTTTTCTGGGTGGAGAGGCGTCTCGGGCTTCAGCCTCTTCACGGCTCATTCTCAGACCTGCTTGTAGAGCATCGTCGTCGTCGTCTGAGTCATGATCGTCGTCATCTTTTGGATTAATGGGAGAATCCTCTGACTTCTTCTTTCCTTTTCTTCGGGCGTCAGATTTGTGCAGCAGGTGGCTTTCAATTAGATCCTTGCACGAGGAGTTGTCCCATCGAAGCAGGGCCTCAATTTCAGTCTCATTTCGGAGACGAATCTCTCTTCGTGGCTCCAATCGCTCCAATTGTACAGTGTGTCGTATGGAGCTAGTCTATAGCCTTTCCATTGCAGGAATATTTCGTACGCGTGTTCAATTTGAACCGAAAGAAGTGTTTGATTTATGATCGAGTCAGGGGAGGGACTTCGAATAACGTCTGGAGACGCTGTTTCGAGGGATTCCTGTACAGGTATGGGATCCTGTACGGAAGATGGACTCCTTGCAGGGGATGGTGCCCCGAAGGATGATAGATCCTGCACGGGTGTGGGATCCCGCAGAGGAGAAGTAGCTTTTGGCTCCGAATGGGCAGCCGACTCGCTAAAGTCTTGAGCGTTGGCAGATGTCTCTATATCCGTCGTAGCCGCCAAAGGCTCGGGATCTACTGTCGATGCAGTAGGAGACACCTCTTCCACAGGGGTTGGGCCATGGGGTTCTTCATCAGTGGGTTGCGCCACGGGGGAGACATCCTTGGAGTGCTTGGCTTTGATTTTTGAGAGCCTCCTGAGTCTCTTCTTGGACTTCTCACCAGCAGAGTGTTTCTTGCTGTGAGATCATTTTCGTTTCTTTGAAGATTCCATTTCTGGGACCTTCACGATTTCATCTCTTGGGTTGGCAGAAATTGGCATGTGCCTGGTTCTCGGGTGGTTTCAATGCATGGTGCTCTGGTTATACGCATAGGGTTTGACACCTCCTAAGTATATCCTCGAGCTATTTTTCTTTGCATCGGCGGATTGCGTCAGTCCGCACTTTGTCAGAATGTAGTTCAGCATTAAACCAAAGGATTTCTTTTGGGTGGCAGGTTTGCACACCTCTTCTTGAAGACGTTTCAGAATGATTTGGCACCAATTGACCTTTTCACAGGTCAAAATAGCTACCATCATCCTGAACCTTAAATTCGTGCACATCTCGAACGCACCGGTTCGGTTTTCAATGATCCTGGAGCAAAAGTCATGAAGATAAACAAAATGAAGAAGAAAATTTTTCTTGTGACAAGTGGTTGTCACCATATCAACCACTTTGGACCCTGTAAAAAGTCCATAAAACTTGGTAATAAGCTCTTGAGACCCGAACGTCTCAAGTTGGTCCATGGTCGTGCCATCGGCGGGCACTGTAGATTCTCTCGAGTAGATCGCGATTGATGCATTTCCACTCCTGGATATTGCAGTGATGTCGCAACATGTCCTCCCTGGGCTAGTGACAGAAAACGGACGGCGGCGTTGAGGTAGAATTCCTCAACCAGATGGGCGTCGTATTTGTCGGCGGTCTTGCTCCCGAAGCGATAGAGACCTTGTTGTTCAAGACGAGTAATGATATACTCCATCGGTTCTGAGTCGTTGGTTTCCGAGAGAATACGCTCGATGATGACAGTTTGGAGAAGATCCGCCATCAATGATGTTGGAGGATTTCTTGAGCAGGGGAAGAAGATTGACTAGCCATTGATGTTTTCTTAAAACAAAGGTGGAAGAAAGCAATAAATTCAGATGAATATGCGAGAAAAATATGTAGTCGCTTGCTTGAGAACTCTTGTAATTGCGAAAGCGTAAAGAGTCTCTAATGGCGAATCTGATCCTTTTATACTTGGGCGCGAAATAGGGTTTTGCAGAGTACGAATGGTCGATTTTAAGGGATGGGAACCGATTTTGAAATCAACGGTTAGGATGGACTGAGTGTAACTGGTACGCTAATCCATTAAAAGGTTTAAAAATAGAGCGGGTCCCACTTCTGACATAGGTTGATACCCTAAATGCCTAAAACGGCGGTTTAAAAATAATAAATAATTTAAAAACATCGCGGCTTTTGAGATTCATTGTCCTGATGTCGTGTAAGGCATTTAATGAACATGACGTTTGACGTAAAATAGGGCACGTGGACAAAAATTATTTTAAAAAGGAAATAATATTATATTATATACCGAATCGAAATCCTATAGCATGTCCGTTCTCCGCCGATACGTCTGCCCCCTTAAAAAGGTACTAATAGGTTTTAAATTCCATACAAAGAATATTTGGATTAATCTTTGTATTCATGGGTCCTACAAGATTCCCCCTTAATTATTGCACACACCACTGTAGGATTCATATGTCGCCGCTACTGATCGTATTGATGATTTCGAGTGTACAGATAATTAATGTTGATATCGTATTCACGGGTCTTACAAAGATTCCCCTCAATTGTTGAGTAAAAACAAGAAATTACTTACAGGAGTCCGCCGTAGTATTCCCACCGCATTACGAGCATGTTGAATCTTGCCGTGTCGAGAGGCTTGGTGAAAATGTCGGCCACTGGATGTCTGTATGAACTTTTTCCAGCGAACATCCTTGTTCTCGACATGATTCCCGATAAAATGATGCTTCATGTTGATATGCTTAGTGCGCGAGTGCGACAGATTGTGCGTGATTGCAATTGCACTCGTGCTATCACACATGATTGGAGTCTCTCTAGCATCGATTCCATAATCCGACAGTTGTTGCCGCATCCAAAGGATCTTCAAACAAGACTACCAAAGAAAGATAGTACTCTGATTCAGCCGTGGAAAGAGAGTTAGCCAATTGCTTCTTACTGAACCAAGATACGAGTCTAGGTCCGAGAAAGTGACAAGTTCCACTTGTACTCTTCCTATCTAGCTTGCAGCCTCCGAGATCCGAGTCGCTGTATCCAACTAAATCGAATCCGCCTTCCTTAGGATACCACAGTCCTGCATCGACTGTTCCTTTAATGTACTTCAGGATTCGTTTAGCTGTATTGAAGTGTGATTCCTTAGGTGCAACTTGGTATCTCGCACACACTCCAACAGCAAACTGGATATCAGGCCTGCTAGCCGTTAGGTACAGGAGCGAACCAATGAGCTTCCTGTAGAGTGATTGGTCAAACGGCTTTCCGGCTTCATCAGCACTAATTTGCACGGAAGTGCTCATGGGGGTTGGTGAGGATTTGGAATTGTTCATTCCAAATTTGTTGAGAAGCTCCTTGCTGTATTTCTCCTAGTTGATGAATATACCTGTAGGCAACTGCTTTACCTGCAATCCTAGGAAATAACTAAGTTCCCCCATCATACTCATTTCAAATTTGCTTTGCATGAGATGTGAGAACCTTTGACATAGAGCAAGGTTAGTTGAACCAAAAATAATATCATCGACATAGATTTGTACCATTAGAAGGTCATCACCTTCCTGTATCTTGAACAAGGTTTTGTCGACAAAGACCTTTCTCAAATCCGTTGTTGGTTAGAATCTGGGACAGGTTTCGTACTGTGCTCTAGGGGCTTGTTTAAGTCCGTCATGGCGCTTTCCTTAGCCTGTAAACTAGATCGATACCGTCTGTGTTGGCAAACCCTGGTGGTTGTTCAACATAAACTTCTTCTGCAAGCTCTCCATTCAGGAAAGCACTCTTGACGTCCATTTGGTATACGATAAAACTCTTATGGGCGGCAAAGGCTAAAAATATCCTAATGGCTTCTAGCCTCGCTACAGGGGCGAAGGTTTCATCATAGTCGATTCCTTCTTCCTGACAATAGCCTTGTGCTACTAGTCTGGATTTGTTCCTTATGATAAGTCCATTTCGATCCTTTTTGTTTCGAAATACCCATTTGGTTCATATAACCGATTGGTGTGTCGGTCTGGGTACAAGATACCATACATTGTTTCTTTCGAAACCGTTAAGCTCTTCTTCCATAGATGTTATCCAATGAGAATTGTTAAGAGCGTCTATGGTCGAAACAGGTTCGGACTGGGCTAAGAATACGGCGATAGTGCACATATTGAGTCTCCTAAGTTCGGATTGAGATTTCCATTCAGGAAACTGTGAAACTTCAAAGATTAGATTCTTCTTGTGCACAAAGTACATTTCCTTGTGTACTGTATTCTCCTACGAGTAGAAACACCGCATTAATGTTTCCAATGATCAGCTCTTGCGGGTGATCTCTCAACCATCTTCGGTCGGGTTCTAGTTCAGATCACGATCGTATCGAAAGTTTCGTGGTACAGCCTTCAGACAATACGCCTTCATCCACATCGATTCTTACAGCTGCGGGGTTGATTTCTAAATCAACGACAGGTTCTATGGGTGTAGGTGGATCCAAGATAGATAGATGGTGAATGTCTTGAGTGATATCATCTACTCCTGTAGGATCATGGTGTGGTTCGTCGAACACTACATGAACTGATTCCTCGATCGTCAGCTTCCTTTTATTAAAGATTCTGAAAGCTTTGCTGACGGAGGAGTATCCTACGAATATTCCTTCATCTGATTTTTCATCAAAGGTTCTAAGTTGGTCCTTCCCATTGTTCAATACATAACACCTGTATCCAAAAATGTGAAAATACGAAACTAATGGAGTTTTGTTATTCCATACCTCATAAGTTGTTTTGTTGTGGTGCTTGTTGACGATACAGCGGTTTTGAGTGTAGCACGCTGTATTGGTTGCTTCTCCCCAGAAACGTTGTGGCAATTTGCTTGCGGCAATCATTGTCCGTGTTGCTTCTTTCAACGTCCTATTCTTTCGCTCGGCAACACCATTTTGTTGAGGTGTACGGGCAGCTGAGTATTCGTGCTGTATTCCATTCTCCGAACAGTATTGCTCTATATAAGCGGTTAGTAAATTCGATACCTCTGAACGAATGCACACGATACTCGACGCTTTTTCATTTTGCAACTTCCTCAGAGCTCGGCACTTGATGTTGTTTCCTTCTTCTTGCGAAGAAAGATCGTCAAGCATACCCGGAATAATCATCAACAACGACCATGCAATATTTCTTACCTCCCAAACTTACCGGGTCTACAGACCGTAGAGATCCATGTGTAGCATTTCCAACACTCTTTGGGTTGAAAGGTAGGATTTGCTTTTCGTGGTTGACTTGATTTGCTTGCCTTTCGGCATGGTCCGCAGACGTCCTTCTTGAATGACAGATCCGCAAACCTCTAACCATACCCTGTCTTGAAAGCTTGTTGATCGTCTTGAAGTTGACGTGAGACATCCTCTTGTGCCATAACCAGCTAAGATCTGCAGTGCCTTTGGCAACAAAACATGGAATTGAGGAGCTCATAGGCTTCAAAAGAATGTACATATTACCCGATCTCGCTCTGTAAGCACAACTTCCTTGGTTTGGGTGTTCTTGACTCTACAAATGATCTATATAGAACTTCACCGAGAACCGTTTATCACGTAATCAAGCTAATACTAAGTAGATTATACTGTAAGCCTTCAACATATGCAACATCGGTGACCTTGAATTTTCCGACAAGTAGGTTTCCTTTCCCTCTTGTTCTTCCTTTAGACTTATCACCGAAGCAAACTTTTGGACCGCGACCTTCTACAAAATCAGATAACTTGCTCCTATCTCCATTCATGTGACGAGAGCATCCACTATCGAAGTACCAAGTATCCTCCTCTAGGATGTCCTGTAACAAAGAAATTAGGTAGATTTAGGTCCCCTTTGATTTTTGGGTCCATATATGTTAGTTCCTTTAGGTACCCAAACTTTCCTGACAGCAATTGGTTTACTGTAGGATGTACTCGGTACAGTGTTGCGATATCTACGGGGGGCATATCCGTAGTTGTTATAATCATGATAATTACTATGCATGTAAAATTCAGGGTTATTATTATTATTCCAGTACGAGTGCCGTCTAGGAGGTGGAGCCATTTTCCTAGGCTTAACAGCCTGCCTTCTGGGTCTCCAGTTGGATTCCCAATGCTGTTGTTGATACTGAACTGGCATCTGCTGTCTTGAGGGATAACAGGGCTCCTGTATCCAATACCTAGGCGCACTGTACTGAGGGTACTGCCGTGCGGGCCTTTGGTGGTTGGATACCGCTTTCTTTCTGAATGACTTTCGGCTTTGATGATATGCTTGTGGAGCATGCTGTAGATTACGCCTTCTGAGTGGTTGTTGGTTCCACTGTCTCGAATAGTAGAGTTGAGGGGGCGGAATTGCAGCCTTCGGTTTTCTCATGCACAGGTTCCTTTATGGGACTAGGAGCATCTTCCGATTCTGGAATGTGTTCCACACTCTTGACGAACACTGTACTAGTTTTCCCTTTATTCGAACATGAGCTGTATCCTAAGCCACTTTTATCATGAGCATGTTGCCCAGTGCTTAGAATTTCTTCCATTCTTTTGGACGATTTTTCAAAAGACTTAATGGTCTCAAGTTCGCTTCTCGCTTCTCGAGAGTTGTGATTTTGGTTTGTAGTAGAACCAAATCATTTGTCTTGCTCTCATTGTGGGTTTTAACCTCGTTTAGTTCATGAGCAAGTTGATGATTGCTCTCCATGAGTTTTTCAAAATCGACCTTGCTGGTTTCACAATCAAGAGACATATTTTCATAATTTATTTTCAAAGAAGTCATTTTCATCTTTCAGCTCTAGATTTGTTAATTGAAGCTGTATATTCTCAGTTTTTAGAGTCTCATGGGCCTTTTGAATGTTTTTAAACTCATTCATCATATTTTCGAAAGTATGAGATGCATTAGATGGAATAGCTGAGGTTGAACTTACCTCATCGTCGCTGTCTTCATCTTCTGGAACATCTTTGGCCATAAAGCACATGTATGCTTTATCATCGAACTCATCGTCAGATGAATCACTTTCAGTGACCACCTGAAGACATTCTGCTGATTTGGATGGTGTGGGGGAGGCTTCTGATTCTCCAATCAGGGCCTTGAGCTTGTCTTTCCAAGCACGTCTTCTTTCATCTCTCTCTTGTTGCTCGGCCTCGGGCAATCTTTGGACTTTGGGATGAGGACATTTGTTTGCATAATGGCCTAGTTTCCTGATTATAACACAGTTAGCATCACCGGATGATGTTTGGTACTTACCTTGTTGACAGTTTGGGCTGTAGGAGTCTTTCCAGATCGCTTGATGAACTTTTGAATTTATGCATTAGAAGCGCCATTTCATCTTGTGACGGGATGTCGTCCATCACAAGCATTCTTGTGACCGGGCTTCGATTTAGCTAGGCATCTTTGTGTCGACGGTTCGATACAGCGGCGAGAGTTGTGACCTTTGAAGGAGATTCTTCAGCTTTCTCTCTTCTGTCAATGTCATACTCAAAGGCTTTAAGGTCAGAGAAGAGATCAAAAGTGGATATTTCATTAAGATTACAGGATACACGCATAGCTGTGGTCTTAATGTCCCATCGGGCTGGGAGATCTGAAAATTTTTAAGTTCTTCTCCTTTTGGGTGTAAATCTTGCCCAACGCTTCAAGTTCACCAACAATACCAGTAAATCTGAGGTCAAGTTCCTCAAGTGTTTCCGTTGGTTTCATTTCAAAAGATTCAAATTGCTGAGTAAGTTTTGAAATCTTGTTTTCTTTTGAGAGCTCAGTTCCCTCACAAATTAACTTGAGTTTATCCCAGATTTCTTTGGCTGTTTTGCAGCTCTTTACCTTTGAGAACGTGCCTTTGTCAAGAGTGACAAATAACGCGTTCTTAGCCACGTTGTCGAGATTGGCTCGCTTCCTTTCATCTGTTGTCCATTTCTCGCGTTCTTTCTCGAGCATTTCAGCATGGGCTTGGCCCTCAATCCTTGTGGGTGGATTGACCTTCATGATCTTGATCGGACCATCCTATATAACAAAAATCATCTCTTCGTGCATTGCTGCAAGATGAGCTTCCATTCTAATTCTCCAGTCGTCAAATTCGTTAATAGAGAACATAGGGACTTTGTTAATCATAGAAGTATCCATACTGATAATATAGGAATGAAAGAGACTGTTTTGAAAATAAGTGATTTGAATCTGATTCGGTTAAAAAGAAATACGACTGATTCTTTTTAGAATCAACCGCTCCGATACCACTTGTTGGCCACTTAAGTATACTGGATACAGTTTGGAAAATAGTTTAAACAACAAACTCTACGGAATCTAAATCTGAGTGCGTAGCGGAAGTCTTGGATACAGTTAGTTGCCATGGATACAACAACGAAGTATTTGGTGTATACTTAATATATCACAGTAATTTAAAACAAGAAAAGTGAAGGTAAATGACACAGTAATTTAAGTGGTTCGAGGTAAACCCCTCTACGTCCACCGGTCCTCCACACAGAGTAAAGTTTATTATAATTACTGCGTACACAACTACGTAATTATAAACAAACCTATCCTTGTATCGTTCACACAGATTGATACAAAGAATGTCACTTTCAACCGTTCACACAGATTGGTTAAAGCTTTCTTCTTGACTAGCTTCTTCACACACGCCTAAAGCTTCGTCCTTATTCGTCCCACACAGGTCAGAATAACTTGTTGAGTTCACACAGAGCTCGGTTTTTACACAGAGGTAAAAGGTAGGTAACCAGGTAAGAACAGCAGCTTTGAAGTTCTTGAGCTGATGATGGCTGTTCTTGATGTTGAGCACTGTATATCTCTTTCGTTCTTAATTGCAGTATGCTTTGGAGATATGTTTGCTCAGATGATAACTTTGATAGCTTGAATGTTAGGTTACTTCGGTAACTGATCTTCAATGTCTTCATAGGATATATATAGTCTCTGAAGAAAGTATCCGTTGAGATGTATCCGTTTGAATAAGATTTCCTTCAACGGGAATATGACATGATCCGGATTTCGCGGGATTCTGAAGATCTGAAGATCGCGTATTTAAATACTTTATCCTTGAGTATTTAAATACTTCTTTGTTCAACGGGACTTGACTTGTGTTCTTTCTTGTCCTTTTGTGAACTGTATGGAAGATGACTGTGTTTAGGGTGTCGAGACAGTTTCCATACTTGGTCTTTTTACAAGACTACTTGCTGTACTGAAGAGCTTCATTTATGCTGATTCGAGGCAGGTCTTCGATATAGGATAAAGCCTCAAAGCTTCGATACAGTTTCCTTTACTGTATTTGGCATATATGTCAAAACCTCTAAATAACATTCGATACAGGGATTCGAGTATCCCGGCTGTTTCGATACAGGGTGTTTGTTTTTCCCAACAATTATGTACTTGTTTTGCCCAAGGGGCACAAGAATATTGTATCAGTTCCGGTCATGGATCGAAAAGGATTTCACTTCTTTATTGGACATGGGTCCTGTCGTATTTATTTCAGAAATAAATTGGTTGGTACTACTACATTATTAAATGGTTTATACCATTTAAATCTAAAGAATAAAACAACTGTGAACACTATAACTAAGAAGCGTAGGGATAAAACGAACCAAGCACTTAAGTGGCATCTTAGACTTGGTCATGTTGGTCAGACCAAGGTTCATAAAATGGAGAAAGATGAGCTTAAGGGTCCATTGGGATCAGATCCCTATCCAACTTGTGAATCTTGCCTTCAAGGTAAAATGACTAAGTTACCATTCACAGGGACTTTTGAAAGAGCTGCTGAAAAACTTGGATTGATCCATACCGATGTCTGTGGCCCTTTTGAAGTGGCACGAGATGGCTTTCAGTATTTCATTACATTCACTGATGACCATACCAGGTATGGATTCGTGTACTTAATGAAACATAAGTCTGAAGGTTTTGATAAATTCAAGGAATTTAAAGCCCTAGTTGAAAATCAAACAGGTAACTGTGTTAAGACTTTTCGGTCAGACCGGGGTGGTGAGTACATGAGTACTGAATTTGATGAGTTCTTAAAAAAACTAGGAATAGTGTCACAATTCACTCCTCCAGCTACTCCACAATTAAATGGTGTATCAGAAAGAAGGAACCGAACCTTGTTGGACATGGTTCACTCCATGCTTAACTATACTGATATACCGATTTATCTGTGGGGTTACGCGCTCCTTACTGCTGTGTATATCTTGAACAGATGTCCTTCCAAATCCATTCCTAAGACTCCACATGAGATGTGGAGAGGTAGGAAACCAAGTCTTAATCACATTAGGATTTGGGGATGCCCTGCTTATGTCAAGAAGACTAAAGTAGAGAAATTGGAAGCTAGGTCTGTGAAAGGTCGTTTCATAGGATATCCAGGGGATTACATGGGATATCTATTTTACATGCACGAATATCATAGGATCATCGTTGCTATACAAGCACACTTCCTGGAAGATCAGTTTATTCAGGAAGGAGGGGCAGGTAGAAATATTTCTTTGGAAGAAATAAAAGAAACACCAAATGAGACCCCTATGCAAGATATTAGAATCGAACCTTCTGAAATACAAACACAACCTCGCAAGTCTAGTAGAATTTCTCAATTACCTAACAGGTATGGCTATCTGCATCAATAGGAACTGAGTGTCCATGAGATGATAGAAAGTAGTCAAAAGAATGATCCTTCTACATAGAACCAAGTGATGGTAGATGTTGACTCCGTCAAGTGGAAAGAAGCTATGGAAGCTGAGATAGACTCAATGCATGCGAATCAGGTTTGGAGTTTGGTAGATCCTCCTAAAGTCATAGTGCCTATTGTAAACAAATGGATATATAAAAGAAAGACTGATGGAGATGGCAAGGTTGATACCTATAAGGCCAGGCTTGTGGCAAAGGATTATTCCCAAAGAGAAGGAATCGATTACTTCGAGACCTTCTCGCCTGTAGCTATGATTAAGTCTATTAGCATGATGCTCTCCATAGCAGCCCACTTAGATTATGAAATATGGCAAATGGATGTGAAAACGGCATTCCTAAATGGATTCCTCGAGGAGGAGATTTACATGGAACAGCCTAAGGGATTCATATCTCAAACTAATATTCATAAAGTATGCAAACTTCAGCGTGCCATTTATGGACTGAAGCAAGCATCGCGGAGTTAGAATCTTCATTTTAACGAGACAGTCAAAGAGTTTGATTTTGTCCAAAATGAAGAGGAGCCCTGTATTTACAGGAAGGTTAGTGTGAGCAAAATTACGTTCTTAATACTATATGTAGATGACATTCTACTTATAGGAAACGACGTAGGAATGCTCAGTTCTGTGAAAGCTTGGCTTTCTAAAGAGTTCTCAATGAAAGACTTGGGAGAAGCTACCAATATTCTGGGTATTCGTCTCTATCGAGATAGAGCGAAAAGAATGTTAGGTCTTTCCCAAGCCCTCTATATAGAAAAGATCCTGAAGCAATTTAGGATGGAATATACTAAAAGAGGGTTTCTACTGCAACATGGTGCAAAACTTTCCTTAGAGATGTGTCCTCAAATAGAGGAAGATATAAAGGAAATGAGCAAGGTACCCTATGCTTCGGCAGTAGGTAGTCTCATGTATGCAATGATTTGCACTAGACCGGACATTGCTATGCTGTGAGCGTAGTAAGTCGGTTTCAGTCAAATCTAGGGCAGGAACATTGGACTGCTGTAAAGAACATTCTTAAGTACCTAAGAAGGACTAAAGACTTGGTTCTTACATACGGCAGTGGAGAACTTAGAGTGATGGGTTATACAGACTCGGATTTTTCGGAGGACATGGATGCTCAGATGTCCACATCAGGGTATATATTTACTCTGAATGGTGGGGCAGTTTCTTGGAGAAGTGCCAAGCAAAGTTCGACTACTATCTCTACATGTCAAGTCGAATATCAGGCAGCCACGGAGGCTTCTAAAGAAGCTTTTTGGATAAAGAAGTTCACTGAGGAACTTCAAGTGGTTCCTAACGCAGAGAATCCTGTGACACTGTTTTGTGACAACGACGGAGCTGTTGCATAGGCTAAGGAGCCTAGGGCTCACCACAACACCAAAAATATTGCGAGAAAATATCATTTTGTTAGATAAATAGTTCGGGATGGGAATGTTATACTGCAGAGAGTAGACACAGCAAATAACGTTGCTGATCCGCTTACCAAGCTACTATCTCAGAAGGTCTTAGAGATACATATGGAGAGTATGGGTATTAGATACCATAGTTTGTGGCATTGAGTGCAAGTGGGAGATTGTTAGGAATATGCCCTCGAATGCCACTCAGAGAATGAAAGAGTGAAAGCAATTGTATTGTAATTATGAATATTATATTTAATAAGGCAATTATTATTTCTATATTATTGTATATCACTGGCATTGTGATTTGGTATATAGAATAATAGTCCTTGCATTTGAGAGCGAGCATTCTACTCCTTATGGAGATATGGAGATAGGCACTAGAAATGTTTAGAGCTCGAATGCTTAACTAGTTCGCAAGTCGATAAAACTTAACTGGGCAGTAAGTTTAGACAAGACTTGTATAACGTGTACTTTGACATGTAGAGTGCCTGTCTTCACTAATGGTTAGTGGGAGAAAACGTTATAGGTATGCTAATGGTATTAGTATACTCGAACAAGACTCAACTCGATTCGGTCACATGGATATCACTCAAGGATTGTCAATGATTGAATCGAAAGATTGTGATAGGTATACGTAGACCTTTGACTTGAGGTTTTAGTAGGAGATGTGCTTGTGACATTAAGTAAGTCATTAGAGTAGTTCGATCCAATCGCTGGTTTGTGGAGTCAACCTCGAAATGCAACTTAGTGGGCAAGTAGTAGTCTCTACTGAATACCAAGATATGATTCTTTCTCCTGTTACTGAGCAGGTAAATGTACTATGCGGTTAATGGCAAATAAGATCATAAGTCATTGGCCAAAGCATTCAGAGCTAGTTGTATTTGATACACGAGAGCTCGATGATCTCGGTTTGCATTAACAGAAATCATATAGTCAAGTTACAGTAGGGTTTGACTTTATCGTGACCCTAATACTTGACCGGGACATATGATTGAAGGGTTTATATGTATACGGTATTCACGGCATAATGGCTTTGGAATGATTCTATCATTCGTTCCCAGTTAGGTTACGGTGTGGGCCACGAGACTGGCTAAGTGGTGATAACACTCATTGGATCCTCCCAATGCTAACTAAGATGAACCTACAGAGTCGCGACACAGGAATTGACGACGATTATATTTAGCTTATTCTCTCTTGGTTAATATTGGACATTGGATGTCTAATTTAATTTATTGGATAATTAAATCGGTCTCGTGAATTAAATAAATTACTGGGTAATTAATTTATTCATATTATTTCTTAGAGAAATTATTTTTAATATAATTAATTGGATTAAGTAATTGTATTAATATTGAAATTTACCAAGGTTTATCTATCAGATTAGATACACGATGGTTCGTTTCACGGACCGAAACGAACCAACCACTTTTTCTCCATCCTTGCCCCCCACCTGACATGGTGTATTATCATCTATTTTGACTTGATGATTTATCTGTTTGATGTGGGGACTTTAATTATACATGGTGTATAATTAATACTTTTTTATTCTTGGCATGATGTGTGATGTGATGTGTTTTTATGTTATAAAAACAACACAATCTTCATTCCACCAAATAGAGTTTTGGGCCGTGAGTTTGAGAGCTAAGGGAGAGAGTTTTTCTTTTCTTAAACTTAGAGTTTAAGTGTATTTGTTGAGAGAAAAAATATTTTTTGTAAAATACTTAGAGTATTTATAAAATTATATGTAAGCTAATTATATCAATTTCTAGCCGTATACTTGGAGTATAAATTGATATAAATATTTTTCGGTCATCTTCCGACGCGTGATACGTAGAGGCACGGTGCTTTCGGTGCTCGGAAATTTCCAAAAGCTCGTTCGATTGGATTCGTATTCGTGCTCGGAATCAAGATGATACTATCAAAGGTCTGCGAGGGTAAGACATCTTAATTTCATCTTCGTCCTTTTATATTCGTTTATATGATGCTTGATCGATCCGTTTTTTGGGGTTTGGTTTTATCCGGTTGGACTGATTTATTTTCCGCTGCGTATCTCGATTTTTATCACTGAATCCCAATATATACATACCGACGTGAGAGAGCGTTTGCCCTTGACTCTTAAATATAGTCATGACAAAGTTCATAATAAGTGGGAAGTGACGTATTTGAAATCTAAATGATAATCTGCTATCTAACGGGCTTAATATCCAATTGTGGAATAATTACTTTACTCTCAAAATTATTCCCCGAATTTGTTTGATTAATAATTTTAATACCCGAGATTTTTATTCGGATTAATTTGAAATATTTATTTTTAGACCGGAAATTTCTCGGTTTTCGAGCGTTGGTATTATTTTTCTCGACAATCGATTTTGTGTTTATGGCCATATGTGGTGATTTGTTGTATATTATTTTCATTTTGGATCGATGTTGTTGTCCGCGAGCGTTTCGTCGTGTTCGTTCCGTGCGTTTTTAGGAATCGAGTCGTCAGGCCACGATCAGGCGCCGGCCGCATTGCTGATGTAGAGGAACTGCACTACACCGGGCGCTGATTGACGGCTGCGGCAGTGGACCGCATCAGCTTGGGCGTTGGTCGACGGTGCAGGGACCAGATAGCACACGCCATCGCCGGAGATCACGCGTGCTAACCGGCAGGCATAGCGCACGCTATTCGGCAACCAACGCACGCTACCTGGGCCGGGCAGTGAGGTCTCTGAGGTTCTGGACTCCGGAGGGTTGGCGGGTAGCGCACGCTACGGCCTGTCGCTGCGCGCGCTAACTGGAAGGCGTAGCGCACGCTACTCGGCAGCCAGCGCGCGCTACCTGGGCGAGGGGATCAGTCCAGGAGGCTCTGGACTGGACCAAGGCCCGCCCGCTAGCGCACGCTGCCGGCACGCTAGCGCACGCTAGGGCAGCCTGCCTATATATTTGACCGAGCAGCCCTGTTTCCACCCATTTTTCATTCCTTCTTTTCTTTCCGCGGCCAGAGGTTTTGTGAGCAAGGAGGCATGTTGTTGAACAACAAATCCATGAAGTTTCTGAGTTCATATCATTGATTGATCATTACATAACATCCTTCAATCGACCGAATCAAGGTTAGTTTTTCCTAAAATCTAAACTTTGGGAAATTTGGGCATCTTGATAGATTTCGTCCGTTCGAGCCATATGAACTTAGATTACTTATGGATATTTGTATATTAAGTTGTATTCTATCAATTTCATCATCTTTCCACGGTTTTGTCATGTCCGATTCATCGTTTATATGAGTTTTCAATTGACGCCTTCAAGGTGTTCGGGAAAATGCCGCAGAGGGAGATTCGGTCGTTTTGTGATGTTTATCCTCGTGTGATTTATTGTTTATTTGATGATAAGATATTAGGGATAAATTCCCTATGAAAATCTGGTGTTGATCCTTTCCGATCGTCGTTTTCATTGGAGTTCCGGATTTTTCCAATCAACCGTATTTTCGGAGTATTCGCGAGAGATTACCAAGGCAAGTACCTTGATATACGAATTGTAACTACGTGAAATTATTGTTGTCGAAGTGTATGAATTTATACGGATGTATATATGTATATTTATATATATATGTATATATATATATATATGTATAGATTTATATATATTTATATGTTAAATTTTTGTATGTATATACGTATATTGATATATATGCCTATGTCGGTGATATCCGAGTGATGAAAGCTAACACTAGTTGACGCACTCAACTTGGATTGATGGATGAATCATACTTACTGATATAATATAGTAAGGTTATATATATATATATATATATATTCGGTTGAGTCACAATATAGAGATATATGCGACGTTGGTTGATTATGCCTGAAGGCTTGTTGTGATTGAGTTTTGATTGATAACGTGCGTAATATTGTTTAGCGGTGTGGTTATGGACTGACGGATAATTTGTGTGACTTGGTGTACTGAGTTTATAATTGTTGTAATGTTTGTCTGTGTGCTTGATGTTTGGAACAATGTGGATACTTGTTGTGAGGAACGTCGTATCCGGGAACCTCTGAAGGCGGGGCGTGTACTCCGGCCTGGTGTACGCTGCAATGTGCGGCTCCATATGATTGGTGAACACCGGTGTTACCTAATGCGCGTGCAAGGGGCGGCTCTTGCGGGAGTGATCGCCGGCGCGGTGACATGTTCAAGGGGCGGCCAACATAGTGGAGTGAACGCCGGTGCACATGTCTGCAAGGGAGGCGTCTGGCAGGCTTATTGGTAACGGATATTTGAGTGATAGCTAAGACCCCGTTACCAAATGATTTCCGTAATTCTAGTTCTTCCAACTTGCTTTAAAATGATGGTCTTGATATAGACCGCGATTCGTGTTTCTGAAAGTTTGTTTCAACTTGTTTTAAACGTTGGTATCAGGGTTAATTAACCAAGGATATTTGAAGAGATCTCCAAGGGTTAATTAATCATGGGTCTTGAGCAGGATTTGGAGAATGAGAGGCTGTGCCTTTGATTGTACTGTGATGATTATTCTGTGTATTAGGTCGAGGACCCCGTGGGATGTTGAGATTTGATATCGTGATGGTATTATTTGGATTGGGCCGAGAACCCCATGAGATGTTGTAATGATTCGCTTGTGATAGTGTTTTATAAATTGGGTCGAGGACCCTGAATAACGTTGTAATGGTTTTCTTGCAAATTGTTTTCGACATGTTGGGTCGAGGACCCGAGAGATTTTAAAGTTATTTTCTAAAAGTATTCCCATTCGATTTTCAAAACCCCAAGACGGCCCGAGTCAATAATAATGTTTTCAAACTATCTTATCAAAATACTTTTCCTTTTATAAAAAGGGATTTTCAAACTAGATCTTTTGACTCTTTGGGCTCGTTTAAAGTTTCATTGGTGTTATGTTTCGTAAAGAGAATATGACTATGTGATTATCTTTTACCTTGTGTATGCGAGTGCTATTCTGTGTTGACTATGAGAATGTGTGGTTTGTATTAAGGCTTCGCGGCTGTTGAGTTTTGTGTTGTTATTCTTCGTATATCTTGTATATTATGTACCTACACTAGCAAAATTCCAGTTTGCTAACCCCCGAGTTTTCGAGGGGTGGGTGCCTGTTATGCGCTAAGGTTTTAGCAGCTCGGGAGCAGTCACGGGATTGGATTGGAAGAAGATGGAAGACGACGATGCTAATCACACAAGAGTCAGTGTCTTTTTCTTTTGTTTCATTTTGGCTGGTATTTCTCTTTCGGTCGAGTATCCACCCTTGCATGGGTGTAGTTTTCATTCATTAAATTAAGTTGTCATTCCTTTCTGTGTTTCTGAATTGTTTAATGACCTTGTCGGTCTGCTTTGTAATTAATTTTGACCCCGATCGGTCAATTATTGAGTAGTCATTTGGAGTTTAGCCTGGTAGATCCTTACGATAAGGGTCTACGGCGTGTGACATTTCCGGACGTATTCTGGGGGTGTTACATATATGGTATTGATGAGTCGATTTTTGATCGTCTCAGTCTATTCTATCGAGTCGCACTTTCATTTGTTTTCGAGTGTTTTTGCTATTTTTACGCGTCGTATGTTGTGTTTTTGTTTTGTAGGTATCCGGACGAAGATTTTGGTGAAATATGCGCTTTTATGGCCAATATTGGAGTTTATGACGATCAAGAGCGAGAACGAGGCCTAAAACGATGAAGATTGAACCACTACTTTTCGTATTTTCTAATTTCCAGATTCATTACTTCGACTCAAGATGTGTTCTATATATTTATGGATTCCTCATGAAATCAGCTTCGCAACGGTATATCATACGCTAAATTCCGAGTTGTGTTGAGGGAGATATGGCTTCTAGACCACGGGCTGTGTCACAGGACACGGCCGAGTCTGCTGTCCGGAGAGTTTTTGCATTTTCTGGGACATTGGACATGGCCGAGTCTGCTGTCCAGAGAGTTTTTGCATTTTCTAGAGCAGTTGGACATGGCCGAGTCACTTTTCGGTGCAAGTCATTTTCTTTGACATTTTTGCACGATTTTGAGCCCGTTTCTTGATCCTTTAGCTATATAAAAAGGTGTTGAGACCCTAAGGAAGGAATATGGAGATCTTGTGAGAGATATTTGGTGGAAAAACACAAGATTTAGGGAGACAAACACCAAAAAGTGAGGAAAAAGAGAGATTGTTTCATCATCTTCATTGCATGTTCTTGGAGTGAAAAATACATTTGTGAGATATTATAATTCCTTGTATCAATTGTTATGAGTTTTTTAAGGAAGATCATCAAACCTTCATCGGGAATTCGATTTCGTCTTTTACAAGGGAAGTTTCTACATGTTTTGTTTTACAATTTCCATTATTATTGTTGAAATAATCATGAGTAGCTAAACATTTCATATGAGTTTTTAGATTGAGCCACATACATGTTATCGATTGTTAGTTCCTATTGATTTTCCGGGCAAAAGTTTGGGATTGTTCCTCCTTGTTTGTTCTTCATTTAAGAACTTTTGATTTAGATCATCAAACCTATTTCTTAGTTGTTATTATTATTCAAAATGAGGGTTTTTATCGGTCTTCGCCATCAAACGGTCCGGCAGAAGTGATTGTAAATGTTCTCGTACTTTTTCACGCAATCTTTTAACGATTTACCTCATCAAAAGTAGTCGGTTAATTGATTGTTAGTTAGGGATTCATCCCCATCAAAGGAGTATCTATTATTTTCGAAAAGGACAATCGTGCTTTTTAGAATTACCGCCATCAAACGGATTTCTTTTAATCGATAATTCCAAACCTTATTTATTTGAATATCGGAGATAATAATTGATTACGTGTGTGTCGGTGATTCTAAACTCCCATATCATTCTCATAATTGTAATCTCTCTACTATCCAACCATTAAATTCGGTGTTTTTAACGCTTAGTTTATTTTAATTTTATGCGTTAGTTATTGTAATCCTATCAAACCAATGATGTATTTTAATTTACTTTACTTTTGTTCATTCGACTATTTGCCGAACATTATCGAACTTTAAAACGTTTCCAATTCCTCGAGAGATCGACCTCGGAGTTACTTGCCGCTTACTACAAAAGCGATTCGTACACTTGCGAGTTTATAATTTGTTCATCAAGTTTATAATTTTTTTTTAATTTTTATCGCTTTTATTATTATTATTATTGCATTAATTTTGTTTTTTTGCCGTGTGTAGGTAATCTAATAAGGAGGGTATTTATGGGATGAAGAAGCCTAACCTATTGAAGTTGAGACCCGAGCACAAAAGCATGGTGGCCCGCGAACAAAAACCACACTTCTTAATCCGGTAGTTTTATTTTCTTTCTTTTTAATTTGCGTTTTCGAATTTTTCCTGACTTAATCTTTTTGCTTGGGGACAAGCAAATGTTTAGGTTTGGGGGGGTGCAACTTCTTCGATTTTTATTTGTTTTTAGTTTGTGTGATGTTTGTTTCCTTTCTTTATTTTTTTTCCTTCTTGCGTGATGTCGTAGTTGGATTATAATAACCTTGTTAACTGTTGGGTATATGGATGATTAATCGTGTTTGTACTTGGCTCATAGAGTTTTATAAATATAATTGATTGTTTGAACTTGCGTGTGAATATATAGTTTTGGTTACTTGATTTGACATGTAAAGTATGGTAGTCCAAAAGCCGTGAGTTCTTGTGCCTCATTGAACCGTTCGCTTTTAGCGGTAAAATTCTTTCATATGTGATTTCTCTTCTTATGGATTGTATTCTTTAGAACTTGCATAATTTTGTCGGATGATATGTTGATATTTACATACACGAGAAATGATTAGGGCTGCCCATTTTTTTTGTCTTGAACCTACTTACCTTAAAATACCCGCCATTTCATATCAACATCATTTGCTAGCCCCATTGAGCCTTTAGCCGTAATTTTGTTCGAAAAACCCGCATCTTATAGCTCCATATCCAAAAGCCATAACTTACCCAAGTATTGGTCCACGTAAGAGCATGAGAGGGTATATTTGAAAAACGAAGGTGTGCAAAGTTTGTGGTGTATAGAGGCAAAAATCTCCTCTCCCGTTCTCCTGAAAATAATAAGCCCCACAAAAAAAAAATATGATCCTAATAGTGGGATAGAAAAGATAGGGGAGGAGAGGAGTGAGCCTAAGAAAAACAAAAGGAAAGTCGTTGGGTTGTGAGAAATAGGCCAATATCAAAAGAATTGCGCTTAACAAGGCCTAGAAAAAAAGATATATATATATATACGGGAGAATTGAAGTAGAATGATCACTTTGAGTGTTTATTTCATATATGTGAGGATCGTATATGCTCTACTTGGACTGAACTTGTAACTACTAGCCAAATTTTCCCAACCTGAGCCACAGCCCCGTCACAACCAAAAGTAAGACCCTATGACTCGTGTTTCGTGAATATTGATACGATTGATGAAAAGAAGAAGTGCAAGCATATAGTAGAAGTTTCCATTCGAATCGAGCTGAGCGTATTGACCTATCTTAACACTTGATAGATGAGTGAATCGATAAAATTCTGTGAGGGACTACTAAGACGTGTTTTCTTGCATGTTAGATTAAGTGTCATTGCTATCCATTCATTTGTGAGTTTACGCTTTCATGACGAGTTGCGAGACTTCACGATACTTTTACATTCCCGGTTGATTGTATGTATACCCGATGATTAACTTGATTATTCAATCCTTCTCGTTTTCTTTGTCGTGTGTTTTATTTATTTTTGCTTGGGGACAAGCAAAGTTTAGGTTTGGGGGGATTTGATGAGTCGATTTTTGATCGTCTCATTCTGTTCTATCGAGTCGCACTTTCATTTGTTTTCGAGTGTTTTGCTTTTTTTACGCGTGATATGTTGTGTTTTTGTTTTGTAGGTATCCGGACGAAGATTGTGGTGAAATATGCGCTTTTATGGCCAATATTGGAGTTTATGACGATCAAGAGCGAGAACGAGGCCTAAAACGATGAAGATTGAAGCACTACCTGTCGTATTTTCTACTTTCCAGATTCATTTCTTCGAATAAAGATATGTTCTATATATGTATGGATTCCTCATGAAATCATCTTCGCAACGGTATATCATACGCTAAATTCCGAGTTGTATTGAGGGTGATATGGCTTCTAGACCACGGGATGTGTCACAGGACACGGCCGAGTCTGCTGTCCAGAGAGTTTTTGCATTTTCTGGGACACTTGGACACGGCCGAGTCTGTTGTCCAGAGAGTTTTTGCATTTTCTAGAGCAGTTGGACACGGCCGAGTCACTTTTCGGTGCAAGTCATTTTCTTTAACATTTTTGCACGATTTTGAGTCCTTTTCTTGATCCTTTAGCTATATAAAAAGGTGTTGAGACCCTAAGGAAAGAATATAGAGATCTTGTGTGAGATATTTGGTGGAAAAACACAAGATTTAGGGAGACAAACACCAAAAAGTGAAGAAAAAGAGAGATTGTTTCATCATCTTCATTGCATGTTCTTGGAGTGAAAAATACATTTGTGAGATATTATAATTCCTTGTATCAATTGTTATGAGTTTTTGAAGGAAGATCATCAAACCTTCATCGCGAATTCGATTTCGGCTTCTACAAGGGAAGTTTCTACATGTTTTGTTTTGCAATTTCCATTATTATTGTTGAAATAATCATGAGTAGCTAAACATTTCATATGGGTTTTTAGATTGAGCCACATACATGTTATCGATTGTTAGTTCCTATTGATTTTCCGGGCAAAAGTTTGGGATTGTTCCTCCTTGTTTGTTCTTCGTTTAAGAACTTTTGATTTAGATCATCAAACCTATTTCTTAGTTGTTATTATTATTCAAAATGAGGGTTTTTATCGGTCTTCGCCATCAAACGGTCCGGTAGAAGTGATTGTAAATGTTCTCGTACTTTTTCACGCAATCTTTTAATGATTTACCTCATCAAAAGTAGTCGGTTAATTGATTGTTAGTTAGGGATTCATCCCTATCAAAAGAGTATCTATTATTTTCGAAAAGGACAATCGTGCTTTTTAGAATTACCGCCATCAAACGGATTTCTTTTAATCGTGAGCAATCGATAATTCCAAACCTTATTTATTTGAATATCGGAGATAATAATTGATTACGTGTGTGTCGGTGATTCTAAACTCCCATATCATTCTCATAATTGTAATCTCTCTACTATCCAACCATTAAATTCGGTGTTTTTAACGCTTAGTTTATTTTAATTTTCTGCGTTAGTGATTATAATCCTATCAAACCAATGATGTATTTTAATTTACTTTACTTTTGTTCATTCGACTATTTGCCGAACATTATCGAACTTTAAACCGTTTCCAATTCCTCGAGAGATCGACCTCGGAGTTACTTGCCGGTTACTACAAAAGCGATTCCTACACTTGCGAGTTTATAATTTGTTCATCAGGTATCAGAGCTTAGGTTTGCGAAAAACCTAGGTCGTTAGGTCAAGTTCATGTCCAGTGTAAGTTGCGCGCATCAGAGTTGTGATTAGTATCGTGGTTCCGACATCGTCTTCAGGCAATCCGTGATGGTAAGTCTCCCTATCGTAAGTCCCTTCATGTAAGTATTTGATTATATTGTGCTAATGTGTTTAATGTGAACTAGGGATTGGAACTCTTTGGTGATATTATTGTAGCATGCATATACGGTCCGAGTAAAAATGGTTATGTAGTATGCTTCGGAAGTCGAGTATATTTATCGGTTTCTACATTTCATTAGGATAAATTTATGAGTGTTAATTTTATCCGCTACGTGGGTATTTTGATATGGCTTTTGGTATCTTGCAAATCGGGTTCTATTTCCTAAAACCGATTCCCTAAACCGAGTTTTAATATTTTGGTCTCGCACGTTTTGACGGTATTCTTATGACGGTACTTGATATTTTATAAATGACTTTTGTGAGTATTTTAAAATATTACCGTCATCGGCTTTTTTTTGGCGTTTTGAACGTTTTTAAAAATGATTTTTAGCCTGTTGAGTTCCGGCGCGGGGCCCACGGCGCTGTAATATCACGAACATTTTAAAGTGGTGCTTTGAAATTTTCTAGCATTGTGAAAAGCCATTATTTAATGTCGTCATATCAAATGGTCACGTATCTCGGTGAAAAATCCTTTCGATTAAATATTTTAGTAGATGAGGAAAGATTTTCAAAATTGTAGTATTTGGGACTCAATACTTTTGAAATATTTCAAATAGTTACAATTCAATTTTCAAATTTTCTTTTATACATTACTCGAAAATAATTTTTAGAGTCGTTGTATAAACTTCCTCTTCCGAAATAAAAGACAGTATTTACAAGTCTTGGGCGTAACGTGACTAACCCTCTTTTTCAAATATTTGTTTTCATTAAGTACATACATATAATGATCGTTCTCGTCGAAAGACTCGAAATTGACTTCAGAAAACTTTGTGCTTTACGATATTACCGTTATTCTAAGGATGCTAACTAAACCTCGTGTTGATAATTGTGGTATATTGTACGACTGATTAATTTATATTGTTGAACGGTATTATCTACATTAGTATGTCGATCCTCGGCGGACGTAGACGTGATGATGGAAATGGAATCGGCGAGGTGGTTCGTATGACAACGATTCATGCTACGGTGAAGGAGTATCGAAATCAAACGATATCCTATGAAATCTCCTCAGTTGTCGATCCCACGAGCGAAGCGAAGAGACCGAGGACATCTGGGAAATTTTTGGTCGGTGAAGAGTTTAAGGATCGTTCGAACGCGTCGTATTCGCGATCGGGAGTGATCACTGGGAATCCCAAGCCAGCATCGGTGACTCTCGGTAAGAAGAGAATGTGCTTCAACTGCAACCGTCAGGGACATGATCGTGCAAATTGTCCCTTTCTACTCTTGACTTGTCACCGGTGCGGGTGTGAAGGTCATCGGGAGAAACACTATGAGATAGTTTCCGAATTGACAAAGAATGCTACCCTATTGGAGAATAGAGCAAGTGACCGGAGAGTGTCCCGAAAACCTATGTTTCCTTCTGAAGATTCTAGTATGGGAGAATGAAGATCTTGTACTGTGTCTTAATCGTTGCTGGTTCTAACAATCGTGACTTCGATCGTTTTTCGTTTCATTGCTTTACGTTTCCAACTCTTGTTGTTCTAAGTTTCGGGGTCGTAATGTCTTTTTAGTATGGGGGAGTGTATTATCCGTACTTCTCTTAGTATTTCCAGTATTGTGTGACCTTTTATTGTTGGTAATTCAATTGTTACCCTCTCGAAAATTTTAAACTACCATGTTCTACCTAGCCTACCGTCCTCCAAAATGAATTTCAGAGTTGTTTTGCCAGAATCCGTGGATTATTGTGGCTTTTTCACATTCGAATTTGATTCTTGCAAATCTTGTTTGAAACTATTGTTCCCACATGTACAATTAACTTTTCCAAATGTGTTATGAACTTAGATGCGGTTGGTCGAGCACGAAACATGGTTTCAGGACGTCTGAGCCGTTTTGTGATTTTCTTAACTCTTGGAGCTTTTGTCTCCAAATTCATACTCCTCCACCTCGGCTTATCGTGTTCACGTATATTTTTATCGCCTCAACTCACGTACCATATACTTGCTAGGTTCGTTCATTGTATTTCTAGAACCTCGCATTCGCGTATTGCTCGTGATGTTTTGGGGCTGAGCAAGTAGTTATTTTTCCTTGATTGTTCCACTGCTCTCTACTTTAAGTTTCGGGACGAAACTTATTTTAAGGGGGTAGAATGTAATACCCGAGGTTTTTGTTCGGATTAATTTGAAATATTTCTTTTTAGACCGGAAATTTCTCAGTTTTCGAGTGTTGGTATTATTTTTCTCGACAATCGATTTTGTGTTTATGGCCATATGTGGTGATTTGTTATATATTATTTTCATTTCGGATCGATGTTGTTGTCCGCGAGCATTTCGTCGTGTTCGTTCCGTGCGTTTTTAGGAATCGAGTCATCAGGCCACGACAGTAGGAGGCTGGCCGGACGATTCTGCGAGAATCGCTGCAGCTGGCGGCCAGACGGTTGCGGCAGGAACCGGCACTGCAGCTGGGCGCTGGCTGGACCGGCAGGGACCGGCATAGCGCACGCTACTACCGGAAGACTGCGCGCGCTAACCGGCAGGCGTAGCGCACACTATTCGGCAGCCAGCGCACGCTACCTGGTCCGGGCAGTAAGGTCTCTGAGGTTCTGGACTCCGGAGGGTTGGCGGGTAGCGCACGCTACGGCCGGTCGCTGCGAGCGCTAACCGGAAGAGTATTGCACGCTACTCGGCAGCCAGTTCGCGCTACCTGGTCGAGGGGATTAGTCCAGGAGGCTCTGGACTGGACCAAGGCCAGCCCGCTAGCGCACGTTACCGCCACGCTAGCGCACACTAGGGCAGCCTGCCTATATATTTGACCGAGCAGCCCTGTTTCCACCCATTTTTCATTTCCTTCTTTTCTTTCCGCGGCCAGAGGTTTTGAGAGTGTTATGTCAAGATTTATACATCTCAACAGGCGATCGTCACAGAGACCGGGCGACCGAGCCAGAGCCTAACAGCCGAGATAGATTGGCCGACCGAAGGTCCCAGGTCAAGTCCCGGTACCGAGCGATCGACTTCTAAGGCGATCGTCTCTCGGTACTTGGCGATCGACCCCTGGTGACCGACCAATGACGACCGCCTCATACCACGCGAAGCCATCGCCCATCTAGTCGGCAAAGGCCGAAGCTCGAAGCAGAGTCCCACATGTGCAGATCCGGAAAAGGCGCCGCAGGGCATGGATCGTTGACCACAGCCTGTCAGCATCTTCTCACCTACCAGCAGACCCGCCGAAAGGTGTCAGTGGGACCGCCCGTGACAGCGACTCAGGATGCGTGCAGGCTCCTCATTGGACCGCACAGCTGGCTGCCAGCAGCAGCCGCGAACTTCAAGGCAGACAGCCCATGTGACATAAAGACGATCGCCCCTTATTATATTACATGAAAGGCGATCGCCCGTCAGTAAACAGAGCATCTCAGCTCCTATAAATAGAAGGCTGCCTACACTTGGAACACTCTCTGATACTCTGCTTTTGAAGCGGTTCATGTCCAGTTCAGAAGCTCAACTCATAACTTGGCTTTCTCACTCTTGGCAACAGCTATCTCTCGGCTTTTCTCTCTCTCAGCACCTCTCAATCCTGAGACGGTTGGCAGAAACGAGAACAAGAACACGCAGAGCTTCGCTCAAAAGCTAGATAAATAGGATCTTTTACACTCATTGTAATTAGATTCTTACATTAATATTTGTACTCATACGTATTCTTATTAATAACATCTCGCGAGAGCATTCAAGCCCGGGCCTAACAAACCCGACAAATCTTGTGTTATTTCCATTCCCTCGGACGTGCTCTCGCAATTTGCTATTGCTCGACCATTCCAGCAATATCTATCTTCGGAAAATATTTCGGGCAACAACAATTGGCACTAGAAGGAGGGCATCTCAACCCTCATTTTTATTCCTACTATCTCGAAGAACACTCACTGTTCTTCGGGGCATATACTTGAAGAGACACTCACTGCTCTTCAAAGAAATCTTTCAGAATCATGGTTTCTGCCTCCACATCGAAGAAAGCTGCTGGCCGATCCGCCGGACGCCTCATTCTGTCTCATTCCGAGCCACAGCCTATGGCGGAGGGCAGCCGCCGCGGTCCGAAACTCTCGATCCCGCCCCCGAGGGACGGCCCAAGCCTCTCGCTCGATCAGTTCCAAACCGCGGAACAGATCGAAGGAGCCCTGGCCATCCTACGGGAGCGACGGAGAGCTTTCGACGCGCCGCCCGCTATAACCCCCTCGGCCATCCACCGCGTGACCAAACGGAAGTTCAAGGGGCTAATGTCCCAGCGATCGCCAGGAGGCCCCAATTCACAAGAAGAGGCGCTCGCAAGCCGGGGCACCTCTATTTTCAGCCGCCTAGGCAGCGACCCATCATGGCGACCGGGGCAGTCTAGCCCCAGCCACGAGACGACGGAGCCCGAATCCGTCACCAGGAGTTCGGCGTATCCGACTCCCAGAAGGCAGCCCAGCCATCTGGCTCCTCGCCGAAGAGCCGAGGTCGGCGACAGCGGAGTCAGGAGATCGGTACACGATCGCCTCGGCTCCCGCTCCAGAAGCCGAACCACGAGCGACCAAGCAACAGCGATGGCCGCGATGCAACGCCAGCTCGACGATATGAAGGCGCTCCTAAAATCTGGGGCAGGCGCCAAGAGAAAGATCGTCGGGCCGAGCGAGCCACTCGCGGTCCACATTGAGCTCGCCCCTGTGCAGCGTAAGATCGCTCCTCCGCAAACACCTCTGTACGAGGGGAGGTCGGACCCCGAGACTCACCTGAGCAAGTTCCGAATCTATATGACCGGGTGTGGGGCATCAGACGCAACCAGATGCCGAATGTTCCCACTGACGCTGGACGACCTTGCCCACAGGTGGTACACCTCATTACCGCTGCGATCCATCAATTCCTTTGATCAACTGGCGAACAGCTTCACAGCTTACTTCGCCGCCAAGGTCGCTCGGCCGGAAGGTCCCCATCGCATGATGCAGATCAGGCAGGGGGATGAAGAGTCCGACGCAGACTACATCGACCGGGTAGATGAGATCATCCTCAGTGGCGAGCCCGTAAGCGACGAGATCGCCCTATATACGGTCCTAGGGGGATTCCATGGTCTTTCGCCTATGTTCAGACATCTTACGAAGGACCTCCCCCCGAACTACGCGATCTTCCGTGCCAAAGCCGCAGACTTTCTGGCCAGGCAAAGGTTACTTCTCAACCTGTGAGAATCGCGATCGGCGACCGAACGACGATCACCAGTCTTCCGACCCGATCGCCAGAATCAAGCAACTTCTCCAACAATGGAGGACTCGCTCGCCCTCAACAGTTCGTCATCTAACATGATGGACTAAGGCACGAGATCACCTCCCCCGCACAATGTACACCGTCGACCGGTCGGCATCTAACATGACGATCCGAGGTAGAAGAGTGCAGCCATGTTCCTGGTGGTCGATGGAACCGACTGCCTCGGCCATGCAAGGTTCCTTTGGGCTAAGATCGCTCGCCCTTCGTTTAAATACGAGGCGGGCGTAGTCGAAGGACCCTCCAAATCAATCAGTGGACACGCTCGCCCGCCCTCAAAGGTTCATCATCTAACATGGTGAACCCGGACAATGCGACGAGTCACTACCCCCGTCTCAACGTATACTGTCGAGGATTGCCATCTAACATGACGATCCGAGGTAGAAAAGAGCTAACCAGCCGTGGATGTGGAGTCGATACATCCGACGACGCCCCGTGCAAGGACTCCTCCAGACCAAGACCGCACGCCCTTTGTTTAAATACGAGGCGAGACGCAGCCTAACGGAGGACCCTCACAATAAAATGAGTCACGAGACAGACAATGTCGCTCGCGCACAAGACATGGTCATGGAGTCGGTCCATCGAACTCCGCGACTGTGCATGGTTCCTCAACGACGAGACTATCAAGTTTCTACGAGGGATCGGTAAAATTGTTTTTTGCAGGTACAAGACCGAAAGATAGCTCGCCAATCGACCAGATCGCCAAAGTACGCCCAATGGATCGCCCGTCTTTATCCTCAACGATCGCCAGAACAACCTCACCCCATGTCTTCAACATCGAAGCAAGCTGGGGGGCAATTGTTATGTCAAGATTTATACATCTCAACAGGCGATCATCACAGAGACCGGGCGACCGAGCTAGAGCCTAACAGCCAAGATAGATTGGCCGATTGAAGGTCCCAGGTCAAGTCCTGGTACCGAGCGATTGACTTCTAAGGCGATCGTCTCTCGGTACTTGGCGATCGACCCCTGGTGACCGACCAATGACGACCGCCTCATACCACGCGAAGCCATCGCCCATCTAGTCGGCAAAGGCCAAAGCTTGAAGCAGAGTCCCACATGTGCAGATTCGGAAAAGGAGCCCCAGGGCATGGATCGTTGACCACAGCCTTTCAGCATCTTCTCACCTACCGGCAGACCCGCCGAAAGGTGTCAGTGGGACCGCCCGTGACAGCGACTCAGGACGCGTGCAGGCTCCTCATTGGACCGCCATGTGTGGCCCGATGAGACCGCGGACTTCAAGCGAGCGATCCATGTGACATAAAGACGATCGCCCCTTATTATATTACATGAAAGGCGATCGCCCGTCAGTAAACAGAGCATCTCAGCTCCTATAAATAGAAGGCTGCCTACACTTGGAACACTCTATGATACTCTGCTTTTGAAGCGGTTCATGTCCAGTTCAGAAGCTCAACTCATAACTTGGCTTTATCACTCTTGGCAACAGCTATATCTCGGCTTTTCTCTCTCTCAGCACCTCTCAATCCTGAGACGGTCGGCAGAAACGAGAACAAGAACACGCAGAGCTTCGCTCAAAAGCTAGATAAATAGGATCTTTTACACTAATTGTAATTAGATTCTTACATTAATATTTGTACTCATACGTATTCTTATTAATAACATCTCGCGAGAGCATTCAAGCCCAGGCCTAACAAACCCGGCAAATCTTGTGTTATTTCCATTCCCTCGGACGTGCTCTCGCAATTTGCTGTTGCTCGACCATTCCAGCAATATCTATCTTCGGATAATATTTCGGGCAACAACAGAGAGCAAGGAGGCATGTTGTTGAACAACAAATCTATGAAGTTCCTGAGTTCGTATCATTGATTGATCATTCCATAACATCCTTCAATCGACCAAATCAAGGTTAGTTTTTCCTAAAATCTAAACTTTGGGAAATTTGGTGATCTTGATAGATTTCGTCTGTTCGAGTCATATGAACTTAGATTACTGATGGATAATTGTATATTAAGTTGTATTATATCAATTTCATCATCTTTCCATGGTTTTGTCATGTCCGATTCGTCGTTTATATGAGTTTTCAATTGACGCCTTCAAGGTGTCCGGGAAAATGCCACAGAGGGAGATTCGGTCGTTTTGTGATGTTTTTCCTCGTATGATTTATTGTTTATTTGATGATAGGATATTAGGGACGAATTCCCTACGAAAATATGGTGTTGAGCCTTTCCGATCGTCGTTTTCATTGGAGTTTCGGATTTTTCCAATCAACCGTATTTTCGGAGTATTCGCGAGAGATTACCAAGGCAAGTACATTGATATACGAATTGTAACTACGTGAAATCATTGTTGTCGAAGTGTATGAATTTATACGTATGTATGTATATATATATATATATATATGTGTGTGTGTGTGTATATATGTATAGATTTATATATATTTATATGTTAAATATTTGTATGTATATACGTATATTGATATATATGCTTATGTCGGTGATATCCGAGTGATGAATGCTAACACTAGTTGACGTACTCAACTTGGATTGATGGATTTATTTATATATATATATATATATATATTCGGTTGAGTCGCAATATAGGGATATATGTGCGACGTTGGTTGGTTATGCCGGAAGGCTTATTGTGATTGAGTTTTGATTGATAACGTGCGTAATATTGTTTAGCTGTGTGGTTATGGACTGACGGATAATTTGTGTGACTTGGTGTACTGAGTTGATAATTGTTGTAACATTTGTCTGTGTGCTTGATGTTTGAAACAATGTGGATACTTGTTGTGAGGAACATCGTATCCGGGAACCTCTGAGGGCGGGGCGTGTACTCCGGCCTGGTGTACGCTGCAATGTGCGGCTCCATATGATTGGTGAATACCAGTGTTACCTAATGCGCGTGCAAGGGGCGGCTCTTGCGGGAGTGATCGCCGGCGCGGTGACATGTTCAAGGGGCAGCCAACATAGTGGAGTGAACGCCGGTGCACAGGTGTGCAAGGGAGGCGCCTGGCAGGCTTATTGGTAACGGATATTTGAGTGATAGCTAAGACCCGTTACCAAATGATTTTTGTAATTCTAGTTCTTCCAACTCGCTTTAAAATGATGGTCTTGATATAGACCCGATTAGTGTTTCTGAAAGTTTGTTTCAACTTGTTTTAAACGTTGGTATCAGGGTTAATTAACCAAGGATATTTGACGAGATCTCCGAGGGTTAATTAATCAGGGGTCTTGAGCAGGATTTGACGAATGAGAGGATGTGCCTTTGATTGTACTGTGATGATTATTCTGTGTATTGGGTCGAGGACCCCGTGGGATGTTGAGATTTGATCTCGTAATGATATTATTTGGATTGGGCCGAGAACCCCGTGAGATGTTGTAATGATTCGCTTGTGATAGTGTTTTATAAATTGGGTCGAGGACTCTGAATAACGTTGTAATGGTTTTCTTGCAAATTGTTTTCCACGTGTTGGGTCGAGGACCCGAGAGCTTTTGAAGTTATTTTCTAAAAGTATTCCCATTCGATTTTCAAAATCCCAAGACGGCCCGAGTGAATAATAATGTTTTCAAACTATCTTATCAAAATACTTTTCCTTTTATAAAAAGGGATTTTCAAACTAGATCTTTTGACTCCTTGGGCTCGTTTAAAGTTTTATTGGTGTTATGTTTCGTAAAGAGAATATGACTATGTGATTATCTTTCACCTTGTGTATGCGAGTGCTATTCTGTGTTGACTATGGGAATGTGTAGTTTGTGTTAAGGCTTCGCGACTGTTGAGTTTTGTGTTGTTATTCTTCGTATATTTTGTATATTATGTACTTGTACTAGCAAAATTCCAGTTTGCTAACCCCCGAGTTTGCCTCCATAACATTTATATATATTAGGTAATGAGTTTTTATATTATACTATATAATGTAACAGTAAAGTATTTCTTCGACAAATGATATTAAACTCATGAGATAGTAGATCAACATTTAAATTTTAAAGGCGGCAATTTCCACTGATTATGCTTTCACATGGTTACGCACTCTCTCATATCGATGTGTATCTGTCAAGAACCGTATTCAATCATGTTCAGTTTTATGTAGCCATATCAAAGTGGAGAGCACAAACGATTAATTTTTTTATTGCGACAAGAATAGTGTAATTGTAAATAGAACAACTAATATAATTTATAAAGAAGCACGACAAAATTTATGGTGAATGATTTACGTATTATACGTCTCCATATGAATTTTTTCTTATGTTCCCATATATTACACTAGTGGTACATTAGTATATTATAATATTATAACTCTATACAATTGAGATGGAAAAATCGTACAACTATTTAATCATATTTTCATATTAATGTACTAATTAAAATTTTAGTTTGAGATTTCCGATTAAGGAAGATATTCTAATTTTATAAATATGTAGAGATAAATATATTTTTCAACTCATTTACTGAATAAGCTAATTGAAAAAACTCCTAATATGAACTTTTTAAAATTTAGTGGATTGAACTCAATCATCTAATTTAAAAAGATCCGAACCAAACATAAAAATTAAAAGTTTATAAAGTCAAACCTCTAATTTGCGGAACACCTTCAATTTTAACTCAAAAAACTGTTTGGTAAACGTGACTTTATGTATTTAACTACGATATTTAAAACTTTTAAGAATCTTGAAGTATTTAATTAAAAAAATTAAAGATATTTTGAGATACTTATAAATCTGACAAAATCACCAAATGTTCATATTTTCTGCCACTATATGGGACTTGTCATTTAGTAGGACATATATCTATCAGTATAAGCTTAAGCCTAAATATTAAACTTGTGCCTCATATTAATAATTATTAAATGACATTTGTAATTAAACTTATCTTATATACTAAAAGCTTAAGTTGTCTTATAAATCTAAAGTGCTCACAATAAATGTTTCATGAATTGAAAGTGAAATGTGAAAACATTGTGTTAAGACATCGATTTAATAGTAAATGCATAAGTAAGTACATAGGAATCGTGCACATTAAACACAAAGAATACAAACCAAAAATGCCATGAATGCATAAATTAAACATACCAATTAGTGGTTAGTCTTTTTACCTTCCCGTCCATGAGTTACAAATATTTTATCAACTATATAATGTGTCAAAAATCACACACAACAAACCACAACTTCCTCCACACCGCGTGCACACGCCTACAACTTATTATGGTGGTAAAGTAAGCATCATATCGTCTTACTTATTTAGCATATTGATTTATATTATTTTATGTAAATTTCACGTGTGTTTTTTGTGTGTAACAATGTAGGACATAAAGATGGTGGCTTAGGAGATTTGGTAGTAACATCATTTTTTCTAATGGTTTAAGAGATCCTATACATCGTTGTCTTATCAATTAAGTGGAACATGCACGAATATTTTTACTTTGATCGAAAATGCAATATATTGATTAACTGTATTTAAGTTACTAATGATCAACTATATCTATTTTTTTTGTAGCGCATCAAGAAGCATTAAAGAAAGAGATCGAGAAGTTACAAAAATTATGTCAAGAACAAAACATGCAAAAGGCCAATGAACAACAACGACAAAGACAACAACAACAAAAACAACAATAACAAGATCAACGCCGTGGCCACCGGTGGGATGAATACTTAGCATTCGTATTAATAGTACGTTACAAATTAAACATGCAATATTTTACTTTATGTAATACCGATAAACGGGCTAATACTATTGATTCGTTAGCAAGTAAGTTTATTGAAAATGATGTGACGAGCATTCAATTTTTAGTCAATAATTATTACTACACTTTGTTGGTGCATTTTAATATTTTTGCTCTTAATGTAGTTTTTTGTCTTGCGTTGTGTTAATGTCACTTTTTTAATTAAACGTCTTGGAATATTGTGTGACTTTGATATTTGATATGATTGTGTAAATTATGTCGATGTTACATATTGCAAATGGTAGTATATAATAAAAATATAATAAAAATATCTTCACACTATCATCATAACAATGAGAATCTTCTAAATCGAAGAAGTATATAAAGGAGAAGAAAATTGTATTTCAAATGTTATCCACATATCACGAGGTAAGCATTATTCATTTGAGTTTGAGATCATGTGATTCATGTCGTCATACTGTAAATACTTAGAATGAGTTACTAATGAATGCTCCAAATTCGATATTATAGTTTATGGAAAAATGTTGTAATAATGCATTAATCAAAAAATAATTTATGTAAGTTACTCACATTAAAAGATTACATATGAAAAGCCTCATTTAAATATAACATTTTGCAAAAAACCTCTTCACATTAAAGAAAGAGATTGACAAGTCACGAAAATTGTATCAAGAACAAAACATGCAAAATGCCAATGAATAACAACGACAAAGACAACAAGAAGAACAACAACAACAAGAACAACGCCACGGCCACCGGTGTCAATATAGATGAATACCTGGCATTCATATTAATAGTATGTTATAAATTAAACATGCAATATTTTACTATACGAATTATAATTTATTATACGAATTATAATTTATACTCTTGAATATACTAATCACTTTAATGTTTTATGTTTTTATAGTTTTGTTAAAAAAGAAATTTGTTTTATAGTTCGCTTTCAATAATGTAATTTATTTGAACAACGAAGTCCGTCTTTCACAAAAAAATGAGAGTTTCAAACATGAACCCAAAATTAGTTCCGAACATTACGAAAAAAACAATTAGATCCAACCTGAGTGCATCGCATGGGTCCTGAGGCAGTCCAAACCTGTGTGCATTGCACGTGGATGAATATAAAAGGTCTCCAACATTAATGTCATCGCTTCATATTTAAAATAATTTATGTAACTTATACATATTAAAAAATTGCATGTGAATAGACTCTTTTCAATGTAACATCTTGAAAAAAATCTCTTCACATATACTCTTTTAATGTCAATAAATTATTTTAAATGTGTGTCATGCTTAGAAATGTGATACCATCACAGCTTATATATATAATCACAAAAATAACTTCTGAAGAATACGATATAAAAACTTATATACAATGTATGCAACTCAATAAAGTATTCTAAGTACGTATAAAGCTTAGCAAATGTGTGACACCATGAAAACTTAAATATAAAATGACGAAAATAAATGCCGAATATTACGCTATGAAAACTTCTATATAGCCCATGCATCATGACGTATTTTAAATCTATGAAAACTTCTATACAGCACATTTGCATCGCACGGGATCATTGATTATCATAAGAAATAGTTATAACTTAGCCCAATGTATTAATATTAGTTAGTTCCAATTAAAAATGATAGAGTCAATACCAAAATAAATAGACAGAAAATATTACGTAAAAAATACATCTTAAAAGATTACATGTCAATAAACTATTTTAAATACGTATCATGCTGCAAAATGTATGCTACCATGACAACTTATATATACAATGACAAAAATACGTCCCGAATATAAAATGACGAAAATAAATGACGGATCCATGATCAAAATGACGAAAATTTGTGCTGAACAATAACAATTTAAATATATAATACCATCATATACAGCCCGGGGCATCGCCCGGGTCTGAATGACTCGTCTAGCATAATAGTTGTTCATTTCATTATGACTGCATAACGAAATAAAAATAATTATTTATTTATTTTTATACATGACAAAACGTGTGAATTAATAAAAATTATAATGTAAATTTTTAAATAACTACATGAATTAATAAATGTGTGAATCAATAAGTGCAAACGTGTTCTTTACCATATATCTATACATTAAAAATACAAAAAATACTCAACCAATCAATAATTATATAAATTATTTACAAATAAATTGTTTACAAAGTGCAAATAAGATTCTATACAAAATATTGTTATTAGGCTAAGAAAACAATTTAAAAGGCTCTTACTTCATAGTCACCATATATCTATACATTAAAGGCCTCTTATGTTTAGGAAACGTCAATCTTTTGGGAAAATGATATGTATTACTTCCTCTATCCATCAATTAAATTATTACTTTTTCCTGAATATAGATTTTAATAAAAGTTAGTAAGTCGAAATGAATTTGGGTGAATTGAGATGAGTTCAGCACGAGTTTTATTAAAATAATGATAAAATTATTGATAGAAACATAATAAAACAAATGTCAACTTCATTGGTGGACGGACGGAAATAGTAAAATGTTAACTTAATTAGTAGACGGAAAGAGTACTATTTATGAAAATAAATATAAACCCCTAAAATACACGAAATATTTTAAAAGACAATTATTTATATATATATTTATTTTCTATATGATAAGTTATATAAAAGTAGTAGACAAATATCAAATTATTATTTCCAAAGACATATTTTCGTATATACCAGAAAAATTATATATATATATATATATATATAAAACACAACAAAATAAAATAGAAGATGATATATATAATTACAGATAAATATTTTATTAAATAATATTTAGTATGTATGATAGGTGTAAAGATGACAATGGATATAACGATAGATCTACATATGCAAATTTAAAATAATAATGCTCTTATCTATATTCATTTTAAGTGTTAAGACCAATTATCCATACACATCAAACATTCAATACAATTTTAAAACTAGTTATATGTTATGAATTAATTTTATATTTTCAAAATACTTTTTATATTTTCAAATAATTTCTGGATTTTTTAAATTAGCATCTATATTTAAAAATAATTATCAGTTTTGATAATCTTACTATTTACAACAATTTTATTGCTAACTTCATAGAATTTTCTTATTAATTTTCAGGTATTGTAATTAGTTTTAGTAAGTATTGTCACAAACAATAAGAAAAAAATCATTATTTCTAAATTTTGTCCTTTTTATTTCAGATTTTATGATTGAACTTTTCATAACATTAATTTTGTATAGCTTACGAATTATCAAAAGGCCCATTAGCTCAGTTGGTTAGAGCGTCGTGCTAATAACGCGAACGTCGCAGGTTCGAAACCTGCATGGGCCATTTTTTTTGATAATTTTTCCTATACTAGCAATGTACTCGTGCTTTTTTTCCTGGATGGCCATTCAGCTACGTGGCAGATTTTACCGCCACACACGTCAGAATAAACTAAAACAAAATTACATAAAACAAGACCATATCCTAACTTCTTATCTCGCATATATGTCCCTAGTGTTGAAAAGACTTGAAAATATTGTTTTGATGGTGCTTATTAACTTCAGGATCGTTTAAATTATTTCTTTAGTTTAATAATAAAATATTTTTAAAAAATTTATTTCGATCGTACAGCTTATTTATAAGAATTTATTTTATTATTGATTATTGAATAATTTTTATTTTTTGATCTTTTCGATCCCTTCAAAGTACACATTTGTACTTATTATTAATCCACAATCTTACTTCATTAATCCAGGTTCCTATCTCATTAGTTTACATATTTTGTTATGTGTAAAAACTACTAAATTGTTCGTTTTTATTTTGTTATAAAATGATGATGAGTTGAGTAACTGTTAAATATATTATATATAAAATTTATCCCCATTAATTTAATGACCAAGGGGGTTGTGCAAAAAAACTAATACCCCTTAATTTAATGTGCAAGGGGGTTGTGCACAAAAATTAGTACTGTACAACTAATGCATTGCACACCAAAAATAATTTCGTTTTTTATAAACTCACGAATTTACATCTACATATTAAACTCCAAAGAATACAAACAAACGTGTAATGATGGAGTGAACACAAAAGGGTTCCTGGAACCATGCTTTCATAATTGATGAATATGAAGTGTTGCTGAAGTATTTATGCTTATAATACCCCTTAATTTAATGTGCAAGGGGGGTTGTGCACAAAAATTAGTACTGTACAACTAATGCATTGCACACCAAAAATAATTTCGTTTTTTATAAACTCACGAATTTACATCTACATATTAAACTCCAAGGAATATAAATAATCGTGTAATGATGGAGTGAACACAAAAGGGTTCCTGGAACCATGCTCTCCTAATTGATGAATATGAAGTGTTGCTGAAGTATTTATGCTTGAAGCACTATATAAAGTATAAACCATCCAAAGACGAGAAAACAACATAGCAAAAAACCACACCAGTTTTGCAGTTTGCCATATAAGCCTCCTGTTACGTTTTCTATTTATTTGTAGATAAGAGGTTGTCACTATGTTTTAATCTTGGCCTACCTTTTCGAATATGGAGTTAAAGACTTGCTGTGGTATTCTTTAAAGATGTTTGTGTGTGCTTCTGACATTAAAGGGTTTGATGTTTGTATGGAGTTAAAGACTTGCTGTGGTATTCTTTCGAATATGGAGATCTGTGATTTGATGTTACTTTCTTTTCTTTGTTCGTTAAAAAACACATAAACTAAAGCGAATGATTTTGAGCAGAAACATTAAAGGGTTTGATGTTGTGTTTGATTATTTCGGGTAAGGAGTTACAACAACGGTAGTTTGTGTGTGAAGCTGTGTTCATGTTTGGTGGTTGGTCTGCAAAACCAGAGAAAAAGGTAGATGTGAGGCAGATGTTTTTAGGATAGTGATAAAAAATTAGATGTATATCTTGGAATGGATTGGATCCCATCTTACCCGAATTTTTTTACCCCATTGATTTTGGGTTTTAATCTGTTAGACTGGATCCAACCACAGCAAAACAATCTCAAAACACAATGAATTGATGTCAATAATCAATCGGTTGGTGTTTGCTAAAAGAAATGAAACAAAATAGATTGAAATAAAATGATTATTTTAAAGTGTACAACTCATGAAAAGCTAATGAATGAATATATGCATGTAATAATGGGAAGCTTATGTGAATACTAAGTCGGACTTCCAGCAGTTGGTAAATTTGACACATACATATATTCATCAATGCATACATAAACATGTATCACGTATGTATGCAAACACATATGTACGATATTGGTATACATTGAATAAAGAACCTGAAAAATATTATAGATACAGCATGGCTGCATGGGTATTTTGCTTTATAGGTGGCATTCTTCATTGGAAATTTACCTCATATTAATGATTTACATAATCAATATGCACGCTTTCTCTCTATCTCATGATGATGCTACTAATAGTCTCCTATAATATAACTCTTCATGTCCATTCCTTTTGTATTATTCACTTTTACTTTTTCTTGGGGGATGGTAAGTTGGTAACCGTTGTGAATTAAAAACGAAATCATATCGTAGTTTCAAGATTGCATAAAATTGTAGAATGTTAAAATAAAAGCTGTTTGTATTTAAAGATTACATGTGAAGAGACTCCTTTAAATGTAACGTCTTAGAAAAAGTCTTTTTACATTTACTCTTTTAATATGAATAAACTATTTTAAGTATTGGAAACCTAATTAGTACCGACCATTACACTATGGATATTTAGATGCAATGGGTGCAACGCACGGGTTGATAAAACATTACACTATGAACATTTAAAATAAATACAATACATTACATATAACTAATTACATAGACTAAAAGAATTTTACACGGAAAAAGCATTACGGATGAGTCCTTATTCGTATTAAAAGACTACATGTGAAAAGACTATTTTAATTGTAACTTTTAATGTAAATAAACTAATTTAAATACAAAAGTTATGATAAAATCACAATTAAATCCTCTAAAATAAATACAATACAAATTCTCTAATAGGCATCTAAATACCGTCTTATGCTCATTCAAGCGTCTGTAACCAATGCTCATTCAAACGTCTGCAATAAAAAATCGTGTATCGCACGGATTGGATCAAGCCACGTGTTTATTGTAAATCTAAGTTAATGTTTTTTATTAGTAATAAACACATGCCTAAGATTCTGAGGCATGTCGTCTTGATAGTAAATCCTCCAAGCGAGTAATAAATCCAGATTTTTATTAAGGACTAAACTATGCTACTTATTGCAATTCAAGGACAAAACCATTGCGCATACTGCAGGGCAGTCACCGAACTCTTGAAAATTTGCATATTAAGGACATTTGCATTTCTACTTAGGTTGTGTTTAGCAAAACTAGCTGAAAAGCTAGTTGGTAGCTGATTATTTGCCAGAAATTGTTGATTAGTTAATTTACAGTAGAAATTGATGTCTAACCGATTTTAATGTAGGTGTTTAGCAAATTAAATTGACAAGAAATTGATATTTTGTAAAATGACATTTAAGGGCATTATTTTTATTTTACTTTTCTTTTAAACTTTATCATCATATTATAGTCTTTTTTTTTAAGAATTTAAACTGTGTATTGATATAAACCAGAAAAAATTATCTGAAATAATAATATTAAAAGTCAGATCTTTTATTTAAAATTCAAAAATAAAAAGTAAAAATTCTAATTTTTATATTATTATTTTCAGAATTTTATTTTAAACTTTCCAGAATTTTTCAGAATCGGAACTTTTATTTTAAATTTTCCAGATTTTTTTATTTTTTACTTTTTATTTTTTAATTTTAAATAAAAGATCTGATTTTTAATATTATTATTCAAGATAATTTTTCTTAAAAAATAAAAGTTCCGATTTTTTTTCAGATTTTTTAAATTTTGCAGAATTTTCCAGAATTTTCAGATTTTTTTTTATTTTTTTCAGATTTTTTAGATTTTCCAGAATTTTCAGATTTTTTTTTACTTTTTATTTTTCTGACTGGAATTCTTAACGCCATCCACAACATTTGTTTTGTTTTTCTAATTTAGGTGAGGGATATTTCTGGAATGGAAAATATAAAAGGAGCTTTTTTTTAAAAAAAAAAAACTAACTTAGTTAGCTTCTCAACCAACTAGCTGGTTTAAGAAACTGCGCGTTAACGTAACAAGTTTTTTTTTAGTCAAAAATCAAAGAAACTACTTGAACTGAAAAGCTAATGCTAAACACATCATTATTACTCGACATCAGATGCAATTGCAGCATAAGAAGTGTGTGCGTATGTTATAGTCGTTCTTGTCAGTACTGACTTTATAGATATTTCTTATTAATCTTCAGGTATTGTTTTTAGTTTTAGTACTTATTTTCATAAACAATCCAAAAAAAAATCATTTTTTTTTTATTTCCCCTTTTCTGATTTTCATTATTGAATTTTCCATCGCATTATTGCTATTAACAAATGTATATGTAGGAAACTATCAACTGGCCTATTAGCTCAGTTGGTTAGAGCGTCGTGCTAATAACGCGAAAGTCGCAGGTTCGAAACCTGCATGGGCCATTTTTTGATTAAGTTTCCTGTTAGTAGTTGTTTAATTTTTTTTCCCTTTCTAGTAAAAATTCTAGGAACGTGGCTGCCACTACTAAGGACACCGAATGACTGCTACGTGGCAGGTTTACAGCCGCATACATCAGCATAGATTAAAACAGAATATGCCTGTCGCCTGTCGGTCAAAAATTAATAGAGAGTAAAATATAAATAACGTAGACAAAAAACTGAGGATTGAAAATAAGTATTAATAGCGGGTATAGTTTTTATATTAAAAATAAATAATATTGCTGTTGAATCCGTAAGGAAGATTAAAAATTAAAAAATAACTATTTAATTTAATTATGTAAATAAAATAAATATAATTTTTTCAAAAAGTTGAATTTTTAAACAAAATATAAATATTCAAGCGAGACGGACAAAATACATAAAACAAGATCCAATAATAACACTCCAAGTTATCTCACACACATGTCACTAGAGTTAAAAGACTATTAAAAATAAAATGTTTTGTTCATTAGTATTAATACTTGGTCCGTGCGATGCATTAGTGTGAATCAATATCTTCCATTCTTAAGGTGTAGTCACTCGAGAAACAGTTATATATAGATGGTCATGATTAAAACCGAATTATTAAGAAATTGACCGACATGAGAGATAGAGAGATTATCTTTGCCTCTTATTTATAACTATATAATAGAAAAATCATAAGAGAACCTGAATCTTAAAAGGTATTTAAAGATCGAATGACATTAATATCATCCCAGAAATTAAAAACTTGCCCACTCGTGAGAATTTTATGTTCGAATACATATATGTCAAATTTTGTTATCACAAGTTTTGGTCGGAACATATCAGAAGATGTTGAGGTTTAAATATATAATTATTGCTTTCACGTTTTGTTTCGATTAATGATTATAATTATTAATTTAGTAGTCTTAATAATAAAAATTAAAATTCATCAAAATCTATTATTCCGTTTACATATTAATACAACAATTATTAAATATATAATTTACAACATATTATTACATATTACAATATGAACGATTTATAATCACCAAAAATCGTAAAATTACCAAAAGTTTTTGTTTTGATTTATAATTATATATTTACAAAAAAGAACATACACTTTTGATCAATATCGATTTACATAATTTGATTCGATTCTAATAATAGAATTTTCATTTCATAATTATTGTTTGGTAGTAATAACAATTTGGTTACCGGATTTCATATTCTATTGTAGTAAATTACATATAATCGATTTTATTAATTCAGTAATACACATATTTTAATAATTTGATTTCCATAACATGGTTCCATATTCTACTGTACTAAGTTATTAAAATCAATTTTAGTTATTATTATTATAACAATACACGTATTTATGGAGATTTAACATAAAAATTAAAAAAGATTATATATGTTTCAATTTATAGTTAGTAATTCATGAAAATAATATATGCTGATTTGATTTACACAATCCCATTCGATTTTAATTAATATAATTAAGCAAATGTATATAGTGAATATTGATTTCCATTCAATTTTAATAACTATGTAGTAATTGTTTCGGGAATTATTATTCCCGTGATGTGTCTTATCTAATACTGATTGTAGATACATAGATGGAAGGTTCTACATCCTTCTAGAGGTAGTAGGATCCTATTAGATGTCTTACCTTATCTAGGAATCCTATGTATGGAAGGACTCTCATTGTAATGCCTATATAAAGGCCCCTCTATCAGTGTTATGAATACAATTGATTGACTCTATTTACAGTCTTTTTACTTTTTCATAATTTAATTCCACACTACTACAGAACAAGTCTTTAACAGCAATTTTGGAGCCCTCATTGTTAAAAGTACCGACGTTAAATTTAACAGCTGTTCCAAACAACCGATGTTAAAGTCACCATTTAAAGTTACTACTTATGCATATCAAGCCTTTGCGACAGAACCGGATTAATTAAAAATCTGAAAGTAATCGCATCCATTACTGGAGAGTGTATTTCCCCATAATCAATTTCTGGTCTTTGAGAGAAACCTCTTTGAGAGAAACCTTATGCTACGAGTCTTGCTCTATATCTCGTAAGTTCATTTTTCTCGTTTCTTTTTCCTACAAAGATCCATCTGTATCCAACATGGATTTCAGATTTTGGAGTTAGGATTGTAGGTCCAAATATTTTCCCGTTATCACATGAATTTAATTCCCCTTATATAGCTCCTTTCCACGTTGGCCAATCATTTCTCTATTTACATTATGTAACAGATTTTGGTTGAGGATCCTTGTTTAAAATTTGGTGAGCTTTAAGAAAGGCGAATATATCATTCACGATGATATTTTCTCTCTCCAGTATCTGATTAGAAGATAAGTTGAGATTTCATGATTTTCAAGCACTTGTAATTCTTCAGGAGTTACATCACTTTCATTTAATTAATTACTCATTTCGTCATTGTTTGGTTTCAATATTGCCTCTTTCTTTTCCTAGGCACACAATCTTTAGAACCAATTGGTCGACCATGTCTTTTGCCGAATTTTAGACATTTGCTGCTAAAGCTATTTGTCCTCCAGGGACATCAATTTTGGCTGGATTATCTGCAGCATGTATGTGAGGTTGTCATTTTTCTTACATATACAAAAGTATCAGGAAGTTGGTTTGTAATTTTTTGCAAATGAATGATCTTTTCAACTTCCTATTCACGTTGATTAGTTCTAGAATCAAAATGTGACAAGCTTTTCACATTCCGAGAAATTTCTTGTGCTTTTCTGGATGTAGATTTATTCCACATAATGTTGGAAATGTCATTTCATCAAAATGACAATCTGCAAAACGTGCAGTAAACAAATCACCAATCAAAGGTTCAATATACCATATAATCGAGGGTGAATCAAATCCAACATATATACCAAGCCTCCACTGGGGACTCATTTTTATTCATTGTGGGGTGCAATTGTGACTTGAACCGCACAACCAAAAGCTCATAAGTGAGAAACATCAGGTTCTCGACCAAAAATAATTTGCATTGGGGAGTATTCATGATTGGTTGATGGCCTTATTCGAACTAATGTTGCAGCATGTAATATGTCATGGCCTCAAGCAGTAGTTGGAAGTTTTGACTTCATAAGTAAGGATCTAGCAATAAGTTCAATACGTTTAACAAGCATTCTGCTAAACCATTTTGAGTATGGACATGAGCTACTGAATGTTCAATCTCAATTCCAATAGCCATATAATAATTTTCAAATGCTTGAGATGTAAACTCACTAGCAGTATAAAGACGGATACTTTTAATTGAATTGTTTGGGAATTGAGCTCTTAATTTTATAATTTGAGCAAGTAGTATAGCAAATACTGCATTTCTAGTAGAAAGCAAGCATGTGTGTGACCATCTAGAAGAGGCATCAATTAATAGCAGAAAGTATTGAAAAGGTCCGGAGGGTGGATGTATAGGTTTACAAATATCTCCTTGATTATTTTCTAAGAAAGATGGAGATTCAATATTAACCTTCGCATATAAGGTCTAATGACTAACCTGTCTTGCGCACAAGCATCACATGGGAATTCATTCGTAGAAAGAACTTATGATTATTTATGTTGTGCCCATATGAATTATTGATTACACATCATAGTTGCTCCAGGATATTCAAACATATCATGCCAAAGCATAAAGCTTTTTGTGTCATTGAACTTCAGGTTTATGACATGGTTTGTCTCAATTGCCTTAATGAATGTGTAATATATTCTAGAATGTAGTGTTGATAATTTTTCTTTTGTCATCTTATGACCAGACACAAAAGAATTTATACAAAGATATTCATTTCCACCTTATGTAATTGCCTCGATGTGGTATCCATTACGGCGAATATCCTTGAGTCTTAGTAAGTTTCTCTTAGACTTACTAGAATACAGGGCATTTTCAATATCTAATTTAGTATCATTTAGAAAAATGATACAACCTCTTCCAGAGCCTTTAATGATATTTGATGCACCTGATATCATGTTACTATTATCCTCACCTAATGTCAACTTAAGAAAGTAATTCTTCTTTTGAAGGATGGTGTGTGTAGTGGCACTATCAGCAAGGCATATACACAAGATTCTATTTAAATTTATGAGATGTCTTAAAAGAAGATCAAATAAAAGTTTCAAGGAAAAACAAGCAATTGTTTATAACGGCAAAACAATGATGTGAAAGTAAATAACTGAAATAAGCAGTGTCTTCTTATCAACTATAAATAAATGATAAAGGACTAAACAATGTCCATATAATTGTCTTTAAGCACACCACCACCAATCAACTGATCCATGTTATCTCCTTTCGGGTCATCAAAGAATTCGGAGACATCCAAGTGAGTAATATCAATTGGACCGTCAAAGTCAATGTTATTGGTCTCCTCCTTGTCTTTTCCCTTGATTGAATCTTGATATAGATTGGCAAGGTGTTTTGCCGTTCGGCAAGTACGTACTCAATGTCCTATCATGCCACATTTATGACATGAGGCTTCCTTCCTTTTTAGATGAATTGTGCTCGTTGGATGCTTTATGCTTCTTGTTGCTAGAGGTTGCATCATTTGGTTTACCACATCCACGATCGCGACTATATCCATGTCGACGTCCACGCCCCGTCCATGCTGGTTCCCACGACCACATCCATTATCATGGTTGAAAGTTGCATTGGCTTCAGGCAGTGCAACGGAACCAGTGGGGCGGACTTCGTGGTTTTTCAGGAGCAATTCATTATTTTGCGCGGCAACCAACAAACAAGATATTAGTTCAGAGTACTTTTTGAAACCACGCTCTCTATATTGTTGCTGTAACAACACATTAGAAGCATGAATCAGCATCACTGATTTTCTCTCTACAAAGTTTTAGTTTAGAAATAATTCTAAACAGTTCAGAATTATATGCACTCACAGACTCAAGTCATACAGTCTAAGATGCATCCACTCGTAACGAGCTTTAAGAAGGACAACAGTATTTTGATGATTAAATTTTTTCGGGTTCGTCCATAATTTCGTTGGATCTTTGATAGTTAGATACTCTGTCTTTAGGTCATCATGAAGGTGATGACGAAGGAAAATTAGTGTCTTAGTACGACCTTGTTCGGATGCTTTATTTCCTTCTTTTATTATCTCACATAGACCCCTTGAGATCAGGTGAATATAAGCATAAAGAGTCCATAACATATAGTTCTTGCCCGAGATGTCAAGGGCGATGAACTCAAGTTTGGCTATGTTTGCCATTCGTGCAATTCTGCACAAAAGAATCAAGGATATATTATCCAAATGGTTAATTTAGTTGCTCTGAGAGTATGTAATATTCTTTAGGAATATTACTTGTGCTACTTTAATAGCATCAATTTATGATCTTGAATGTAATATTCTCCAGGAATACTACTTGTGCTACTTGAATAGCATCAATAAATATTTTCAAGATTATATAAAAAATCATCGATTATCATAACAAATAAAAAATACAAACATAATATATCATACATGTATCTCACAGTATAATATATCTCAAGTATATAAATAAATGAGTTCAATAATTAATAGCTCAAACTTTTATCATATAAGATTAGTACAATAAATTTGCACATTGAAATCATTAACAATGAATGTATTAAAATAAATCTTTGATCATATTCTTGATTACTAGAAACTATTCTAGAAGATTTAATGAAAAAGAATTTCAATTTTTCTTGATACGAGCATATTTAACAATAAATTATTATAATACTCCAATATTATTTCTCAATTCTCGCCAAGCAGGAAATTTATTGTTATATCAATCAAAGCATATGACTTAAGCAATATTATAGAATGAATAATACAAACATACCGATCCATAATTCTAGCCTCGCACATATATATCATATATTGACGGCAATTAGATTCGACCGACTGAAAATTTAAAAGGATGTACCTTCTATGATTGAAAGGGAGGATGGAGATCGGTTAGTGTGCATTCAGACCTGGTGTAGATCCTAAAGGCGGACGATGGCCGATGACATGTCGGGCTTACAAGAGGAAGTCGCGCGGCTGGGCTTGATGGGTCGACTTCGATTGGAGGTTGCAGGCGAGCAGAGGGTTTCGATCATTGCAATCGGCAATGCGGCGACGTGTTAGGGTTGATAGCCGTCAACACAAGAGAGGTAGAACAATCATGCTGATAACATGTTGTAAATTAGAGAGATAAGAGAGAATATAATAGAGAATGTAAATTCTGTGTTTAATGTGAGGATTATATGCCCTATTTATACCAATGGGAGCTAGGGTTTTATGGTTAGATTTCTTGGTCAGCACTCATAAGATATATCTAGAAGATATATTTACAACGATATGATGAATCAAATGAGAATAATTTTTAAGCAAAAAATAGAAATAAATATGAACTATTGATAACGTATGCTAAAATATATGCATTCTATGCATCAAAATACTAATGCTTTAAAATTATGCATTATATGCGCAAAAATACCGATGCATTATAACAATTCATTCCATTCACAACCTTTTGTGAGAATAAATCTTGATCATCTATTTAACCAATCTTTATGGACCAAATTCATTTATGTTCCTCAACTTAAACCTCATTCTCACCAAAACCATTATATATATATATATATGTGTGTGTGTGGGAAATAGTTGTTTTTCTCCATATAAAAATAGAAATATTTCTGCATATGTATTTTTCTCAGTGCATTGTAAAAGTGTAAAATATATGCAAAGAAGAGATTCTGATCGGATAATTTTTCAAGAAGAGATTGACATGTGGCAATGTGGTTGTAAAATTAGTATATTGTTAAAGAAATATTAATTTCTCTGGACTTTCACGTTTGTCAATGCATAACTTTGATTATTAATATCTTCGATTCTTTACTTTTAAAAATTATAAAAAGTTGATATTTTGAAAGTATATTTCGAGATAAATCTAACAAGATCCCACATGACTATATTTTTCATATGCATAAATTACAAAAGATGGTTAAAAAAGAATATGTGAACAGTATAATAGTCAATACGTTCCAATAATAAAAAAACGGAGGAAGTAATATTTTTGTTTTTTTATTCTGCAAGTTGTATGATTTCCTAAAATCAAGGTAGAATTAAGTTGATGTATTGTAATCTCTCCATTTATATAGGAATATCATTAATAAGAACAATACACATCTTTTACCCTAATTATCGTCTCATTTATTTTTTTTCAACACGCTGATAGCTCTCTCGGCAAGATTTTTTTCCCAAAAATATTTTCTCCAATCGTTCAAAATTCAAACAAGAAAAGATCGGATTTCAGAAAAACCCTAGACACACCATTATCTTCTTCAGGAAGAAAATCGATGCCCCGTCTTAAATTCCTGCAATCCTAGCTGCAGGAATTGCGACATTAGATCCAGCACACCAGGCAATAGCCCTGTTTCGTCTACAACCTGTTTCAACTGCACCTCCAATATGCTACGTCTCCGACCGCGACCTACCAGAAATCTGACCGCGAACCACCAGCGACTCCACCGCCTCCTTTAATCAGCCGTCGTACGTAGCCCCCCACTACGGTGCATAACCACCACAACCTCAGCACACCGCTATTCACAACCCATATCCATCACTACATATCCGTACTTTTTTCAACCAGTTGCCCCACGACCGCGACTCATAGCCTGCTCAACCCGCCCTGTCCAAAGTCCAAGCAGCCCAGCCCATTGCAAACCCTAGCTCAGCCCACGACCAGAAAGTGAGAGGAACCCGACCCGCTGTCCAGCCTGGCCCGACCCGCCATCCAACCCCACCCAGTTCAACAAAACAATATTTTTTTACACCCACCTTCCTATCTGCTTCGTGCGCTTTTTTATATATGCTCTGCTTGATTTAATTACATATTATGCTTCATTGGTTTAACTATGTTTAATTAAATCAAATGAATTGTATAACCACTTGAAATTAAATTATGATTCAAGTCATCTCTAGAAATTATTTGAATGCATTATTTGTATATAGATACGTAGGATATATATATATATATATATAAATAAATATAAATATATTCTGCATGCATTTATAGATATTGCATGCAAATTAGGCTTCATCATTAGTAGATTTGAAAAAAACTTAATTCTACTAAACAAATAAAACCATGTAAAGTAACTTCGTGGGCAATCTTAAAAGAATGCATCGAAAATTGTGACCATATCTTGTTTCAAAATATACGCTCCCATTATTGATATTTCATCATGAAAGTACTCATGATATATTGTGAAAAGTCATTTTTCCATTTTTCTTATACCAATATGGTCGATCCAAACTCATTCCAAATGTGTTATCTTGGACTCAGAAAGGCTTGAGTACCATAAGTGAGTCTCCAACGTCGAGATCATATTTATTGCTAAGGACTATAATGCCACGATTTTTGATACTGCAGGTCAAGTACCGTCTGACAAAATCAATGCGAGTGCTCTAATGTTTCTTAGGCGACATATCGACCCCAATCTGAGATGGGAATATTTACAATTGAAAATTCCCAAAGAACTTTAGGGATGCCCTTAAAGGACGTTTTGCGAACATTCATAACACGTTGCTCCCAAAGTTGATTGTGCAGTGGAATAAAATTTGCTCACTTGATTATAAATGGACCAACGATTTCAACAAGGATATGCTTCGTCTCAAGGCACACCTTAATTTCTATAGAGAGGACATCAAAGAAGATGATATGATCTAGAAAACTCTTTCCACCTTCCTTACTTTCGCCCTTATACTAGTGAACCAGTATAGATTGAAGTACGATTATAAATGCATCACTACCTTAAGTAAGTTAATCAACCTACTACATCTGGTTGAGAGGCATAACGAAGTGTTAGTGAGCAATAATACTAGGTCGGCTGGAATAAAGAAAGTTCCTGAGGCTAATTACAACAAAGTAGTGGATGGAACTACATTGGAGGAGCCCTATGTACCCGACCACGTTCTCGGCCACGATACCTGCCACGTCCAGTCCCATATTCTCGGCCACGAAGTGTTAGTGAGCAATAATACTAGGTCGGCTGGAATAAAGAAAGTTCCTGAGGCTAATTACAACAAAGTAGTGGATGGAACTGCCCCAATGAATATGGGACTGGACGTGGCAGGTATCGTGGCCGAGAACGTGGTCGGGTACATAGGGCTCCTCCAATGTAATGCGGAGACTTTGTGCTTCCAGCTCCACTAGTCAAGGTAACCAAAAAATACCTACCCATTCTATCGCCCCTAAGGCTCGAGTTGGCAATGAATCGTGCTATCATTATGGAGATGCTGGATATTGGTACAAGAACTGCCATGCAAGCAAGCAAGTCGCAGCTCCTTACAAGAAATATAGAGAGTCCAAAGAAAGGGAAGCTCACTATATGGAGGAAGATGATGTAGACAAGTTCCATGATGTCAATTTCACAGTCATTGATCATTGTGTTAAGTCATACAATCCACAGTGTATATATGCACCTTTTGTTAGCAGTATGCCCTCGAATGCCACTCAAGGGATGAGAGAGAAGGGGCATTGTACTTGTAATTATGGAATTATCAATAAAAGACAATATGATTCATTCATTGTTTATTGTATTTCAAATGTATTCTTGATTTGGTAAACATTGAAGTGAAGTCTATGTAAATAAGAGCGAATATTCCACTCTCGTTATTAGATAAGATAAAATGCACTGGAAGTGTTTATAGCTTATTTACGTAAACCATTTGCAAGTCGATAAACTTATTTGGGCATTAAGTTTTCAGTAAGACTTGTATAACTGATGTTAGGACATGTGCATGTCTTGATAGCATAGTTATAAGTATATTTGTGGGACCAGTATACTCGAACACGACTCATACTTGATTCAGTCACACGGTATTCACTCTTGGAGAGTCGATGACGACTCGAAAGGTTGTGATAGTATACGTGGACCTTTGACTTGAGTGTTCAGTAAGAGATGTGCCTGTGATGTTTAGTTTGTCATTAGAGTAGTTAGACCCATTTGCTTAATCGCTGGGTCAACCTCGAAGTGCGGACTATACGGGCAGGTAGCAGTCTTTACTGTACGCCAAGAAAGGATTCTATCACCTGTTAGTGAGCAGGTGAATGTCCTATACGGTTAATGGCAAATAAGATCATAAGTCTTTGGCCAAAGCATTCTGATCTAGTCATATTGGATACACTAGTAATCAGTCGGTCTTGATTTGCATTAACACATGTATAGTGTCTAGTCAATAGTAGGGTTTGACTTTACCGTGACCCGAAGACTTAACCGGGACATCTGATAAAGGGTATATATATATATATATGGTATTCACGGCATAATGGTTCTGGAATGATCCCTTCATTCGTTCTCAGTCGGGATTTACAGTGCCACCAGCTAGGCTGGCTAAGTGCTGCCCGCACTCATTGGTTCCTCCCAATGCCGGCTAAGACGGACCTACAGAGTCGCGCATCAGGGACGTTGACGAATAAATGTGAATTTATCATCTCTATATTAATATTAGATATTGGAGATCTAATTATGATTTACTGGATAAATCAAATAGCGGTCTTATGAATTGAAATTAAGTTACTAGGTAATTAATTTAATTCATAAATAATATTTCTTAGAGAAACATATTTGTATTAGATATAATTAATTAATTGGATTAATTAATTGATATAAATACATTAGAAATACAACGAAGTGTATTTAACGGATTCGTTTGACAAACGTCCGATACACGAGCCGAGTGAATCGGCCAATTTCTTGGAAATTTCCTTAGGGCCGCCCCACCTCCCTCTCTCTTGACTTGTCTTGGTTTTGTTTAATCCCACCATGATTCATTCCACTAATGGTGCCAAATGATCACATGTGGTGGGATTCCTTTATACTCATTAAATATCAAATCATCATGACAACCATTAGTGAAGACTTTCACTTGGAGTGATACGACAGAGAGCTTGGAGGGAGAGGGAGAGAGAGAGAGAGAGAGAGAGAGAGAGAGAGAGAGAGAGAGAGAGAGACTTTTTCTTGACTTCATTTTCTTCATCTTAGAGGTGTGAGAATAGTGAGAAAAATTGAGAGAAAATTCCTACGAGTTTTTCTAGCCGTGTTCTTGGAGAACGGAGTCTCGTTGATTTTTCTGGGCAGCTTCCGACGCGTGTAAAGTAGAGACATCGAGTTTTCGGTGTTTGGGATGAAGGGATTTCGTGCTCGTGCTCGGGATCGTGATCATCGTCAAATTACGAAGATATTATCAAAGGCTTCAGAGGTATGAGACTTTGATCCTTTTGTCTTCGTCTTTTTTTTTCGTATATACGTGACTTGATCGATCCTATCTGGGATTCTTTTTTTTTTCCGCTGCGTACTCGTTTTTGTATCCGGAATCCCAACAGTTGTATCGAAGCGAGGTCCTGCGACCGTATATACGATTAGCTAGCATTTGGAATGCTTGCTTTGTGATTTAGAATCATTTGATAATCATAGATATTTTTTTGTTCCTCGTAGTAGCGTTTTTCTGTGATTTTATGTTATGATATAAATCAGATGTGTTTTGAAAATATGATTTATATTGATAATATGTAGATCAAGAATAACATGATTTTAGAAATCTGCCCAAAAACGAGCTGTATGCCATCATTGGACGATTTACCATACAGCGTCCTGTAGGCTGCCGAGCACGTCCTGTAGGCTACCGAGCACGTCCTGTAGGATGCCGAGCGGGTCCTGTAGGATGCCGAGAGGGTCCTGTAGGATGTCGAGTGGGTTCCTGTAGGATGCCGAGTGGGTCCTGTAGGATGCCGAGAGGGTCCTGTTGGATGCCGAGCGGGTTCTTGTAGGATGCCGAGAGTGTCCTGTAGGATGCCAAGAGTGTCTCATCTTTGCCGGCGGTCTGCATACAGTCGAAGTGTAGCATAGAGTGTCCGAGCACTATCGAAGGCCACGAGCGCCACGCATACAATGCCGAGTTGTATCATACAACATATACAGGGTGCCTGGTGCTGCTTGGCAGCTTCCAGGCGTTGGGCACTGGGTCTCGTTTTTCAGTATATTTTCGATAATTGATTTTCCCAGTATTAAATCATTAAATTTGGAATTTTTGATGAAGGAAAAATTCATAGAAAATATTTTAAGGGTTTACTACAGAAGAAAATTAAATTGTCGATTATTGTTGAATTAATTGGATTAATTCACACCATTGCCGTTACTTGTTGTATGTTTGACATATTTATGTGATGAGAATGTAGTTCGTGGACTTAGTTTTTTGAATCGTTTTTCGATTGGGTTGTAAAGACCGTTTTGAGCCTATTTACTTTGCTAGAAATATTTGTATCTATGATGCAATTTTCAATGTAAAATTCATATGTAATGACGAAGACCGGAGGGAGATCCATTCGAGGGGACGAAGATTCAAGACTCGAGACATGTAATTAGATTATGATGTTTTTTGTTCTAGGAACGGTCCATGAACTACATGTTGGTAGTAACTAGGTTGCTATTTACTGTTTTTCATTTTGATTGATTGACAAACAAACGCGCTTATATAAATGAATTAATGTGCAAAGTGTGATATTAATCACGAAATTCTCCCGACACACAAACAGACTAAGTTTGAAAAAGGTTACGAGGTTTCCGACCTTCCATCAAACTCGTAGAAAATTGATACCCGAGCCGGTGTGCTATGCTTTCGAGTTATCGGGGTAGTACATTTGGTAGAGGTTGAAAAATTCTTGAGTGCATTAGATGCCTTCGGTTGGTGATAAATTTGCCCCTAGAAGCCTGATAGGTTGCCGGGCGAGATTCAATAGTCAAACTGATAGACATTGATGGTCAACAACTTAGAGAGTCCGGATTGCCAAGAAACCTGATAGGTTGAGGGCATGAAGACTAGGGGTAAAAGAAGATCGAATCATCCGTTGGACGGGTTGGTGTTGGACACCACTTTACAGAAATTAATAGGCAAGAAACCTGGCAGGTTGCCTATGTTAAAATTTGTAAAGAACTCGATCACCACTAAGAAGTTGATCTCAACCATGACTTTCGGGTTATAACATGGGAGTGTGTAATTCTGATAAAATTAGTGGCAACCGAGACAAGAATTATACAAGCCCTTATATTCTATACTCGGTCATAATAAAACAAGTCACTAATTCAATCTTGTCTAAATCAATGCAGAGAAATGAAACAATCTCTCTCTAAAAATGGCAAAGAACCCACTTGCAATACTACTTGAAAAGAATCTCCTAACTGGCCCCAATTTTGACTGGTTGCAGAATCTGATGATTGTACTCAGCATGGAGTCTCTGGGATACGTCTTAGAGGGGGACATTTTACCGACTCCAGTCTAGACTAAGGGTAATCAGGAAGATATTGATGCCCATGAAAAATGGGTCAAGGATGATGTGCTGGTCCGTGGCTTTATGATGGGCTCAGTGACGAATGAGCTGCAGAGAGCGCACGAGAAAATGACTTTTGCTAGGCAGATTCTTGCACACTTGACCAAACTTTATGGGGAGCACAGTAGGACTGCTAGATATGAGATATCGAAGCAGTTATTCAGTGCTAGGATGAAGGAAGGGGAGAAAGTGGGAGACCACATCCTCAAGATGATCTCTATGATTTAGAGGCTCGAGGTGCTCAACTTTCATATGGACATATCCCTTCAGATTGATCTCATCCTTCAATATCTACCTGTTCACGCAGTTTGTAATGAATTTCAACTGTAATGAGATTTCATGCACATTAGCTGGGCTAATGAATAAAATAGTGACGGCACAGTCTAACATGAAGACTAAGCCAAGAAGGCTGCTCTAGTGATTTATTCTGGGCCTCGGAGGTCCAAGAATAAGAAGAAAAAGACCTACGAGCAGTATAAAGCAAAGAAATGGGTGCAGAAAGGAAAGAGCAAGGACCTAAAGGTTCAGAAGGTAGGCGGTCTCAAATCTACGGACAAATGTCTTGAATGCGGTGAGCTGGGCCACTGGCGTAGGACTTGTCCCAAGGTCAATGGCACATCAGGTACGAAACTTTTTTGTTTTTAAAATCAATTATTCCGCTACTATATATTCTGCTTCATGGATTCTGGATTCAGGTGCAACTTCTCATATTTGTACTATGAATCAGGATCTGGACCAAAGTAGGCAGTTTGAAGCTGGGGAAGTAATGGTCACTGTCGGAAGCGGACAAAGTGTCAAGGCAACCGATATTGGATCACTCCTACTGGGTTTGGAATCCAGTTTTATTTTGATGTTAGATGAGGTACTTGTTTTGCCCAATGGGCATAAAACATTGTATCCATTCCAGTCCTGGACCGGAAAGGATTTTCATTCTTCATTGGCAATGGTAGTTGTAAAATTTATTTTAGAAATAAATTGGTTGGCACAACTACATTGTTGAATGATTTATATCATCTGAACTTACAAAATAAATTAGCAGTGAACACTATAATTAGAAAACGTGGCAGCATGATACTAATCAAGCTCTTAAGTGGCACCTTAGACTTGGTCACGTTGGTCAGACCAAGGTTCACAAAATGGAGAAAGATGGACTTTTAAGTACATTGGGTGAAGAAACCTATCCAACTTGTGAATCCTGCCTTAGAGGCAAGATGACTAAGTCTCCCTTCACAGGGACATTTGAAAGGGCTGCTGAGAAACTTGGGTTAATACATACCGATGTTTGTGGTGCTTTGGAAGCAGCCCGAGACGGATATCAATATTTCATAATGTTATCATACTAGGTATGGGATTGTGTACTTGATGAAATAGAAATCCAAAGCCTTTACTAAGTTCAAGGAATTTAAGGCTCTAGTTAAAAACAGACTGGATGTCATATCAAAGCACTTCGGTCGGACCGAGATGACGAGTATATGAGCACAGAGTTTGATGAGTTCCTTAAGGAACATGGAATAGTTTCACAATTCACACCGCCAGGAACCCCGAAGTTAAATGGTGTTTCAGAAAGGAGAAATCGGACTTTGTTAAACATGGTCCGCTTCATGTTGAATTACACTGATTTACCGATTTACCTGTGGGGGTACGCCTTACTTACCGCTGCCTCTATCCTTAATAGATGTCCTTCCAAATCCGTTCCTATCACTCCGCATGAGATGTGGAATGGTAAGAAACCAAGTCTTAATCACATAAGGATTTCGGGATGTCCAGCCTATGTCAAGAAGTCTAAGATGGATAAACTCGAAACGAGGTCCGTCAAGGGACGTTTCATTGGACATGCCTGAAGACCATAGGGTCGTTGTGGCTATACAAGCGCACTTCCTTGAGGATGAATTCATTCAGGAAGGTGGCTCGGGTAGAAATGTCTCTTTGGAAGAGCACAAAGAAAGTCATGAGGAGACATGTGATCAGGGATCACGAACCGAACCTATTGTAACACAACCTCCACTTCGAAGGTCTGATAGAGTGTCTCACTTACCTGAGAGGTATGGCAATACACATCTCGAGGAACTGGGTCTCCACAACGTACCTGATAGCCATGAGGACGACCCTGTCACCTATGACCAAGCGATAGTGGATATGGGCTCCGATAAATGGCAATAAGCTATGGAAGCTGAGATAGACTCGATGCATGCCAATCAGGTCTGGAATCTAGTAGATCTACCAACTGGCAAGAGGCCTATTGGAAGTAAATGGATTTATAAGAGGAAGACTGATGGAGATGACAAGGTTGATGTCTATAAGGCCAGGCTTGTTGCAAAGAGTTATACCCAAAAAGAAGGGATCGATCGCCTGTAGCTATGATCAAGTCTATTCGCATGATACTTGCCATTGCTGCCCATTACGATTATGAGATATGGCAGATGGACGTCAAAATGGATTTCCTGAATGGATACCTCGAGGAGGAAATCTACATGGAACAACCTAAGGGTTTTGTGTCTAAAACTGATATTCATAAGGTGTGTAAGCTGCAACGAGCCATTTATGGGCTGAAGCAGGCTTCTCGGAGTTGGAACCTTCGATTTGACGAAACAGTCATGGACTTTGATTTCGTGAAAAACGAGGATGATCCACGTGTCTACAAAAAGGTTAGTGGGAGCAACATTACGTTCTTAGTACTATATGTAGATGATATTCTACTTATGGGAAATAACGTAGAAAGACTCGGGAGAAGCTTCTTATATTCTAGGTATCCGTCTTTACATAGATAGACCTCGAAGAATGATAGGACTTTCCCAAGCCCTCTATATAGAAAAGATCCTGAGAAGATTCAAGATGTATAATTCTAAAAGAGGGTTCCTTCCCATGCGACATGGAATTCATCTCACTAAGAAAATGTGTCCTCAAAGTGAGGAAGACAAAAGAGATATGAGTAAGGTACCCTATGCCTCGGTAGTGGGTAGCCTCATGTACGTTATGTTGTGTACAAGACCGGACTTAGCATACGCTGTGAGTGTGTTAAGTCGATTTCAAGCAAACCCAGGAAGGGAACACTGGGCTGCCGTTAAGAACATTCTTAAGTACTTGAGAAGGACTAAAGATATGGTTCTTACTTGCGAGGGTGGAGAACTAATTCAACGATTCTAATTTTCAAGGAGATAAGGATGATTCTAAGTCGACATCTGGGTATTTATTTACTTTGAATGGAGGAGCAATGTCTTGGAGAATCTCCAAGCAAAGCGCTACTGCTGATTCCACCTGCCAAGCAGAGCACCGAGCTGCCTTAGAGGCGAGCAAGGAAGCATTTTGGATGCAGAAGTTTGTGCAAGAACTTCTAGTGGTGCCTAACGCAGTGCTGCCTATATCACTATACTGTGATAATGATAGAGCGGTCGCCCAATCCAAGGAGCCTAGAGCTCACTACAACACCAAGCATATAGAGAGAAAGTATCACAATGTCCGTGAGATGGTTGAGAAAGGATATGTTTCTTTGCAAAGAGTAGACTCAGAAGATAATGTCTCCGACCCGCTGACTAAGCCATTATCTCAGGCTGTCTTGGAAAGACATCTGAAAAACATGGGTATTGGATACCATTATGTATGACATTGAGTGCAAGTGGGAGATTGTTAGGAGTATGCCCTCGAATGCCACTCAGGGGATGAGAGAGAAGGGGCATTGTACTTGTAATTATGGAATTATCAATAAAAGGCAATATGATTCATTCATTGTTTATTGTATTTCAAATGCATTATTGATTTGGTAACATTGAAGTGAAGTCCATGTAAATAAGAGAGAATATTCCACTCTCGTTATTAGATAAGAGAAAATGCACTGAAAGTGTTTATAGCTTATTTACGTAAACCGTTCGCAAGTCGATAAACTTAATTGGGCATTAAGTTTTCAGTAAGACTTGTATAACTGATGGTAGGACATGTGCATATCTTGATAGCATAGTTATAAGTATATTGGTGGGACTAGTGTACTCGAACACGACTCATACTTGATTCAGTCACACGGTATTCACTCTTGGAGAGTCGATGACGAATCGAAAGGTGGTGATAGTATACGTGGACCTTTGACCTGAGGGTTCAGTAAGAGATGTGCCTGTGACGTTTAGTTTGTCATTAGAGTAGTTAGACCCATTTTCTTAATCGCTGGGTCAACCTCGAAGTGCGAACTATACGGACAGGTAGCAGTCTTTACTGTACGCCAAGAAAGGATTCGATCTCCTATTAGTGAGCAGGCGAATGTCCTCTACACTTAATGGCAAATAAGATCATAAGTCTTTGGCCAAAGCATTCTGATCTAGTCGTATTGGATACACTAGTAATCAGTCGGTCTTGATTTGCATTAACACATGTATAATGTCTAGTCAACAGTAGGGTTTGACGTTACCGTGACTCGAAGACTTGAACAGGACATCTGATAAAGGGTCTATACGTATATGGTATTCACGACATAATAGTTCTGTAATGATCCCTTCATTCGTTCTCAGTCGGGGTTTACAGTGCGGCCCGCTAGGCTGGCTAAGTGCTGCCCGCACTCATTGGTTCCTCCCAATCCCGGCTAAGACGGACCTACAGAGTCGCGCATCAGGGACGTTGATGGATAAATGTGAATTTATCATCTCTCTATTAATATTAGATATTGAATATCTAATTATGATTTATTGGATAAATCAAATAGCGGTCTTATGAATTGAAATTAAGTTACTGGTAATTAATTTAATTCATAAATAATATTTCTTAGAGAAATATATTTGTATTAGATATAATTAATTAATTGGATTAATTAATTGATATAAATATATTGGAAATACAATGGAGTGTATTTAATGGATTCGTTTGACGAACGTCCGGTACACGAGCCAAGTGAATTGGCCCATTTCTTGGAAATTTCCTTAGGGCCGCCCCACCTCCCTCTCTCTTGACTTGTCTTGGTTTTGTTTAATGATGTGAGGTCCCACCATGATTCATTCCACTAATGGTGCCAAATGGACACATGTGGTGGGATTCCTTTATACTCATTAAATATCAAATCATCATGACAACCATTAGTGAAGACTTTCACTTGGAGTGATACGGCAGAGAGCTTGAGAGAGAGAGAGAGAGAGATAGAGAGAGAGAGAGAGACAGAGAGAGAGAGAGAGAAAACCTTTTTCTTGACTTCATTTTCTTCATCTTAGAGGTGTGAGAATAGTGAGAAAAATTGAGAGAAAATTCCTACGAGTTCCCCTAGCCGTGTTCTTGGAGAACGGAGTCTCATTGATTTTTCAGGGCAGCTTCCGACACGTGTGAAGTAGAGACATCGAGTTTTCGGTGTTTGGGATGAAGGGATTTTGTGCTCGTGCTCGGGATCGTGATCATCGTTAAATTACGAAGATATTATCAAAGGCTTCATAGGTATGGGACTTTGATCCTTTTGTCTTCGTCTTTTTTTTCGTATATACATGACTTGATCGATCCTATCTGTGATTTTTTTTCCCACTGCGTACTCATTTTTGTATCCGGAATCCCAACACCTTTTTATGACTGAATCCTACAATTATGTTTACTTTCTCGTTTACATTTGGAGTAGTTACCTCAAGACGATTGTGTTGGTGTTTTCTTTTCAATAATAGTGTGACACAACTTTATTTTTCGAACAAGATAATATTATTGCTTACGTTATTTTATTTACTTTATTTCAAAGTTCTGAATATCGCTTGAATGCTTATTAGCTTCAGTAATATCTGTAGCAATAGTTTCCTTGTTGAAACCCATTGTGAGTATTGAATATAGTTTTTTATCACTTCTAATGAATGTCGATATAAACGCATTTTAGAAAAATTCATGAGTCAATCTAGTGGACTGTACCTCACTATTCTTAGGGTTTTCAATCTTATATTGTCACCAACAATGTACATTGGGACAGAGTCATATAGGCTTCATACGATAGACTAGGTCATCCTGGTCGAGAAATGATAATCTTTATCCTGAAAAACTCGCATGAACATCATTTCTTTCGGGTGAGAAGGTGGCAACAACTCAACACAAAGAACATTGTTTAGGTTAATCATGCTATGCCATATAAAGAACGGGATACATAGCAAATGCGCACCACTTATTTTTGCAAAGTCTACTCTTTAGCCAAAGTAGGAGCGAGACCTCCATACGCTAAAGATATGAAAGCAAATATTTCATTCTTATGCCAAATACAAGGAGATATTTATGGATCCATCCACCTAGAATGAGGACCATTTAAGTATTTATGGTTTTCGTGGATGCTCTGATAAATTGGTCACATGTCGCTCTCCTGTCCATCTTAAATACTGCATAACCTCCAGGATAACCTATAAGGGTTCACCTCCTTTTTGAAATCTAAAAGACTTTATGATGTCGGAGAGTTCACATCAAAAATTACTTGATGTATATTGCATGATAGAGATCCATATATATCATTTCGTTCCATGTGTATATGCAAAAGGTCTCACATAAACGACCATCAAATGAATATGAATGGTGATTATGCCATTGGTTATGTGCACCAATTTGCATATCTTTGTCTGGAATTATGTAATATTGCATGCAATTTTACTTATACGTTAATTTTATACCCCCTGCAAAATTATTAGTTTATGCATACCAGTTGGTTACTCGATAAGCCTGATTTTTATTATTGGACTCAGACGGACTTAAGTGCTAATTGGTATATTTGTTACGCAATATATGTGCCTTCTTCATGCCACAACGCATCGGTCTTTAGAAACTATTAGGTATTCACGTTGGATAAGAACCCCAAGCATTTATCCGCTATTCAGAAACTTGATAGATGATCTCTTTACCGCACAATTTGTAGATTGTCACTTTGATGAGACAACCTTTTCGTCATTCGGTAGAGGAGAGAAGAAATAATTTCTAGGGGAACATCATGAATTGTCTTGGTGTATCCCCACTTTGTCTCATTATGATTCCCGAACTTCACATTACTCGATCTTCAACGTAGCAGATTCGACGCCTGATGCATTTACTGATATCGGTAAAGTGACAAGATCTCACATTACAGCTGCAAATGTCCATGTAAGGTTAGAAGTGTTAGGAATATGCCCTTGAATGCCACTCAGAGGATGAGAGAGTGAGAGCATTGTATTGTAATTATGAATATTAAATAAGACATTTACTATTCTATATTATTATATATAACTGAAATTGTGATTTGATATATAGAATAATAGTCCTTGCTTTTGAGAGCAAACATGCCACTCCTTATGAAGATAAGGAGATAGGCACTAAAAGTGTTTAGGTATCGAATGCTTAACCGGTTCGCAAGTCGATAAAACTTAACTGGGCATTAAGTTTAGAGAAGGCTTGTATAACGTGTACTTTGACATGTAGAGTGCATGTCTTCACGAAGAGTTGGTGGGAGCACACGTTATAGATATGCTAATGGAACTAGTATACTCAGACTCAATTCACCTCCATTCAGTCACATGGATTTTACTCTGGGATAGTCAATGACTGAATCGAAAGGTTGTGATAGGTATACGTGAACCTTTGACTTTAGGTTTCAGTAGGAGATGTGCTTGTGATATTAAGTTAGTTATTGAAGTAGTTCGATCTAATTACCGGTTGGTGGGATCAACCTCAAAATGCAACTTAGTGGGCAAGTAGCAGTCTCTATTGAATACCAAGATATGATTCTTTCTCCTGTAAGTGAGTAGGTAAATGTCTTATGCGGTTAATGTCAAATGATATCATAAGTCTTTGGCCAAAGCATTTAGAGATAGTTGTATTTGATACACGAGAGATCAGTGATCTCGGTTTGCATTAACAATGTCAAGTTTTGATAGGGTTTGACATAACCGTGACCCTAATACCTGATCGAGAAATATAATTAAAGGGTTTATACGTATACGGTTTTCACAACATAATGGTTTTAGAATGATTTTATCATTCGTTCTCATTTGGGTTGCGGTATCGGCCACTAGGCGCGCTAAGTGTTACCCGCACTCATTGGTTCCTCTCATTGCCAACTGAGACGGAACTATGGAGTCACGCACAATGATATTTGATGAAAAATGAGTATTTAATATCTCTTCATTAATATTGGATATTAGACATCTAATTCGATTTATTGAATAAATTGATGCGGTCATTAAATTAAAATTAATTACTGGGTGATTATTTTAATTCGTAAATAATTATTTCTTGGTGAAATATAATTATAATATTATATTTGATAAAATTAATTAGTTGGATTAATTAATTAAGTATAAATACATTTGAGGTAAAACGAAGTGTACTTAAACCGACTAGATACGTGAACTTCCGGTACACGAATCGAGTGGCTCAGTTTGTTTCACCTCAAATCACTAAGTGGGATGGCCCCTCTCATACACCATAGCTTCCTCCCTTATCTTCATGTAATGTGGGGTGCGGTGAATAATATCTCACTTGTTGACAAAATGTAGATAAGATATGATCTTATCTTTATATATGATATCAAGTGAGATATGTTTATAACAAGTGAAGAATTATCACACACACACATACTTATATTCGTCCGAAGTGAGCTAAGGGAGAGGGAGAGAAAAAATTTCTTGTTCATCTTAGAGAGAAGGAGAAAGAAGAAAAGAAGAGAAGAAAAAATGCTATATCAATTCCTAGCTGTGTTATTCGAGAACGAACTGATACAGAAATTTTCCGATCAATATCCATCGCGTGGTGACATAGAGACACCCGACATCTTCATTGTTGAATCACGTATCAAGCCTTAGCGAATTAGATTCGTATTAGTGTTCATGATACGAAGAGGAACGAAGGTTTTCGGTGGTTGGGACCAATCAAAGCTTGGCTCGGAGAAATTATCAAAGGGTCTACGAGGGTATGACTATTTTATCTCTGCATTTTGATTTTTATTATATATGTATATACGATGCTTGATCGATCCTCTTAGGGGTTTGGTTTTATATAGTTAGACCGATTTTATTTTTCGCTGGATAACTCGATTTTTAAGGAAACCAACAGTGGTATCAGATAGTAGGTGTAACAACTCAAACCAGGCGGTCATTACAGTGCCGTGAATCCCTATCTGGGACCCACCAGGCGAAACACAGTACAATAATTGATAACTACAGTACCAAACTACATTATGTTTACCAATTAATCCGATGAGGAGTTTATACAGATTCTTGCTAACATACGCCAAACAGACCAGGATCAATACAATACATGTATACTCTATATGAAGATAGATATACCGATAGAATACAAATACAGAGAATAAAAATGCAGCTGAACTGAAAAGAAATACATCCGGAAACAAGAAGACTCGGGCCTTGAGACTCTTCGTCGTCACCTTGTCTTTCCTGTGTCTTAGCTTTCCCACGACCTAAAATATGATAAAACAACATATTTCGCCCAAAACCACAAGGCCAGTTACACAAGATAATAAATCTCAATATGTCGAACATACATAATCAGACATGCTATGTGAATTAACATATCATCATCTAAAACCGGAATATATGCAATCATACATGCTGTATAAACCACAAGTTCGATCATAATCTCAAATCGTCGAACACATGCGATCAAATGTGAATCGGACAGATTATAACCCAATCCTGTTGAAAACATGCACAATCAAACATGCTGTATGAATCAACTAACAGTTACGGCTCAAATGATGGCTCCACATTATGCCCGAGATGGAAATGTGTCCGTGCACAAGCCACCAACGGGTATCGATCGAATACACGTGTGGTCTTGTACCTAATCAGTCTCATGAAGTAACCATCTCGTGTGCACAGTCCAATGTGAGGTCAACTACCAACGCACGACCTTATATGTGCCCGACATGAAAATCCTACACATACAACCGACACGCCAGTGTGACCCGGAATGCCACGAGATAACAAAAGTGACATCGAAATTCAATAATGACTTAACAATTCCCAACAAGGGACCAAACGACTCAACGAAGGAAATACAAATCCAACGAAGATCAAATCAACTCACCGAAATGCAACAAGGGTATAAATAAGACTCAGAACCAATGTTCCTCAATAGATGATCGACAAGATCAATAATAACATCATCATGAATTGAAATTCATAAAGCATAAATGAATGTAAATATATATAACATATATAAGACATATTATCATCATAACCATGCAAGAATTCACTTGCCTCAATACCAAAGACGTAAGATGCTCTTGTACGATCAAAGCGTCCTCCACGAAACGAACGAGCGGCGATCGAATGAACAACACCAAATAATCAAACAAACAACCTTAGGTCCAACGAATGAAATTTTTGATCGCGGGATAGCTCACGCACTCAATGGTCCCCAAAGTACGTCCAATAATCATATCCTAATACACGATTAATTAATCAAAATACTATCATTAATTTACTTGATTCCAATAACTCGATTAAGTATCACTACATAATAATTTATTGACAGGTCATACCTTGAATCGGGTCAAAATCGAAGGTAATTGAATTTATTCAAGATTCGTCTGCTAATCCAGAAACCAATGGGCTCTTCAATCGATCAAAATTCCAGCTCAAGTTAAATGATAAATATCTAAATCTCCTCCTGTTAATGTCCACATAATAGATTGAATCCACTAATAAAAATCCAATCCAATTGAATACATGGCTATATATAAATCAGCCCAAAAATATATTTGGCCCAAGTAAAACCCAATCCAAATTCCATCTTAACCCAAACCCTAATGATCCCTTTTTTATAGTACCGATCAGTACTCTCTATCATTTCTCTCATCCGCCGTGTGCCCCTCTCCCCCTCTTCTCTAACTCTTCTCCGTCGGTTAACATCTCTCTCTCTCTCTCTCTCTCTACATCCCTCCTCCATCTTTTCTTCTTTCTTCTCATCGGCTCCTTATCTCTTTATAATTTCTCCTTCTATACAGAGATCACATGCGCAACCGCTACCACATCGATCTACATCACACTCCCTCTCATGGTGGTGGATCGGTCACGGATGGAGGTTCGAGGTGCAGAGCACGGCCGCACAAATCCAGTCTACTGGAGGTGGCGAACTACTTCAAATAGTGGTAGGCGACGACATTTCTTGATTCGTTCCACTGGAGAAGACACATGGTGGCGGCGACCACTGGCTTAGTAGCAGTCCAATGCAGTGTCTCCTTGGCTAACTTCCGTCTAAAGATACAGAAGGCGGTCGCAAATGGTCCAACCCGAGACAAAATCTGGCAAGATGTGCATAAGTTAGATCTTCTGCGAAAAATCAGGGTCAGGGACGTCTGTAGCATCCTGTTTGATTTTGGCCCTCCTAGTTGTTCTCACGGCGGTGAAATTGACGATATTTGGCTGATGTAAAGAGGCGGCGGAACAACAGACCGGCTCGAGACTCATCGTATTGGCTTTTCCAGCGAGAGGCGGCTGACACAGTCTGGTTCTACGCTCAAGTTGTCCGGCTCTGGTTTTGTCCCATGAACAGCGACGATGACGGTGACAGCGGTTTAGCAATCATCTGGCGAGGATGAAAGATTACATGGCAGAGGCCGTGGTGATAGATGAACAACGGAACTATGTTCCTACAACTGAATCATACCATTATTTTGAGGCTGAATGTTATTTTGTTTTATTTTTATATAATTAGTGCAGTATCTGTTTGTTATAATGCGGTATAGTCGCTTATGAGAGAGTTCCTTTCATAGTTGTTAACAGGTGTTTTGGGTCATTAAATAATTAAAGAAGCTGACATTTTATCTCATTACCAACATGACAACAAAATTTTTGGACTGTACTCAATAATTATCAAATAAAGTCAGCAATTTCTTACTTTAATAATTCCACAGCATCTCAAAAACATATTAATAAATCTCTCGGCCAGGGTCAGGCAGCCCTGTCGAGCCACGGTCTCGGCCAGGGCCTTGTGTTTTTCGACTCCATTTTTATTTCGAGTTTGGTAAATTAATTTCCCGCAAATTAAATTAGATTTAGTTTGACTAAAATATAAATATGGTATTTTTATTTTAAGGGAATTAATTTTATGAAATATTTATTTTCGTCCGAAACAAGTGAAAATTAACGGTTGGATGAATTGATTTGATTAATTCTAATGGATTAATTTTATATTAGTTGGATCATTATTTAGATTAATTGTGTACGCCATTAATTTTAATGTGATTGTTGTGTTATTATTGGAACGGTGATGTAGTTGATAGACCTAGTTTTTGGATCTATATTCGATGGCGTTGTAATGGCCGTTTTGAGCTAATTTATTTTTTCAGTAAATTTGTATTGGGTGCAAGTTTTATAAATGTAATGAATTAGCTATGTCGAGGAGCCGAGGACGAGCTGCCATGAAGACGAAGATTCAAGACTTATAATTTGATTACTTGTAATTTTCTTTTTACCGAGTCGATAATGACTCGGTACTTAGAAACGCTCCACGAACTCTATGTTGGTAGATTTAGGCTGTGTATTTTTTTTCATATTGTGTGACAAACAAACAAACCGACAAATCGCGATTATAAAAGGATTAATGTGTAAAGTGTAATATATAATCGCGTAATTCTCCCACTTACAAACACTAATTATAAAGGTTACGAGGTTTCCTACCCTCCGTCAAACTCATAGAAAATTAAAATCTAGACGGAGATATTATTCTTCCGAGTATGTCGGGGTAATATTTTTGGTGAAAATTGATAAATTCCTAGAGTGAACTAGATGCCTTTGGTTATGACAAATCAAACCTATAGAATCCGTATGGGTTATCGTGTGAGATTCAATTGTCAGACTGATAGTTCAGCGAGCTACAGAAACCGTATAGGTTGAGGGCAAATGAACTAGGGGTAAAAGAAGATTGAATCATCCATTAGATGGGTTAGTGTTAGACACCATCTTATAAAGAATAATAAAATAGAAACTGCATGGGTTGCCCTCTATTAAACTTTGTAAATAAATCGATCACCAGTATGGTGTCATCCATGGCTTCCGAATCCCACATGGGAGTGTGAAATGCCGTAGAAATAGTGGGATCCGAGTTTTGAATAAAGAAGGTCCTTACCCGGATCATAATTAAACAATGCCTAACGAATCTCAAATTATTCTCTACAGTTAATGTAACACCCCCAAGATATTCAGGGTATATTACAGCGCCGTGGACCCCTACACGGGACCCACCAGGCTAAATAAGAAATACCACTCGTCTAACCATCTCGGTTACGAGAAAACACACATCACCAAGACGGAATTTAAATAAATCGCCAGGTATAACCGGCAAAACATACATCACCGACGATCATAAATAACATTTAACAATACAAACCATAACCCAAGTAAAAATGCCTATGTACTCGCGAGTACTATCTATAAGTTCACAAGTTTGGAAAACAACCACATCAAAATAGACAACGAAAATAAGGGGACTCATTTGCACACATCAGCAACCCTGGCCAGCATCCTCGTACTGCCCCAGTGGCCGCTCGTCCGACTGAACATAACCTGAAATTCATAACAGAATTTCCCCAGAAAGGGTCCGCAAAGCGGTTAGTAATTACGCTAGTACAAGTAATCAAGGCAAACCATTCGCTTACACATTTCATAGTACATACATCAAGTCATTTCAAAAACCAAAACTAGACATGTCTTTTTCTGGAAAACAAACAGTCAAATAATCAATCTGCCTAGGACCGGGGCGAAACCACTGGTCCCATTCGAGGCCTCTAAGGACCCTCCCGAACTGGCCATAATCATAAAATAAATCACGCACAGGCATCGCCTAGGATCGGGGCGAAACCACTGATCCCATTTGAGGCCTCTAAGGACCCTCCCGAACTGGCTAGCAAACAAGCTCGTGAATGCGGAGTGAAGTCACGGATTCCCTCGAGGCCTCGGCAGACCCTCCCGGAGTGAGAAAAATACACATATTATACATCATCATTTCATGTTAAGCATAAAGGTTTCCAATAATACTTGCCTTGAGTAATTAACGATGAAACAGACGAAACAGAGAACAACCATGATCACTAGGAACCGACAAACCCAAACCTAGCGATTCGAAGAATATAATCACACCCATTTCTAAACATCTACGAAAATGGAATACATCCGGAAACCCACCTATGATTCATATATATTGTTAGGTGTATTTTTATGCGCTTTTATGTCATTATTTTATATCCATCTTGAGCCTAAATCAGCATAAATGAGCTTTTAATGCATTATTCTTATATGTTTTGCAGGAAATCGGAGTCCGGAAGCCAAAATGATGAAAAACGGGCGAAAATAGCAGTTTTTGGTCATGAGCCGCGGCACACACCAAGTGAACCGCGGCACACGAGGACAACCAGCGAACGCTATGCACACTGTACTGTGTGCCGCGGCACACACCAAGTGAGCCGCGGCACAGGAGAAAAAAGAAAGACGCCACTGGGAGGAAAGTAAGTGTGCAGAATTTTATAACTGGGCCGCGGATGTGGGCTTTTGGGTGTGCTGATTGTCTTCACATCAGCTTTGGGCCGCAGATCATTGGTTTTTTTTGGTGGGCCGATAGGAGCACGAAGAGGAGGGATGATTTTATTTTCTTGGGGGAGAAACCTACTAGAGGGATGAGGGGAATTGAAAGAGAAAAACCTATAAAAGGCACATGAATTATTAGAACCAGGGGGACCGGCGGGGAAGAAATCAAGCAGAACACAAGACTCCGGGGAGAGCGGAAACGAAGAGATTTGTGGGCGACGATAAGACCACGGATCCCTTACGTTTTTTCTTAATTTTTCCGCATCTTAGTTTCTAGATCTATTCGAGTAGGGTTGTGATGGTAGCCGATTACATGACGGTTTGATTCAATTATTATTATTTCAATTTACTCGTTATTCGTATTGAGTTGGATTTTTCTCATTGTTCTTAATGCTTTTTAATTGTCTGGCCAACAGTTGAATTGTTTTGAATGTCTTTATGAATTCGGGAGATGAAATTTAGGCATAGTTCTTGTGAGAATAATCATGATTTTCGTGAGATAGGGATATACTCATGAGAATTGTGAAGCCTATTTGTGGGAACTCTTGAACTGTTTTAGCTATTAATTATCTAATTCGAATAGGGATATATCGAGTTAATAATTCGTAGTATTTTCTATCGACCTTGAAAAAGGCTTTAGAATAATTTAGGAATTCCTGGCTTACAATCAATTGAATAAAAGTGAATTGAATTGAATAAAATTCATTCCTGATTGTTTGAGGTGAAAATCATAATCCTACACCCTTATTACTATTATTATCTATTTTTCTGCAATTAGTTTAGATATAAACTCCGTATAATTATTCTTCAAATAAAATTGTGAGTTGACTATATTTTGGTACTTAGTGAAATCAGTCCTCGTGGGAACGATACTCTACTCATCACTTTATTACTTGTTGACACCGTGCACTTGCGGCATATTGTGAGGGATTTTCCCACAACAAGTTTTTGGCGCCGTTGCCGGGGACTGATTTTTCGCTAATATCAATACCAAGCGACTCTAATTTTAATTTGAAGTTTTTTTAGTCTCTATATTTTTATTTTCTTCGTTATGTTTTCCTTTGAGTATCGTGGCCCTTGGCATTTCATAAATTTCGATGTTCTTAATAATTTGCCAAATAGGGTCAGTCATCCCCCTCCCCTAAAACAAAAGACCATGCTTGAACAATGTGTAGACACTCTTAAAAATCCTGATAGTACCCTTTTTGAGCTAGAATGTGCACGTCGTGGTCTTGAGATTCACTATGGTTATTTTCCAGCCCATTCACTTAGTAGTGAAGTTGAGGGGGAGGTTGAGAAGAAAGACATGCTAAGTTTTAGGGTCGATCCCCCAGCACCCGATAATTACATAAAGTGTGATGATCTTGTAGAAGAAGTTACCATTGATGATGTTGCCCAAGAAATTTCATTAGATTGTCATCAAACTTCGACTAATAAGGAGAACACTTATGTGCCAAAAATTTTATTAACGGTGCCGCGCATAATCTTTCCTAAATCCATAATGGGAGAGATTGACCCTATTACTTTTGATTCTGTTGAGGCTGATACCATGAGTTCTAATGAGGTTGTTCGTGATATGTCTTTATTATCTACCCATTCGAACTCTGCTTATTTTTTCATGCCTTATAATTATTATATTCTTCCATTATTTTTTGGTTGTCCGGACAATTATTCTTACTCATTATTTGTGGCAACCGGGCATGAACCAAAGCCTTCCTTATGGAATAAGAGGCTTTTAGATTGCAAGAAGGGGGCATTTGGCAATCTCTCTAGAAAAAAGCCACGTTAAACTCTTTTTGCCACGTCGTGCTCAAGACGTAAAATAGAGCGCTTGATGGGAGGCAACCCATCATTTTTAATTGCTTTCTAGTTAGTTATTTTTATTTGATTTCTAGTTATTTTTTTTTGTTTTGTGGCCCTTATCTCTCTAATATTTTAACCCCAAATGAGTTATTATTCTTCATATTCTAGTCTTTCGTGATTTAATGTATATTGTTATTTCAAGACTAGAGACTAAGTTTGGGGGTCCCTCGTGATGTTGAGCGTTATTGGACGTATGGACAGTCGATTCCACTCGGACATGTGCTGCCTTTCAAGAAGACATTTGGAATAAGCTTCACTTTTCCTTATCTCTTTTATTTTCACATGAGTTTTATTATGGATGATCTTATGTGTAGTGGAATTGATTTTCTTGGTTATAAATTGCGATTTCATCATTGCTTTACTTTTCGTGAATTTTTCATGCTTCAATGTGTTAAAACTGATGTTACGATACTGATTTCTCTTGGAAGAAACAGTTGAGTTTAGTCGAGTTGTAGTCAGCGATATATGTTTCTGTTAAGTATTTAGTTAGGTCCGAAATTTTATCGTTTTTGTAGAAATTTTAGTAGATAAGAAAGGAGACATACGTGTTTTCAAATCACCGTTTATACGTTTGGTTAAACTTTTCGCGTAGCTAGTCGTCCAGTAATATGAGTCTTGTTGGAACTTGGATTGAGTTTAGAGTCGGACAGTTTTTCGAGATATTAGTTGTTCTATGATGGGAAATCTAGTAACCGGGGGTATTCACGTGACCCGTTGTTTACTCTCGCGTAAAACGGCGACCCTGAGTAGATTAATAATTTAGAAATATCGCATTACTGATGATGGGAAGCCTAGTAACCGGGGGTATTCACGTGACCCGTTGTTTACTCTCGCGTAAAACAGCAACCTTGACATGCGGGACTTACTATTCGAGTTTTTTCTCCGCTGTAGAGGGGGGCTTAGTAACTAGAAGCATCCATGTGCCCCATAAGTGTCTTTTACGTCAAACGGTTCCCCGATACATGAGAATGGAAATCCACCCCAGGATCATCCCGATGAAATATCCCGAGAGCCGAAACCTAGTGGTTAACTCGAATCATATTATTGATCATACATAAGAGAATGCTGTCCGAGGAGTAATGTCGATTATGAAACTCTTAAATTTTTGCCACTAGACTGTGGGACTGGGCGAATTGGCTTGTTTAATCTAACCCTTCATATTGACGGTCGGTTAAATTCACGATTGTTAATCTTTGAGCTTGATTTTCTTCATGAACGATTGATTAGGACTGAAATTGGTTACTTTATGGAATCAGTGTCCGGGACGTGACTCACTATTACGATACTTGTATTATTCTTTGAGATTTTCAGGATAGTATTGATTAAGTTGAGCACTATGGATTTGCATGATTATTCACGATGCATTTTGTTTAAAATTGAAATTTTTTGCTTGAGGACAAGTAAAGGCTAAAGTTTGGGGGTATTTGTTAGGTGTATTTTTATGCGCTTTTATGTCATTATTTTATAATCCATCTTGAGCCTAAATCAGCATAAATGAGCTTTTAATGCATTATTCTTATATGTTTTGCAGGAAATCGGAGTCCGGAAGCCAAAACGATAAAAAATGGGCGAAAATAGCAGTTTTTGGTCATGAGCCGCGGCACACACCAAGTGAACCGCGGCACACGAAGACAACCAATAACGCCGTGCACATCAGATCTTGTGCAGCCGCGGCACACACCAAGTGAGCCGCGGCACAGGAGAAAAAAAAAAGACGCCACTGGGAGGAAAGTAAGTGCGCAGAATTTTATAACTGGGCCGCGGATGTGGGCTTTTGGGTGTGCTGATTGTCTTCACATCAGCTTTGGGCCGCAGATCATTGGTTTTTTTTTGGTGGGCCGATAGGAGCACGAAGAGGAGGGATGATTTTATTTTCTTGGGGGAGAAACCTACTGGAGGGATGAGGGGAATTGAAAGAGAAAAACCTATAAAAGGCACATGAATTATTAGAACCAGGGGGGACCGGCGGGGAAGAAATCAAGCAGAACACAAGACTCCGGGGAGAGCGGAAACGAAGAGATTTGTGGGCGACGATAAGACCACGGATCCCTTACGATTTTTCTTAATTTTTCCGCATCTTAGTTTCTAGATCTATTCGAGTAGGGTTGTGATGGTAGCCGATTACATGACGGTTTAATTCAATTATTATTATTTCAATTTACTCGTTATTCGTATTGAGTTGGATTTTTCTCATTGTTCTTAATGCTTTTTAATTGTCTGGCCAACAGTTGAATTATTTTGAATGTCTTTATGAATTCGGGAGATGAAATTTAGGCATAGTTCTTGTGAGAATAATCATGATTTTCGTGAGATAGGGATATACTCATGGGAATTGTGAAGCCTATTTGTGGGAACTCTTGAACTGTTTTAGCTATTAATTATCTAATTCGAATAGGGATATATCGAGTTAATAATTCGTAGTATTTTCTATCGACCTTGGGAAAGGCTTTAGAATAATTTAGGAATTCCTGGCTTACAATCAATTGAATAAAAGTGAATTGAAAAATTCATTCCTGATTGTTTGAGGTGAAAATCATAATCCTACACCCTTATTACTATTATTATCTATTTTTCTGCAATTAGTTTAGATATAAACTCCGTATAATTGTCCTTCAAATAAAATTGTGAGTTGACTATATTTTGGTACTTAGTGAAATCAGTCCTCGTGGGAACGATACTCTACTCATCACTTTATTACTTGTTGACACCGTGCACTTGCGGCATATTGTGAGGGATTTTCCCACAACATATATTCGTACAAAACAACAACGTGGGCGGATCGCAACCGAACCCTCTGGATTTCACAAATACCACGAAATATACCATGAATTCATAGGGAAAACATAAATACCACTAAGATTAATCACATACATCATGGATTAATTAATAACACGGAACGAATCGGACATTAAATCGAAAATCCCCAAATTCCCCAAAAATGAGGTTCTAAGAGTTTACCTCGGATCGAAGACGAAGAAAATGCGTAGATGTTGTTAATGTCCACAAAAAACTCAAAGAGATGATGGCTTGAAGTTACAAGGCTTTAAATCGTTTGAAAACCGCTCGGAAGTCGCCTAGGATCGAAGAGGAGGAAGGAGAAGTGAAAATGGCCGAAATCGGTCAACTCCTGGGTATTTAAACCCAGGCCCGGTTACGTACGTTAGCCATGGGTAGCTAACGTACGTTAGCTACTTAACGTACGTAAGACTTAAAGACTTGCGTACGTAATGTATCGGCAGAACCTACTGCCCGATTTCCTAAATATCATTACGTACGTAATCCGCTGGGCTTAACGTACGTAAGGCGCCACCTTAACGTATGTAAAACATACTCACAGCGTACGTAATGGGCCGACAGAGCCTACTGACCAAATTCCTAAATATCATTACGTACGTAATAGAAATGTGGTTGATGTACGTAATGTTCATTTAGGGCGGGGTTGACAGGCCGCTACAAACACGCAACGAAAGAACCGAAAATCAAAACGCGACGATTACTAAAACAAGAAGATACGAAAATGTAGAGTTCGAGACGATGAATCTTAGTGCTAAAAGAAAACATAATTTCGACTACTCAAGGGTTCGAAAAACGACAACAATAATAATTGCCCTATAACTTTGGAAATTACAAAACAGTCTGTTGTAACACCCCCGAGATTTTCGGAGAATATTACAGCGCCGTGAACCCTACCTGGGACCCACTAGGCTAACTTTCATACATAACACATCCAATTTCACATTATCCAAATGGAAATCAATAAATCCGAGACAAACAAGGAAACTCCATTAAACCAACATCAAAGATCTCAAGGAAATACAAGGAAGTTATACAACAACCGGGAAATGAACTCGTATAGTACTCGAGTACCATCTATTAATACATGAAATAGACAGTCCAAAAGGGACAATGTTCGAAATAAGTAGAACACAATTTGGCCACAGTATCACGCCTCGCTTCGTCATTGTACTGCTCCAGTGCTCGCTCGTTTAGATCCCTCGAACCTGAAAAACAAGAAAAGAGTTTTCTCTACACGAGAGAGGTTAGAGCAAGTAATACAAGTAAAACGTCACATCTTACACGTAAAAGCACATGCGCCAATTTCAAAGCCATGATAATGATTTTTCGGAAAATGTAATTATCCAAACATATCTCAATAATAACAAATCCTCCATGATTAATAGTGGACCGGACAATGCGCGAATCCCTCCGGAGCCTTGTCAGACCCGTTCGGAGTGGCTAACCCAAATGTTCGTGGACCCGTCAATGCGCAGATCCCTCCAGAGCCTCGTCAGACCCGCTCGGAGTGAACGAATATAACTCTCACACTCATATGCATTACTTTACACATTTAAGAATATAACTTTTACAAGAATCACTTGCGTGGACAAAAGAAATGGCTACGGACAACAAGGTACCAAGGTTGATGGAATCGACAACTCCAAACCTAGACAAGTTCGTAATCAACTATCAATAATCCATCGGTATAAAAACGAGTTGGAATCCACCCGAAAATACTACCCACGATACATGTATTCCGGCAATAAAACTCTTACATGGTGAATCACAATCAACCATCCCAAATACTCAATAATTCCGAAAATATACCAATAAATCCATAAGAAAACATGTATCCAAGGTAGATAATTCATACTCGGCATATTCCACTATAACAACAAGCTGAATTGAAGAGATCCGAAAGAAAACCCCCAAATCCCAAAAATTTAGGGTTATGCGAAGTTTACCTCGATTTGGAGCGGTGGAGAAGATTAAACGTTGAATAATATAAACTAGAAGCTTGCAGATATAGATGGATGATGATATCTTGGGAAGATCTACACAAATCGCCCAAAATCGCCCAAATCGCCCAAGGAAGGAGAAGAAACGGAAAACTCATGAATTGGGGGCTGAAGTGTCCTATTTATACTAAATGGTGATTAGCGTGCGCTAATCTATGAGAATAGCGCGCGCTAACGGGTTCACCGGGTAGTCCATTGGCCTCTGCCAGTATCATTAGCGTGCGCTATGAATATTGTAGTATGCGCTAACTCCTTCCCTTAGCGTGCGTTATCCGAGTGTTAGCGTGCGCTACCTGATAGTTGGTGCCCATAAATTAGAGTCCAGAACCTACTGTCATCTGCCTTGCTCAAGCCTTAGCATGCACTACTGCATTGTTTAGCGTGTGCTACTAATACAGCTAGCATGCGCTATCTTCAACACATAGCGTGCGCTACGAATCTCAATTCCAGTCCAGTACCTTTCTGGACTGTCTCCCTCAAATACACTAGTAGCGTGCGCTAATTTTGACGGATAACGTGCGCTATCAGTATTTAAATAACGTGTGCTATGAAGGGAACGTAGCGTGCTCTACACCTCACGCACAGGTGATAGAATCGCATCAAAAATCTAATGGAGCAACGATCCGAACAAGAAGAAGTAATTTCCAAATGATATGAACTCCAAGATCAACATCAACTCACTAAACACTTACGACAAATGTCAAAATTACAGAAGCACCAATGCGGAAAATTTACAAAAAGTACGGGTATCACATCCTCCCCCTCTAAAAGAAAGTTTCGTCCTGAAACTTAAGAAATGAATAGCTCTGGGTATCTAGCATGCATGATTTATTCGGTTTCCCACGTCGCTTCCTCAACTCTGTGGCTCGACCATTGTACTTTAACAAACGGAATGGTTTTGTGCCGGAGTTGTTTTACACGATGCTCTAGGACCTTCACCAACTTTTCCTCAAACGTGACATCATATGCTATCTCAATATCCCCGTAATCAATGATATGACTCGGGTCCGGAACATACCTCCTCAGTTGAGAAACGTGAAATACGTTGTGAACGCGGCTAAGGGCTGGAGGTAACGCCAACCGATAGGCTAACTCACCGACTCTGTCGAGAATCTCAAATGGCCCAATATACCTCGGGCTAAGCTTTCCCTTCTTCCCGAACCTGTAGACTCCTTTCGTCGGTGATACCTTGCGTAGGACATGATCTCCCACATCAAATTCTAAGGGCCGACGACGAATGTCAGCGTAGGATTTTTTTCGACTTTGAACAATCAACAATCTATCTCGGATGATAGAGATCTTCTCTTTGGTTTCCATTAATATATCGGGCTTTGTCCCGACCAATTTTGAAGCTTCATTCCAACAAAGTGGGGATCTACATCGTCTACCATATAATGCCTCGAAAGGTGCTATTTTGATCGATGCATGCCAACTATTATTGTAAGTGAACTCGATCAACGGCATGTGCATTTCCCAATCGCTATTCCAGTCCAGGACACACGCCCGTAACGTATCTTACAATGTATGGATCGTCCGCTAAGTCTGACCATCAGACTGTGGATGGAAAGAAGTACTCAATCTCAACTCGGTGCCCAAAGCCTGATGAATCGATTTCCAAAAAATGCGACACAAAATGACCATCTCGATCGGAAACAATAGTCTTTGGCATACCGTGCAAACTCACGACCTCTGCTATAAATATCCGAGACAATCGCTCCGGTCCCCAAATATCCTTAATGCTAAGAAAGTGTGCCAACTTAGTCAATCAGTCAACAATGACCCAAATCATATTCATTCCAGTCTTTGTCCTCAGCATCCCAGTAATGAAATCCATGGTAATATCTTCCCACTTCCATTCGGGAATAGGAAGAGACTTCAATAGCCTGGCGGGCCATTGATGTTCAATTTTGACTTATTGACATGTCAAACACCGTGATACAAACTCGGTGACATCTCTCTTCATATTATTCCACCAAAAATTCCTCTTAAGATCTCTGTACATCATACTCGTTCCAGGATGGATTGAGTAGGGTGTAGCATGGGCTTCTCAGAGTATTCTTTGTCTCAACTCTGAATTGTTCGGAACACAAAGCCTTCCCTGAAATCTAAAAATGCTATCCTTGTGGATCATAAAACCAGGGGCTTTCCCCTTCTCCACATCCACCTTCAGTTGGACGAACATTGGGTCATTCCCCTGTTTCTCCTTGATGTCGTCAACCAAGGACGAAGTAATCTCGAGAGTACACATTTGACCCTGAATTCGCTGGATCCATACTTCGACTCCCGGCTCAATCAACTCTTGTCTGATCTTCACTTGAGGTGTGATGACCTCAAGCAGCTGAAGTGATACTGATTTCTGGCTCAACGCATCAGCTAAAATGTTGGCCTTTCCTGGATGGTAAAGGATCTCCAAGTCATAATCCTTTATCAACTCCAACCAATGACGTTGTCTCATACTCAGTTCCTTCTGGCTAAAAATGTATTTCAGGCTCTTATGGTCGGTATAAATTCGACATGAAGAACCATACAAATAGTGACGCCAGATCTTCAATGCAAACACTACGGCAGCTAACTCCAAATTACGGGTGGGATAATTTAACTCATACGGTTTAAGTTGCCGTGAAGCATAGACTATAGTCTTATCATGCTGCAAGAGTACGCACTCAAGTCCTTGACTTGATGCGTCACAATAAACCGAATACCCACCAATTCCCTGAGGCATGGCTAAAACCGGCGCCGATTTACAGGAGCTGAAAAAGCATTTAACTACCCCTCTAACTAGTTCTCGGACTACTGGAGTAATTGAGTAATTAGTCGAGCAAGTTTACAGAACCCCTCGATGAACCTTCGATAATACCCAGCCAGACCTAAAGAGCTACGAACTTCTTTTACACTCCTAGGCGGTGCCCAATCTAACACTGCCTCAATCTTCTGGAGATCTACTTGGACCCCTTCTACCAAAATCACATGTCCGAGAAACATAACTTCTCTCAACCAAAATTCGCACTTAGAAAATTTCGCATAGAGATGCTGAGTCCTCAAAATTTCCAACACTAATCGCAATTTCCGAGTGTGTTCTTCATCATCACGAGAAATGACCAAAATATCGTCGATGAAGACGACTACACAATTGTCAAGATGCTCAATAAATATCTTATTCATCAGCTGCATAAATATTGCCGGTGCGTTGGTTAATCCAAAAGGCATAACCACAAACTCATAATGCCCATACCTTGTACGGAAAGCGGTTTTAGGAATGTTGGATTCCTTTATCCGAAGCTGATAGTATCCAGACCTCAAGTCAATTTTCAAGAACACCGTCGCTCCCTGCAATTGCTTAAACAAATCGTCGATACGCGGCGAAGGGTATTTATTTTTAATGGTCACTTTGTTTAGCTCCTGATAATCGATACGGAAATGTAGTGAACCATTTTTCTTTCTTACGAACAAGAACGGCGCATCCCAAGGTGAAGCGCTAGGTCTAATATAGCCCTTATCCAACAACTCTCCCAACTGTCTTTTCAACTCCTGCATTTCTAAAGGTGCCATATGGTACGGTGCCTTCGAAATCGGGGTTGCACTTGATTCTAGATCGATTGTGAACTCAATCTCATGCTATGGTGGTATTTCCGACAAATCGTCTGAAAAAACATCCGAAAATTCATTTACTATTGGAATCGAGAAAAGTTCGGCTTTCCCATCCTCTACTTTCGCGGCATAACACCAATATCCCACACAGTCTTCTCTAACAAGTTTTGACGCCTTCATGGCACTAATTACAATTTTCTGACATCACTTCTTGTGTCCCATAAATGAACACTCGGTACCGTCCTCGGCCAACATCAATATAACTCTCATACGATAATTCATTATCGCTCCGTGTCTATCAATCCAGTCATCGCCGAGGATCAAATCTTCATCAATAATATCCACGACGATCAAATTCGACGACCACACTTCCTACGCAATTAACACCGGGCAGTCTCTCATTTCCTTAGTCCCCACTATCCTATCCCTGCTAGGCAGTTTTACCACAAAAGACTCACAAGTAGACAAACACTCAATATTCAATCGACACACACAATCCAAAGAGATGAATGAGTGAGAAGCACCAGAATCAAAAAGCACCCTAACTAGATGAGATAAGACATGAATAATACCTGTAGCCACTATAGCCTCTGGATCATCGGTTCTCCTCATCTCGTAAACACGCGGGTGTGCCGAACCAGCACTAGAGGCTCCCCCTCTAACGGACTGACCCCGGCCTCTGCCCCGCGAGACTCTGAGATGACTGACCCACGGGTACTTTCTGGTTAACACTCGGTTCCCCAGGCATAGGAATTGACGTCTGATCCCCAAGCGTCTTCTCTTCTTCAGTGCAATACATAGCTTTGTGGCCTTCCTGGCCGCAGTTATAACACTTCAAAGGAGGTAGACTACAATCACAATTAAAATGACCCTGCTGGCCACAATTAAAACATGTCACGACCCGATTGGACACACTAGTACCAGCTCTGAAATTCCATTTACTTCCAGACGCACGGGAAGACCCTCTGACTGGATAATTTGCTGACTGAGACCCCCTTTGATTGCCACCCTTACTAGTAGAAAACTTTCCGGAGGTCTTCTGCTTCTTACTCTCACTTGCTATTTCGGTAGCAGTTAAGGACATATCATAGGCCAGTGCTTTGTCTTGATACTCCTTCAGTGTGGTGCAAGAAAATCTCGACATGTAGTGTCAAACTTCCGTATTCATCCGCATGTCAAAGTGATGGATTTTATCTCTCTCTTCCTTTACTTGACTCTTCACATGATTGAGCTGACAGTTGTATTCAATGATTGCCTGAGACAGAGGATTAGGTTTAGCCTCGTAAAAGGCTCGAATCCTGGCCTCCTGAACAGGCCATGGGCAAAACTCGGCCTCCATTAACTCCTTAAACTCGTCCCACGAAACTACATGATCCTGAGGGCCACAGCTTGCCACCAACTAGTCGCACCCCTCGTTAGAAAATACTCAGAAACTGGCACCTTACGTGCCTCTGGACAATTTACAACCACAAAAACTTTGTTCATCTCATTAATCCAATATTCCCAACCGATCGGATCATTTGCACCAGTAAACTGGGGAGGGCGTATACGAATCACATCTTGTAACATTTCTCTGCTCCAGTATCGGTTGACAGAGGTGGTTGGTTGTACTGAACCGCTTGGGTTAAAAGAGCCATTTGATTTGACACTTGTTGCAGTATAGTGGCAACACCCACATCTGGGTTATTCCCTGTGGAAGTTCCCAGACTGGCCGACGGCTCTGATGGCTACCGGTACTAGGTTGGACCGAGTCCGACAAATTTGGCATAGCCGAGCCTTCTACAGAGCTGAGGGATATGGCCGCCCCACCATCTGTGCCACGCTCTCGGCCATGACCACGGCCGCGTCCACGTCCTCTACCAGTTGACATTCTAGATAGATAAAGAGGAAATAAACTCATAAGTATGACTCATAACATACCCATCATGGATATGGGTTTCCCATGTCTCGAAGTCGAATTACAATGAAGAAGTAAAGAAGATAAGGGATATAAGGAACTTACGAGTACCGGTCGTACGAAATGATGGCATCGCGATGATACTGTGCTCTCGGAACAACACAATTAGACCCAACAGACCGACAGCCTAGGTATCCATAAACCTAAGCTCCGATACCACATTCTGTAACACCCCCGAGATTTTTGGAGAATATTACAGCGCCGTGAACCCCTATCTGGGACCCACTAGGCTAACTTTCACACATAACACATCCAATTTCAAAATATCCAAATGAAAATCAATAAATCTGAGACAGACAAGGAAACTCCATTAAACCAACATCAAAGATCTCAAGGAAATACAAGGAAGTTATACATCAACCGGGAAAGGAACTCCTATAGTACTCGAGTACCATCTATTAATACATGAAATAGACAGTCCAAAGGGACAATGTTCGAAATAAGGAGAACACAATTTGGCCACAGTATCACGCCTCACCTTCGTCATTGTACCGCCCCAGTGCTCGCTCGTTTAGATCCTTCGAACCTGAAAAACAAGAAAAGAGTTTTCCCTACACGAGAGGGGTTAGAGCAAGTAATACAAGTGAAACATCACATCTTACACGTAAAAGCACATACGCCAATTTCAAAGCCATGATAATGATTTTTCGGAAAATGCAATTATCCAAACATATCTCAATAATACCAAATCCTCCCTGAGTAACCGTGGACCCGACAATGCGCGAATCCCTCCGGAGCCTCGTCAGACCCGCTCGGAGTGGCTAACCCAAATGTTTGCGGACCCATCAATGTGCGGATCCCTCCGGAGCCTCATCAGACCCGCTCGGAGTGAACGAATATAACTCACACACTCATATGCATTACTTTACACATTTAAGAATATAACTTTCACAAGAATCACTTGCCTGGACAAAAGAAATGGGTATGGACAACAAGGCACCAAGGTTGATGGAATCGACAACTCCAAACCTAGACAAGTTCGTAATCAACTATCAATAATCCATCGGTATGAAAACGAGTTGGAATCCACCCGAAAATACTACCCACGATACATGTATTCCGACAATAAAACTCTTAGGGGGCATTTGGTTCGCAGAATGATTTTTGAAGGAATGGAATCTGTCAAAGGAATTGGAATTTGGAAGGAATTGGAATGGAATGTTATAAGTTTGACCAAATATTTGGTTGGCAGGAAACAGAATGTATCATGTCAAATGAATTGGAATATGTCTGTTTGGTAAACAAAGGAATTGGAATGAAATAATGAAGATCTACAAAATGTCCGTTCTTTGAAAAGTATTTTATTTATTTTTTACGTATAGTTATAATAAAATCAATATTTTAATATTAATATTTATACGTAAAATTTCTCAATATTAATATTTATACTAAAATTAATATTTTTAAAATATGTAAATACGTAATATTTTTAATATTAATGTATTAATATTTAATATTTTTAATATTAATATTTCTCAATATATTTTTAATATTAATATTAATATTTAATATTTTTAATATTAATATTAATATTTATACGTAAAATTTCTTAACATTAATATAATACTAAAGTTAACATTTTTAAAATACATAAAATATGAAAATACGTATTTTTTTAATATTATTATTAAAATTAGTATTTAATATTTAATATTTTTAATATTAATATTTCTCAATATATTTATAATATTAATATTAATATTTGATATTTTAATATTATTTACGTAAAATTTCTCAATAATTAAAATTTTTAAAATATGCAAAATACGTAAAATACGTATTTTTTTAATATTAATATTAATATTAATATTAATATTTTATTATTTAATATTTTTAATATTAATATTTCTCAATACATTTTTAATATTAATATTAATATTTAATATTTTTACATAAAAAGTATAATAAAATTATTTTTTCCGGCAACAATCACAGTACCATTTTTCTTCTTCGGATCATTATGTTTAATGACGGTATATTTGTCATTTGCAAATTTTGGGATGGAATGGATTTCAATTCCATCCATTTTGAGAAGGAATGATCAAATACTTATTTGAAGGAATGTTGAAATTTCAACTCCATTCCTTAGGTAACCAAACATCACAATGGAATTCGGTCAATAGAATCGACCATTCCAATTCCGCCCAATTCCGTCGGAATCCGACGAAACAAACGCCCACTTAGATGGTGAATCACAATCAACGATCCCAAATACTCAATAATTCCGGAAATATACCAATAAATCCATAGGAAAACATGTATCCAAGGTAGATAATTCATACTCGACATATTCCACTATAACAACAAGTGAATCGAAGAGATCGGAAAGAAAACCCCCAAATTCCGAAAATCTAGGGTTATGCGAAGTTTACCTCGATTTGGAGCGGTGGAGAAGATTAAACGTTGAATAATATAAACTAGAAGCTTGCAGATATAGATGGATGATGATATCTCAGGGAGATCTACACAAATCGCCCAAAATCGCCCAAGGAAGGAGAAGAAACGAAAAAATGACGAATCGGGGCATAAAGTGTCCTATTTATCCTAAATGGTGATTAACGTGCGCTAATCTCTGAGAATAGCGCGCACTAACCGGTTCACCGGGTAGTCCAGTGGCCTCTCCCAGTATCGTTAGCGTGCGCTACGAATATTATAGCATGCGCTAACGCCTTCCCTTAGCGTGCGTTATCCGAGTGTTAGCGTGCGCTACCTGATAGTTGGTGCCTATAAATTGGAGTCCAGAACCTCCTGTGCTTTGCCATGCTCAAGCCTTAGCACGCACTACTGCGTTGTTTAGCGTGTGCTACTAATACAGCTAGCGTGCGCTATCTTCAACACATAGCATACGCTACGAATCTCAATTCCAGTCCAGTACCTTTCTGGACTGTGTACCTCAAATACACTAGTAACGTGCGCTAATGTTGACGGATAGCGTGCACTATCAGTATTTAAATAGCGTGCGCTATGAAGGGAACCTAGCTGTGCGCTACACCTCACGCACAGGTGATATAATCGCATCAAAAATCCAATGCAGCAACGATCCGAACAAGAAGAAGTAAATTCCAAATGATATGAACTCCAAGATCAACATCAACTCACTAAACACTTACGACAAGTTTCAAAATTACAGAAGCACCAACGCGGAAAATTTACAAAAAGTACGGGTATCACACCAAAATATCTAAAATACACGATACCTGATTGAAACACCGAACGAAAGCTCACAACATGCATAATAACATAGGATGGATTTGCGGCAACCCCGAAACGGCGGTTCTTATCAACTATTACGAGAATCAAACCAAATAGCGACGGAAATAACATTAAATGCGGAATTGAGTAAAACAGGTCCGAAACACGCTCGGATAACAAAAAGTCCAGTATTAAATATTCTCAAAATATCAATACAGTTACAAGCGAGTCACTAGAAACGAAAAAAATACACCAAAACGAAAAATCCCAGAAAAAGAAAAATGCGGATATTACATTCTACCCCTCTAAAAATAACTTTCATCCCGAAACTTAAGAAACAAACAACTCGGGGTACCTAGCACGCATGCTAACCTCAGTTTCCCAAGTTTCCTCCTCAACACCATATCTCGACCACTGCAGCTTGACCAAAGGAATGGTCTTATGCCTCAGTCGCTTCTCACGGTGCTCCAAAATCTTCAAGGGACGCTCCTCGAAGGTAATATCCTCGACGATATTGGTCTCACCATATCGATGACATGACTAGGGTCCGAAATATATTTCCTTAGCTGGGAAACATGGAAAATGCTATGGACGTGGCTCAAAGCAGGAGGCAACGCCAAACGATACGCCAACTCGCCGACCCTTTCTACAATCTCAAAGGGCCCATAAAATCTCGGAATCAACTTTCCCTTCTTTCCGAAGCGGAAAACTCCCTTCATAGGCGACACCTTTAGAAAAACGTGGTCTCCCACCTCCAATTCCAAAGGTCGACGATGAACATCGGCATAGGATTTCTGTCGACTCTGAGCAGTCAACATCCTCTCTCGAATTAATTCCACCTTCTTCCTCATCTCCAAGGCGATATCCGGTTCGGTTCCGACCAAATCGGACGCCTCGTTCTAGAAAATCGGCGATCGACATCTCCGCCCATAAAGCGCTTCATACGGTGCCATCTTGATCGATGCGTGCCAACTATTGTTGTACATGAACTCGATCAACGGCAAATGCTCCTCCCAATCACTACTCCAATCGAGAGCTCAATCATGCAACATATCCTCAAATGTCTGGATAGTGCATTCCGACTGCCCATCCGACTGCCCATCCGACTGAGGATGAAAAGAAGTACTCAGACGCAAACGAGTATCCAACGCCTTATGTACTGCCTGTCAAAAGTGCGATACAAAATGGCCATTCCGATCTGAAACAATAGACTTTGGAGTACCGTGAAGCCTCACAATCTGCGCAATAAACACATGAGCCAACTTTTTGGGACCCCAAGTATCCTTGATGCCCAGAAAATGTGCCGACTTGGTCAGACGATCCATAATCACCCAAACCATATTCATACCAGACTTTGATCTCGGCAAGGTCGTGATGAAGTCCATCGAAATATCTTCCCATTTCCATTCCGGAATGGGAAGTGACTGCAGTAACCCGGCTGGTCGCTGATGCTCGATTTTGACCTGCTAACAAGTCAAACATCTCGCTACAAACTGTGCGGCCTCCTCCTTCATATCGTTCCACCAAAAGTTCCTCCTTAGGTTCTTGTACATCTTACTCGAACTAGGATGAACCGAGTAAGGCGTAGCATGGGCCTCACGCAAAATACTCTGCCTCAATTCCAAGTCGTTTGGTACGTGAATCACGAATCCAGGAGACTTCCCCTGAAGAACGATCTCTCGGATCTGATTAATCATCGGATCTTCCAACTGCTTCAATTTAATTTCATCAATCAGCGACGACGAAATCTCCAAAGCGTAAAGTTGCCTGACAGCTCCTGGCAACAAAATCTCAACACTCAATTCGATCAAATCATGATGAAGCTCAGATTGAGACGTAAGTATCTCAAGCATTCGCAATGTAACTGGTTTCCGACTCAAGCCATTCGCCACGACATTCTCCTTGCCCGGATGATAAAGGATTTCGAGGTCATAATCCTTAATCAATTCCAACCACCTCTTCTGCCTCATATTCAACTCTCGCTGAGTGAATATGTACTTCAGACTTTTATGATCGGTAAAAATATGACATGCAGAGCCAAAGAGATAATGACGCCAAATTTTGAGCGCAAAAACAACTGCCGCTAGCTCCAAATCATGAGTAGGGTAGTTGAGCTCATACGACCTCAACTATCTCGACGCAAATGCAATAGTCTTGTCGTGCTGCGTCAATACGCACCCAAGACCCTGACCCAAAGCATTGCTATAAATAGCAAAACCCTCGTTGCCACACGATAATGCAGAATCGGGGCCGAAGTCAAACGCCTCTTTAGCTCCTCAAAACTCGACTGCCTTTCGTCATTCCAGAAGAACTTCTCGGACTTCTGAAGCAACTGTGTAAGTGGCCGAGCCAGCTTCGAGAACCCCTCGACGAACCTACGATAGTAGCCAGCCAAACCCAAAAAACTATGGACCTCTTTCATGTTCTTAGGCGGTGCCCAATCCAGCACTGCCTCAATCTTCTGTGGATCCATATAGACCACCTCGGCTGAAATCACGCGACCCAGAAACATCACTTACTTCAGACAGAACTCACATTTCGTGAACTTCGCATAGAGTCGCTCGGTCCTCAATATGTCTAACACCACACGCAGATGATGTGCATGCTCCTCCTTATTCCTCGAATAGATAAGGATATCGTCAATGAAGACAACGACACACTTATCTAAATACTCGATGAAAACCTTGTTCATCAACTGCATGAACACTGCCGGCACGTTAGTTAGCCCGAAGGGCATAACCAAAAACTCATAATGTCCATATCTCGTTCGAAAAGCTATTTTCGGGATATCGGACTCCTTCACCCGAAGCTGGTAGTACCCCGATCTCAAATAGATCTTCGAGAATACCGCATCTCCCTGCAACTGATCAAACAAGTCATCAATCCTTGGCAAAGGATACTTGTTCTTGATGGTCACCTTGTTCAGCTCGCGACAGTTGATACATAAACACATTGAACCATCATTCTTCCGCACAAACAGGACTGGTGTGCCCCAAGGCGAAGCGCTCGATCGAATATACCCAGACTCAAGAAGCTCACTCAACTACTTCTTCCACTCGGCCATCTCTGAAGGTGCCATACGGTACGGCGCTTTCAAAATCGGAGCTGCACACGGCTCTAACTCGATAGCAAACTCCACCTCACGGTCCGGTGCCAACCCCGGCAACTCGTCAGGAAAGACATCTGGGAACTCACTAACGACTGGAATTGATGAAAACTCGATCCCACTATCCTCCACCTTCAAGGCGTAACACCAATAACCAGTACACCCTTCCTCATGAGTCTCATCGCCTTCAAGGCGTTAATTATGAACTTCTGGTTTCCCCTCTTTCGCCTTGCGAAAGAGTGCTCGGTGCCATCCCCGGCTAACATGGTGATGATTCTCGTGCGGTAGTTCAAGATCGCGCTATGCCGCTCAAGCCAATCATCCCCGAGGATCAAATTCTCACCCTAAATATTCACAACAATAAAATTAGAGAGCCAAGCCCTCTCAAAAATAACCACAGGATGGTCTCGGATATCCTGATCACCAACAATCCTATCACCGCTAGGAATTTTAACGATGAAAGCCTCACAAGACGACAAGCAGTCGAGACTCAAACGGCGCACACACTCCAGAGAGATAAATGAATGCGTAGCACCAGAATCGAAAAGCACACTGAGAGGATGAGAATGAATATGAACGGTACCTGTAGCCACGGTAGCCGCTGGATCATCGGCCCTCCTCATCTCATAAACACGTGGATGAGTGGAGCCGACACTGGAAGCTCCTCCTCTAGCGGTCTGGCCCCGACCTCTCCCTCGACTGGCACTCTGCGGAGGCGGTGGAGCAAACGACCCTTGGTTCACACTCGGCTCCTTAGGTACTGGAAAAGAATCCTGGGCACCAAGAGTCTGCCCTAAACACTCACAAAAAGAAGCCTTGTGGCCCGACTGACCACAAGTATGACAAGTCAATGGTGGACGAGGACACTCCCGATTCCTATGGCCCGGCTTACCACAGTTATAACACCTGACATGACGACTGGAGGCACTGGCGGTACCCCGAAAGCCCCCAGAAAAACAAGCTGAACCGCCCGTAGGAACATTAGCAGACTAAGACTTCTGTTTCTTACTTTCTCGAGCCGCCTCATTGGCCGTCAAGGACATATCATAAGCAAGAGCTCTACTCTGATAGTCCTTTAAGGTGGTGCAGGCAAGTCCATGTAACATCCCAATTCACAAATGGGACATTACACGCCGTAGGACCCCCGTGAGGTCTACAGGCTAACTCGTGACACATGAACCACAATGATAACATGAAAGATGTACCCAAAAAGTAAATAAGGCCGTGGCCTCGGCCAAAACATTTTAACGGAGTACATGAAACATAAGTTAAATACCAAAATGTTGCCCACGCAGGGGACTTAAACCATGTTCAAAAATAAACCAACTATCTCCAATACTCAACAGATGCAATGACAAAACAGAAAAATGCAGACTCGAGCCACATCATCATCATGCCAACCCATCCTTTGCATGCGCATCCCGTGCCAGCTCCTCAGCTCGACCCGATTGCACTAAATGCATAAGACGCATTTCCCCCATTTAAGGGGTTAGCATTCGAATAGCTAGTGCAAGTACATAATTACACAACATTATATACATACACAATTCAACGCAAATAAATCGATAGGATAAATCATTTTGAAAATCAATATTCCGGAATATCACATTAACACCAAAGTAGTGTATTAACAAGTTTCCCACATCACAATTATCCACGCTTGGTAACTCGCGACCGTACCCATTAGTATCGGTCCCCAGAGGTCCCGTCGGACCGTCCCCAGGTGAGAAACCACTTCCACGGCCGTACCCATTAGTATCGGCCCCCAGAGGTCCCGTCGAACCGTCCCCAGGTGGAAGAACATCAACACACGCACCCAATTCCACTTCCATGGCCGTACCCATTAGTATCGGCCCCCAGAGGCCACACGCCATCCCCAGGTGGAAGAGAAACAATCACATTCGTTCAATAAAACCATTTACATCATTCGCATCAAAATCATACGCACATAACGAAATGTAATACATGTACTTGCCTGAGTAATACTACGTGAAGGAAAACGGCGAACGGAAAGGTTTCGGCCCGAACAACCTTCACAAATCCGATCCTAACACAATAACGATGGACAACAAATCTTAAAACTACGTAAATGATGGAATACATCCTAGTTCAACCCGCTGAAACCCTTAGTCGAACAAAACTTGGGTATAAATCGACTATAAGTGACGAACAATGGAAAACTTGGAATTTAAAACCACAAATCATCGATAAAATGAAGGGTTACAAGTGCACGATCGAAGTCTAGCGATAACCCAGTAATAATTCGGACTAAAAGAGTCAAATCCCAAGAAATCCCCAAAATTCCCCCAAAATCTCAAAACAAGGGTTTTGGGAATATTTACCTTGATTCGGATGGTGGAAAGTGATTAGGAACTTGAAGAATCCACGCAAGGAACGCACGGTGGTAGTGAATGATGATCTACAGTCGGAATCGGCCCTAACCCCTGCCTGGAAACGCTCAAAGCCGAGAAGGATAGGAAAAGAAGGAAAAATGACGAAGTTGACTGCTGCTGTCCTATTTATATTTAACAAACTTAGCGCACACTATGCACAAGCATTAGCGCGCGCTAGCGGGGCATGGCAGAACAGTCTGCCTTCTGACCTCCCGTTAGCGTACGCAAACTAACATGGTTAGCGTGCGCTAGTACTGGGGATTAGCGTGCGTTAACGCTGATTAGCGTATCTTTGCTGGTCCAGATCTGCAATCAACCCATCGACCAAATCGCACGAAATCGATAGCGCACGCTCTGAACCCCGAGTTAGCGTCGCTAACCACACAATGATAGCGCACGCAGTAAATCCTGAGTAGCGTGCGATTCTCGAGCGCGATTACGCATCAGCTGCGCCAACAGCGCACAAGTGCCGAAAAACGAAGCAAGACCAGAATCCAGAATCATAAACACGTAATAATCAAGACGACAAAGTTGAGCGTTGAAAGAGAATATAATCTCGATCACTAGAGTGTTTGAAACGAAGCAAATAAGGCGAAATTCCCCAAACTTATGAAAATTACAAAAACGGCCCAAATGCCCGAAAATCGTGATACAACGTCGGATTAACAAACCGAAAGTTCCAACACGACCAACTCAACCATACAAACTTATACGAATCGAGAAACAACGAAAACGAACAAGTTTTACGAGAATCGAACGCACATGCGGCAAGATATAATTCAAAATGAAATTATGCAAAAGCATCCTCGAAACTCGACCAAACGGAAAAACTCCAAGAACAAAATAGATTCATATTTCCAAAACAGTGCTAAGCGAGTTGTCTGAAACGAACATACATCAAAAATAGAAATTACTGAAAATAGAAAACGCGGATATTACATTATCTCCCCCTAAAAATAAGTTTCGTCCCGAAACTTACAACGCGAACAACTCGGGGTATCTCGACTGCATACTCTCATCCGTCTCCCATGTGGCTTCTTCGGACCCATGTCTCGACCATTGAACTTTAACCAGAGGGATGGTTTTATGACGAAGTTGCTTCACCCGACGCTCTAAAATCTGAATCGGCCTCTCCTCGATGGTAAGGTCGGGTCCCAATTCGATCTCTCCAAAATCGATAATATGGCTAGGGTCCGATATGTACCTCCTAAGCTGGTAAACATGAAATACGTTATGAACGTGGCTCAGGGACGGCGGTAAGCCTAGCCGATAGGCAAGCTCTCCCACTCTCTCTAAAATCTCAAACGGCCCAATAAACCTCGGACTAAGTTTACCCTTCCGGCCGAAGCGGTAAACTCCCCGTGTCGGCGACACCTTAAGCAAAACATGATCTCCCACCTCAAACTCCAACGGACGGCGACGCGTGTTGGCATAAGACTTCTGCCGACTCTGGGCCGTTAACAATCTATCACGAATCAGAGTAATCTTCTCTCTCGTCTCAACTACCATATCGGGCTCGGTACCAATCAGCTCGGACGCATCGTCCCAACACAACGGCGATCTACACCTCCTCCCATACAACGCCTCAAATGGCGCCATCTTGATCGAGGCGTGCCAACTATTGTTGTACGTGAACTCGATCAATGGCAAGTGCGACTCCCAATCATCCTTCCATTCTAGGGCACAGGCTCTCAACATATCCTCTAACGTCTGGATCGTCCGCTCTGACTGCCCGTCAGTCTGAGGGTGATAAGATGTACTGAGTCTCAACTCAGTCCCCAAAGCTCGATGAACAGCCTGCCAGAAATGTGACACGAACCGGCCATCACGATCCGAAACAATACTCTTAGGAGTCCCATGCAATTTCACGACCTCTGCAATAAATACTCGTGCTAGTCTCTCCGGGCCGCAAGTGTCCTTAATACCCAGAAAGTGAGCTGATTTGGTCAGTCGATCGACAATAACCCAAATCATGTTCATTCCATTCCGAGTCCTAGGCATATTAGTAATGAAATCCATAGAAATATCCTCCCATTTCCACTCCGGGATAGGAAGTGGTCGCAAAAACCCCGCGGGTCGCTGATGCTCGATCTTAACCTGCTGACAGGTCAAACATCTCGACACAAATTCACTAACGTCAGTCTTCAAATTACTCCACCAGTAGCTGCTCCTCACATCCTTGTACATTTTATTCGTACCAGGATGTATGGAGTAAGGCGTGGTATGAGCTTCACTCAAGATCTTCTGTCTCAGCTCACTATCATTCGGTACACATAGTCTGCCGCGAAATCTCAGAGCGCCATCATCCTGAACCACAAATCCAGGGGCTTTCCCCTGCCTCACATCCTCCCTCAACTGGACCAAACACGGATCATCATACTGTTTCGCCTTGATATCATCAGTCAAGGACGAAGTGATCTCTAATGCACATAACTGGCCCTGAACTCTCTGAACCCAAACCTCAATATTCTGACAAATAAGATCTCGCTGGATCCTACTCTGCGGTGTAAGTACTTCTAACATCTGCAACGCCATCGGCTTACGGCTCAACGCATCCGCCACTACGTTAGCCTTACCCGGATGGTAAAGTATCTCGAGGTCGTAATCTTTAATTAGCTCCAACCACCTACGCTGTCTCATATTTAACTCCTTCTGACTGAAGATATACTTCAAACTCTTGTGATCGGTAAAAATCTTAAATGACGACCCATAGAGATAATGCCTCCAGATCTTTAAGGCGAAACATGACTAACTCCAAATCATGCGTGGGGTAATTCACCTCATAAGGTTTCAATCAAGGGACGCATACGCAATCACTCTGTCTCTCGCATCAAAACACATCCTAGACCAAGGCCCGAAGCATCACCGTACACTACGAAATCCTCGTTCCCGAGGCAACGCTAACACGGGTGCGGTAGTCAAACGTCTCTTTAACTCGTCAAAGCTGTCACCGCCTATCTGCACCCACTCGAACTTCGAAGTTTTACGGAGCAACCGAGTGAGTGGTCTAGCGATCCTAGAAAATCCTCAACGAATCTACGGTAATAGCCGGCAAGACCCTGAAAACTCCTCACCTCCTTCACATTCTTAGGCGGCTCCCAAGCCATCACCGCCTCTATTTTCTGCGGATCTACCCAACTCCTCTTTGAAATCACATGCCCGAGGAACATCACTTCCTCGAGCCAAAACTCACACTTAGAGAACTTCGCGTACAACCGCTCAGCCTCAAAGTGTCTAATACAATCCGAAGATGTAAGGCGTGCTCCTCTCGACTCCGTGAATAGATAAGAATATCACAATAAAAGCGACTACGAATTTGTCCGGATACTCAATAAAAACTTTGTTCATCAACCGCATGAACAACTGCTGGGCATTGGTTAGCCCGAATGGCATAACCACAAACTCGTAATGGCCATATCTCGTCCGAAGGCGACTTTGGAATATCGACATCCCGAATCCTCAATCGTAGTAGCCCGATCGCAAATCAATCTTGAAAAGACATGCCCCCGATCAAACAAATCGTCAATCACGGGCAAAGGGTATTTATTTTTGATGGTTAGCTTGTTTAATTCTCGATAGTCGATACATAAACGAAGCGATCCATCCTTCTTCTTGACAAAAGTACAGCGCACCCCAAGGCGATGCGCTCGGTCGAATATACCCTTTATCTAACAACTCTCCCAACTGATTCTTCAACTCTAGCATCTCCGACGGTGCCATACGGTACGGTGCTCGAGAAATAGGGGCCGCATTCGGCTCAAGGTCAATAGGAAACTCCACCTCTCGATGTGGTGGTAATCCCGGCAAGTCATCCGGAAATACATCGGGATACTCGCTAACAACTGGAATCGACGATATGTCAACCCCACCATCTTCCGCCTGCAGAGCGAAACACCAGTAGCCGGCACAACCTTGGTTCAAAAGTTTCATCGCCTTCAAGACGCTAATCACACACCCCGATCTACCCGGCTTACAGTCGACGAGAGTATGCTCGGTGCCGTCCTCGGCAACTATCGTGATGGTACGAGTCCGATAGTTCATGATAGCACCATGACGATCCAACCAATCGTCCCCGAGGATCAAATCCTCACCCTTGAGGTCTATAACAATGAGATTCGAGGGCCAATCCCGGCTCCCGATCCTCACTGGGCAATCCCTAACTTCCCGGTCCCCAACCATACGATCCCCGCTGGGCGTACCCACTACAAACGGCTCACACTCAAACAAGCAGTCAAAACCAATACGACTCACACAATCCGAAGCTATAAAGGAATGGGTCGCACCCGAATCAAAAAGTACTGAAACTGGATGAGAAAGGATCTGAGTGGTACCTGACGCCACCGGAATGTCTGCCTCCTCTATGCGCCTCATCTGATATAATCGGGGATGGTCTGAGCCCGAACTCGACGCTGCGCGGCGATTCGGCTGACCCCGACCTCTACCACGAATCGAACCCTGCGGAACATGAGTAGCTGGTGAACTGTGATCCCTCTGATCGGCAGTGGTAGTCGAAAATCTAGCGGCCCTGGTGGCCCTCTCACAATGAGCTGCTCGATGCCGATGCATCCGCAAGTAAAGCAAGTAACTAACGGAAGTGGGCAATCCTTCACAACGTGTTTCGGCCGATCGCAATTAAAACAAACTCTCGCTTGGTGCAGATCGGTGAACGGTTACCCTGAGATCCACCGGCCTGATGAAACGGCCTCTTCCCAGGTGTAGGAGCAGAACGAGACCTCGAAAACTGACCACCTTTTCCGGCCGAGAACCCACCAGCAGTCTTCTGCTTCTTAGCTTCCGAAACCGACTCTGATTCCGGGACAGCCATCTCGATCGCCAGAGCGCGATCCTGGTATTTCTTCAAAGTGGCACACATGAGCGGCGCCATACTCTGTCTAATATGCGGCTTCATGCGCATATTGAAGTAACGGATTTTATCAGCCTCCATTCTCACTTGATCTCTCATGAAACCCAACTGCTGATTGTAAGAAATGATGGCCTGAGAAATAGGCACATCCTGAGGTGTAGCGGTGAAGAACTCCACAATTCTGCGCTCCTTGACTGGCGGCGGACAATATTCTGCTTCCATAGCAGCCCTGAACTCATCCCAAGTGGCCCGACGGTCTCTGGGCGCAACGGCCTCCCACCATTCCGCAGCTTCCTTATCCAGGAGGTACTGGGCAATATGTACCCTCCTGTCTTCAGGGCAAGCTACGGCATCAAAGGTCTTGGACAACTGAAAGATCCAATTCTCCCAACCGAGGGAGTCAGAAGATCCGGAGAAACGAGGAGGGTGCATCTTAGTCACCATCTGAAGCCACTTACTAGCCTCCTCTTCCGGTGTCGGGGGCGGATTCTGACGTCCACCCTGAGCTATCTGAGTAAGTTGGGCTACCAACTGGCAAATCTGGCGGTAGCCGGCGTCGGCATTATTACCCGACGGCCTTGGTGAGAGGTGAGTCCGCAGAGGGCGAGAAAGTGAGCCCTCCTCATTATCGGCACCATGACCACGGCCTCGGCCGCGTCCCTAGCCGGTCTACCACGACCTCTCAACATACGAAGGAAAATAAGAAAAGAACAAGATCGTAAAGATTCACAGTTCACAAAGTTGGTAACACAAGTCACGATTCGAACAATGCAGGAAAACGAATTACGAAATATAAGAGTTCGAGGAGACTTACACCACGGGTCGCACGAAAAGACGGTAGCATGATGATATTAGGCTCAACGACGACTCTAATGACGCAACCGATGCACTCCAATTTTCACCGACACCTAGGTATTCAAAACCTAAGCTCGATACCATAATTGTAACATCCCAATTCACAAATGGGACATTACACGCCGTAGGACCCCGTGAGGTCTACCGTGCTAACTCGTGACACATGAACCACAATGATAACATGAAAGATGTACCCAAAAAGTAAATAAGGCCGTGGCCTCGGCCAAAACATTTTAACGGAGTACATGAAACATAAGTTAAATACCAAAATGTTGCCCACGCAGGGGACTTAAACCATGTTCAAAAATAAACCAACTATCTCCAATACTCAACAGATGCAATGACAAAACAGAAAAATGCAGACTCGAGCCACATCATCATCATGCCAACCCATCCTTTGCATGCGCATCCCGTGCCAGCCCCTCACTCGACCAAGACTAAATGCATAAGACGCATTTCCCCCATTTAAGGGGTTAGCATTCGAATAGCTAGTGCAAGTACATAATTACACAACATTATATACATACACAATTCAACGCAAATAAATCGATAGGATAAATCATTTTGAAAATCAATATTCCGGAATATCACATTAACACCAAAGTAGTGTATTAACAAGTTTCCCACATCACAATTATCCACGCTTGGTAACTCGCGACCGTACCCATTAGTATCGGTCCCCAGAGGTCCCGTCGGACCGTCCCCAGGTGAGAAACCACTTCCACGGCCGTACCCATTAGTATCGGCCCCGCAGGTCCGTCGAACCGTCCCTGTGGAAGAACATCAACACACGCACCCAATTCCACTTCCATGGCCGTACCCATTAGTATCGGCCCCCAGAGGCCACACGCCATCCCCAGGTGGAAGAGAAACAATCACATTCGTTCAATAAAACCATTTACATCATTCGCATCAAAATCATACGCACATAACGAAATGTAATACATGTACTTGCCTGAGTAATACTACGTGAAGGAAAACGGCGAACGGAAAGGTTTCGGCCCGAACAACCTTCACAAATCCGATCCTAACACAATAACGATGGACAACAAATCTTAAAACTACGTAAATGATGGAATACATCCTAGTTCAACCCAAAACCCTTAGTCGAACAAAACTTGGGTATCGTCGACTATAAGTGACGAACAATGGAAAACTTGGAATTTAAAACCACAAATCATCGATAAAATGAAGGGTTACAAGTGCACGATCGAAGTCTAGCGATAACCCAGTAATAATTCGGACTAAAAGAGTCAAATCCCAAGAAATCCCCAAAATTCCCCCAAAATCTCAAAACAAGGGTTTTGGGAATATTTACCTTGATTCGGATGGTGGAAAGTGATTAGGAACTTGAAGAATCCACGCAAGAGCATACGGTGGTAGTGAATGATGATCTACAGTCGGAATCGGCCCTAACCCCTGCCTGGAAACGCTCAAAGCCGAGAAGGATAGGAAAAGAAGGAAAAATGACGAAGTTGACTGCTGCTGTCCTATTTATATTTAACAGACTTAGCGCACACTATGCACAAGCATTAGCGTGCGCTAGCGGGGCATGGCCGAACAGTCTGCCTTCTGACCTCCCGTTAGCGTACGCAAACTAACATGGTTAGCGTGCTCTAGTACTGGGGATTAGCGTGCGTTAACGCTGATTAGCGTCTGTTGCACAGTCGATCAATCTTGAACCCATCGCAAAGCGCACGAAATCGATAGCGCGCGCGCTACGAACCCAGGTTAGCGTCGCTAACCACACAATGATAGCGCACGCAGTAAATCCCGAGTAGCGTCGCTACTCGAGCGGCGATTACGCACGATCCACTGCCAACAACAGACAAGTGCCGAAAAATGAAGCAAGACCGTAATCCGTAATCATAAACACGTAATAATCAAGACGACAAAGTTGAGCGTTGAAAGAGAATATAATCTCGATCACTAGAGAGTTTGAAACGAAGCAAATAAGGCGAAATTCCCCAAACTTATGAAAATTACAAAAACGGCCCAAATGCCCGAAAATCGCGATACAACGTCGGATTAACAAACCGAAAGTTCCAACACGACCAACTCAACCATACAAACTTATACGAATCGAGAAACAACGAAAACGAACAAGTTTTACGAGAATCGAATGCACATGCGGCAAGATATAATTCAAAATGAAATTATGCAAAAGCATCCTCGAAACTCGACCAAACGGAAAAACTCCAAGAACAAAATAGATTCAGATTTCCAAAACAGTGCTAAGCGAGTTGTCCGAAACGAACATACATCAAAAATAGAAATTACTGAAAATAGAAAACGCGGATATTACAGTCCAGACATGTAATCACGAATCCTCGGTTTCATACACCTCGTAAAGTGGCAGATCTTGTCATCATTTTCCTTAACCTGGGGCTTCACGTAGCCCAATTCCCGGTTGAAATCTGCAATGGCCTGCGAAACCGGAATATCTCGAGGCTGAGCATCATAAAAAGCATGAATCCGCGCCTGACGAACTGGCCACAGACAGTACTCCGCTTCTATAAGGTCTCTGAACTCGGCCCAAGAAGCAAAATGATCCTGAGGTCCGACAACCTCCCACCAATCAGCAGCATCCCCAATGAGAAAATACTGGGCAATTGGGACCTTGCGATCCTCAGGACAACTAGTGGCAGTAAAGACCTTGGACATCTCATTGATCCACCCCTCCCAGCCAATCGGCCTGAGGCCGCAGAAAACTGAGAAGGATGCATCTTGATGACATCCTGAAGCCATCGATCCACCCCGGCCCGAGCAGCATGAGCCAAAGTCAGGTTTTGAACCGCCTGGGCCATCGCGGCCATTTGGTTCACCATCTGTTGCATTACAGCTGAAACACCAAGGTCGGCGCCATCTTGAGTAGCAGTATGGCTATGACGGCCACCAGTACTGCCGGCTCCAGAAGAGTGTGACGTGGCCGCCCCACTAGCTGCCCCACGTCCCCAGCCGCATCCACGACCACGACCTCGAACTCTTCCAGCATCCATACTGGAGATAAGAGGTGGCAAAATCAACTCGATGATAAGCACGAGAGAAAACAATCACAATACAAGAAACGGAAGTACGATACGAGAAAGCGAAAGAATCGAGTAAGGAAAACTTACAAACACTGGGAGTACCGAGACACTGGCGGTATGATGACGATGTGCAGAAATAAAACACGACTAGACCCAAATAACCGACAAGCCTAGGTATCCATAAACCTAGTTCTCTGATACCATTTTCTGTAACACACCCAAGATATTCATGGTATATTACAGCGTCGTGGACGCCTACATGGGACCCACCAGGCTAAATAAGAAACAACACTCATCTAACCATCTCGTTTAGCGAGAAAACACACATCACCAAGACGAAATTTAAATAAAATGCCCGGTATAACCGACAAAACAAACATCACCGATGATCATAGATAACATTTAACAATATAAACCATAACCCAAGTAAAAATGCCTAAGTACTCGCGAGTACTATATATAAGTTCACAAGTTTGGAAAACAACCACATCAAAATGGACAACGTAAATAAGGGGACTCATTTGCACACGTCAGCAACCCTGGCCAGCATCCTCGTACTGCCCCAGTGCCCACTCGTCCGGCTGAACATAACCTGAAATTCATAACAGGAATTTCCCCAAAACGGGTCTCCAAACGGGTTAGGAATTACGCTAGTACAAGTAATCAAGGAAAACCATTCGCTTACACATTTCATAGTACATGTATCAAGTCATTTCAAAAACCAAAGCGAGACATGTCTTTTTTTGAAAAACAAACAGTCAAATAATCAATCTGCCTAGGACCGGGGCGAAACCACTGGTCCCACTTGAGGCCTCTAAGACCCTCCCGAACTGGCTATAATCAGAAAATAAATCAAGGACAAGCACCGCCTATGACCGGGGCGAAACCACTGATCCCATTCGAGTCCTCTAAGGACCCTCTCGAACTAGCTAGCGAACAAGCTCGTGAATCCGGAGTGAAGTCACGGATTCTCCCGAGCCCTCGTCAGACCCTCCCGGAGTGAGCAAAACACACATATTATACATCACCATTTCATGTTAAGCATAAAGGTTCCAAGAATACTTGCCTTGAGTAATTAACGACGAAACAGACGGAATGGAGAACAACCACGATCGCTAGGAACCGACAAACCCGAACCTAATGATTCGAAGAATACAATCACAACGATTTCTAAACAATTACGGAAATGAAATACACATGGAAACCCACCTACGATTCATGTATATTCGTACAAAACAACAACGAGGGCGGATCGCAACCGAACCCTCTCGATTTCACAAATACCACGAAATATACCATTAATTCGTAAGGAAAAAATGAATACCGATAAGATTAATTACATACATCATGGATTAATTAATAACACGGAACGAATTGGATATTAAATCGAAAATCCCCAAATTCCCCAAAAATGAGGTTCTAAGAGTTTACCTCAGATCGAAGATGAAGAACACACTTAGATGTTGTTAATGCACACCAAAAAACTCAAGATAGGTGATGGCTTGAAGTTACAAGGCTTCAAATCGCCTGAAAACCTCTCGGAAGTCGCCTAGGATCGAGAGGAGGAAGGAGAAGTGAAAATGGCCGAAATCAGTCAACTCCTGGGTATTTAAACCCAGGCCCGGTTATGTACATTAGCCATGGGCAGCTAACGTACGTTAGCTGCTTAACATACGTAAGACTTAAAAACTTACGTACGTAATGTATCTACTGCCCGATTTCCTAAACATCATTACATACGTAATTCACTGGGCTTAACGTACGTAAGACGCCACCTTAACGTATGTAAAACATACTCATAGCATACATAAGGGACCGGCAGAGCCTACTGCCCAAATTCCTAAACATCATTACGTACGTAACAACAACGTGGTTAACGTACGAAATGTCCATTCATGGCGGGGTTGACAGGCCGCTACAAACACGCAAGGAAAGAACCAAAAATCAAAACGCGACGATTACTAAAACAAGAAGATACGAAAACGTAGAGTTCGAGACGACGAATCTTAGTGCTAAAATAAAACACAATTTCAACTACTCAAGGGGCAGTAAAACGACAACAATAATAATTGCCCCATAACTTTGGGAAATTATAAAACAGCCCGAAACATCCAAAATGCACGATACCTGATCGAAATGCCAAACGAAAGCTCAAAACATGCATAATAACATAGGATGGATTTGCGGCAACCCCAAACGACGGTTCCGATCAACTATTACGAGAATCGAACCAAATAGCGACGGAAATGACATTAAACGCGGAATTGAGTAAAATAGGTCCGAAACACGCTCGGATAACAAAAAGTCCAGTATTAAATATTCTCAAAATATCAATACGGTTACAACCGAGGCACTAAAAATGAAAAAAATACACCAAAACAAAAAATTCCGGAAAAAGAAAAATGTGTATATTACAATTAAAACTCTAAAAATGACAATAAACATTCTAATAATTCTGCTTGAAAAGAACACTCTTACTGGACCCAACTTGTGGACTGGCTCCGCAATCTGAGGATAGTTCCTCAGTATGGAGACGCTGGGCTACGTCTTGGAGGCGAACATCCCACCAGCTCCTGCACGGAGCAGGGCTTGTCAGAAAGATGTTGAAGCCCATGAGAAATGGGTTAGAGATGATGTCAGTGCTTGAGGTTTCATGATGCCCGCAATGAAAAATGAGCTTCAAACGGCCCATGAGAAAATGCCCCCTGTAAGGGCGCTTCTGGCATATCTTACTGAGCTCTATGGGGAGCATAGATGAACTGCTCAGTATGAGATATCGAAGCAGTTGTTTGGTGCTCGGATGAAGGAAGGTGAGGAAGTTAGGGTTCGTGTCCTCAAAATGATATCTATGATCGAGAGATTGAAGGCTCTTGATTTTAGAATCCATGCTCTCTCCAGACCGACCTTATCCTTCAGTCACGTCCTGACTCCTTCTCTCAGTTTATTATGAACTTCAACTGCAATGAGATTGCTTGTAACTTGGATGGGCTAATGAACAAACTGAGTACGGCACAATCTCAAATGAAGACTAAGCCGAAGGATACTGCACTTGTAATTTGACCTGGGCCTTGGAGGTCCAAGAACATTAAGAAAAAGGGCAAGAGGCTGTTCAAGCCAAAAGGGAGGGTACAGAAAGAAAAGGGCAAGGCCCCAATGATTTCAAAGAGTAAGGGGGCCAGTAAGACATATGCTTGCCTCAATCTTGGTGTTCTAGGCCACTGGAGGAGGCACCGTCCAAAACTTGACCACAATGCGGCTTCAGGTACGGAACTACTAGTTTGGAAACGAATTGTTCTGTAACTGTTTATTCTTCTTCTTGGATACTTTATTTAGGTGCAAGTTCTCACTTATGTACAATGAATCAGGATCTAGAACGAAGTAGAAAACTTGGAGCTGGAGAAGTGATGGTGACAGTCGGTAGTGGGCATAATGTCGATTCTACTGACATCAGATCACTTATGTTGAATTTAGAATCCGGTTTTATTATCACTTTAGATGATGTACTTGTTTTGCCCATAGGGCATAAAAATATTGTATCAATTCCGATCATGGACCGTAACGGATATCATTTCTTTATTGAAGATGGGTCTGTCCAAATTTATTTTAGAAATGGATGGTTGGTACAACTACATTACTAAATGGTTTATACCATTTGAATCTAAAGAATAAAACCACTGTGAACACTATAACTAGAAACTGTGGTAGGGATGAAACAAACCAAGCACATAAGTGGCATGTTAGACTGGATCATGTTGGTCAGACCAAGATTTATAAAATGGATAAAGATTTCCTTATGGGTCCATTGAGATCGGATCCCTATCCAACTTGTGAATCTTGCCTCCACTAGGTATGGATTCGTGTACTTAATGAAGCATAAGTCCGTAGTCTTAGAAAAATTCAAGGAATTTAAGGCCCTAGATGAAAATCAAACGGGTCATTATATAAAAGCACTTAGGTCGGACCGAGGTGGCGAATATATGAGTATCGAGTTTGATGAGTTCTTAAAAGAACTGAGAATAGTGTCACAATTCACTCCTCTAGTCCACAATTGAATGGTGTGTCAGAAAGAAGGAAGAGAACCTTGTTGGACATGGTTCGCTCCATGCTTAACTATACTGATTACCGATTTACCTATGAGTTTATGCGCTCCTTACTGCTGCACATATCTTGAACAGATGTCCTTCCTAATCTATTCCTAAGACTCCACATGAGATGTGGAAAGGTAGGAAACCAAGTCTTAATCATATTTGGATTTGAGGATGTCCTACTTATATCAAGAAGACTAAAGTAGATAAATTGGAAGCTAGGTTTGTGAAGGGTCATTCCATAGGATATGCAGGGGATTCCATGGGATATTTTTTTATCCTATTACACTTGTTTTATTTTTCGTTGCGTAACTTGATTAATTATCGAAACCCAACAAGAAGTCCCAAGCGGCATATCACCACTAAATCGAGTGATGCAACTGCACCTGGTGGAGATGTGGTTGAGGTCTTGGCTCCCTGTAAAGGAAGGGATGGAAGCCTCATGGTTCGACTAAATATTCACCCAAATCAGAGGTAGACTATGACACAAACTTTCATGTTAATCACCAATGAACTCGATTCATGAGATCATGCTTGATTTTATCATGTCTATATATTTCAGAAAATCAGGAATTTATAAAATTACGAGAGTGTGGCCTGATCAACCACCCACTTTGATGATAAGTTACTTAATGAATTGTTGTGCGGCGATTAATTCGCCTCGATAGGCGATCGGCATCACAATCAGAGAAACCAACCATGAAATACATACTCTGGACAAACGCCTAGAGTTCGGAACAATGCGGCGATCGTCTTTTGGTACCCAACGATCGTCTTTTGGTATCTGGCGATCGTCTTTAATGAGCGGACCAGAGGCGATCATCTCATGCCGCGTAGGGATCCAGCATCCGTCAAAGTCGTCGAAGACCGAATCTTGGACGATGGCCCACCCGCGGATCTTCAAAGGATACCGACATATAGGATCATTGACCCCAGCCTGTCACCTACCACACCTACCGACAAGGCCGCCAAAAGGTACGAAGTGGGTCCTCCCCGGACAGCGACTCGCAACGCGTGCTGGCTTCCCATTGGTTCGCCCAGCTGGCCTCCAGCTGCAACCTCGGACCTCAAGGGAACAGGCCCACGTGACGGGACGATCGGCCGTTTTATTTTAATATAGAAAACGGCGATCGCCCGCGATCGCCTGGGGGATCTCAACTACCTTGTCCCCTATAAATAGAGGACTCACTGTTGTGGCCAGAGAGAGGCGAATTCTACTACGAATTAAGTGCAAAATACACACCAAAGAGAGAATCAAAGGCTCTTTGGGCAACCACTAAGACATTCATAGTGATATTCATACATATTCATCATATATCCTGTTGTTACCCAAAATATTATCCGGAGATAGTATTGCTGGAATGATCGAGTAACAAACAAATGCGAGAACACTTCCGTGAGAAAATAGATAACACAAGATTTGCCGGGGTTGTTAATCCCGGGCTTGAATGCTCTCGCGAGATGTTATTAATAAATATACTGTTGAGTACAAATATTAATGTTGGAATCTAATACAAGGAGTGTAAAGACTTCTAGTTATCTAGGCTTTAGAGCACGTAGATTGCCGGAAGAACCAGATGGATGAATCTGTGAGTTCTTGCTTGGGATATATGATGAATGTGTATGAATATCACTATGAATGTGTTAGTGTTTACCAAAAGAGCTTTTGATTCTCTCTTTGATAGGTATTTTGCACTTAATCCGTAGTGAAAATCGCGTCCCTTTGCTGCTACGGTGGGTTCTCTATTTATAGGGGACAAGGTAGTTGGGATCTCTCAGGCGATCGACGGCGACCGCCGTTTTTACATTAAAATAAGGTGGCCGATCGTCCGTCACATGGGCCGCTCCTTAAAGTTCCCGTCACATGGGGCTGTTCCCTTAAAGTCAGGGGCTGCTGCTGGAGTCAACTGTGTGAGCCAATGAGAGGCCAACACGCGTCCTGGGCAGCCGTCAGGGAGGACCCACTTTGTACCTTTCGGCGGCTTTGTCGGTAGGTGCAGTAGGTGTGGTAGGTGACAGGCTGAGGTCAAAGATTCTATCGATCGATATCTTTGAAGATCCGCATGTGGGCCATCGTCCAAGATTCGGTCTTCGATGACTTTGACGGATGCCGGATCCACACGTGGTATGAGATGACCGCCTCTGGTCCGCTCATTAAAGACGATCGTCAGATATCAAAAGACGATCGTTGGGTACCAAAGGACGATCGCCATACTGTGCCGAACTCTAGGCGTATTGTCCAGTGCATGTTTTTCATGGTTGGCTTCTCTGGTCGTGATGCCGATCGCCTATCGAGGCGTATTAATCGCCGCACAACAATTGCCCCCCAGCTCGCCTCGATGTTGAAAACACGGGGTGAGGTGGCACTGTGGCCGATCGTCAATGTTTAAACGATCAGCCGATCTGAATTCAAATATGGACGACCCTCTTTTACGTCGGGGGCAGCGGGAAAAGAAGGCGGGCTTTTTTAAAGTGGCAGGGACACGCGTCGCGCCGCTGTTGGGGAAGCCCGACGGTTTGTCAGGCTTGTCGGCTGGCGTGCCCTCGAAAAGACGCGTACGCGGGATCCGAGGACATTTTTTAATGCATTCCCACGTGATGGTTGCGATCCAGCCCTTGAGGTTTCTCCTATTTGCATATAGGCCCTCGTCTCCATCTATAAAAAGGACAGGGCTTCTTCTCTTTTATTTTTACGCGTCCTTGGTAGCCATAGCTGAAATTCTGCAGAAATTTCTGGAGCTTTTTTGTGCCGATCTCCTTCTTTTTTCTCGGTAAGAACAAATTAACCTTCTCCCTCTCTTTACTTTCTAATATGTCGGGAGGATCAAAAGCATTCGAGACCGGAAGCTCTTCCGCCGCCGCCGCGACCCGGGAGGAGGTTCCCGTTGGAGTGGATATGGAGACGGCCGCCGGTTATTCGAGCGGGGATTGCACCCGGAACTTGAAGAGCTTTTCAACGGCCGAAGTGGCGAGACGGGCGGCGACGGGCGAGCAGATGGCTCGCCGGCGGAGGAGGATGATTTGGTGAGGGAGGCCTGGGAACGAGAGAGTAGATTCGGCCCCGCCTACATGGCTTTTGCTCAGATGATGGAAGCGATTGCCGGACCCTATCCGGAATTCGATTTCGAAGCCTACACCGCCGCTCACCCTTACGAACATGTGAATCGGACGGTCTTTCGGGCCGCCGTCCCATCTCCGTGGACTCTCGGAAAGATCCGGAGTACGGCGACCACGAAATACCTGAGCCGTTGGAGGGCCAAATATCACATCTCTTCTGACGTCTCCCTTCACGTGCCCTCGGAGAATGAACGCGCCGACCAACCGCCCGAGCACATGGTTGCCGTCAACGAGATGATTATGGAGGCGGGTTTGCGATTCCCGTTGCCATTCGCCGTCTCCTACTTGCTGATCGCCTGGAATTTGGCGCCTCTTCAACTGACGCCGAATGCTTGGCTGCAGATCATCTGCACGTTGACCCTGTTTGGCGGTCATCGGTTGTTCCGCCTCCTTTCTGCGTTGGAGATGAATTATTTGTTTAAGTTGGCCGTGCAGAAGGGGTCAATCGGCGGCCATCATATTCAAGGCCGACTCGGGAGAGTGGTCCTTGGTGTGCCGAGTAAGACCAGGGGCGACCTGGCTAAATGGTTTTGGGTCGGCGGGGCATGGCGATCGGCATCGAGCGACAGGCCGAATGAGGAGTTGGAAATCCCCACCACTTTTCGGGAGAGGAATCCGAGTAAGGATTTTAACTCTCCCCTTGTTTGAGCTTGTCTTGGACTGATCTAATTTCGTTTCCTTCTTGCAGGACCTCTTGTTCCAGCGATCGTCGACCTTCCATTTGATTTCTTGATCGTTTGGGAGCGGATCCGCGCTTTGCCGGACTCCTTTATCGACGTTCGTTCTCTTGGTACAGAAGCTCATCGGTTGGGGGCTCGATTGTTTTGCTACCCCCGTCACTTGAGAGTTCCAGGTATGAGCTTAAGTGGTGCTTCCTTTCTTGTCGATCGACTCCATGAGGTCGTTTTGTTTTGTCTAACTTGTTTGTATCACTCTTTTGACAGAGGTTTATTTTCCCCGAATTACCGAACCGACTGCAGAGATCGCCATGTCGAACCCGGGACTCATCGGTCGCCTTCACTTGGGCAAACGGACTGGTCGCGTTCCTGCGACGACGCCTCACCCTGCCCCGGTGACGAGACCCGCCGAGGCGCTGGGCCGCCAAGCCGGTGGTCGAGGAGAGGAATAGCCTCGGCGCCGCAAGAGGCGGAGGTCGGAGGAGTCCCCGTCGATCTCGAGGCGGACGTATCGATTCTTGAGCCTCCGGTCGCCGCGGCTCCTATCTCTGCCATCCCGATGATGGAGCGATCGGCCCCAAGCCCCCGGTCTCCGGCCCCGGTCATCTGTCGGCTCGGCGAAGAAGGTGGCGATCGCCGATGCGGAAACGTCCCGGCAAGCCTTTTTCGGATGCGATCCCGAGCCGGTCAATAGGTAAGAGTGGGTCAAAAATTTTCTGAGTTAGGCATTCGAGCATGGTATGGGCTAACTCCTTGATTTCCTTGGTTTGCGCTGCAGGGTCCGTCTCGCCGGACGCCGCCCCATGGTCTTGGACTTCTGCCGAGCAAGGCTCCGCAAACTTCTCTCGAAGTCCACCTTACGTCGCGAGCTATCACTTCTCGCCCAAGGCTTGGACGGCCGACCTTGATGCGATCGCTCGTCGGCGATCCGAGACGCCATGCAGCGGCCGTTGCCACTGGCTCTTGGACGGCGGCGATGGCCGCCAGTGCCGCCGGGATTTTGAGGGGCGACCCTGCTCTGCTCACCTCCATCGCGTACTTGAGTCCGCCCGGAAGAGTAATATCGTGTATGCTAACCGAATCCGGTATATGGAGAAAGTGTATGAGGAGTCGGCCAAACGGGCTTAGCAGACGTGGATCGATTGAAGCAGAGCCGAGCCGCTCCAAGGAGGCCGCCGATCGATCCTGTAATAAGGAGAAGGAAACTCGCCGAAGCTTGAGGCTTCGCAGAGGAGGCGACGGCCAAGGCTGCGGTGGATCGGCCTGGCCGGTGAGTTGGAGGCGGCGAAGAGAGAGCTGGAGAAGGCCAGGCGAGAATGTTGCCAAGGCGCCGAATCGGCGGAGGTCGAGAAGACGGCCGCGGATTTGAAGGGGCAGCTGAAGGCGATCCAGGTCGATCCCTACCTCAACGTCGCGCTCGTCGGCGAATTTGCTTATCAGTTGGCCTTTGCTGATGCTGTTCGAGCCGCTAAGAAGGCAGGGATCGAGATCAGTCCTTTGATGGAGAACTTCAAATCCTATGCCCTCGAACATCCTCTGCATCCAGAATTCTCCTTGCCGATCCTTGATTTTGCCGACTTCGGGATCGATTTGAGTTGGTACACTGGTAAACTCATTCATCCCGAGGCCGACGGGGGTGCCCAAGCCAATCCGCAACCCGAAGGCGAAGACCAGCAGGCGGGGCCTTGAGAGGCATTTTTGTTCTTCCTCCGTAATTTGTACTTTTTGTTGTAATGCTTGTAATTTTTGTCGGGCGACCCCGATCGTCCTGCATGTTTCCTCTTCGTTCGATCGTGTATGAGATTAGCTCGACCTATCCCTGCCCCCTTGTTTTTGTTCACTTATTGTAAGTAAGGAAACAAAAACTAGTTTGTCTGGCGAGCTATTTTCATTTTGCCGATTCTGAAGAGTCATGTGTGGTTGGGGTGTTCGATGGACCGATCTCCCCAATCGTGTCTTCGTGTGCGAGGGATATTGTGTATCCCGCGACTCACTTTTTGTGAGGGTCCTCCGTTAGGCTACGCCTGCCTTGTGTTAAAACGATAGGCGGGCGATCTCGGTCTGGAGGAGTCCTTGCGCGGAGTGTTGTCGGCTTATTCGACACCACGTCCGCGGCTTGTCAGCTCTGCTTCCACCTCGGCCCGCCATGAAGATGGCGACCCTCGACGGTGTACGTTGAGACGGGGGTAGTGGCACGTCGCATTGTTCGGGTTCACCATGTTTAGATGATGTACCTTGAGGACGTGCGACCGTGCCTACTGATTATTTTGGAGGGTCCTTCGGCTACGCCGGCCTCGTATCTAAACGAAGGGCGGGCGATCTCTGCCCAAAGGAACCTTGCATGGGCGAAGCTGTCGGTTCCATCGATCTCCAGGACCATGGCTGCATTAATTTTATCTATGATCGTCGTGATCAGCGATCATCGGCGATATACGATGTCTGGTGTGGCGAACGCCACAATAGATGGGATAGGAAAAAATCTCATTATATTCCTTGTACATCACTGAAATCGAATACAAATTTATCACTGATAGTATTTTTTCAGATGCACGGCGTTCCAGGGATATTGGTCCGGAGTACCGTCAGGATGTTCCAGTTCGTAGGCTCCTTTAGCTAGCCATCTGGATACTCTGAAAGGTCCCTCCCAGTTTGGACCAAAAACGCCTGTGTGGGTTTGGATCTTCTTAAGGACGAGATCGCCCACTTGAAATCTTCTTTCTCTGACCTTTGAATTGAAGAACTTCTCGGCTCTCCTTTTGTGGATTGTGTTCTTCATTTCTGAGGTCAGCCGCCTTTCTTCAAGCATGTCTAGGTCGATTCGTCGGGCTACATCGTTGTCGATCGTCATCTCCTGCTCGGTTCGATGGCTGAGGACGGCGATCTCGAAGGAATTACCGCATTCGAAGGTAAGGGCGAACGGGTTTCACGGTTGAATTGCGGGTCGTCGTTCGGTAGGACCACAAAACGCCTCGGGAGCTCGCCGCCCATCGTCCTTGCTCGGATTCGAGTCGTGCTTTGATCGTGTGTTTGAGGATCTTATTCACCGCCTCTACCTCGCCCGTCGTCTCATGGGTGATAGGGCGCCGAGAATAACCTTTTGATTCCCCACTTTTCACTGCATCGCATGACTTCTAAGCCGTCCGAATTGTTTTCCGTTGTCGGAGATGATGGCCTGGGGCAAACCGAATCGGCATATGACGTTTTTCCATATAAACTTGATCACTTGGTCTTGGCCGATCTTATTGAGCGGTTCGGCCTCAGCCCATTTGGTGAAATAATCGACCCCAACGATGGCGAACTTACAGCCCCCTGGAGCCGTCGGCAAGGGACCTATAAGGTCGATGCCCCATTGCGCAAACGGCCAAGGGCTATACATGGAGGTGAGCTGTTCGGGTGATAGTTTAATGTTGGGGCCCATTATCTGACAACTATGACACGATCTGGCATAAGCGATCGCATCTTTCCGTAGGGATGGCCAGAAAAATCCTTGTCTGGTTGTCTTATGGATGAGGGCTCGCCCGCCCGCGTGGTTTCCACAAACCCCATCGTGGATCTCTGCTAAAACAAGCCGACCTTCCTCCGGTGTAATACACTTGAGGAGGGGAAGGCTGAAGGCTCGCTTGTAAAGCCGGTCGTCCAATAGGGTATATCTGGTCGCACGGAGCTGGAGTTGGCGAGCTTTAACACGGCCGCCGTGGACCGCCTGGCCCTTAAGTATTTGATGAACGGAGTCATCCAGCTTCTCCTCGGCGATGGCGACCGTGGTGACCGTGCTTCTATCGATTGCCGGCCTAGCCGACTTTGTGATTTGGATATTGGAGAAGTCGATCGCCCTTCCGATGATGCTAGCTTGGAAAGAGCATCGGCACGGGAGTTGTGCTCTGGGGACTTGTTCGATTAGTACTTCTTCAAATTTTGTGCACATTTCGGCGACCAGCTCTTGGTACTTGACCATCTGTTCGCCGCGTGCCTCATATTCTCCCTTGACTTGGTTTACGACCAAAAGGGAGTCCATGAAGATATGGAGGCGACGAACATCCAGGGCGAGGGCTAGATCAAGCCCGCCTACCAGAGCTTCGTATTCGGCTTCATTGTTGGTCGCACGAAAACCGAAACGCACAGCATTTGTGAAACTCTGACCGTCTGGTCTAATGAGGACAATCCCTGCCCCTGCTCTCGCATTGGTCGCTGAGCCATCCACGTATAATTTCCAGGCAGGTTTGCCGACCTGAGTCGGACTGTGAGGGAACGTTAATTCCACCACGAAGTCCGCCAGGTCTTGGCCTTTGATCGCCGTGCGAGGAGCGTAAGTGATACCGTATTGGGCGATCTCCAGCGACCACTTGAGGAGTCGCCCGTTGGTGTCCGGTCGGTGCAGGACTTGTCTTAGAGGTAGAGTTGTTAGGACTTCCACTTGGTGATCGAAGAAGTAAGCCCTCAGCTTACGTACACTCATGACAAGGGCGTAGGCGATCTTCTCCAATGGTGTATAACGTGTCTCAGCGTCGTGGAGCGCCTGGCTAACATAGTAGATTGGCAAGTGGGCCTGCCCCTCTGCTCGCACGAACGGCACTCGGCGCGACCTCGAGGCCGCCAAGTAAAGGAATAATTTTTCACCGGATCGGCTTTGCCAGATCTGGGGATTAGATAGATGTTCCTTTATTTTGGCGAATGCTATCTGGCTTTCTTTCGTCCATGCGAACTTCTTGTTCTTGATGGTCGCGAAGAAAGGCTTGCTTTTATCGCCGAGCCCTGATATGAAACGGTTGAGGGCGGCTAGACAACCTGTGAGGCGTTGCACCTGTTTGATGTTTCGCGGTTCCTGCATGTCAAGGATCGCCTGTATCTTGGTGGGGTTCGCCTCGATCCCCCTTTGGCTCACTATGTGCCCCAGGAACTTCCCGGAGCCCACCCCGAAGTTGCATTTCTTGGGGTTCAGCTTCATGTTAAACTTCTCAAGGATGGCGAACGTCTCGGCGAGATCGTTGAGGTGATCTTCCTTCTTGAGGCTTTTGACTACGATATCGTCAATGTAGACCTCCATGGTCTTGCCGATCTGATCGGCGAACATTCTGTTGACTAATCGCTGGTAGGTCGCCCCTGCGTTTTTCAAGCCGAACGGCATTCTGACCCAAAAGTATATGTCTTTTTCTGTGTGGAAAGATGTGTGTTTTATGTCTTCCTCTGCCATTGGGATTTGATGATATCCGGCGAAGGCATCCATAAACGACATCATTTCGCAACCTGCCGTGCTATCGACCAGGTGATCGATATGAGGCATTGGGAAGTGATCTTTTGGACATGCCGCGTTGAGGTCGGTGAAGTCTATGCATAATCTCCAGGAGCCAGTTGGCTTTTTGACGAGCACCGCGTTGGCGACCCACTGTGGTTCGTCTATAGCTACTCCGATCAATTTGTTGTTGAGTAACTTCTGGACTTCTATGTCGAGCGCCGCGTATTTCTCGGGACCGAACTTCCTACGCTTCTGGTGAACAGGCTTCATCGCCCGGTCGATCTTCAGATAATGGCAGGCGTGTTCGGGACTTATGCCCACCATATCTTGATGCGACCAGGCAAAGACACCGATGTTCTCACGTAGCAAGTTGATCAGATCTCCCTTTAATTCGCGGTCGATGCTTGCGCCGATCTGTACTTCCCGCTCGATGATCCGGATCCATCGTAATGCTTTCCAACTCTTCGACAGGAACGGTCGCCTCTCGTTTGATACGATCTCCGGACTCGGTCCTTGGATCGATGTCGAGACTTGGCTCGAAACCGATCCTCGGCTCGATGTCGTCCGTCGATTGATGAGAGATGGCGTCCCCTGAGTCGGGTTGGTACGAAGTGTTAGGTTCGTCGATCTCCATGGGTTGATCGTCGGTCGCTTCAATGTTACATATAGCATGGGAAGTAGCGAAATAAGTAACAACACAGGAGTAACTCAAACATCTCTTTGCCATTAGCTGATCTCCCTTTACAGTACCGACCGTCCCATCGACAGTGGGGAATTTGATACAGTAAAAGAAAGATGAGGCGACCGCCTCAAAGGTTTCTAAAAAGGGGCGACCTAGGAACCCATTATAGATGCTGGGCCTATCTATGATTACAAAGCTTAAGTTCCTAGTAATCCTAACCTTGGGATCATAAAAGCATACTAGCTCAACAGAGAGCTTGATCCTCCCGTAGGCTTGGACTGTGTTGTCGCCAAACCCTTGAAGCACGGTGTCGAAAGGCTTGATGAATTTGATTAGGTTGCCGAGTTGGTCTAGGGCGGATTTGAATATGATGTTGCAAAAACTTCCATTGTCGACCAACACGCGATCGACCGTCTTCCCAAGGATGCAAGCGGAGATCACTAGTGCATCCTCTTTGGGACATTGGACTCCTTCCCTGTCCTTGTTGGAAAAGGTGATGAGCGCGTCTCTAGAGATGGTCGGGTCCGGAGGAACTACAACATGGACTCCGGCGAATGCCCTCAGCTCGGCCTTTCGCTTCCTGTTCGACATGGTGGAAACCGGGGAAAGACCTCCGAGGTTTCCACCTCCGGCTTGAAGCATGTTTATCCGGCCGCTGTGGTTGATCGGAGGGACCGATTCATCGAGTATTCGGCTCATGCTCGATCTGGCGGCCGGATTGGGAGGAGTTCTCTCGCGTTGTCGGCGTTCGCGACCTCCGGTCCTTTCCGTCCTTGGCTCCGGCTTGGTGATTAGATTGTCGGTTGCCTTCTTCAAACAATCGCGGAGCTGCCCGAGGAGGTCGCGGCATTGGCTAGTGTTGTGGCCGGGACTCTTATGATAGGCACAGAATTTGCTACGGTCTAGGTGACCGTGGTCTCTTATTGGTTTTGGCTTGGAAAGCCACTCGCGACCCTTGATCGCGTTGAAGATGTGTGCCGAGATAAGTTGAGGTTGTGAAGAAGGTGGACCTCCACATCCTCGAAGGCTTTGAACTCGCCAGCGGCTTGGCGACCGCCTTTCTGGGCTTGGCGACCGCCTTCTTCTGGACATGGGAAGGTGCCTTTCCTTCTTCGGCTGTCCCTCGTCCAAGCGGAGTGAGAGCATCTTACGCCGGCCGGAAAATCGGCGGCTCGACGGAACGCAGATAGGTCGGTGGAAAATCCTTTGTGAGGTGCCCGAACATGGGCGGCGTCAGTGGAATCCGTTCAGATCTGCGTGGTGAGCGATCTCGTCGGCCGGGCTCACCGGTGAGGACTATCTCGTCCACCGGCCGATATAATCCTCATCCGATTCGTCCTTCCCCGCCCGATTTTCATCATGCGGTGGGGACCTTCCGGCGGCGACTTTGGCGGCGAAGTACGACGTGAAGTCGTTCGCCCGGCTTCTCAAAGCAATTGATTGAGCGAGATGGTAGCGAGATGTACCACTGTGGCGAGATCGTCGAGTTAACGGGAACATACGACATTTCGTCGCGTCGAAGCTCCGCATCCAGTCATGTAGATCCTAACCTACTTAAGTGGGTTCCGGATCCGTTCTCCCCTCATATAGAGGTGTTTGTGGGGATTGATCGTTGGTTGGGTAGGCGAGCTCGATCCGAGTCGCGAGTGGCTCGCTTGACCCAACGATTGGTCTCTGGCGCCGCCCCATTTTCCAGAGCGCCTTCATCTCGTCGAGCCGGGCGTTGCATGGCGCCCATCGCTGCCGCTTTGTGCTCGCCGATTGGCTCTCGGAGCGTGAACCAAGGCGATCGTGTATCGATCCCCAGCCCGGGGTGAATGACGAGCTCCTGCCCGGTGGGTTCCTTCCTTGGGCGGCGGGGCTCGCTGACCGACTGTCTCTTGGGGGTCGGATATGCCGAACTCTGGTAAAGGATTCGAGATACCGATGTCTCCCATTTGGGCCTGAGTGCCCAGGTTGCCATGAGGATCGCTTCTGGCGGTGAAGACGGAATCGTCCGCCTTACGAGCCTTCCCCTGCGGCTCGGGACTTTGTTGATTTCTCAACATAGATCCCCTTGAGCTTAGTTTGCTTGCCCGGTTGGGTGCGGGGTGATGGTGGGCGTATCGCGGGCCTCTGCCGTTCCTCGAGGATGGCTATAGCCTCCTCAACTGCTCCGATGTGGGCCGATCGAGTGAGAGGCTAGAACCGTCCCTCGGGGCGGGAGTGAGCCTAGCGTCGCCACGCCGCCTTCTGCCGTGGGCCGGATTCGGTCCTCGCCGAATAAGATTTCCGTGAGATCTCGGGTGGCCCTTTTGGAGGTTGTTGCTGATGTCATTTTCTGAAGGCTTTTCTATTGAAGAACAGTGAGTGTTTCTTCAAGTATATGTCCGGAGAACAGTGAGTGTTCTTCGAGACGGTAGGAATAAAATGAAGGTTTAGATGTATGCGGTGGTCCCCCCCTTCTTCTAGCGCCAATTGTTGTTACCCAAAATATTATCCGGAGATAGTATTGCTGGAATGATCGAGTAACAAACAAATGCGAGAACACTTCCGTGAGAAAATAGATAACACAAGATTTGCCGGGGTTGTTAATCCCGGGCTTGAATGCTCTCGCGAGATGTTATTAATAAATATACTGTTGAGTACAAATATTAATGTTAGAATCTAATACAAGGAGTGTAAAGACTTCTAGTTATCTAGGCTTTAGAGCACGTAGATTACCGGAAGAACCAGATGGATGAATCTGTGAGTTCTTGCTTGGGATATATGATGAATGTGTATGAATATCACTATGAATGTGTTAGTGTTTACCAAAAGAGCTTTTGATTCTCTCTTTGATAGGTATTTTGCACTTAATCCGTAGTGAAAATCGCGTCCCTTTGCTGCTACGGTGGGTTCTCTATTTATAGGGGACAAGGTAGTTGGGATCTCTCAGGCGATCGACGGCGACCGCCGTTTTTTACATTAAAATAAGGTGGCCGATCGTCCCGTCACATGGGGCTGCTCCCTTAAAGTTCCCGTCACATGGGGAAATTCCCTTAAAGTCGGGGCTTCTTTGGAGTCAACTGGTGAGCCAATGAGAGGCCAACACGCGTCTGGGCAGCCGTCGTGAGGACCCACTTTGTACCTTTCGGCGGCTTTGTCGGTAGGTGCGGTAGGTGTGGTAGGTGACAGGCTGAGGTCAAAGATTCTATCTATCGATATCTTTGAAGATCCGCATGTGGGCCATCGTCCAAGATTCGGTCTTCGATGACTTTGACGGATGCCGGATCCACACGTGGTATGAGATGACCGCCTCTGGTCCGCTCATTAAAGACGATAAATCGAGATATCAAAAGACGATCGCTGGGTACCAAAGGACGATCGCCATACTGTGCCGAACTCTAGGCGTATTGTCCAGTGCATGTTTTTCATGGTTGGCTTCTCTGGTCGTGATGCCGATCGCCTATCGAGGCGTATTAATCGCCGCACAACATATCCCAACCAAGAACTCACAGATTCATCTATCTGGTTCTTCCGGCAATCTACGCGCTCTAAAGCCTAGATAACTAGAAGTCTTTACACTCCTTGTAATAGATTCTAACATTAATATTTGTACTCGACAGTATATTTATTAATAACATCTCGCAAGAGCATTCAAGCCCGGGATTAACAACCCCGGCAAATCTAGTGTTATCTTTTTTCTCACGGAAGTGTTCTCGCATTTGTTTGTTACTCGATCATTCCAGCAATACTATCTCCGGATAATATTTTGGGTAACAACAATTGGCGCTAGAGGAAGGGGATCTAAACCTTCATTTTTATTCCTACCGTCTCGAAGAACACTCACTGTTCGCCGGACATATACTTGAAGAAACACTCACTGTTCTTCAATAGAAAAACCTTCAGAAAATGACATCTGCAACGACCTCCAAGAGAGCCACCCTGAGATCTTCCGGAAATCTCATTCCAGCCCGGACCGAATCCCAGCCTACGGCGGAAGGCGACCGTGGCGACGCTAGGCTCTCACTCCCGCCCCCGAGGGACGGTTCTAGCCTCTCACTCGATCGATTCTGAGGCACGGAACAGATTGAGGAGGCTATAGCCATCCTCAGGGAGAGACGGAAGGCCTACGACTCGCCCACCATCACTCCATCGACCATCCGCCGGGCAGGCAAGCGGAAGCTTAAGGGGATCTATGTTGAAAAATCGACAGAAAGCCCCGAGCCGCAGGAGAAGGCTCTCGTGAGGAGGGACGATTCCGTCTTCAGCCGCCTGGGGAGCGATCCCTCATGGCGACCCGGGCACTCAGGCCCCAGTCGGGAGACATCGGTATCCGAATCCTTTACCAGGAGTTCGGCATATCCGAGTCCCAGGAGACAGGCCGGTCAACGAGCCCCTGCTCGCCCAAGAAAGGAACCCACTGGCAGGGAGCTCGTCATTCACCACGGAGCTAGGGGATCAGTACACGATCGCCTTGGTTCGCATTCTGAGAGCCAATCGGCGAGCAGTCAGGCAACGACGATCGCCGCCATGCAAAGCCAGCTCGACGAGATGAAGACGCTCCTAGAAATTGGGGCAGGTGCCAGGAGACCGATCACTGGGTTAAATGAACCACTCGCGGTCCAGATCGAGATCGCCCCAGTCCAACCAACGATCAATCCCCCACAAACACATCTATATGAGGGGAGATCGGATCTGGGAACCCACTTAAGCAAATTCCGGATCTACATGACCGGATGCGGAGCTTCAGATGCGACGAAATGTCATATGTTCCCGTTAACTCTGGGCGATCTCGCCCATAGGTGGTACATCTCACTACCATCTCGCTCAATCAATTGCTTTGAGAAGCTGGCAAACGACTTCACGTCATACTTCGCCGCCAAAGTCGCTCGCCCGGAAGGTCCCCACCGCATGATGAAAATCAGGCAGGGGAAGGACGAATCGGATGAGGATTACATCGACCGGGTGGACGAGATAATCCTCACCGGTGAACCCGTCAGCGACGAGATCGCTCACCACGCAGTCCTGAACGGATTCCACGGACGCTCGCCCATGTTCAGGCACCTTACAAAGGATTTTCCACCGACCTATACAGCGTTCCGCGTCAGAGCCGCCGATTTTCTGGCCAGGCAGAAGATGCTCTCACTCCGCTTAGACGAGGGACAGTCCGAAGAAGGAAAAGCACCTTCCTATGTCCAGAAGAAGGCGGTCGCCAAGCCCAGAAAGGCGGTCGCTAAGCCGCCTGGCGAGTTCAAAGCCTTCGAGGATGTAGAGGTCCACCTTCTTCACAACCTCAACTTATCTCCGGCCCACATCTTCAACGCGATCAAGGGTCGCGAGTGGCTTTCCAAGCCAAAGCCAATAAGGGACCACGATCACCTAGACCGTAGCAAATTCTGTGCCTATCATAAGAGTCCCGGCCACAACACTAGCCAATGCCGCGACCTCCTCGTGACACTCGCGACTGCTTGAGGAAGGCAAAACTGACAATTTGATCACCAAGCCGTAACCTGTGATGGAAAGAGCCGGAGGCGCGGCGCCGACCAAGCGAAAGGATTCCTCCCAATCCGATCGCGAGAATCGAGCATGAGCCGGAGTACTCGATGAGTCGATCCTCCGATCAACCACCGGCGGTCGGATCAACATGCTTCAAGCAGAGGTGGGAGCCTCGGGGCCTTTCCCGGTTTCCACCTGTCAAGCGAAAAGCCGAGCTGAGGGCTTTCGCCGAAGTCCATGTTGTAGTACCTCCGGAGCCGACCATCTCTAGAGACGTGCTCATCACCTTTTCCAACAAGGACAGGGAGGGAGTGCAATGTCCCAAAGAGGATGCACTAGTGATCTCCGCTTGTATCCTTGGGAAGACGGTCGATCGCGTGTTGGTCGTCAATGGGAGTTTCTGCAACATCATATTCAAATCCGCCCTAGACCAACTCGGCAACTTAATCAAATTCATCAAGCCTTTCGACACCGTGCTCCAAGGGTTCGGCGACAACACAGTCCAAGCCTACGGGAGGATCAAGCTCTCCGTTGAGCTAGTATGCTTTTATGATCCCAAGGTTAGGATTACTAGGAACCTAAGCTTTGTAATCATAGATAGGCCCAGCATCTATAATGGGTTCCTAGGTCTCCCCCTTTTGGAAACCTTTGAGGCGGTCGCCTCATCTTTCTTTTACTGTATCAAATTCCCCACTGCCGATGGGACGGTCGGTACTGTAAAAGGAGATCAGCTAATGGCAAAGAGATGTTTGAATTACTCCTATGTTGTCACTTCTTTCAATACTTCCCATACTATATGTAACATTGAAGCGATCGACGATCAACCCATGGAGATCGACGAGCCAAACACATCGTACCAACCCGACTCAGGGTACGCCATCTCTCATCAATTGACGGACGACATCGAGCCAAGGATTGGTTTCGAGCCAAGTCTCGACATCGATCCAAGGACCGAGTCTAGAGATCGCACCAAACGAGAGGCGACCGTCCCTGTCGAAGAGTTGGAAAGCATTACGATGGATCCGGATCATCCAGAACGGGAAGTACAGATCGGCGCAAGCATCAACCACGAATTAAAGGGGGATCTGATCAACTTGCTACGTAGGAACATCGGAGTCTTTGCCTGGTCGCATCAAGATATGGTTGGCATAAGTCCCGAACACGCTTGCCATTATCTGAAGATCGACCGGGCGATGAAGCCTGTTCACCAGAAGCGTAGGAAGTTTGGTCCCGAGAAATACGCGGCGCTCGACATAGAAGTCCAGAAGTTACTCAACAACAAATTGATCGGAGTAGCCACAGACGAACCACAGTGGGTCGCCAATGCGGTGCTCGTCAAAAAGCCAACTGGCTCCTGGAGATTATGCATTGACTTCACCGACCTCAACGCGGCATGTCCAAAAGATCACTTCCCGATGCCTCATATTGATCACTTGGTCGATAGTACGGCAGGTTGCGAAATGATGTCATTTATGGATGCCTTCGCCGGGTATCATCAAATCCCAATGGCGGAGGAAGACATAAAACACACATCTTTCCACACAGAAAAAGACATATATTTTTGGGTCAGAATGCCGTTCGGCTTGAAAAACGCAGGGGCGACCTACCAGCGATTAGTCAACAGGATGTTTGCCGATCAGATCGGCAGGACCATGGAGGTCTACATTGACGATATCGTAGTCAAAAGCCTCAAGAAGGAGGATCACCTCGACGATCTCGCCGAGACGTTCGCCATCCTTGAGAAGTTTAACATGAAGCTGAACCCCAAGAAATGCAACTTCGGGTGGGCTCAGGGAAGTTCTGGGGCACATAGTGAGCAAAGGGGATCGAGGCGAACCCTACTAAGATACGGCGATCCTTGACATGCAGGAACCGCGAAACATCAAACAGTGCAACGCCTCACGGGTTGTCTAGCCGCCCTCAACCGTTTCATATCACGGCTCGGCGATAAAAGCAAGCCTTTCTTCGCGACCATCAAGAACAAGAAGTTCGCATGGACGAAGGAAAGCCGATAGCATTCGCCAAAATAAAGAAATATCTATCTAACCCCCAGATCACAAAGCCGATCCCAGTGAAAAACTATTCCTTTACAGCGGCCTCGGAGGTCGCACTAAGTGCCGTTCTGGTGAGAGCGGAGGGACAAGCCCACTTGCCCATCTACTATGTTAGCCAGGCGCTCCACGACGCTGAGACACGTTATACGCCATTGGAGAAGATCGCCTACGCCCTTGTCATGAGTGTTCGTAAGCTGAGGGCTTACTTCTTCGATCATCAAGTGGAAGTCCTAACAACTCTACCTCTAAGACAAGTCCTACACCGACCGGATACCAACGGGCGACTCCTCAAGTGGTCGCTGGAGATCGCCCAATATGGTATCACTTACGCTCCTCGCACGACGATCAAGGGCCAAGATCTGGCGGACTTCGTGGTGGAATTAACGTTCCCTCACAGTCCAACCCAGGTCGGCCGACCTGCCTGGAAGTTATACGTGGATGGCTCAGCGACCAATGCGAGAGCAGGGGCAGGGATTGTCCTCATCAGCCCCGACGGTCAGAGTTTCACAAATGCTGTGCGTTTCGGTTTTCGTGGGACCAACAATGAAGCCGAATACGAAGCTTTGGTAGGCGGGCTCGATCTAGCCCTCGCCCTAGATGTTCGTCGCCTCCATATCTTCATGGACTCCCTTTTGGTCGTGAACCAAGTCAAGGGAGAATATGAGGCGCGCGGCGAACAAATGGTCAAATACCAAGAGCTGGTCGCCAAAATGTGCACAAAATTTGAAGAAGTGCTAATCGAACAAGTCCCGAGAGAGCACAACTCCCAGGCCGATGCTCTTTCCAAGCTAGCATCATCGGATGGGGCAGCCGACTTCTCCAATATCCAAATCACAAAGTCAGCTAGGCCGGCAATCGATAGAAGCCTGGTCACCACGGTCGCCATCGCCGAGGAGAACTGGATGACTCCGTTCATCAAATACTTAAAGGACGGAACGGTCCCTGACGACCGTGTTAAAGCTCGCCAACTCCAGCTCCGTGCGACCAGATATACCCTATTGGACGACCGGCTTTACAAGCGAGCCTTCAGCCTTCCCCTCCTCAAGTGTATTACACCGGAGGAAGGTCGGCTCGTTTTAGCTGAGATCCATGACGGAATTTGTGGAAACCATGCGGGCGGGCGAGCCCTCATCCATAAGACAACCAGACAAGGGTTTTTCTGGCCATCACTTCGGAAAGATGCGATCGCCTATGCCAGATCGTGTCATAGGTGTTAGATAATGGGCCCCAACATTCAACTATCACCCGAACAGCTCACCTCCATGTATAGCCCTTGGCCATTTGCGCAATGGGGCATCGACCTTATAGGTCCCTTGCCGACGGCTCTAGGGGGCTGTAAGTTCGCCATCGTAGGGGTCGACTATTTCACCAAATGGGCTGAGGCCGAACCGCTCAACAAGATCGGCCAAGAGCAAGTGATCAAGTTTATATGGAAAAACGTCGTATGCCGATTCGGTCTGCCCCTGGCCATCATCTCCGACAACAGAAAACAGTTCGACGACTTAGAAGTCATGCAATTCTGTGAGAAGTGGGGAATCAAAAGGTTATTCTCGGCGCCCTATCACCCTCAGACGAACGGGCAGGTAGAGGCAGTGAATAAGATCCTCAAACACACAATTAAAGCGCGACTCGAATCCAGGCAAGGACGTTGGGCGAGCGAGCTCCCAGACGTTTTGTGGTCCTACCGAACGATGACCCGCAATTCAACCGGAGAAACCCCGTTCGCCCTTGCCTTCGGAACAGAAGCGGTGATTCCTTCAGAGATCGCCGTCCTCAGCCATCGAACCGAGCAGGAGATGATGACCGACAACGATGTAGCCCGATGAATCGACCTAGACATGCTCGAAGAAAGACGGCTGACCTCAGAAATGAAGAACACAATCCACAAAAGGAGAGCCGAGAAGTTCTTCAATTCAAAGGTCAAAGAAAGAAGATTTCAAGTGGGCGATCTCGTCCTTAAGAAGATCCAAACCCACACGTGCGTTTTGGTCCGAATCGAGGGACCTTCGTGGTATCCAGATGGCTAACTAAAGGAGCCTACGAATCGAACATCCCGACGGCATTCTGACCAATACCCCTGAACGCCGTGCATCCGAAAAAATACTACCAAGTGATAATTTTGTATTCAATTTCAATGATGTACAAGGAATATAATGAGATTTTTCCTATCCCATCTATTCAGCGATCGCCCCACCAGGCATATCGCATACCGCCGACGATCGCTGATCACGACGATCCTAGGTAAAATTAATGCAGCCATGGTCCTGGAGGTCGATGGAACCGACAGCTTCTCCCATGCAAGGTTCCTTTGGGCTGAGATCACCCGCCCTTCGTTTAAATACGAGGCCGGCGTAGCCGAAGGACCCTCCAAAATAATCAGTAGGCACGATCGCACGTCCTCAAGGTACAGCATCTAACATGGTGAACCCGAACAATGCGACGTGCCACTACCCCCGTCTCAACGTACACCGTCGAGGGTCGCCATCTTCATGGCGGGCCGAGGTGGAAGCAGAGCTGACAAGCCGCGGACGTGGTGTCGAATAAGCCGACAACACTCCGCGCAAGGACTCCTCCAGACCGAGATCGCCCGCCTATCGTTTTAACACAAGGCAGGCGTAGCCTAACGGAGGACCCTCACAAAAAGTGAGTCGCGGGATACACAATATCCCTCGCACACGAAGACACGATTGGGGAGATCGGTCCATCGAACACCCCAACCACACATGACTCTTCAGAATCGGCAAAATGAAAATAGCTCGCCAGACAAACTAGTTTTTGTTTCCTTACTTACAATAAGTGAACAAAAACAAGGGGGCAGGGATAGGTCGAGCTAGTCTCAAATACGATCGAACAAAGAGGAACCACACTCGATCGGCTTCGCTCAAAAACATGCAGGGCGATCGGGGTCGTCCGACAAAAATTACAAGTAAGAATTCCGATTCAAAACATGTCAATGCTTTCAACACTCAGACGATCGGTCGGATGAAAAATTGCATTCAAAACATTCAAAGGGCGATCGTATATAAAGAGACAGTATGAAAAGAGGAACATTTTATTCATAACACAAGTTTCATACATTACGAGGCCCGAAGACATTACAAAAAAAGTGCAAGTTACAGAGGAGAACAAAAATGCCACTCAAGGCCCCACCTGCTGGTCTTCGCCCTCTGGTTGCGGATCGGCTTGGGCTCCCCCATCGGCCTCGGGATGAATGAGTTTGCCGGTATACCAACTCAAGTCGATCCCGAAGTCGACAAAGTCAAGGATCGGCAAGGATAATTCTAGATGCAGAGGATGCTCGAGGACATAGGATTTGAAGCTCTCAATCAGGGGACCGATCTCGACCCCTGCCTTTTTAGCGGCTCGAACAGGGTCAGCATAGGCCAAGTAATAAGCGAACTCGCCGACGTGCTCGACGTTAAGGTAGGGATCGACCTCGATCGCTCACCGCCCTTCAAACTGGGCCGTCTTCTCGATCTCCGCCAGCTCGACCGCCTTGGCGGCATTCTCGCCCCTGGCCTTCTCCAGCTCTTTCTTCGCCGCCTACAGCTCACCGCTGAGCCGATCCACCATCGCCTTCAGCCCGGCCTCCTCCTCCTGCGAAGCCACGAGCTTCTGGTGGGTTTCCTTCTCCTTATCACGGGACCGATCGGCAGCCTCCTTAGAGTGGCTCAGCTCCTGCTTCAATCGATCCACGTCCTGCTTAGCCCTTTTGGCCGTCTCCTCATACTCCTTCTCCATAAACCGGATCCGGTTGGCATCCTCGATATTTTTGTTCCGGGCGACCTCGAGGTCGCGATGGAGATGAGAAGTGGAGGGTCGCCCCTCAAAATCCCTAGCGGCTTGGACGACCATCGTCGCCGTCTGGAGAGCCAGGGCAACAGTCGCCTGCATGGTGTCTCCAGATCGCCGACGAGCGATCGCATCAAGATCGGTCGTCCAGGCCTTTGGCAGAGAGGTGATAGCCTGGCGGACATAAGCAGGGGCTTCGAGGGACTGTTGCGGGGCCTTGCTCGACAAAAAGTCTAGTACCATGGGAGCAACGTCCGGATCGGCAAGACGAACCCTGCAGCGCAAACCAAGGAAATCAAGGAGTTAGCCCATACCATGCTCAGAATGCCTAACTCAGAAAATTTTGACCCTTTCTTACCTATTGACCAGCTCGGGATCGCGTCCGAAATAAGGCTTGCCCCGGGATGTTTCCGCCTCGGCGATCGCCACCTTCTTCGCCGAGCTGCCAGATGACCGGGGGTCGGAGACCGTGGGCTTGGGGCCTGATCGCTCCATCATCGGGATGGCAGAGATAGGAGCCGCAGCGACCGGAGGCTCAAGAATTGATACATCCGCCTCAGAGATCGACGGGGACTCCTCCGACCTCCGCCTCTTGCGGCGCTGGAGCTGTTCCTCTCCCTGGACCGCCGGCTCGGCGACTGGCGCCTCAGCGGGTCTCGTCACCGGAGCAGGGCGAGACGTCGTCGCAGGAACGCGACCAGTCTGCTTGCCCAAGTGAAGGCGACCAAGAACTCCCGGGTTCGACATGGCTATCTCTGGCGGTGGTTCGGCAATTCGGGGAAAATAAGCCTCTGTCAAAGAAAAGATACAAACAAGTTAGACAAAACAAAACGACCTCTTGGAGACGATCGTCAAAGAAAGGAAGCACCACTTAAACTCATACCTTGAACTTTCATGTGACGGGGGTAGCAGAACAATCGAGCCCCCAACCGATGAGCTTCGGTACCAAGCGATCGAACGTCAATAAAGGAGTTCGGCAAGGCACGGATCCGCTCCCAAACGATCAAGAAATCGAATGGAAGGTCGCCGATCGCTGGAACGAGAGGTCCTACAAAAAGAAAACAAAATTAGATCAGTCCAAGACAAGCTCAATCAAGGGGAGAGTTTAAATCCTTACTCGGATTCCTCTCCTGGAAAGTGGTGGGGATCTCCAACTCCTCATTCGGCATGTCACTCGACGCCGATCGCCATGCCCCGCCGACCCAACACCATTTAGCCAGGTTACCCTTGGTCTTATTCGGCACGCCAAGGACCACTATCCTGATTCGGCCTTAGATATGGTAGCCTCCGATCGACCCTTTCTGCGCGGCCAGTTTAAACAAGTAATTCATCTCCAGCGCAGTAAGGAGGCGGAACAACCGGTGACCGCCAAACAGGGTCAACGTGCAGATGATCTGTAGCCATGCGTTCGGCGTCAGTTGAAGAGGCGCCAAGTTCGTGCGATCGGCAAGTAGGAGACGGCGAATGGCGGCGGAATCGCACCCGCCTCCATAATCATCTCGTTGACGGCAACCATATCCTTGGCGGTTGGTCGGCACGCTCATTCTCCGAGGGCACGTGCAAAGAAACGTCGGAGGATATGATATTTAGCCCTCCAACGGCTCGAGTCTTTCTTGGTCGCCGTACTCGGATCTTTCCGAGAGTCCACGGAGACGGGCGGCGGCTGAAAGACCGTCCGATTCACATGTTCGTAAGGGTGAGCGGCGGTGTAGGCTTAATCGAATTCGGACAGGTCGCGATCGCTTCCATCATCTGAGCAAAAGCCACGCAGGCGGGGCCGAATCTACTCTCTCGTTCCCAGGCCTCCCGCACCAAGTCATCCTCATCCACCGGCGAGCCCCCCTGCTCCGCCGTCGCCGCCGTCCTCACCACCTCGGCCTCGTTGAAAAGTTCTTCGAGTTCTGCGGGTGCAATCCCCGCTCGAATAGCTTCAACGGCCGTCTCCTTATCCACTCCAACGGGAATCTCCTCCCGTTCAGGCGACGCTGCGGCAGCGGAAGAACTTCCGGTCTCGAAGGCTTTTGATCCTCCCGACATATTAGAAAGTAAAGAGAGGGAGAAGGTTAATTTTTCTTACCTAGAGAAAAGAGGGAGATCGGCACAAGAAGCTCCGGAAATTTTTGCAGAAATTCGGCTAGGGAAGCAAGGACGCGTAAAAATTGAAGGAGAAGAAGTTCTGCCCTTTTTATAGATGGAGACGAGGGCCTAAATGCAAATAGGAGAAACCTCGGGGGCTGGATCGCAACCGTCACGTGGGGACGCATTAAATGCGGCCCTCGAATCCCGCATACGCGTCTTTTTGAGGGCATGCCAGCCGACAGGTCTAACAAACCGTCGGATTCCCCCAACAACGGCGTGACGCGTGTCCCTGCCACTTTTGGAAAGCCCGCTTTCTTTTCCCGCTGCTCCCGACGCGAAAGAAGGTCGTCCATATTTGAATTCAGATCGGCTGATCGTTTAAACATTGGCGATCGCCAACAGTGCCACCTCACCCCGTGTTTTCAACATCGAGGCGAGCTGGGGGGCAATTGTTGTGCGGCGATTAATTCGCCTCGATAGGCGATCGGCATCACAATCATAGAAGCCAACCATGAAAGACATACTCTGGACAAACGCCTAGAGTTCGGCACAATGCGGCGATCGTCTTTTGGTACCCAGCGATCGTCTTTTGGTATCTGGCGATCGTCTTTAATGAGCGGACCAGAGGCGATCATCTCATGCCGCGTAGGGATCCAGCATCCGTCAAAGTCGTCGAAGACCGAATCTTGGACGATGGCCTACCCGCGGATCTTCAAAGGATACCGACAGATAGGATCATTGACCCCAGCCTGTCACCTACCACACCTACCGACAAGGCCGCCGAAAGGTATGAAGTGGGTCCTCCCCGGACAGTGACTCGCAACGCGTGCTGGCTTCCCATTGGTTTGCCCAGCTGGCCTCCAGCTGCAACCTCGGACCTCAAGGGAACAGGCCCACGTGACGGGACGATCGGCCGTTTTATTTTAATATAGAAAACGGCGATCGCCCGCGATCGCCTGGGGGATCCCAACTACCTTGTCCCCTATAAATAGAGGACTCACTGCTGTGGCCAGAGAGAGGCGAATTCTACTACGAATTAAGTGCAAAATACACACCAAAGAGAGAATCAAAGGCTCTTTGGGCAACCACTAAGACATTCATAGTGATATTCATACATATTCATCATATATCCCAACCAAGAACTCACAGATTCATCTATCTGGTTCTTCCGGCAATCTACGCGCTCTAAAGCCTAGATAACTAGAAGTCTTTACACTCCTTGTAATAGATTCTAACATTAATATTTGTACTCGACAGTATATTTATTAATAACATCTCGCGAGAGCATTCAAGCCCGGGATTAACAACCCCGGCAAATCTTGTGTTATCTTTTTTCTCACGGAAGTATTCTCGCATTTGTTTGTTACTCGATCATTCCAGCAATACTATCTCCGGATAATATTTTGGGTAACAACATGAATCATAAAGTACGATGATATCAAACCATGCTCAGTTGGATGAAATCAACAGAGAGATGATTTGCCTAAGAGAAAGACGTTTCAGGTAGAACTAGATTCTCTGACAAAGAGACAAGTATTTCGTGTGGTAGTGCTACCCTCACCAAGTATAAATCATGTAGGGCATAAACGAGCCTTTGTCATAAAGCATAGTGAGAATTGCAAAGTCCTAATGTACAAGGCTCACGAAGTAATTCTTTTCACGATGCGTTGAGATTCATTACGATGTACTCCTACATAATGGACGTTGTTATGTTCCGCTATTTGTGTAACCAATGGATGTGGTTAATGCGTATCTCTATGGGGATCTAGATACAGAGGTACATATGAATGTCCCTGATGGCTTATCATTACCCAAATCAAGTGACTCTAAACCATGGAGTGATTTTGCAGTTTGCTTGAAACATGCACTTCTCGGCTTGAAGCAATCCGTAAGGATATGGTATAACCGTCTAAGTGACTACTTGATTAGAAAGGGATATAAGAAGAATGAACTGTGTCTTTGCACATTCATAAAGAAAAAAGCTCCGTATTCACGATCATCGCAATGTATGTCGATGTCATGAACATAATCGATACTCTTGATGAAATAAGAGAAACCACCGGATATTGGAAACCTGAGTTTGAGATGATAGATTTTGGGAAAACTTGATTTTGTCGAGACATTGACATAGAACATCAAGTTTGTGGAATAATTATCCACCAGTCTGCCTATGTCCAGAAGATACTAAGGCATTTTAACATGGACAAGGCACACCCAGCTAGCACCCGCATGATTGGTCGTAATTTGGATGCAAATGAAAGATCTTTTTCGCCCAAAATGAAGGTGACGAAGAGCTTTTGGGAGCTGAAAAATTCCCTTTTTAAGTGCAATATCACATTATTTTATTTGGCTCAACGTACACGACCTAATATCACTCCTCAGTTAGTTTGCTGGATAGATTTAGTTCAGCATTGACGCAACACTATTGGAATGGTATCAAGAATATCTTCTGATACTTAAGAACAAAACCACTGACTTAGAACTATTCTTTCTCTGTAAGCAGGCAAAGGAAGTTGCTTTCAAAAAGGCAAATGCCAAAGTAAATATTCCTATTGAAGCAACCACCTCGAATAACGTGTTGGTAGCATTTGCTGACGTTGTATCTTGGAAATCGACTAAGCAAACCCTTTTGGCTACCTTCTAGAATCAGAGAAGATTGTTGATTTGCATGAATCAATCCATGAGTATACATGATTAAAAACTTTCATTCTACACTTGTGAGGAACTAGTGGTTAAGTACCACCTCTGATGAGCATACATATATTTATGAATATAATGTAACTTGTAAATTCCCTGATCGATGGAAGGATCATAAAAGGCAAATATGTCTCACACATGTTGCACTCTATTCCTTAGACCAAGGTTTATTTTTCCCACTGGATTTTGTTACTTGGCAAGATTTTTAACGACGAAATGATATATGAATGTAAGCATTAAAGGAGCTGTAGATTATTTCAACTTCTGAGATTGATGTAAAGATCACAAAGAAATTGGAAATTGAATAATCAAATAAATTAACTAATATTAAGCGAAGGAAAGTCCATATTTAAATAATAATTTTGTACTTATTGTTAAATCTATAGGAAAATAGTGAGACTGATTTCAAAAACTATTCCCTGAATTTCTTGGAATTAATATATGAAATAAATAATAGATAGACATTAGTAGATTCTAAACCCTAGTAAATTATTTAAAAAAATATATTTATGTAAAATTCACTTAAAAATTATTGTTATTTTATTGCAATTATTTTAATTATTCCAACAATCAAATTATTTGGGACAAGGTTCAAATTATTCCAACGATATAAATATTTTTACTTCGCCATCATAGTCCTCATTGTGGAATCGAACTTACACTGCATATGTACATCGAATGAATCGCGTGTTTGCGAGTATTAGACTTTAGAACCAACATCAAGTTTTTGGCGCCGTTGCTGAGGAGGTACTGACGACATGGATGACGTCAGCTGACAGTTGACTTGAATGTCCAATCTGGCCTTCACACATGGTGCTATATGGTCCGTCTATTTAATTGTCCTTCGAACGGCCATAATTTTTTCATACGAATTTGGATTCGAACGAATTTTTTTTAAAACGATCGTCTCGAAGATGAATAAAATGAGGCGAGTTAGGACTATTTTTTATTTCTAAAAAAATATCGCCTTTTTCGAACAGATTGATACGTCTTGTACCGGTTGGTTAACCTGCAGATATAGCTTAATTCTAATTAATATCTAAAAATAACACAAAATTACAGAAAATTCTATAAAAGTGAAATAATATAAATATACAGTAAAAGTTATAAATTATCACATAAAACACACAAATATATATAAAATATTAATAAAAATACTACTAGAAATATACCAAATAGAAATTGCGAAACTTAATCACCTGCATTGTAGTCTTTCTTTGACCAAGGTTCATTTTTTCCTACCGGGTAACAATTACATGACGAAGTTTTTAATGAGGTAACGACTACTTGATTGATATACAAATCAGGAACAAATATAGACTTAAAAAAGAGTCTTACATCCACATCCTATGTTATACACTTTTCATTCCAGTGATCATTTTTTCCACAGGGTTTTTATTACTTGCAAAAGTTTTTAACGAGGTAACTAAATCTATCAATTTAGTGATCGATGGAATGATCACCCCAAAGCGCTATGGTCAATGTAACAATCATATGGAGGGATAAACTTAAAGGGCGGAATCTAAACCTTACATGCATATCTAGATCCTGTACTATTTTCCCTACAATCAATATATTTTTTTCCACTTGGTTTTTGTTCGGAGAGGTTTTAACGAAGCAACATGATACGCGCTAATAATCTCGGCACAAGAGGAGTATTAAAGAAATAATACTTTTGTGTGTCTTAGTCGGCATGTTCCATACTTTCCTTGTTAGGGTAGGATTAGACCTGATATATATATACTTGTATATATGAATATCATTAATGAGAATAATACACATCTTTACCCTACTTCTTGTCTCTTTTATTTGTAAATCAACATATATATAATTAGGCTGGTATTAAGTTGTTTTTCGTGAACGACTTAAGGGGATGTTCATTAATAGCTTAAAGGACTAAATAACCTGTATGACTTATTCGATTAGCCATATGTGCTTGTTCGTTTCTGGCTTATTCACTAAGTTGATGGCTTAATCAATCAACCAAAAAAATAGAGTCATATGGGTTAAACCATTTGTTCAACCCTTTATTATATACAAATAATATTATCAGGAATATGCCCTCGAATGTCACTCAGAGGATGAGAGAGTGAGAGCATTTGTATTGTAATCATGAATATTATATTCTATAAGGCAATTATTATTTCTATATTATTGTATATCACTGGCATTGTGATTTGGTATATAGAATAATAGTCCTTGTATTTGAGAGCAAACATTCTACTCCTTATAGAGATAAGGAGATAGGCACTAGAAGTGTTTAGAGCTCAAATGCTTAACTAGTTCGCAAGTCGATAAAACTTAATTGGGCATTAAGTTTAACCAAGACTTGTATAACGTATATTTTGACATGTAGAGTGCATGTCTTCACTAAGGGTTAGTGGGAGCACACGTTATAGGTATGCTAATAGGATTAGTATACTCGAACACGACTCACCTAGATTCGGTCACATGGATATCACTCAGGGATTGTCAATGATTGAATCGAAAGATTGTGATAGGTATACATGGACCTTTGACTTGAGGTTTCAGTAGCAGATGTGCTTGTGACATTAAGTTAGTCATTAGAGTAGTTCGATCCAATCGCCAGTTGGTGGGATCAACCTCGAAATGCAACTTAATGGGCAAGTAGTAGTGTCTATTAAATAACAAGATAGAATTCTTTCTCCTGTAAGTGAGCAGGTAAATGTCCTATGCGGTTAATGGCAAATGAGATCAGAAGTGTTTGGCCAAAGCAGTTAGAGCTAGTTATATTTGATACACAAGAGCTCGGTGATCTCAGTTTGCATTAAACAAGTGCATAGAGTCAAGTTACAATAGGGTTTGACTTTACCGTGACCCTAGTACTTGACCGGGACATATGATTGAAGGGTTTATGTGTATACAGTATTCACGACATAATGGTTTTGGAATGATCTGATCATTCGTTCTTAGTTGGGTTACGGTACGGAGCACTAGACTGGCTAAGTGTTACCCGTACTCTTTGGTTCCTCCCATTGCCGACTATGACAGACCTATGGATTCGCGCACAAGGATATTTGATGGATAAAATATGTATTTATGATCTCTTCATTAATATTGGATATTGGATATCTAATTTGATTTATTTGATAAATCATGCGGTCTTGTGAATTGAAATTAATTACCAGGTGATTAATTGAATTCATAAATAATTATTTCTTGGAAATATATTATTATAATTTTGTATTTGATAAAATTAATTAATTGGATTAATTAATTAAGTATAAATATATTTGAGATAAAACAAAGTGTACTTAACGGACAAGACACGCGAATGTCCGGCACACGAACCGAGTGCCTCGACTCGTTTTATCACCTAAACTCAAGTGGGCTGCCCCCCTCTCATGCTGGGAAACTCATCATGTGTTGTGTGGGGTGTGTTAGTCATATTTTACAAGGTTGAGGACAAAATGCATGAGATTTAGAATCTCATCATTTTGATATCAATTTGTATTATATAAAGATATGTCTTTCACACGTCACGAGTGAGTTGAAAAACACACACACACCTCTGAAAGACCTGCTGGCCGTGAGCTTCAAAGTGAGAGGGAGAAGAATTTTTCTTCAAGTCTTGTTCATCTTAGAGAGAAAGAAAAGGAAGAAGAGAAGAGAAGAAAAATATTGTGTCGATTCCTAGCCGTGTTATTTGAGAACGAATTGACATACTATTTTTCCGATCAATATCCGTCGCATGATAACGTAAAGACACTCGGCAATTTTGGTGTTTTGATCATTCATCAAGGAAGAACGAATTGGATTCGTATTCGTGTTGGTGACCGGAAAAAACTTGGATCGGATATTTCTTCAAGAAGATATTATCAAAGGTCTACGAGGGTATGACTTCTAAATTATATCTTCGTCAATTTTATATTTGTTTATACGATGCTTGCACGATCCATTTTGGGGTTTGGTTTTACCCGGTTAGACCGATTTATTTTCCGCTGCGTAACTCATTTTTATCACCGAATCCCAACAGTGGTATCAGAGCGAGGTCTTGCGATCGTATATACGATATTTAGCATTTGGAATGCTTGTTTGGTTGTTCTTATGATTTGGAATCATAATCATTTTAATCGTTGATTTTCAATTGTTCGTCTAAAAATTAATTTTCATGATTTTATGTTACAATGTAAATCTATTTTTCTTTTGAAAAATTGATAATATAAAGATTAGAAAAATATTATTTTTAGAATCGGGGCAAAAAAAGAGCCAAAAATGAGAACGGACCCGACAACTTGGAGCTGGCCGGGCATTGCCGTGTGGTCCCGTGTAGCGGATCGCGATCCGACCATGCGGTCCGGACCTGCTCGGCAGCCTGCCGACCGCTGCCAGGCAGTGGATCGCGATCCGGTAATGCGGTCCGGCCCTGGTCGGCAACCTGCTGGCCGCTGCCAGGCAGTGGGTCGCGATTCGGCCATGCGGTCCGGCCCTGCTCGGCAGCCTGCTGGGCAGCTCCCGGTTTGGTCGAGCCGTGTTTTTTTCGACTCCGTTTTTATATTTCGTTCGGTAATTAATTTCTCATAAATTAAATTGGATTTAATTTGACTAAAATACAATTATTGTGATTTTATTTTTAAGGGAATTAATTTAATGAAATATTTTTTTGTCCGGAACAAATTAAAATTAATAATTACGTGAATTAATTGGATTAATTCTAATTGTTGGATTAGTTTTTGTTGATTAGATCAATATTTAGATTAATCATTATTGCCATTTATTTTATTGTGATTGTTGCATTAATTTTGAATGGGGACGTAGTTCATCGACCTAGTTTTGAATCATTTGTTTTGTTCGATTGGGTTATAAAGGCAGTTTTGAGCCTATTTATTTTACTAGAAAATTTGTATAGGATGCAATTTTTCAAATGTAAAATTTATATGTAATGACGAAGACTGGAGGAAGATCCGCTCGAGAAGACCAAGATTCAAGACCGAATACATGTAATTAGATTACAATATTTTTGTTCTAGGAACGGTCCATGAACTGCATGTTGTTAGTTTTAGGTTGTGTATGTTTTCATATTGTATGACAAACAAACAAACCGACAAACCGCGCTTATAAACGGATTAATGTGCAAAGTGTAATATATAATGGCGTTAATACTCCAACTTATAAACACTAAGTTATAAAGGTTACGAGGTTTCCTACCCTCCATCAAACTCATGGAAAATTGAAATATAAACCGGAATATTATTCTTCCGAGTATGTCGGGGTAATATTTTTGGGGAAGGTTGATAAATTCCTAGAGTGCATTAGATGCCTTTGGTTGTGACAAATGAAACCCCTAGAAACCGTATGGGTTGCCAGGTAAGATTCATTTGTCAGACTAATAAGAGTTGACGGTTTAAACTTAGATAGTTCAGCAAGCCATAGAAACCGAATGGGTTGAGGGCAAGTGAACTAGGGGTAGAAGATCGAATCATCCATTATATGGGTTGGTGTTAGATGCCACTTTATGAAGAATGATAGAATAGAAACCGTATGGGTTGCCCTCTATTAAACTTTGTAAAGAACTCGATCACCACTATGAAGTCAACTGTGACTTCCGGATTTCACATGGGAGGGGGTAAATGCCGATAAAAATAGTGGGAGCCGAGTTATGAAGAAAGAAAGCCCTTAAATTCTTTACTCCGATCATAATTAAACAGTCACTAACGAATCTTAAATTATTCTCTGCAGTTAACAAAATCTCTCAAAATGACAATGAACCCACTCGCTATACTGTTTGAAAAGAACGTCCTGACTGGTCCGAACTATGTGGACTGGCTTCGGAACTTGAGGATTGTCCTCACTATGGAAATACTGGGATATGTCTTAGAGACGGACATTCCAGCAGCTCCTGCAAGAACCCGAGCCAATCAGAAAGATGTCGATGCCATGAGAAATTTGTAAAGACGACGTAAGAGTGCGCGGGTATATGCTAGGCTTAGTGACTAATGAGCTTCAACATGCCCATGAAAAGATGGCGTCTTCGAGAGCCATCTTAGCGCACCTGGCTGAGCTCTATGGAGAGCATAGTCGAACTGCTAGATATGAGATATCAAAGTAATTATTCGGTGCCAGGATGAAGGAAGAAGAGAGGGTTGGGGACCATGTACTCAAGATGATATCTATTATTGCGAGATTGGATGCACTTGATTTTTAGATGCATGCATCTCTCCAAACTGACCTTATCCTGCAGTCACTTCCTGACTCTTTTTCTCAATTTGTCATGAACTTCAACTGCAATGAGATTGCTGTTAGGAGTATGCCATCGAATGCCACTCAGAGGATGTTGAGTGAGGGCATTGTACTTGTTATTATGTAAAATATTATCAGAAGGCAATTGTATGTTTCTTTATTTACTGGTAATCACTGCCATTTCTGACTCGTAAATACACACACACACATATATATATATAGAAACTAGTCCGTGTATTTGAGAGCAAAAACATTCCACTCCTTATTAGATAAGGGGATCGGCACTGCAAAGGTTTACGGCTCAAATACTTAACCGTTCGCAAGTCGATGAAACCTGACTAGCGTTAAATTTATATGAAGACTTGTATGACGTGTTCTTTGACTTAGAGAGTGCTTGTCGATCACTAATGGTTAGTGAGAGCATACGTTATATGTATGCTAATGAGATTAGTATATTCGAACCGACTCATCCTCGATTCGTCACACGGTTTTCACTCTGGGACAGTCAATGACGGAATCGTAAGGTTGTGATAGGTATTCGTGAACCTTCGACTTGAGGATTTAGTAGGGATGTGCTTGTGATGTTAAGATTTTCATTAGAGTAGTTCGACCCAGAAAATCGGAAGGTGGGGGTCAACCTCGACGTGCGTCCTGACGGGCAAGTAGCAAGTCCTACTGAATACCAAGATAGGATTCTTTCCCCTGTAAGTGAACAAGCATATGTCCTATGCGGTTATTGGCAAATGAGATCATAAGTCTTTGACCAAATCATTGGAGATAGTTGTATTAGATACACGAGAGCTCAGTGATCTCGATTTGCATTAACTCAAGCATAGCGTCAAGTACAGATAGGGTTTGACTGACCATGACCCTATAACTTGATCGGGACATCTGAAAGAAGGGTTTATACGTATACTGGTATTCAAGACAGAAAGGTTTTGGAATGATCCCCATCACTCGTTCTCAGTTAGGGTACAATGTAGGCCGCCAAGCTGGCTAGGTGGTGCTACTACTCTTTGGTTCCTCCCATTGCTAGCTGAGACAGACCTATCGAGTCGCGCAATAGGATTGAGGACGAAATGAATTGAGCTTATTCTATTTTATCTAATTAATTTTGGGACATTAGATGTCTAAATTAATTTAATGGATAAACTAATTTACGGCCTAATGAATTAAATAAATTACTAGGTGGTTGATTTTATTCACAGATATAATTATTTCTTGGAGAAATTATTGTATTATTTTATATTTGATATAATTAATTAATTGGATGAATTAATTGATATAAATACATCAGAACGGAATGGAGTTTATCCATTTGGACACGCAAGAGTCCAAAACGAATTGAACTCCTCCTAGCTCTTTCTAGGTGGCCGCCCATCTCATGTCTTCCACCTAATGTGGTGGAAGACTTCTTGAAATAATATCTTTGGTGTTTATTATTGATGGGACAAGAGATCATGAGGTGATTTCTTTATTGGAGAAGACTTTGAATGAGATGAGATGATAACATTTTGTAAAGTCCTCTTTCTCTCACTTGTTGGATATCATACGATCCATTCACAACTGAAAGAGAGAGAAAGACTTTGTAACTTGTCTTCTTCATCTTCATCATCTCCACGCATAAGTTTCTTCATTTTTTCTTAGAGAAAATTTGAGAGGAAAAATAGAGAGAATATATATCTATACACTAAGAGTGATATAGATTATAGTTATAACTTCTATCACTTTGTTCTAGCTGTGCTCTTAGAGGACAACAAGGTGAAGTTGTTTCGGTCGTCTTTCCGGCGCGTGGCAAGTAGAGATGCGGTGCTTCCGGCGTTGGATCATCCAAGACCTTGTTGCGGATTAGATTCGTAAGGGACATCATCTTCTCAATGATTAAATGAACGGACTACAAGGGTATGACTTTGTATATTCCTCTTTGTTCGTATTATATTCGTATATACATAGCTTGAATCGATCCTCTTGAGGGATTCATATTGCACTTATGTTTTTCGCTTCTGCTGCGCCCTTAGTTTTTGCTTGTGAATCCCAACAGTAGTATCAGAGCGAGGTCTTGCGATCGTATATACGACATTAGCATTTGAAATGCTTGGTTGAATGATTTATGATTTGGAATCATATATGTTTAATCATTGTGTATGTTTGTTTATTCGTTGTAATTGTGTTTTTCATAAATTGATATCAAAATATAAATCTTGTATATCTTGGAAATATGATTCATATTGAATATATGAAATTCGAAAAATATTGATATTGGATATCCGGTCGAATATCAAGCCCCGGATTGCCGTTGGATGGAACCAAGAACATTGCTGATTTTGGCTAGGCCAAAATAGCCGCTGCCGCGCGGTCTGCCCATTGGGACCGCGATCTGGGCTTTGGACCATGGTCCAGTATGCTCGGACCGCGGTCTGGGCACTGTTCCATCACTGATCGAGCTCGTTTTTCCATCTGTTCAGAAAAAATAATCTCCCGCATCTTATATTGGATATAATTTGATTAAAATAGAATGTGGTATTTCATTTTAAAGTGGGAAACTTGATTTGTTGGAATGATTTTGATTGACCGAATTACTTTGAACAATTTCATATTACCAATTGTGTGGATTGATTGGATTAATCTATTTATAGTTAATTTTATATATTGATTGGATCTATATATAAATATTTATTAATTCCATTTATTTAGTATTTATTGGATGAATGCTTGTGATTGGATCTATATATATTTATTAATTCCATTTATATCATATTACCGATTGTGTGGATTGACTGGATCAATCTATTTAGTATTTATTTAGTATTTATTGGATCTCTTTTATTTATATTATTCGATTAGGTTGTAATAACCGTTTTGAGCCTATTTATTTTACTAGAAAATTTGTATATGATGCAATTTTTCAATGTAAAATTTATACGTAATGACGAAGACCAGAGGAAGATCCGTACGAGAAGACGAAGATTCAAGACAGAAGACTTGTAATTAGATTACGATGTTTTTGTTATAGGAATGGTCCATGAACTACATGTTGGTAGCAACTAGGTTGTGAATGTTTTATTCATATGGTATGAATGTTACAAACGCGCTTAAATGAATTAATGTGCCCCATGTCAAAATATTAAGTTTAAAAGGTTTCAAGGTTTTCCTTCCCTCCATCGAGCTTTCGGAAAATTGAAATCCAAACCGGATGTGCTATGCTTCCGAGTTATTGGGGTAGTCGTTCGGGTAGGGTCGATAAATTCTGAGAGTGCAGTGGATGCCTTCAGTTGGAGCAAATTTTATCCATAGAAACCTGTTCAGTTGCCGGATAAGATTCAATTATGAAACTGATTAGCGTCGATGGTATAAACTTAACTTGTTCACGAACTATAGAAACCATATAGGTTGAGGGGAGTGAACAGGGGGAAAAATAAGATTGAATCATCCATTAGATGGGTTGGTGTTGGATACCACTTTATGAAGATTAATAGACCATAAACCTGTTTGGTTGCCCTCTATCAAAATTTATAAAGAACTCGATCACCACTATGAAGTAAAGTGAACAAATACTCCCGGATTTCACAAGGGAGTGTATTATTCCGATAAAAATAGTGGGAGCTGGATTAAATGAATAGAAAAGACCTTAATTGTAAACTCAGATCATAATCAAATGAGTCACTAATCAATCTGTTTTACCTAATGCAGACAAACCAAATAACAACTCTCATAATGACAATGAATCCACTTGCAATTCACTCGAGAAGAACAACCTAATCGGACCAAACTTTGTGGACTGGCTCCAAAATCTAATGATTGTCCTCAGTATGGAGCACTGAGATACGTCTTTGAGGCGGACATTCCGGCATCTACAATGCGGACCAGATCCAGACAGGAAGATGTTGAAAACCACAAAAAGTGGGTTAATGATGACATAAAATTCCGTGCCTTTATGATGGCTTTTATGTCTAATGAGCTTCAGAGATCTCATGAGAAAATGACTTCTGCTAGGCAGATTTTATCTCACTTAACCAAGCTTTATGGTGAGCAGTGTAGAACTGCTAGATATGGGATATCTAAAGAGCTTTTCGGTGCCAGGATGAAGGATGGTGAGAAAGTTGGGGACCATGTCCACAAAATGATCTATGATGAGTCGATTCTTGATCGACTCATTCTATTCTATTTAGTCGTGTTTTTGTTTATTTTTTTAGTGTTTTATTCTATTTTATGCGTGGTATGCTATGTTTTTAATTTATAGGTAGTCGAGCGAAGGTTTTGGTGAAATATGCGCTTTCATAGCCAATATTGGAGTTTATGACCATCAAGAGCAAAACGGGACCTAAAACGATAAAGATTGAAGCAATATTGGTCGTATTTTCTAAATTCCAGAATCATCACTCCGAATTAGTGTGTGTTCTCCATTTATATAGATTCCTCGTGAAATTAGCTTCGAAACGGTATATCATACGCTAAATTCCGAGGTGTATTGATACAAGAACGAAGGATCAAGCCGAAGAAGACCAAAAATCGGAATCAAAACAAGAAGAAACGACCCGGGCCGCATCAGTCAACTCGACCGTGTCACAGGACACGGTGGGCTCTCATTCCAGTGAGATTTTCATATTCCGGAAGAGCACAACATGGCCGTGTCACAGGAAACGGTCGAGTCATGCATCCAGATAATTTTCCATTTCTAGCGCAGTATGACACCGGCCGTGTCACAGGACACGGCCGGGTCCGATGGACATATCAGTTTTGCATTTTCAAGGACAGTATGACACGGAACGTGTCACCTGACACGGTCCATGTCACTTTTCGGTGCAAGTCCATTTCTTTGACATTTTACACGATTTGGATGGATTTTTTTGGCACTTTTGGCTTTATAAAAAGGTGTTGGAGACCTTTTGAAGAAATATTCTGATCTTGGTGAGATATTGTGTGGGAAAAACACATGATTTAGGGAGAAAAACACCAAAATAAGGAGGAACGAGAGATTTTTCATCATCTTCTTTGTATGTTCATCTTGAAGAAAAATACATTTGTGAGTGAATATAATTCCTTGTATCATTTTTTGTTGTGAGTTCTTGAAAGAAGATCATCAAACCTTCATCGAGAATTCAATTTCGGCTTTCACAAGAGAAGTTTCTACCATGTTTTGTTTTACAATTTCCATTATTAATCATGTGTAGCTAATCTTTTCATATGAGTTTTTAGATTGACCCACACACATGTTATCGATTGTTAGTTTCTGTTGATTTTCCCGGTAGAGTTTGGGATCGTTCCTCTTTGTTTGTTCTTTGCATAAGAACTTTTGATTTAGATCATCAAACCTATCTCATAGTTGTTATTATTATTCAAAATCGAGGGTTTTTGTCAGTGTTCGCCATTAAACGACCCGATAGAAGTGATTGTGAATGTTCTAAACCTTTTTTCGCGATCTTTTAGCGAATTACCCCATCAAAGGTATTAGCTAGTCGATTGTTATTAGAGATTCGTCCCCATCTAAGGAGTGTCTCTTATTTTCGATAAGAACAATCGTGATTCTTAGAATTACCCCCATCAAACGGATTTCTTTTGATCGTGAGCAACCGATAATTCCAAACCTTAATTATTTGAGTATCGGAACTAATAATTGATTATGTGTGTGTCGGTGATTCTAAACTCCCATATCATTCTCATAATTGTAATCTCTTAATTATCCAACCTTTAATTCGGTGTTGTTTACGTTTCGTTATTTTAATTTTCTGCGTTTTGTGATTGTAATCCTATCTAATCTTTGGTGTATTTTACTTTATTTTACCTTTGTTAATTCGACTATTTGCCGAATATTATCGAATTTCAAACCGTTTCCAACTCCTTGTGAGATCGACCTCGGAGTTACTTGTCGCTACCTACAAAAGCGATTCGTACACTTGCGAGTATTTAATTTGTTCATTAAGTTTTTGGCGCCGTTGCCGGGGAGTTGGCGTTTAATTCTTGATCTTGTTTTAATAATACTTGAATCATTTTTCTTAATCATTTTTTTTTGTTTTCATTATTTTCGACAAACTATAAAAATTTGCTCTAACTTCTCTTGTTTATGCTTGGTAGGAGATCATTGGGAAACCCGATTCTTCCACCCATAGACGAGGTTCAAAGGATTAGAGCACCAAAAACAATAGCCACATCATCAATGGCAAATGACGAGGTGAATCCGGATCTTGAAGAGCGACTTTTGCTCCAAGAAGAAAACCCTCGTCAAATGAGGCATGAGAATGTTGCAGAAAATTTAGATGAAGAAAACATTCGTCAACCGAGGTTTCCGAGATATGAGAATGTTGGGCGCAATCAAGGGATATCCGAAGCTTAACAAGGGAGATACTTCTATCCGAGACAACCACCTGTTGGAGTGCAATATGGGGCGAATTATTATCCCGGGCCTCAATATGGGATGGAAGCAAACTACAATATGCCACAACAACCTCCGGTTGAGCATCTAATGCGGGACTATGTAAAGCCCGTGGTAAACACCGCCATATCGTGCATCCAATTAGCACCGGCAGCAAGGAACTACCACATAAGCGGATTTCACATCGAGCAATTGCCCTCATTTCATGGATTAGCACGTGAGGGTCCGTTGTCGTTCATCCAAGACTTCTATGAGGCGATTGACAACTTTCCATTAAATGGGTTGAGCGAGGATCAACTAAGAATGAAGTGCTTCCCTTATACACTTAAGGACGGGGCGAAACAATAGTTGATGAATTTGGCACCAGGCTCACTAAGAACATGGGATGAAGTTTACGACAAATTCATTACCAAGTACTTCTCTCATTCGAAGACTACACAACTGAGAACTCAAATCTCAACATTTGGACAACAAGAGGGAGAGGCATTTCACGAAGCATGGGACCGATTTAAGATGCTCCTCATTCAATGCCCACACCATCACTATCCGCTTCAACTACTTAATCAATTCTTCTATGATGGATTGACTCAATATTGCCAAGGTGCGGTGGATAATTCAGCCGGTGGTTCGTTTTTGGGGTTAGCGGAGAGACAAGCGTACGATGTGTATGAAACGTTGGGAGCTAATTCACAACAAAAAAGTGTATGTGTTCGTAGGGGAGTCGTGAACCAAATAAGCGAGAAGGGCGAGATGCAATCTAAAATTGATGAGTTAATGAAGGAACTAAGACAACTCAAGAATCAAAATAAATCTTCGAGCTCACGAGTTTGCGAGATTTGCGGAGCACCCGGACATGATGCTAATTTTTGCCCACATACTTTTCTGGAAGAACAAACCGAACAAGTAAATTGGGCTATGGGACAAAGCACGGGAAGGCCCGAATGGGAGGAGAAGAGAAATAATTATGGCAGAAATGCAAGAAATGCACCTCTCCCGAACACTTATCATCCTGGGCTAAGAAACCATCCGAATTTCTCAAGGAGAAACAACAACCCGCTGCCGTATGGATAAGCGCCTAAGCTAAATACAACGAAGGAAACCGAGCCCAACAAACAACACAAAGTGAACGACCTCCACAATAAAGGAACTCTTGAGGAGAGTATTGTGGCATTCATTAAGGAAAGCAATAAAAGGTTCGAATCTTTAGAAGCTTCGGTGAAGAAAATGGAGATTCAAATTGGGCAACTTGCTACCGAGGCACGTAGACAAGAAAGGGGTAAACTACCAAGTCAACCCAAGCAATCTCAAGCTATTACCACTCTCCGAAGTGGTAAAGTGATTAATAAAGAGGCTAATTCCGAAGCAAAAGAAAGGGGCGGTGAGAAAGAAGACGAGTTGGGAAATCAAGAAGAGAGAATAGACGAAGCAGCTTCGACTTCTAAGCTTCACAAATCTGCTCAACCATATAAGCCAACGGTCCCTTTTCCGAGCCGACTTAGAAAAGCAAAGCAAGATGAGCAATTTTCTGAAATCTACGACATGCTTTCGAAGGTTCATGTCAACTTACATCTCTTGGATGTTGTGAAGAACATTCCCGCTTACACGAAAATTTTCAAAGAGTTGACCTCCAACATAAGAAGATATTTTGGGAATGAGAAAGTGGTGCTCTACGAGGTAGAAGCAAGGAGTCAAAAGAAAGGCGATCTTGGAAGTTTTATGATCGACATCACTATGGGAGATAAGAAAGTTGCTCGTGGCATGCTCGATTTGGGAGCAAGTGTGAATCTCATGCCATACTCTACTTATTTGAGGCTTGGACTCGGGGGAATCAAACCAACAAGAATGACTCTTCAAATGGCGGATAGGTAGGTGAAATATCCCAAGGGAGTCATTGAAGACCTATTAGTGCAAGTGGACAAGTTGGTGATTTCGGCCGATTTTGTTATCTTGGAGATGAGCAATTTCGCAACAAGCGAAAATAAAGGGACAATACTTCTAGGACGGACATTCATGCGTACAACAAAAACAATCATCGATGTTGATGAAGGAAAGGTCACCATGATCGTCTTGGGCGAAACTGTGGAAATTGACGTATTCGGTTCATCTCCTATCCCTTCTCATATTTTTGCTGCCCATGATTGTAATTTTACTGATTGCATTGATTCTTTGGTTGATGATACATATTTGCATGAAGATGTAGGGGACACGTTGCATGATGCTCTTACCGTTGAGCATGATATGAGGCTGAATAATTTAGAAATTAAAGAATATGTTGCATTGCTAGATAAATCTGAACCCATTGATGAAGTTGACGATCTTGAGATGCCTTTGGAATTAAATTTTGAGGAGCCCGTTGAAATCACCCCACCCCAACTTGAATTGAAAGAACTTCCGGCACATCTTAAATATGTTTTCTTAGGCAAAAGTGACACTTACCCTGTAATTGTCTCTTCCGAATTAACTCTTTTGCAAGAAAACAAATTAGTAGAAGTTCTGACTAGATTAAAGGAAGCAATTGGGTGGAGTATTTCTGATATCAAGGGGATAAGTCCTGTTAGGTGCATGCATAAAATAATTTTGGAGGATAATGTTAAACCTGTTAGGCAAGCTCAAAGGCGTTTGAATCCGAACATGCAAGATGTAGTAAAAAAAGAAGTTTTGAAATCGCTAGATGTTGGAGCCATCTACCCGATATCTGACAGTAAGTGGGTTAGTCCTGTCTATTTAGTGCCTAAGAAATCTGGAATAACGGTGGTTCGTAATGATAAAAATGAATTGGTGCCCACTAGAACAGTGACCGGTTGGAGAATGTGCATTGATTATCGGAAATTAAATGCCGTAACAAAAAAGGATCATTTTCCCCTCCCTTTCATTGATTAAATGTTGGAACGTTTAGCTGGGCATGATTATTACTGTATTCTAGATGGTCTTTCAGGTTTCTATCAGATTCCCATTGCTCCGGAGGATCAAGAGAAGACCACTTTTACTTGCCCTTTTGGCACTTTTGCGTTTAGGAGGATGCCGTTTGGTCTTTCCATATTCTCCGACTTGTTGGAAAAGTAGATCGAGGTATTCATGGACGATTCTGTGTTTGGAACCACTTTTGATGATTGTTTACATAATTTGACTATTGTGCTCGAATGATGTATTGAGTGTAATCTTACACTTAGTTGGGAAAAGAATCATTTTATGGTAAAACAAGGTCTTGTTTTGGGTCATGTGGTTTCCAATAAGGGAATGGAGGTTGATAAGGCTAAAGTTGATTTAATTGTTTAATTACCTCCGCCTTCATGTGTAAAAGAGGTTCGAAGCTTTTTAGGACATGCCGAGTTTTATAGGCGTTTCATTAAAGATTTTTCAAAAATTGCCCACCCTTTAAGTAATCTTTTGTGTAAAGATGCCAAATTTGATTTTACCGAGGAATGTTTGGTTGGTTTTAATGCTTTGAAAGAAAAGTTAACTTCCACGCCTATTGTTGTTGCTCCCGACTGGTCATTACCATTTGAAATTATGTGCGACGTGTCCGACTTTGCTATTGGTGCTGTTTTGAGGCAGAGAGTGAGTAAATTTTTCCATGTAATTTATTATGCTAGCAAAACACTCGATGAAGCCCAGGCAAATTATACCACCACCAAAAAAGAATTTTTAACCGTTGTGTTTTCTTTAGACAAGTTTCGATCTTATTTGGTTGGTTCGAAAGTAATTGTGCATACGGATCACGCCGCATTGAAAAATTTGTTGAGAAAATCCGATGCCAAGCTAAGATTGATTCGGTGGGTTCTTTTGTTGCAAGAATTTGATTTGTAATTTAAGGATAAGAAGGGTTTGGAAAACGTAGTTGCCGACCATTTATCTAGATTAACCGAGAGAGATAATTTTAAGCTCGATAGCTCTTTGCCAATTGTTGAGACTTTCCCTGACGAACAATTTCTTGATGTGACTAAGACACCTTGGTATGCCGATATTGTTAACTATATTGTTGGTGATGTTTTACAGCATGACATGACCTTTCAGGGGAAGAAGAGATTTATTTCCATGTGCAGGCATTATTTTTAGGACGACCCCTACTTATTCAAGTTGGGGCCCGATCAAAGTATTCCGACGTTGTATCCCGGAAGAAGAGTACGAGAGCATCTTGTTATTTTGTCATGACTTGCACTGTGGGGGACATTTTAGTGTGAAAAAAACAGCACACAAAGTTCTTCAATCTGGATTCTATTGGCCGACATTATTTAAGGATGCCTATTCCTATTGCAAGAGTTGCGATCGTTGTCAACGAACGGGGAACATAAGCAAAAGAAATGAGATGCCGTTGACGAACAATCTTGTTGTAGAACTTTTCGATGTTTGGGGAGTCGATTTTATGGGTCCTTTTCCACATTCCCTTGGCTTTGAATATATTTTAGTTGCTGTGGATTACGTTTCTAAGTGGGTGGAAGCAATTTCAACCCGAACTAACGATGCTAACGTGGTTTGCAATTTTTTTAAGAATGTGATTTTCTGCAGGTTTGCGACACCTAGAGCTGTGATTAGCGATAGAGGCACGCATTTTTGCAATAGACAACTTGTAGGGTTGCTAAAGAAGTATAGTGTGACACATAAGGTCGCAATGACTTACCATCCACAAACCTCCGGGCAAGTTGAAGTGAGTAATCGACAGATAAAGGTAGTACTTGAGAAGACAGTGAAGCCGACAAGGAAAGACTGGGCATTGAAGTTGAACGACGCCTTATGGGCATATCGCACGGCTTACAAAACTCCGATTGGAATGAGCCCGTATTGCCTAGTTTTTGGGAAGGCATGCCATCTACCTGTTGAGTTAGAACATAAGGCGTATTGGGCTATCAAAGCGCTAAATTTAGATCAAGAAAAGGCTGGGGAAGAACGACTTCTACATTTGAATGAGCTGGAAGAGATGCGATACGAGGCATACGAAAATGCTAAGCTCTACAAGGAACGGACGAAAAGGTATCACGACAAGCGTATCATTCACAAATCTCTTGATCCTGGGATGGATGTCCTACTACATAACTCTCATCTTAAGCTCATGCCAGGAAAATTATTGTCGCGATGGGGCGGACCTTTCAAAGTCGTTCAAGTATGTCCACACGGCGCGGTAGAACTCCTTGATCCACGGAAGAATGAGCATTTTAAGGTGAACGGACATAGAGTGAAGCCATACTTTGGCCGAAGAAATTAATGTGTTTGAATGCATAGAGGAGAATGATGTCGAAAATTGAGTAAGACGGGAAGAAGTCGAGCTAATGACTATAAAAAAGCGCTACTTGGGAGGCAACGCAACAGTTTAGTTAGATTTTCATCTTTTTGTTTTTCGAATTTATTTTCCTTATTCGTTTTTGCTTGGTTCGAGACTGGCCGATTCGACTTTAGGTGTTAAAAATGCAGAGAAACGAGAGCGTTATCAAAAACTCACAATCTGGGAAGGTTGGACACGGGCCGTGTCACAGGACACGGGCTGTGTCACAGGACAAGGGCCGTGTCACAGAACACGGCCGGGTTGGCAATATAGTGAAATTTCAATTTCTGGCGGAGATGGACACGGACCGTGTCACAGGACACGGCCGGGTTAGCAATACAGTGAAATTTCACTTTCTGAAGGTGTACGACACGGGCCGTGTCACAGGACACGGCCGGTTTGGGAAGACAGAACATTTTTTTTTAATTTCTGAACAGGTACGACACGGCCGTGTCACAGGACACAGGCCGTGTCAGTCGGGGCTATATAAAGAACACACGGTCGAGTCCCCTCATTCTTCATCTTCCCCAGCAATTTCTTCCCCCTCCCGAACCCTAACGCCGATCTTACCAATTTTTCTCTTCATTTTCAAAGGGATTTTGTGTAAAATCAAGGGAAGATACAAGAATCATTTACGAATTCATCATTATTCAACCGATTTCTTACTACAGGAAGTCAAAGCGGACGAATCGGGGGACTCATTTTTATTTTTTTTCTCTTCAAATTCTCCAAATCCAAGGTATGTTTTTCATGTTTTTGATGATTCTTTTTGATTATGAACATGCTATGATGTTAGAATCACAAGTCTTTGATTATCTAGGGTTCATGAATCAAATTAAAGATGGTAATTTGGGGATTTTTTATTGTTCTTGATTTTTGATGATTAAATTACTTGATTGGAAATTCTTGTAGTTAAGGGGCATTTTACATGATGAAGATGACGAATTCTAGAGGATTAGGATGATAAATTTTACTTGGGGAGTTTTTTTGATCGATAAATGGTTATATTGGGTTATTCCGTAATTTGTTATAAGTTTGGGGGAAGAATGCGTTATTAGTCTTTGAATAAATAATAGATTGAAATTTTTTGCAGAAAATGGCTAGAGGACGTGGACGTGGAAACTCTCAATGGGGAAGGGGTAGGAACGCCGGAGAACAAGATCAACCGACACGAATGGCGATCCAAGGGGCTGTCGAAACCCACGAATCTTACGGAATTGATCTCCCTGAAATGCGACAAGCTATGTGGGAGATGCTAGGCTAGAAAATAATGCTTCCTACGTGATGGCCCGATGATGAATGTATGACCGCAATGGGCATAAAAGATGACGTCATGAAGTTCCTAGAAAGGGTGAAATGGGCCTGGATGATGATGCAACAATAGCCAACTTATAGATGTCTCATGATGGAGTTTCTTAGCACTCTTACAGTCAGAAGAGATCCGGTGACTCGTAAACCGGCCGCAATAATATTCCGGCTTAACAATAATGACGAAAGGCTAACCATGGACTAGCTGGAAGACATTTATCATGCGAGACACGACGGACATTACCAAATAAACCGGTTTGCATGTGAAACCTATTGGCGAGCTATGGTGGAATAATCGAGGAGCGAGGCACGGTATTACGTTACAAAATCGGCCAAAGGATCGAATCTTCACAATCCAATACTCCGATACCTACATAAAGTGACTGCAAACACTATTTATGGCCGAAAGGAGACCGAGCCTATTATACTGCGAGAATTATACATCCTGACCCACATGCTCGATAATACAAATCCAGCCACTAGGGCAATGATATCCGAACATTTTGAGGATACTGCGACGAAGCCAAAAGGGGAGATATGGATAGGGGGTTTGATTACCCCTATCGCACTTCACTATGAGATTTCCTTAGCTCAGAGGACTCCCCTACCAGGAAACAAGCTGCTCTCTATCTTTGTGATGAAAGTTATGAACATTCTGGATTACGAATTGCGCACAGTATTCCTCCAGACCGACAATGACCATTTCCTTCTCCCAAATACGCCTCTGACGACCATAAATAGTATTCGGGACATAGAAAATTTGCAGATGGCTATGGAAGCGCACTGACATGCGCGGATGGTAGCTGGATTGGCTGCCCTTGGTTACAACCCTCTTGACCGAAATGTTCGACCTCGGCACAAGATAGATGAAGACAGAGCCAAGAGGATGGAAGAGGAAGAGGCATATGAAAGAGGCCCGGATGAAGAATACGATGAAGAATAAAGCCCCAGTGATCGGCCCGAGACGTCAAGACAGGCCGAAACTAGACATGCCCCATCGCGTCCAACACTAAGGGGGGAGTTCGTAGCCTTCTGAGAGGAGTTCGTAGCCTTCCGAGAGGAGACTATACAGAAGCGAGAGGAGGCTAGATAGGAGCAGAACGATATGTTGTCTCTTTTGATACAAATGCACGTGTGACATGTCCAGCAAAGCCACTTCCCACCGCCCCACCAGTAGAACCGATCGTAAGTATTTCTTGACCAATGAAATTCTATTATTTAAATACTATACCCCCTTCGTGCGTATATTCTTTAATTCAAGTTTGGAGGGGTTTGGTCAAGAAATACTTCGTTACTTTTGTTTTGTTTGTTTTTGGATATTATTTTGCTTGTTTGGTTATTTTTGTCGGTAGACGTCTTTTTGGTTGTTTTTATAAACATTTGGTGTGTTTTGAGCATCTTTCAACTTTGATAAAAACTTTGAAGAACGAACTCTTTTCTTGGATGCCTCGGGATTTATTTCGTTGTGTTGATATACAAATCGAGGATAATTTGAAGAGGAAAAATTGTTGATAATCGAAACGGGTCTGAAATTGAATAAGTAGTTTAATATCTTGGAGGTATGAACAAATCTACTTGTGAGATTTTGAGCCTTCGTGCATTTTCAAATATGCAAGTTTCATTGTCGAGTGTTTCATTCGTGATTTAAGACTCTAGAACTTGCCCTGGTATCTTGTTCGAAACTACTAGTGTGAGTGTGCAATTGAGTGAAAATTATTTTAGGCGCCTTTGATCTTAACCCTTCGATTTAGGCCAAACCGATAATTGATTATTCCTTAAATAAACCCAATTGAGCTCATTGTCTATTTCATTGTGAAACTACCTATTGAGCTTTCCATTGCTATAATCCTTTGACCCATACTTGAGCGATTAGAAATTATTTGTCAATGAGGATACAAATATTGTGGTGACATTGGGTGATATATATTGTTGGTAGTGTTGAAATGGAAAAAATAATTACTCCGCTATTTTTGGGAACTTAGTAACCGGGTGTATTCATGTGACCCATGTTTACATTCGCGTAAAACAGTTACCTTAGATATGAGTATGCTTGGAAGCAGTTGTGTATGTTTTGATCCTAGTAATCGGGTGTATTCATGTGACCCATCGTTTACATTCGCGTAAAACAGATCCTAAAACAACCCAGGACAAAAAAAAAATCGGAGCAATAAGGAGGGCTTAAGGCTGCGTTTCTCACTTTCATAAGTGCTTGTTGCAAGTGTTACATAGTTAAGGGGTTGAAAAGAAGCAAAACTTCAAAAATCTTGAGCTTCTAAGCAATTATGGTGATTTAGTTCTACATTGCTCAAGTAAAGTCACTATAGACATATTTATCCCACCCTGACCCAAGCCTTCATTACAGCCGAGTAAAGTCCTTTTTGATTCACAATTTTGCATACACAAAACAGTGGTAGAGATGTAGACGATTGGAAAGCCTATGGAGTTCTTTATTTCATTTAATGAGTTACGAGTGTATACTTATCCCTATATTACTTTGAGAGTGAGTGAATACACTTGACCGGTGAGGATTATATTTGCCAAGTATTGACTATGATGTTAAGGAAGCACCCCGGAGATTTGAAAACTTTGAAGAACTCAACTTATTTTACCTGAAGCGTATTAATGAAATTTTCGAAGAGGTCCTTTGAGGTATGTTGAGAGATGAGTTCCCCTTGTGAGTGGTTATTTTAATGTGCATTGATCAAGATAGTCAAAGTTTAAGTTTGGGGGGATTTGATGAGTCGATTCTTGATAGACTCATTCTATTATATTGAGTCGTATTTTTGTTTTTTTTTAGTGTTTTTGTTCTCTTTATGCGTGGTATGATGTCTTTTCAATTTATAGGTAGTTGAGCGAAGATTGTGGTGAAATATGTGCTTTCATAGCCAATATTGGAGTTTATGACGATCAAGAGCAAAAATGGGGCCTAAAACGATAAAAATTGAAGCAATATCGGTCGTATTTTCTAAATTCCAGAATCATCACTCCGAATTGGGTGTGTGTTCTCCATTGATATAGATTCCTTGTGAAATTAGATTCGAAACGGTATATCATATGCTAAATTCCGAAGTGTATTGATATAAGAACGAAGGATCAAGCCGAAGAACCAAAAACCGGAATCAAAACAAGAAGAAACGACCCGGGCCGCGTCAGGAAACTCGACCGTGTCACAGGACACGGCCGGGTCTCATACCAGTGAGATTTTCACATTCCGGAAGAGTAAAACACGGCCGTGTCACAGGACACGGTCGAGTCATGCATCCAGACAATTTTCCATTTCTAGCGCAGTATGACACGGGCCGTGTCACAGGACACGGCCGGGTCCGAAGGACAGAATACTTTTGAGTTTTCCAGGACAATATGACACGGTCCGTGTCACTTTTCGGTGCAAGTCCATTTCTTTGACATTCTACACGATTTGGATGAATTTTTTTGGCACTTTTGGCTTTATAAACAGGTGTTGGAGACCTTTTGAAGAAATATTCTGATCTTGGTGAGATATTGTGTGGGAAAAACACATGATTTAGGGAGAGAAACACCAAAATAGGGAGGAAATAGATATTTTCATTATCTTCTTGGTATGTTCATCTTGAAGAAAAATACATTTGTGAGTGAATATAATTCCTTGTATCATTTTTTGTTGTGAGTTCTTGAAGGAAGATCATCAAACCTTTATTGGGAATTCGATTTCGGCTTTTAACAAGGGAAGTTTCTACCATGTTTTGTTTTACAATTTCCATTATTATTGTTGAAATAATCATGTGTAGCTAATATTTTCATATGGGTTTTTAGATTGAGCCACACATATGTTATCGATTGTTAGTTTCTATTGATTTTCCTGGTAGAGTTTGGGATCGTTCCTCTTTGTTTGTTCTTTACATAAGAACGTTTGATTTAGATCATCAAACCTATCTCATAGTTGTTATTATTATTCAAAATCGAGGGTTTTTGTCAGTGTTCGCCATTAAACGACCCGATAGAAGTGATTGTGAATGTTCTAAACCTTTTTTCGCGATCTTTTAGCGAATTACCCCATCAAAGGTATTAGCTAGTCGATTGTTATTAGAGATTCGTCCCCATCTAAGGAGTGTCTCTTATTTTCGATAAGAACAATCGTGATTCTTAGAATTACCCCCATCAAACGGATTTCTTTTGATCGTGAGCAACCGATAATTCCAAACCTAAATTCTTTGAGTATTAAAACTAATAATTGATTATGTACGTGTCGGTGATTCTAAACTCCCATATCATTCTCATAATTGTAATCTATTAATTATCTAACCTTTAATTCGGTGTTGTTTATGTTTCGTTTATTTTAATATTCTGCGTTTTGTGATTGTAATCCTATCTAATCTTTGGTGTATTTTACTTTATTTTACCTTTGTTAATTCGACTATTTGCCGAACATTTTTGAATTTCAAACCGTTTCCAACTCCTTGTGAGATCGACCTCGGAGTTACTTGTCTCTACCTACAAAAGTGATTCGTACACTTGTGAGTATTTAATTTGTTCATCAATCTCTATGATCGAGAGATTGGAGGCTCTTGATTTTAGGATGCATGATTCTCTACAAATCGACCTCATCCTGCAATCTCTTCCTGATTCCTTCTCACCGTTTGTTGTGAATTTCAACTGCAATCGATTGTTTGCAATTTAGCAGGGTTGATGAACAAACTGGTAACCGATCAGTCTGAGATATAGACTTTGCGGGTGAAGGAGCCTGTCCTTATGATTTCTTCTGGACCCCGGAGGTCTAAGAATAAGAAGAAAAAGACCAAGAAGCAAATAGGCCCACAAAGCAAGGACCTTAAGGGTAAGGGCAAGGCCCTGATGGTTCCTAAAAGCAAGAAGAAGGAAAAATGTCTCAAATGCAGTGAGCTGGGACACTGGGCAAGAGAATGTCCGATCCTTCATGGCACTTCAGGTACATAACTTTTAGTTTTGGAAACGGATTGTTCTGCTACTGTATTTTCTACTTCTTGGATACTGGATTCAGGTGCTAGTTCTCACATTTGTACCATGAATAAGGATATGGAACAAAGTAGGAAGCTTGGAGCTGGGAAAGTGATGATTACTGTCGGAAGTGGGCATAGTGTCGAAGCAACTGACATAGGATCACTTTTTTTGGATTTGGAATATGGCTTTGTTTTATCATTGGATGATGTACTTGTCTTGCCCAAGGGGCATAAAATTATTGTATCCATTCCGGTCATGGATCAGAAAGGATTTTCATTTTTCATTGGTGATGGTTCCTGCAAAATTTATTTCCGTAATAAACTAGTAGGCACTGCCACATTGTTAAATGGATTGTATCATCTAAACCTAAATAACAAAGTCGTTGTAAACACTATGACTAAGAAGCATGGAAGGGATGAAACTAATCAAGTTTTGAAATGGCATCTTAGACCTGATCATATTGGTCAGACCAAGGTTGACAAAATGTAAAAGGATAGACTTTTGGGTCCATTGGGATCGGATCCCTTTCCAACTTGTGAATTTTGCCTTAAAGGCAAAATGACTTAAGTCCCCCTTCATAGGGACCTTTGAAAGAATCACTGATAAACTTGGATTAGTCCATACCGACGTATGTGGTGCTTTGGAAGTAGCACGTGATGGATATCAGTATTTCATTATGTTTATGGATGATCATACTAGGTATGGTTATGTATACTTAATGAAACATAAATCCGAGGCTTTGAGAAATTCCAGGAATTTAAGGCCCTAGTCGAAAAACAAACTGGTAATCATATCAAAGCACTTCGGTCAGACCGATGTAGCAAGTATATGAGTACAGAGTTTGACGAGTTCCTTAAGGAGCACGGAATAGTGTCACAACTCACACCTCCTGGAATAGTGCACTACTGACTGCTGCTCATATCTTGAACAAATATCCTTCTGAATCTGTTCCTAAAACTCCACATGAGATGTGGGAGGGCAGGAAACCGAGTCTTAATCATATTAGGATTTGGGGATGTCCCATCTATGTCAAGAAGACTAAGGTAGAGAAATTGGAAGCAAGGTCCGTGAAGGGACGTTTCATTGGATTCCCATCTGGGACGATGGGTTATCTATTCTACATTCCCGAAGATCGAAAGATCATTGTTGCTTTGGAAGCACACTTCCTGGAAGATGAGTTCATTCAGGAAGGCGGAGCAAGTAGAATAATTTCTTTGGAAGAATACAATGAAACTCCTCGGGAGACACCTGTACAAGAAATTGGAACCGAACCTTCCGAAACACAAGTACAACCACCTCATAGGTCTAGTAGGGTGTCTCAATTACCTGAGAGGTATGGTTTTATGCAATTGGTGGAACTGGGCCTACCATGATTATGAGATATGGCAGATGGACGTAAAGACGGCTTTTCTTAATGGATTCCTTGAGGAGAAAATCTATATGGAGCAGCCTACCATGTGTCTGAGGTCGATATTCATAAGGTCTGCAAGCTTCAGCGTTCCATTTATGGATTGAAACAAGCTTCGCGTAGTTGGAACCTTCGTTTTGACAAGGATGTCAAAGAGTTTGACTTTGTGCAAAATGAAGAGGAACCTTGTGTATACAAGAGGGTTAGTGGGAGAAAGATCGCATTCTTAGTACTATATGTAGATGACATTCTACTAATAGGAAACGATGTGGGAATGCTCAGTTCTGTAAAAGCTTGGCTTTCGAGTAGGTTCTCCATGAAAGACTTGAGAGAAGCTACCTATATTCTTGGAATTCGGTTCTACCGGATAGAGCGAAGAGAATGATAGGTCTTTCCCAAGCCCTCTATATAGATAAGCTCTTAAAGCAATTTAAGATAGATGATTCTAAAAGAGGGTTCCTACCGATGCGACATGGAAACTCTCCTCGAAGATGTGTCCTCAAAGTGAGGAACAACGAAAGAAAATGAGTAATATACCATATGCTTCGGCCGTAGGTAGCATTATGTATGTAATGTCATGTACGAGACCTGACATTGCGCATGTTATAAGCGTGGTAAGTAGGTTTCAGGCAAACCCAAGTAGAGAACATTGGACTGCTGTAAAGAACGTTCTCAAGTACTTAAGAATGACTAGAGATCTGGTTCTTATGTATGATGGTGGAGAACTGAATGTGATGGGCTTCACTAATTCAGACTTTCAAGGATAGAAAGACGATGCGATGTCTACTTCTGGCTACATATTTACTCTTAATGGAGAAGCAGTATCTTGGCGCAGCGCCAAGCAAAGCGCGACTGCTGATTCCACCTGTTAGGCTAAGTATCAAGCAGCCCCAGAGGCTTCTAAGGAAGGGTTTTGGATTAAGAAGTTTCTGGGAGAACTTCAAGTGATACCATGTGCTGAGTTGCCTGTTCTGCTTTTCTGCAACAACGACGGAGCTGTAATGCAGGCCAAGGAGGCGAGGTTTCACAATAGTACCAAACACATTGAGAGGAAGTATCATCTCGTGAGAGAATTTATTCGCAAATGATACATTGTGTTGCATAGAGTAGACTCAGCCGACAATGTCGCTGATCCACTGACCAAGCCACTTATTCAGATTAGCTTGGAGCGTCATCTGGAGAACATGGGTATTATATACCATAGTGTGTGGCATTGAGTGCAAGTGGGAGATTGTTAGGGGTATGCCCTCGAATGCCACTCAGAGGATGTTGAGTAAGGGCATTGTACTTGTTATTATGTAAAACATTATTAGAAGGCAATTGTATGTTTCTTTATTTACTGGTAGTCACTGGCATTTCTGACTCGTATATATATATATATATATATATATATATATATATATATATATATATATATATATATATATATATATAGGAAGGGTTATAATAAAACCATCCCCTATATATTAACTAGAAACCAATATTAACCATTTATTGAATCAATATAGATGGATGAGATTTATTTCAAAAATAAGGAAGACTGTATAACTTTGACCGAAAATTACCTAAATTAGTCAAACAAGGTTAAGGATGTCAAATTGTGTTACCATCAAACTTACCATAATTTCTTCAGACGTGATTTGTGGAAACGCTATACAAGGAGTACAACTAAAAATTGAGGTATTTTTATTTAAATCGCATGATGCTATTTTTTTATTGTATTAGTTATGGCTTGTATCCAATATGTTTTTAATGCATTGCTTAATATTTGTTCTTTATTTTTGTATTATTTATGAAAATAAAATGTTATTGCTTATTATTGATATATACATTGCTTATATTTTATTTATGTATTGCTTATTAACATAATATGTTATTGCTTATTATTGATATATATACATTGCTTATATTTTATTTATGTATTGCTTATTAACATATTATTGATATATACATTGCTTATATTTTATTTATGTATTGCTTATTAATATTGATGTAGTGCTTATTATTGATATATACATTGCTTATATGTTATTTTATGTATTGCTTATTAACATATTATTTATATATACATTGCTTATATTTTGTTTATGCTTTTTTATTAAAATATTAATTATTGCTTATTGTTTTTCTTTTTAAAGATAGCAAATTTCTACACATTTAATTTTAAGATAGCAAGCATCGGCCCTTAAAAAAGAAGATTTGAAGCATCCCACTAATTAAGGGTGAAGCAATTAATTTAAACATTAATAACCTACTATGAGAGAAAATAAATATCTCCACATTTAATACAATGTGTAAAGGATAATTAAGATGGCCTCAATCAGCCGTGAATCACCCTATATAAATGTTTATACAAATACACTAATGCCCTTACGCATAGAAATTAAGCTCTTACTAAATTATTAATCACTAATTAATTATAACCATTGATCGAAAAAATTAAAGGGCTCAAATCAGTTCCTAGTTAACACCTAAGTAAAAGTTTCTATTTGAACTCTTCCCTATATATATATATATATATATATATATATATATATATATATATATATATATATAAACTAGTCCGTGCATTTGAGAGCGAAAATATTCCACTCCTTATTGGATAAGGGGATCGGCACTGGAAAGGTTTATGGCTCAAATACTTAATCGTTCGCAAGTCGATGAAACCTGAATGGGTGTTAAGTTTATGTGAAGACTTGTATGACATGTTCTTTGACTTAGAGAGTGCCTGTAGATCACTAATAGTTAGTGGGAGCACACGTTATGTATGCTAATGAGATTAGTATACTCGAACCGACTCACCCTCGATTCTACACACAGTTTTCACTCCGAGACAGTCAATGACAGAATCGTAAAGTTGTGGTAAGTATTCGTGAACCTTCGACTTGAGGATTTAGTAGGGATGTGCTTGTGATGTTAAGATTTCATTAGAGTAGTTCGACCCAAAAAATCGGAAGGTGGGGGTCAACCTCGACGTGCGTCTTGACGGGAAAGTAGCAGGTCCTACTGAATACCAAGATAGGATTCTTTCTCGTATAAGTGAATAGGCATATGTCCTATGCGGTTATTGGCAAATGAGATCATAAGTATTTGGCCAAAGCATTGGAGATAGTTGTATTAGATACACGAGATCTCAGTGATCTCGATTTACATTAACTCATGCATAGGGTCAAGTACAGATAGGGTTTGAATGACCGTGACTCCATAACTTGATAGGGACATCTGAAAGAAGGGTTTATACGTATACTGGTATTCACGAAAGAAAGGTTTTGGAATGATCCCCATGATTCTTTCTTAGTTAGGGTACAATGTGGGCCGCCAGGCTGGTTAGGTGGTGCTACTACTCTTTGGTTCCTCCCCTTGCTAACTGAGACGGACCTTCCGAGTTGCTCAATAGGATTGACGACGGAATGAATTGAGCTTATTCTCTTTTAATGAATATTAGATATTGGATATATAATTTATTGGACATTGGATGTCTAATTAATTTTAGGACATTATATGTCTAAATTAATTTATTGGATAAATTAATTTACGACCTAATGAATTAAATAAATTACTGGGTGATTGATTTAATTCACAGATATAATTGTTTCTTGGCGAAATTAATTGTATTATTTTATATTTGATATAATTAATTAATTGTATTAATTAACTGATACAAATACATCGGAATGGAATGGAGTTTATCTGTTTGGACACGCGAGAGTTCGAAACGAATCGAACTCCTCCTAGCTCCTTCTAGATGGTCGCCCCTCCCATGTCTTCCACCTAATGTGGTGGAAGACTTCTTGACATAATATCTTTGGTGTTTATTATTGAGGGGACAAGAGATCATGAGGTGATTTCTTTATTGGAGAAGAGTTTGAATGAGATGAGATGATAACATTTTATAAAGTCCTCTTCCTCTCACTTGTTGGATCTCATATGATTCATTCACAATTTAAAGAGAGAGAAAGACTTTGTAACTTGTCTTATTCATCTTCATCATCTTCACCATAAGTTTCTTCATATTTTTTTTAGAGAAAAATTGATAGGAAAAAAAGAGAGAATATATATCTATACACTAAGAGTGATATAGATTATAGTTATAGATTCTATCACTTCGTTCTAGCTGTGTTCTTAGAGGACACCGAGGTGAAGTCGTTCCGGTCGTCTTTCCAGCGCGTGGCAAATAGAGACGCGATGCTTTCGACGTTGGATCATCCAAGACCTTGTTGCGTATTGGATTCGTAAGGGACATCATCTTCTCAACGATTAAATCAACGGACTACAAGGGTATGACTTCGTATCTTCCTCTTTGTTCGTTTTATATTCGTATATACGTAGCTTGAGTCGATCCTATTGAAGGATTCGTATTGCACTTGTATTTTTCGCTTCCGCTGCGCCCTTCATTTTTGCTTGCGAATCCCAACAATTGCATGTAACTTAATTGGGCTAATGAACAAACTGACGACTGCCCAGTCTCAGATGAAGACAAAGGGAAAGGAAGATGCACTTGTGATTTCTTGTGGGACTTGGAAGTCCAAGAATAAGAAGAAAAAGAACAAAAAGCAGTTAGGTCCAATAGCCAAGATCAATAAGGGAAAGGGCAAAGCTCCAATGGTTCAAAAGAGCAAGGGGGCCAAGAAAACGGATGTATACCTCAACTGCGGTGAGCTAGGCCACTGGAAGAGGTACTGTCCAAAGCTTGACCATAATGTGCCTTCAGGTACGGAACTACTGGTTTTAGAAACAAATTGTTCTGTAACTATATATTCTACATCTTGGATGATACAACGCCGAAAGCACCGCGTCTCTACTTGCCACGCGCTGGAAAGACGACCGGAACGACTTCACCTCGGTGTCCTCTAAGAACATGGCTAGAACGAAGTGATAGAAGCTATAACTATAATCTATATCACTCTTAGTGTATAGATATATATTCTCTCTATTTTTCCTATCAATTTTTCTCTAAGAAAAATATGAAGAAACTTATGGTGAAGATGATGAAGATGAATAAGACAATAAAGTAAATGTAATCATCATTTTATCAAACTCAAGACTAGTATTCTGGAATGACTAAATCTCATAGCACTTCAGTTCAATACATACGTGATTAACCATGGAACCGCACCAAAGGCAACGGAACCCTCCGAGGCCACGTCGGACCCTCCCAGAGTGGTTAACCCAAAATATTTATGGAACCGCACTAAGGGCAATAGAACCCTCTGAGGCCCCATCGGACCCTCCCAGAGTGAATATATACAATCATACAATTCATATGCTTTACTTTTAGAGTCGAGAACGTACAATCATAAACATATACTTGCCTTTGAGACATCGAGAATCGGAAGGAAAGGTATACAAGTTCGGTAGGTCGAAGAATGCACTTCCGGCACCTAAACGATTCGAAGGAATACGATAATTAATAATCAATACTCAAGTCACACGGAGAAACTCAAGAAACCCACTAACGATTTCCCTCGATTACAATATCATAAACATAGGGTTGGGAAACATCCAAACCCTCTCGAATTCACAACACAAACCAAAGTAGGGCATGAAACCGTAGGGTTGACATATATACAAGTGAGATTAATCACAAGCTTAAGATTTCCATGGTAAAAAACGGGTTACACAACCGAATCGAATAAAAACCCCAAAAACTACCCAAGGTAGGGCTTTCACAAAGATTTACCTCGATTTGAAGGAGAAGAGACAGTATTGTGATGATTAAATCACGTTATGAACTCGAGATGATGATGATTGATGAACTCCCGTCGATTTTTCACCTTGGAATCGCCTAAATCGCACCAATGGATAGGAAGAAGGAGGAAATGGGTTAAGAAACCCGTCCCTCAAGTTTATATAGGTTGACCGATGTTACGGCCGTAACTATTACTCCTTATGGTCATAACTATGCTACTGGGTAACTCCCCAATTAACGAATGTAGCTTACGGGCGTAACATCTAAGGATTTCAGCCGTAACATCCAACACTTACGGCCGTAACATACAAATGGATACGGCCATAGAAATGCTACTGGAATAACAGGTTTTTGATGAAGGCAACATATGGCCGTGACAAGAAAGGACTAACGGCCGTAGTTGAAAAAGTATACGGTTGTAACTATGCTACTGGACTAGCAGGCTTTGACCAATGCGACTTACGGCCGTAACAAGAAGGACTTACGGCCGTAACACAAAGCTGCTACACTAAACCTGAGTCCGACAGCTCAAAAACAACACGAATGATGCAGAACTCAACGGATAGCACTAATTCACGAAGTACTCATGAATAACATCAATATACGGATTCAAGTGTTATACGAACCTGACATTCTGACCACCCGAAGGTACGGAGAATGAATAAAAGGGAAAATGCCCAAATCTTTGGAAAATTACCAAATGGCCCAAACGTCCGAATAATCACGATACAAGCTCAAATAACAAAACTGAAGCTCACAACGCATCTAAATACATTGAACGAACTTATAAGGTAGATGAAACGACAGTTCCGAATAATATTTACGAGAATTGGACCAAAATACGGTATAGTCACAACATTACTCGGATTCGACTACAATGGCTTCGAAACTCGATCAAATGATAAAAATACAGAACAATATAATTTCCAAAATATCGCCACGATTACAGGCGAGTCGTCAAAATCGTAAAAATACCAAAATCATAAAGATACGGAAAGTAGAAAAATATGGATATTACTTTCTCCCCCTCTAAGAAGAAGTTTCGTCCCGAAACTTAAGAAATAAAAAGTTCGGGTTATTCCGATCGCATCCTCTCTTCCGTCTCCTAAGTTGCCTGACTCCATGTCTCGACCATTGTACCTTAACCAATGGAATAATTTTGTGTCGAAGATGTTTCTCTCGACATTCCAGAATCTTCACCGGTCTCTCTGGAAAGGTAACATCCTCGTCTACATCAATCTCGCTATAATCAATAATATGGCCTGGATCCGACACATACTTTCTCAGCTGAGAGACATGAAAAACGCTATGGACATGACTCAAAGCTGGAGGCAACGCCAAACGATAAGCTAAATCACCAACTCTGTCCAAAATCTCAAAATGTTCCGATATACCTCGGACTAAGTTTCCCTTTCTTCCCGAAACGGAAGACTCCCTTTGTTGGCGACACCTTGAGTAGAACGTGGTATCCCACTTCGAATTCCAAGGGTCGAAGGCGAACATCAGCATAAGATTTCTGCCTACTCTGGGCAGTCAATAACTAATCTCGAATGATAGAAATATTCTCCTTATTTTCCATCAACATGTCCGGTTCCGTTCCCACTAACTCTGAAGTTTCATCCCAACATAATGGTGATCTACACCGCCTGCCATAAAGTGCTTCGAATGGAGCCATTTTGATCGAAGCGTGCCAATTATTGTTGTAGGCAAATTCGACCAATGTCAAATGAAGCTCCCAATCACTACTCCAATCTAGGGCACAAGCCCGCAACATATCCTCTAACGTCTGGATCATCCGCTCAGTCTGACTGTCTCACTGAGGATAGAAAGACGTACTCAATATCAATTCGGTACCCAAGGCTTGATGGACCGCTTTCCAGAAATGTGACACGAAACGGCCATCCTGATCAGAAACAACAATTTTAGGGGCACCATGCAATCTTACAATCTCATCTATAAAAGTCCGAGCCAATCTCTCCGGTCCCCAAGTATCCTTAATACACAGGAAGTGTGTGGACTTGGTCAATCGATCGACGATTACTCAAATCATATTCATTCTGGATCTAGTTCTCGGCATCCCAGTGATAAAATCTATAGAGATGTCTTCCCACTTCCACTCGGGAAGTGGCTTCAGCTACCCCGCTGGTCGTTGGTGTTCGATCTTGACTTGCTGACACGTTAAACATCGCAATACGAATTCTGTGACGTCTTTCTACATATTATTCCACCAAAAATTGCGCTTCAAGTCTTTGTACATCTTACTCGTTCCTGGATGGATTGAGTAAGGCGTAGCATGGGCTTCTCGAAGATTTCTCTGCCTCAACTCCAGATTATTCGGGACACAAAGCCTGCCCTAAAATCTCAAAATACTATCCTCATGGACCATAAAACCAGGGGCTTTTCCTTTAATTACATCTTCCTTCAGTTGAGAGATCATCAGGTCACTCCATTGTTTCCCTTTGATGTCATCAACCAAGGACAAAGTAATTTCAAGAGTGCACAACTGTCCTTGCACTCTTTGAAGCCAAACTTCTATTCCTTGCTCGATCAAATCCTGACAAATCTTCGTCTGGGGTGTAAGAACCTCGAGCATCTGAAGTAATGCTGGTTTGCGGCTCAAAGCGTCCGCGATGACATTCGCTTTTCCCGGATGGTAAAGAATTTCCAAATCGTGATCCTTAATCAATTCCAGCCAACGTCGTTGCCTCATATTCAACTCTTTCTGACTAAAAATATATTTCAAACTCTTGTGATCGGTATAAATCCGACATGAAGAGCCATACAAATAATGTCGCCAAATCTTAAGTGCGAAAACAATCGCGGCCAATTTTAAATCATGAGTAGGATAATTCATCTCGTACGGCTTCAACTGTCGTGATGCAAATGTTATCGTTTTATCATGCTGCATAAGCACACATCCAAGTCCCTGTCCTGAAGCGTCACTATAAACTGCAAATCCTTCACCATCCTGTGGTAAAGATAAGATCGGCGCTGAAGTCAAAAGTCTCTTCAGCTCATCGAAGCTCTGCTGTCTCTCAGCAGTCCAAACAAACTTTTTCCGTCTTCTAAAGTAATTACGTAAGTGGCCGAGCGAGTTTCGAGAACCACTCGACAAACCAACGGTAATACCCAGCAAGACCCAAAAAGCTACGAACTTCCTTAACATTTTTAGGCGGTGCCCAATCTAGCACTGCCTCGATCTTCTGCGGACACCCTTCAGTCGAAACAATATGGCCGAGAAACATAACTTCCTCCATCCAGAACTCACATTTTTAGAATTTTGCATAAAGATGCTCAACTCTCAACATGTCTAGTATCAAACGCAAGTGTCGGGTATGTTCATCCTCATCTCGAGAATAAATCAATATATCGTTAATAAAGACGACCACACAATTGTCAAGGTACTCGATGAATATCTTGTTCATTAGTTGCATGAATACTGCTGGTGCATTAGTCAATCCAAAAGGCATGACCACAAATTCATAATGTCCGTATCTCGTCCAAAATGTAGTTTTCGGAACGTCGGACTCTTTCACCTGGAGCTGGTAGTATCCTGATCTCAAATCATTTTTTGAGAATAATGCGGCTTCCTACAGCTGATCAAATAAATCATCTATACGAGGCAATGGATACTTGTTCTTGATGGTCTCTTTGTTTAGCTCACGGTAATCAATGCATAATGTAGTGAACGATCCTTCTTCCTCACAAAAAGAACAGGTGCGCCCCAAGGCATGGCGCTCGGTCTAATGTACCCTTTCTCTAATAGTTCTCCCAACTGACTCTTCAATTCTTGCATCTCTGAAGGTGCCATCCGATAAGGCGCCTTAGAAATCGGAGCCGCGTCAGGCTCTAAATCAACAGAAAATTTTATCTCTCGATCTAGCGGTAATACTGGAAGATCGTATAGAAAAACCTCCGAATATTCATTAACAACTGGAATCGAAGAGAAATCGCCTCCATTCTCTTCCTACTTCAAAGCATAACACCAATAGCCCGTGCAACCTTGATTCAAGAGTTTTACGGTCTTCATGGCAATGATAAGCAACTTCGGTTGACCCGATTTACGTCCCATAGATGAGTATTCAGAACCATCTTTAGTCATCATAGTGATAACCTTAGTGCGGTAATTTATAATTGCTTGGTGCCTATCGATCCAGTCCTCACCGAGGATCACATCCTCGTCCTCGATATCAACCACAATCAAATTCGATAACCAATCAATACCGGCTATGATGACTGGATAATTTCTAATCTCTCGATTACCCATAATTCTATCCTCGCTAGACAGTTTCACAATGAAAGGAATGCTAGCAGTCATATAATTTATATTCAAACGACGTACATAATCCAAGGAGATGAAAGAGTGTGTAGCACTAGAATCAAAAAGTACTGGAACAGGATGAGATAGGATATAAATGGTACCTGAGGCCACCGCCACACCAGGTTCATCTACTCAACGCATCTCGTAAACTCATGGGTTTGCCGAACCGACGCTAGAGTCTCCCTCTCTAGCGGTTTGACCGTGTCCCCAACCTCTGCCGAAACCCTACTGTGACTGGCTAATTGATGGTCGCTGATTCATGCACTGATCTTTATGTGCTGAGGCAGAAGCCCGAGTATCCAGACTCTGATCTTGTCCGGGGCAATAGACTGTCCTGTGTCCTGTGTCCCATCTGAAAGTTGCCGCCTTTAGAGCCAGAAAAATTACCAGTGGTCTTTTGCTTCTTAGGCTCTTCTGTGGTATTATTGTTGGAACTTAACATGTCATATGCCAAAGCCCTGTCTTGGTATTCTTTCAGAGTAGTGCAAGCAAACCTGGCCATATAACGCCGTAAATCCATAATCATCCGCATGTCGAAGTGACAGATCTTATCACGCTCATCATGCAACTGGTTCTTCACATGAATCAGCTGTTGGTTGTATTCCACTATCGCCTGTGAGACTGGAATATTCTGCGGCTTAGCCTCGAAAAAGGCTCGGATTCTGCTTTCTTGCACTGGCCAAAGACAAAACTCAGCCTCCAGTAGCTCTTTAAATTCGTCCCATGTAACAACACGATCTCGTGCTTTAACAGCTTTCCACCAAGTCGCGGCTTCTTTAGTAAGAAAGTACTGAGCAATAGGTACCTTCCTCGTTTCGGGACAATCAACAGCCTTGAACACTTTTTCCAACTCGAAGAGCCAATTCTCCCAATCATTCACCGCTAAACTGCGGAGGATACATACAAACCACATTTTGGAGCAGAACATCCGCTGCCGTATTAGGATTATTCAGCTGAACAGCTTGGGCCAGGATAGTCATCTGATTTGCCAATTGTTGAAAAACATTCGTAGTCCCAACCTATGCATTATTTCCTTGACCAGTCGACTGGTCGTGTTGACTCTCGGTATCGGGATGCACTGAGTTAGATAAACTAGGGGTAGCCGACCCCGTAATGGAACTAAGGGAAGTGGTCGTGCCACGTCCTCACCCGCGTCGACAACCACGGCCTCGTCCTCGACCCCTGTCAGCAAACATTCTGAAGGATACACAAAATACATAAGTACAATTCAAATCGCCCATTATCAAGGTGACCGATTCCCAAGAAAACCAAATTAAAAGCGAAGCGATTAGGAAAAATACAAGAAGAGTAAAAGGACTTACTAGTACCGGTCACACCGAGATGATGGCAATATAGTGATACTGTATTCGAACGATAACTCAATTTCGACCCAAAAAGACCGACAACCTAGGTATCCATAAACCTTAGCTCTGATACCATATTCTGTAACACCCCCAAGTTATTCACGGTATGTTACAGCGCCGTGATCCCTGCCGTGGGACCCACAAGGCTTGACTTACGTGGAACCATGAACTTTGACCGATATGGTCTAAACATAATCCAATGGAAAATAATGAAATTGACAACCAAGACAATATTCGATAAGACAAAATACAATACATCGGGAACCAATCCCAAGGCAACACCGGCCACAACAACATGAACGTCTGAAACATCACTCGAGTATTCAAGCCATTCCAAGTCAGTGTTCTAAAAAACCTCGCCTAGGCTGATTAATCCTCCGATTAATCCCTAGAAGGTCCTCTACCATTCTGATTATGGCCTAGGCGCTTGTACTGAGCGTTTGGGTGATTAATCGGTCGTCTCGGCTAGCTGGGTGGGGGCTTATGAACGTAAGCTAAGATACTATGGATACTATGGACTACTTTTTACCTCTATCAATATTTCATATTTCCTAGCTACATCAGCGACTAGGCGGATGCCTAGGCGGTTATACTTTTTTGTTTTCTTGTTTTGTTCTAATAGTACTATAAATTCATAAACTGAGATATTATTGATATTATGAATTCCTTCCTATCTATATCAATATTTTAAGCTTAATATATAATTAATTATATATCTGTTTAAATGGTTAAATTTTAATAAATTTTAATTATTTTACATATATATAATCTTTTATATATAAAAATGATTAAAATATTATTAAAAACTAAATACGCCTAGTCCGATTAATCCCCGATTAATTCCCGAGTAATCCTCTGGGCGCTAGGCGATATCAATCTGAACGCCTAGCGCCTAGCGTTTTTTAGAACCATGTTCCAAGTACAACTAAACCGAATGGGACAAAATACAAACACAGACCGAAACAAGACACAACATCACTATTGCCCATCATCTTCATGCCGACCCGGTACACGCCTTTCTCCTCTCCTGGATCCTGAACTACATGAAAAGTATTTCCCCCAAAAGGGGTTAACTGTCGAATAGCTACTACAAGTATATCGAATATGAAATACAATACTCCTCGACAATAAAGTAAATGTAATCATCATTTCATCAAACTCAAGACTAGCATTCCGGAATGACTAAATCTCATAGCACTTCTGTTCAATACATACGTGATTAACCATGGAATCGCACCAAGGGCAACGGAACCCTCTGAGGCCCCGTCGGACCCTCCCAGAGTGGTTAACCCAAAATATTCATGGAACCACACCAAAGGCACCAGAACCCTCTAAGGCCCCGTCGGAACCTCCCAGAGTGAATATATATAATCATACAATTCCTATGCTTCACTTTCAAAGTCGAGAAGGTACAATCATAAACATATACTTGCCTTTGAGACATCGAGAATCGGAAGGAAAGGCAAACAAGTTCGGTAGGTCCAAGAATGCACTTCCGGCACCTAAACGATTCGTAAGAAATACGATAATTAATAATCAATACTAAAGTCACACGGAGAAACTCACGAAACCCACTAACGATTTCCCCCGATTACAATATCATAAACATAGGCTTGGGAAACACCCAAACCCTCTCGAATTCGCAACACAAACCAAAGTAGGGTATGAAACCATAGGGTTGACGTATATACAAGTGAGATTAATCACAAGCTCAAGATTTTCATGGTCAAAAATAGGTTACACAACCGAATCGAACAAAAACCCCCCAAACTACCCAAGGTAGGGCTTTCACAAAGATTTACCTCGATTTGAAGGAGAAGAGACGGTATTGTGATGATTAAATCAAGTTATGAACTTGAGATGATGATGATTGATGAAATCCCGTCCATTTTTCACCTTGGAATCGCTTAAATCGCACCAATGGAGAGGAAGAAGGAGGAAATGGGTTAAGAAACCCGTCCCCCAAGTTTATATAGGTTGATCGATGTTACGGCCGTAACTATTACTCCTTACGGTCGTAACTATGCTACTGGGAAACTCCCCAATTAACAAATGTTGCTTACGGCCGTAACATCCAAGTATTTCGGCCGTAACGTCCAGCACTTACGACCGTAACATACAAATGGATACGGCCATAGAAATTCTACTAGAATAACAGGTTTTTGATGAAGGCAACATACGACCGTGACAAGAAAGGACTTACGGCCGTAACAAACAATCTTACGGCCTTAGTGGAAAAAGTATACGGCTGCAACTATGCTACTGGACTAGCAGGCTTTGACGAATGCAACTTACGGCCGTAACAAGAAGGACTTACGGCCGTAACACAAAGCTGCTACACTAAACCTGAGTCCGACAACTCAAAAACGACACGAATGATGTGGAACTCAATGGATAGCAATAATTCACTAAGTGCTCACGAATAACGTCAATATACCGATTCAAGTTATATACGAACATGACATTCCGGCCACCCGAAGCTACAGAGAATGAATAAAAGGGAAAATGCCCAAATCTTTGGAAAATTACTAAACGACCCAAACGTCCGAATAATCACGATACAAGCTCAAATAACAAAACTGACACTCACAATGCGTCTAACATTGAACAAACTTATAAGGTATATGAAACGGCAGTTCTGAAAAATATTTATTTACGAGAATCGAACCAAAGCACTGTATAGTCACAACATTACTCAGATTCGACTACAATGGCTTCAAAACTCGATCAAATGATAAAAGTGCAGAACAATATAATTTTCAAAATATCGCCACGATTACAAGAGAGTCATCAAAATCATAAAAATACAAAAATCATAAAGATACGGAAAGTATAAAAATATGGATATTACAACGCTGATCTACCAATTTATCTGTGGGGTCACGCGCTCCTTAATGCTGCGCATATCTTGAATAGATGTCCTTCCAAATCCATTCCTAAGACTCCACATGAGATGTGGAGAGGTAGAAAACCAAGTCTTAATCACATTAGGATTTGGGGATGCCCTGCTTATGTCAAGAAGACTAAAGTAGAGAAATTGGAAGCTAGGTCTGTGAAAGGTCGTTTCATAGGATATCCAGGGAATTCCATGGGATATCTATTCTAAATGCATGAAGATCAGAGGATCATCGTTGCTATACAAGCACACTTCCTGGAAGATCAGTTTATTCAGGAAGGAGGCGCAGGTAGAAATATTTCTTTGGAAGAAATAAAAGAAACACCAAATGAGACACCTGTGCAAGATACTAGAACTGAACCTTCTGAAATACAAACACAACCTCGCAAGTCTAGTAGAATATCTCAATTACCTGAGAGGTATGTCTATCTGCATCAAGAGGAACTGGGTGTCCATGAGATGACACAAAGTAGTCAAGAGAATGATCCTTCTACATACGATCAAGCGATGGTAGATGTTGACTCCGCCAAATGGCAAGAAGCTATGGAAGCTGAGATAGACCCAATGCATGTTAATCAGGTATGGACTTTAGTAGATCGTCCTAAAGACATAGTGCCTATTGGAAACAAATGGATCTATAAAAAAAAGACTGATGGAGATGGCAAGGTTGATACCTATAAGGCCAGACTTGTGACAAAGGGTTATTCCCAAAGAGAAGGAATCGATTACTTCGAGACCTTCTAGCCTGTAGCTATGATTAAGTCTATTCGCATGATGCTTGCCATAGCAGCCCACTTATATTATGAAATATGACAAATGGATGTGAAAACGACATTCGTAAATGGATTCCTCGAGGAGGAAATTTACATAGAACAACCTGAGGGATTCATATCTCAAATCAATATTCATAAAGTATGCAAACTTCAGCGTGCCATTTATGGACTGAAGCAAGCTTCGCGATGTTGGAATTTTCGTTTTAACGAGACAGTCAAAGAGTTTGATTTGTCCAAAATGAAGAGGAGCCCTATATTTATAAGAAGGTTAGTGGGAGCAAAATTGCATTCTTAATACTATATGTAGATGACATTCTACTTATAGGAAATGACGTAGGAATGCTCAGTTCTGTGAAAGCATGGCTTTCTAAAGAGTTCTCAATGAAAGACTTGGAAGAAACTACCTATATTCTAGGTATTCGCCTCTACCGGTATAGAGCGAAAAGAATGTTAGGTCTTTCCCAAGCCCTCTACATATAAAAGATCCTGAAGCGATTTAGGATGGAAGATTCTAAAAGAGGTTTTATACATATGCAACATGGTGAAAAACTATCCTTAGAGATGTATCCTCAAAGTGAGTAAGACAGAAAGGAAATGAGCAAGGTACCCTATGCTTAGGTAGTAGGTAGCCTCATGTACACTATGATTTGCACTAGACCGGACGTTACCTATGCTGTGAGCATAGTAAGTTGGTTTCAGTCAAATCCAGGGCAGGAATATTGGACTGCAGTAAAGAACATTCTTAAATACCTATGAAGGACTAAAGACTTGGTTCTTACATACGGCGGTGGAGAACTTAGAGTGATGGGTTATACAGACTCATATTTTTCGGGGGACATGGATGTTCATATGTCCACATCAGGGTATATCTTTACTCTGAATGGTGGGGCAGTTTCTTAGAGAAGTGCCAAGCAAAGTTCGACTGCTATCTCTACATGTCAAGCCTAATATCAGGCAGCCACAGAGGCTGCTAAAGAATCTTTTTGGATTAAGAAGTTCACTGGGGAACTTCAAATGGTTCCTAACGTAGAGAAGCCCGTGACGCTGTTTTATGACAACGACGGAGATGTGCACAATCTAAGGAGCCTAGGGCTCACCACAACACCAAACACATTGCGAGAAAATATCATTTTGTTAGAGAAATGGTTCAGGAAGGAAATGTTATACTGCAGAGAGTAGACAAAGCAAATAATGTTGTTGATCCGCTTACCAAGCCACTATCTCAGAAGGTCTTAGAGAGACATTTGTAGAGTATGGGTATTAGATACCATAGTTTGTGGCATTAAGTGCAAGTGGGAGATTGTTAGGAATATGCCCTCGAATGCCACTCAGAGGATGAGAGAGTGAGAGCATTTGTATTGTAATTATGAATATTATATTTAATAAGGCAATTATTATTTCTCTGTTATTGTATATCACTGGTATTGTGATTTGGTATCTAGAACAATAGTCCTTGCATTTGAGAGCAAACATTCTACTCTTTATGGAGATAAGGAGATAGGCACTAGAACTGTTTAGAGCTCGAATGATTAACTAGTTCGCAAGTCGATAAAACTTAATTGGGCAGTAAGTTTAGCCAAGACTTGTATAATGTGTACTTTGACATGTAGAGTGCCTGTATTCACTATGGGTTAGTGGGAGCACACATTATAGGTATGCTAATGGGATTAGTATACTCGAACACGACTCACCTCGATTCAGTCACATGGATATCACTCAGGGATTGTCAATGATTGAATCGAAAGATTGTGATAGGTATACATGGACCTTTGACTTGAGGTTTCAGTAGCATATGTGCTTGTGACATTAAGTTAGCCATTAGAGTAGTCGATCCAATCGCTAGTTGGTGGGATCAACCTCGAAATGCAACTTAATGGGCAAGTAGCAGTCTCTATTAAATAACAAGATGTAATTCTTTCTCCTGTAAGTGAGCAGGTAAACGTCCTATGCGGTTAATGGCAAATGAGATCAGAAGTCTTTGGCCAAAGCAGTTAGAGCTAGTTGTGTTTGATACACAAGAGCTCGGTGATCTCTGTTTGCATTAAACAAGTGCATAGAGTCAAGTTACAATAGGGTTTGACTTTACCGTGAGCCTAATACTTGACCGGAACATATGATTGAAGGGTTTATACATATACGGTATTCACGACATAATGGTTTTGGAATGATATGATCATTCGTTCTTAGTTGGGTTACGGTACGGAGCACTAGACTCGCTAAGTGTTACCCGTACTCTTTGGTTCCTCCCATTGCCGACTAAAACGGACCTATGGATTCGTGCACAAGGATATTTGATGGATAAAATATGTATTTATGGTCTCTTTATTAATATTGGATATTGGATATCTAATTTGATTTATTTGATAAATCATGCGGTCTTGTGAATTGAAATTAATTACTTGGTGATTAATTTAATTCCTAAATAATTATTTTTTGGAAATATATTATTATAATTTTATATTTGATAAAATTAAATAATTGAATTAGTTAATTAAGTATAAATACATTTGAGATAAAACAAAGTGTACTTAACGGACAAGACACGCGAACGTCCGGTACACGAACCTAGTTGCTAGACTCGTTCTCACCTCAACTCAAGTGGTCCGCCCCCTATCATGCTTGGAAACTCACCACGTGTTGTGTGGGAGTGTGTTAGTCATATTTTACAAGGTTGAGGACAAAATGCATGAGATTTGGAATCTCATCATTTTGATATCACTTTGTATTATATAACGATATGTCTTTCACACATCATGAGTGAGTTGAAAAACACACACACCTCTCTAAAAGACCTGCTGGCCGTGAGCTTCAAAGTGAGAGGGAGAAGAATTTTTCTTCAAGTCTTGTTCATCGTAGAGTGAAAGAAAAGGAAGAAGAGAAGAGAAGAAAAATATTGTGTCGATTCCTAGCCGTATTATTTGAGAACGAATTGACATACTATTTTTTCGATCAATATCCGTCGTGTGATAACATTGAGACACTTGGTAATTTCGGTATTTTGATCATTCATCAAGGAAGAACGAATTGGATTCGTATTCCTGTTGGTGACCGGAAAAAGCTTGGATCAGATATTTCTTCAAGAAGATATTATCAAAGGTCTACGAGGGTATGACTTCTAAATTATATCTTCGTCAATTTTATATTCATTTATACGATGCTTGCACGATCCGTTTTGGGGTTTGGTTTTATCCGGTTAGATCGGTTTATTTTCCGCTGCGTAACTCGTTTTTATTACCGAATCCCAACAAATATATAATACTATATTAATATAATATTTATATTTATATAATAATATTAATATTTATTAATAATACATATATAATATTATATTTAAATAAATTATTTTTCAATCCTTTATTACACGAACTATATCTAAATAATATTAATATAAAAACTTGCATTTTTAAAAGAAAATATTATTAACATATATACACAGTCATATCAAGTAATGACATTGATATAATATATTATTCTAGAAAACTATTTAATCGATACTCTGTACTCTTTAAAATCAATTGTTTGATATGTTTACCAAATAATTATTTTAATCAATGTTCAGTATAGAATGAGGGGTAAAACAATCATTTTCATTATTCAGACTGTTTATTCAGCACTACAACCGAACCATAATTTAACTGAATTTATACAGACAACTGAATTTATTACGGATAATATAACTCATGTAGAGCTTAAAAAAATCCTATCGAATAGCCTATAACCTACCGGGATCCCAAATTGAATTATAATCTAATTACTATGATCAGATGCTGTAATTTGTCAAGAAAATATATTTTGTTTCGGGAATTATTATTCCCGTGATGTGTCTTACCTAATACTGGTTAGATATGTATCATAGACTGTAGGGATTCTAGCTCCTTCTAAAGGTAGTAGGATTCTACTTGATGTCTTTACTTGTAAGGAATCCTATGTATGGAAAGAGTCTCGTTGTAAAGCCTATATAAAGGCCCCTCTATCAATGTTATCAATACAATGCTTTTGCATTTTTTTCTTCTACTCTTTCTTTACTACTTTTCCTGAAACACGTTATCAGCACGTATCCTATCAACAGAGCAACAAAATTTTCCTCCGTCCAAAACAAAAAAAAATCTGAAAATTCCAAAAAACAAAAATCGTTTTTTTGAAAACCCTAGATCGGCCAACCCCGTGCAGCAACCCACCGGCCAAACATCTTCCTCACCCTAGGTCGGCCAACCCAGTGCAACCCGCGACCAGTCCGTGATCTCGCCGCTCAAGGGTGAAATCAGATCACCCCTCCACCGTCTGAAATCACCCTTCTTCCGCCGCCATCAAAATCAGATCCATAGCAGTAGCCCTTAGCCGCGCGACTTCCGTTCGCAAAGTCCGTCGCCACGCACCACTCCAGTCGGTCCGGTTTGCACACCACTGTCCGTGACTGCTCCGATCATCTTCACCGGTCCCGATTTTAAAGCTGATACAACCCGACCCGTCTGCAGATCCCGTCTGTCTAGGACTCCACCCGTCTGCAGATCCCGTCTGTCTAGGACTCCACCCGTCTGCGACCTCATCCAATACCGAGCTGCTGCACCGCTGCGCCCGAGTCCTTTTTTGGCCGATTATCGAGCCCAGTAGCCCCTTTTCCGGGCATTTCTCAACTCTCCAACTTTTTCTAATTAATGATTCATTTTTTAATTAATTTGTACACTTATGAATCTTACCATGTTTATGTTTTACGTGCATATAGGAAAATATATTGCTCATGACGAAATGCATGCTATGGAGAGAAGCCATATGTAGCATCCTTTTCAAGGATTAAAGCCAATATAAAACCGAGTACTCACGTAATATTAAAGTTCCCATTTTTCAATTCCTCTCTTTTGGGAATTCTTTTTTGGGGAGTTGGGTATTTGTGTTCTTTATCTCCCAAACTATTTTGTGGTGGATGAGACTATGAGAGGTGGTATCGCTCTCATATATCGAAGTAAACTGTGTGACGGTCCTGGGGGAATCACAAATAATTGTTGAAAGTCGATTTTTGTGGTTGTTGCATACACCACATTTTTAATGCGATTTGATGCTGCTGTTTTATCGATTTTAAACCAACAATTGAAAAAAAATGAACATTGTCGGTAACGGCAAAGTTATGACTTGTTCATGATTAGTCATGAATTTGTGATGTACAACTGGGACAAACATCGATTGTGACAGATATATCATGGTTAAAATCGATTTGTGATGGATTTGTCATGTTTAATTGAGGCACCACCACGTTGGTTTCGATCCAATCCCATACTTGGAGAACTCCATCTTTCATATTATTAAAATAAAATACTGCATGTGAGTTTAGCCATGCATCGTCTCCTTGCAATATGATATATGAAAGAATGTAAGAGTAATTCTCATGAATTTTAACATGTAAATCAATGGCATATTGCGGTAAATACATGAATTTGACCTCGATTATAGTTCGTGTGACTATAGGTCCGAATACTTTTTCAAGTATTTGTTAAGGCATGTGCCTTACATATTTGACCATGTTTAGTCAATCTTAGTGTATGGACAAGACGAGTTGGTTATGGTATATTCATTATGTCTCATGGTTCGAAATGCTTAATTATGATGCACCACGTTGTATCCACATAACATGGCTATTATGACGTTTACTTGGAAATTGAGAATTAAAATACTTGGTTGATTTTATGCATTTTGGTGGATTTTATCTACACTTTTGTTTTGATCATGACTAGGCGCCCCCTCCTTGGTATTTGTTTATGCTTTGAAAGTTCAAACGGAATCAGTGTTTTTAAACAGCCTTAGTTGTACCGACATTCCTACTTTCTCTGCAAGTCTACCAAGTTGGAGTTACTGAAAGGATCATTAGTCGAGATAATAAATTGAACACCTTGCTATGTTTAAATGCACCTATGGCTGTCATTGCCATATTTTTGTATCAATGCTTATGCCATTGAATATGGCTTCAACCTTATTTTCTCACTAAACTTGGGAAATACCAAATCAGCCAATTAAAACATGCGTTGTGATCTGAGTTTTATGATCCGTGTGGTGCACGACCTATGTATAGAAATATATGGAAGTCTAGTTTCCATAAAATCTGACTGTTCGTCCATAGCCTTTCTAACGAGGGAGTTATCGCTGTTTTAGTAAACAAAGGTCAAGCTGTGCGGAATTTTATTTCTAGCGATTGTGCTAACTTTTGTCCCAACCTGTTAGGAATACTTATTAGATTTTTATGATGTCATCCTTGTATTATTCAAATATATCTTTTATAGACCTTATAAATTTAGGCTAAGTATCGTTGATCAATCGTAAATCGGCTAAGTATAGAACTGCCTTTGTCAGAGAAGCCATCAGGCAAGTTCACGTTTCATAGAAATCTTGGTCAACGCAATTTATCAGAGAAGTTTGACCAATCTACAGTCAAGTTATCAGACGAAGTCCAGTCAACTGAAGTATTGACCATCAGATTAGAGAAGATTCATCAGGTCAGAAGACTTCAGATAGGTCGTCAGATCAGAGAAGATTCATCAGGACAGAGAATTTCATCTCAGAGAAGATATATAAGAGAAGTCCTACATCAGAGAGGGTTGATTGCACATCGAACAGTTTGACCAAAAGAGATCAGATAAGTGATCAGCCAAGTAACTCAGTCAACGTCAGTAAGCGTTGAAAAGTCAACAATCACGGAAAGTCACATGCGGACGTAGGGAGACAAACTGGAAAGATTCCCAGAAAGCAAGGAATTAAATATTCATTTAGATCCGCGTTGTGAGGACTTTATACTTATTCTAATCAAGGAATATGGCGCTACAGCAAGAAAGTCTTCACAACGGTCGGAATTAAAAAGGGAATCCAGCCTTGCAACGGATTGATAAGATAAACAAAGAAGTCCACTCTCCAATGGATAGATTTGTTACAGTAGTGCAATGGCTATGAAGGAAGCTCAAGGATCGTACTATATATATCTGAAGATATGAATTGATCAAGATATGATGCAAACAACAGTGCGAACAAAATTTACAAGCGATCAAAGCATTCAAGTAATCAAAAGCATACTATAGCATCGTGAAAGAGCAAGCTTAAGAGATCATATCCAAAGAAGCTCTTTGTTGGAGAAGACAACACTCTTGTCTTGTGCTAACTTTTGTCCCAACCAACTTGGTTCTTAAATTTGCAAGCGGTCTTATGACACACGTTTTTCAACCTATTTTTGGCCTAATTCGCCATAGATAATGCGATTTTTGGTGTGCATTATACGCTAAAATGTCAATCTTTGAAATATTGAAAAACAGTTTCCTTAGGGAAGCCTAAAATACGCACCCTTATAAGAAAGTTGAGCGTATGCATAGTAGTTTTACACCATGCTTGTGTCATAATTTTACCCCTTAGGCATATAATCTTGCCATGCTATGCACTCAATATGATAGATTATTTTGATCATATCAGATATAAGATCTCTACGTTGTTAGAGTGTTCGCTATGTTCATGTTTATAAAAATTTTGCAAGCGAAATTGAGTGCGTATTAGCTATTTCCAAGGAACACAATATTTTTGATTTCGTGTTATAAATCCATTGTGACTATTATGACTAGGTCATCACAATTAATGAGTGGTACAATGATCAAGTTGTTGAATGTCGAATGGCATTTTCTAGTCACATATATTCCATAACAATTGAATCATGTTATGACTGGATGATATTATGCCAAAGTGTATCACTCATAGCATCTCATTTTGATTTGTGAGAAATAAAATCTTACGCATCACTTGTATCGGATATGTGAAAGAATATTCATGATTCAATATGGTCCGACTTGCATAAGTTTTTGTAACCACAAGATTTATTGGGACATTGAAACATTTAGGCTTTAATAGTCCGGATTTTGGACAGTTTGATGGTCCATATACCACGGTATTGCCATGAACATCATTTTTTTCTTTACACAAATAAGCTATTTGGATCAAAGATACCAAAGTACATCGGTGGAGTCGTGAGCAGGGCTCATGACCGATGATAATATTTATGTCATTCGCGTCTTGCTTTCATAAGCATGTGTGATGCTAAAGACCCCCTGATGATCCTTCTTAGCCATGTTCATTGATTAAAGCCTTTTCTTTGAAACGATTAGGAGTTGACATCCTCCTATGCTAAAGAGAATAATGTAGTGACTCGCATAAGCATGGTGCTGAGTCCTCCCTTTTCACCGAGTCCTTATACATACATGATCATAAGTGTTAGCCTGGGTGGCTTATGATGCTATGATGGTGTTCACAAATGGTCGTACTCAAGTGATAATATTTATATGTTATGTGGTTCCTTTAACAATGATTGATAAGTTGATGAAACCTGAGTTTATAGTTGTCCAACTTGTGGACCAGTCATTGTAAAGGTCGGTTCACCCAATTTTAGACCAAGTCTTAAAGTGAAATTCTAGCAAGTACTTTATAACATCCAAGACCATCTTCTTACAAATTTTGGTGCCATTTGGAGACTTGGATGGAGGTGAACTTAAATGAAGTTTTCACATACCACCAGTCGTTCCAACGACTAGTTCGATGTCTTTTCGACCGATTTCTGACCACAAGGTTGATGGTTTTGGAATTTTAACGCCCGTTTATACATGCTCACGAAATTTTGGGGTGTTTGGGGCTGGTGAAGGGAGTAAAATCTTCAAGAAAGCACTAGAGGTTCGATAAAATCAACGACCTATCATCGGTTCAATCATTTTTTTATGTCCGATCCTGGTGGTGCATGGTAGTGGTTTTGTTGGATTCTCAAGACCAGTAGCTAAGGTTATGTAGCATAGGTCAACATGTCATATTTACCTATGCCTATCATCATTCAAATGCTTAGTTACGAGTGTAACAATGTGCATTTTGTTAACAATGAAAAACCTTTATCGTCCACATGTTCATGTGCCAAAGCGCGTCACCACAATGCATTATGATGGGTTATAAATGATGAATATGACATTGCTCTCACTCATCGTCCGCTTAAAATATACCTTGGCAGACGATCTCGTAAGTCACTTTGATGAGCTAGTCTTCCTGTCATTAGGTAGAGATGCGAATGATCATGTTCTAGTAGGACGACTTGGAATTGTGTTAGTTTGTCCCTACTGTGCCTCACCAAGTTCCCTAAAGTGACGAGATTAAATACATGCTGCAAGGATTGTATCCGGTCATGGACGTTCGTCACCTATAAATGGTGATATGGTAACACCATAAAATGTGGTAGACGACGTTACTAGGCCGTGGATCTCATAGAGTATTGGGATGCCACTTAGTTCGATAAATACTCTCGCTAAGAATGTATGAAAGTTTGGTACATGAAGCTTGATCATCTGCTAAAATGAACTCATACATCTCATGTGATTCTGGATTATAATCATCATTGGGGGACGCCTCAACGAATGCCAATTCATAAAGAGTACTCTATGAATAAAGCCAGTTCATGAGGACGTGGAATGTGAGTTTATTCTAACCATTACTTCGTTGAAAATTTACAACGTTGTAGCATTAGCCTAAAATGAAAACATATGCGACTCCAGTATGAACAAAATGATAGCCCTTTGTTGAAGTGGTGCCGACACTTCAAAGATAAAATCTATCGTATACTTTGTAAAAACGAGCGAGACAAGGAGTTACTCTCACCTCATGGCGCGAGGTTTCTCATGAATGCATTGGAATCGACTACTATGACACAAAACTTAGTGGTGCTATCGTAATGGATGTTACAACACCCACTATCTTGTCAGTTAGATAGCTTCCCAAAAACTAACGTGCATCTTGTGGTTAAATCTTATCTTTAGTGGGGAACTAAATTAAGTGATAAAAGGATCTCGTGGTGGATCAGACTAAATCAAGTGGCTCCTAATAATGGAGCGCATTAACAAGTGATTGTCGGGAACGCATACTAAGTATATACTTGATTTATAATATATATGAAGCTTTTGCGTGTAAAACTAAAGGTTTATAGTGATGTACTCTTGTGAGGCTAAGGGATTCTGCTCAATCCAAAGTTAAGAATGAAAGGATATTGGGGACACTTGATGATGCGTAATCATAAATCGGTTTAAGGCAATCTAAGTGACGGTTTCTCTAAGAGATGATAAAATAATGGCTATATGATTCCCGATGATTAGTCGAAGTCATGATAAGACTTGGATTACTTAAGTAATGATGCAATCTTAAGAGAAGTTCTTTATATCAAAGTACGATAGCATGTACTCATATTTGACTCGATAAACTCATTCGTAATAATAAGGTAAAGCCACTGTGATGATTGTCTAGGATGTGCTCACGTAATGTCTGTGATTGACAAGAAGCTTGAAGCTTGCTCTATCTCGATAAAAGGACACTTGAAAATCAATACCCGAATATGCCCAGAATGTATTGGTCTATCTCCCATATGACCTACAGGGTAGCTCACTTGCTAGAAAATGGTGAAATTGGTACCATTGGAAAGGTTTGTGTCTACTTTCCAAGGAAACCAACCATTTGATCACATCCATCATGTTGAGTAACATATGAATATTGTTGCAAAGTAGGACATGGTATGTCCAGTAATTTGCTGAGTCAACTTTGATAGAGCTTTGTGATCTGCTCAGGTCGATCTAGGTTACATACTATATGTGAATGAAAAGATATGGGTGTCTAGTTTTCATAAGTTCCTACAGTTTCATTGATACCTATTGAATCGAAGAAGTTATGACTGATTTAGTACATGAAGGTCAAGACTTTGAAAAACTCAATTTTCGGATAAGTCTTTAGCGACTCTTGCGCTTTGGATGTGTCGCGCTCTTTTTGTCCTTAGACCAATGTTTGTTTTTCCCATTGGGTTTTCACTTGGTAAGGTTTTTAACGGGGCGACCTATGAGGACATACATACAATGATGTGTTGTACTTCTGTTCAACTTAGACCAAGAAGTATTTTCCCACTCGATTTTTCCTTGGCATAGTTGTGAGGGCAACTTGGTATCTAAATCCTATGATTTGAGGTACTCATCACTGGGAGTCGTTGTGTATAAATCAGGGGGAGTATACATGACCTGTTCTGTTGGTGCATTTCAATCTTTTTCTCATCAAGACTTTATTATTCCCATGGGGTTTTGTTTTGGCTTGGATAGGTTTTTACGAAGGAAACATTTTTTATACTATTGTTGTATTAGTGCTCGACACAGGGGGAGTGTTCCGGGAATTATTATTCCCGTGATATGTCTTACCTAATATAGGTTAGATATGTATCATAAATGGTAGGGATTCTAGATCCTTCTAGAGGTAGTAGGAGTCTGCTTGATGTAATGAGCTGTATCAGAAAGTTGTAAAGCGCCTCTATCAATGTTATCAATATAATGTTTTTGCATCTTTTGCTTTCTAATGTTTCTTTACTACTTTTCCTGAAACATATTTTAACTCATTTCTTTTTTTCGTATGATGAAATAATACTACAGTCGTTAACTTCAAATGAATTATGCCATTTTAGTCAACAACCATGGCAAGATAACAGTAGTCGGATTATGACGTATTTTGATTTGATATATTTTGACCTTTTCTCTCACCATTATGTCTAACGACAGTGACGGAGGAATCAAGTGGGAATAGTTAATTTTACATTTTTATATATAGTATTATTTTTTTATCTAGTTTAACACAAATTCTTTTGCTATCCAAATTATCGAATTTGGTCTTTGATCTAATACGTTCGAGTTATATATTGTATTTTTGAGTAACAAAATTTCGAATCAACTTGTAAAAATATACAACATCATATTTCGAATAACACGAATTATAAAATCGAGTATCACGTGTACGATAACACAAAAGGTCCGAATAAGGCATACAGGTTACTCGAATGGATACGAGTTACTCGTGTGGGATGAGAACTCGTCAAATATCATTGCGCCTTCGACTTCCCAATCATTTGAACAAGAAGCGTATGAGTTTCACGAGAGAAAAATCTACAATAAATCTTTCGAGTTACCTAATTTCTCGATGGCGAATTCGACTTCCCCAAATGTGAGACGTTATCTGAATGGCGCTGTTGACGCTGCCACTCACGCCGATGACTACTCCACTGCTATCGCCGCTGGATCTGCCAAAAACCAGGTAACATGAAATTTAACTCGAAGAACTTAGTTTATCAAATAGATTTACTCGATTGTGAACTCGAATTACAGTTTAGGTTACTCGAATTTCGATTATTCAGATTGTTTTCAATGTTACTCGATTAGATTTCAATGTTAGTTGATGAAATCACTATTACTCGAATGCTAAATTGTGTTACTCCATAAGTTTTCAATTTTACTTGATTTTAGGTTTTTAATGTTACTCGATTCAGTGCGACTCGATTAAATCAATGTTACTCGATAAAATTCGAGTTATTCTAGTTACCGTGTTAAATCAATGTTTGTCTGATATTAGGTTTTCAATGCTACTTGAATTTTAGCTTCCTCGATTTATATATCTTATTCGTAATTTCAGTTTTTTTTCTAATGAAATCTTCAGTTTTCTTTTTCTAATGAAACTTACTTATATTTTCAGTTGTTTTTCCAGTTTTTACTCGTATTTTATGTCAAGTAAATCCGTGTTACTCGAATTTTGAGTTTTTTTTCTAATGAACTTTTAAAATAAATGTTTTTTATTTCTTCAGATTTTTATTTTGTTATTTTTTATTTCAAATTTGGGAATAAAACTTTTACTTCCCAGATTTGGGGAAAAAAGAATCTCATTTTACTAATCTGTCTCGTATTACTCGATTTGTGAACTAGAATTACAGTTTAGGATTACTCGATTTACCTGTATTACTCGAATTTATTGTGACTCGATGTGTGAACTCGAATTACAGTGTAGAATTATTCGATTTATGCGTTTCAATGTCACTCGACTGACGGCGTTTCAATGTTACCTGAATATGTCAGTCTAACTCGAATAAGCTTATTGTTACTTGAATAGGTACTTATTGTTTTTTCATAATATTAGGTAACAATAAATGTTATTGTTTTTTATTTAGAAATGCAGATAGTTAGTTATTTTTTGTATTAGTTAGTTATTATTTTATGTTACTCGAATAATCTGTTTAGTTATTTTATTTCTTATTTTCTATTTTCATTATTCAAATATAGTCTATATGTTACTCAAATTGGAATAATTGACCAACTAGAATTTCTAAAATTGATTTAGATGATTAATGTTTTACCACAATTAGAATAACTCAAATTGATTTAGGATGACTCAAATTGAATTAGAATGACTCGAATTAAATTAGAATGACTTGAATTGGGATGACTCGGATTGTACTAGGATGTCTCGAATTGAACTAGATGATTGGAATTGAATTAGATGTTTCAATTTGAATTAGAATAACTCGATGGAAATAAACTAAATAAATTTTACTGTTACTCGACTTGTCCAAGTTATTTTTTCCGATTACATATTACCCGATACACCCTATCGAAGCAAAAATTAAGATATATTTTAATCATTAGGTTGTTTGGAAGAGGCCGAATATGCGGAGTTCAAAATGCTCGATAAATGGGTATGTTAGACTAGAGATTGTTAAGACCATCATTGGTGAGTTGCGGAGTGTAGGTGATACTATTAGAGACTTTAGAGAATCGTGTCCTGGACATTTTATCCGGTAGGAGGGGGTGTTGTCTCTAATGCTGCATTGCATGCCTCGTTCTCGAATGAGGTGGTTAGGTGGTTAGACCGGATGCACAGGCCGATGAGTTCTGGTTTAGGATCGGCCATCGATCGATTCGATTTTCTAGATATGAGTATGGGCTTGTCACGAGCTTGCAATTTGGTGATTCTGACTTTGATGTACAAGGGGAAGATGTTCTACCGGAGGAGAGTGTACGATCGGTATCCGTTGATCAGTCGTGGGGGGCAGATATTAGACTGTATCCGTGATAAATGTGCTGCTGGGTATTTTAGAGAACAACTGGGTGATGCGCTGAAGGTCGCTAAGGTACTTTGCGTATGCTATCTGATATTCGGCGTAGATAGTGTTAGGGTTGTATACTGCAAAACATATTTTATGCTTGTATTACCTTATTTCCCGCTAACTACCTATGAGAATATTAATTACATTTAATCACATGTTTTGCATATTTATTCACGTGATAGTTATCCAAATATATTATCTAATTACTTTATATTGGAGATAATGTGGTGCGTTGGTGTCACACGGAAGATCACATTCTCGGTGCCTTACAAAATAATATAATAGTTCACAATCTATATAATTTTCAGACAACTTATATGAAAGGTTGTAATGTATGCTTGAGATTAGTTGGTCTTGACTATTAGCATGCATTAATGTATTTGCATACGTTGATCTGGATCGAAATGAGATAGTATCTTCTGTCCTGACTGTAAGAAGAACGTAAATCTCGGATAATTATGATTTCTTAATTCTAAGTATATAATATTTAATTATGTATTTATAATATTTAATGTTTTGATTTACTATGGGTGAGAGTCATAGTGATTGACTCAATAAGCTTCGTATCTTGGACAATAATATTATTTATATAACTAGAAATCGCATCCCGACTCATGCGAGTTGATGATGTCCACTTGAGGAGATCGATAATGATTATTATATTAAACCGCGCAAGTTTAATTCCGATATAATAAGGTTAGAGTGATACTACTCTTGGATAAGAAATTAATTAATTAAAGCTGTCAGTAGCTTAAATTAATTAATGGACATTCGATATCTTAGATACCGGAAATAATATATTTAAATAAGGAGCCCAATTTCATAAATTGAGATTTGGGTTGGAAGTATAATATTAATTCTTTAATGGATCGAATTAATATTGGTGAACTCAACCATATTAGGAAGGACTTAATATGGAAAGTTGATTTGCACTATGAGTCTTAACCTTAATCCTCCTTAAGATCCCTAGAGTATTCCAAAGTATATAAATAAGACACGGGGGTCGGACATGAGCTATTATCCGGCACAAGGATTTCAATTTTCTTCTTAGTTTTTAATTATGGATCTTGACTTGTGTCTTTGATTCCACAATTGATATAACGCTTTAATTCTTGCTACAAATCGGAATTAATTGAAGAAGAAGAAAGTCGAGAGTTGTGAGAGGAAAAGTTTTGGCCAATCCACTTTGTAGTCCAAGAAAGATTCGGTAGCTCGTTGCCCACACAACGTCCGAATTAAGGCGGGATCATACTCTAGAAGATTTTAAGGAAGAGATCAAGAAAGCAGTCTCTAAACTTCTAAAGGTAAATATCCTATGATCTTCGATCTAGATTAGGATAATGAATTTACAAACAAGTTTATTTATTAAATAATAAATAGTATTTAAATTTCTTATTAATCTTAGTAGTTAATTAATTAGCATGCCTAAATAGGTTTTGTGCTCGTGGATGTGTAAAATGCTTTTATCAAATTTTCTTCAACTTCGCTTCCGCTGCGTTTTATTTTCAATAGATGGTGGGAAGCGCATTGCTGATTGGTGGATGTGGACGTTGGTTGAGGACCAAACTCGGTAGGAGGGTTTTCCATGGGGCTTATATTCATACCAGATATTGATTACGTACTTGAGTAATGTCCCCACTGAGGTCTCCGGTGGTCTAGATCCTAGTTGCCATTTTTATTGCAACATATACGCTATTATGGTACGTCCTCGTATTCAGTAACTTAATTATATACTGAAATGATCAATAAATATTGTTGTTATTATTTCTTATGTTGGGATGCAATTATCGTTTTCAGATATGGGCTTGCGAGGCTATAACTTCGTTAGGTGCCATATGTGGGACCAGGTTCGGAGCTTCTTTCATCCAGCGACCTCGTTGTACATGCTGGTGTAATACCCCCAATCCGTTCAGGGATATTACACGCCGTAGAACCTTTCCTCAAGAATCTACCAGGCTGGTAACAACATCGAACATCTCAACAATGCCTTTAAGGCTAAAATGACTCAGTAGACCGATTTGGTCTTTCAATAAATACGTACAACTCAATCCCAATACATGCCCACGCAGGGTCAAATACAAAATACTTCCGTACAATGGGGAAAATACTGCAGCGGAAATAAAGTACAACTGAACCAATACAACAATGAACGGGTCCTATTGTGATTAGTATCGATCATCTTTCATGATCCTTCATGCCGACCCTGTGCTATGCTCCCCAAAACCTGAATGCAATACAGACATCCACCCCCCGATTCCTCGGGGGTTAGCAAAATTCTACTATTTTGCTAGTGCAAGTACAAAGTGCAAAATACGAGTCATACAATTCACATTCCAAGAATAACAATAATCAGGAATCCTCAAAGATCCAAACATAACAAAGAGTACTTCCCGAGGCAAGAGTTTGAGTAAAACTTTGCAAATTCGAAAGATCACAAATCATGAGAACAATTTGTAAAACGGTTTAAAATGCCCTCAGGAGTTTTAACGGAAAACAATTTAGGATTATCAAATCCTTCTCTTTCCAAAATTAATAGGGGTCACAGTCCAAAGATTTATTTTCTCGGATAAAAATGAACAACGGTTTACAGGGTTCAAAACCCACATCGCGTGTCCTCGACGGACATAAAAATCAGCAAAACATAACCACCCAAGATACGAAATCTCGGTCACACCCAAGGTACTCGACCTGGTCAATACATCCAAAACATATACATAACACCGTGAACACATGCCACGTCATCTCACAGTTGGATCAATCACTTGTTATCTCCTGACCACATGATCGCATGTCATGTGTCACCGTAGGTTCCATATACCACCGTGATAACTTGCCATGTTATCTCACGGTTGGATCAATCACTTGTTGCCTCCTAACCACATGATCGCATGTCATGTGTCACCGTAGGTATCTCGAGGCTCTCACGGTTGGATCAATCACTTGTTGAATCCTGACCACATGATCACATGTCATGTGTCACCGTAGATCCTGCCCATATACACACATTCACACACATAACATTGCACGTCAAGGATATCCAAACAATTCACCCAAAGGCAACAAACGCATAGCACAACACAAGTGTCAAATCACAACACACCAAAATGAGATAATATATGTATATATAATATCGAAGCACAACAACAACACCAAGCGTATTCATAGGGTTCACTTTACCATTCACGAAATACACCATTCACAAAACACACGCATTTTGAAAGTGAGCCCTTAATGAGTCTAAACTGGATCTTTGAAAGTTCATCTCAAACAACCAAACGAACACATTTAGATGATCACCGATCATAATATCCACAAAACAAGAAATGTATGGACAAGGTACTTGCCTCAAATAACCACAAACGCGGAGAATCGACCGAAATAGGTTGGCACGAACCGACTACGAACCCGCCGACTCAGCCGAACGCCAACTCGCGACAATAAACTACGAAGGACAATAACAACGATGAAAATGAATTCCATAGCACGACTCAAAGCTGCTGAGTTGAAAGAACAAACGACAAAAGTTTAAGGGTTTCCCCCAAAATGGCCAAGAACACGAATCGACCGACCAAAACATGAAAACGAAATTCCAAACCAGAATATGGATATTCAATCCATAGGATATGTTTGACAATATCATTTAACCACAATAGATTCATCAAAATCGGATGGAAAACGAGATCACGAACAAAACTCCCCAAAAAGTCAACTCTAGGGATTCAAGAAAAATACCTTGATTCGGCGAAGAACAATGGATTATATGATGTTATAATCACCTAGGATGCTCCAAAACACCTTTGGATTGAGCAAAATCGGCCAAGATCGCGATCCCTAGTCGCCCTTGGCTCAACCCCACGAAAAGGAGGAGAAATGAGGTGGAAATGATGTATCACGATTGCTGTCCAGTTTATATACACTGGACAGCTTACCGTGCACTAATCTTTAAGATTAGCGTGCGCTATCGAGGCACTAAAGTAAAACTCCCTGACCAAAAATACACTGTTAGCGTGCGCTAACCACAAGTGTTAGCATGCGCTAACGGGACCTTCAGACCCAGTCCAGTAGCTCCTGGACTGCCCTGAACCACTAGGTAGCGCGCGCTATCCTCACCCTAACGTGCGCTACTAATGCACTCTAGCGCACAGTATGATACTAAATAGCGTGCGCTGATCAACGTCTGAGCCCAGTCCAGTAGCCTCTGGACTATTTCTGCACCATCTGTTAGCGTGCGCTACCACACCCACAGCGTGCGCTAACAACCGTACCATAGCGCGTACTAACCAATAAGTGTAGTGTGCGCTAACGACTCAGAAGGACAGCAACAATACTCTCGGAAATGGGTACGACGACGGATACCCACAACTTTGGGAAATTACAAAACTGTCCCAAATGTCCGAAAAATTACGATACGACAACGAATAATCAATCCGAAGCTCACAATACGTATAACAACGTTAAATGAACTTACGGGGAACATGAAACAACAGTTTCGAACGAGATTCGTAAGAATCGAACCCAAATGCGGAAAAATCGCCTAAGAACACAGAACTCAACAAAACGACATTGAAATGAACTCGGACGTCAAAAAGTGCAGAATTAAATATTCTCAGAATGACGAAACGTTCACAAGCGAGCCGTTAAAACGGACTCCTGCCAAAAAAAGAAATTTACTGAAAATCGAAAATCGCGGATATTACATACTACCCTCCTTAAAAGAAATTTCGTCCCAAAACTTAAAATAAGTAGGGAGGAGAAACATCCCACCAGGAAACACTCAACGGGATACACAAGAACCGAAAACTCGTGCCCAATGGCGAAATGTTGTAAACAACGCAAAGAAACATACGACGTGGAAACACGCTCCACGACGTCTATCACAACGCCACAGGCAGAGACATAATAAAACCAACAAGTGAGAAGCGTCATCAAACAGGCAATACAATCAAGTCAATTATCCGAACAATCCCAAAACACAAAGCACCTATTACAAGGAAACACGCACAGTCGAGAGAACAAAAAATAAACACAAAACGATCCACAAGCACAATCACAAATAGTTCGGACTACGCCGAAATACTCAAAAACCACACTAGGCATCTCCGTGTCCCTTCGGAGCAGAGACGCAACCTCGATCCCCGAATCTCTAAGCTACCGACTCGCAATACACGGCTCGGTGACCCACCTGGCCACACTCGAAACAGCTAACTAATGGTGAATGATAATTCTTCGCGGTATGGTCCGCTCGACTACAGTTATGTTGGGATAACAATCCCTGTATCGAGATTGTCAGGACAATCAATCCCTATATCGAAAAGATCATGACAGAATGTTTTGATAAACATGCCAATCCAGCATACTGCAACCAACTGTATTGAAAAGCTGATCAAAAGATATCAACCTGTATCGAATCCATAATACATCTATCATTTCATACAGCATCCAAACAGGACAAGAAGGAATCTTTGCCATTCACTAAGTCAAAGTCCCGTTTGAGAAGATATATTTAAATATTAAAGGATAAAGTATTTAAATATCCAGCCGTCAGAGATCTTCAATCTAGCGCAAAATCCGAATCGTGTTTTATTCAAACACATCATCCCGTTGGAACAGAATCTTGCTCAACAGATTTATATCAACGGATATATTTCAGAAAGCTATATATATCCCCACCCTCTGAAGATCTACAACAGAGATATACACGCAAACTCGCAAACAAACGATCGAATATATATATGCAATTAAAACAAGTGCTTACACGAATATTCAGAGCAAACATATCTCCCAAGGCATTATGCTATTCTGAAAAAGAGATATACAGTGCTCAAAATTGTGAACAACACATCATCAGCTAAAAGCTCAGAAAGTCAAAGCTGTTGTTCAAATATTGTTCTGACCCTTGAACAAACCCATCAACCCTGTATGGACTGAGAATCCTTGCTCTCCCCGAACCGAAGAAGACGAAGCTTCGGAACTGTGTGTGAAGAAGCTAGTCAAGTGAAAGCTCAAACCAATCTGTGTGAATGGTTGAAGGCTAAGATCATTATATCAATCTGTGTGAACGATATATGGATTAGGTTTGATTATAAATACGTAGTTGTGTATGTGGTATTTATAATAAATATTTTTACTCCTGTGTGGAGGACCAGTGGACGTAGAGGGGTTTACCTCGAACCACTTTAATTACTGTGTCAATTACCTTCTGCATTTACTGTTTTATTTGTGATTATCTTTAACTATACATTTCATATCTAGTTGTTGTATTTACAGCAACTTACTTTAACAAGACTTCCGCTATGCACTCAGATTTGAAAACTGTACAGCTTGTTGTTTAAAACACTCTCCAAGCTGTATCATGTATACTTAGTGGCCAACAAGTGGTATCGGAGTGGTTGATTCTAAAAAGAATCAGTCGTATTTTTGATTGAATCAGATCCTTAAATCACTTATTCTTTTAAAACAGTCTTTTTCTTCCTTATATCTTCATATGGATACATATATGATCAATAAAGTTCTTATGTTCTCTATTAATGAATTTGATGATTGGAGAATTAGGATGGAGGCTCATCTTACAGCAATGCACGAAGAGATGATTTTTGTCATACAGGATGGCCCCATAAAGATTATGAAGGTAAATCCAGCCCCAAGGATTGAAGGCCAGGCTCATGCTGAGATGCTTGAGAAAGAGCGCGAACAATGGACTTCTAACGAAAGAAAGCACGCCAACCTCAACAATGTTGCTAAGAACGCGTTATTTATCACTCTTGATAAAGGCACGTTCTCGAAGGTAAAAATCTACAAAACAGCCAAGGAAATCTGGGATAAACTCAAGTTAATTTGTGAGGGAACTGAGCTCTCAAAAGAAAACAAGATTTCAAAATTAACTCAGCAATTTGAATCTTTTGAAATGAAACCAACCGAAACACTTGAGGAACTTGACCTTAGATTCACTGGGATTGTTGGTGAACTTGAAGCATTAGGTAAAATTTATACTCAAAGGGAGAAAAATCGAAAGATTTTCAGATCTCTCCCAGCCCGATGGGACATTAATACCACAGCTATGCGTGTCTTGTAATCTTAGTGAAATATCTGGTTTTGATCTCTTTTCTGACCTTAAAGCATTTGAGTACGATATAGACAGGAGAGAGAAAGCTGAAGAATCTCCCACTAGGACTATAGCCTTAGTCGTTGTATCCAATCAAAGACACAACATGCCGAGCTCATCAAAGCCCATTTATAAGAATGCTGACAGCAACGATGACATCCTGTCGCAAGACGAAATGGCGCTCCTCATGCATAAGTTCAAGAAGTTCATCAAGCAATCGGGAAAGACTCCATACAGGCCCAAGCCTGTACACAAGGTAAGTACTGAAACTTCCTCTGGTGATGCTAACCTATGTTATAATTGCAGGAAACCCGGACATTATGCAAACAAATGTCCTCATACCAAAGTTCAAAGGTTGCCGGAAGCCGACCAACAAGAAAAAGATGAAAGAAGACGTGCTTGGAAAAACAAGCTCAAAGCCCTGATTGGTGAATTAGAAGCCGCCCCCGCTCCATCTAAATCCGAAGAATGTCTTTAGGTAGTCACTGACAGTGATTCATCTGATGATGATTTCGAAGATAAAGCCTGTATGTGCTTTTTGGACAAGGACATTCCGGAAGATGAAGATAGCGATGATGAGGTAAGCTCAACTTCAGCTATTCCCTCCAATGCATCTCATACTTTTGCAAATATGATGAATGAGTTTAAGACCATTCAAATGGCCCATGAGACATTGAAAAATGAAAATATGAAGCTCCAACTTTCTAACTTAGAGCTGAAAGAAGAAAACGACTTGCTGAAAGTAAATTATGAAAATATGTCTGTTGATTGTGAAAATAGCAAAGTCGAATAAGAAAAACTCATGAAGAGCAATCATCAACTTGCTCATGACCTAAGTGAGAGTAAATCTCATAGTGAGAGCAATACAAATGATTTTGTTCTACTTCAAGCCAAAGTAAAAACTCTCGAAAAACGAGAAGGAGAATTTGAGACCATTCTGAAATCTTTCGAGAAATCATCTAAAAGAATGGAAGAAATTCTAAGCACTGGGCAACATGCGTATGATAAAAGTGGCTTAGGATACAACTCATTCTCCAATAAAGGGAAAACTAGTACTGTGTTCATCAGGGGTGTGGAACCCATTCCTGTATTGGAAGAAGTTCCGAGTCCTGTGAAGGAATCCGTTGCACTGCAAATAGCAAAAGCTGCCATTCCGCCACCTCAGTTCTATTCCAGACAGCGGAATCATCAACCATTCAAACCTGTAAGGCGTATCCAACAGCATTCTCCCCGAGCATATCAGCAGCGCCAACAACCGTTCACAAGGAAGGCTGTATCCAAATACCAAAGGCCCGCATGGCAGTACTTTCAGTACAACACGCCTATTGGATACAAGAGCCTCGTCATTCATCGCGACAGCAAGTTTCCACACAGTATCAACAACAGCGTTGGAAATCCAACTGGAGACCCAGAAGGCAAGCTGTTAGGCCGAAGAAAATGGCTCCACCTCCAAGATGGCATTCGTACTGGACTTATAATAACCCTGAATTTTACATGCATAATAATTATAGTGGTTATAGCAACTACGTATATGCCCCACGTAGAAATCGCAATAACGGACCCAAACCTTCCTACAGTAAACCTATTGCTGTCAGGAAAATATAGGTACCTAAGGGCACTAACATCCATGGACCCAACAATCAAAGGGGACCTAAATCTACCTAATTTGTTTGCTATAGGACATTCTGGAGAAGGACATCTGGTACTTCGACAGCGGATGTTCCCGGCACATGACAGGAGATAAAAGCAAGCTATCAGATTTCGTAGAAGGTCGCGGTCCAAAAATGCGCTTTGGTGATAAATCTAAAGGAAGAACAAGAGGGAAGGGAAACCTACTTGTCGGAAAATCCAAAGTCACCGATGTAGCTTATGTTGAAGGCTTATAGTACAATCTACTTAGTATTAGCCAGTTCTGTGAGAAACAGTTCTCGGTGAAATTCTATATAGATCACTGCAGAGTCAAGAACATCCTAACCAGAGAAGTTTTGCTCACAGGAAGCAGATCAGGTAATATGTATATTGCTTACTGGATGCCTACGAGCTCTACAATTCCTTGTTTTGTTTCCAAAGGCACTGCATATCTAAGCTGGCTATGGCACAAAAGGATGTCACACATCAACTTCAAGACTATCAACAAACTCTCGAGATAGGGAATGGTTAGAGGATTGCCAAATTTTTAATTCCAGAAAGACAGCATTTGTGGACCCTGTCAGAAAGGCAAGCAAATCAAAACCACACTGAAAAGAAAATCCTACCTTTCAACCCACAAAGTGTTGGAAATGCTACATATAGATCTCTATGGTCCCGTAGACCCGGTAAGTTTGGGAGGTAAGAAATACTGTCTCGTTATTGTTGATGATTATTCCAGGTATGCTTGGACTATTTTCCTAAGCAAGAAGAAGGAAACAACATCAAAGCTGCCCGAGCACCTGAGAAAGCTTCAAAATGAAAAAGGGTCGAGTATTGTGTCCATTCGTTCCGACAGAGGTGATACAGCACGAATACTCAGCTGCCCGTACACCTCAACAAAATGGTGTTGTCGAGCGAAAGAACAGGATGCTGAAGGAAGCAACAAGGACAATGATTACCGCAAGCAAGTTGCCACAGCGTTTCTAGGGCAAAGCCACCAATACAGCGTGCTACACATAAAACCGTTGTATCATTAACAAGCATCACAACAAAACAGCATACGAGGTATGGAACAACAAAACTCCGTTAGTTTCGTACTTTCACATATTTGGATGCAGATGTTAAGATTTGAACAACGGTAAGGATCAACTTAGAACCTTCGATGAGAAATCGGATGAAGGGATATTTGTAGGATATTCCTCTAATAGCAAAGCTTACAGGATCTTCAATAAAAGGAAGCTAACAATTGAGGAATCAGTTCATGAAGTGTTCGATGAACCTCACCATGATCCTACAGGAGTAGAAGACCTTTCTTAGAACATCCAACAACTTTCCATCATAGATCCACCAACTCCTATCGAACCTGTCGTTGACCTAGAAATCAACCCCGTAGCTGTAAGATCCGACGTAGATGAAGCCGATGCTGTACAAGCTGAAGCCGAAACTACAACAACTCAAGATACAGTACGGGACCCCGAATTAGAACCCGATAGAAGATGGTTGAGAGATCACCTGCAAGAGCTGATCACTAGAAACATTAATGCTGGTGTTTCTACCCGTAGGAGAATACAGAGTACACAAGGGAATGTATTATGTGCGCAAGAAGAACCCAATACTGAGATATCATAATTTCTTGAATGGAAATCTCAATCCGAGCTTAGAAGACTTAATATGTGCACCATTGCTATATTCTTAGCCCAATCACAACCTGTTTCTACCAAAGAAGCTCTCAACAATTCTCATTGGATCACATCTATGGAAGAAGAGATTAACGGTTTTGAAAGAAACAACGTATGATATCTTGTACCCAGACCTATGCATCAATCAGTAATTGGAACCAAATGGGTATTTAGAAACAAGAAGGATAGAAATGGACTCATTATCAGGAATAAATCCTGACTAGTCGCCCAAGGCAACAGACAGGAAGAAGGCATAGACTACGATGAGACATTTGTCCTTGTAGCCATACTAGAAGCCATTAGGATATTTTGAGCCTTTGCCGCCCATAAGAGCTTCATTTTATACCAAATGGACGTCAAAAGTGCATTCCTAAATGGAGACCTCGCTGAAGAAGTATATGTTGAACAACCACCAGGGTTTGTCAATCCAGAAGGCGAAGACCTAGTATACAGGCTAAGAAAAGCACTGTATAGAGTTAAGCAAGCCCCTAGAGCATGGTATGAGACCCTGTCCCAGTATCTAACCAATAATGGATTCGAGAAAGGTGCTGTGGACAAGGCCTTGTTCAAAATACAGGAAGATGATGACCTCCTGATGGTTCAAATCTATGTAGATGATATAATATTTGGTTCAACTAACCTTGTTTTATGTCAAAGGTTCTTTCATCTCATGCAAAGTAAATTTGAAATGAGTATGATGGGAGAACTTAGTTATTTCCTAGGTTTGCAGGCAAAGCAGTTGCCTATAGGGATTTTCATCAACCAGGAAAAATACAGCAAGGAGCTTCTCAACAAATTTGGAATGAATACTTCCAAATCATCGTCAACCCCCGTGAGCACTTCCGTGCAGATTAGTGCTGATGAAGCTGGAAAGCCGGTTGATCAATCACTCTACAAGAAGCTTATTGGCTCACTCCTGTACCTAATGGCTAGCAGGCCCGATATCCAGTTTGCTGTGGGAGTGTGTGCGCGATATCAAGTATCACCTAAAGAATCACACTTCGCAACAGCTAAACGAATCATGAAATACGTCAAAGGAACAGTCGATGTAGAACTGTGGTATCCTAAAGAAGGCGAATTCAATTTAGTTGGCTACAGCGACTCGGATCTCGGAGGTTGCAAGCTAGATAGGAAGAGTACAAGTGGAACTTGTCACTTTCTTAGACCTAGACTTGTATCTTAGTTTAGCAAGAAACAATTGGCAAACTCGCTTTCAACAGCTGAATCAGAATACTATGCTGCTGGTAGTTGCTATATGCAGATCCTTTGGATGCAACATCAGCTGTCAGATTATGGAATTGAAGCCAAAGAAACACCAATTATGTGCGATAGCACGAGTGCAATTGCTATCACTCACAACCCTATATTGCACTCTCGCACCAAGCATATTCACATGAAGCATCACTTCATCAGGAATCATGTTGAGAACAAGGATGTTCGGCTGGAAAAAGTTCATACAGATATCCATTTAGCCGACATCTTCACCAAGCCTCTCGACACAGCAAGATTCTGCATGCTTTGACATGAATTGGGATTGCTATAGCCTAACTCCCTGTAAGTTTTTAATGCTTTTACTCAGCAAATTGAGGGGGAATGCTGTAAGACCCAAGATTACAGTATCCACCGTTAGTTATATGTACACTCAGTCCAACAGAACAGCACTGTAGGAACCAAGTGATATGAATTATCCTACAGCTGACGTGTTCAATAATTAAGGGGGAATACCGTACGACCCAAGAATACAGCATTAATCCGAAAGCTGCTGTATCGAATTGAAACCCGTATGTACCTTTTAAGGGGGAACGCTGTATTTTCGCGGATACAGCACATACAATGGGAAATCAATTATCATGTTATTTAACTTAAAAATATTTTATGTCCACGTGCCATGTTATCATTACAAGCCGCTTGCATTAAATGCTTTACACGACATCTGGACATTGGTATCTTCAAACCGTGATGTTTTCAAATTTTTTTATTAATTGTACACCGCCGTTTCAGGCAATAAGGGTAATTTGAACAGTCAGAAGTGGGACCCGATCCTATTTTAAATTAATTGGATAAGTTGTACCGGTTACACTCAGTCCAATCGTGATCGTCTATTTTAAACAAACAGTTCCCATCCCTTAAATCTGACTTTTCAGTCTCTGAAAACCATTCTTCGCCGCCCATTACAAAAGGACTGAAAATGCCATTTGAGACTCTTTATGCTTTCTGCATACTGTAAGAGTTCTTGAGCATACAACCTACAAGTTTTCTTTGTTTACTGCATTCTTGCTTGAAACCTTTCTAACTTTTCTTCGAGTATCAACAATGGCATCTTCTCAGACCTCTTTCATCTCTCTCAAGAAAACATCCAACATCATCGATGGACGGATCTTCTCCATATCTGTCTTGCTTGAACGTGTTCATGCCGAAGTGGATGACGTCGAATCGATGGAATACGTCATCACTAGGATTAATCAACAAGGCCTCTATCCCCTTGGCAGCCACTCTGCTGAACGATTTGATGTTCATCTAGTTGAGGAGTTCTACCTCAATGCTGCCGTTCGTTTCCTTTCACAGGCCCAGGGAGGACATGTTGCTGACATCACAACCGTTGTTCGTGGAGTTGATATCCGCGTTGACCAAGAGATACTCCAGAATATCTACAGGCTACCTGCTGATGGCATGTTAATGGAAGATCTTGAGACCTTTGGGTCCCAGAAACTGTTAACCGCCTACTATGGCTTGTTCACCGGTTCATCCTCGGTTGAAATGGTTCACACCTCTTGCCATAAGAAAAACTTCTGTTTACCTTTTGTCTACTTACATGATTTCTGTTGGCGTATTATTGAGAACAGAACAGGTGCTTTTGAGATGTGCACCAATCTTAGGTTTAGGATGATGGTTGCAATAATGACCCGTGAGAAGGTCAACTGGTGTCAAATCATCCTCAAACGGTTGTAGGAAGAAGTTTATAAGCCTGCTTCACAGAAGAAATCCTTTGGTCTGCTGTTGAACTACATTCTGACCAAATGCGGTGTCCCGCAAGACGAAAAAGCTAAGAAAATCACTTTTCGCATTTATATGGGAAGCATCAAACCCACCGTCTTCAGGAAAGGACCTCTCATTGCAAACAGGCCCTACGTTCGCAAATTGCCGCTTTCTGCCGATCCAAGGGACGTATCTTCGAAGTCTCATAGTGAGGAGACTTCAAGGAAAAGAAAAAGATCTCACAGCAAAACTCCAGCTACTGTTGAGAAGCCGAAAAGGAAGCTAACGAGGCATTCAAAAGTTAAGACAACAAAAACCTCTTTGGAAGAGATGTATCTTACTATCGATACAGTACATCCCGAGCCTTTGGCGGCTATGACAGATGCTCAGATGTCTTCCAACATACAAGACTCTGGCGAGTCGGCTGCCACTTTGGAGCCAAAAGCTACTTCTCATATACAGGATCCCACTCCCGTTCAGGATCCATCTCCCATCAGGGTACCAACCCCTGTAAGGAATTCCTCTCCAATATAGGATTCCACATCTATAGAGGAACCCATGCCTACAGCGAACCCAGGCGCTGTACGCAGACCCTCCCCGGACACAATCATTCACAAAACCCTACTTTCTGTGCAAATCGAACAGGCTTACGAGCGGTTTCTCCAATGGAAAAGTTACAGACTAGCTCCGTACGAAACCCTGTACAACTGGAGTGAATGGAGTAACAAAGAAAGATTTGTTTTGGAAGTGACGGATGCTCAAGATGTTGTTGTCCTGATCCAATGGGACAACTTATGCGTTAAAGAGCTTATTGAGAGCCATTTGTTTGAAAAAGCCGAATCACGAAAGAAAGGTAAAGCTGAGTCCGTGGAATCTCCCGAAAATCTAAGATCAGATCCCGACTCAGACGATGATGACGATGCCCTTCAGACTGGTCTAATAAAGAGTCGCGAAGAATCTGAATTTCAGATGGGTGTAGGAACTTCAAGTCAACATGAACCACCTCCCCATCAACAAGACTCTATTCCCGACAATGAGAATTCAGCCCCTCATGTCGAGGAGGAACACTCTATTTCGCAACAGGCACCCGAGCCTGTCGCCGCCCAAGTAGAAGAAGAATCCAGCGCCATCCCGCACGAGGAATCAGTCCCTCTGCCGGAGCATGCGGATGCTGAGAGACAGCAGGAGGAATCAGTCCCTCCTATATCCATGTCTTTAGAACCCACTTCAGTACAGGAGGATGCAGCACCCCTGTCGCCGAGCCCGAATCTGATACTCCCGTACCTCAACCGCCTTGGAATCTGATGATGGTATAATACGTGAGGATGTCCAACTCAATTCACGTCCCAATGTGAATTTGAGACGGTTGAACGGAGTTGAGGATTTTGCCCAGCCAGACTCTCCTAGAACTGCCACAAGAAAAGAGCGATTACATGCTCTTGGCCTCCAAACTCTTTTCATCCAGGACGCCGTCAATGTCCTGTACTCTGTGGAAAAAGCTCTTGATTGGCTACACACATCTGCTGTTGAAGAAATGACAGGACTGAAGCACGAAGTCTCCCGAGTGGTAGAAGCCTTCACTGTCTTACCATACGTCTTCAAGCAGGCACTGAGCCAATTGCAAGAAAAACAGGAGCAAATCCTGAGAGAAGAGCAATCAAAGCTACGCATGTCTGAGGCCAAGACAGCATCTGCTCTGATCGAATCCGGTTCCCAACTTCGAGCCCATGACAAGAAAATTCAAGATATGTCGCAGATGCTCTCCTCCCTTGTTGAGAAAATGACTAATATTGAGACGAAACAGGATGCTGCTTTGCAAATCCTAGAATGCCTTGATGAAAAGGTGTCATACCTTGATGGCGCCAAAAAGTGGGAAGAATCGAGGGAAGCTGCTAGGAGAACAAGGTTGGAGCAAGAGAAAAAAATGTTAGCTCCTTTTGAAGACTCCATTACTGCTGATATAGCCCGTATCACATCTCCAAATGTTAGGATATAGGGAGATCGACCAGAATTCCAGGATCCTAAGTATCCTTGGAAAAGCCTAGTTCGAAATCCGCAAGCTATGAACCTCCCGGCCGACCGACAACCTACTGCTGTAGAGATCAAGAACTGGAGGAGAAATGAACTGCTAAGATACTTTGTTGTACTTATCAGAGATTCCTCAATTTTCAATAGATGCAGGACGGTACAGGAAGCCGCAGAGGAGTTCAAGAAGAAGCTGGAAGAAGGAACGCTCCCGCTACAGCTGCAGATGAAGTCAAAACACAAAAATGGTGACTTGGTAACCCATTCAGAGGATTGGATCATAGTCTTTGATAAATCATATGAAGGTCGAGCCTTATATCTGAATCGAGATAGGGAAGCACATCAAAACTGGTGGAAGGGCACCAAGAATGACCCTAAAAATCCATGGAGGCATTCAGACTATAGGAGTTAAAATTTCCTTGTATTATTTTTGTAATCTTATTTTCAGAACAGCAAAATTTTGTACTCTTCATTTCATTATCAATAAAAATTTTGCCTATCTTGAAAGATTACAACTCGTAATCTACTGTGTTATTGTATATTACAAACACTTAAATTTATCCTTGCTGTATTCATATATGAAACCTATCTTAATACATAAGCTGTAAAGAACTTGTCTGCGAACAGTTCATAGTTTAAGTTATATGTATCTAGAGTACAATGTAAGATTGTGTCTGTGTGCCAATCATAAGTTCAAACATGTATCACTCTTTTGATAAAAGCTGAACTTGCCTGCGAGCAGTTCTTAGTATTAGGCTAAATGCTGAAGACCAGATCATTCGAACAGAAGACCAAGAAGTCTGTCCTCCTTCAAGACGCTAAATGTCAAAGTTTTGGCATCATCAAGGATGTTTTGGATAACATCACTTAGCTTTAAAAAGAAGACTTGGAAGGACTTGGCAAATTATTAAAAAAGGGGAAATTGTTGGGATAACAATCCTTGTATCGAGATTGTCAGGACAATCAATCCCTGTATCGAAAAGATCATGACAGAATGTTTTGATAAATATGCCAATCCAGCATACAACGAGCAGCTATATCGAAAAGATGATCAAAAGATATCAACCTGTATCGAAGACTTCTCGTAGCCCCAGCATACAGAATTAATCATACAGCAAAGGAGTCTTATAAAGACTAAGTATGGAAGCTATCTCGCATCGACAATACAGCTATCATTTCATACAGCATCCAAACAGGACAAGAAGGAATCTTTGCCATTCACTAATTCAAAGTACCGTTTGAGAAGATATATTTAAATACTAAAGGATAAAGTATTTAAATATCCCGCCGTCAGAGATCTTCAATCAAGCGCAAAATCCGGATCGTGTTTTATTCAAACACATCATACCGTTGGAACGGAATCTTGCTCAACAGATTTATACCAACGGATATATTTCAGAAAGCTATATATATCCCCAGCCTCTGAAGATCTACAACAGAGATATGCACGCAAACTCGCAAACAAATGATCGAATATATACGCAAGTAAAACAAGTGCTTACACGAATATTTAGAGCAAATATATCTCCTAAGGCATTCTGCTATTCTGAAAGAAGAGATATACAGTGCTCAAAACTGTGAACAACACATCATCAGCTAAAAGCTCAGAAAGTCAAAGCTGTTGTTCAAATATTGTTCTAACCCTTGAACAAACCCATCAGCCTTGTGTGGACTGAGAATCCTTGCTCTTCCCGAACTGTGTGTGATGGACTTGCATTGAAAAAGACGAAGCTTCGGAACTGTGTGTGAAGAAGCCAGTCAAGTGAAAGCTCAAACCAATCTGTGTAAACGGTTGAAGGCTAAGATCATTATATCAATCTGTGTGAATGATATACTGATTAGGTTTGATTATAAATACGTAGTTGTGTACGTAGTATTTATAATAAACATTTTTACTCCTGTGTGGAGGACCAGTGGATGTAGAGGGGTTTACCTCGAACCACTTTAATTACTGTGTCAATTACCTTCTGCATTTACTGTTTTATTTGTGATTATCTTTAACTATACATTTCATATCTAGTTGTTGTATTTACAGCAACTTACTTTAACAAGAGTTCCGCTACGCACTCAGATTTGAAAACCGTACAGCTTGTTGTTTAAGACACTCTCCAAGCTGTATCCTGTATACTTAGTGGCCAACAAGTTATAACATGTCTTCATGCTGCTCACATTACTCACTACAGGGGTACTACTCCTCTGATCCCGCGATCGAGGAACCATCTTGGGATGACGAAATGAAGTCCCATCCTCAGGGGGCCCACTCCCTTAATTTCCTGAAAAGTTCCCAATGGTTTTCTGTTTCTTCGAGTCAGACATATTCTCGGTCGATAATCTGGATAGCTCATAGGATAACGCCCTATTCTGATAATCTCTCAAGGAAGTACAAGTGAGACCTGCCATGTACTGACGAATCTACGGCTTCATCCGCCTACTAAAATGACAGATCTTATCCTTCTCCATCCTTACTTGATCCTGCACAAAGTTGAGCTTTTTGCTAAAATAAATAATAGCTTGAGACAGCAGTACATCTTGCGGTTTAGCCGAAAAGAATTCATTAATCCCCTGGTTTCTGATCGGTTCCGGACAAAACTCATCTCTCATGAATCCCTGGAACTCTGCCTACGTGACAACACGATCTCGGGGCTTAACAGCCTCCCACCAGCTAGCGGCATCCTTGTCGATAAGATACTGAGCGACCGACACCTTACGTTCTTCTGGACAATCAACTACCTGGAATATCTTTTCCAATTGGAAAAGCCAACCATCCCAATCCAATACATCTGCGACACCAGCAAAACGAGGGGGATTCATGTGAACCACTTCTCGAAGCCACTGATTTACGCCAATGTTCTGGGTCACATCTTAATTACGTTGAACTGCTTGAATCAATTGAGTCATCTGTGCAGCTACCTGCTGCAAAATAGTAGCAACACCAATACCAACACCATCACCAGTAGCATGCTCCCGATCACGCATCCGCTCGCCACGACCACGACCTCTGCCCCTCGGCATACTGAATAAGCAACCACTCAGCACAACAGGATATCATAACACACAACACATACAACGATTACCAACATAAAGCAATACACATACAAACATCACAGCAACGACGACATCGTTCATCGATCTCAACTGCTCGAAAAATAACCAGCACACAATTACAAAATATCACAAAACAATCACACATGTACACGATCATACAAACTCAAGCTCTAACAGCTCGCACATGTGCGATAACACGCAAACCACCACGAAACGACAACATTAAATACCAACAACATACCTCTCACAGAGGGTTAACACAACAAATGCATGGCGAATGACTCAATGCTCACACCGCCAATTCAATCACAACTCGGAGGGCTAACACCCTAATGACAATGGTAGCATCATACACACATTCTCGGACTGCAAACAGGAATGATAGGTTTTAAAAACGAAAACCACCTTTTTGAAAACATTTTCGAAACACCAGTTGATCTTGAGTATTACCTTTCAAAAAGTAATACAAACATCGTTATCGAGACTTTGAAAACCATCTTGCGTTTGATAAAAATGATGACACTTTTCTTTTAGTGAAAAACTTTCAGAAATATTCGACCCTCGGGTCCAATCAAACGCGTTTCTAAATTATTGAAAATATTGGTCCTCAAAGTGGAATAATTTTGAAATATATCGTGGCACTAGAAGGCACCTTGAAAGTGCCGCGAGAAAATATTCCATTTTAAAAGTACGTCTCGAAATTTATTTTCTAAGATACTCAAGGTTTTCAAAAATCTATTAGGCTAGAATGCCCAAAACCTCACATGTAACAACATTCATTTACACATCTCATAGCACACGTGTCAAGTCGTTCAAATTCAGCACAATACATGTCTCTTCCCGAAAAACAAACAGTCAACAATCAATTTGCCTAGGATCGGGGAAGCCACTAGTCTCACTCGATGCCTCTAAGGACCCTCCCGAGCTGGCTAGCGAATCAAACTCGTGAATCCAGAGTGAAGTCATAAATTCCCTCGAGGCCTCCTCGGACCCTCCCGAGGTGAGCAAAACACACACAAATACACCACCATTCCGTATTAGGCGCAAAGGCTTCCAAAAACAAAATACTTGCAAAACGAGCAAATCATTTTGAAAATTATTAGCAGGGGACAAAAACAACAGTCGAAAAGACATAAACAACGATACGCTCCTCATATAAACAAAATATGAGAGTCGAATAAACACATATCACGAAACCAAAAATCTACATAAGGATTCCATCACTTAACAAATAATCATACAAGTAATTCGTGTCACACGAGGCACAACACAAAGGAGGGAGATTTACATTCACAGGTCGCACGAAGATGATGATCGCCCCACGATACTAACCACGACCAACCAACTCAGACGACGCATCGCGACACGACTCAGTCAGACAAAATCCAACGAGACAAAACTCAACAAACACCACTTAACCCGACAGCCTAGGTTTCCACAACCTAATCTCCGATACCATTTATGTAACACCCCCAATCCGCTCAGGGATATTACACGTCGTAGAACCTTTCCTCAAGGATCTACCGGACTGGTGACAACATCGAACATCTCAACAATGCCTGTAAGACTAAAATGACTCAGTAGACCGATTTGGTCTTTCAATAAATACGTACAACTTAATCCCAATACATGCCCACGCAGGGGTCAAATACAAAATACTCCCGTACAACGAGGAAAATACTGCAGCGGAAATAAAGTACAACTGAACCAATACAACAATGAACGGGTCCTCATGTGATTAGTATCGATCATGTTTCATCATCCTTCATGTAGAACCTGTGCTATGCTCCCCAAAACCTGAATGCAATACAGACATCCACCCCCCGATTCCTCGGAGGTTAGCAAAATTCCACTATTTTGCTAGTGCAAGTACAAAGTGCAAAATACGAGTCATACAATTCATATTCCAAGAATAACAATAATCAGGAATCCTCAAAGATCCAAACATAACAAAGAATACTTCCCGAGGCAAGAGTTTGAGTAAAACTTTCCAAACTCGAAAGATCACAAATCATGAGAATAATTTGTAAAACGGTTTAAAATACCCTCGGGAGTTTTAACGGAAAACAATTTAGGATTATCGAATCCTTCTCTTTCCAAAATCAACAGGGGTCACAACCCAAAGATTTATTTTCTCGGATAAAAACCAACAACGATTCACAGGGTTCAAAACCCATGTCACGTGTCCTCGACGGACATAAAAATCAGCAAACCATAACCACCCAAGATACGAAATCTCGGTCACACCCAAGGTACTCGACCCGGTCAAACATAACTTGTTGTCTCCTGACCACATGATCGCATGTCATGTGTCACCGTAGGTTCTATATACCACCGTGATCACTTGCCATGTTATCTCACGGTCGGATCAATCACTTGTTGCCTCCTAACCACATGATCGCATGTCATGTGTCACCGTAGGTATCTCGAGGCTCTCACGGTTGGATCAATCACTTGTTGAATCCTGACCACATGATCACATGTTATGTGTCACCGTAGATCCCGCCAATATACACATATTTACACACATAACATAACACGCCAAGGATATCCAAACAATTCACCCAAAGGCAACAAACGCATAGCACAACACAAGTGTCAAATCACAACACACCGAAATGAGATAATATATGTATATATAATATCAAAGCACAACAACAACACCAAGAGTATTCATAGGGTTCACTTTATCATTCACGAAACACACCATTCACAAAACACACGCGTTTTGAAAGTGAGCCCTTAACGAGGCTAAACAGAATCTTTGAAAGTTCATCTCAAACAACCAAACGAACACATTTAGACGATCACCGATCATCATATCTACAAAACAAGAAATGTATGGACAAGGTACTTGTAACACCCCAAATTCACTTAAGGGACGTTACATGTCGTAAAACCTTCACAAGGTCTACCAGGCTAACACATGACTCAAAATTCACAGACAATTCTCATAAGGCATAATAATCATAGTAAAATAGGGGCATGGCCTCGGCCAAAACATTTTAATCGGACATCAAGAAGTATGAGTTAATACGAGTTCATTGCCCACGTAGGGGACTTTAACCAAGATTAAAGAAACCAAATATTATCCAACACCCAAGTAGACATAATAACAAAACATCTAATACAGACTCAAGCCTCATCATCATGTCGGTCCATCCTTTGCATGCGTATCCCGTGCCAGCTCCTCAGTTCGACCAATACCTGAAATGCATAAGATGCATTTCCCCCATTTAAGGGGTTAACATTGGAATAGCTAGTGCAAGTACACAATTACACTACATTATATACAGATACGATTTACACAGTCATCTCATTCAGAAAACATTTGAAAAGCCATATTCTGGAATATCATATTGGCATTCAAAACAGTTTAAGAAATTATCACAATATCAAAAGCATTCATAATTAATAACCCGTGGCCGTACCCCTTAGTATCGACCCCCAGATGCCCCGTCGAACGCTCCAGGTGGGAAACCACTTCCGCGGCCGTACCCCTTAGTATCAGCCCCCAGACTCCCCATCGAACGCTCCGGGTGCAAGTTCAATCACACACACACCCAAGTCCACTTCTGCGGCCATACCCCTTAGTATCGACCCCAAACGTCCCGTCGAACGCTCCGGGTGGAAGGACAAATAACTCACACACCCAAAAGATCATAATTCAGCATTCATACCGAAACCGTAACACACATAACAGAATGTAATACATGTACTTGCCTTGAATACACGACGAAACGGAAACGGTGAAAAGAAGGGGTTCGGTCCGAATAATCTTCAAAAATCCGTTCCTAATACAATAATGATATACAAACAATCTCAATATTGTGAAAACGTAGGAATTCATCCTAATTCTACCCTTTGGAACAATTCACCGGTCACCACGAAGTCATAAACGATTCCAATCTATTAACGATGAAAACCTAGAAGTTTAATCCGATAAACTATATTGAAAGTAAGGGACTACGACTATATAATCACAACCTAACAACCTATTGAAGTTAAATCAGATTCAAATGGTGAAATCATGTCAAAATCCCGAAATTCCCAAAAACTAGGTTCTAACGAAATATACCTCTATTCGGATGGAGAAGGATGACCACGATGATGATAAACCTCACTTGGAACAAAATGATCGATCTACGGAGAAACTCTACGGACTACTCTGCACGAATCGCTCCAAATCGCTCGAAGAACTCCTGTCGCAAGCAAGGGAAAGAAAAAGAAGTGAAATAATGCGTCTGAGGTCAACTCAGGATTTAAACACCTGAAAGTGCATTACGTACGTTAACACAAATGGTTAAAGTACGCTATGAGGTTTACGTACGTAACCTCCCACCAGTTAACGTACGTAAGATCCCGACAGAACATTCTGTACTATCTGCTGAAGGCCATAACGTATGTTACCTGTAAAGCATAACGTACGTTATGCAGGTATCGATAGCGCACGCTAAGAAGCATGCATAACGTGCGTTATGCATGCAGCAGTTCCACACTGCTGAACACCGTTTCCTGCATAGGACGATACAAAGACGGACCGCAACACAAGGACAGAACCAGAAGTGTAAACACGAGGTATCCATAACGACGAAGCTAAGTGCTGAAAGAAAATACAGTTCCGACTATCGGGGAATCCGAAATACAACAAGGAAGATAAAATTTCCTAAACTTCTAGGAAATTACAAAATGGCCCAAACATCCAAAAAATCACGATATGACGTCGGATTAACAATCCAAAACTCACAACATGAGCAACTCAACCATACAAACTTATGGAAAAAGGAAAATAACGAAATCAAATGACTTTTACGAGAATCGAACGTACATGCGATAAAATATAGCTCAAGACGAAAATATGTAAAAACATCTCTGAAACTCGCGGGCCGCTGATGCTCAATCTTAACCTGCTGACAGGTCAAACACTTCGCCACAAACTCGCTAACGTCCGTCTTCAAATTGCTCCACCAGTAGTTACTCCTTACATCCTTGTACATTGTGCTCGTACCAGGATGTATGGAGTAAGGTGTAGTATGAGCTTCACTCAAGATCTTCTGTCTCAACTCAATATCACTCGATACACATAATCTGCCGCGAAATCTCAAAACTCCATCATCCTGAACCACAAATCCAGGGGCTTTCCCCTTCACGTCCTCTCTCAACTGGACTGAAAGTGGATCATCATATTGCCTCACCTTGATATCATCAACCAAGGACGAAGTGATTTCTAACGCACATAAATGGCCCTGAACTCTTTGGACCCAAACCTCAATATCCTGACAAATCAAATCCTGCTGGATCTTTCTTTGAGGCGTAAGTACCTCTAACATCTGTAGCGCCATCGGCTTACGACTCAACGCGTCTGCCACCACATTAGCCTTACCCGGATGGTAAAGAATTTTGAGGTCATAATCTTTAATTAACTCCAACTATCTACGTTGTCTTATATTCAACTCCTTTTGACTGAAGATATATTTCAAACTCTTGTGGTCCGTGTAAATCTTACACGACGACCCATAGAGATAATGCCTCCAGATTTTTAAAGCGAAGACGACTGCTGCTAATTCTAAATCATGCGTAGAGTAGTTTGCTTCGTAAGGTTTCAACTGACGGGACGCATAAGCAATGACTCTATCTCTAAGCATCAAGACACATCTAAGTCCGAGGCCCGAAGCATCACTATAAACCACAAAATCCCCGTTCCCCTGAGGCAAGGCTAGAACGGGTGCAGTAGTCAACCGTCTCTTCAACTCATCAAAACTGTCCTGCCTTTCTGCGGTCCACTCAAACTTCTGAGTCTTTTGAAGTGACTGGGTGAGTGGTCTAGCGATCTTATAAAATCCTTCGATGAATCTACGGTAATAGCCTGCAAGTCCCAGAAAACTCCTCACTTCCTTCACATTTCTCGGCGGTTCCCAAACCATCACTGCCTCTATCTTCTATGGATCTACACGAACTCCCTTCGCTGAAATCACATGCCCGAGGAATATCAATTTCTTGAGCTAAAATTCACACTTAGAGAACTTCGCGTACAGCTGCTCAGCTCTCAAAATATCTAACACAGTCCGGAGACGTAAGACGTGCTCCTCTTGACCCCGGGAATAGATAAGAATGTCGTCGATAAAGACGACTACGAATTTGTCCAGATAGTCAATAAAAACTTTGTTCATCAACTGCATGAACACTGCTGGAGCATTGGTTAGCCCGAACGGCATAACCACAAACTCGTAATGGCCATATCTCATCCGAAAAGAAGCTTTCGGTATATCGCTATCCTGAATCCTCAACTAGTAGTAGCCCGATCGTAAATTAATCTTCGAGAAGACTGTCGCTTCCTGAAGCTGATCAAACAAGTCATCGATCCGGGACAAAGGGTACTTATTTTTGATGGTTAACTTGTTTAATTCTCGATAATAGATGCATAAACGAAACGACCCATCCTTCTTCTTAACAAAAAGCACAGGGGCACCCCAAGACGATGCGCTCGGTCGAATATACCCTTTATCTAGCAGTTATCCCAACTACTTCTTCAATTCTAACATCTCCGACGGTGCCATACGGTACGACGCTCAAGAAAAAGGAGCCGCGTTCGGCTCTAGATCAATAGGGAACTCAACCTCCCACTGCGGTGGTAATCCCTACAAGTCATCCGAAAATACGTCAGGATATTCACTAACAACTGGAATCGACGACATGTCAACTCCACCATTCTCCGTCTTCAAAGTGTAACACCAGTAGCCTATACAGCCCTGGTTCAGAAGTTTTATCGCCTTCAAGGCACTAATCACATTACCCGATCTACCCGGCTTACAACCAAAAAATGTATGCTCTGTGCCATCCTCAGCCACTATCGAGATAATACGAGTCCGATAGTTCATGATGGCACCATGACGATCCAACCAATCGTCTTCGAGGATCAAATCATCGCCATTAAGGTCTACAACAATGAGATTCGAGGGCCAATCCCAGCTCCCGATCCTCACTGGGCAATCCCTAACATTCCCGTTCCTAACCATACGATCCCCACTAGGTATACCCACTACAAACGGTTCACACTCGAACAAGCAGTCAACACCAATACGACACACACAATCCGAAGCAATAAAAGACTGGGTAGCACCTGAATCAAAAAGCACCGAAACTGGATGAGAAAGGATCTGAGTGGTACCTGATGCCACCGGAACATCTGCCTCCTCCGTGCGCCTCATCTGATATAACCGAGGATGGATTGAGCCCGAATTAGATACAGCTCGGCAGTCCGGTTGACCCCGAACCCTACCACGGCCCGAACTCTGAGGAACCGGAGTGACTGGACTCTTCTGATCGATGCTAAGCTCCTTCTGAACGGCAGTGGTATTCAGAGCTCTGGAGGCTCTGGTAGCCCTCTCTCAATAAGTCGCCTAGTGCCCGGTCTATCCGCAAGTAAAGCAAGTAACTAAAGGAAATGGGCAATCCTTCATCAAATTCCCAGTTAAAACAAACTCTGCCGCCAGATGCAACAGACTGGACTGAACGGTTAATCTGAGATCCACCGGCCTGATGAAATGGCCTCTTCCCAGACGAAGGATCAGACTGAGATTTTGAAAATCAACCACTCTTGCCGGCTGAAAAACTGCCAGCTGTCTTCTGTTTCTTGGCCTCGGAACCCAACTCTGATTCCAGGACAGCCATCTCGATCGCTAGGGTGCGATCCTGGTATTCCTTCAAGGTGTCACACATGAACGGTTCCATACTCTGCCTGATATGCGGCTTCATGCGCATATTGAAATAACAGATTTTATCTGTAGCGACCACTTTTCTAAAATATAATTCTTCTAATTTTAAGAAGAGTAAATAAAAATTTTGCAGCGGAAATACATTTTTAAGAAAATAAACTTAATAATCGCAAGTAATAATCCCAAGTCACCATTAAATAAAAACATAATTTGACGTTAAAATAAAACAAATGGAACAATTGTTCATAAAGCGTAGCTTGGGGAAAATAATAGTAAATAAATAAATAACAACTCATGAAGCTTGATCATCCCACACTCATGCGCATGCCACATCGAGCTCCTCAACCTGAAAGGGGGTAAATAGTGGGGTGAGCTTCCAACTCGGTCAGTGTGGAGAGTACGCAATATGTCTATGTTAATTACTAAATATATTAGCAAGTATCAACAACATGACTGATAAATTCTGAAGCCGGTCGGCTAGCCCGAAGGCTTTATGCACAATTAAGTGCTTCTGACTGATTTGCACATTTAAGTGCTTCTGACTGATTGCGCATTTAAGTGCTTCTGACTGATTACACATTTAAGTGCTTCTGACTGATTTCACGTGCACATACGAGATAATATATAAAGCAATTAAAATAAACAAAAGCGTAATAAATCCCCACACCTGGATAAAATGCAGTTCTTGACTTGAATATGATGAAGATGTTTGACTCGATAATTCTAGGCCCGTAAATCCTTGTTATTATCTACAAATATTAATAATAATATATTATTATTATAATTTATAAATAAATAATAACTGGAAATAAAGTACGAGGCAAATATCAAAATTGAATTATTAATATTAATGAATACAATCATTATTTTAATGGCTCAGATAAAAAAAAGGACTGGATTTTAATTATTGAAAAGTTGATTGAAGTAAAATTGAAGGGAATAAATATTTAAGGACTGAAATTGAAGGAATTATAAAGCTAACTGGGGTTAATTCGTAACAATTAAGTATCTGGGGGTCTGAAATTGATAGGCTGAAAAAAAAACGGGACTAGATCGAAACATCTAGAAATCTGAGGGTTAAATTGAATAACCCTAAGAACTATAGGGTATATAAACCCTCCTGGAAATGTTTCAGCCGACACCCTCACCCTCATTTCCTATCTCCCGTAAAACTCCTCCCTTCTCTCTCTCTCTCTCTCTCTCTCTCATTTCTTCCCATCTCAGCCTCTCTCTCCCTCTCATAATTCCTCACACACACACAAATTCACCCTCACACATGCACACAAACACACAGTCTGACGCACACACACACGAAGCCACCCATAGAGACACTCGAATCGGCCAAAATCGTGCAGAAATCGGAGCAAAGCGGTGGTGGTGCGGCGGACTGGTGATGGTCGGCGACGGAAGCAGCGCGCGGTGCACGGCGGAATAGGGCTGGGTTCGTACGGCCTGGTGGGGGTTCACCTGACTCGTCGGGAATTGTGAGGCGGCATCGCGATTTGGAAGGGAGGAAATTGGGCGGCGGCGACAGGCTGGGTTGGTCGCGGTCAGGAAATTTATCCCAGGTTTTTTTTTTTGAGTTATGATTTGAAAAAGAACATGGTTTGAGTTTTTGATTTGAATTCTGGTTGTAGGATGACTCCCTTGAGATTATTGAGTTTCTGATTTGAGGTTGGAACTGGGTTTTGACGATTTAAACTTTTGCAGTAGGAAGGAACTAAAGCTCTAACATCAATTGTATGAAGAAGAGGCAGAGGTCGAAGGTTTACCTTTCCTGGTGAAGATTTGGCTGCTGAAGGGTTGGAACGGCCTTGAACGATTGTAGGAAAAGAAAAAAAATTCCGAAAAATATTTGTGAACTGGAGTTTGCTATGACAGAGAATTATTCCGAGTTTTAATTTATATTGTATTGAAATGATTTCAAAGGATTCTTATTTATTTGTGTTAATTATGACACTTGTTTGAGAATTTATTTCCAATTAAATGTGTTATTTGAGAGGTTACAAATGAATGAATGAAAATGGAAGCCAAAACGTTTCTCCTGGAGGAGTTTGCTGTGACAGAGAATTATTCCGAGTTTTAATTTATATTGTATTGAAATGATTTCAAAGGATTCTTATTTATTTGTGTTAATTATGACAATTGTTTGAGAATTTATTTCCAATTAAATGTGTTATTTGAGAGGTTACAAATGAATGAATGAAAATGGAAGCCAAAACGTTTCTCCTGGAGAAACAAATAGTTATTGGACTAAGATGATAATTGGGCTGAAAATAGATATTTGTTAATTGGGCCACTAAATTAATTATAGGATTTGGTCCGAATATTAAATAATAATAATAATATTACTTTTAATAATAATAAATAATAGAGATAATATTAGTAATAATAGTAACAATAAATAATAAATAATATTATTATTTATCTTGTAAAATCTTTTAGGTAACGATTAATATCGCTTAAAATTTGACTTGGGCCTAGAAATGACAACATGAAACACGATGAAATAAAACGAGAAATGACACGACATGAAATACATGACTGGATATGAATTAAATGACAAAATGAATTTGCATGATAATGAATTAAACGATAAATTATTCGGGCATTAATTTAATAAAATTGAATATAATTTCTGTAATTCACAATAAATGTATATGTGAAATCGGGGCGTTACATTATCGGCCTCAGTCATCACCTGATCTTTCACGAATCCCAATTGTTGATTATAAGAGATGATGGCCTGAGAAATCGGCACATCCTGAGGTTTGGCAGTGAAGAATTCCACAATCCTGCATTCTTTGACTGGCGGTGGACAATACTCTTCTTCCATAGCAGTCTTAAATTCCTCCCAAGTGGCTGGGCGGTCTCTGGCGCCATGGCCTCCCACCATTCCGCAGCTTCCTTATCCAGGAGGTATTGAGCAATATGTACCCTCCTGTCATCGGGACAAGCTACAGCATCGAAAGTTCTGCCCAACTGAAAAAGCCAATTCTCCCAACCGAGGGAGTCAGAAGATCCAGTGAAACGAGGAGGGTGTATCTTAGTCACCTTCTGAAGCCACTTACTAGCTTCATCCTCAGGAGTCGGGGGCGGATTCTGTGTCCACCCCGAGCTATCTGGGCAAGCTGAGCTACCAACTGCTGAAGCACAGCAGTAGCTCCCATGTCGGCATTACTCCCCGACGGCTGATCTTGGCTGACTGACAAATTTTGCTGCCTGTCAGAACTCAGAGGTAGAGTGCTCGGCACTGAATCAGAGGCCGGACCTGCAGAGGACTGAGAAAGCGGAGCTTCCTCATTATCTGCACCACGACCACGGCCTCGGCCGCGCCCCCTAACTGGTCTACCGCGACCTCTCAACATACTGAAGAAAAAATATGAAAGGAACAAGATCAGAAAAATTCATAGTTTGCAAGGTCGGTACCACAATTCATAATTCCAAACAACACAAGGAAATGAATTACAGAAATATAAGAGTTCGAGGAGACTTACATCCACGGGTCGCACGAAGAGATGGTAGCACGATGATATTAGTCTCAACAACTGACTCTAACGACACGACTGACAGACCCAAAATTAACCAACAGCCTAGGCATTCATAACCTAAGGCTCTGATACCATAAATGTAACACCACAAATTCATTTAAGGGACGTTACATGCCGTAAAACCTTCACAAGGTCTACCAGGCTAACACATGACTCAAAATTCACAGACAATTGTCATAACACATAATAATCATAGTAAAATAGGGTTGTGGCCTCGGCCAAAACATTTTAATCGGACATCAAGAAGTATGAGTTAATACGAGTTCATTGCCCACGCAGGGGACTTTAACCAAGATTAAAGAAACCAAATAATATCCAACACCCAAGTAGACATAATAACAAAACATCTAATACAGACTCGAGCCTCATCATTATGCCGGTCCATCTTTTGCATGCGTATCCCGTGCCAGCTCCTCAGCTCGACCAATACCTGAAATGCATAAGACACATCATTCGAATAGCTAGTGCAAGTACACAATTACACTACATTATATATAGATACGATTTACACAGTCATCTCATTCAGAAAACATTTGAAAAGCCATATTCCGGAATATCACATTGGCATTCAAAACAGTTTAAGAAATTATCACAATATCACAAACATTCACAACTGGTAAACCGTGGCCGTACCCCTTTGTATCGACCCCCAGATGCCCCGTCGAACGCTCTGGGTGGGACACCATTTCTGCGGTCGTACCCCTTAGTATCGGCCCCCAGACGCCCCGTCGAATGCTCTGGGTGGAAGTTCAATCACACATGCACCTAAGTCCACTTCCGCGGCCATACCCCTTAGTATCGACCCCCAGACTGTAACACCCCCGATATATTCAGGAATATTACAGCGCCGTAAGTCCTTTACATAAAAATTTACAAGGCTAAAGAAATGAAAAGACAATAACAGATACCAACATATGAAAGTAACTGAAATAAAATACAACAGTTCTGGGCCAATACCGAGAATACAATATCCGAAGGAAGAATATTAATACATCACCAAAATCAATCAACACAAAAGACGACGTACTCGAGTACTTATTAAAAACAACACAAACAACAGAGAATTAAACCCGGCCGGAACATCACTCTGCACCCTCGTCATGCAGCTCCAGTGGTTGTTTCCCTGTTCTCCTGGATCCTGAACATAAAAAATGTTTACCCCCGAAGGGGTTAGCACAACGATGCTAGTACAAGTACGATAATCATACAACAATGATTAAATCAACAATAATCATGACAAGTTTCTCCAACGAGAAATAATAACAACACATATCACATCATAACAGTCTGAACATACTCATGGTATTCCAACGATCCAGCGCACCTTGACCAACGGGATCAGTTTGTTCCTCAATTGCTTAACTTGACTCTCGAGTATCCTGATCGGTCTCTTTTCAAATGTGCCATCTTGAGCGACTTCGATCTCGCCGAAATCAATGACATGACTAGGATCTGGTATATATCTTCGTAACTGGGATATGTGGAACACGTTATGAACATGGCTCAATGACGGCGGTAATGCCAGTCTGTATGCCAACTCTCCAACTCTCTCAAGAATCTCGAATGGTCCGATATATCTCGGACTCAACTTCCCCTTTCTTTCAAAACGAAAGATTCCCCGAGTAGGAGAAACCTTTAAAAATACGTGATACCCAGTACTAAACTCCAATGGGTGACGGCGTACGTCTGCGTAATATTTCTGTCGACTCTGGGCGATCAATAGCCTTTCGAGAATCAAGGCTATCTTCTCTCGTGTCTGTACAATAAACTCTGGTTCTGTTCCGAACAAGTCTAATGAATCGTCCCAGTATAGGGGCGATCTGCATCTCCTCCCATATAATGTCTCAAACGGTGCCATCTTAATGGAAGCATGCCAACTATTGTTGTAGGTGAATTCAATCAACGGTAGATGAACTTCCCAGTCAGCTGACCAATCTAAGGCACAAGCCCTCAGCGTGTCTTCCACCATTTGAATAGTCCTCTCGGATTGTCCGTCTGTCTGTGGGTGATAAGCTGTGCTGAAGTTCAATTCGGTCCCCAAGGCCTTATAAACTGCTTTCCAAAAATGAGACAGAAAATGACCGTCTCGGTCAGAAATAATGGTCTTTGGCGTATCATGCAATTGAACTATATCTGCAATAAACACTCGTGCCAACTTCTCTGGTCCCCACGTGTCCTTAATTCCTAGGAAATGAGCTGATTTGGTTAAACGGTCAACTATCACCCAAATCATGTTCATTCCTGTCTTGGTTCTCGGCATATTAGTGATGAAGTCCATCGATATGTCCTCCCACTTCCATTCAGGAATCGGGAGCGGCTTCAACATTCCGGCAGGTCGTTGATGCTCGATCTTAACCTGCTGACAAACCAAACATTTTGAGACGAAATCGGCTAAGTCTTTCTTCATGTTGCCCCACCAGAAATTCTACTTCAGATCATTATACATCTTACTGGTGCCCGGGTGGATAGAATAGGCGTTCTGTGAGCTTCCTTCAGAATTGTTTGCTTCAAAACATCAACATCGGGAACACAAAGTCGGCTCTGGAATCTCAATACTCCATCATCATGAATTACAAATCCTGGGGCTTTTCCCTTGCTCACTTCATCGCCTAACCGAATTATCAGAAGATCATCCAATTGCTTAGATTTGATTTCTTCGGTTGACGATGAAGTTATTTCCATCACATACAGTTGTCCTTGGACTCTTTGCAACCATACTCCAATTCATTCGCGAATCAATTCCCATTGAATGCTGGGCTGGGAGGTCAGAGTCTCCAGCATTTGAATAGAAACAGGCTTACGGCTAAGTGCATCGGCCACTACATTTGCTTTGCCTGGATGATAAAGAATCTCCAAGTCGTAGTCCTTAATCAGTTCCAGCCATCTCCTTTGCCGCATGTTCAACTCTTCTGACTAAAGATGTATTTGAGACTCTTGTGATCCGTAAATATTTGACAGTGAGTCCCGTACAGGTAATGTCTCCAGATTTTCAAAGAAAAAACTACTGCTGCTAGTTCCAAATCATGCGTTGGGTAATTTACTTCATAAGGTTTTAGCTGTCGTGATGCATAGACGATCACCTTCTAATTTTGCATCAATACACACCCAAGACCTTGGTTCAAAGCGTCACTGTAAACTATGAATCCCCTAGTTCCCTGTGAGAGTGCTAAAATCGGTGCCGTCGTTAATCTCTTCTTCAATTTATCAAAGCTAATCTGGCACATCTCGTTCCATTCAAACTTTTGGGCCTTCTGAAGTAATCGAGTAAGTGGGCGGGAAATTTTGGAAAACCCTTCCATGAATCGATGATAATACCCAACAAGTCCTAAGAAACTCTGGAGTTCTTTCACGTTCTTAGGAGACTTCGAATCCATAACTGCTTCGATTTTCTGGGGATCTACTCGGACTCCTTCTGCTGATACTACATGACCGAGGAACATTACTTACTTTATCGAAAATTCACACTTACAAAGCTTAGCGTACAATTGCTCATTTCTCAGAAGGTCTAAAACGATCCGCAGATGTTGTGCATGCTCTTCCGGGCTCTTGGAATAAACCAGAATATCATCAATAAATACGACCACAAATTTGTCCAAATACTCTATGAACACTCGGTTCATCAATTGCATGAATACAACAGGTGCGTTAGTGAGACCAAACGGCATCACTACAAACTCATAGTGTCCGTAGCGAGTTCTGAACGCTGATTTTGGAACATCGGATTCCTTAATCCTCAACGGATGATATCCCGACCTCAAATCGATCTTGGAAAACACTGTCGCTCCTTGCATCTGGTCAAATAAATCATCAATCCATGGCAACGAATACTTGTTCTTGATTGTCATCTTGTTCATCTCTCGATAGTCAATACACAATCGAAGCGATCCATCCTTCTTCCTAACGAAAAGAACTGGTGCACCCCAGGGTGAAACCTTAGCCGAATATAGCCTTTGTCCAGTAACTCTTCCAGTTGCTTCTTCAATTCATACATCTCAGTAAGTGACATACGATATGGCGCCTTAGAAATTGGTGTAGCTCCTCGTTCCAGCTCGATGGTGAATTCTACATGCCGTCATGGAGGTAGTCCAGGTAATTCGTCAGGAAACACATCCGGAAACTCGTTCACAACAGGAATGGATGAGAGTTCTACTTTTCCATCTTCTTTCTTCATTGCGTAGCACAGTATCTGGTACAGCCCTGTTTCAACAATTTGACAGCTTTCATCGCCTTGATCATCTTTCCTAAGCTTCCTGGTTTTCATCCTTCAAACAGTATTTTGGAACCATCGTCCGCTATCACCGAGATATTTATCTTTCGGTATCTTACAATAGCTCTATATCGATTAAGTCAATCATCTCCGAGTATCAGGTCGTCTCCTTGCATCTCTATCACAATCAGATTTGAGGGCCACTCTCTGCCTCCAAATGATACAGGGAAATCTCTAGTTTCTAAGTTTCCCACAATCCTCTCTCCACTCGGTAAACCCACAACATAAGGCTCACAATTATGAAAACCAGAAATATTCAAACGATTTACACAAGACAAGGATATAAATGAATGCCTAGCTCCTGTATCGAATAAAACGCTAACTGGCTGTGAAAGGATCTGAACAGTACCTGATGCGACAGCAGCATCCTGATCGTCTGCCCTGCTCATCTCGTACAAACATGGGGGAGCGGATCCGACACTCAAGGCTCCCTTGCGGTCGAATTGTCCTATGCCTCGACCTCGATAGAAATTTTAGGGCAGCTGAACAATCTATTGCGTTTGCTGAATACTTGCTTCCTTCTGAGTTGGCTGTGATGTATGGGTTCCATTAAACTTTGTGGCATCCTTGCAAAACATCGCACGGTCCCCTTACTGTCCGCAACCAAAACATGTAATTGGAGTACGGAAACAATCACGCCAAAGGTGGCCTGGGCGACCACAGTTAAACCACTTCCTAGTTGTATCCGTCGTGGCTGATACTGCTCCAGAGTTCTTTCCACTCTTAGATGGGTGCGGAGGTTTCTTGAATGAATGAATGGATGACTGGGCCTTGCGGGGCCCATTGCTCTTGTGCTCTGTGAAACTACCAGAGACTTTCTGCTTCTTGGATTCTGCAAACTTCTCCATTGTTGCTTCTTTGATTTCATACGCCAATGCTTTATCCTGATATTGACGGAGAGTGGTACATTCAAAACTGGACATGTACCTCTGGGTCTCTGGTTTCATTCTCATATCAAAATGGATCATCATTTCCGCGTCTGTTTTGACTAGGTGTCGAACAAACGCCATCTGCTGATTAAACATTTTAATTGTCTGGGATACTGGCTCGTCTGATTGCTGTGTGGAGAAAAATTCCCGAACTTTGGCTTCCCTCACAGGATGAGGGAAGTACTGAGCTTCCATCATCAACTTAAATTCTATCGAGTCAGCATCATGATCTACAGGCCGGATGGCTTCCCACAACTCGGACGCTTCCCCTATCACAAAGTACTGAGCAATAGAGGCTCTCTGGTCGTCTGGGAAATTAATCCCAGCAAAATTTTTCTCCAATTACTTCAACCAATGATCCCATGTGGGATTCTCAAAAAACCCGTCGAATTTAGGTGGTTGCATCTTCGCCACCTCTTACAGCCATCGGTCACTTCGATTTCCCATGTCTAGGATACCTTGCTGTCGATCTCCCTGTTGTAATCATATTGTCACCTGCATTTGGTCCACGACCTGCACGAACTGAGTCATCTGGTTAACCAACTGACGAAGAATTTCGGGCACAACAGGTTCTGGTTCATTGTTAATAGATCTTTGTGGCTCGCCTGAGCTGTGGTTGGCCTGATTAGAAGGCGAAGCTTCTCTTTCAGCATTCCTTCGTCCGCGTCCGCGACCACGTCCACATCCACCTCTCAACATATTGTAAGCATAAATACTCAATATACAGGGAACAATATCGTTCAAATATTCAAGTATAAAGAGGTATAACAGGTAAAGGACGAGATAGAGTTTAGGAACTTACAACCACTATTCGCACGAAGACGTAGGCAGTACAATAATGTTTTTCACGGCCGGTTACCTCAAAAGACATATATGACCCCGTGGCCGTACCCCTTTGTATCGATTCCCAGACTCCCCGTCGAACGCTCCGGGTGGGAAACCACTTCTGCGGTCGTACCCCTTAGTATCGGCCCCCAGACGCCCCGTCGAACGCTCCAGGTGGAAGTTCAATCACACACGCACCCAAGTCCACTTCCGCGGCCATACCCCTTAGTATCGACCCCCAGACTGTAACACCCCCGATATATTCAAGAATTTTACAGCGCCGTAAATCCTTTACATAAAAATTTACAAGGCTGAAGAAATGAAAATACAATAATAGATACCAACATATGAAAGTAACTGAAATAAAATACAACAGTTCTGGTCCAATACCGAGAATACAATATCCGAAGGAAGAATATTAATACATCACCAAAATCAATCAACACAAACGACGACGTACTCGAGTACTTATTAAAAACAACACAAACAACAAATAATTAAACCCGGCCGGAACATCACTCTGCACCCTCGTCGTCATGCAGCTCTAGTGGTTGTTTCCGTGTTTTCCTGGATCCTGAACATAAACAAATATTCACCCCCGAAGGGTTAGCACAACGATGCTAGTACAAGTACAATAATCATACAACAATGATTAAATCAACAATAATCTTGACAAGTTTCTCCAACGAGAAATAATAACAACACATATCACATCATAACAGTCTCAACATACTCATGGTATTCCAACGATCCAGCGCACACAGCTATAGATTCCTATGATGATCCCGTCGGACCAAAGCATGGTGGAACTACCTGTCCAACGATCTAGCGCACACAGCTATAGATTTCCCATGATGATTCTCGTCGAATCAACGCATGGTGGACAATTAATCACAACACATGTACACAATACAATCATACCGTAACCGACATAGTACAAACAATTCAAATTAAAGTACTTGCCTCGATTCGATGACAATAATAAAACTCCCATGAATATCAAAACACTCGAAGGTCGCCCCCTTCGATCAGTCACGCTGCTAAGCTCGAACCTTAACAAAAGAGGTAATATAGAATTCATCTCATGTCGAACGAACATCTAACAATCCAAATTACGGTCGAAAGTTCATAAAACATAACCTGTTTGACCTGCTTAACGTAAGTTTCGTACCCTTGGTAGCATACGTTAATCCTACACGTTAGCGTACGTAAGGTACGAAGTCTAGCGTACGCTAACCATGTATCGACAGTCCCTTACTTATCAGTCGACTGACTCGTCTGATGATATAACGTACGTTACGTACCAAACGTAGCATACGTTATCTATGTCCGATAGCGTACGTAAGCTTCATAGCTTAGCGTACGCAAGACATACATATGACAGTTTCTCACTGGGCAGACGACTGTCTCAATTTGTGATGAAGCTTACGAAATCCTCAGTGATTAACGTACGTTATCCCCATACATAACATGCTCATACAATTATGAATGATCTCACGGATTGAAACATCTTCGAAATTCAAGGATACGTATATCATCAAAACACCATATTCAATTTCGATTACAATTCTCGTGTGAAGTTCGGTGATCTAAGGTTGATGCGCTAGATTCCAATATCATCATTACATTCGGACTTCATTTTAAAGATGAACTAACAAATCCAACTTATAGGAAATGATACAACCTTTGATGATTCGTTCTTAAGTCCGTTTAACAAAAGTGATATCAACTCCAAATCTACGATCAATATGGCAACACTATTCAATATGGATAATCAATCTCAGAACATTACTCTCATCATTTGACGTAATAGGATTCCAACTATGATGTTTTCAACAATAATATCCTATGCATAATCGTCCCAACTTCTAAACATGCTGTTTGGTTGAATAATTCATCAATGGAACCTAATATCTTGATAGCATGATCATCATATCCTTAAAAACACGAATCCAAGGTTGGAGATAGTATTAGCATACCTTAAGATGAAGAAAACACCGAGACAATAGGTAGAATCCAACTCCGATTGCTTGTGTGTCAATCCAAAATGATTCTCCACTTCAATGATCAAGTATAAATAATCTCCAATCTTCAATGATCAATAAAAGGTGTTCTAAAGGTGTATAAGGTGGCTGGGATCTCTCTGGGCACGACGTGTGTTGAAAACCAGGTGAAAGAAACGAATGAAATGAATTGGGGTGATGTCTTATTCAAAATTTTCTGACCTTAACGTACGTTAGCCTTCATGCATAACGTACGGTAGTCTCTTAGCGCACGCTACCCAATAAACTTAGTGTACGCTATCATCACCAATAGTTAACTATTCTCATTCTGTACTCGATTACGTACGCTACACCATCAGGTTACGTACGTAAGAATCACCCATTAGCATACACTAGACACATTCCTTAGCATACGTTAACAATCGTTGACTTCAAAAGTGTCCAAGTTCATCCGCGGGAATCTTATCCGGACCCATGTCCGGCTGGCACATGTGCTATCCGTCCAGCTCAATTTTTGACTGCCTAACGTACGCTACACTTCATTCGTAGCGTACACTAGTTTTGGCAGGTAACGTACGTTAAGCTACATTCTTAGCGTACGTTATCACATATTTGCATGAGAAAATTTACATGTTGTTATAATCATACACACGGATACAAATACTAGAAATATCATACTTAGATTATCGATATCACCAATCCAATTAATACAAGGTCCAATTACAGAGGAAATACTCAATACTTAATCCGGATATTGCACAAACATCCCGTCGAACGCTCTGGGTGGAAGGACAAATAACTCACACACCCAAAAGATCATAATTCATCATTCATACCGAAACCGTAACACACATAATAGAATGTAATACATGTACTTGCCTTGAATACATGACGAGACGGAAATGGTGAAAGGAAGGGGTTCGGTCCGAATAATCTTCACAAATCCATTCATAATACAATAATGATATACAAACAATCTCAATATTGCGGAAACGTAGAAATTCATCCTAATTCTACCCGTTGGAACAATTCGCCGGTCACTACGAAGTCATAAACGATTCCAATCTATTAACGGTGAAAACATAGAAGTTTAATCCGATAAACTATATTGAAAGTAAGGGACTACGACTATATAATCACAATATAACAACCTATCGAAGTTAAATCGGATTCAAAGGGTGAAATCATGTCAAAATCCCGAAATCCCCAAAAACTAGGGTTCTAACAAAATACACCTCGATTCGGACGGAGAAGGATGACCACGATGATGATAAACCTCACTTGAAATAAAGTGATCGATCTACGGAGAAACTCTACGGACTGATCTGCACGAATCGCTCCAAATCGCCCGAAGAACTCCCGTCGCGAGCAAGGGAAAGAAAAAGAAGTGAAATAATGCGTCTGAGGTCAACTCAGGATTTAAAAACCTGACAGTGCGTTACGTACGTTAATATAAATGGTTAACGTACGCTATGAGGATTACGTACGTAACCTCCCACCAGTTAACGTATGTAAGAGCCCGGCAGAACATTCTGTACTATCTGATGAAGGCTATAATGTACATTACCCATAAAGAATAATGTACGTTATGTAGGTATCGATAGCGCACGCTAAGAAGCATGCATAACGTGCGTTATGCATGCAGCGGTTCCACACTGCTGAACACCGTTTCCTGCACAGGACGATACAAAGACGGAACGCAACACAAGGACAGAACCAGAAGTGTAAACACGAGGTATCTATAACGACGAAGCTAAGTGCTGAAAGAAAATACACTTCCGACTATCGGGGAATCTGAAATACAACAAGGAAGATAAAATTCCCTAAACTTCTAGGAAAATACAAAATAGCCCAAACGTCCGAAAAATCATGATACGACATCGGATTAACAATCCGAAACTCACAACATGAGCAACTCAACCATACGAACTCATAGAAAAAGGAAAATAACGAAATCGAACGAGTTTTACGAGAATCAAATGTACATGCGATAAAACATAGCTCAAGACGAAAATACGTAAAAACATCTCCGAAACTCGTCCAACTGGAAAAATTCCAAGAACAAAATAGATTCAGAATACCAAAACAGTCACAAGCGAGTCGTCCGAAATGAACACACACCAAAAACAGAAATTACCAAAAATAGAAAGTACGGATATTACAGTACTTGCCTCGAATAACCACAAACGCGGAGAATCGACCGAAATAGGTTGGCACGAACCGACTATGAACCCGCCGACTCCTCCGAACGCCAACTCGCGACAATAAACTATGAAGGACAATAACAACGATGAAAATGAATTCCATAGCACGACTCAAAGCCGCTGAGTTGAAGGAACAAACGATAAAAGTTCAAGGGTTTCCCCCAAAATGGCCAAGAACACGAATCGACCGACCAAAACATGAAAACAAAATTCTAAACCGGAATATGGATATTCAATCCATAGGATATGTTTGACAACATCATTTAAACACAATCGATTGATCAAAATCAGATGGAAAATGAGATCAAGAACAAAACTCCCCAAAAAAAAACTCTAGGGATTCAAGAAAAATACCTTGATTCGGCGAAGAACAATAGATTATATGATGTTATAATCACCTAGGATGCTCCAAAACACCTTTGGATTGAGCAAAATTGGCCAAGATCGCGATCCCTAGTCGCCCTTGGCTCAACCCCGCGGAAAGGAGGAGAAATGAGGTGGAAATGATGTATCACGACTGCTGTCCTGTTTATATACACTGGACAGCTTAGCATGCGCTAATCTTTAAGATTAGCGTGCACTATCGAGGCACCGAAGTAAAACTCCCTGACCAAAAATACATTGTTAGCGTGCGCTAACCACAAGTGTTAGCGTGCGCTAACAGGACCTTCAGACCCAGTCCAGTAGCTCCTGGACTGCCCTGAACTACCTGGTAGCGCGCACTATCCTCACCCTAGCATGCGCTACTAATGCACTCTAGCACGCGCTATGATACTAAACAGCGTGCGCTGATCAACGTCTGACCCAGACCAGTAGCCTCTAGACTGTTTCTGCACCACCAGTTAGCGCGCGCTACCACACCCGTAGCATTCGCTAACAACCGCACCATAGCGCACGCTAACCAATAAGTGTAGCATGAACTAACGACTCAGAAGGACAGCAACAGTACTCTCGGAAATGGGTACGACGATGAATACCCACAACTTTGGAAAATTACAAAACGGTCCCAAATGTCCGAAAAATCACGATACGAAAACGAATAATTAATCCAAAGCTCACAACATGTATAACAATATTAAATGAACTTACGGGGAATATGAAACAACAATTTCGACTGAGATTCGCAAGAATCGAACCCAAATGTGGGAAAATCACCTAAGAACACGGAACTCAACAAAATGACACTGAAACGAACTCGAACGTCAAAAAGTGAAGAATTAAATATTCTCAGAATGACGAAATGTTCACAAGTGAGCCGTTAAAATGGACTCCTGCTAAAAAAAAGAAATTTACCGAAAATCGAAAATCGCGGATATTACAGCTGGAACTTGAAGAATCTGGGTCACGTTGTTTTTACTGTTAGGAATATGCCCTCGAATGCCACTAAGAGGATGAGAGAGTGAGAGCATTGTATTGTAATTATGAATATTAAATTAAATAAGGCATTTATATTTCTATATTATTGTATATCATGGGCATTGTGATTTGGTGCATAGAATAATAGTCCTTGCAATGAGAGCAAACATTGCACTACTTACGGAGATAAGGAGATAGGCACTAGAAGTGTTTAGGGTTCGAATGATTAACTGGTTCGCAAGTCGATATACGATTCTTGATCGATCCTCCTAGGGTTTTATCCGGTTAGACCGGTTTTATTTTCCGCTGCGTAACTCATTTTTTATCACCGAATTCCAATATTTACCACATTCTTCGATTAGGAGGTAATAAACTATAGATTTTCAATACGTAAATACTCTTGTAGATGTTTAAGGTAACAATTTCTGAAAATGTATCTTTGAATTGCATTTAGATGGACTATTTTGGGGCGTTAGCTACGACGCCCGAAGAGGAGCATGAGCTATATATATGTAGTACATTGATGCTGTTGCGAGTGAACGAGTGCAGTATATGCACATGATGGCCATATGCAAGAAGGGGAGGGGAAGGGGGAAGGGGAAGGGGAGGCCTCATGATGATTATAATTCTGCCAGTGATCCAGCAGGAGACCATATTGTCCGGCAGCGGACATCCGTTCCGATTATTTCTGAGCCTACAGATCCTATTTCTGGACATGAGCCATTAGGAGAGCCTCATGAGCCTGTTCATACTGATTCGCAGAGCCACATTTCTCCAACACGGGGTATTCACCAGACTACACCTTCTCCGGCACAGGATACTTAGCAGACTGCACACATAACTTATTTTGATACTCTGTTCACCAGTCTATTTGGGTATATCGATTCAGCGTGTGATGGGGTAGTCCAGCAACTGCGTTGATATGTTGATGATGCATTCGGCCAGAGTGCTCGCCTTGCTATGTCACCATGGGACTTTGGAGGTATTGATGATTTTATGTGCGATTCCCCTCATCATGCCTCGATTCCAGTAGAGCCTCAATTTGACAGAGCGCCGACTCTCTCCAAGCAAACTAAGAGCATCCCCGACACTGGTGGAGAATCGATACGGACAAAGACTCGTGTTGATAGAGCGTCGGTTTCCATCGAGCAGACTGAGGGCATCCCCGACACTAGCAGAACATGGATCCCGATATAGCACACTCAAATCCTTGATCCTCACGCTGATGGAGCCATGGTTCTTACAGTTACCCCCCGATTATTCCTGCTGAGATGTTGGTGACACCACGAGAGGTTGTCCCTAGGACTCGACCATCCTCTTCCACGGTGGATGTGAGCCCTATCCCGCTTGAGTATGCTGCTATTCTTATTCCAACATATATGTTTGATGCTACGGGAAGAATCCAGATTGAGAGATGCAGAAGTAAGTCTTTAAATTTATATATATATATATAAAATCTACTATTGGAATTCATAGTTATTGAAGATGTTTTTTTTTTTTGAAATTTAAAAGATATCCATTTGGATGCATATATGGGGGTCCTACAGTTTGATCTATGATTTGTTGGCATGCGATGGCTCGATGATTGGGCTGCACAGACGGTTTTGGTTCATACGAGCTTCTTGGTAATGAAAAATATTAATTTATAAATTCCTTCCAAATTAATTGAATGCTTCATTACTGACAAAATTATTTTATATTAAGCTATGTATATATATGGAATAATTCTAATAGGATATGTGGTACGTTGAGGATTGATGATGAGGATATGTATTTCTTGATCAACCACGTTCATGGCTTGAGACCATTATGGGGTGATCAACGCCCTTGGTGGGAGTTATGCGAGGTGATATTTTATTATATATTTTGTTATTTATTTGTATTAGTTATTCATTACTATTGTGCTGATAATGTACCTTTTGAATAATCCAGGTGTTGACCATCTGGAATACGTCTCCAGAGTCCTTGAGTGGCCATTGGGTTGTTCTACGCATTAGGCTCGAGGAGGGTATCATCATCATGCACGATTGTTTGGCGCAGGAACACAATGCGTGGGGGAAATTAAGATCGCTGCAGGCATCGGGTATATGTTGCTTAATTCCTACGATTCTACAGCATTCTGAATTTTATGAGCGCTGTCGTGATATCACTCCAGTCGCTTGGTTTCAAATTGCTATAGCGAGTAGGGTTTTATGCTATGTACAGGATGACTCTACTTATTGTGGTGCATTTTCTGTATAGACTTAAGAGTTTCTTGTTCAACAGCCTTTCTCTCATGGAAAGACCGAGATGGATGTTCTTGCATGTAGAGGACCTATGGCACAAGCTATCTGGAGGTTTAGCGATGATATAGATATTGTAGTACATGGTCCTACTAGTTTGGTTGTAGGGTGGGATGATGAAGACTAGTGATATTTTTTTTAGTGATTATTGTGTATAAATATTCCAAATCACTAAATGATATTTTTTATAATGATTATTGTGTATGAATACCTATATTGCAGTTCGGTATAATAAGTAGACAACGGAAATACTTCAACATTAAATTAATATAAAACTGTAAGTATAAAAAAAAACTACTATTACGGTGTTCCGTATAATAAATACGAATATAGCCGAGTCATATATTGTACTTTCGAGTAATAAATTTTCGACTCTTATGAAAATATACAATATCTAGTAAGATTAATATACAATAAACACGTTTACCTGTCCATCAGGTAAGATGAATGCACCACATAGTAACACGTTGATAAATAATACGAGTCACAGTAATCGATTAACTCAATTAAGAAATATGGATAACTCGATTGGGATAAACGTGTTACTCGTTAAAACTGAGTCACTCGAATAAGATTTTTCTGTATCTCGGTTTAATGCGAGTAACTCGTTTGTAACTAGGTAACTCCATTGTGCCCGAGTAACTCGATTGTATCCAATTAACTCGCTTATTCCTGAGTAACTCGGTTTATCTCAAGTAACTCGATTGTAACCTAGTAATTCGATTCGATTTTGCCGAGTAACTCGATTTTTCTTGAGTAACTCGATTTTTCTCGAGTAACTCAATTGTAACCCGAGTAACTAAATTGAGATTACCCGAAATTCTCGATTATAACCCAACTATAATAAACACGCAATGAAAATATTTTAAGCCTTAAATAAATATGAAAAATACAAATACCTTAAATAATTATAACTAATTTTATATTGGGGGCTCATTTAGGTCGAAATGATGCTTAGTTGGACATTTTTGAGCAGTGTGGTCATTAGAGTTACATATACTACACTTTTTTTGCACGTCCCTTTTTAGACGGAGTTGGTTGCGTTGTGAAATCCTCAAATAGTTGGGGAATAACTACAGTGTAAGTCTTTCTATTGTGCCCTGTCCCTCCACATCTTAAGGCATGTTTGAACTTTACAACTATGAGTCGACTACTCAACCCCTTACGTTATCTCATTTCTTTTGGTCGCCCTGCCTGCCTCGGATTATCTGGTGGTTCACAAACTTTCACCTTGATGTTAGCAGGAATGAACCAATCACTTGGGTGACGTACTGGAATCACATACCATCCCCATATTTGGTGAAGCATGGACATTTTATGGTAATCATGTACGTACACAGTTTGGTCGTGATTGAGGTACCTTATAGATGCAGCATGCACGAGATCATATCATGTTGGAACATCATACAACTGCATTTTTGCTCTCTCAAGTCCGCAACATATATTTTTCATTTGGATGTCACATTGAACACCCCTTCCTTAAGGAATTGACGTCCATGTTAGATCCTGCTCCAACCGCCTTCATCAATGTCTCGTACGCATGACTCGTTAAAGGTCCAGGACACTCGTTTGATTTTTATGTCGATCAGATATCGATTCTTCTACCACAGTCCGACATACATCGAAAAGTGCAGAAACGGGCAACCTTCTAGCCCAAAGAAGACAATTATTCATGCTTTACATGGCATTTTAATTCATAACCTTGAATCGCCAAATTGGGCACTTCACACGAGCCCATCTATTTTCACCGACAACTTCTTTCAAGTGGATAGCTGCAGCTGGACATGCTATTTCTAAACATTCCAATATGCCAATTATAGTCCTCAACACGATAGCTGTAAGCTGTAGCATTGAAAATTGCCACACATGTCGACCATACTTAGCCAAATTCTTCAAAACGTGGTAAAAACATGACCCATGATGCGAAAGTGGGAATACATCTCCTATAGCATTTGCTATGGATTTGTGCCCGTCTGAAATAATCAAGAGGTCACATGGATAATTGAAGGCTTCTTTCAATTTGTACATGAAATACTTCCATGAATCATCGCATTCAACGTTGCCAATCTAGAAAGCAAGTGGAATAATCTGCTCATTACCATCTTTTGTAACAGCAACATATAATACTCCTCGATACTTACCCTTAAGGTTTGTCCCATCAACAACAATAATTGGTCTAGCATAACGAAATCCAGATACTAAAGCCCCCCCATAAAACATGTATTTAAATTTTTCAGTATTAGTATCAACCACATAATCAGTTATGGTACCTGGATTCGTCACCTCCAACATATGCAAGTACGAGGGGATCATTCTATCTTGATGGTCTCCATATATCACCGAATTAGCATGGTTTCGGATGCTCAATGGCAAGCCATAATAGATTGTCAAACAATACTCCTTCTTAAGTTGGGCCTGCACTAGTTTCGGAGTTGTAATCTGCCCATCCACTAAGAGTTTGTCATGTATTCACCGAGCATCTTAGAAGGCAACTGATTAGGTGCCTTGCGATTTGGGTCAAAATGGAATGTATGCTCGTTCAGTGAGTGCAGTCTCCAAAATCCACCCCTCCCAAAGGCGCTCAACAAAAAATTACAAGTTTAATTTGTACAAGCGGTTGAATAGCACTTCTTATCAGATTTTAGAGTACGATAGTCATATTTCTTTTCCAAATGATATCGTCCAACAACATTCTTCAATCTATCCTTTGCAGAATAAAAATCCTATTTGTAAAGGTATTGCATTTGCTGGATCAAATGTATCATCCATATCATCATCAACTCCAAAAGGTGACACATATGGAGGTCTGTCTGCTATTTCCACCGAGGACCAGATGGAGGAAATTAAGCAGCTTCTTCTCTATTAATTGATCGAAATCAAAGCGTCTCCATTCTGGTTCTCGTCTTGCCTCTTTTCCAAATCTTTTATTGAACATGCCTTTTTTCTCACAATTTTTGCAAAATTTTTCAAGCCAATGTTTTTGAACCTCGACATCTTCAAGGTCGATATCATCAATATTTATTTTCATCAGCACTACCACCACCACCATTACCACTAATATCACATACATTATTTGAAGGAGTGCAACCATCAAATCGAAAACCATCAAATTCCTGAGGGATTTGCATGCTTTAACCTCAAGCAGTCATATAATCCATACGAGTAGACTCATAAGGTACTAGAAAAGAGTTAGATCCAGGTAAGTCAAATGTGGACCAAATGAGGGAGCTGTTGGAGGAATGTTTTGGAACTGGGAAAAATTAAATTAGCAGTAGTATTTTTGAATTGGATATTACAATTGGTAGTTATATTCTAAAGGATAATAAAAATCACAGGATCTGTATTGGATTGGAACAAGTAATTTATATCAGAATCATTCTTGTCTTTATTTTTCTTCTTCTTTTCCCATTATATTCAATTGAGAATAGAACATAAATATGTTTTGTTCTATCAGCTTCAACAATACAGTGAACATTATCTACTAATGTTGCATAGCTCACGCCAACGGGCACAGGTAACATTTGTTCTTCTCCACCGTTATAGTCTAAATCTTGCACTTGCCATTAAAATGAACAGTAACTTTTTTTTTCAGAAACTCATCTGTTAAATAATTTGAAAATTTAGATTATATAAATAAAACCAAAACTTAATATCTATACATATTAATTTGTATTTGATTATTTTTTTGATATTTCAAGTATAAATATTATTTGAAGTTAAGCTATAGATATACCTTTTATTTTTTGCAATCGAAATAATCCTTGTTCTTCGAGGTGAGAGAGAACTCCTGATGTGAGATAATTTATCAGGAAAAAAAATATTGCTGATAGATAGTTGAATGGATGTTGTGGCTTGCTCGAGCATGGTATCCATTTAAATTGACCCGATAAATGATTTTAAAACTAACTCGAAACTGGTGACTCGAACTTTACTAGATTTATTAGAGTGGTTACCCGAGTTACACATGTTACTCATGTTAGTTGGAATGAATAACTCGATGACAACGTCGAGTTATCTGAGTAACAATTCGAATTACTCAATTAGTTTTCGAGTCAATCGATTAACAAATTGACTAATTTATCGGGTAACTCGACCGTTATACATGAGTTACTCGAGCCTCATTCGACTTACTCGAGCAACTATGACGAGTTACTCGATTTTGTCATTCGAGTTATCCGACAATTTATCTCATGTAATACGATTGTGAATCGAGTTTGCCTAGTTTCTTAAATGAGTTGATCGATGTCGGTCGTGTTACTCGTTTATGTTATCGTGTTACTAGATCTATACGTTCGTGTTACTCGATTGTCTAATCTGTGTTATCCCGATGTTCAGCTTCCTCAATATTGTATATTTTTTGCATGTTGACTCGAAATTTTGTTACTCAAAAGTATAATATATGACTTGAATGCATTCGAGTAAATATCAATTCCGATAATTTGGATATCAAGAGAGGTGGTGTTAAACTCAGGGCAAAAAGAATAATATTATATACAAAAGGACACCGCAATTTCTTCTTATTGGGATCCCAAATTGATTTATAATCTAAGTACTATGCTCAGATGCTCTAGTTTGTCAAAAAAATATTTATAGCTTATTCCTTTTTCGTATGATGAAACTAGGGTTGTTACCGGATGGATATATCCCAAATCCAGACCGAGATCCGGTCCGAAAAACCCGGACCGATCCGAACCGATAAGCTTACCGGTCCGGGGATGGATACCATACCGAGATCAGGTATCCGATAAGACCCGGACCGATAACCCGATAATATAAGTACTATATAAAGAAATATGTTCATTAGGACTGCATGAAAGTAGTTATTCATTAGAAATTGTGCCTTAGATAATTTTTCCTTGTTTTTCGATAGTGAAAAGAATGGATTTGTGTTATTGGTTCCCGGAATCGGGTCAGTATTGGATGAAACGGGTATCCGATAAGTTTATCGGATCGGTCCGGGAACCCGATGAGCTTATCGATTCCCAAAATCGATCCAGTATTAGATGAAACAGGTATCCGATAAGCTTATCAGATCGGTCCGGTTACCCGATAAGCTTACAGGATCGGTTCCCGAGAACAATGTCGGATCCGATGAGCTTATCAGATCGGTTCCCAGTTACTCAATAAGCTTATCGTGTAGATACCGGATATGTCAAGATTCGGACCGACCCGGACCGATAACAGGCCTAGATGAAATACTACTACAGTCGTTGACCTCAATGAATTATGCCATTTTAGTCAACAAGCATGGCAAGAGAACAGTAGTCGGATTATGACGTATTTTGATTTGATATATTTTGACTTTTTCTCTCACAACTATGTCTAACGACAGCGACGGAGGAATCACTATTTGAAGACTTGTACGAGTTTGGTGGGTATCACTCGATCAACAGACGAACATAATATGGGACTAGCACTAGATTGACGTTAAAAGTCATTTTAAGCTTTTTTTTTGGTTAAATATGATATTGTTCCGGGATATCCTTCCCTTATTGGTGTCTTACCTAATACTGGTTGTAGGGGATATATAGATTGAAGGTTCTAAATCCTTCTAGAGGTAGTAGGATCATATTAGATGTCTTACCTTATCTAGGAATCCTATGTATGGGAAGACTCTCATTATAATGCCTATATAAAGGCCCCTCTATCAGTGTTATGAATACAATTTGATTGAGTCGTATTTGCAATCTTTTACTTTCTCCTGAAACACGTTATCAGCACGTAGCTCGAGAAAATTTTACAAATTCCAAAAAAAAAATCGGCCCTTAACCCTAGCCGACCACCGCCGCCGAACACTGCCAGGCCACCGCCGATCACAGTCGATCAATGTCGGAACCCTATCGGACCTCAGATCTACTCAGACCGATCATAGCCGATCACTGCCAGAACCCTATCGGACCTCAGATCTACCCAGACCGATCATAGTCGATCACTGCTGGAACCCTACCGGACCTCAGATCTACTCAGACCGATGACATCCGATCACTGCCGGACCCCTACCGGAACACCGATCGACGACATCCGATCACCGTCGGAGCCCTACCGGAACACCGATCGACCCAGATCGACCACTGCCACATCTTGCCGCACGCCATCGCTTCCAGTCCGCCCAGACCGTGATCGATCCTAACCGGTATTGACAGCAACTCGCATGTGCCGACTAGATCCCGTCCGATGCCTGCCGATCCAGCCTAGCCATGACCGCAACTCGCCTGTACTGACCAGATCCCGTCCGGAGCCTGCCGATCCAGCCTAACCGTGACTGCAACTCGCCTGTGCCGACCAGATCCCGTCTGGTGCCTGCCGATCCAATCTAGCCGCGACCGCAACTTGCCTGTGCCGACCTGATCCCATTTGACGCTGACCGAACACTGCTGATCCAACCCAGCCGTGATCCGACCAGCTCTAGCCCAGTCGTCTGCTGTCGAAATCCGCGACTCGATCCAGCCCAGCCAGTCCGACCCAGTTCAGAATCTCGGTCCAAAGACCCGAGCATCGACTTAATTTATTTTCTGAAACCGCCAAAATTGCGCCCCCGGTTTCACGTCATCGCATCGAGTACCAATCGGTAGATCGAAGCACACCACAAATTCCTCCATATCCCGTGCCTAATTTTATAATCGAGGTAATTATCTAAACTTGTCCCTATTCAATTTTATAATCGAGGTAATTATCTAAACTGTGTGACGGTCCTGATGGAGTCACGGAATTGTTGAAGTCAATACTTGTGGTTGTTGCATACACCACGTATCTAGGTGCGATTTGATATCGCCATCTTTGTCGACTTTACTAACAATAATTAAGGGAAGTACATCGAGTAACAATTATGTTACATACTTTTAAAAGCATCGATTGTGACCGTTTACATTGTCATTGAAAATCCAACAAGACTGACTTTCTCTTGTTTATATCTTGTACATGGCACAAAGCTCCAATGTTCACCCGGAGTTCGACATCTTTGACCATGTTGGTAAGAAGTACCATATGTGGGTCTCAGACGTTCGCTTGGCGTTCGTCGATAAGAGATTTACTACCACCATCTTTCCCTCTAATGAGCCTACCTCTAATACATTGATGTACTTACATAGACATAAACATCCGTTGTTGAAAAATTGTTACATGAATTTGCAAACCCCCAAAGAACTATGGGATACACTCGGACAACGTTTTAATAATGTGCATGATTAGTGCTTCCCCGAATTGCAACTTCAGTGGGAGCAAATCCGATTTTTGGATTATACGAATGTGGAGGCCTATAATCAAGCCATCCTCGATCTTCGCGCTGATCTTGGTTTTCATGGTATCAATATGTCTGATCAAGACCTGATCGAGAAGACTCGTAACATGTTTCCCGTGGGAGCAAGTGTGATTGCTCATTAGCTGCGCGTTGCATATGAGGAAGGGAGAATAAAAATTTTTAGTGACCTTATCTCCCACCTCGCGAAGAAAGGCACCATGAGATCATTCTCAACAGCAATGCACGCTCGGCTGGTACGAAGCCGATTCCGGAAGTGAATCAGGCTACCTACAGGAAGACACCACGACAAAATAGAAAAGGCAACGCTACTCAGTTTTTGCAAGGACCACGGGTGCATGACTCGAGCAAGCGAGGGAAAAGATGAGGTCGTCGTTCCAATGTGTGGAAGAGGCAAGGTGGCATGGCCACGGGTCCTAGTGGAGCCCAACCACGTGGACCACCTCCTGCAGTCGGGAATGGACCCAATCCAAAGGAAGGCCGGAATTGCTATAGTTGCGGTTCAAAGAAGCATACTTACTGCAATTGCAAGGCGCCAAAGAACATCCAAGCCTACTACAAGCACTATAAATAGTACTTGAATGAAGAGTCAAATTACATGGAGGAAGATAATGAGAATACGGAGGTGAACCACGTTGAGATACCTCCTCTCACCATTGCAGACAAAGACCAACATTTGGATGTTGCTGACTTTGACTAGATCAATGTAGCTTGACAAGTTTTTACACTTTGATTATGTTTTGTCTTGTTTCTAGTTTTCTTTCGAGAACTACTTTGGGATTTTCTATGAATGTAATAAAGTTGGCCATGATGAATAAAATTCTTTTAATTGTTGTGATTGTGCAAAAACGAATTTTATTTTTTTCCTTCAAAAGCATGTTTGGTTTATTACAAAACAATTTCTCAGTAATAATTGCTTAGTTAATTTGATACATTCACTAGTACAAAAAGTGAATTTGGTCACACATGGGCAAAATGGAACGGCCACACATTCACATATTTATGTGGCTAAAGGTACCAAAATAGACAACATTTACTAATTAGCCACACATGAAAATTTCGATTGTGTGACCATTAGAACTGTATTGCCACACATTCGAACATTATGTGGCTAAAGGTAACTAGTAATATTATTTAGCCACATATGAATTTGGAACGTGTGACAAATACAAGTAAGCTTGAAGCATTAGTCACGATATACATATAAATAGTGACAAATATATGTCACACACTTGAACAATGTGACCAAATTGGCATATATGGTCACATGAAGTAATTTTTTATGTTTCTAAATCATACAGTCAAGTTTTGTCACATATTATTTAAGGGTGACTGCTATCTTTTGCTAATTATTTAGCCGTATATGAATTTGGGACGCGTGACAAATGAAAAGTAAGGTTGAATCATTAGTCACGATATACATATAAATAGTGATAAATATATGTCACACACTTGAACACTGTGACCATATGCCATATATGGTCACACTAAACGTTTTGTCACACAGTATTTAATGTTGGGATTCGGTGCCTAAAACGAAGGCCCAGCGGAAGCGGTAAAACGAAAATTAATTCGATCCGAATCCCTACGAGGATCGATCGAGCTACGTATATACGAATATCAAAAAACGAAATACAAGAGATACACATACCCTCGAAGTCCGTTGATTAAATGGTAATCTTCTCTCGAGCTATTCCCCAAGCTTTAGGCGATCTCCTTGCAATTCAATCCGCTCCAAACTCTTGAATGATCCAACGCCGAAAGCACCGCGTCTCTACTTGCCACGCGCCGGAGAAACGATCGGAACGACGATCACCTTGCTATCCTCCGAGGATGCGGCTAGAGCTAAGTGATGAAGCTTCCAATATGAGATCATCACACTCTAAGTGTATAACTCATAACTCTCAATTATACTCTTGAATTTTCTCTAAGAAAACCAAGAGGAAAGTGAAGAATAAGAAGACTACTTTGAGAAGAACTTTTCTCTCTCTTGAACTCTCTATGATTGATCCGTATGAATGCCTATTAAAATGAGAGAATGAAGTCTTCTTTTCTTATTCAAATTCCACTCACCTTAAAACAACTCATCAAATGAGAATCAACCCCACCATGTCATTATCACCCATTAATCAATGGGAACAAAAACAAAAGGGAATAAGGTGGAAAGTGGGGGCGGCGGCTATGATGAAAAACGGATGAGTTCGGTTCGTTTGACTCTGTGAGTCCAAACAGATAAACTCCGATTTCGTTCCGATGTATTTATATCGATTAATTAATCCAATTAATTTTATCATATCAAATACATTATGACATAATTAATTTCTCCAAGAAATAAATATATCCATGAATTAAATTTATCACCCAAGAATTTATTTAATTCATTAAGCCGTAAATTAATTTATCCGATAAATCAATTTAAACATCCGATGTCCCGTATTAGATATCCAATATCTAATATTCATATTGAGAGAATTAAGCTTGATTCAGTCCGTCGTCAATCCTAATGCGCGACTCGGTAGGTCCGTCTCAGTTAGCATTGGGAGGAACCAAAGAGTAGTAGCACCACCTAGCCAGCCTGGCGGCCTACACTGCACTTAACCGAGAACGAATGATTGGGATCATTCAAGAACCATTCTGTCGTGAATACCAGTATACGTATAAACCCTACTTTCAAATATCCCGATCAAGATATAGGGTCACGGTCAGTCAAACCCTATCTGTACTTGACGCTATGCATGCGTTAATGCAAATCGAGATCATCGAGCTCTCGTGTATCTAATACAGCTAGCTCCAATGCTTTGGCCAAAGACTTATGATCTCATCTGCCAATAACCGCATAGGACATATAACCCGTTCACTAACAGGAGAAATAATTCTATCTTGGTATTCAGTAGGACCTGCTACTTGCCCGTCAAGATGCACGTCGAGGTTGACCCCCGCCTTCCGGTTTACAGGGTCGAACTACTCTAATGAAAATCTTGACGTCACAAGCACATCCCTACTAAATCCTCAAGTCAAAGGATCACGAATACCTATCACAACCTTTCGATTCCGTCATTGACTGTCCCGGAGTGAAATCCGTGTGACGAATCGAGGGTGAGTCGGTTCGAGTATACTAATCTAATTAGCATACCTATAACGTGTGCTCCCACTAACCATTAGTGTTCGACAGGCACTCTCCATGTCAAAGAACACGTCATACAAGTCTTCACATAAACTTAACGCCCAGTCAAGTTTCATCGACTTGCGAACGTTTAAGTATTTGAGCTATAAACCTTTCCAGTGCGGACCCCCTTATCCAATAAGGAGTGGAACGTTTTGCTCTCAAATACACGGACTAGTTTCTATATGTTTATTTACGAGTTAGGAATGCCAGTAACTACCAGTAAATAAAGAAACATTCATTTGCCTTATATAAATGGTTTACATAATTACAAGTACAATGCCCTCACTCAACAACCTCTGAGTGCCATTCGAGGGCATACTCCTAACAATCTCCCACTTGCACTCAATGCCACACACTATGGTATCTAATACCCATGTTCTCCAGATGACGCTCCAAGCTAGTCTGAGAAAGTGGTTTGGTCACTGGATCAGCGACGTAGTCGGCTGACTCTACTCTATGCAGCACAATGTATCTCTTTTGCGAACAAATTCTCTTACGAGATGATACTCCCTCTCAATGTGATTGGTACTGTTGTGAAACCTCGGCCCCTAGGCCCGTGGTGTCACGTGAAGTTTACCCAGTAACTTTTTAATCCAGAACCCTTCCTTATAAGCCTCCGAGGCTGCTATATACTCATCCTAACAGGTGGAACCAATGATCGCTATCCTTGGCACTATGTCAAGATACTGCTCCTCCATTAAGAGTAAATAAATAGCCAGAAATAGACATTTAGTCGTCTTTCTGTCCTTGGAAGTCCGAATCAGTGAATCCCACAACATTCAGTTCTCCACCGCCATATATGAGAACCATATCTCGAGCCCTTATCAAGTACTTGAGAACGTTCTTTACGGCAGTCCAATGTTCCCTTCCTGGGTTTGCCTGAAAACTACTTACCACGCTCCCAGCATGCGCAATGTCAGGTCTCGTACACAATATAGCATACATAAGGCTACCCGCGGATGAAGCATATGGTATATTACTCATTTCCTTTCATTGTTCCTCACCTTGAGGACACATCTTCGAGGAGAGTTTTATCCCATGTAGCATCGGAAGGAACCCTCTTTTAGAATAATCCATCTTAAATCGTTTTAAGACTTTATCTATATAGAGGGCTTGGGAAAAACTTATCATTCTCTTCGATCTATCCCAATAGAGTCGAATCTCAAGAATATAGGTTTCTTCTCCCAAGTCTTTCATGGAGAAATTACTCGAAAGCCAAGCTTTCACAGAACTGAGCATTCCCACATCATTTCCTATTAGTAGAATGTTATCTACATATAGTACTAAGAATGCGATCTTGCTCCCACTAACCCTCTTGTATACACAAGATTCCTCTTCTTTTGCACGAAGTCAGACTCTCGATCAAGCTTTCACAAAACGAAGATCCCAACTACGTGAAGACTGCTACAGTCCATATCACGAAGTCTACATCCACCATACTAGGTTATAGGTCATTGGGTTGGTCTCTTGGCTATCACTTGGAAACTCCTGGAGACCCAGTTCCTCCAAGTGCACTAGCCCATACCTCTCAGGTAAATGAGACACCCTACTATACATACGAGGTGGTTGTACTTGTGTTACAGAAGGTTCGGTTCCAGTTTCTTGCACAGGTGTCTCCCGATGAGTTTCATTGTATTCTTCCAAAGAAATATTTCTACTTGCTCCGCCTTCCTGAATGAACTCTTCTTCCAGGAAGTGTGCTTGTAAAGCAACAACGATCTTTCGATCTTCGGGCATGTAGAATAGATATCCCATTGTCCCAGATGGGAATCCAATGAAACGTCCCCTCACGGACTTCGCTTCCATTTTTGTCCCGCCCTCCCACATCTTATGTGGAGTTTTTAGGAACAGATTTGGAATGACATCTATTCAAGATATAAGCAGCAGTCAGGAGTGTATAACCCCACAGGTAAATCGGTAAGTCAGTATAGCCCAGCATGGAACGAACCATGTTCAACAAGGTCCAGTTCCTTCTTTCTGACAGACCATTTAACTGAGGAGTACCTGGAGGTGTTAGATGTGATACTATTCCATGTTCCTTAAGGAACTCGTCAAACTCCGTGCTCATATACTCGCCACCTCGGTCCGACCGAAGTGCTTTGATATTATTACTAGTTTGTTTCTCGACTAGGGCCTTGAATTCCTGGAATTTCTCAAAGGCCTCGGATTTATGTTTCATTAAGTATACATAACCATACCTAGTATGATCATCTGTAAACGTAATGAAATATTGATATCCGTCACGTGCTGCTTCCAAAGCACCACATACATCGGTATGGATTAATCCCAGTTTATCAGCGGCTCTTTCAAAAGTCCCTTTGAAGGGGGACTTAGTCATTTTGCCTTTAAGGCAAGATTCAAAAGTAGGAAAGGGATCCGATCCCAATGGACCCATAAGTCCATCTTTTTCCATCTTGTAAACCTTGGTCTGACCAACATGACCAAGTCTAAGATGCCATTTCAAAACTTGATTGGTTTCATTCCTGCCGCGTTTTCTAGTTATAGTATTCACAACTACTTTGTTGATGAGATTTAGATGATACAATCCATTCAACAATGTAGCAGTACCCACTAGTTTATTTCTAAAATAAATTTTGCAGGAACCATCACCAATGAAAAATGAAAAGCCTTTTCGGTCCATGACCGGAATGGATACAATGTTTTTGTGCCCCTTGGGCAAAACAAGTACATCTTCTAAAGTCAAAACAAAGCCGGATTCTAAACCCAAAAGAAGTGATCCTATGTCGGTCGCCTCGACACTATGCCCGCTTCCGACTGTGATCATAACTTCTCCAGCTCCAAGCTTCCTACTTTGTTCCAGATCCCGATTCACGGTACAAATATGAGAACTAGCACCGTAATCCAAGATCCAGAAGTAGAAAATACAGAGCGAACAATTTGTTTCCAAAACTAAAAGTTCTGCACCTGAAGTGCCATGAAGAATCGGACAGTCTCTAGCCCAGTGGCCCAGCTCACCGCACTTGAGACAAGCATCCTTCTTCTTCTTGTTCTTTGGAACCATCGGGGCCTTTCCCTTTCCCTTAAGGTCCTTAGCTTGTGGTCCTGTTCGCTTCTTGGTCTTTTTCTTCTTATTCTTAGACTTAGAAGTCCGTAAGAAATCACAAGTGCAGACTCCTTCATCCGTGGGGTCTTCATCCGAGACGAGCGGTCACCGGCTTGTTCATTAGCCCAGCTAAGTTACATGCAATCTCATTGCAGTTGAAGTTCATAACAAATTGTGAGAAGGAATCAGGGAGAGACTGTAGGATAAGGTCGGTTTGGAGAGAAGTATTCATTTTAAAATCAAGAGCCTCCAATCTCTCGATCATGGATATCATTTTGAGGACGTGTTCCCCAACCTTCTCACCTTCCTTCATCCTTGCACCGAACAGTTGCTTGGATATCTCATATCTAGCGATTCCTGTGCTCACCATAAAGCTCGGTTAAGTGAGATAGAATCTGCCTAGCAGAAGTCATTTTCTCATGAGCTCTGTGAAGCTCATTAGACATGGAAGCCATCATATAAGCACGGACTTTCACGTCATCCTTAACCCACTTTTCGTGGTTTTCAATCTCTTCCTGATTGGCTCGAGTCCGCATAGGAGGCGCCGGAATGTCCGTCTCCAAGACGTATCCCAGTGCCTCTATACTGAGGACAATCATCAGATTGCGGAGCCAATCCACAAAGTTAGGTCCCATTAAGGTGTTCTTTTCGAGTATAATTGCGAGTGGATTCATTGTCATATTGAGATTTGTCTGCATTAAGTATAACAGATTAATTAGTGACTCATTCAATTATGTTCTGAGTATAGAATTTAAGGTCTTTTCTATTCTTGTTACCCAGCTCCCACTATTTTTATCGGAATAACACACTCCTATGTGATATCCGGAAGTATCGTCGCTCTACTTCATAGTGGTGATCGAGTTCTTTATAAGTCTTAATAGAGGGCAACCGAACAGGTTTCTAGTCTATTAATTTTCATAAAGTGGTGTCCAACACCAACCCATCTAATGGATGATTCGATCTTCTTTTTCCCCTTGTTCACTCCCCTCAACCTATACGATTTCTATGGTTCGTGAACAAGTTAAGTTTATACCATCGACGCAAATCAGTTTCACAATTGAATCTTATCCGGCAACCTATCAGGTTTCTAGGGATAAAATTTGCTCCAACCGAAGGCATCCAATGCGCTCCCGGTAATTTATCCATCCTCCCCGAACGACTACCCCGATAACTCGGAAGCATAGCACATCCGGTTTGGATTTCAATTTCCCGAAAACTCGATGGAGGGAAGGAAAACCTTGAAACCTTATAAACTTAATTATTTATTGTGGGAGAATTTTCACGATTAACATTACACTTTTCACATTAATCATATTAGCGCGTTTGTGGCATTCATACAATATGAAACAACCATTCACAACCTAGTTGCTACCAACATGTGGTTCATGGACCGTTCCTAGAAAACAAAAACTTCGTAATCTAATTACATGTCTTCGTCTTGAATCTTCGTCTTCTCGAAATGGATCTTCCTCCGGTCTTCGTCATTACATATAAATTTTACATCGAAAATTGCATCCTAGATACAAACATTTCTAGTAAAATAAATAGGCTCAAAACGGCCTTTACAACCCAATCGAATAAAACGAATGATTCAAAACTAAGTCCACGAACCACATCCCCATTCAAAAAGCATTCATCCAATAAATACTATATAAATGGAAAGCGTAGAGATACATTGATCCAATCAACAATACAAACCGATCCAATCGATTCACACAATCGGTAATTTGATAACGTTCAAAATAATTCGGTCGACTATAAATATTCCAATTAATCAAATTTCCCTTATAAAATGAAATACCATAAATCATTTTAATCATATTAAATCCAATTTAATGTGCGGGAGATTAATTTTTAAGAATACACGAAAAATCGAGCCGGTGAAATCGCCGCAGATGGCCGAGTCACTCGGCACTCTACCGGCATCACACAGCTTGGCCGAGTCACGTTCGGAAGAAGCCGCCAGACACGACCGAGTCCCGTGACACTGCCGTCGCCTGGCGTGACTTGGTAGATCGCTGACACGGCCGTGTCACCCAGACACGGTCGAGTCACTCTCGCCGATTACCCTTTTTGTCCAAAAATCGTCCGACGACGATTCGGGGCTAGATTTCGACCGGATATCCAATATCAATATTTTCCGACTTTCATATCTTCAATATAAATCATATTTCCCAGAAATTTAAGATTTATATTTAGACATAAACTTACGAAAAATATAACTACAACGAACGTAAAAATATATACCACGATTATGACTAAAATGATTCCAAATCATTCACCATCTAATCAAGCATTCCAAATGCCAATATCATATATACGATCGCAAGACCTACGCTCCGATACCACTGTTGGGATTCGGTGCCTAAAACGAAGGCCCAGCGGAAGCGGTAAAACGAAAATTAATTCGATCCGAATCCCTACGAGGATCGATCGAGCTACGTATATACGAATATCAAAAAACGAAATACAAGAGATACACATACCCTCGAAGTCTGTTGATTAAATGGTAATCTTCTCTCGAGCTATTCCCCAAGCTTTAGGCGATCTCCTTGCAATTCAATCCGCTCCAAGCTCTTGAATGATCCAACGCCGAAAGCACTGCGTCTCTACTTGCCACGCGCCGGAGAAACGATCGGAACGACGATCACCTTGCTATCCTCCGAGGATGCGGCTAGAGCTAAGTGATGAAGCTTCCAATATGAGATCATCACACTCTAAGTGTATAACTCATAACTCTCAATTATACTCTTGAATTTTCTCTAAGAAAACCAAGAGGAAAGTGAAGAAGAAGAAGACTACTTTGAGAAGAACTTTTCTCTCTCTTGAACTCTCTATGATTGATCCGTATGAATGCCTATTAAAATGAGAGAATGAAGTCTTCTTTTCTTATTCAAATTCCACTCACCTTAGAACAACTCATCAAATGAGAATCAACCCCACCATGTCATTATCACCCATTAATCAATGGGAACAAAAACAAAAGGGAATAAGGTGGAAAGTGGGGGCGGCGGCTATGATGAAAAACGGATGAGTTCGGTTCGTTTCGGACTCCTGTGAGTCCAAACAGATAAACTCCGATTCCGTTCCGATGTATTTATATCGATTAATTAATCCAATTAATTTTATCATATCAAATACATTATGACATAATTAATTTCTCCAAGAAATAATTATATCCATGAATTAAATTTATCACCCAGTAATTTATTTAATTCATTAAGCCGTAAATTAATTTATCCAATAAATCAATTTAAACATCCAATGTCCCGAATTAGATATCCAATATCTAATATTCATAATGAGAGAATTAAGCTTGATTCATTCCGTCGTCAATCCTAATGCGCAACTCGGTAGGTCCGTTGTAATATCCGGTATTTTTCTTTCCCTTGTATTTTTTATTTTTGGTATATTTCTCGGTCATAGTGACCCTCGTGTATCTTTCAGTATGTCCTTCCTGTCAACTGTTGAACTGTATTCTCGTTATTGTTCATTGTTTCAACTTTCCTCATATGAGTTCGATTTTGTTAGATCACCATTAATTTTTGGTGACTCCACAAATTCTAAATCTTTGCAATATTATAGAACATCGAGTTATATTTCCAATGGTTCAAACGGTGAGTTAATCGGAGTCCGGACGAGAGAGTTATGGTCGTTTCAGTTTTTGGCCGATCACTGCCGACCGGACCCGACCGTGTCGTCCGACACGGCCCGTGCCGTACTCGTCCGGAAATGCCAAAGTTTCTGCCGACCGAACTCGGCCGTGTCATCCGACACGGCCCATGCCGTACTCTCCCGGATAAGCGAGCGCCGACGCGGCCGTGTCCCGGGACACGGTCGAGTCATCTTGAAAGTCATTGTCGGACGGGTCATTGTCGGGAGGCCCTCCGTGCCGCGACCGTGTCAAGCGGGACACGGTCGAGTCCCTATCGGCCAGGTATGCGACACGGCCGGGCCGATCGTCACGGCCGTGTCCGCCGACACCAACCCTATAAAAGGCCACTGCAGACGCTTTTTCTTGCCATTTTTCACCTTCTTCTTCTCCTCTTCCAGGTGGCGTGTTCTAAGCTTGAAGCCATGTTGTTTAACAACATATCCATGGAGTTCTTGAGGTTATATCATCAATAATCCGTCGATATCATCCCTTGATCCAATGAATCAAGGTTAGATCTTTAGAACCCTACTTTTGGTAAAATTGGGGGTTTTCGTGTTTTTGTCCGATTCGTTCCGTTTTGTTGATTAATTCATGATGAATATGATTAATCTTGTTGGTATTCTTAGTTTCCCTACGGATTCATGGTATAGTTCGTGATTTTTACGGAATCGTGAGGGTTTGGTTGTGGTCCGCCTCGTTGTTGTTTATATACGAATATACATGAATCGTAGGCGGGTTTTCGAGTGTATTCCAATTCCGTATTCATTTAGAAATGGTTGTGATTGTATTCTTCGAATCGTTAGGTTCGGTTTCATTAGTTCTAGCGTTCGTCGGTGACTTTCCTTTCCGTTCGTTGCGTCGTCAAATATTCAAGGCAAGTATTTTTGGGAACCTTTATGCTTAACGAAATAGTAATGTATATTGTGTGTGATTGCTCACCTCGGGAGGGTCCGACGGGATCACGGAGGGAATCAATAGTATAGCCACAGATTCACGAGTTTGTTTCGCTAGCCACTCGGGAGGGTCCTTAGGGATCACGGGCGGGATCAATGGTATAGCCACTGTTCCCAAGGCGATGCGTGTGCGTGATTTGTTTTATAATATGGCCGGCTCGGGAGGGTCCTTAGGGATCACGGAGCGGGATCAATGGTATAACCACTGTTCCCACGGCAAATTGTTTGACTTTATTTCCTAAAAGACATGTCTTGTTTGGGTTTTCGAAATGATATTGGTGCATGTACTATGAAATGTGTAATCGATTGGTTTGCCTTGATTACTTTTACTAGCGTAATAGCTAACACCTCTGTGGACCCGTTTTGGGGAAATTCTTGTTATGGATTTCAGGTTATGATCATCCGGACGAGCGAGCACTGGGACAGTACGAGGATGCTGGCCAGGGTCGTTGACATGTGCACTCGGGTTTACTTATTTCTTTTGTCCATTTCGATTTGGTTGTTTTCTATATTTATAAATCGATAGATATCGCGAGTACTTAGGCTTTTCAATTCAAACCCTGTGTTGTATCATTTTAAATTGCTACGTTGTCAATGGTTGCTCATTTTGTCGGTTGCTTCGGATGTATTTTTCACATGATGTATTATTTGATTGTGTATCCCCGCTAACCGAGATGGTTAGTCGAGGGGTACCCGCTTGTTGTAGCCTGGTGGGTCCCATGTAGGGGTCCACGGCGCTGTAACATACTCCGAATATCTTGGGGTGTTACAGAAAATGGTATCAGAGCTCTAGGTTTATGGACACCTAGGCTTGTTGGTTATTTGGGTCTAGTCGTATTTGTTTTGCACATTGTCACACCGCTGCCAGCATCCCAGTACTTCCAGTGCTCGTAAGTTTTCTCATTCGGCTCTTTTGTTTCTTGCATTGTATTTCCATTTTTGAATCGTAGTTGCTTTTCCTCCCTTACTCATCATCGATATACTTCTGTTATCTCTCAACTTCAGTATGGATGCGGAGAAACCGTGGTCGTGGCCGTGGGCGCGGCCGAGGACGTGGGCGGCCGGTGGGGCGGCCACGTCGCACTCTTCGAGGCCGCGATCGGCGGCCGTCACGATCATGCTTCTTCTCGGGAGCGCGCCGATCTTGGTATTGCGGGCATTATGCAACAAATGGTTAACCAAATGGCGGCTATAGCTCGGGCGGTCAGACCCCAACCGAGGCCCATGCTAATCGGGCGGAGCGGATCGGCCAGCTTCAGGATGTCATCAAGATGCATCCTCCCGGTTCGGGAGCTTCGGACCCGATCGGTGGGAAGGGTGGATCAAGGAGATATCCAAAGTATTCTTGCTACCAACCGCCCAGGGACCGTAAGGTCCCTGTTGCTCAATACTTTCTCACGGGAGATGCTGCAGTTGGTGGGAGGTCGTTGGTCCCAAAGATCATGTTGCTTCGTGGGCCGAGTTTCAGGAGTTGATGGAGACCGAGTATTGTCCATGGCCGGTCAGACAGGCTCGAGTGCATGCTTTCTTTGATGCTCAACCACGGGATATCCCCGTATCCCAAGCTATTGCCGATTTTAACAAGGAGTTGGGTTATGTGAAGACCCAAGTTGTCGAAGAGAGCGACAAGATTTTCCATTTTTACAGGACAATGAAACTGTCCAGTCGGGACTATATGTCTGGGCTCGTCTGTACTACCTTGAAGGATTATCAGAGTCGAGCTCTTGCTTATGATATGTCGGTGACCGCTAGTGATTTGGCTCGCGAGAGCAAGAAGCAGAAGTCGGTCGGAAACTTTTCTGGTCCCAAGAGTGGAGGCCAGCAGAAATCTCGAGCTGCGAATATTTCTACGGGAAGTTCGGCTCGTTTCTCTGGGAGCTTTCGGGGTGCCGCCGGAACCCCCACTCGTGAGCTCACATGCTTCAACTGCGGCTTTTCGGGTCATAAGAACCGGGATTGTCCTCGTCCACCTTTGACTTGTCATACTTGTGGTCAGTCGGGCCTGAGGCTTCTTTGTGATCGGCTCGGGCGGCCGCGGTGCCGTTCTTCTCACCCGGCCACCTATGGAGCCGAGTGTGAACCGGGGCTCATTTGCTCCGCCGCCTCCAGAGTGCCGGCCGAGGTAGAGGTCGGGTCGGCCGCTAGGGTGGAGCTTCCGATGTCGGCTCGCCCGGCCGCGTATATACGAGATGAGGAGGGCCGATGACCGGCGGCTCTTGTGGCGGCAGTACCGTTCATATCCATTCTCATTACAGCCGGTGTGCTTTTTGATTCGGGTGCTACGCATTCATTCATTTCTCTAGAGTGTGTGCGCCGTTTGAGTCTCGATTGCTTGTCACCTTGCGAGCCTTTCATCGTTAAACTTCTAGCGGTGATAGAATTGTCGGTGATCGGAAGTCTGGGGCTGATCTGTGATTATTTGTGAGAGGGCTTGGCTCTCTAATCTTAGTGTTGTGAGTATCGAGGGCGAGGATTTAATTCTCGGGAATGATTGGCTCGAACGGCATGGTGCAATCATGAACTACCGCACGAGGATCATTACCATGTTAGCCGAGGGCGGCCTTGAACACTCTTTCGCGGGGCGAAAGAGAAACCAGAAGTTTGTTATTAACGCCTTGAAGGCGATGAAACTCCTGCGAAAAGGGTGTACTGGTTATTGGTGCTACGCCTTGAAGGCGGAGAATGGTGGAGTCGAGCTTTCATCGATTCCAGTCGTTAGTGAGTTTCCTGATGTATTTCCTGACGAGTTGCCGGGATTGCCACCGGATCATGAGGTTGAGTTTGCTATAGAGTTAGAGCCGGGTGCGGCTCCGATTTCGTAGGCGCCGTATCGCATGGCACCTTCAGAGATGTCAGAGTTGAAGAAACAGTTGAGTGAACTTCTTGAGTCGGGGTATGTTCGACCGAGCGCCTCGCCTTGGGGCGCACCGGTCTTGTTTGTACGTAAGAAGGATGGTTCACTACGTTTGTGTATCGACTATCGTGAACTGAACAAGGTGAGCATCAAGAACAGGTATCCTTTGCCGAGAATTGACGACTTGTTCGATCAGTTGCAGGGAGCGGCGGTATTCTCAAAGATTGATTTGAGATCGGGGTACTATCAGCTCCGGGTGAGGGAGTCCGACGTGCAGCGACTTTTCGGACGAGATACGGACATTATGAGTTTGTAGTTATGCCTTTCGGGTTAACTAACGCGCGGCGGTGTTCATGCGATTGATGAACAAAGTCTTTATCGAGTATTTGGATAAGTGTGTCGTCGTCTTCATTGACGATATTCTTATTTATTCGAGGAACGAGGAAGAGCATGCCCATCATTTGCGGGTAGTGTTGGACATTTTGAGGACCGAGCAACTCTATGCGAAGTTCTCGAAATGTGAGTTAAGGTGAAGGAAGTGATGTTTTTGGGTCACGTGATTTGGTAGGGAGTTCGAGTGGATCCGCAGAAAATTGAGGCGGTGTTGGATTGGGCATCGCCCACAAATGTGAAGGAGGTCCGTAGTTTCTTGGGTTTGGTGGCTACTATCGTAGGTTCGTCGAGGTTTCTCAAAACTAGCTCGACCACTTACCAGCTTGCTCGAAATCAGAAGTTAAATGCAGACCGATGAGAGCGTCGAGTTTTGAGGAATCAAGAAGCGTTTGACTTGACTCCGGTTACGGCGTTGCCATGTGGCAACGAGGGATTCGCCGTGTATAGCGATGCTTGGTCGTGGTCTTGGGTGCGTATTGATGCGGCACGGCAAGACCATTGCCTATGCGTCGAGACAGTTGAGGCCGTATGAGCTTAACTACCTACTCACGATTTGGAGTTAGCGGCGGTTGTCTTTGCACTCAAGATTTGGTGTCACTATCTTTTCGGCTCTACATGTCGATTTTACCGATCATAAAAGTCGAAATACATATTTACTCGTGGAGTTGAATATGAGGCGAGAGGAGGTGGTTAGAGTTGATTAAGGATTATGACCTCGAAATCCTTTATCATCGGGTAAGGCGAATGTCGTGGCCGACGCCTTGAGTCGGAAACCGATTGCGTTGCGAACGCTTGAGGTCCTTACGCCTCGGTCCCGAGCTTCGGCGGGCTTTGATCGGGTTAGATGTTGAGGTTTCTTGCTGGATCTGTCGGGCGATTTTGTGCCTTAGAAATTTCGTCGTCTTTGATCGATGAAATTAAGTCAAGCAATTAGAGGATCCGATGATTACTCAAATCCGAGAGAACGTTCTTAAAGGAAAGTCTCCTGGGTTTGTGATTCACGAGGATGGTGTTTTGAGATTCCGTAGTCGGCTTTGTGTGCGAACGATCCGAGGTTGCGGCAGGTATTTTGCGTGAGGCCCATTCCACACCTATTCATTCATCCGGCTCGAGTAAGATGTACAAGGACACGAGGAGGAACTTCGGTGGAATGATATGAAGGAGGAGGTCGCACGGTTTGTGGCGAGATGTTTGACTTGTCGTGAGTCAAAATCGAGCATCGGACCATGGAGTTATTGCGATCACTTCCCATTCCGGAATGGAAATGGGAAGATATATCGATGGATTTCATTACGAGTTTGCCGAGATCGAGATCGGGCATGAATATGGTTTGGGTGATTGTTGATCGTCGACCAAGTCGGCACATTTTACGGGCATCAAGGACACTTGGGGCCGGAGAAGTTGGCCGTATATTTATCGCCAGATTGTGAGGCTTCACGGTACTCGAAGTCTATCGTTTCGGATCGTGATGGCCGTTTATCGCACTTTTGGCGGGCGGTGCATAAGGCGTTGGGTACCCGTTTGCATTTGAGTACCTCTTTCCATCCTCGGTCGGATGGACGGTCGGAACGCACTATCCAGACATTCGAGGACATGTTGCGTGCTTGTGCCCTCGATTGGAGTAGCGACTGGGAGGAGCATTTGCCATTGATCGAATTCACGTACAACAATAGTTGGCACGCGTCGATTCGGATGGCACCGTATGAGGCACTTTATGGGCGACGATGTCGATCGCCGATTTGTTGGAATGAGGCGTCCGATTTAGTCGGGACCGAGCCAGATGTCGTTTTAGAGACGAGATGGAAGATAGAATTAATTCGAGAACGGATGTTGACTGCCCAGAGTCGACAGAAGTCATATGCCGATGTCCGTCGTCGACCTTTAGAATTCGAGGTGGGAGACCACGTTTTGCTGAAGGTGTCGCCAACGAGAGGAGTTTTCCGTTTCGGGAAGAAGGGGAAGTTGAGTCCGAGATTTATTGGACCCTTCGAGATTCTCGAGCGAGTCGGTGGGTTAGCATACCGTTTGGCGTTACCCCCGGCCTTGAGTCATGTTCATAGCATTTTTCATGTTTCCCAGCTGAGGAAATATGTTCCGGATCCTAGTCACGTCATCGATTATGGCGAGATTGATGTTGCTGAAGATATTACTTTTGAGGAGCGTCCTTTGAAGATTTTGGAGCATCGTGAGAAACGACTGAGGCATAAGACCATCCCTTTGGTCAAAGTGCAGTGGTCGAGACACGATGTCGAGGAGGCAACTTGGAAAACCGAGGATAGCCTGCGTGCTAGGTACCCTGAGTTGTTTGTTTCTTAAGTTTCGGGACGAAACTTATTTTTAGATGGGTAGAATGTAATATCCGGTATTTTTCTTTCCCTTGTATTTTTCATTTTTGGTATATTTCTCGGTCATAGTGACCCTCGTGTATCTTTCAGTATGTCCTTCCTGTCAACTGTTGAACTGTATTCTCGTTATTGTTCATTATTTCAACTTTCCTCATATGAGTTCGATTTTGTTAGATCACCATTAATTTTTGGTGACTCCAAAAATTCTAGATCTTTGCAATATTATAGAACATCGAGTTAGCTTTCCAATGGTTCAAACGGTGAGTTAATCGGAGTCCGAACGAGAGAGTTATGGTCGTTTCAGTTTTTGGCCGATCACTGCCGACCGGACCCGACCGTGTCGTCCGACACGGCCCGTGCCGTACTCGTCCGGAAATGCCAAAGTTTCTGCCGACCGAACTCGGCCGTGTCATCCGACACGGCCCGTGCCGTACACTTCCGGATAAGCCGAGCGGCGCCGGACGCCGGCCGTGTCCCGGGACACGGTCGAGTCATGCCGAAGTCGCTGCTCGGACGGTCACTGTCGGGAGGCCCTCGCGCGCGACCGTGTCAAGCGGGACATGGTCGAGTCCTGTCGGCCAGTGTGCGACACGACCGGGCCGATCGGCACGGGCCGTGTGTCGGCCGGACGATCAACCCCTATAAAAGGCCACCGCAGACGTTTTCTTGCCATTTTTCACCTTCTTCTTCTCCTCTTCCGCAGCTGGGCGTGTTCTAAGCTTGAAGCCATGTTGTTTAACAACATATCCATGGAGTTCTTGAGGTTATATCATCAATAATCCGTCCGATATCATCCCTTGATCCAGCGAAGCAAGGTTAGATCTTTAGAACCCTACTTTTGGTAAAATTGGGGGTTTTCGTGTTTTTGTCCGATTCGTTCCATTTTGTTGATTAATTCATGATGAATATGATTAATCTTGTTGTTATTCTTAGTTTCCCTACGGATTCATGGTATATTTCGTGATTTTTACGGAATCGAGAGGGTTTGGTTGTGGTCCGCCCTCGTTGTTGTTTATATACGAATATACATGAATCGTAGGCGGGTTTTCGAGTGTATTCCAATTCCGTATTCATTTAGAAATGGTTGTGATTGTATTCTTCGAATCGTTAGGTTCGGTTTCATTGGTTCCTAGCGTTCGTCGGTGACTTTCCTTTCCGTTCGTTGCGTCGTCAAATATTCAAGGCAAGTATTTTTGGGAACCTTTATGCTTAACGCGAAATAGAATGTATATTGTGTGTGATTGCTCACCTCGGGAGGGTCCGACGGGATCACGGAGGGAATCCAATGGTATAGACCTGCATTCACGAGTTTGTTTCGCTAGCCAGCTCGGGAGGGTCCTTAGGGATCACGGAGCGGGATCAATGGTATAGCCCTGTTCCCAAGGCGATGCGTGTGCGTGATTTGTTTTATAATATGGCCAGCTCGGGAGGGTCCTTAGGGATCACGGAGCGGGATCAATGGTATAGCCCTGTTCCCACGGCAAATTGTTTATTTATTTATTTAGGAAAAGACATGTCTTGTTTTGGTTTTGAAATGATATTGGTGCATGTACTATGAAATGTGTAAGCGATTGGTTTGCCTTGATTACTTGTACTAGCGTAATTGCTAACCCCTCTGGGACCCGTTTTGGGAAATTCTTGTTATGGATTTCGAGTTATGATCATCGGACGAGCGAGCACCGGGACGACGAGGATCTTTGGCGAGTCGTTGACATGTGCACTCGGGTTTACTTATTTCTTTTGTCCATTTCGATTTGGTTGTTTTCTATATTTATAAACTGATAGACTGTACTCGCGAGTACTTAGGCTTTTCAATTCAAACCCTGTGTTGTATCATTTTAAATTGCTACGTTGTCAATGGTTGCTCATTTTGTCGGTTGCTTCGGATGTATTTTTCACATGATGTATTATTTGATTGTGTATCCCCGCTAACCGAGATGGTTAGTCGAGGGGTACCCGCTTGTTGTAGCCTGGTGGGTCCTATGTAGGGGTCCACGGCGCTGTAACATACTCCGAATATCTTGGGGTGTTACATCCGTCTCAGTTAGCAATGGGAGGAACCAAAGAGTAGTAGCACCACCTAGCCAGCCTGGCGGCCTACACTGTACCCCAACTGAGAACGAATGATTGGGATCATTCAAGAACCATTCTGTCGTGAATACCAGTATACGTATAAACCCTTCTTTCAAATATCCCGATCAAGTTATAGGGTCACGATCAGTCAAACCCTATCTGTACTTGACGCTATGAATGCGTTAATGCAAATCGAGATCATCGAGCTCTCGTGTATCTAATACAGCTAGCTCCAATGCTTTAGCCAAAGACTTATGATCTCATCTGCCAATAACCGCATAGGACATATAACCCGTTCACTAACAGGAGAAAGAATTCTATCTTGGTATTCAGTAGGACCTGCTACTTGCCCGTCAAGATGTACATCGAGGTTGACCCCCGCCTTCCGGTTTACAGGGTCGAACTACTCTAATGAAAATCTTGACGTCACAAGCACATCCCTACTAAATCCTCAAGTCGAAGGATCACGAATACCTATCACAACCTTTCGATTCCGTCATTGACTGTCCCGGAGTGAAATCCGTGTGACGAATCGAGGGTGAGTCGGTTCGAGTATACTAATCTAATTAGCATACCTATAACGTGTGCTCCCACTAACCATTAGTGTTCGACAGGCACTCTCCATGTCAAAGAACACGTCATACAAGTCTTCACATAAACTTAACGCCCAGTCCAGTTTCATCGACTTGCGAACGTTTAAGTATTTGAGCTATAAACCTTTCCAGTGCCGACCCCCTTATCCAATAAGGAGTGGAACGTTTTGCTCTCAAATACACGGACTAGTTTCTATATGTTTATTTACGAGTTAGGAATGCCAGTAACTACCAGTAAATAAAGAAACATTCATTTGCCTTATATAAATGGTTTACATAATTACAAGTACAATGCCCTCACTCAACAACCTCTGAGTGGCATTCGAGGGCATACTCCTAACATTTAAGTGTAGCCAAAATCCAGTACATATGGTCACGTAACTTAATATTTGTGTTTAAAGTTTAGTTTGTGTTAGCTTGCCAAAAACTAATGTGTATAGTCACATTTACTTCTAACACTGTGACCAAATGCCATATATGGTCACACAAAATGTTTTGTCACACATTATTTAAGTGTAGCCAAAATCCAGTACATATGGTCATGTAACTTAATATGTGTGTTTAAAGTTTAGTCTGTGTTAGCTTGCCAAAAGCTAATGTGTATAGTCACATTTACTTCTAGCACGATCATGTGACTATATGCCTTTACAATAGCCACAGCATATCACAAATGTGTGACTAAATTATATTTATGGCCACATTTAAGGTGATTATATGTGACCAATATATTCATAACAGTCACATCGTGAAGTATTCATGTGGCTATTATTTAGAGCAAAATGTGAAATCGGTCATCATTAAATTTCATGCTTTGTGTGACTAAATATTACAAAAGGCCACACAAACATAAAATTCATCTGACCATTGGATGATCAATAGTCACACAAAATACACATTTGTTCACTTTAAACAACATATGGTCACACTTATTAACACTTTTGGTCACATATTACAAAAGGCCACACAAACATAAAATTCATGTGGCCATTGGATGATCAATAGTCACACAAAATATACGTTTCTTCCCTTTAAACAATATATGGTTACACTTATTAACACTTTTGGTCACTTTATGCTTAAATGTATGTGACTAAACATAAATCCTTAAAAAAGTACAAAAATAGAATGTCTTTATGCTTTAAAAGAACGAGTGAAATATGATAGGTAAAGTGTGACAACTTGAGCATGACATGGTTCACTTGGATTTTTGTATAACAACGCCTCCACAGTCGGTTCGATAGTAGTCATTTCGTGATTCATTACCCAAGTCACGTCGATCCACACGTGGCAATATGTTATCATTGTGCTGGTGAATGACGGTACTAAATTCTTCATCGACTTCGTCATACTTATCTTTGTAATTCTTGGGAGGTGTCTTAAAGACAATAGACAATTTTTTTATCTATCTGGTCTTTCACATAAAACACTTGTCGTGCTTGTGAGGCTAATATGAACGGATCAACCTTGTGGCCTAAATTATTCAGGCCAACCAATGTATACCCAAGACTAGTATCGCGTTTCATACCACCAGCTCTGTGATTAACCCAATCACATTTGAAAAGAGGAATTTGCCTGAAACGGTAATCTAGTACCCATATCTCTTGTAAAACCCCATAATAAAATGCTTGTCTTGTGGTTGCAACTTCTTTAGATATGTGTAGATCTAATGCCTCAACACTAACCCCACTATTCTGGTAAACTTTGCCTTCATGACATTTCGTACGAAAGGTATACCCATTGATGTTACAGTTAAACCTCGATAAATGAATGTTCGATAAACGAATAACCTCACCAAATGAGTAATTTTCTCCGGTTCCAACTCTTTATAACATGTTCAATTTTTTTTCGATAAATGAATAATTCCGCTAAATGAATATTTTTCTCCGGTCCCGATCATATTCATTTATCTAGGTTTTATTGTATATGCATCGTATTTCACTACGGTGGCGCGTGGTCCATATGATATCCACCTTACAGTTTCTGATACACTTTCTTTGTCGATCGCTAACTCTTTCTCAACCTGAATTTCATTACAAGTATATTAGCTTCAAATTGAAGGAACAACAAACAAACAATTATAAATAACATAAGATTAATTACCTCTTTGCATAACCACTTAGCAAAAGATATACTGTGCTCATTCTCCAGAAATGCTATTCGTTTACCCGGGTTTTCTGTTTTCAAAACTTGCTTGTGTCGCCTGAAACAATGTCTTTGATTATTATATTTGTCATGATATATATATATATATTTCGTATTTAAAAAAAATAGTTTTTTCTTTTTAAATAGAAAATCGGGTTGATCCGGTGGTCAAACCGGTTGAACCGATAACCCGATGACTCGACCGGACCAATTAAAAACCGATTTTCAAAACATTGGATTAATACGTTTTTATTGTGGCCTTTATTAACTTTTCCCCAAAATTTAGTCTTCCCCCTAAAATATTTTCACTATATCCCGCCCCAATTTACCCCAAAAACCAAACTCACATTTCTTAGATCCCTCCGTATGTTATTCACTTATTCCCCCAAAATAAAAATCATATCCATCTTCACAAAATTAACAATATGGATCTCAAACACACACTTTTTGACCTATCACTGGTCACCACTCTTCTACAACCGCTCCTCCCTTATAACCGCTACTACCGATCTCGTTCTATCGGCTTTTGCACATGGCGAGTCTTCTCCCTCTCCTATTTTTGCAGGTGTGTATGTAGATCTGTGGGTTGTGATGCGTATCGAGGTGTTTGCTATGCATTTATTGTGCTATTTTGAAAGTTAATAGTAATCGATTGTTAGGATGCTATGTTAAATGATAAGTTGTTTTGAAGGATGATGTAATTCTTATTAGTTTTTTTTTATTATAACGTGTTTTGTATATAAGTTGTGGTGAGGATCTATTTGCTAAAATCTTATCGAGGATACTGATAGAATATTTTATTTTATTGTGTGTTGAAGGAGTAAGACCTAAATTGGTGATGATTGTAATACTGTATTATAAGTTAGTTGATTCTGTTAGGATATGCATTCTAGGGCTCAGTTATCACTAGTGTAGTAGTTTCAGATATTACTAGCGAAATTGATCGGTAAAAGATCTGGTTTGGCGTTGATTTGATTGTTGTAACTTATGGTGTGCATGTTAGGGCTCTGTTATCACTGGGTAAGTGGGTTGTATGATTAGTATAAGGCTGTATGAATATGATTGTCTTCATGAAAGACTGGGTGTGTTGCGGGCCTTACGGCGAAGATGGTGCAGAAGTGGTTTTAGCTACACATGCTTTTGCTTCTCTATCTTTAATGAATCGTGCTATATTCTTGGGATCTGTACGTTCGTAGAAACTTAATTAAATTGAACAATCGACTACTGACACCGACATAATTGTTGTTTTTTATCTGTGAGACAATACTACGATTTTATGGAGAATGGCATTGTGTGTCACCTTGAGTAGCATGGACTGTTCTAGTAGTTAGCTAGGATTATGGTAAAGTTTTTCAATTAGTGTCCGTCCGATGCTATGGTCGAGTAATGAGTTTTGGTTATGAAATATTATAATTGATGTTAGGAGACGAATATGAGGGAGAGAGTGCGCGTACTGAATATACTGTACTCCAATTTTGGGAAGCATATGAACTTTACAGAACCAAATGACTATCCCTGGGGGATTGTTATTTGATGCATGTAAAGTACGGAATATAACTTCTAGTAATATGAAGTGTGTTAGTAGGTGCACCACAAGTGATTAAAAAATTAGAGATTGTTAATAATATTAATTTAGAAAGAATGGTATGCTGCCAAGGCAAAGGTGATTTTAGGGACTATCTTACTTGTTTTTTGAAATCTTTAAGCTATTTTATAGTTAGCATGGAGGTTAAAATACAACTCTGGAAGTCAGAGTCAGAAGACCTCAAAGTCTCTATTATTTAAGCACTAACAAATCTCTCTTCTCCAGAAACTAAACTATCATGTGTCGTACCATCAAAGAAACCTCAGTGAACCAGGATACCCATCACAACTATTCAGTATAATTTTTTCTTTATCACCAACATGTAAACAAGTAGATCTATATATTTATGGAATTCCTCTTCAGCATTTGTAGTGTGCGTCGTGGAGAACGCTTGTAGTAGTAGTTGTCATTGCTTTATTGGATATATGGAAGCTTCTTCTTCTAATGTCTTGGTGAGGCAAAACAACAGCCCTAAGTCGTATATCCTAGCCAGTCCATAACACAACTGATAGTCTAAGACATTTTTCAACTTGTATTATCGTACTTTTTGTACTACCTGGATGGCTGGATCAAACAATTAGATTGTAGCTTTGTAGTTGAAGTAAAATTGGCACAGTTTTCTGTTCATTATCTGCAGTTGGTAGTTAATGTATTTTTTTTACTGTATTATGATATTCTCTTATTGTTTATGTGTTTGAACTTCAGCGAAGAGAACACACAACAACATACATAAAAAAATAGCGTTGCCATGGACTTGATTAATAATATAACTAGTTCTGATGAGGAAGGTCGGTCAAGGCAACGGATTCTAACATTTGTAGCAAAAAGGCAGCCATATATATCATACTATGCTTAGATCATATCTTACTTTTAAATGACTCAATCCCGAAATCTGCATATAAGTTTTCTATCTTCTTAAATTAGAGAGCATTTATATAACTCCTGTGAATTTGAATCTTTTGAGTTTTGAAACAAGTAGAACGTATATCACGTTCTTTCTGGTACTAAATCCAGATGTAGGACAATTGGCGAGGAAAGACCATGGTACTCCGTACTCACGCTTTCCTGTTCTATATCTATTAGGATGAAACATGCCTTATAAGAGTTTGATCAATTTTCGGATCTTAGCATTATATATACCCCAGCTGAGATGCTTTAGTCTTATTGTAGTAACATCACACTATAGCATAAATGCAAGTGCAGGTTGAGCATCATTTGTTGATATCCTTGGCTGTAATGCACATAGTACCGTCTGATAGGAAGTTTCAGTTTAATTGAAAGGAAGACACTAGTCATGACATTTTCATACTCACTTTTTTACGGTCTGTAGTATCCTTCAATAATTGAAATTGTATTTTCACCATCTTTCACCTTATTTGTCCAACCGCTTTGAAGTTATGCCACTTACCAGTTTCTAGTAAGATTCATAGCTAACCGAAAATGGTTATATCTGTCAGGAAAAATGATCCCTTAGTGACAGAGGTTCACTTTCTACCACTCTCTTTTTTGTTTGTCTGTGTGTTTATGACATATAAGTTTACTTTGGGATCATACATTTAATAGGACTTTTGCATGTATACTTCTTCGTAACTTGGCCGATTTTTGTTGCAGGTGTGCAAGTTCAATAGAGAGAAATCCAGATGATTATGATGCACTTTATAATTGGGCGCTGGTTCTTCAGGTAACTTGTGTTATATATCAATAGGTGTTCTAAGCGCCCAATTTCTGGCTTTTCTTTATTTCCTCCAAATTATTAACTACTGGCCACACCATAAGATTCATTATGGTTAAACAAAGATTAATAACAAGAAATTGTTACTCATACCATATAATATAACCACATCCGATATAGGAAATACTAACCTAGTAATTTGCATAATTACCTTTTAGCTTTGTAGATATTTTTTATTGTTAAAGTATTTACCAGTTTTTCCCATGAAACTTTTATTACTACATATTATGTTTGAATTACCAAACGTCTACCATTCCTTCATGCTTGGCACTAAAGAGGTTTTCAGTTGAGAGAAAAAAAGAAGACTATGCGTTCACCATATGGAATATGAACATTACGTAATAATAGCATGGCACTTTGAATTTGGTAAAATATATCTTTCCTGTAGACATTCAAAAGATTAATGTGGACGCTTTTGTGAGACATGGGGTAATTGTGATAAAAACAAAACAAAACGCTGTAAATAAGATATTATGGCAGCCACATTTTGTCTTCCTTTTGACGAAACGTGAGTGCCTATACTTATTAATGCAACATTAATACATTATAACCATTAATTGTCTTTTATTCCATCTCCAGGAAAGTGCAGATAATGTCAACTCAGATACTAGTACACCATCCAAAGATGCTTTACTTGAAGAGGCTTGCAAAAAGTACGACGAGGCTACACGTTTAAACCCTACACTTCATGATGTATGTATCTCAATCCGTATAGACTATAGCTTGACATCTGTCATGTAAATTTCAGTTGCATGACATTTCCAATTTGATAAAGTAATTTAATTGAAAATATTTCCTCAACATGTCAAATTTCATGTTGTCTAATTTTTTCTCTTAATAAAATCTGGCTCTCGTCACATGTCAGTATATTCACATTGTCTAATTGCAGGCTTATTATAACTGGGCTTTTGCCATATCTGATCGAGCCAAAATGCGTGGGCGTACAAAGGAAGCTGAAGAACTGTGGAAACAGATTAGACCATGAACTCATGATATTTTCCCTGCTATACATTCTAACAGTGGGTGTGCTTCTACTACAAACATTTTTGAAATATTGTGAAAAGGTATGCGATCTAACAATTTTTTCACTTGATATTGCAGGCAACAAATAATTATGAAAAAGCTGTTAAACTAAATTGGAACAGTCCCCAGGTATTTTTAAATATCCTTTGCACATTATCTTTTTTATTTAATTTCTGAAGAAATAGTACGTTTCCTATGTATTGGTTATAACTTCATGAAATTTTATGTTTCAGGCTCTCAACAATTGGCGTCTTTTGTTTACTACAGGTTACACCACCAACTACGTTACAAAAGATTACTGACAACAATTCTGCACCAACATTACAATCGAAGCGCAAAAATTATGTCTCTCGTGAAACCATGCAAAGGCAAGCTAGGACGGTGAAGAGTCAAAAGTCTTTAAATTATGGTAGTTGAGAATTTGATTATGTACGACATTATAATTGTAACACCCCAAACTGTGCGGATATTACAGTGCCGTGGACCCCCGACTGGGACCCACTAGGCGAATGAAAATGAATGAATTAAATAATATAATTGCAGTACCGAACCATAATATGTTGTCAATCACTCCGATGAGGAGTTTTATTACAACACACCCAAGATAACAACCGAATACAAGTATATTTTATATGGAGATAAAATATACAACACTGAATGAACTCAACATCCAAACGAAAATATGCAGTGGAAATAAAATAACAAAAAAACGGTGAATGAAAGGATTGGGGCCCCCTACTAGTATCACTGGGACTGCTCGCAGTCAACGTGCTCTTCCCGTGCCATGACCTGAAAGACAATATCCCCCAACGGGGTCAGTTACACAAAACAACAATCCTCAAGAGTTGAATAAACACAATCCTGTTGAAAACATACGCAATCAAACATGCTATATGAATCAACTAACAATACGGCTCAAGGAAATGGCGCCATACTACGCCCGGGATGGAAATGTGTCCGTGCACAAGCCACCAATGAGTATCGATCGAATACACGTGTGGTCTTGTACCTAATCAGTCTCACGAAGTGATCGTCTCGTGTGCACAGTCCAATGTGAGGCCAACAACCAACACACGACTTTATATGTGCCCGACATGAAAATCCTACACATACCAACCGGCACGCCAGTATGACCCGGAATGCCACGATATAACAGAAGTGACATAGAAAATCAATAATGACTCACAAAGATGAAATGATGGTGAAATGAATGACAGCTCAAAGAAATGATTGGAACCGTCGTTCCTCGTGAGTGAAATTATTAAGTGACAATTACAAGTCTCAATATAGTTAGTACTTTATGAATGAATTATGACTATGAATGAACAACAACGAAAGGAGTGAATATCCTTTTAACTGAGTAAGAATTAACTTACACAACACCGGTGAACAATGTCCTTCCACGAACAACGTCCTAAATGAAATGTCGGTCGCTCGAACAACCTTGAATGACAATTAACAACCAACGCTCAATATACGTATCAACCATGATTATAACCCACTCAAACGTTGATACAACAATATCCGAACTCAAAGATGCACTCTAACGAATACGTAGTAAACATCCTGTTCGTGGTTACAACCAATCCCAAATTATCGAAACCAACTTCCAAAAGATTGATTCAAACCAGCAAAACAATATCAATGGCATCAATAATCCAATGGGAATCCACAATTCAAGATTACAACAACATCAATCGGAAAATCCCCAAATTAATCGAAGTCAACCCCAAGGGTTCTTGAAATAATTCCCCAAATAGCCATTAAATCCGTAGGAACACATTTAACCAATCTAGATAATCCATATCTAACATATTCCAACAACAATCTAAGTTCATACGAAGAAATCGGAAGGAAAACCCCAAATATCCGAAATTCTAGGTTCAAGAAATCATTACCTTTGATTAGATGTAATGGAGATGATGAAGTGATGATTAATCCAACTCAAAGACTTGAAGATGATGATTGATGATTACACCTCGAAGAATACTCTCCAAAACGCCTGGAATCGCTCAAAACCGTCGAAGAAATGAAGAGAAAATGACAAATGACGCTAAGGGACTGGACTGTCCTATATATAGCAAATCCCAGTTAGCGTGCGCTAGCTCCTGTGCATAGCGTGCGCTAACGGGTGTACTGGGTAGTCCAGTACCCTCTGAACGTAATGGTAGCGTGCGCTACGTACCTCTTGTAGCGTGCGCTACCCCCTTTAATTAGCGTGCGTCAACATAAATGGTTAGCGTGCGCTAACAAATTATCTGATGCCCAGTACTGGAGTCCAGAACCTCCTGTCCTCTGATCTGATCGCGGTAGCGTGCGCTACCCACAGGCTTCAGCGTGCGCTACTTACACCGATTAGCGTACGCTAATCTACTCGTAGCGTGCGCTAGACATTTATCCAATGCAGTCCAGTAGCCATTGGACTCTGCCTGATCCGTCCTTAGCGCGCGCTACACCAGCCGCATAGCGTGCGCTACTCTGACCTACTAGCGCGCGCTACTTACCATTCGTAGCGTGCGCTACATATAACCCAACTGTAGTACAGTACCTTCTGGACTGCCTGCTTGAAACATACTAGCGTGCGCTAGTATTGAGAGGTAGCGTGTGCTACCCGTACTCAATTAGTGCATGCTAAAGAGAGTACGTAGCGTGTGCCACTCCTCACACACAACACACTATGAAATGACAACGACAATAAACACCGCACGATTCTCCAACTAGATTGATGATGAATGACGATACAATTACTCTGAACGATGAATACAATGATTGAATATGAGTGACAAATGATCATTAATGAGTGAAAATTACTGAGTGACAATTACTGAATGATAAATACTGAATGATAATGACTGAATTACAACCGGGTATTACAATAATTGTATATTTGGTTCAGTTACATACATTCGAGTTTTATTCAATTTGAAATTGCTTTTTGTTTTTAATTCTGTTTTATATATATATATATATATATAGTACTAGCAGTAATAACTTGCTCCAGCAGTGCTAACTTAGTACTAGCAGTAGTAACTTTGCTCCAGCAGTACTAACTTAGTACTGGCAGTAGTAACTCTGTTCCAGCAGTACTAACTTAGTACTAGTAGTAGTAACCCGGTGACAAAGATGCACTCACATAATATGGTCACGCTTATCAATATTATTGGTCACTCTTTGTTTAATTCAATGTGTGACTAAATATTACAAAATGCCACACAAACTAAAAATTCATATGACCATTGGATGAATAATAGTCACACAAAATATACATTTCTTCACTTTAAACAGCATATAGTCACACTTATTTACACTTTTGGGCACTTTATGCTTAATTGTATGTGGCTAAATACCCAAAACAAACATGCTTTGTGTGTCTAAATATTACAAAAGGTCAGACAAACATAAATTTTATGTGGCCATTGGATGAACAATAGTCACAAAAAATACACATTTCTTCACTTTAAACAGCATATGGTCACACTTATTAACACTTTTGGCCACTTTATGCTTAATTATATGTGACTAAATACCCATAACGAACATGCTTTGTGTGACTAAATATTACAAAAGGCCACACAAACATAAAATTCATGTGTCCATTAGATGATCAAAAGTCACACAAAATACACATTTCTTCATTTTAAAGATCATATGGTCACACTTATTAACACTTTTGGCCACTTTATGCTTAATTGTATGTGACTAAATACCCAAAACGAACATGCTTTGTGTGACTATATATTACAAAAGGCCACATAAACATACAATTCATGTGGCCATTGGATGAACAATAGTCACACAAAATACACTTTTACTTCATTTTAAACAGCATATGGTCACACTTATTAACACTTTCGGCCACTTTATGCTTAATTGTATGTGACGAAATACCCAAAACAATCATACTTTGTGTGACTAAATATTACAAATGGCCACACAAACATAAAATTCATGTGGCCATTGGATGATCAATAGTCACACAAAATACACATTTATTCACTTTAAACAGCATATGGTCACACTTATTAACACTTTTGGCCACTTTATGCTAAATTGTATGTGACAAGATATACAAAAAAAACATGCTTTGTGTGCTTGTAAAGTGTTTACGGTCACACTTATTAACACTTTTGGTCACTGTTTTTTAATGGATACGGACACTAACTCAAAAATGTGATGATAAACACCCTACGGTCGCACGACCTTTTGTCACACACATTCAAAAATGCATGTGTGACTATATGTATATCGTCACACTTTTTTGGTGTAGCCAAATCCACTTTTAGTGGTTGGTGGCTTTTATCAAAACTTTTGATCAATACTAGGCACATCCTCCTTGGTATTTGTTTATGCTTTGAAAGTTCAAATGGAATCAATAGTTTTTAAACAACCTTAGCTGTACCGACATTCCTACTTTCTCTGCAAGTCTACCAAGATGGAGTTACCGAAAGGATCATTAGTCGAGATATAAATTGAACACCCTGATGATAAGTAAGGCATACAGAGTATTTAACAAAAGAACCTTAGTTGTGGAAGAAATACTTCATGTTGTATTTGATGAGTCTACTGTTGAGTACAGGAAACAGGCGGAATTAATTGAGAATAAGCTCAAAACCGCCACCCTAGAAGAAGTCATAATTCATGATACATGAATGATGGACTCACCTGCAGATCAGCCTGGAGACCCAACTGCAGATCAGATAGGACCCCAAAACCTACCTGATCCAGATGCAGCTAATGAAGACTCATCTGTAGCTGATGAAGACCCATCTGCAGACCAGACAGGATCCCCACCTACAGATGAAAAGACTGTAGCTGACCCAGTTGCAGATCAAGGAGGCCAGAACCAAGATGATGCAGAGAGAGAAGAAGTCCACCAAAGCAACTCAACAGGGGGAACAAACCCTGAAGAAGAAGACATTCCCAAATGTCTTAGAGATCATCCCATTCAACAAATCATTGGAAACCTAACTGATGGAGTCAGAACCAGGCAGTCCACAGTACCAGCAGGAATGGCAATGTTCTCATGCTTCATGTCTCATATAGAACCTAAGACAACAGAGCAAGCACTAGAGGATTACCCATGGATCAATGCAATGCAAGAAGAGCTCAATTAGATGGAGAGGAACAATGTCTGGGAACTAACACACAGACCAGATCACAAGAAAGTTATTGGTACCAAATGGGTGTACAAGAACAAGTGTGATGAAGATGGATCCGTTGTTAGGAATAAAGCCAGACATGTTGCTAAAGGCTATGCACAATATGAAGGAATAGATTTTGATGAAACTTATGCACCTGTTGCAAGATTGGAAGCCATTAGACTATTCCTTGCATATGCAGCATTTAAGGATTTTGAAGTCTACCAAATGGACGTGAAAAGTGCCTTTCTCAATGGAATTCTAGAAGAAGAAGTCTATGTGGATCAACTCCCTGAATTTGTCAAAGGAGACTAAGTCTACAAGCTTTTAAAAGCTCTATATGGACTCAAGCAGGCACCAAGGGCATGGTATGCGATACTCTGTGTTTCTGGAGAAGAATGGATTCAGCAAAGGCAAGGTGGATAAGACCCTATTCAGAGTAGAACATGAAGACCACATATTATTAGTTCAAGTATATGTGGATGACATCATATTTGGCTCAACCAACCCATAGCTATGTGAGAAATTCTCAAATCTCATGCAAGGAGAATTTGAGATGAGTATGATGGGCAAACTTAATCTCTATCTCGGTTTGCAAGTCAAGCAGATGAATAATGGAATTTTCATCAATCAATCCAAATACATGAGAGACTTAATCAAGAGATTTGGAATGGAATCATCCAAACCAACACGAATACCAATGAGCACAAGCTTACACCTAGATGCAGATGTAGGAGGCATATCAGTGGATCCAACCCACTACAGGAGACTTATTGGATCACTCCTTTACCTGACTGCAAGCAGACCAGATATATCTTATGCTGTAGGAGTATGTGCAAGATTTTAATTCAAGCCAAAGCAGTCTCACCAGGAAGCAGAAAAGAGGATTATCAAATACCTTAAGTCTACAGTCAATGTTGGACTATGGTATCCTAAAGATGACAACTTCGAGCTATCAGGATACTCAGATGCAGACTTTGCAGGATGCAAGATTATTAGGAAAACCACTAGTGGAACGTGCCAATTTCTAGGAACCATATTGATATCCTGGTTTAGCAAAAAGCAGGTATCTAACTCAATATCAACAACTGAGTCAGAATACCTAGCTGCAGGTAGCTGTTGCGCACAAATTCTATGGATCAGACAACAGCTAATGGACTAGAACATCATCGCAAACGAAGTTCCTATATGGTGTGACAACAATAGTGCAATTGCAATAACGAACAATCCAGTATTGCACTCCAGGACAAAGCACATTGATGTTAAACATCATTTCATCAGAGATCATGTGCTAAATAAAAGAGTTAGAGTGGAAAGAGTCAGCACTGAATACCAAATTACTGACATATTCACTAACCTTTGCCAGAGGAAAGGTTTTTGGAGATGAGCAGAGAACTTGGTTTACTAGACTGGGAATCTAGTACAGACGAGAAAGCTACCTGATGATCAGATCAGACGAGGAAAAGTTACCTGATGCAGTCAAGGAGGATCTACCTAATCAGAGCAGACAATCATTCCACCTGATCAGACCAGACAAGAAGACGAAGGATAGATGAAGAAGTGAAGCTGACCTCAGGCGACACATCCTACCTGATGCAGAAAGCTAACTGATGCAGATCAGATAAGGGAAAGTTAGATGACCCACAGGCGACACAAGCTACCTGATGCAGAACAGTTAAGAAGTCAAACAGTCAACCAGCTAAGTTTTCCTATCCCTGACCGACTCTTGAATATTATATTACTATATATTTACACGTGGCAACTACACGTTCACACGACCTCCACTATGTCTAATTCTCAAAAGTTGAACTGACGCTTAATTTAATTTATTATTAAATTCAAAACGTCTTTTCATTTATCTATTTAAGGTGGTGGAAATCATTTCTCAGAAACTCTATCATCTTCAAACTCGAGAAACCCTAATTTTCTAGATCAAGAAAAACCCTCGAACATTCAATACACTCAGACGAAAAACTTAATCTCTTGCAGAAATGGAGGCCACCCAATACTTCGAAGGCGTCAACCTAAATCTTGTGAAGGACCAGATTATCTTCAGCCTCGTGGTCGATTTTGAAGGCTTACTGGAGGCGAATCTGGCGACAGATATGCATTATATCATTCGAGCGATGAAGAAAAATGAGATCTACCCATTTCTGGATATCAACCCTAAGGTTCTATACAAGGAAGCTGTTATTTCCTTCTTCAAGGAAGCAGAAGTCACTGAATCGGGAATCAAAAGCTCGATTTTTGGAGAAGAGGTGACGATTTCTCCTAAGACAGTCGCGAAGGCATTCGGGATGAGATCTCAGGGCATTGCTGTTGAAGCCCTCAAGCAGAGCGCCACAGAGACCTGGTATGGAATCAAGCTACCGGAGCACCCGTCGAATCTCAAGCTGACGACGAAAAGAGGTGACTTGAAAAAGGAGTACAGATACGTTTTGGATATCACAAATAAAATTGTGATGGGGATGGCAGGCCTCTACGACCAGCTATCATCCACCAAATTCATGGTGCTGGGAGCCCTTCTCCAGCATGAGAGGATTGACTAGGCTGCCTACATATACAGACAGTTGGTTCGTGAAGTCAATAAGGTTCACTGGATAGAATATGAGAAGAAATTCAAGACTAAGCTGGCCTTTGGAACACAAATCAGCTGGATCTTAGAATTTCTTGGGAAGGCGAAAGGGACTGCAGACCCCTTTCACGTAAACAAGAGACTTGGTCATCTGGACCAAGAAACATTGAAGAAACTAGGAGTCGAGAGAAAGGCTACCCAACTATTGAAAGATATGTCAAGGGGACCTCCCCCATACAGAGGGCCTTCGGATTCAGACGAAGACCACTCTGATGCGGCAGACTTGCCTGCAGTGCAGAAGTCACCTGCAGCCTGCAAGTCACTTGCAGAGAAGGAGTCATCTGCAGACCACTCAGATTTAGATTCAAACAATACTCCTTTGGCAATAAGATTCAAGAGGAAAGAGCCAGCTGCAGAGAATGTGGTGCAAGTAACTTCATCTCCTGACCATTTACCCAAAAGGCCTAGACGCCTTGACTATGAAGATGGAGAGCAGCTCCCCCACTCACCTGCACCTGAGCCATTCAAATTCTCTGCAGTTCAGATGCAGATAGTGAAAACACCTGCACCTGCTCCTTGTAATATCCGCAATTTCGAATTTCGGTAATTTTATTTTTTCGGCAGAAGTTCGTTTTGACGACTCGCTCATGACCTTTCGTCATTTCGAGAATGATTAATTCTGCACTTTTTGTCATCCGAGTTCGTTTCGGTGTCGTTTTATTGAGTTCCGTGTCCTTAATCGACTTTTCTAAGTATGAGTTCGACTTTGTAAAGTCACCATTAATTTTTGGTAACCCCAAAAAATTCTGAATCTTTGCAATATTATAGAGCATCGAGTTAGCTTTCTAATGGTTCAAACGGTGAGTCAATCGGAGTCCGGACGAGAGAGTTAAGGTCGTTTTAGCTCACCCGCTCGTTATTGGCCGATCACTGCCGGCCGAACTCGGCCGTGTCGTCCGACACGGCCCGTGCCGTACTCGTCCGGAAAATGCGGTTTGTCTCGGGGCCCGGCCGTGTCGTCCGACACGGCCGTGCCGAACTCTTCGGATAAGCTGAGATGATCGCTGACACGCCCGACCGTGTTCGAGGACACGGTCGAGTCGTCTTGAGTCGCTTCGACGGTCATCGTCGGAAGGCCCCTCGCGCCGCGACCGTGTCTAGCGGGACACGGTCGAGTCCTACCGGTCAGCTGCGCGCCACGGCCGTGTCGAGCGGACACGGTCGAGTCTGTCAGCCTATTTAAGGCCCAGTAGTCGTTTTCTGGCCATTTTTCTCCTTCTTCCACTTCTCTTCCGCGTCTGTGGGTGTGTGAATCTTCTAGAGATGTTGTTGGACAATGAATCCATGAAGTTTGGAGGTTCATATCGTCAATCATACGTCCTATAACATCCTTTGATCGAGCGAATCAGGTCAGATTTTCTAGAAATCTAATTTTGGGGATTTTGGGTATTTTGTTCGATTTCGTCCGTTTAATCCGATTTAACTTAGGATTTTGATGGATTGATGATTATTTAGATGTATTATATCATTTCCCTTGTTATTCCATGGTTGGATCGTATCGATTCGTTGTTTGAGTCGAGTTCTTGACCGACGCCTTGAAGGTGTCCGGTAAAATGTCTTAGAGGGGTTTTCGGGCGTTCTACGATTATTCTTCCTCGTTTGGTCGATGATTTATTGATTGTATGATGTTAGGGTCGTGTTTCTTGCGAAGAAACCGTGTTGAACCCTTTCGTTCGTCATCGTCTTCCGTTTCGATAGCATTGGGCGTTTCGAAGCTTTCCGGTTGAGCCGTGTTCGTCGGAATACTTGCGTACCGATTTTGAGGCAAGTATCTTGCCGATACATTTCATGTTTCGTTGATATAATTCTTGATAAATGATTTTATGCGAAATCCAATATTTAATGAACGTAAAAAGGGATTGGTATGTTCTCGATAAATGTTGTCTTTCAACGATAATTCGTATACTTCGTGAATATGTATTCTCAGAATATGTGTGTTGGTTTTGTATGTTGAAATATAATATGATCAATTCGAGTGAGTTTGATAGACCGTAATCCTTTGTCGGGGATTACGTATTGTTATTATATACTTGTTCGGTAAGAACGTAATGTGTGTGATATTAGTTGTTACTCCTTGAAAGGAGTTTGTGATGCTTAATGTTGTTTGGATTGATAAGTGATTATTGTTGTGTGCTTGATGTATTGTGATGTGCCTCCGGGTAGGATTTGTTGAATCTCCGGGATCCATACTTGCTAGTATGGGTCGGGCGAAACCGTAAGGTTATCCAATACGGGTATGTCTTGCGGGGACTCCGAGGTTCGGGGCTTGCTAGCCCGATGCCGGGATAACTTGTAGGGTTATCATCGGGTATGTCTTGCGGGGACTCCGAGGTTCGTGGTTTGTTAGCGCGATGCCGGGATAACTTATGGTTGTGGTTTGATTATGTACGTATATGTGCTTGTAGTCACGTGACTGCGGTTACGGTGACATGTGATTTGATATGTTTTTCCTATTGGGTTATTCACTCGGGTTTGTTCTTCGGGAGCATCTGAGGTTCGTGGCTTGTTAGCACGGGACACGAATAATCCTTAGGAACATGTGATTTGTGATTTGGGTCACGGACCCGTGTTTTGTGAAATGGGTTATGGACCTGCGTATTGTTCTAGGAACTTGAATTTTGGAGAATGACTTTTGGGCTGTGTCCCTAAATGTTTTGAAAGGTTTGAGAATTCTTAAAATCCCAAGTGTTTTCAAAACTCCCGAGATCGTAAAATGTTTTCACAAGATGTATATCGGGTTTACCCCTATCTTTCGATTTAACCGTTTTAATTAAGTGATTTACCTCGGGAAGTATGTTTATGATTAACATGTTCCGTGGAGTATGATATGTATGGCTCGTTTTCGTATTTTATACTTGCACTAGCAAAACAGTGGAGTTTTGCTAACCCCCGAGTATTCGGGGGGTGGATGTCTGTATTGCATTCAGGTTTTGGAGCAGAGCACAGGGTCGGCATGAAGGATGATGAAAGATGAACGATACTAATCACACAAGGACCCGTTGTTGTCGTATTGGTATAGTTGTACTTTTATTTCCGCTGCTATATCTTTTCCGTTGTACGGGTGTGGTTGTATTTTTGACCCCTGCGTGGGCATGAGTTGTATTCGAGTTGTATGTATTTATTGAAAGACCAAATCGGTCTACTGAGTCATTTTTGCCTTGAAGGCATTGTCGAGATGTTAAATGTTGTTACCAGCCTGGTAGATCCTCGAGGAGAGGGTCTACGGCGTGTAATATCCCTGAGTGGATTGGGGGTGTTACAGAATGGTATCGGAGCTTTAGGTTGTGGAAACCTAGGCTGTCGGGTTAGTGGTGTCTATTGAGTTTTTGTCTCGTCGGATTTTGTCTGACTAAGTCGTGTCGCGACGCGTCGTCTGAGTTTGTTGGTCGTGATTAGTATCGTGGGCGATCATCATCTTCGTGCGACCTGTGAATGTAAGTCTCCCTTCTTTGTGTTGTGCCTCGTGTGACACGAGCTATTTTTATGATTATTTGTTAAGTGACGGAATCCTCTTATGGATTTTGATTTTGTGATATGGGGTTATTTGACTCTCATATTTCGTTCATATGAGGAGTAGTGTTGCTCGATTGTGTATGTTGAACCGTATTTCTTTTATCCATTGCGTGAGTTCTTTTGCAATGACTTTCGGTATTTTACCGACCGAGTTTTATTTCAAAACCAATTCCTTAACCGAGTTTTTGGCATTATGGCCTTGATCGCTTTGGCGAAATTCTTATGACGGTATTTAGCATGTTGTAAAATGGCTTTTGTGAGTTTTGAAACATTACCGTCATCGGCCTCTTTGGCATTTTTGTAAATGGTTTTTAGTCTGGTGGGTTCCCGTGGGACCACGGCGCTATAATGTTCGTGTAATTACTCAAATTTTTGGGCATTCTAGCCCATTTAATTATTTTGAAAACCTTGAGTATCTTAGAAAATTAAAATTCGAGACGTACTTTTAAAACGAATTATTTTCTCGCGATTTTCAAGGTGCCTTCTAGTACCGTAATATGTTTCAAAATCATTCCAATTGAGGACCAAAATATTTTGAGATATTTTCAATTACTTATAGAAAAGCATTTGCTTAGACCCAAGTGTCGATTATTCTGAAAGTTTTTCACTACGAGAAGGTGTCCTCATTTTTGTTCAAACGCAAGATGATTTTCAAAGTCTCGAAAATGATGTTTGTTCAACTTTTTGTAAAATGATACTCAAGATCAACTGGTGTTTCCAAACTGTCTTCAAAGGTGGTTTTCGTATTTGAAACAAATCATTCCTGATAGCGGACCGGAAATGCGTGTATGGTTTTCGAACTTTCGTTACGGTGCCAACCCCAAATTGTGATTGAATTGGTGGCGTGAGCGTCGAGTCGTTCGCCACGCATATGTTTTGTTGGCCCTCTGTGAGAGGTGTGAACTGGTGTTTACTGTTTATCGCCTCGTGGTGATTTGCGTGTTGTCGCACTAGTGTGAGTTGTTAAAGCCTGGATTTTTGTGCGTTATACACATGGGTGATTGTTTCATGATGTTTGTGATTGTGTGCTTGCTGTCGTTCGGGATGTTGTAATCGTCGAATGATGCCGTTGTTGTTGTGATTTTTGTATGCGTTGATATGTTATGCTGAGTTGGCATCTCCGGTATGTTGTTTTGCGGTGTTTTGATCCATTGTATCGAGCATTTGTATTTTCGGTATGCCGAGCCGAGACGTTTCAACCGTAATGTGCCGGGGCATGCACGTGTATATTGTCCTTCGTCGGTAACACATTTCAAGTGTGGACTCGAGGACACCGAATTCAATTTTGCGGGTGGCTACCGAGACTTCGGAGTTCGCGCTTCAAAGACAAGTATCGAATCGGCTTTGAGAGGCCTTCAAGGATGTTTCTGTCGGTTGCTTGTTGTGTCGTCACCTTGATTTCGCTGTTGTGAGTTGCGGGGGCGACCTTCTTTTATAAGAGGTCGAATGTAGTACCCGTGTTGTTTTTAGACTCCTGCATTTTCTCTTTCTCGAGTCTATCGACTCGCTCGTGTTCGTTGATACTTTCTGAACTTGTTATGTATTTCGGTTTAAATCGTTCGAGCAGTGTGATCTTGTTTTGGGTCAATCTGGTTATCGCTGTGACTTTTTCGAGTTCGGTTCGATTCTTGTGAACCTTGTTCGGAAGTGACATCATCTGGTTTTACTAGTTCTCTTATTCGAAGTGGATCGGATTTGGAACTTCTGTATTTTCGACTCTGTCGACTCGTTTATGTTCGTTGACATTTCTGAGCTTGTCCTGCCCCTTGTTTTTGTTTATCGAACGAGTGTGGCATCATTTCGGAATAACTAGTTTGTCGGTGTGACTTTTCAATTTCTATTCCCTTTCATGTGGATCTTATGTGAATGCATACGTTGTTGTTTTCACCGGATCTTGTTTTGTCTCGAGTCGAGATGTGAACCTCGGAGTTGTCGGTTGAACCTTATTGTTCTTCGTGATCCGAACATGACCGTTCGATTTTTGTTGTCTCGATCGTTTGTTTGTTCGGTTTTGTTCTCGTTTCGTGATTGTTGAGCGTTCAGGCTCCTTCCTAATTCCCTTAAGTTTGGGAAATTAGTCTCGTTTCGATCTTCCAACCCTTGGGCGGTGGAATTGATATTAGTTCAATGATTGGCTCGCGTTTCGATTGATGTACCGTTGGGTTGGTCAATCATACTGACTTTCGTTCGTTGTGTTTTGTGATTGTCGGATAATTGACTTGGCTATATTATCCGTTTGATGACGCTTGTCATTTGTTGGTTTTATTGTATCCCTAACGGCGACATTGTGTTGGTCGTCGTGGAGCGTGTTTTCACGCCGTATGTCTCTTTGCGTTTCTTGCAGCGTTTCGCCGTTGGGCGCGAGTTTTCCATTTTTGTGTATCTCGTCGAGTTTTCCTGGCGGGTATATTGCTCCCCCTACTTGTTTTAAGTTTCGGGACGAAACTTCTTTTAAGGAGCGTAGAATGTAATATCCGCAATTTCGAATTTCGGTAATTTTATTTTTTCGGCGGAAGTTCGTTTTGACGACTCGCTCATGACCTTTCGTCATTTCGAGAATGATTAATTCTGCACTTTTTGTCATCCGAGTTCGTTTCGGTGTCGTTTTATTGAGTTCCGTGTCCTTAATCGACTTTTCTAAGTATGAGTTCGACTTTGTAAAGTCACCATTAATTTTTGGTAACCCCAAAAATTCTGAATCTTTGCAATATTATAGAGCATCGAGTTAGCTTTCTAATGGTTCAAACGGTGAGTCAATCGGAGTCCGGACGAGAGAGTTATGGTCGTTTTAGCTCACCCGCTCGTTATTGGCCGATCACTGCCGGCCGAACTCGGCCGTGTCGTCCGACACGGCCCGTGCCGTACTCGTCCGGAAAATGCCGGTTTGCCTCGGGGCCGACCGTGTGTCGTCGACACGGCCGTGCGAACTCTTCCGGAGAAGCTTGAGATGATCGCTGACACGCCCGACCGTGTTCCAGACACGGTCGAGTCGTGCCGAGTCGCTTCGGACGGCCATCGTCGGAAGGCCCCTCGCGCCGCGACCGTGTCTAGCGGGACACGGTCGAGTCCTCGCCGGTCAATCTGCGCGCCACGGCCGTGTCAGGCGGACACGGTCGAGTCTGTCAGCCTATTTAAGGCCCAGCAGTCGTTTTTCTGGCCATTTTTCTCCTTCTTACACTTCTCTTCCGCGTCTGTGGGTGTGTGAATCTTCTAGAGATGTTGTTGGAAAATGAATCCATGAAGTTTGGAGGTTAATATCGTCAATAATACGTCCTATAACATCCTTTGATCGAGCGAATCAGTCCGATTTTCTAGATATCTAATTTTGGGGATTTTGGGTATTTTGTTCGATTTCGTCCGTTTAATCCGATTTAACTTAGGATTTTGATGGATTGATGATTATTTAGATGTATTATATCATTTCCCTTGTTATTCCATGGTTGGATCGTATCGATTCGTTGTTTGAGTCGAGTTCTTGACCGACGCCTTGAAGGTGTCCAGAAATGTCTTAGAGGGGTTTTCGGGCGGTCTACGATTCTTCTTCCTGGTTTGGTCGTTGATTTTTTGATTTTATGCTGTTAGGGTCGTGTTTCTTGCGCAGAAACCGAGATGACCCCTTTCGTTCGTCATCGTCTTCCGCTTCGATAGCATTGGGCGTTTGAAGCTTTCCGGTTGAGCCGTGTTCGTCGGAATACTTGCGTACCGATTTTGAGGCAAGTATCTTGCCGATACATTTCATGTTTCGTTGATATAATTCTTGATAAATGATTTTATGCGAAATCCAATATTTAATGAACGTAAAAAGGGATTGGTATGTTCTCGATAAATGTTGTCTTTCAACGATAATTCGTATACTTCGTGAATATGTATTCTCATAATATGTTTGTTGGTTTTGTATGTTGAAATATAATATTATAAATTATAGTGAGTTTGATAGACCGTAATCCTTTTTATTGGATTACGTATTGTTATTATGTACTTGTTCGGTAAGAACGTAATGTGTGTGATATTAGTTGTTACTCCTTGAAAGGAGTTTGTGATGCTTAATGTTGTTTGGATTGATAAGTGATTATTGTTGTGTGCTTGATGTATTGTGATGTGCCTCAGCGTAGGATTTGTTGAATCTCCGGAATCCATACTTGCTAGTATGGGTCGGGCGAAACCGTAAGGTTATCCAATACGGGTATGTCTTGCGGGGACTCCGAGGTTCGGGGCTTGCTAGCCCGATGCCGGGATAACTTGTAGGGTTATCATCGGGTATGTCTTGCGGGGACTCCGAGGTTCGTGGCTTGTTAGCGCGATGCCGGGATAACTTATGGTTGTGGTTTGATTATGTACGTATATGTGCTTGTAGTCACGTGACTGCGGTTACGGTGACATGTGATTTGATATGTTTTTCCTATTGGGTTATTCACTCGGGTTTGTTCTTCGGGAGCATCTGAGGTTCGTGGCTTGTTAGCACGGGACACGAATAATCCTTAGGAACATGTGATTTGTGATTTGGGTCACGGACCCCGTGTTTTGTGAAATGGGTTATGGACCCTGCGTATTGTTACCGGAACTTGAATTTTGGAGAATGACTTTTGGGCTGTGTCCCTAAATGTTTTGAAAGGTTTGAGAATTCTTAAAATCCCAAGTGTTTTCAAAACTCCCGAGATCGTAAAATGTTTTCACAAGATGTATATCGGGTTTACCCCTATCTTTCGATTTAACCGTTTTAATTAAGTGATTTACCTCGGGAAGTATGTTTATGATTAACATGTTCCGTGGAGTATGATATGTATGGCTCGTTTTCGTATTTTATACTTGCACTAGCAAAACAGTGGAGTTTTGCTAACCCCCGAGTATTCGGGGGGTGGATGTCTGTATTGCATTCATGTTTTGGAGCAGAGCACAGGGTCGGCATGAAGGATGATGAAAGATGAACGATACTAATCACACAAGGACCCGTTGTTGTCGTATTGGTATAGTTGTACTTTTATTTCCATTGCTATATCTTTTCCGTTGTACGGGTGTGGTTGTATTTTTGACCTGCGTGGGCATGAGTTGTATTCGAGTTGTATGTATTTATTGAAAGACCAAATCGGTCTACTGAGTCATTTTTGCCTTGAAGGCATTGTCGAGATGTTAAATGTTGTTACCAGCCTGGTAGATCCTCGAGGAGAGGGTCTACGGCGTGTAATATCCCTGAGTGGATTGGGGGTGTTACAGAATGGTATCGGAGCTTTAGGTTGTGGAAACCTAGGCTGTCGGGTCAGTGGTGTCTATTGAGTTTTTGTCTCGTCGGATTTTGTCTGACTAAGTCGTGTCGCGACGCGTCATTCCGAGTTTGTTGGTCGTGATTAGTATCGTGGCGATCATCATCTTCGTGCGACCTGTGAATGTAAGTCTCCCTTCTTTGTGTTGTGCCTCGTGTGACACGAGCTATTTTTATGATTATTTGTTAAGTGACGGAATCCTCTTATGGATTTTGATTTTGTGATATGGGGTTATTTGACTCTCATATTTCGTTCATATGAGGAGTAGTGTTGCTCGATTGTGTATGTTGAACCGTATTTCTTTTATCCCATTGCGTGAGTTCTTTTGCAATGACTTTCGGTATTTTACCGACCGAGTTTTATTTCGAAAACCAATTCCTTAACCGAGTTTTTGGCATTATGGCCTTGATCGCTTTGGCGAAATTCTTATGACGGTATTTAGCATGTTGTAAAATGGCTTTTGTGAGTTTTTGAAACATTACCGTCATCGGCCTCTTTGGCATTTTTGTAAATGGTTTTTAGTCTGGTGGGTTCCGGCGTGGGACCACGGCGCTATAATGTTCTGTGTAATTACCTGAAATTTTTGGGCATTCTAGCCCATTTAATTATTTTTGAAAACCTTGAGTATCTTAGAAAATTAAAATTCGAGACGTACTTTTAAAACGAATTATTTTCTCATGATTTCTTTCAAGGTGCCTTCTAGTACCGTAATATGTTTCAAAATCATTCCAATTGAGGACCAAAATATTTTGAGATATTTTCAATTACTTTTAGAAATGCGATTGCTTAGACCCAAGTGTCGATTATTCCAAAGTTTTTCACTACGAGAAGGTGTCCTCATTTTTGTTCAAACGCAAGATGATTTTCAAAGTCTCGAAAATGATGTTTGTTCAACTTTTTGTAAAATGATACTCAAGATCAACCGGTGTTTCCAAACTGTCTTCAAAGGTGGTTTTCGTTTTAAAACCTATCATTCTGTTTGCGGACCGAAATGCGTGTATGGTTTTCGAACTTTCGTTACGGTGCCAACCCCAAATTGTGATTGAATTGGTGGCGTGAGCGTCGAGTCGCTCGCCACGCATATGTTTTGTTGGCCCTCTCGTGAGAGGTGTGAACCGGTGTTCTTGTTTATCGCCTCGTGGTGATTTGCGTGTTGTCGCACTAGTGTGAGTTGTTAAAGCACGGATTTTTGTGCGTTATACACATGGGTGATTGTTTCATGATGTTTGTGATTGTGTCTTGGTGTCGTTCGGGATGTTGTAATCGTCGAATGATGCCGTTGTTGTTGTGATTTTTGTATGCGTTGATATGTTATGCCGAGTTGGCATCTCCGGTATGTTGTTTTGCGGTGTTTTGATCCATTGTATCGAGCATTTGTATTTTCGGTATGCCGAGCCGAGACGCGTTTCAACCGTAATGTGCGGGGCATGCACGTGTATATTGTCCTTCGTCGGTAACACATTTCAAGTGTGGACTCGAGGACACCGAATTCAATTTTGCGAATTGGCTACCGAGACTTCTGGAGTTCGCGCTTGACAAGTATCGAATCGGCTTTGAGAGGCCTTCAAGGATGTTTCGCGGTTGCTTGTTGTGTCGTCACCTTGATTTCATTGTGAGTTGCGGGGCGACCTTCTTTTATAAGAGGTCGAATGTAATACCCGTGTTGTTTTTAGACTCTGCATTTTCTCTTTCTCGAGTCTATCGACTCGCTCGTGTTCGTTGATACTTTCAACTTGTTCGTATTTGGTTTCGTCGTTCGAGCAGTGTGATCTTGTTTTGGGTCAATCTGGTTATCATTGTGACTTTTTGAGTTCGGTTCGATTCTTGTGAACCTTGTTCTAAGTGACATCATCTGGTTTTACTAGTTCTCTTATTCAAGTGGATCGGATTTGGAACTTCGTATTTTCGACTCTGTCGACTCGTTTATGTTCGTTGACATTTCGAGCTTGTCCTCGCCCCTTGTTTTTGTTTATCGAACGAGTGTGGCATCATTTCTAATAACTAGTTTGTCGGTGTGACTTTTCAATTTCTATTCCCTTTCATGTGGATCTTATGTGAATGCATACGTTGTTGTTTTCACCGGATCTTGTTTTGTCTCGAGTCGAGATGTGAACCTCGGAGTTGTCGGTTGAACCTTATTGTTCTTCGTGATCCGAACATGACCGCTCGATTTTTGTTGTCTCGATCGTTTGTTTGTTCGGTTTTGTTCTCGTTTCGTGATTGTTGAGCGTTCAGCTCCTTCCTAATTCCCTTAAGTTTGGGAAATTAGTCTCGTTTCGATCTTCCAACCCTTGGGCGGTGGAATTGATATTAGTTCGGCGATTGGCTCGCGTTTGATTGATGTACCGTTGGGTTGGTCAATCATACCGACTTTCGCTCGTTGTGTTTTGTGATTGTCGGATAATTGACTTGGCTATATTATCCGCTTGATGACGCTTGTCATTTGTTGGTTTTATTGTATCCTAACGGCGACATTGTGTTGGTCGTCGTGGAGCGTGTTTTCACGCCGTATGTCTCTTTGCGTTTCTTGCAGCGTTTCGCCGTTGGGCGCGAGTTTTCCATTTTTGTGTATCTCGTCGAGTTTTCCTGGCGGGTATATTGCTCCCCCCTACTTGTTTTAAGTTTCGGGACGAAACTTCTTTTAAGGAGCGTAGAATGTAATATCCATGATTTCAATTTCGTAATTTTATTTTTTCGGCGGAAGTTCGTTTTGACGACTCGCTCATGACCTTTCGTCATTTCGAGAATGATTAATTCTGCACTTTTTGTCATCCGAGTTCGTTTCGGTGTCGTTTTATTGAGTTCCGTGTCCTTAATCGACTTTTCTAAGTATGAGTTCGACTTTGTAAAGTCACCATTAATTTTGGTAACCCCAAAAATTCTGAATCTTTGCAATATTATAGAGCATCGAGTTAGCTTTCTAATGGTTCAAACGGTGAGTCAATCGAGTCCTGACGAGAGAGTTATGGTCGCTTTAGCTCACCCGCCGTTATTGGCGATCACGCCGGCCGAACTCGGCCGTGTCGTCCGACACGGCCCGTGCGTACTCGTCCGAAAATGCCGGTTTCGCCTCGGGGCCCGACGTGTCGTCCGACACGGCCCGTGCGAACTCTTCCGAGAAGCTCGAGATGATCGCTGACACGCCCGACCGTGTTCCAGACACGGCCGAGTCGTGCCGAAGTCGCTTGGACGGCCATCGCCGGAAGGCCCCTCCGCCGCGACCGTGTCTAGCGGGACACGGTCGAGTCCTCGCCGTCAATCAGCGCCACGACCGTGTCAGGCGGACACGGTCGAGTCTGTCAGCCTATTTAAGGCCCAGCAGTCGTTTTTCTGGCCATTTTTCTCCTTCTTCCACTTCTCTTCCGCGTCTGTGGGTGTGTGAATCTTCTAGAGATGTTGTTGGAAAATGAATCCATGAAGTTTGGAGGTTCATATCGTCAATCATACGTCCTATAACATCCTTTGATCGAGCGAATCAGGTCAGATTTTCTAGAAATCTAATTTTGGGGATTTTGGGTATTTTGTTCGATTTCGTCCGTTTAATCCGATTTAACTTAGGATTTTGATGGATTGATGATTATTTAGATGTATTATATCATTTCCCTTGTTATTCCATGGTTGGATCGTATCGATTCGTTGTTTGAGTCGAGTTCTTGACCGACGCCTTGAAGGTGTCCGGTAAAATGTCTTAGAGGGGTTTCGGGCGTTCTACGATTATTCTTCCTCGTTTGGTCGATGATTTATTGATTGTATGATGTTAGGGTCGTGTTTCTTGCGAAGAAACCGTGTTGAACCCTTTCGTTCGTCGTCGTCTTCCGTTTCGATAGCATTGGGCGTTTCGAAGCTTTCCGGTTGAGCCGTGTTCGTCGGAATACTTGCGTACCGATTTTGAGGCAAGTATCTTGCCCATACATTTCATGTTTCGTTGATATAATTATTGATAAATGATTTTATGCGAAATCCAATATTTAATGAACGTAAAAAGGGATTGGTATGTTCTCGATAAATGTTGTCTTTCAACGATAATTCGTATACTTCGTGAATATGTATTCTCAGAATATGTGTGTTGGTTTTGTATGTTGAAAGATAATATGATCAATTCGAGTGAGTTTGATAGACCGTAATCCTTTGTCGGGGATTACGTATTGTTATTATGTACTTGTTCGGTAAGAACGTAATGTGTGTGATATTAGTTGTTACTCCTTGAAAGGAGTTTGTGATGCTTAATGTTGTTTGGATTGATAAGTGATTATTGTTGTGTGCTTGATGTATTGTGATGTGCCTCCGGGTAGGATTTGTTGAATCTCTGGGATCCATACTTGCTAGTATGGGTCGGGCGAAACCGTAAGGTTATCCAATACGGGTATGTCTTGCGGGGACTCCGAGGTTCGGGGCTTGCTAGCCCGATGCCGGGATAACTTGTAGGGTTATCATCGGGTATGTCTTGCGGGGACTCCGAGGTTCGTGGTTTGTTAGCGCGATGCCAGGATAACTTATGGTTGTGGTTTGATTATGTACGTATATGTGCTTGTAGTCACGTGACTGCGGTTACGGTGACATGTGATTTGATATGTTTTTCCTATTGGGTTATTCACTCGGGTTTGTTCTTCGGGAGCATCTGAGGTTCGTGGCTTGTTAGCACGGGACACGAATAATCCTTAGGAACATGTGATTTGTGATTTGGGTCACGGACCCCGTGTTTTGTGAAATGGGTTATGGACCCTGCGTATTGTTACCGGAACTTGAATTTTGGAGAATGACTTTTGGGCTGTGTCCTTAAATGTTTTGAAAGGTTTGAGAATTCTTAAAATCCTAAGTGTTTTCAAAACTCCCGAGATCGTAAAATGTTTTCACAAGATGTATATCGGGTTTACCCCTATCTTTCGATTTAACCGTTTTAATTAAGTGATTTACCTCGGGAAGTATGTTTATGATTAACATGTTCCGTGGAGTATGATATGTATGGCTCGTTTTCGTATTTTATACTTGCACTAGCAAAACAGTGGAGTTTTGCTAACCCCCGAGTATTCGGGGGGTGGATGTTTGTATTGCATTCAGGTTTTGGAGCAGAGCACAGGGTCGGCATGAAGGATGATGAAAGATGAACGATACTAATCACACAAGGACCCGTTGTTGTCGTATTGGTATAGTTGTACTTTTATTTCCGCTGCTATATCTTTTCCGTTGTACGGGTGTGGTTGTATTTTTGACCCCTGCGTGGGCATGAGTTGTATTCGAGTTGTATGTATTTATTGAAAGACCAAATCGGTCTACTGAGTCATTTTTGCCTTGAAGGCATTGTCGAGATGTTAAATGTTGTTACCAGCCTGGTAGATCCTCGAGGAGAGGGTCTACGGCGTGTAATATCCCTGAGTGGATTGGGGGTGTTACACTCCTGTCCCTGTTGAAGAGGATCAGCCTGATCACCCAGACCTGATGGCTGACATTATCCCATTGCTGACTCTTCCAAGTATGACAGAGGAGGAAGAGGCAGACCTGATTATCAACATCCCTGAAGTAGGATACTCTCTAAATCTCCTAGAGAACAACCCATTGGAGCTGACAGTTGATCAACTACACCTGGTAAAACACCACTCTCTCAAAGTCTCATTTATCAATGTATATGAGGAATGGAAGAACTTAAAATCTCTTTCATTTACTCAACTTCAATTATCTGTTGAGAAGAGTAGCTGGGAATATCCCCTGGCTACAGAGCAAGTTCTCATGAGTTTTTGTCATGAGACAAATGTAATTTTAATACTCCAGGAGAACTGGTTCCTGTCCAATTTCAAAACTAATATGGACTAGTTCGTCCTTCTTGTGATGGAGGGTGTGTCAACGTGAAAGTAGTTGTTGGGAGGGAAGAATTTGGACTAGTTCGCCCTTCTTAACAAATCCTTGAAGCGTTCCCACGCCTCATATAACATTTCTGAATCCATTTGCCGGAATTTCATGATTTCACTTTTCAATCTCATGGTCTTGTTGGGAGGGAAGAATTTGAATAGAAAATTTTCACCCAGCTCGTCCCATGTACGTATGCTCCTGGAAGCAAGGGTTCTAAGCCAACTACGAGCCTTCTCTCTCAAAGAGAATGGAAATAACTTCAATCTTATTGCGTCGCTTGACACCCCATTCATTTTTATGGAGTCACAAATTTGAATAAAGTGGAATAAATGGGTGCAGATCTTCTGTGGCAAATCCACTAAATGGATTCTGTTGAACCATCGATATTAATGAAGGTTTCAATTCGAAATTTAGGACATTGATAGGAATATGAAAAATTCCCGCATAATTTGGGTCAAGCCTCGGCCGAAATCCATCCCGAATCGATTAAATTCGAATTGCGGGCTGCTCAGCCCGTACGCCTCCATTGTTTGGATTGTGGGCTATTGTATTATCATTGCCCGTGTTGGCAATCGCGTCTCCCGTTCTTTCCATTTCGTCAGATAGATCTCTTTGTAATTTCCGTGTAGCAACACTTGTTCTTCGAGCAAATGCCCCTACTTCGGGAATAAAGTTCTCCAAAGGTTCTCGAGAGGAGTGGGTGTTCATGTATGTCCTACAACACGACCAAAAACAATACGGAAGTAACAAAATAAAATTAAACAGAAAAATATGTCTAAAGTAAGACTGGAAACACTTATCGTAATATCAATACTAACAAAAATAAAGTAGTCCCCGACAATGGCGCCAAAAACTTGTTCGCTATATTTTTAAACAATCCGCAAGTGTACGGAGTAAGTGTAGAAAGTGGCAAGCAAGGTCGTATTCCACAGAGACTAAATATTCGTATTGTATTGAGTACTAGATTATAATGTTCCCGATTTTATCTTGACGATCGAAATGTGAATGGATGGTTAATGAAATAAAATAAAACGATGACAATAAAAGAAAATATCCGAATTAAGAAGAATTGTAGGAGTTTGAAATATAGATTCCAAGGTTAGGTTTCCGTTGATTACTAAGTTTAGTCGGGATTGGTTCCAAAAAGTTTTAAGTATGTTTCCAAAATGATAATCACGATAATATTCTAAAGTCTCTCTCGAGATGCATTAAAACGTAGATTAAACAACCTATAACAACGTCTTCGTCTATTATAAATTATCTAACTCCAAAATGTTCATAAGATTAAACATCATCATAGTTCATCACCGATTTCTCAATCTCGTAAGTTACTACGTCAAATACTCGAAACCTATTAATGCCCTCTTCTCTCGAATTACGAGCAATTAAGTTTAACATATAAAAACATTGATCAAGTGTCTAAACATGAATCAAAACCAAGTATTTGATAAAGAAATCACACTAGATATATATAATCATTAATCCCTCAAAACCATATCAAATCAACGTACTCCCATGCCCGGAATCTAACGAGTTTAGCCGGACATGGTAATAAAAGAAAGATTAATAATCATCATGTCCATCATATTCATGCTAAATAAAACAACAAAATGAATAAAAGATAGGAAGAAGATAAAACTCGGATGGTGTCTTGATTGATCCCGGTTGAAGCCTTCAAATGTTGTTGAAGTGTTCTTCAAGAATTCCCTTCAAATCTCCTTCTTTTTGGATGAAAATCTCTCAATCTTGTGTTTTTCTCTCTCTAATCTCTCCAATATTCAGAATCTCCCTTCAAAAGTCTGGTCCAAGGCCTTTTATCAAGCCAAAAATGCCAAGAAATTCCATTCAAACCGTGTAAAATGTCAAAAAAATAGACTTACACCGAAAAATGACACGGCCCATATCAAATGACACGGCCTGTGTCATACTGTCCCAGAAAATGCAAAAAATCTCTGGACAGCAGACCCGGCTGTGTCCTATGACACGGCCCGTGTGCGGTCTAGACTGTGAAGCCATGGTATAGAAGCCATAACTCCCTCAATACACCTCGGAATTTAGCGTATGATATACCGTTGCGAAGCTGATTTCATGAGGAATACATAGATATATAGAAGACATCTTGTTCGCTGTAATGAATCTGGAAATTAGAAAATACGACAGGTAGTGCTTCAATCTTCATCGTTTTAGGCCTCATTCTCGCTCTTGATCGTCATAAACTCCAATATTGGCCATAAAGCACATATTTCACCACAATATTCGTCCGGATACTCATCAGTGACACTGGCCATGTCAAATGACATGGCTGAATCCGTGTTGGTCCGTTTTGACTCCGTTTTCGGCTCGATCTCTCGTTTCCGCATTGCTTGATATGTATTGGGGATTGCGACTTCGTTCTTGCTTTATAATGTCCTTATAACACCTATAAAATTAAATAAAATGTATCCAAGCATGATCGAGTCCAACAAACACAATATGAACAGAAACAACACAATTCTACACATTTTAGGATCTTAAAATCCGGAAAAACCTTATAAAAATATGTGTAAAAATGAGTGTTATCAAAATCCCCCAAACTTAAACGTTGATCGTCCCGAGCAATGCACTTCAAATAAACACTCTTAAGAAAACTCATCCCTCTAACACACCTCAAAGGATCATTATGAAAATTCATCAATATGCCTCAAGTAATAAATAAGTCGAGTTCTAAAAAGTATTCAAATCTCTGGGGTGCTTTCTTAACATCATAGACAATATTTGGATAATATGAACCTCACCGATGAAGTGTATTTACTCACTCTCAAAGTGTATAATGGTCTAAGTGATGCTCAAAACTCATTCAATGAAATAAGAATCCCCATAGGCTTGCCAATCGTCTACATCTCTACCACTAGTTGTGCATGCAAATTTGGTGAATCAAAAAGGACTTTATTGGTTGTAATGTAGGCTTTTTGGACAGGGTAGGATATGTATGGCTTAAAGTGACTTGACTTGAACAAATTAGAACATCATCTCAATAATCACTTCGCTCAATTAGAAGCTCGAAATTTTGTTTTCCTTGGAATTTGCTTCCTTCAACCCCTTGATTTTAATATAATCTCACTAAGCGCTTTTGAAAGTGAAAATCACAATCTTATTCCTCCTTATTGCTCCATTTATTTTATTTCCTCCTTATCGCTCCAATAAATCTCGTCTTTCTAGGTTTTTTTCTGCCCACTCTTTGTTTTTGCCTTTTCATGTGGTGGACAACATCATCATTATAATCACACCATTCTTCCTTCAAATTTATTTTGATAAATCATTGCAATTGAACCAACAATACTCCCAATCGCCTACACACATATTTTCATTCTTTTGCCAATTTGTTCTAATAAGCTCAAGTATAGGGACAAAAGTTTATAATGGAACGGAAAGCTCATAATGTGGCTAACAAGAAATAGGCCTTAATCTCATTCGGGCTAACTAGGGAAACAAATTTTCGGGTTGGCCAAAAGGTTTGAAGGGTTGCCAAAAAAAATCACCTAAAATTACTTTCACTAATTTGCACACACGTTTGTAGTTTTGAATAAGATACCAAGGCAAGTTCTAGTCTTAAAACATGAATGATACACTCGACAATGAAACTTGCATATTTAATAATGTACGAAGGCTCAAAAGCTTACAAGTTAGATTTGTTCATATTTCCAAGATATTAAACTATTTATTCAATTTCACACCCTTTTGATTATTCTACAATTTTTTCCCTCTTCAAATTATCCTCGATTTGCATATCAAAACAACAAAATAAATCCCGAGGTATCCAAGACAAGAGTTCATTCTTTCGAGTTTCATCCAAGTACATGATACACAAAACACACAAAGTTCAAAAACAGCAATTCACACCAAAATCCAAGCAAATCTTCACACCAAAATTAAAAAAAATAGAAACAAACAAACAATAAAAAAACAAATAAAACAAGGTGTTAAAAAAACGAACAATATAAGTATATCATGACCCAATATCTCCCCCCAAACTTGAATTAAAGAATGTACACTCGAATGGGGTATAACATTTAAACAATAAAAACTTTGGGTCAAGAAATACTTACAACCGGTCATATTCATTGGGCGGAGGGAAGTGGCCTTGTTGGACATGCCTCGTGTCATACCTGTTCAGATTTGTTAAAAATCGTCTGCCCACCTGACCCGACCGTGTCAAACGACACGGCCCGTGTCGCACCTGCGCGGAAAGTGAAAATCAATTGTCAGCCTGACTCGGCTGTGTCAAACGACACGGCCCATGTCATATTTGCCCAGAAACTCAAAAAACGTCTGTATGCCCGACCCGACCGTGTCAAATGACACGGCACGTGTCGTACTAGCTTGGAAAGTGCGCTTCTGGTCTCCGGGTCTTTTTCCTGCGAATTAGACACCTACAGTTGAACCGATCAGTTCCTCATCAAGTAAAAATAAAAATAAAATGCAAAGAAGAACAAAATAAACTAACAAGAACCATTGAGTTGCCTCCCAATTAGCGTTAAGTTTAACGTCTTCAGCCGGACGCAAGTGTTGGGTTGCCTCCCAACCAGTGCTAAATTTAATGTCTTCAGCCAGACACATGTTTCCTTCATCCTGGATCATTCGACGAGCTCTTACAATCTGGTTTACGCGTAATTTTATCGGGAGGTTCTCCATTTGTCAATCTATCAAATCGATGGGTCATCAAAAATACACATTTTGACTATGCGTCATAATCGTTAATTCTCCTCGATCCACATCAATTAAAGCTCGTGCAGTGGCTAAGAACGGACTTCTAAGTATTACTAGACCATCTTGCTTCCCATCATCATCAAGCACTACAAAATCAACGGGGAAGGCGAACTTATCAATTTTTAAAATTACATCCTCCACAATTCCCTTTGGGTAAGCTAAAGATCGATCTATGAATTGTAAGCTCACTGGAGATGGTCTCAACTCTCCTAATCCAAGTGTCCTGAAAATAGACAAAGGCAATATATTGACACTTGAACCATGATCAACAAATACATCATTTAATGAACAACCCGAAATAGTGCAAGGAATTGAAAAACTCCCTGGATCCTTAAGCTTAGTTGGTAGGCGCTCAAATTCTTTTTTCTTTGATGCCATGTCTTGCATGAAAACCTTAAATTTCTTCTTATCCTTGATATGCTCAATATCGGACCGATCCTTCAACTCATTAATTATCAAATCAGCTTTATTAGATGACACGGTTGCATCTTCGTTTTCATTCTCTGATTCCGGTAGCTCTTCATTCATGGTGCACGAAAAAATAGCATTGCATTGTGCTTTTGGATTTTCCTCGGTGTTGCTTGGAAATTGGCCTTTTTGATGTTGGCTCACCACAATCTTAGCCAATTGACCGATTTGCGTTTCTAAGTTTCTCATTTGAGCTCCAACGGTGGTTTCTAATTGAGTCACATGTTTTTCAATCCGATCAAGCTTTTCTTCATCTTGGGTAAACCGACTTTTTGTTTCCATCATAAAAGTAGCCGAAATATTCTCTAGATTAGAATTTGGCTTGGACTTTTCTATCACCTCACCATTCGACACTTGAAATCCCGTCGGTGGTTGCAACACATTTTTTGAATTCCCATAGCTAAGATTCTCGTGATTCCTATTTAAAGGATGATAAAACCCCGGATGAGGATTATTTCGATAGTTATTGAAATTATGGTTATTGATGTAATGAGCTTCCTTCAACGGGTCCGGTGGTGGTGCACTTCCTTTTGGAGTTATTTTTTCATTTGCACTCTTCGTCAGAACTCCCAAATGGTTGGTCAAAATCGACATTTGTGCAGTTAAAGCCTTTATGGGATCCGAATCTGAAACTTCAGCCACTCTATGCACATTAGTTCTCTTAGTAGGCCATTGATAGCTATTCATGGCCATCTCCTCGATCAATTCATATGCTTCCTCTGCGCTTTTGGCTAGTAGTGCTCCTCCGGCCGATGCATCAACAAAATTTCTCGTTTCTCCGGCCAACCCATTGTAAAAGAAACACATTTGTTGGTCTGCCGGAAAACCATGATGAGGACATCGTCTTAACAAATCCTTGAAGCGTTTACACGCCTCATATAACATTTCTGAATCCATTTGCCAGAATTTCATGATTTCACTTTTCAATCTCATGGTCTTGTTGGGAGGGAAGAATTTGAATAGAAAATTTTCACCTAACTCGTCCCATGTACGTATGCTCCCGGAAGCAAGGGTTCTAAGCCAACTACGAGCCTTCTCTCTCAAAGAGAACGGAAATAACTTCAATCTTATTGCGTTGCTTGACACCCCATTCGTTTTTATGGTGTCACAAATTTGAATAAAGTCGAATAAATGGGCGTGCAGATCTTCTGTGGCAAATCCACCAAATAGAATCTGTTGAACCATCGATATTAATGAACGTTTCAATTCGAAATTTAGGACATTGATATGAATATGAGAAATTCCCCCATAATTTTGGTCAAGCCTCGGCCGAAATCCGTCCCGAATCGATTGAATTCGAATTGCGAGTTGCTCAGCCCGTACGCCTCCATTGTTTGGATTGTGGGCTATTGTATTATCATTTCCCGTGTTGGCAATCGCGTCTCTCGTTCTTTCCATTTCGTCAGATAGATCTCTTTGTAATTTCAGTGTAGCAACACTTGTTCTTCGAGCAAATGCACCTACTTCGGGAATAAAGTTCTCCAAAGGTTCTCGAGAGGAGCGGGTGTTCATGTATGTCCTACAACACGACCAAAAACAATATGGAAGTAACAAAATAAAATTAAATAGAAAAATATGTCTAAAGTAAGACCGGAAACACTTATCATAATATCAGTACTAACAAAAATAAAGTAGTCCCTGGCAACGGCGCCAAAAACTTGTTCGCTATATTTTTAAACAATCCGCAAGTGTACGGAGTAAGTGTAGAAAGTGGCAAGCAAGGTCGTATTCCACAGAAACTAAATATTCGTATTGTATTGAGTACTAGATTATAATATTCCCGGTTTTATCTAGACGATCGAAATGTGAATGGATGGTTAATGAAATAAAATAAAACGATGACAATAAAATAAAATATCCAAATTAAGAAGAATTGTAGGAGTTTGAAATATAGATTCCAAGGTTAGGTTTCCGTTGATTACTAAGTTTAGTCGGGATTGGTTCCAAAAAGTTTTAAGTATGTTTCCAAAATGATAATCACGATAATATTCTAAAGTCTCTCTCGAGATGCATTAAAACGTAGATTAAACAATCTATAACAACGTCTCTGTCTATTATAAATTATCTAACTCCAAAATGTTCATAAGATTAAACATCATCATAGTTCATCACCGATTTCTCAATCTCGTAATTTACTATGTCAAATACTCGAAACCTATTAATGCCCTCTTCTCTCGAATTATGAGCAATTAAGTTTAACATGTAAAAATATTGATCAAGTGTCTAAACATGAATCAAAACCAAGTATTTGATAAAGAAATCACATTAGATATATATAATCATCAATCCCTCAAAACCATAGCAAATCAACGTACTCCCATGCCCGGAATCTAACAAGTTTAGCCGGACATGGTAATGAAAAAAAGATTAATAATCATCATGTTCATATGTTCATGCTAAATAAAACAACAAAATGAATAAACGATAGGAAGAAGATAAAACTCGGATGGTGTCTTGATTGGTCCCGGTTGAAGCCTTCAAATGTTCTTGAGGCGTTCTTCAAGAATTCCCTTCAAATCTCCTTCTTTTTGGATGAAAATCTCTCAATCTTGTGTTTTTCTCTCTCTAATATCTCCAATATTCAGAATCTCCCTTCAAAAGTCTGGTCCAAGGCCTTTTATCAAGCCAAAAATGCCAAGAAATTCCATTCAAACAGGGTAAAATGTCAAAAAAATGAACTTGCACCGAAAAATTACACGGACCGTGTCATACTGTCCCATAAAATGCAAAAGCTCTCTGGACAGCAGACCCGGCCGTGTCCTGTGACACGGCCCGTGTGCGGTTTGGACTGTGAAGCCGTGGTATAGAAGTCATAACTCCCTAAATACAGCTCGGAATTTAGCGTATGATATACCGTTGTGAAGCTGATGTCATGAGGAATACATACATATATACAACACATCCTGATTCGAAGTAATGAATCTGTAAATTAGAAAATACGACAGATAGTGCTTCAATCTTCATCGTTTTAGGCCTCGTTCTCGCTCTTGATCGTCATAAACTCCAATATTGGCCATAAAAGCGCATATTTCACCACAATATTCATCCGGATACTCATCAGTGACACTGCCCATGTCAAATGACACGGCCGAATCCGTGTTGGTCCGTTTTGACTCCATTTTCGGCTCGATCTCTCGTTTCCGCATTGCTTGATATATACTGGGGATTGAGACTTCGTTCTTACTTTATAATGTCCTTAAAATACCTATAAAATCATATAATACATACACAAGCATGATCGAGTCCAACAAACATAATATGAGCACAAACGACACAATTCTACACATTTTAAGATCTTAAAATCCAGAAAAACCTTATAAAAAATATGTGTAAAAATGAGTGTTATCACTAGCACCTGTCAACAAGAGACCTATTGGTGCAAAACTGTTTAAGCCTTCCAAGCAGCCTGTCAGAAGAGGCAGAGGAAGAGGTAGGTAGGAATTTATATTTTTACTTATAAATTTTTATTTGTAAATTTTGTATTACTTTTAAAATTTTTGATGTATTTTTGTTCATTCAAAAAGTACTGTACCTGTAATCATAAATGAAAAAAACAGTCATTTGAGTGACAACCACTAGTTGTCTCAAAAAAAGACTGAGTTTGATTTGAGTCTTGCACTTTATCATGTGCAGACCTGTCCACATTTGAATGTTTTGCTTTGAGTTTTGCCATCATCAAAATAGGGGGAATTTGTTAGGAATACTTGTTAGATTTTGATGATGTCATCCATGTATTTGTTTATTCAAAAGTATGTTTTTAAGTATTTGGCAAAAGGTAAAGAATAACCAAATGGGTATCTTCTATAGGCCTTATAAGTTTAGGCTAAGTCTTGAATCGGCTAAGTATAGAATAGAACTTTAGACAAGTGTTTATCATCCGAGTCTTGGTCAACTCAACTGATCAGAGAAGGTTGACCACAGATGACTTATTATCAGAGAAGTTACATCAGAGAAGTCCAGGTCAACATCCCAAACCATACCGAATACATTGGTCAAATGATTGTGGGGAGGTGAAGGTACTCGACAGGCCCTCCGGTTAATAACCCTTGGGAGATACCAAGACGAGATTTTGTGTGATGTTGTTCCTATGCACGCGTGCCACATACTTCTGGGAAGGCCTTGGCACTACGATTTGAACGTTTCTCTAAACAGGAGAACGAATAGGTACACATTCGAAAAAGAGGGAAAGAAAATCACCCTAGCACCAATGCTACCCTCACAAATCTTGGAGGACCAAAAACGACTTGAGAAAGAAGTCGAAAATAAAAGGAATGGATTCGAGAAAAAAAAAATTAATAAATAGTGAAAAAATAAAAAAAAAGTGTGAAAAGGAAAAGGAAAAGGAAAAGGAAAAAGGCCCGAAACTAAAAAATATAATGTTTATTGGGGCGAAGGAATTGAAAAATGAAGTTAACAAAATTCTCCCATGTTTGCCGACTCCTATTCAATCTTTGTTGCATGAATTTACATTTATCAGAGAAGTTTGACCAGACTGCAGTCAAGTGATCAAACGGAGTCCAATCAACTGAAGTTTGACCATTGGATCGGAGAAGTTCATCAGGTCAGAAGACTTCAGATCAGAGAAGATTCGCCGGGACAGAGAACTTCATCACAAAGAAGTTACATCAGAGAAGTCCGACATCAGATAAGGATGACTGTATGAGATCAGATAAGTTCTGTTAAGTGATCAGCCAAGTAACTCAGTCCACGTCAGCATGCATTGAAAAGTCAATAATCACGTGAAGTCACATGCAGGCGTAGAGAGACAGACTAGAGAGATTCCCGAAAAGCAATGAATTAAATAATCATCGAGACCCACACTCCGAAGACTTTATGCATATTATAATCTAAATATTCGGTGCTACAAGGCGAAAGTCTTCACAACGGTCGGAAATGGATTAAAATAATGGAATCCAGCCTTGCAACGTTCGGAAAGAAAAACAAAGAAGTCTATTTCTCCAACGGACAGATTTGTTACAGGAAGTGCAATGGCTATGAGGAAAGCTCAAGGATCGAACTCTATAAATATCTGAAGATTTTAATTGTGCATAATACAACGAAGCACACAAAGCGAATAATATTCTCAAGTGAACAAAGTAATCAAAGCATTCTATAGCTTCGTGAAAAGAGCAGCTTAATAGATATTATTTGAAGAAGCACTTAGTTGGAGAAGACAAATCACTCGTCTCTTTAAACCTGAGTTCGGGGTACTTCACTGGTTGAAGTTTACAAGATTGATAGGCATCCAAGGATTTTAGATCAAGAGGTGCTAGGTAGTCAAAGGAGTTGCAATGACTGGATTTCTACTGGCTGGAAGTTGTTGTAGCTAGGAAGAATCACTGTAACATTTATCACTGGTTGAGAATTATAGTGAATTTATCTCAAACTGGTTTGGAGAAAAGTGGATTAGTAGAGGATTACCCCACCGCTGAGACCACTATAATTTCCTGCATGTTTTAATGTTTAATCATCATACTTACCTGCTGCGTACATATTTACTATTCCATTGTTTAGTTATTTGCTTTCGTCATCAGCCGTGTCTTCCGCTTATCCCGTCTACAGACGACTTCAAGTCATCAGTACTTATCACAACTGAGAAACTACTTTCGTGGAAAAAGAGTTTCAATAAGCCTATCCACCCCCTCCCTCTAGACTTATTCCTGACTACTTGTGACGTACATAAATATGTATGCAGCAGTTATTTATGATGTTTAAATTGGTAAATCACACAAGCACTGATAATGGTCTCAGAGGTAGGGTAATCATCTACTAATCCACTTCTCTCCAAATCAGTTGGAGATAAATTCACTATAACTGTCAACCAGTGATAAAGGTTACAATGAATTGTTCCTTGTTACAACACCTTCCAACCAGTGGAAACCCATGGCCGTTGCAACTCCCTTGACTGCCTAACACCTCTTGATCGAAAATCCATGGATGCCTCAACAACTCTCAAGCTGTCACCTTCCAATCAAGAACCCGTGGATGCCTTATCAGTCGTGAAACTTCTGAAACCTCGTTCACAGAAGTACCCCTTACTCCGCTTTAAAGACAAGAGTGTTTGTCTTCTCCAACTTAAGAGCTTCTTCGAATATGACTGTTTAAGCTTTGCTCTTTACGATGCTATTTGTTCACTATGATTGCTTTGATTGCTTTGATCGCTTGAATGTATTGTTCGCATCGTACTTTGCTCAATTCTGATCTTCAAATATTTATAGTACGATTCTTGAGCTTCTCTCATAGCCGTTGCATCTCTTGTAACAAATCCGTACATTGGAGAGTGGACTTCTTTGTTTATCTTATCATTCCATTGCACGGCCTGATTCCCTTTTCATTTCCGACCATTTGAAAGACTTCCTTTGTTAGCGCCGTTATTCTTTATTAGAATAATCATAAGTTTTCAGAACGCAGATCTCAAGGAATATTTTATTCCTAACTTTTCGGGAATCTTTCCGGTTTGTCTCCTTACGTCCGCATGTGGATTTCCATTATTGTTGACTTCAACGCTTGCTGGCGTGGACTGAGTTACTTGAATTTGGCTGATAACTTGACTGAGAACTTATCTGATGTCTCTTGGTCAAACCTGCCTGATGTGCGATCAACCTTCTCTGATGTAATACTTCTTTGATATATCTTGGTAGAAGTTCTCTGAGATGAAGTTCGCTGCTCTGATGGTATGACTGAAGTTCTCTGACCTGATGAATGTTCTCTGATTTGATGGTCAAACTTCAGCTGATATTTTGTGTTGACCAGATCTTGTCTGATAACTTGACTGCAGATGGGTTTTGGTCAAACCTCTCTGATATTCTGCGTTGACCAAAACTTGTCTGATGTATCGCCTTAACTGCAGCTTGGTTTTGGTCAAAACTCTCTGATGTTTTGTGTTGACCAAAACTTCTCTGATAATGAATTTACCTGTAAACTTCTCTGAAAAAGTGGCAGTTCTATACTTAGTCGATTTTGTTACTGATCAAGACTTAGCCTAATTTTTAAGGCCTATAGAAGATACTGATTTGGTTCTTCTTTACAATGCCACATACTTAGTGCATACATTTGAATAAATAACAATACAGGGATGACATCATCAAAATTTAACAAGTATTCCTAACAAATTTCCCCTATTTTGATGATGGCAAAACTTAAGTATTTCAAATCTAAACAGGTCTGCACAAAATAAAGTACAAGACACAAATCAAACTCAGTCTGTTTGAGACAACTAGTGGTTGTCATTCAAGTGACTGTTATAATCTTTTATTATATTATAGTGCATTACAGTTTGAATGAAAAATTACAAGTAAAACTGAATTTTACAAATAAACTGTAAATTACAAAACAAGCAAAAATGAAAAATCATCTTCATCCTCTGCCTCTTCGTCTTCCTCTGATCCTAGCTGTAGGGAATGACTGCAATGCCTTGGCCCCAATGGGTCTTTTTGTAATTGAGACGATATTTTCTTTTGACCACTAATGAAGCAAATTGCTGCTGCTCTGGAGATGTGAAATTATTTTCAATGCATACTTCTCTAATCTCTTCCTGAAGGACACTTTCGTCAAGTTCTCCATTTATGAGTGTTGGTGCTTCTTCAGGCCTGAAATTCAGGATCATAGGATATATATTGAAGTCTTGTGCAACGTATTTCTTCAAAATTTCTCAGAGCTTGGGGAAATTCATGTCCATGAAATTGATGAATGTTTCCTGTGGGGAGCAGTCCTTATCTTGAAGTATTTTCCAAAGGTAGTACTTCTCGATGAATTGCTTTCTCGCACTTCCCGACATGTGTTCTGCTTCATCGGGCATGAACTCTTTAACGTATTGGAGTTCCTTTCCTTCCTATTGGTATCTTACTTCAGGGTCTTGTCTTGTCCTCTTCATTTTGGATGCATGTGGGTCTTCAGGTGCAGCTGGATCTTTCCTTTTCAGTCTAGAACTGCCTGCCTGAATCAGATGGAGGTCTTGTTGATTTTTCTTCATTTCTTCTCTGCCTTCCCCCTGTCTGCTCTCTTCCCCCTTTCTGCTCTCTTCCCCTTTTTTGCTAGCCTCAATAATAAGTGTGAGCTGCCCCTCCACCCTGTGCATGAAATCAGACATGCCAAGAGGCATTGTTGAACTTGAAGGTGTTGGAGCGGGTTCCTTCCTGTTGATTAGTGTGTCCATTTTTTCATTTAGAGACACTAGCTCAGGCTTAATATCAGTTGCTAGAAGTTCAGCAACAGTCTCTTTGACTATGCCTCTTATCAGCTCATTGATATTTGGAGGTAGCTGATACACAGGTGGCTCTCCACGAACAAAGTTCTCTCCTGAATACTCTTGTGCAGTTGGCTTCTGAGCAATGGATTTCTCGGATGAGACCTGTCTGTCAGCTGGCGCCTGATCAGATGGAGTCTTCTCAGGAGTTCCTGATTTGCCATCTGATAAGTCCTCATCCGCAGGGGACCTTCTTTTCTTCTCTGCAGAGGATTTCCTCTCTGCAGATGACCTCTTATTTTCAGAGGGGGTTTTCTCAGGCTGTTTCCCCTGATTGTCTGCTTCATCAGCTTCAGGAGCATGATCAGGTGACTGTTGATCATGATCCTCCTCATCATCTTTTCTTTCTTCTTCCTTCTTTTCTTTATCTTTTTTCTCCTCCTCATCTTCATCTTTCTCTTCAATCTTTTCAACTTCTTCTTTTTCAAATTTTTCGTCTTCTTTCGGTTCTTCCTTTTCTACAACTCCTTCCTTTTCTTTTTCTATTATTTTTTCAATATTTTCATCCTTTTTGGCTTCAACAATTGTGATTTCCTTTTCTTTTTCTCCTCCTTATTCCTTTTCTACTCTGTCTCCCTCTCCGAGGGTTTCAGCTGGTGTTACACCCTTTATGACAAGAAGGACGAAGTGGTCCATATTTTGTTTGAAGTGAGACATGAACCAGTTCTCCTGGAGCAACAATTTTACATCTGTCTCTTTACAGAAGAACATGATAAGTTGCTCAGTAGCCTGGGGGTGTTCCCAGGTACTTCTCTCAACAAACTCTCTTAATTGAGTGAAGGTGAGGGTTTTTAATTCCTTCCACTCTTCAAAAATATTGACAAATGAAAACTTAAGAGATTGTTGTTTTACCATTCTCAATTGATCTGAGGTGAGGTTTAGGGGATTGTTCTCCCTGAGATTGAGATGATATCCAGCTTCTGGGATATCAATGGTTTCCTCGGCCTCTTCTTCCTCAGTAACACTTGGGAGTGTTAGGAGGAGAACTATCTCCGCCACTAGCTCTGAGGAATGAGCAGGTTGATCCTCAGGTGTAGTTGGTGCAGGTGATATGATCATCTGCATCTGATCAGGTTCAGCTGCAATTGGTGCAGGTGATGTGGCAGTCTGTCGTTCTTTTTCTTCTTCGGAAGTGTAGTCTACCAGACCTCTCTGTCTCGAGAGGGCTCATCAGGTGAGGAGTGGATGTGGATGACTTTAGGTGACTTCCTCTTGAACATCTTGGAAAGAGGAGTGTTTTCTGCGTCAGAGTCATCTGCAGGTAATTGCTCAACTGCAGGTGACTTCTCAACTTTAGGTAACTTTGGAATTTCAGCTGCAGAAGGGGTTGGGTTATCTCCTCTGCAGGTATATCAGAGGGGTCTTGGTCGGCTGCATCAGAGCAAACTTCATCTGAGTCCGAAGGCGCTCTATAGGGAGAAGTTCCACTCGTCATCTCCCTCAAAACCTTAGCTGATTTCCTTTCTACTCCCAACCTTTTCAAAGTTTCTTGGTCTAGGTGACCAAGTCTTTTGCTTCCGTGGAAGGTGTTTGCAGCTCCTTTTGCCTTCCCGAGGAAATCCACGATCCAACTAATCTGGGTTCCATAAGCTAGTTTCTGCATGAATTTCTTCTCCTCTTCATTCTAGCTAACTTTGTTCACTTCTTGTTAGAAGTATTTTTGTGCGCTTAATTATCATTATTTTATCTCCATTTTGTGTTTAAATCTGCATAAATGAGCTTTTAATGCATTATGTTTATATGTTTTGAAGGAAATTAGAGTCCCGAAGCTTAAACGAAGAAAAACGGGCCAAAACGACATTTTTTGGTCAAGGGCCGCGTCGCATCGAGCCAGAGCCGCGGCATAGACACAGCTCCAAGCTAACCGGTACAAACTGTACCAGGGGCCGCGACACGTCATTCTGAGCCGCGGCCCGTAAGAAAAAATTCGCCCAGGCCTGGCAGCGCTAGGACAAGGGCCGCGGCACACTTAAGCCAGGTCGCGGCCCGCGGCGCGGGATTTCTGATGTGAGCCGCGGTTTTGATTGTTTTGGAAGCCATTTTCGACCTAATCCTCTAACCCGTTTTTGGAGGTGGATAGAAGGTTATAAAAAGATGGTGAAGGTTAGAAAATAAGGTGTCGAAGAGAGGAAGAGAAAATACCTAGCAGCAGAAAGCAAAGGCCAGAGAACGGAAGAGATTCAGTTCTTCAATTGTGTTTGAATTTCTTTCCTATGTTTTATTCAAATCTTTGTGTATTAATTTCTAGCATGTCGGGCTAGACCCTTTATTTCTAGGATTGTGATGAAACTGAGATTTTGATGAATTAATTCTTGATTTTACATTATTAACATATTTCTCTTTTCTATTGAGTTTTCCTAGTTGTTCTTAATGCTTTCAATTATGTGGCCTATAATTGAATTGTTATAATTACGTAACTTGAATCGGGAGAGGAGAGTTAGTAGTAAAAATTGGGTGAAACCATTTTGTCTTGTGAGATAGGAATATACTCATAGGAATTGCGTAGCTCATTTGAAGATTTTAGAACTGTTTGACTATTGTTGAATTAACTCACCTAGGACTAGAGTGAAATATTCACCTTAGAAAATTCTTCTGACTTAAGGAGAGGTATTAGATTATATTAGAATCTTCGCTTTCAATAAATTGGGAAATTACATAAATTATATTAATCAAGATTAATTCGGATTAATCGAGGCGAATTCGCAATCCTAGATTCTTCTCTTATTTGATCTCCTTTCTTCGAACTATTGATTTTTATTAGTTGTTTTTAGTTTATCGCATTATTTAGTTTTAATAATTCTTCAACCACATAATTCGGTCGTTCAAATAAAATTAGGAATACGAATAAATTGGTAATTAGTACGTCAGTTCTCGAGGGAATGATATCTTTCTCATCACTTTATTACTTGATTACGACAACATGCACTTGCGTTCACAAACATCTGTAACAAGTTTTTGGCACCGTTGCCGGGGACTGATTGTCTTTTACTAATATCAATTTCGGTATTTTTAATCTTAATTTGAACATTATTTTATTTTAGTGTAAATTTGTTTTTATTTGCTTTCCCTTCAGGAGTTCGTTTAGTGCATGAGAAAATTTGGTAACGAAGGTCTATTCCCTTTAGATACCGAACTCGAGCGCACTTTGCGGAAAAACAAAAAGGAGTGACGTGAGTTGTTAACTACGGATACCATGGCTGACAACACCGGAAATCAAGGGATCGACAATCCTATTCAGCAAGCTCTACCGGCATTGGCACTCCGTGATTATGCGGTTCCACAAATTAACGCGAATTTTTCGGGAATTCGGCATCCAACCATTCAAGCGAACAATTTCGAGATTAAGCCGGCTATCATCCAAATGGTGTAAGCAAGCCAATTTTGCGGACTAGCGAATGATGATCGTAATGCTCACATTACATCCTTTCTCGAGATATGCGACACATTAAAAAAAATGGAGTTTCTGATGACGCCATTCGTATACAGCTTTTCCCATTCTCTCTGAGGGACAAAGCCAAGTTTTGGTTGAATTCACTCCCGTCGGGCTCTATCACGACTTAGGCGGAATTAGCACAAGCTTTTCTAGCTAAGTTCTTTCCACCGGCGAAGACAGCGAGACTTAGGAATGAAATAACGACTTTCGGGCAATTTGAGATGGAATCGCTTCATGAAGCATGGGATCGATACAAGGATTTACTAAGGAGATGCCCACATCATGGTCTACCGGATTGGCTGCAAATTCAGACATTCTATAAGGGACTGAGTGCTTCTACACGCACTCTTGTTGATGCAGCCGCTGGAGGTGCTTTAATGGGAAGACGACGGATGAAGCTCATTCTTTATTAGAAGCTATGGCGGCAAATGCTTATCAGTGGCCTTCAGAACGTGTGAATCCGAAGAGAGTTATGGGAATTCAGACAACGATCCAATCTCTACACTATCAGCCCAAGTTGCAGCGTTAACTCAACAATTGCAAGCTTTTTCACATACCCCTTCTACCAATACCATGGAAACATGTAATTGGTGCAACGGGTCCCATCCTAGTGCTGAATGCCAAGTCGGGAATCCTTTCGAGCAATCTCATATGGAGCAAGCTCAATTTGTGGGAAATGGAAATCGTCAGAACAATCCGTATTCTAACACTTACAAGCAAGAGTGGCGAAATCATCCCAATCTTTCGTGGAGGAATGGGCAAGCTTTAAATAAACGTCCGCAAGCTCAATTCACTCAGCCCCCACAGCAGCCCCCTCAACCACCGAAAGTCTCTTTGGAAGATGCTCTTGCTCAAATGACGGCTAACACGAGCCAATTCATGACTCGCACGGAGACTATTCTTTCAAATCATTCCACTTCTATTCGGAACTTGGAAGTCCAAATGGGGCAGATCGCAAATTTATTATCGTCTCGACCTCAAGGTGTATTACCAAGCGCTACTGAGATGAACCCCAAGGAAAATGTGCAAGCTATCGAGCTACGAAGTGGAAAGGAGCTACACGAGCAGCCCAAGAGTAACAAGGAAAAGAGCAGCCCCGTTGAGAAAATGAAGGACGACGAGACCAAGTCAAAAGCAGTCTCGACCACTCATCCTACACCACCAATCCCATTCCCACAATGCCTCCAAAATCAAAAATTGGACAAGCAATTCTCCAAGTTTCTTGACGTCTTCAAGAAATTACATATCAATAATCCATTTGTCGACGCCTTAGAACAAATGCCTAACTATGTGAAGTTTATGAAGGAGATCTTATCAAACAAAAGAAAGCTCAAAGAGTATGAGAGTGTGGCATTGACTGAAGAGTACATCACTATTTTACAGAAAAAGCTCCCGCCTAAATTGAGGGATCCGGGAAGTTTCACTATACCATGCACTATTGGAAATTCATCCTTTGATAGAGCCTTATGTGATCTCGGAGCCAGCATTAATCTTATGCCCCTTTCCATTTTTAAGAAGCTAGGTATTGGGGAGGCCAAGCCGACTACGGTCCCTTTGCAACTAGCTGACAGATCCATCAAGTATCCGAGAGGGGTAATAGAAGATGTCCTGGTCAAGGTCGACGAATTCATCTTTCCTGATGATTTCATTGTGCTTGATATGGAGGAGTACCATGATATCCCAATTATCTTGGGAAGACCATTTTTAGCAACCGGCCGAACTCTCATTGATGTGGAGAATGGGAAACTCACTTTACGAGTTCAAGAGGAGCAAGTTACATTTAATATATTTCGATCTATGAAACATCCTAGTGATGTTGAGAATTGCTTTCAAATTGATGTCATTGATTCGTGTGTAAGAAGATCTTTTTGGGAGAGCTATCCATCCGATCTACTGGATTCCATTTTAGTCGGGTCCGCTACCGAGTTGAATTCAGAGCATGTAGCCTATCTAAGACACATGGATGTGTCACCACCATTTTTCACTCGTAGACCATGTGAGAAGCTCGGAAGTTCACCAACTCGACCCGTCCCATCAATTGAGAAGCCCCCAAAGCTAGAGCTCAAGCAACTACCAAATCATTTGAAATATGCATTTTTGGGGCCAGACGATTCCCTGCCTGTCATTCCTTCTGCCACTTTGGCGGGTGATCAAGAGGAGAAATTATTGAGAGTATTGAGAGAGTACAAATCTGCCCTTGGATGGTCTATTGCGGATATCAAGGGAATCAGCCCGTCCATTTGCATGCATAGGATTTTGATGGAGGAAGACTACAAACCCTCTGTGGAGCATCAACGTCATTTAAATCCAAATATGAAAGAGGTGGTAAAAGTCGAGATTTTAAAACTCCTCGACGCATGTATGATCTTTCCTATTTCTGATAGAAAGTGGGTAAGTCCGTTTCAAGTTGTGTCAAAGAAGGGTGGGATAACGGCTATTCAAAATGATAATAATGAATTAATTCCCATTGGAATTGTTACGGGGTGGCGTATGTGCATAGATTATAGAAAAATAAATAAAGCCACTAGAAAATACCACTTTCCTTTACCTTTTATTGATCAAATGTTGGATAGATTAGCCGGACATGATTTTTACTATTTTCTTGATGGTTATTCTGGGTATAATCAGATTTACATAGCCACAGAAGACCAAGAAAAGACGACGTTTACATGTCCTTATGGCATTTTCGCTTATAGGCGCATGCCTTTTGGTTTATGTAATGCGCCGGCCACTTTTCAAAGGTGTATTATGGCTATTTTTTCTGACATGGTAGAGCATTGTATTGAAATTTTAATGGACGATTTTTCTGTTTTGGGTGATTCGTTTGATTTATGTTTGCAGAATTTGCAGAAAGTCCTAAAAAGATGCAAAGAAACAAATCTGGTGTTGAATTGGGAGAAGTGCCATTTTATGGTCCAGGAGGGCATTATACTAGCCCATCACATATATGCTCATGGGATTGAAGTCGACCGTGCTAAAATTGAAATAATTGGGAAGATGCCTCCGCCTACTTCTGTAAAGGGGGTGAGGAGTTTTTTGGGACACGCCGGTTTTTACCGCCGTTTTATTAAAGATTTTTAGAAGATCACGAAGCCGTTGTGCAATTTGCTCATGAAAGATGTCCCGTTTGATTTTGATGAGTCTTGTAAAGAAAGCTTCGACCTCTTGAAGAAGGCTCTAAGCACCGCTCCTATCATAGTCGCTCCAGACTGGGGCCTTCCATTCGAGTTGATGTGTGATGCTAGCGATTTTGCCATTGGGGCTGTTTTGGGACAGTGACGAGGGAAAGTGTTTCACGTCGTGTATTATGCAAGCCGAACCCTTGACGACGCCCAAAGAAATTATGCCACGACAGAAAAAGAATTATTGGCAGTGATTTTTGCTTTTGATAAATTCCGGGCTTATTTATTGGGAACAAAAGTAGTCATGTGGACTGACCATTCGGCGATCAAATACCTTTTGGAGAAGAAGGATGCTAAACCAAGGTTGATTAGGTGTGTATTTCTCCTACAAGAATTCAATTTGCAAATTCGCGACAAGAAGGGGACCGAGAATGTCATTGTCGATCACCTTTCACGCTTAGAAAATCCCCTCGAGAAGGCGAAGAGTCATCCATCAATTGTGGAAAACTTCCCCGTTGAACATCTCTACAAGGTGGATTCGCAACAAGCACCTTAGTACGCTGACCTAGTGAACTATCTTGCAAGCAAAATAATTCCGAATGATCTCTCGCGTCATCAAAAGAAGAAGCTGATTTCAGACGCAAAGTATTACTTGTGAGATGACCCTTTTCTTTTTAAAAGATGTCCTGATCAAATTATTCGTAGATGTATTCCGGACGAGGAAATCCACAGCGTGTTGAGTCATTGCCATGCATCACCTTACGGAGGGCATTTTGGTGGCAATAAGACAGCGGCAAAAGTCTTGCAGTCGGGTTTCTATTGGCCATCAATATTCAAGGATGCTCATTCCTTCGTATCCACATGTGACCGGTGTCAACAGATGGGAAACATCTCAAAACGACATGAAATGCCGTTGAACACCATACTTGAGGTTGAATTGTTCAACGTATGGGGGATCGACTTTATGGGTCCATTCCCTCCATCAAATAAGAACCTTTATATTCTAGTAGCAGTGGACTACGTCTTGAAGTGGGTCGAAGCGGTGGCACTACCAACAAATGGGTCCAATGTCATGATCAAATTCATAAAAAAAAATATATTTTCACGTATTTTGAAACTCCACGTGCTATTATCAGTGATGGTGGCTCACACTTTGACAACAAGTTCCTTGATGCGGTCTTAAATAAATACGGAGTTACTCATCGTGTTGCTACAGCCTACCATCCCCAGACGAGTGGTCAAGTCGAAATATCCAATCGAGAGATAAAGTGGATCCTAGAAAAAACAGTTAACTCGTCTCGAAAAGATTGGTCCCTTAAACTCGACGATGCACTTTGGGCATACCGTACTGCGTACAAGACACCTATCGGCATGTCACCGTATAGATTGGTTTTTGGGAAAGGTTGTCATTTGCCGGTAGAGATGGAGCATCGTACATATTGGGCGATCAAGAAACTTAATTTTGATCTTAAATCGGCTGGTGAAAAGCGCTGCCTGCAGTTGAATGAGTTGGAGAAGATACGTCATGATGCCTACGAGAATGCGAAACTTTATAAGGAGCGGACCAATAATTGGCATGATAATCACATTATACATCGAGAGTTCGTTCCGGGTCAAGAGGTGTTATTATTTAATTCTCGATTGAGATTGTTTCCTGGGAAATTACATTCACGATGGTCGGGACCGTTCACTGTAGTTCAAGTATTTCCACACGGAGCAGTGGAAGTACAAAAAGAGGATCGAAAATTTAAAGTGGCAGTGGTTGAAGATATACACGGGTAATCCAATGGACATGCAGAAGTCGACAGTCGTCCTGTCCGCCGCAGAGTGAATTCTAGCAAAGTCCGGCTAAAGACTATAAACTTAGCACTTCTCGGGAGGTAACCCGAGCATTAATTGTAGATTTTAATTTTACATTGTTTTCCTTCATTTTAGGAGTCTTTTCTTTCGGCATTTTTGCTTTGCATTGCTTCTCTCTCGGGTTCTATGTGTTTTCATTTGAAAAATCTGTGCAGGAACTCTCCAGGGCAAAATTTTAACTTAGGGCCGCGGCACAATGAGAGTGGGCCGCGGCACATACAAGTCTCAAGAATCGGCTAACTAACTTTACTTTGTGCCACGGCACAAGAGTTCTGAGCCACGGCACACTCGCGCCATGAGCCGCGGCACGATGAAGGCAAGCCGCGGCACGCCGAAGACCCAGAAATGCACCCAGGAACCTATACTCTGTGCCGCTGCACGAAGGTGCTGAGCCGCAGCACACTAACCCTGGAAGACGCGGCACCCGTGCAATGAGCCGCGGCACACTGTGAGACACCCCAACGCCCAAAACAAACTGTACTATGGGTTGCGGCTCACTTGATACGTGTCGCGGCCACTGGTGTAGAATTTAAGCGGGCAGGGTAACTCATTCGGCCGAAATAAGGTATTGAACCACACTTCCTTTCCTCTTTCACACGGCGCAAGGTCACCTTCTCCGAATTTCTTCTTCTTCTCATCTTCTTCAATCCAACAAGGTAATCCTTATTCCTTAAGCTTAATTGCAATATGGATTGAGAAGTGGGGTAATGTTCTTCATTCATTTATGAATTTTTTTTTATTTCCTAAAGTTCTATCAAGATTTTTATTAGAATATGTTGAGATTATCGATTGATTGATTGTGTTTCGTTGATTTGTCACGAATTATTGCGATTTTGTTGTTGTTGGGGATTGATTTCACCAAGTATTATCCTTGTTCTTCATTTAAGTTTACGCACTCAAAGTGTTTGATGAAATACCCCAATGAAACATTTTTGATCTAAACATCTCCAATTTGTATGCAGCAGTACGATTATCTGAATAATATACCCCCTACCTTAATGCTTAGCTTGAGTTAAAATTTTTGCATCATACGGAAGTGCGAGTCTTTGATGCTATATTTGTTCCCGCGCGTTACAAGTTGTTGTTGGTGTTTTGTTATTAAAGTCGTCTGATTGTCCTGTTTTTATCTTTCAGGAATACATAATGGCACGCAAGAGAAAGTTGAGTTCCACTCATGCTACGACTCGTTCTTCTCCCCCTAGAGGAGAAACCTCGCAAAACCGCACGGAAGAGCATTCCCAACAATTCTCCGCCCTCGTCCCATAATTCCCGAGCGGGGATTCACTCCCTCCCCCCAAGACGGCGAGCTTTTAATGATGATTACTGAAATGGGATGGACTCGATTCGCTGCACAACCCGAGCCGGCGGTAATTTCTATCGTCCAAGAATTCTACGCCAGTGCTCTATTACTTCATATCCGGGGAGGTCAGATGTTGGGGAAGCTGAATTTACGTATTGAGGTCGTCGTCCGTGGCCAAACAGTAGACTTCTCAGCGGCCGCGATTCGGAGGTTATACAGTCTACCTGAGGTAGATGAATCAGCGTTCACGCGGACTATGGGTGGCCTCACGAGGGAGGCATTGATAGAGGCGCTTGCTCAGCCGGATTCCATTTCGAAAACACGCATCCCGAGGTCCAGAGCTTTGTTTTTCAAGAGTTCCCGTCTTAGTCGGCTCGGGCGATCTTGGCTATATTTTCTCTACTCGCGAGTCGACCCTACGTCGCAGATCCGCTCGGCCCTACTTCCTCATGCCCGACTGCTTTATGCTATCACGGCCGGACTTCGATTTGATGTGGCCCCACGACTGGCCCGATCTATTCTCCAGTGCATCCAAAGAGGGGCCAAGATGGGGCTGAAACATCCTTCTCTCATTTGTGCCTTATGCCGCCAGTCGGGCCTGACTTGGTCGGATGACGAGCCGACTATAGCACCCCAGGGTCCGATCGATCATCGCATTATCTCTCAGTTCGACCACTGGGGTGGAGTGCAGGCACACGCTCGGGGACGAGGATTCCTTCTAGACGAGCAACATGAGCACTCCCCCAAGCCACTTCTTTTGACGCATGAGCCGGCGGCTGATACTGAGGATCAGACCGAGTCCACCCCACCACCAGCGAGAGATAACCTTCTTCAGGCGATGTTTGATGGCTTGAGGGAGGAGATGTGAGCAGAGAGAGATAGCATCCTCGTATCCGTTCAAGAGGAGATGTACGAGCAGGTCTGCCGAGCCAATCAGCATGCGGAGAGACGCTTAGCTGCGAGAGACGCCTACCACCGGGACTATTTAGCTGTTTGGATGGACCACATCCTTCGCCCGGATGGACCTTTCATTCCTCCGGTCAGGCCACCTACACCACCCATTTCGCCGGACGAGGCCGATGCCAGCGCCTGAGCTTACCTTAGGGGAGTACTTGACCTTTCTCTTACTGCGTATTATTATTTGTTGTCCATTGAGGTCAATGTACATCTCAAGTTTGGGGGGGTACTTTTTAGTTGTTATTTATTTTTCGTTGTTATTGATTCTAGCCTTGCTTATCTTCTGTGATATTCTGGACTTTGTTTGCATTCGTGAATATTTCGTGCAGCCTTGTGTAAGACTGATTATGTGATACTGATTTCTTTTTGAAGAAACGGATGAGTATTGGTCGAGTTCGTATTATGCGATTTTGTTTCCCTCGAGTATTCATTTCGGTCTGATTTTTGCGTCATTATGGTAGTCTTGGCATATAAGAAATGAGACATACGTGTTTGTAGTGTACGCATTACACAAGCCATCGTCTATACGTTTGGTTGCGCTTTTCACTTAGCCAGTAGTCCAGTAACATTAGTTTTGTTGGCATTAAATTAAGTACCTAAGTTTAGGCATTGAGTCAGACAGTTTTTCCCAAAAATTTCAGCAATTTTGCATGTTCTATGATGGGAAGTCTAGTAACCGGGGGTATTCACGTGACCCGTTGTTTACTCTCGCGTAAAATGACAACCCTAAATAGATTAATGGTTCAGAAAAATCGTATGTTCTATGATGGGAAGCCTAGTAACCGGGGGTATTCACTTGACCCGTTGTTTACTCTCGCGTAAAACAGCAACCTTGAATCGGACATGCGGGAATAGCTATTCGAGTTTTTTCTCCGCTGTAGAGGGAGACTTAGTAACTAGAAGCATTCATGAGCCCCATGAGTGTCTTTTACGTCAAACGGTTCCCCAATACATGAGAATGGAAATTGGCCCTAGGGTTATTTGATGAAACATACCGGGAGTCGAAACCTTGTGGTTAACTCGAATCTGTAATATCCGACGGAATTCTTACTTGTTGTTGTACTATTCGGATAATTTAATACTGTTGTAATCTTGTTGCATTTGTGAAATGAATATTGATGTTGGAATATAACATAATAGACTTGAATAAAATGATCACTCGTATTATGTTTGAATTTTCAGTGTTGTAGAGATAAGTGCATATTGAACTATTAAAAACCTGAGCCTAACGTACGTTAATCGTAAGTCATAGCGTACGCTATTTTGAGGCCTTTACGTACGTAACGGGGTGCCTGTTACGTACGTAACCAGTGCAATCGGATCCGATCTCAACTTTCGGCGCGTGGGGCCGGGTGGGATTCGAATATCTGATTTTTGGAGCCAACCTAGTTGACCCACATTACGTACGTAATGCTTCTAGCGGTAACGTACGTAATGAAGTTCGTATTTCAGTCCAAAGAACCTATGGATTTAGCTTACGTACGTAACACTTGTTGTGTAGCGTACGTAACTAATCTTTGTTATAAAAAGACAACTTGTGTCTTTCATTTTGCACGACCAACCTCCGATTTTCACCCATATAATCATCCCCCTTCATCCCTAGAGCAAGTTTACCTTCTTCCTACTTGTGTTGGAGCTTTACATTTTGATTTTGGAGCTTGTTGATTGGAACTTGGAGACATTCTTGAAGCTTATATTGTGTTCTTGTGGTTTGGTGTATAGTTCTCCATTTACAAGGTATGTTCTGCGATTTAACCCTATAATCTCGAATTTAATATGATAGTGATTAAGTATATTTCACCTAGTGATGAATTAATCAAAATAAACATGTTGTAGTTAAGCTTTCAACAACTTAATGATGAACATGATGATTAGAGGGTTTGTAATGGTGTGTTTTTGGTGTTTTAATATGGTAATGATCATGTTTAGTTTAACCACACTCTCCTTGCTAGACTTATAACACCATTGGTATAATAATAATCCTTGTTCCATTGTAATGTAAATGACTCATTGGAATAATTACCATAAATGTTTTAAGAAACCTTGTTGATCATTAGAAGAATGAAATAATCTTCTTGAACCTAGGCTAAGTGAATTCAGAGGTGTGTTGTTTGAATCCCCAGGTCAGTTGGAAGAATATAAGAGTGGTGCTAAACTTGAGATAATCTTCATAACCATGATATGGATTTACAACTAATTAACTCAACATAAGTAATTGTAAGTAGTGCAGATTTTGCTTTTAATCACTTAAGATGTTCTTGATAAGATTAAAGGATAGGAGATTATTGTTTAAAACATTATGGAATGATTCTTGATCCAACAAACATTTGGTATCAGCTTGTAATCAATTGTGAGAATTGAATGGTATGGATAAAGTTCTTGAAGTAACACTTTAGAAGTTAAACTACTCAATCGGAAATTAAGATGTTATCTCGTGAAAATTCGGTATAGATGATCATTTAAACGTATTAATGAGCAAAATATACTTCATTCAAGGTTGATTGTTCGAGTACACAATATTAGTTGAGGACCGTTCGTTCGTTCCGACAAGAAGAGGACTATTCCCGTCTCCGTATTGAGGCAAGTTATCTTGCTTGGTTATAATGATGTGTGGATTCTTATGATGATTATGCATTTCGTGTATATGAAACACTTATAAACTTGTGCCTTGTGATTTGATGTTGCTCTTAATGATGTCCCGTTTTTCATCATGGGATTGTATTCCCAAGTTCGTTACTTTTGGACCCTTGATATTGTTGATCTTGTTGTCATCTCGGTGAGTCCTCGATCCTTATGCGGATTTTGTGAAATTCTTGAATTGGTTGTCATGTTGCATCGTGACATATCCGGAGTCATATCTACGTTCCGATTGGATATTGTGTAGGATTTTTAGCCGGGCACATATATAGTCATGCGTGAATATTTTCCGTGAAAGGCTGTGCACACGAGACGTAGTTCGTTGAGGCTAATTAGGTACATTGTCCCACGTATATCCTGGATTCCGTATACGGGGTGGACATGTGCACTGACACATATTCGGATCGGGCGTACTGTGATGTCCCTCTTGAGCCGTACTATCTTAGTCGCTCACAGTCCATTTTTTATACGTGGATGTGTTCGACGTTTTGCGACTGAGCGTTCATACGCCCGAGGGGTATGTTCGTTAGTCGGGGCGTTATTCTTGAAATCTCATATGCGTGAATTGTATACTATCTTGAGAATCATTTATCATGTATATCTGACCCTGTGTTGGGCGAAATACTTGTGTTGTATTTTAGGTCGTGGAAAAGGCAAGGCACGGGAAGATCAAGGTGATGACGAAGGGTTCGAAGGATACTAGTTCGGGGGCCCCAAGTCTTTCGTGTCCGGTCATGATTGTACCGTGTAATGTTATTTTCCGCTTCATTTTAAGTTTAAACAAATGTATTGTTATTTGAGGTATAATTCATCTCCATATGGATTATACTTACGTTGGATCCTGTGTGTAATAAGGCCGTAGCCATATCTGTAAACTCCACATAGGAGTAAGTATTATGTTTTGTGGTTTGGTATCACATGTATTGTGTATTTAATCTTTACTTTAGATATCGCCTGGTGGATCCCAGCGTGGGGTCCACGGCACTGTAATGGCCGCCTTATCGGGGTGTTACAGAAGATGGTATCAGAGAGGTCGTTTTCTTTCTTTTTGAGTCTTTGTGTATTGAACTAGTATCAAGAGACCTTCGTGTCACGTGCGACCCGTGCGAGCGCCTGATCCTACGAGCCAAATGCGGTACGTATTTTATGGACCATGAATAAACTATTGACATGATATTGATCTCTGAATAGATCTCCTTGTTGATCTCGGCATTTTAAGGGTTTGTGGCAGGAATTATCTGATTGATGATTCAAATAAAATTCTGGATTGATTATATGATTGAAATCATTCGACTCAAACGTCGACATGATATTTTGTGTGACCCTCGTAGCGATGATAACTCATTACGAACTATTTTCTCGAATATGTAATTTCTTACTGCCATTAACTTAGCATGAATTCTGATTGGTATCATGAACTATACTTATGATTATCATTGCAAATTGATTCTTTCAGTATGGAAAGAAATTTGAGAGGCCGTGGCAGAGGGGGACGAGGCCGCGGAAGGGGCCGAATCCGCGAGCCAGCCAGACGTGCGAACGCAGAGCATAGTTCCGCAGTGCTGATTCGCCTTCTAGGGACCAATCGCACCACAATGGACGCGAGGATGCTCGTGTCGATCCTTACACCGTAATTCAGGCATGATGGCTCGATGACCCAAATGGGTCGATTAATGGAAACAATACAGAGAGCTACCGACCAAAGATCGGGGCCACCTCCTATACATGGCGGGCGGTGAATCGGATCATCGGTGACATCTCGCGCCAACGACCCCGATTTTGAAGGTTCCTCCGAGCCGGCCGATATCGTGCATTGGATCGAACACTTCGAGAAGTTGTTCGATATGGTAGATCGGCCCAAGAGAGAATCGCGTCTCCGTAGCGACTTACTACTTGGGCAAGGGTGCCCACACTTGGTGGCTTTCGGTGAGGCCGGTGATGGCGTATGTACTTGGGAAGAATTTAAAAATCTCATGCTAGATCGTTACTATCCGTGTCCTCTCCGCGAGGCCAAATTATCGAATTTGAATCCGAACCGTCCGAAGATGATGACGTACTATCTATCGCCGAGAAATTCTGCACTTCTCCCTTTTGCCGCGACGATTGTCCACACGTAAGCCGATAAGATTAAATACTTTCTCAAAAGGCTTAAACCCCGAATGAGAATGCATTTGTTGAACCATCGTTGTGTGACCCTACCGGAGTTCATCGAGAAGGCTCTGAGTACGATTGACCGTGAAGGAAATTTCCAAGAAGCAACCGCAGCCTAACAACAAGAAATTTAGGAACCGTAACTACGACAAAGAACGGGAGCATTCAAGAGACCCCAACCAAGCAAATCCTTCGAGCGGCAACCTACGGCATCGAAGCCAACCGGATCGCAACCTCGAGCGGTCACCTATCATTGTGTGCTATAATTGTGGAGACCCGGACACATCAATTCGAAATGTCCTAGGCCACCGTGTCATGCCATACTTGTGGGAAGAACGGACATCGTGCTCGTTATTGTAGGAGTGGACTAGGACGTATTCCCGCGGACCTCATGCTCCAGTACAATCTTCGGTTCAGACCGTGTACCTCCATCCGCTTCTTATCGGACTACCGGGCAAACAAAGGGATGGGACGTGGAAATCAAGCGGTACATCCGTGCAGGGGCTGCAAAACCTAGAGTTTACGAGATGAAGAGGGTCAAGATCCCGAAGCATGATTGCAGTACTCTCGAGATCCAATCGGCTGTCGTGTTCTTTTTGATCCGGTGCTTCACACTCCTTTTTATCTACTTCTTGTTTGAGTCGTTTGCAACTAGAGCATGTTATCAATTGTGAACCCTATATAATTGGTCTACCCGATGGTAGAAGAATTGTTGGGAATCGTGAAGTTCAGGACTGCTCGATTCGAATGAACGACCGTGAGTGGTTGTCAAACTTAATTGTGGTCGATTTACCTAAAGATGATGTGATCTTGGGTATCGATTGGATGGATCGTCATGATGCTATAATTAGTGTCCGCAGTTTAACAAGAACCGGCCACATCGACGATGGTATTGAGTGTACCTTCCAGGTGATAATCCCAGCCCGTTGGAGAATCATCAGCGCTATGAAAACGGTGAAACTGCTTAATCAAGGATGTATTGGCTATTGGTGTTACATGACCAAGACTATGAATCGACCAGTTGAATTGATCAATATTCCGGTAGTCCGAGACTACCCAGACGTATTTCCAGATGAATTGCCAGGCTTACCTCCGCATCCTGATGTAGAGTTCAATATTGAGCTAGAGCCCGGTACGTCCCCGCTCTCAAAAGCACCTTATCGCATGGCTCCGACTGAGATGCAGGAGCTGAAGAGCCAACTTGAGGATTTGACCGAGAAGGGTTACATTAGACCTAGTGCGTCCCCTTGGGGAGCACCAGTACTATTTGTACGTAAGAAGGACGGATCTCTACGTCTGTGTATTGATTATCGTGAGTTGAACAGGGTAACCATTAAGAACAAATACCCATTGCCGCGTATTGATGATTTATTGGATCAGCTTCAAGGGGATGCTGTGTTTTCTAAGATCGACCTGAGGTCTGGTTACCATCAGTTGAGGATTCGTGAGTCTGATATTTCGAAAACCGCTTTTCGTACTCGCTATGGGCATTATGAGTTCGTAGTGATGCATTTTGGACTGACGAATGCACCGGAAGTATTTATGGAGCTGATGAATCGAGTGTTTATTAATTATTTGGATCGCTTTGTAGTCGTTTTTATTGACGACATTCTGATCTATTCTCGTGACCATGAAGAGCACGAGCGTCATCTCCATCTAGTTCTCGAGGCGTTAAGGCGAGAGCAGCTTTATGGAAAATTTTCTAAATGTGAGTTCTGGATAAATGAAGTTATCTTTCTCGGGCATGTGATATCAGTTGATGGAGTGCGAGTAGACCCATGAGAAGGCAAGCTATCCGAGATCGTTACCACCAAAGAGCGTTAAGGAAGTACGCAGTTTCTTGGGACTAGCAGGTTATTACCGACGGTTCGTGGAGGGTTTTTCCAAAATTGCCCAACCAATGACTAATTTGTTGAGGAAGGATAAGAAATATTTATGGTCAGAGGCTTGTCAGCAGAGCTTTGATGAACTTAAGAGTCGGTTGATTTCGGCACCTATTTTAGTCCTACCGAAAGGAACGGAAGGGTTTGTAGTGTATAGTGATGCATCTAAACAGGGCCTTGGGTGTGTACTAATGCAAAATGGGAAGGTGATCTCCTATGCATCGAGACAGCTACGACCTTACGAGGTCAACTACCCCACCCATGATTTAGAACTCGCAGCAGTGGTGTTTGCTTTAAAAATTTGGCGTCATTATCTGTATGGAGTAACCTGTCAGATTTTCACTGATCACAAAAGCCTGAAATACATTTTTACTCAGAAGGAGTTAAACATGAGGCAAAGAAGGTGGCTGGAACTCATCAAAGACTACGATATCGAGATCCTTTATCATCCGGGCAAAGCAAATGTAGTTGCTGATGCTTTGAGCCGTAAGACAGTGCAGGAGCAGATGGTGAGCCGTTTGACAACACAGAGAGAGTTGCAATTGGACCTTATGAGGCCAGAAATTGAAGTCTGGTTACAGCGTATTCAGGGACAACTTTGCACCCTTGAGATTTCTTCATCTCTTAATGATATGATCAGATCGAGGCAAGTTACGGACCCATTCTTATCTCGAGTTCGGGATGAGGTAACCCAAGGGAAAGCCCCTGGATTCGTGATCCACGAGGATGGATTGATACGATTTAGAAATCGAGTTTGTGTACCCGCTGACGAAGAGTTAAGGAACTCTATCATGAGAGAAGCCCATGCTACCCCGTACTCTATTCACCCGGGATCTAGCAAGATGTATAAGGATTTGAAGCAGAATTATTGGTGGGGAAATATGAAACGTGAGGTTGCCGAGTTTGTTTTGAGATGTTTAACCTGTCGTGAGTTAAGATTGAGCACCGACCCGCAGAATCTTTGAAACCGCTCCCGATTCCCGAGTGGAAATGGGAGGACATATCAATGGATTTTATTACTAGATTGCCGACGAGTCGTCGAGGAATGAATACGATTTGGGTGATTGTGGACCGTCTGACCAAATCAGCCCACTTCTTGGAGATTAAGGACGCGTGGGGTCCCGTGAGATTGGCCCAGCTGTTTATTAAGGAAATTGTGAGATTACACGGTACCCCCAAGAGTATTGTATCAGACCGTGACGGGCGATTCGTGTCACACTTCTGGAAGGCAGTTCATCGTGCGATGGGCACGCAGTTGAATTTCAGTACGGCTTTTCATCCACAGACCGATGGTCAGTCTGAGAGAACCATCCAGACTCTAGAGGACATGTTGAGAGCATGCGCTCTTGATTGGAAGGACGATTGGGAAGCCCAGCTGCCTTTGGTGGAATTCACTTATAATAATAGTTGGCACGCTTCGATTCAGATGGCACCGTATGAGGCACTATATGGCCGTCGTTGTAGGTCCCCTTTGTGTTGGGACGAACTATCAGAATCTATGGGTACGGAACCCGACATGTTATTAGCAGCTCGAGAGAAGATCACTTTGATTAGGAGCCGGTTGTTAACGGCTCAGAGTCGACAGAAGTCTTATGCTGACCACCGTCGATGACCGCTTGAGTTCGAGGTTGGTGACCATGTGTTAATGAAGGTGTCACCTACCCGAGGAGTCTTTCGTTTTGGAAAACGAGGCAAGCTGAGTCCGAGGTATATCGGGCCGTTTGAGGTTTTGGAACGAGTAGGTGATTTGGCTTATCGCTTGGCTTTACCACCAGCCCTGAGCCGGATCCATAACGTGTTCCATGTCTCCCAGTTAAGGAAATACGTTGCTGACCCGATTCATGTACTTCAGTTCGATGAGATTGATTTATCGGAGGATCATTCGTATGAGGAGCGCCCTGTACGAATACTTGAGAGGAGATTCAAACAACTGCGTAATAAGACGATTCCCCTACTAAAGGTTCAGTGGTCTCGACACGGGGTCGAGGAAGCCACATGGGAGACGGAGAGAAGCATGCAAGAGAGGTATCCTGAATTGTTTACCCCTTAGTTTCGAGGACGAAACCCCTTTTAAGGGGGGGAGTATGTAATATCCGACGGAATTCTTACTTGCTGTTGTACTATTCAGATAATTTAATACTGTTGTAATCTTGTTGCATTTGTGAAATGAATATTGATGTTGGAATATAACATAATAGACTTGAATAAAATGATCACTCGTATTATGTTTGAATTTTCAGTGTTGTAGAGATAAGTGCATATTGAACTATTAAAAACACGAGCCTAACGTCGTTAATCATAAGTCATAATGTACGCTATTTTGAGGCCTTTACGTGCGTAACGGGGTGCCTGTTACGTCGTAACGATCTGTCGGATCCGATCTCAACTTTCGGCGTGGGGCGGGTGGGATTCGAATATCGATTTTGGAGCCAACCTAGTTGACCCACATTACGTCGTAATGCTTCTAGCGATAACGCACGTAATGAAGTTCGTATTTCAGTCCAAGAACCTATGGATTTAGCTTACGACGTAACACTTGTTGTGTAGCGTACGTAGCATCTAATCATTATAAAAAGACAACTTGTGTCTTTCATTTTGCACGACCAACCTCCGATTTTCACCCATATAATCATCCCCTTCATCCCTAGAGCAAGTTTACCTTCTTCCTACTTGTGTTGGAGCTTTACATTTTGATTTTGGAGCTTGTTGATTGGAACTTGGAGACATTCTTGAAGCTTATATTGTGTTCTTGTGGTTTGGTGTATAGTTCTCCATTTCTGAAGGTATGTTCTGCGATTTAACCCTATAATCTTGAATTTAATATGATAGTGATTAAGTATATTTCACCTAGTGATGAATTAATCAAAATAAACATGTTGTAGTTAAGCTTTCAACAACTTAATGATGAACATGATGATTAGAGGGTTTGTAATGGTGTGTTCTTGGTGTTTTAATATGGTAATGATCATGTTTAGTTTAACCACACTCTCCTTGCTAGACTTATAACACCATTGGTATAATAATAATCCTTGTTCCATTGTAATGTAAATGACTCATTGGAATAATTACCATAAATGTTTTAAGAAACCTTGTTGATCATTAGAAGAATGAAATAATCTTCTTGAACCTAGGCTAAGTGAATTCAGATGTGTGTTGTTTGAATCCCCAGGTCAGTTGGAAGAATATAAGAGTGGTGCTAAACTTGAGATAATCTTCATAACCATGATATGGATTTACAACTAATTAACTCAACATAAGTAATTGTAAGTAGTGCAGATTTTGCTTTTAATCACTTAAGATGTTCTTGATAAGATTAAAGGATAGGAGATTATTGTTTAAAACATTATGGAATGATTCTTGATCCAACAAACATTTGGTATCAGCTTGTAATCAATTGTGAGAATTGAATGGTATGGATAAAGTTCTTGAAGTAACACTTTAGAAGTTAAACTACTCAATCGGAAATTAAGATGTTATCTCGTGAAAATTCGGTATAGATGATCATATAAACGTATTAATGAGGAAAATATACTTCATTCAAGGTTGATTGTTCGAGTACACAATATTAGTTGAGGACCGTTCGTTCGTTCCGACAAGAAGAGGACTATTCCCGTCTCCGTATTGAGGCAAGTTATCTTGCTTGGTTATAATGATGTGTGGATTCTTATGATGATTATGCATTTCGTGTATATGAAACACTTATAAACTTGTGCCTTGTGATTTGATGTTGCTCTTAATGATGTCCCGTTTTTCATCATGGGATTGTATTCCCAAGTTCGTTACTTTTGGACCCTTGATATTGTTGATCTTGTTGTCATCTCGGTGAGTCCTCGATCCTTATGCGGATTTTGTGAAATTCTTGAATTGGTTGTCATGTTGCATCGTGACATATCCGGAGTCATATCTACGTTCCGATTGGATATTGTGTAGGATTTTTAGCCGGGCACATATATAGTCATGCGTGAATATTTTCCGTGAAAGGCTGTGCACACGAGACGTAGTTCGTTGAGGCTAATTAGGTACATTGTCCCACGTATATCCTGGATTCCGTATACGGGGTGGACATGTGCACTGACACATATTCGGATCGGGCGTACTGTGATGTCCCTCTTGAGCCATACTATCTTAGTCGCTCACAGTCCATTTTTTATACGTGGATGTGTTCGACGTTTTGCGACTAAGCGTTCATACGCCCGAGGGGTATGTTCGTTAGTCGGGGCGTTATTCTTGAAATCTCATATGCGTGAATTGTATACTATCTTGAGAATCATTTATCATGTATATCTGACCCTGTGTTGGGCGAAATACTTGTGTTGTATTTTAGGTCGTGGAAAAGGCAAGGCACGGGAAGATCAAGGTGATGACGAAGGGTTCGAAGGATACTAGTTCGGGGGCCCCAAGTCTTTCGTGTCCGGTCATGATTGTACCGTGTAATGTTATTTTCCGCTTCATTTTAAGTTTAAACAAATGTATTGTTATTTGAGGTATAATTCATCTCCATATGGATTATACTTACGTTCTGGATCCTGTGTGTAATAAGGCCGTAGGCCATACTGCTGTAAACTCCACATAGGAGTAAGTATTATGTTTTGTGGTTCGGTATCACATGTATTGTGTATTTAATCTTTACTTTAGATATCGCCTGGTGGATCCCAGCGTGGGGTCCACGGCACTGTAATGGCCGCCTTATCGGGGTGTTACAGAATCATTAAATATTAAATATAAGGGAGTGCTGTCAGGGGAATAATACGAGATTCTTGTGTTTTCTTTGCCACGAGGCTGTGGGACTGGGCGAGTTGGCTTATTATACTCTCAACATTTATATTGGCGATCGGCTCAATTCACGTTTGTAAATCTTTGAGCCTTGATTTTCTTTATCATGAGCTATTGATTTGCACTAGAAATGTTTACCTTGTGGAATCATTGTCCGTACTGTGACTCACTGGTACGATATCCCTATTATTCTTTGAGATTTTCAAGGTAGTATTAATTAGTTGAGCACTATGGATTTGCACGATTGCCCACGATACTTGTCGTCTTATTTAAAATTGATTTTTGCTTGAGGACAAGCAAAGGCTTAAGTTTGGGGGTATTTGTTAGATGTATTTTTGTGCGCTTAATTATCATTATTTTATCTCCATTTTATGTTTAAATCTGCATAAATGAGCTTTTAATGCATTATGTTTATATGTTTTGAAGGAATTAGAGTCCAGAAGCTTAAACGAAGAAAAACGGGCCAAAACGACATTTTTTGGTCAATGGCCGCGTCGCATCGATCCAGAGCCGGCGCTAGGACAAGGGCCGCGGCACACTTAAGCCAGGCCGCGGCCCGCAGCGCGGGATTTCTGATGTCAGCCGCGATTTTGACTGTTTTGGAAGCCGTTTTCGACCTAATCCTCGGACATGTTTTTGGAGGCGGATAGAAGGTTATAAAAAGACGGTGAAGGTCAGAAAAGAAGGTATCGAAGAGAGGAGGAGAAAATACCTAGCAGCATAAAGCAAAGGCCAGAGAACGGAAGAGATTCGGTTCTTCAATTGTGTTTGAATTTCTTTCCTATGTTTTATTCAAATCTTTGTGTATTAATTTCTAGCATGTCGGGCTAGACCCTTTATTTCTAGGATTGTGATGAAACCGAGATTTTGATGAATTAATTCTTGATTTTACATTATTAATATATTTCCCTTTTCTATTGAGTTTTCCCAATTGTTCTTAATGCTTTCAATTGTGTGGCCTATAATTGAATTGTTATAATTACGTAACTTGAATCGGGAGAGGAGAGTTAGTAGTAAAAATTGGGTGAAACCATTTTGTCTTGTGAGATAGGAATATACTCATAGGAATTGCGTAGCTCGTTTGAAGATTTTAGAACTGTTTGACTATTGTTGAATTAACTCACCTAGGAATAGAGTGAAATATTCACCTTAAAAAATTCTTCTGACCTAGGGAGAGGCATTAGATTATATTAGAATCTCCGCTTTCAATAAATTGGGAAATTCCATAAATTATATTAATCAAGATTAATTTGGATTAATCGAGGCGAATTCGCAATCCTAGATTCTTCTCTTATTTGATCTCCTTTCTTCGAATTGATTAATTTTTATTAGTTGTTTTTAGTTTATGGCATTATTTAGTTTTTAATAATTCTTCAACCACATAATTCGGTCGTTCAAATAAAATTAGGAATACGAATAAATTGGTAATTAGTACGTCGGTCCTCGAGGGAACGATATCTTTCTCATCACTTTATTACTTGATTACGACAACGTGCACTTGCGTTCACAAACATTCATAACACTTCTCGTACTAACTGCCTGTAGATGTGGTCAGGCCAGTTAATCCTTTGTTGCTGAAGAAGAGCTCCCATCATTGTGAATTTGGCATATGATAACTGATTGTAGCTGCCGGCCATGCGCATGACAATTTTATTTGTGATGTCAAGGACATATCTGTAATCCCTTTTGAGGTAGCATCTTTTTGCCATAAGCTTGACTTTGTTTGGCTGTTCTGGTAATTTGATTTCATACCAGATTTCAGTGACGCTTTGCTTTAGGGCTTTGACTGCAATGCCCCTGTTCTCTATTTTGAAAGCGTCAGCAATGGTTTGAGGTGTGATAGTGACTTCTTCTCCAATGATTGAACTTGTGATATAGCGTTCAGTGACTCGTGCTTCCTTGAAGAAGCAAATGATAGATTCTTTGAATAGTTGCTTCGGGTTGATGTCAAGAAAATGGTAGATACCATTCTTCTTCATCATTCGGATAGCATGTGTCATTTCGTCAATGTCCGCCATGTTTGCCTCCAGTAACCCTTTGAAATCAACTACATTACCGAATATAATCTGCTCCTTCACCATTTTGAGGTTAACTCCTTCGAAGTATTGGGTGGAATCCATTTCTGCAAAAATAAGGTTTTGATTTGAGTGCAGTGAATATTCAGAGGTTTTTATGCTTTTGAAAACAAGGGTTCTTATAGCATGAAGACGGTAAAGGTTTGAGAAATGATTTTCGCCTTCTTAAATAGCCATTCGAAGAGACATTTGAATTTAATAATTAAATAATCAAGCAGCGTACAAATTTTGATAAATAAGGAATGACAGTTGGAGTTGATTGGACGTCGTGGAGGTAGATGTGGAAGTAGTGTGGTCGTGTATTATTAGCCACGTGTAATGAAGTTAAGTGTTTAAAGAAACTATAAACTTAGCTGGTTGACTTTTTGACTTCTTGTCTGCTCTGCATCAGGTGAGTTATATCGCCTGTGGTTGATGTCAGCTAACTTTTCCTTGTCTGGTATGATCAGGCTGCTGTCTTGCCTAGTCTCCACATCAGGTAGCTTTTCCTCGTTTGGTCAGATCAATTGTCTTTTCGTGTCTGGTCTTGATATCAGGTAGATTTTTCTTTCCTGGTTCAGATGACTTTTTCTCCAGCTTTAGGCCAGGTGACCTTTCTCGTCTGTACTAGATTTCCAATCTAGTAGTCCAAGTTCCTTGCTTAGCTCTAGAAACCTTTCTTCTGGTAAAGGTTTTGTGAATATGTCAGCAATTTGGTATTCTGTGCTAACTCTTTCCACTCTTACTCTCTTTCTAAGCACATGATCTCTGATGAAATGATGTTTGACATCTATGTGCTTTGTTCTGGAGTGCAATACTGGATTATCTGTTATTGCAATTGCACTGTTGTTATCACACCATATTGGAACTTCATTTGCTACGATGTTGTAATCCTTTAGCTGTTGTCTGATCCATAGTATTTGAACACAACAGATACCTACAGCTAAGTATTCTGACTCAATTATGGATATTGAGTTAGATACTTGCTTTTTACTGAACCATGATAATAGTCTGGTTCCCAGGAACTGACATGTTCCACTGGTGCTTTTCCCGTCAATTATGCATCCTGCAAAATCTGCTTCTGAATATCCTGAGAGTTCAAAGTTGTCATCTTTGGGATACCATAATCCAACATTGATTGTGGATTTAAGATATCTGATTATCCTCTTAGCTGCTTCCTGGTGAGACTGTTTCGGCTTGGATTGGAATCTGCCACACACTTCTACTGCATATGAAATATCTGGTTTGTTTGGTGAGGTATAAAAGTGATCCAATTAGTCCTCTGTGGTGTGTTGAATCCACTGAAATGCCTCCTTCATCTGCATCAAGGTGTAGGGATGTGCTCATGGGAACTCTTAGTGTTTTAGCTGAGTCCATTCCAAATCTTTTGATTAAATCCCTTGTATACTTGGCTTGGTTGATGAAGATTCCATTGTCAATTTGTTTGACTTGCAAACCAAGAAAGAAATTTAGCTTTCCCATCATACTCATCTCGAATTCTCCTTACATGAGAGTTGAGAATTTTTCACATAGCTCAGGGTTGGTTGAGCCAAATATGATATCATCCACATATATTTGAACAAGTAATATGTGGTCTTCATGGTCCACTCTGAAGAGGGTCTTGTCCACCTTTCCTTTGCTGAACCCATTATTCTCCAGAAACACAGATAGTGTCTCATACCATGCTCTTGGTGCTTGTTTGAGTCCATATAGAGCTTTCAAAAGCTTGTATACTTTGTCTCCTTTGACAAATCCGGGGGGTTGCTCCACATAGACTTCTTCTTCTAGAACTCCATTGAGAAATGCACTTTTTATGTCCATTTGATAGACTTCAAAATCCTTGAATGCTGCATATGCAAGGAATAGTCTGATATCTTCTAATCTTGCTACAGGTGCATATATTTCATCAAAATATATTCCTTCACATTGAGCATATCCTTTTGCAATGAGTCTGGCTATATTCCTAACAACATCTCCATCTTCATCACATTTGTTTTTATACACCCATTTGGTTCCAATGACTTTCTTGTGATCTGGTATGTCTGTTAGTTCCCAGACATTGTTTCTCTCCTTCTGTTTGAGATCTTCTTGCATAGCAATTATCCATGAGTAGTCCTCTAGTGCTTGATCTGTTGTCTTAGGTTCCATTTGAGATATGAAACATGAGAATATAGCCATTCATGCTGGTTCTGTAGATTGTCTGGTTCTGACTCCATCAGTTAGATTTCCAATGATTTGTTGAATGGGATGATCTCTGAGCCATTTGGGGATATCATATTCAGGGTTTGTTCCCCCTGTTGAGTTGCTTTGATGGACTTCTTCTATTTCTGCATCAGATTGGTTCTGGTCTTCTTGAATAGCATCTGGATCAGCTACAGTCTTGTCATCTGCAGATGGGTATCATGTTTGCTCTGCAGGTGCGTCTTTGTCAGCTGCAGTTGGATCTTCATCAGCTGCAATTTGATCAGGTAGGTTTTGGGATCCTATTTGATCTGCAGTTGAGTCTTCAGGCTAATCTATAGTTGGATCTTCAGGTGCGTCCATCATTCCTGTGTCATGAATGATACCTTCTTCTAGGGTGGCGGATTTGAGCTTTTTCTCAATTGATTCCACCTGTTTCCTGTACTCAACAGTGGACTCATCAAACACAACATGAGGTGTTTCTTCCACAACTAATGTTCTTTTGTTAAATACTCTGTATGCCTTGCTTATTTGTGAGTATCCCATAAAGAGACCATCATCAGTTTTAGCATCAAAGGCATTCAGTTGGGTTTTACCATTATTGTGAATGAAACACTTACAACCAAATATATGAAAATATGCAACAGTTGGTGTTCTGCCATTCCAAACCTCATGGGGAGTTTTGCCATGTCTCCCTACTATCATACTCCTGTTCTGAGTATGACATCACAGCTTCAGCCCAGAACCTCTTTGGTAGGTCGGCTTCAGCAATCATTGACATGGAAGCTTCCTTCAAGGTTCTGTTTCTTCTTTCAGCAACACCATTTTGCTGTGGTGTTCTTGCGGCAGATACTTCATGTTGGATTCCATTCTGATCACTATATTCAGTGATTCCCTTGTTGAGAAATTCTCTACCTATGTCTGATCTGATCTTGATGATGGAGAGAGATTTCTCATTCTGAATCTTCCTCAGCAGTTTTGGTAACTTTGTTAGTGTTTCACTCTTTTTATAGAGAAAAATAACCCATGTAAATCTGGAGTAGTCATCTACTACTACTAGGGCATGCTTCCTTCCACTCAATGTCCTTGGCTTGATGGGGCGAAAGAGATACATATGAAGTAGATCCAAAATCCTAGTGGTGAGAGTGGTAGGCTAAACTGGTTTGAATGATGCTCTCCTGCTTTCCTTTATGGCATGCATCACAGAGAGCTTCTTTCTTGAATACTTCTTCTGGAAGTCCTCTGACCAGCTTTTGAGAGCTGATTTTGTTGATGGTTTTATAGTTCATGTGACATAATCTCTTGTGCCATAACCATCCATTTTCAGCAATTGTTTTTGATAGAAAACAGGTGTTTGGAGTGTCTGTATTCCAGTATATCATGTAGACATCTCTTCTTATGGATGCATTTCCAAATAGTGAAGACTACTAGGTTCTTTTCATCAAAGAATTGGCTTATGCTCAAAAGGTTGCATTTGAGTCCTTTGATATAATGTACTTTGGATATGGTTATGTTTCCTCTGTGCAGCTCTCCAAATCCTTTTGTCTGTCCTCTAGAGCTATCTCCAAAGGTTACATCTGGACCTCTTTATTTGATGTAGTTTGAGAGCACCTTCTTATTCCCTATCATATGCCTTGAGCATCCAGAATCTACAAACCATTCTTCACCTCCTATTGTTGAACTTGAGGAGATGTGGTAGTAGTCTTTACACCTTTTCTGCAATCAGACAAGCATAGATTTAGGTACCCAAATTTGTGTGGGTCCTTTGGGGTTAGTAGGTGTAATATCCGTGTATTTTATATGTATTATTCTGGATGTATCTTGTTGTAATGTGGTTATATGGAGAGGGGTGTATTGATGATTTATATTGGAATGTTCATGGTTGGTAACTGTCAAATTTTGTGATTATTGGAATGTGTTCGTTCTGGTCGGACTGTCGGATTGGTGAAATGAGGGCAATGGCAGTAGGAATGCCGAGTTGCGGCCAGAAGAGGGTGTTACGTCCGTAAGGGATTGCTGGTTACGGTCGTAAATCATTGCTGGTTGCGGCCACAATGCAACCGCACATTTTGGGCAGTAGCCCGGCAGGACTCCTTACGGCCATAAGGGAGATGCTCGTTATGGCTGTAAGGGAGAGGCCGAGTACGGTCGTAAGGTGATGTCCGAGTACAGCCGTAAGGTGATTGAGTATTATGGCTGTAATGCCTGACCGAGTTGCGGCCGTAATGCGCCCTGGCCTTTTTGGGCAGTAGCTCGATAGGACCCGTTACGGCCGTAAGGCCCTTCCGGTTACGGCCGTAATGCGCTCGGTTATTTAAGGCCGAGTGATGGGTCTTAACACCATTCTTCCCCTTTTTCTTCCTCCTTCGCGATTCTTGGTAGAAATTGAGAACTTTGATGAGGAGCATCATTGTGCATCATTTTGGGAAGTTTGATTCGTGTCTAACATCATCCTCCACTCGAGTTCTGTCCGGATCAAGGTAAAATTCGTTCGAATCCTAGTTCTTCATATTTTGGGGCTTTTGTTAATATCTTCAATCCTAATATGGTTTAGCTCTGAGTTGTGCAAGATTATGATGTTGTAATCATAGTCCTTCGTTTTTCCCTGAAGTTCATGGATTAAATTCCATGTTTTCTTCCGTAGTTTGAATTTGAACCATGTTGTCTTCGTAGTGTTCGATTAAATGTCCCTGAGGGTAAACTTAGGGTGAATCCTTCCGTGTTCATGGTGTCGTATTTGATTCGATATTTTGTTGTACTAGGATCGAATTGTTGAAGGAGTTCGGACCGTACGTCCTTCCGTTCGTTATTCTTGTGTTGTTTCCAATCGAGGCAAGTACTTTGGTTATGTTTAATGTAATTCGTGTGAATATGTGAAAAACGTGATTTTTGTGAAAAGTGGTAATTTCAGAAAATGTGATTTGTGCCACGTGTGAAATAAAGTGATGATTTCTAAGTGCGACTTGGGGTCGTGTTCCAGGTAAAATCAGTGAGGGTCCCCTGGGTTCCGTAGACCGAGGCTTCTGCGGTTCATTTGGCAGGGTTGTACAACCAGAGAGGGCCTGACGAGGACTCTCTAGGGAGTGGTATGTATCTCGCGTGAGGTACACTGCCAGTATAGCCCCCGTTGTTATTCTGCGATGATGATTGTGGTATCGTATTCCGGAATATCTGTGATGGCACTGTGATTTTTGTGGTTTATTCACTTGTTGTACATATTCTAGAATCATTGTACTGCACCAGCTTCTTGCTAACCCCTTCGGGGCTGGATATACTTGTTGTGTATTCAGGTACAGGTCCAGTGGGCGATCCAGCACGGAGCGGACACGAGCTTGGGGGGCAGCATTGATATCATGTGTTATGTGGGGTCTGTGGACGTCTTGTCGTGGTCAGTGTGGTATTTTAGTTTTATACTCGCGTGGATACTGTCATGTGACGTATATCGTGTCATTGTTGATTGTTAATGATGTTGTTGTATCAGCTGTGAGTTGTTGTATCAGTTGGGATCCTACGGGATGATGTGTTGGTTGGTTATGTAATGTATGTCGTGTTTGAAGTTGGTTTGTTTTTAAGAAAGTGAATGTTGTGGTTTGTTAATATTTAATGAGTTCTATGTTGGTGTAAGCCTGGTGGGTTCTCCAAAAAGGATCTACGGCGCTGTAATATCTCCGTAAATCACGGGGGTGTTACAGAATATGGTATCAGAGCTTAGGTTTATGGATACATAGGCTGTCGGTGTTTTTGGGTCTGTTAAAGTGAGTCGGTCATTGTCTACGATATCATTGGCGTGCTACCACCCCATGTTGCCTGTGCTGGAAGCATCTTCAGATGTCGGTTGTTTATTTCCCTCGGGAGTAATTATCTTTGTCATTGTGTAATCTATTGTTGTAATCGTTTCCTTGTTGAACCATTTCTTATTCTTCAGTATGCCGAGAGGTAGAGCTGTCCGTCAACACGGCCGAGGCCGTGGTAGAGAAGCGATATCTGAATCCGAGATGTCCGTTTCAGATTCGACATCTCATTCTATGGCTAGATCAGATCCGATTCCTTCAGGAGGTGCAGGTGGGAGTGCAGAGGTCGAAGTGCCTAACGTTCTTCAACAAGTTGTAACGCAAATGCACCAATTAGCTAAAGTGGTGCAGAACATTAACACTGGCAGGACTGCTGAGGATCGATGGCTTCTAGAAGTTATGGATATGAATCCTCCCAGATTCAATGGTTTCGGTCATGCGAACAACTGGGATCATTGGTTAGTTGAGATGGAGAAGATCTTTGACGGTATTAGCTGCCTTGAAGCCAAGAAAGTTCCAATTGCTCAATATCTGACGGTTGATGACGCATTAGACTAGTGGAGAGCTGTTAAGCCCAGGGACCGTGATGTCACTTGGGAGGAATTTAAAGAACTAATGGAGGCATAGTATTGTCCAGTGCCTGTACGACTAGCCAGAGTCCATGAATTCTTTAGAGCTCAACCAGAAGATGTTCCTATCTCTGAGGCAATCAAGACATATAACAAGTAGTTAGTGTATGTCCAAGACCGGGTCAGGGATGAAGTAGATAAGATACTTCATTTTGATGCTAGGAGGAAACCTGAGGTCCGAAAGTATATGGGGGGGTCTTGGATGTACTACTTTGATAGAATACCAAGACAGAGCGCTTGCTTATGACATGGTGACAGTTCTGGTTCCGACGGTTTCGAGCTCGAAGAAACCGAAATTTTCTGGTAGTTTCCGAGGCAGCAGATCGCATAGGCCTCAATCTTCTGTGCACGCTTTCGTTGGTTCCCCTCAACCTAGTGGGGGAGCGCCAAGAGTTTGTTTTAATTTTGGAAATCCCGAGCATGCCAAAAATCAGACTTTAGCCGACGACTTAAAGTGGTCGGCTAAACCCCAAAGTCGTCGGCTAATCATGCCAGCCGTCGGCTAAAAAACCGTCGGCCGTTATTCATCGGCCAAGGTTTAGCCGACGACCTTTGTGCAGTCGCCGGCTAAAGTTCAACCATTAGCCGACCACTACTACACGATCGTCGGCTAAACCTGTTGAAAAAAAAATTTAGCCGACGACCTTAACGATACGGTCGGTTAAAACCGTTTTAAAAAAAAAAATATAGTTTAGCCGACGACCGTCTTATATGTCGTCGGCTAAAACCATTTTTAAAAAATAAATAAATTATTTTAGCCGACGACCGTCTTATAGGTCGTCGGCTAAAACCCTTTTTAAAAAAAAATTTACTTTAGCCGACGACCATTTTATATGTCGTCGGCTAAAACCCTTTTTTAAAAAATAAATAAATTACTTTAGCCGACGACCGTCTTATATGTCGTCGGCTAAAACCCTTTTTTAAAAAAAAATTTAATTCAGATTTTGGGATCCCAAAACCTGTATTTTTTGCACCTACAATTTTTATACACCAGCTCTCATTATCAACAACAATCAACGCACAACATATTCAAGAACATTAATTTCATCAACATACTAGTAGCGTCAATAAAATCACTTACACAATTGTAACACAAATATAAATATACAAGAGTACTACAACAACACAACTAGAATCCACTGCCAAAATCATCTAAATGTCGAAATGTAGTAGTAGAAGGATTACCACCATCCCCTAGATCCTCGTCACGAGGCTGTGAAGATGGGGTCTGTCCGAAGAGAGAAGGCGGTGGAGCAGTGCCTGATCCGGCTGAGTAATGGTCTGAGTCAGCGTCATCATATAGTCCATCATGGCCTGCTGCTGTCTCTGGAAACTCTCTAACCGCGACTCAGTCCTCTGCTCGCTCTCATGTAACCGCGTCTCAGTCCTCCTTTCATTCTCAGCTCGGAGCTCCCTCTCCGCCCTCAACTGCTCCTCGAGATAGGCAGTCCGTGCATCCCGTCCGCGAGGGCGCTGGAAGCCAGGGGTATCTTTCAATACATGGTGACCCTCGGCTCCCATCATCTTAGTGCGGTACCGACTACCTCTAGGAGGGTAGACGGTACCCCACACCCTAGCGCGAACATAAGGATCGACCTGATCGATCTGTCCAATGACAGAATCGAGGTCAGTCTCCGCTAAGTCCGAATACTGCTCCCGAGCAATCTCAGCAAGCATCCTCTGAGACTCCTCCCGCACACGCTCCTAAGTTAATATGAAAATAAATATTTGAATATCAATAAAAGTATGATACAAAGGCATTTATTTTATTACTAAAATAAAATAAAAAAAGACTTACATGCTCCTCGGGACGGTTCGGAAATGCTTTCGAGTCACGTAGGCAAATGCGTCCAACGAATCAAGAAATGGCCTCGTGCGCAACTCGCTAACGACCGAACCCAAACCGTGATGGTTAGTCGGACCGGACGATTGATCGTGTTGGTCAAGCTAGTCGCCTTCAAAAAATATTATTTAGAATCGAGTTTATATTTAGAATTCAAAAAAATAAAAACGAAATATTATTATTTTTATTAAATACTAGCATTTTTAATAAATAAAATACAATATTCAGATTTTTATTTTTATGGAAAATAATATTCTAGTTTTTATTTTTATTAAAACAATTTATTTCCACTTTTGAATAAAAAAATCCGATTTTTAATATTAATAATATTCCAATTTTAAAAATACATGAAATTCCGATTTTTTCTAATTTAAAAACACGGAACTTCAAGTATTTTTATATTCTCAAATATTAATTTAAAAAATGGAGTTTATATTTAGAATTCAAAAATAAAATCAAAGAGGAAGAATGAAATGAGGGTATTTTAGTCATACCATGAACTCGGGTCGCGAAAATGGGCGCGTAGCCACTTCCACTCGTACTCCGGAACTTGAATTCTTCAGGTAGCCTCTCGGGTATCACCCTCAGTCATCGAACATGTGCATCTCATTTTTCCAAGATTTGTACCTACAACACACGTTGCACAACATATATCATTCGTAAGAAAAAAATTTACGCAAACAATGTAGATACAAAAGAAATTATAATGTCTTTCTTGGTAGATTGCTCCTCTTCTCACCTAGTTCGTTGTAGAGAGTCGGGAATGACAAACCACACCTATGAACAGCATAAATACGCAATAATTTAAAAACATCACATATTGCATTTTCAAGAACTACGTGTTGATTGAAAAACACTTATTAAATATTTATTAACTTACCGACATAGCATTATTCAAAGCATCCTTCACGCACTGCGGCACGTCCCCCCAATTGGGCCACAAAACGGGGACTCTGTCCCGAATGACAAAGCCAACATTACGGCTATATGACGCCACAGCGTCAGAAGACATCACCGGCCGGCCGTGTCTGTCTAGAGGAATCTCATAACGGCCATGCTTGCTTACGTACGAGTCGAGCGCCAGACCCTTTGCTGGTCCACGAGTCTTCTTCTTTTTCTTCTCCTCTCGACTACATTTTTCCCCTTCTCCTTCTCCCTATCTATCTCCTCGTACAGTTTCGTCTTCGAAACCCGACAACTCCGCCAAAACATGTTGTCTGGCCAAGACTCATAGACGTACGCCTCATCAGGGCTAATCAATCGAACGGGAACTCAGGCTCCCGACTCATCGACCTCTGGAATAGTCGGAACCATCGGAGGCATGAATAGAGTTGGCGGCGGACCGTGGGGCACCGCGGACGAGGAACTCCGTACATCTCCTGGTGTGTGAGGGCTAGACGTGGGTCGGTGGATGGGAGGCATACGAGAGTCTCATTGCGAGGGTCGGCCGTGGTGTCTCGAAAGGATAAACGCCGCTAGTGCGGTGGGCTCATCTGCCGCCCTATAAAAATCGCGGCGTTCATGCCGGTAGCTTCTAGTATCTCGGCGGGCACGAACGCCGCTCCGAGATATGTATAGTGTATGATCCGCCTTACTAGAGGCTGCGGAACTCCCCCCCGAATCGGGAGTGGTCGACTTTGTCGACTTCTTCCCCAACGCTTTCTTTATTCTATCCATAATCTAAACAAATAAATCAAATTCACAACTCAACACAACAGTAATTATCAATGCCATACCACGTTAATCTTTCGATTAACGCCGGCTATAAAATTCCTTCCTCCTCAAACAAATTCATTAAATATTTCTAAACAAATTCATCAAATAATCTAAACAAATTCATCAACTAAACAATTCAACACAACAGTAATTATCAATGCCATACCACGTTAATCTTTCGATTAACGCCGGCTATACGATCCCTTCCTCCTCAAACAAATTCATCAAATTCACAACTCATTAAACACAAAATATTGAAAATACTAAATTCATTAAATATTGCATCACAACTCATTAAACATTTTATCTAATTCATCACATAATCTAAATAAATTCATCAAACAAATACAATAAATTCAACAAACAAAATAAAAAAAAGGACAAGGGTTACCGCGGCCGGGCTGGCGGGCGACGGGCGGAGGGCGTCGGGCGATGGGACCGGGGCTGGCGGGCTGGCGGGCGGAGGGCCGGCGGGCTGGCAGGCGGACGATCGGCTAAACCAGAAGACGGGGCGACGGGACGATCGGCGGGCCGGGGGCTAGGTGACGGGAGGCTAGGAGACGGGCGGCTAGGTGACGGGCGGTTGTGGCTGGGTGACGATCGGCGGGCGACGGGCGAAGGGCGACGAGTAAACCAGAAAAAGAAAATAACAAAATGGAGGTACGAGAAACGTATAAAAGGTGGGGGTTTAGCCGACGACAAGATCTACGTCATCGGCTAAAGTTTTTTTAAAAAAAAATTATACTTTAGCCGACGACATATAAGACGGTCGTCAGCTAAACCCAGCAGTGACCCGACCGTGTTAGACAACACGGTCGGGCAGGCAAACAGTGTGTTTTCAATTTCTGGGCGGGTGCGGGCCGTGTCGATGGACACGGTCGGGGGTTTAGCCGACGACCATCTTGCAAGTCGTCGGCTAAAGTTTAATTTTCTTTTTTTTTTAAAAAAACATTAGTCGATCGTGTCAGGGGACACGGGCCGTGTGGCACCTGCCCAGAATGGAAAAACACACTGTATGACTGACCCGACCGTGTTGTCTAACACGGTCGGGTCATTGCTGGGGTTTAGCCGACGACCGTTTATATGTCGTCGGCTAAAGTTTAAATTTTTTTTTTAAAAAACTTTAGCCGACGACGTATATCTTGTCGTCGGCTAAACCCCCAAGTTTTTTTTAATAATATTATTGATATTATATTAATGTTATGATTATGATTATTATTATTACTATTTTTTTTAATTATATTTAACAAATGAAAATATACATCTACTAAATTTATGGCTCATAGTTTGAGTCATTACTACAGTCTGTCTCATTATCTGAGTTGATATCCGGCAACATATGCCTCAAGTCGTCCACATTATCGTCATCAGAATTTTCAAGTAATTCGTTTGTATCAACGTCAACGTACCCGCGAGCATCACCACAGAGTCGGACGACTCATCCTTCAGGAACATTATTCATTGTAATTGTCGTTGATGGTGGAATATTTGCTGCATTTGGCTCTTGATAAGCATCATCGTCATCAGTACCTGTTGTTTCTCCCAGTGTAGCAGCACTAAAAATATTCCTCGTTGTCACAATAATCACTACCTTCCATGTGCCTTTCTTCACCAAGTCGTCCAAATAATACACCGACTTTGCTGATGTAGCAAATACAAAAGGATCACTTTCATACCATGAAGTGGAAGTGTCAACAGATAACAGCCCGTAGTCGTCTTGCATATCGGTTCCAAGACTGGTGTTGTACCATCGACACTTAAACAAGTAAATTGTCATGCCTTCCCCGTAAATTAGTTCTACCACTTCCAAAAGAACACCGTAATATCCACCATCTATCATAACCCTGCATTTTGACATCTTCTTTTTTGGTCTCTCCCAAGGCATACGAATGTGACACCGTTGACTTTGGCCATCGAATAAATTCTTGACATAACCGGCTTCATAGAAAGAAGCATAAGTTCACGCGACCAGTTAGGGTGTCCGTCATCTTGTATGTGTGTCATCTGTCGTAAATAAACTTTTTATGTAAAAAAATATCTTAAGTCCAAAATGCAATAGCAACTGAATGTATACGTACCCATTCTCCAAAATAGTCGGCAAAAGTGTCATTTTGGAATCTAGTGTCACCTCGCACCATATCGCATGACAAGTGGATGTCTTTCCAGTACTGAACTTCTGGACAATTGAGCAATATCCACCAATGTGCAATTCGTGACTCGTACGGGTCTAATTGCCTTCCTGGCAACCTCCCATAGACGTCAACCTCAGTGGATATGAAAGAAAGATTGAATTATATTTTATCTGCTAGAATAGAGCGGGAAGGGGGCTCGAAGTTGGCCAAATACAACTTGATATGCGTAATACACTCCGACGCAAGGTAAGATTCTGCAATGCATCCTTCTGGTGCAGACTTATTGGCCACGGAGTCTTTGTAATCACCGAGTTGCCTGTAATATTGTCATTGTGTTAAAAATCAAACTTAATTTGACAATATATATATATATATATACCATACAAAATTATGTTACCTTTCAACCGGGTACATCCACGTGTAGTGCACTGGACCAGTGACCAATAACTGCCTGGGAATGTGGATCATGAGGCGAGGCATGAGGTCAAAAAAGTTTGGAGGAAATATTCGCTCAAACTTGCACAAGATATAGATGATCTCATCTTGCGTTTTACGCAAATCAGATCTCTTGACTTCTCTCGTACATAGCTTCTGGAAAAATCTTGACAATGCAACACACGGCTCGACCACCTGTTTTGGTAAGTACGGTCGAATAAATACCGGAAATAGGCGTTGGAGTAGGATATGACAATCATGACTCTTCAAACCAGTTAACTTGTTCTCCTTGAAATTAACACATCTTCCTATATTTCCAGCATACCCGGTAGGATACCTAGCAGTCTTTATCCAGCAAAATATCTCAGTTCTCTGCTCGGCAGTGATGGTGTAAGCTGCCTTAGGCATTTTTTGTTTTCCCTTGACAGTTTTCAACCACAAATGTTTTCTTATGCTCATTTCTTCCAAACCTTTGCGTGATTTTGGCCCGTCTTTGGTCTTTCCATCCCAACCTAAGGTTGTCCCAACCACACTTTCGCAAACATTCTTTTCAATGTGCATGACATCCAAGAAGTTCCTTATCAGTAATTTGGACCAGTAAGGCAATTCCCAGAATATACTTTTGTGCGACCAATACTTATACCTGTCGGGCCTTTCAGGGGTTGCTGCAATCACATCAGGATGGTTTCTAAGCTGACCAAAATCGTACTCATTAAGAATTGATAGTATTTCATCACCTGTCCACTGTTGTGGTGGCTCGCCCATTTCTCAGTGCCATCAAATGCTGCAGCATCCATACGCCACTCATGTTCCCTCTCAAGCCATATCCGATGACGCATTCGGATAACTTTCCTACAGTGGTACCTAGCACAATCTGCATTCAAACACACTGGACAACCTTTATATCCCCTAATAACAGATCCAGACAGCATTCCATATGCAGGAAAATCACTAATAGTGCCGATACACATGGCATGCAAGTAGAACGTCTCGGACGAATAACTGTCGTACGTGGGATGACCTTGCTCCCACAACAATTTCAGCTCCTCTATCAAAGGTCTCATATACACATCGATACACTTTCCCGGATATCCCGGCCCCGGGACTAACAAGGTCAACATATTATACTCCTTCCGCATACACATCCATGGAGGAAGATTGTAAGGAATCACTACAACAGGCCATATGGTATATGAAAGACTCATGTTACCAAAAAGGTTGAAACCATCAGATGCAATCCCGAGCCTCACATTTCGGATATCTGAAGAAAAATTCGGATACTCCCTATCTATATGCTTCCACGCTTCTCCATCTAAAGGGTGTATCATAGTATCCCTGTCATTAGTGTGCGGCTTGGCATGCCATCTCATTGCTTTTGCCGTGTGAGGAGACATAAAAAGCCGTTCCAACCTGTCCTTCAGTGGAAAATACCAAAGTACCTTCACCGATTTCTCTTTTCTAGAAGGAGTGATCCTATATCTCTCTGTATCACATACAGGACATCTCGTGAGGTCTTCATTAGGATGCCCCCAGAATAGAACACAATCATACATGCAGACATGGATCTTAATGTAGGAAAGACCAAGATCTTTCAAAATTCGTCTCATTTTTGAATATGTATTAGGAAGATGATGACCCTGTAAAAGCGGTACTAAACTTAAGATGAGAGCCCCAAGCCTTATGTAACGCCTTCCAAAAATGTGAAGTAAACCTTTTATGAGGCATATCCAGTATACAATTTATAGACCCAGATAGCACACATCGTATATAGGTAGTAAACATAACTTTTATAATCCAAGGAGAAACCAATTTTCCAGGAAGCCTACTGTAACACCCTCGTGATTTACGAAGATATTACAACACCGTAGATCCTTTTTGGAGAACCTACCAGGCTTATACCAACATAGAACTCATTAAACATTAACAAACCACAACATTTACTTTCTTAAAAACAAACCAACTTCAAACACGACATACATTACATAACTAACCAACACATCGTCCCGTAGGATCACAAATGATACAACAGCTCACAGTTGGTACAATAACATCATTAACAATCAACAACAACACGGTATACGTCACATGACAGTACCCGCATGAGTACAAAACCAAAATACCACACTGAACACGACAAGACGTCCACAGACTCAACATAACACATGATTTCGAGACCGTTACGGCCATAACCGGCATGGCCTACGACCGTAACGGGTCCTATCGAGCTACTGCCCAAAAAGGCCAGGGCGCATTACGGCCGCAACTCGGTCAGGCATTACGGCCGTAATACTCATCACCTTACGGCCGTACTCGGCCATCACCTTACGGATGTACTCGGCTTCTCCCTTACGGCCGTAACCAGCATCTCCCTTACAGCCGTAACGAGTCCTACCGGGCTACTGTCCAAAATGTGTGGTTGCATTGCGGCCGTAACCAGCAATGCTTTACGGCCGTAGCCAGCAATCCCTTACGGTCGTAACACCCTCTTACGGCCGTAACTCGGCATTCCTACGGCCGTTGCCCTCATGTCACCAATCCGATAGTCCGACCAGAACCAACACATTCCGATAATCACAAAACTCGATAATTACCAAGCATGAACATTCCAATATCATTCATCAATACAATCGTCTCCAAATAACCACATTACAACAAGATACATCCATAATAACACACATAAAATACACGGATATTACACCCTTACCCCCTAAAAATAAGTTTTGTCCCGAAACTTAAGATTCGAAAAGTTCAGGGCGTCAGGCACGCATGCTATCTTCGGTTTCCCACGTGGCTTCCTCAATTCTATGTTTAGACCATTGGACCTTTACTAACGGAATCGCTTTCCGTCGCAATTGTTTCACTCGTCGCTCCAATATGGCTACCAGTTGCTCTTCATATGTAACATCATCATTAACTTCAATCTCTTGATAATCAGTAACATGGTTGGGATCAGGAACATACTTACGCAATTGTGAAACATGAAACACGTTGTGAACATGACTAAGCGTCGGAGGTAACGCTAGTTGATAAGCCACATCGCCTACTTTGTCCAGGATTTCGAAAGGACCTATATAACGAGGACTAAGCTTCCCTTTATTACCAAACCGGAGGACTCCACGAGTTGGCGATACCTTCAACAGCACATGATCTCCTGCCTGAAATTCTAATGGTCGACGTCGAACATCGGCATATGACTTTTATCGACTCTGGGCGGTCAATAACTATAAAACCTGAAATTTCTAAACTTATTTAATACCCAAAATACCCTCTAAATTCAAACTTATGAAAAGACGATTAAAAATCTAAGACATTACATTACATTATAACCTAAATATTTGAAACCTTAAATGAACGATGTACAATTAAACGATTAAGAAAACTTATGATAAAGTTAAATTAACATTACTTAGTATATAAACTACATCACACATTTAAAATGTCATATAGTCCGATCCAATTTTTGTTTTAATTGAGATTGAATTGATCTCCTAATCACCTCCCTAAAAATCGGCAATCACTATCCCTAGTTATCCTCAAATCACGACATACAATATTCAGCATTTATTTATTTCCTAAATCAAACCACACGCCTCTCTATATTCAGCCTCCCTTTTTCTTCTTTTCTGCATTCAACACAAAAACAACACTATACAAAACACATAAAACCCTAAAAATACTAAACGGAGGCTAGCTATTTTCTCCCACTATTATTCGACCAGAAAGGCGTGCACAAAGGAAGTCTTGGTGGTAGATTTAAGGTCTCGGGTGCGTTGGTATGATTAAACACGTTATATGATGGCTTAAATGAATTCTGGAATTAAGACAGCTTGTATACCTGAATTTGTGAACGAGATAGGTCATGATATATAATGATTTAATTCAGTTTCTTCTGATGAAAACCTAGTTTTATGTCTTAGTTAAGTTATCCAATTGGTTTGGAGTGATTTCGAGTTGTTTTGGTCATGTTTTTGATTTTTATGTGATTAAGTGTTGAATCTGAAATTCGGGAGTCTGAAATCAGTCCATTTTGTCGATTTTTGATTCAAAAACTATACTGAGTTGGGCCATGAACCTCTCCAGTATGTAACTTCTATATGGTTAGTAATACCTGTTGAAGGGAAAATAACTTGAGACAGAAAGTAGGGCAAAAGTTGTTGTTGTATTATTCCATTGATGAGCTCCCTTTAAATAGGGAGAAATACATACAATCAGGCCTTAGCCAAACCCTAACTAGGAAAGCCCATAAACTAACAGACTTAGGCACACAATGGGTATTATTCCTTTAACACTCCCCCTTGTGCCTAGTCTACAAGCGCAGGTCATGTTGCCTCGTTAAAACCTCGTCAAGCAAAAACTCAGTGGGAAAAATGTCTTGATTGTAGGGAAAAGAGTACAACATCTGGACACATCAAGTTTAGACTTCGTCCTTTGAATGTATCCTCTCATATGATCGTTACATTTGATCATAGCGCTACTAAGGTGACCATTCCATCGATCCCTAAAATCGTACATCTTGTTACCTCGTTAAAAACCTTTCCAAGTAATAAAAACCCTGTGGGAAAAATGATCCTTGGAAGGAAAAGAGTATAACGTACGGTGTGGATGTAAGACTCCTCCTTAAGTCTATATCTCCCCCTGATTTGTACATCAATCAAGGATACTTTGAAAAACTTTTGCATGTGTTGTTTGCCTCATTAAAAACTTTGCCCAGTAACAAAACCCAATGGGAGAAAATAAACCTTGGTCAAAGAAAAGAGTACAATGTTCGTGAGTAAGTTTCTTTATGACTCACCCTTCTCCCTCTACCTTTACATCGGTTTCGGGAGTTCGGAAATTCTCCGCATTCCGATACTTCTCACATGTTTTTCAAACAAGGACTTGGGCAGAGATTTGGTGAACAAATCGGCCACATTCTCCTCAGATCTGACTTGCTTTACTTGAATATTGAGCAGAGCCTGTTGTTGCTGATTATAGAAGAATTTTGGAGATATGTGTTTTGTGTTATCCCCCATGATATACCCAAGCTTCATCTGTTCAATGCAAGCTGCATTATCTTCATATATGCATGTGGGTGCTCCAGTGACATTACTTAGTCCACAGTGACCTCAGATATGTGTAATGATAGCTCTTAACCAAATACACTCATGTACTGCCTCATGCAAAGCGATAATTTCAGCGTGATTAGATGAGGTAGATACAAGGGTTTTCTTTGTGGATCTCTAAGATATAGCGGTGTTCCCAATAGCAAATACATAGCCAGTTTGGGAACAACCTTTGTGTGGGTCGGAGAGATACCCTGCGTCAGCAAATCCTACCAATACGTTCGTCGGGGTAGGTTCCATGGCATTAGCATTTACTTTAGCATTTGCCTTTACGGAAGCAGCTTCCTTTGCCTGCTTGTAGGGAAAGAATAGTCCCAAGTCAATGGTTCCTTTTAGGTATTGGAATATATTCTTGATACCATTCCAATGACGTTGCGTCGGTGCTGAACTAAATCGAGCTAGTAAGTTTACTGAGAAGGCGATGTCCGGTCGCGTACATTGAGCTAAGTACAATAGAGCGCCTATTGCATTTAAGTAGGGAATTTCAGCTCCCAAAAGCTCTTCGTCATCTTCCTTTGGACGAAATGGATCTTTCTTCGCATCCAAGCTACGATCGATCATGGGAGTGCTAACCGGGTGTGCTTTGTCCATGTTAAAGCGTCTAAGCATCTTCTGGACATAAGCAGACTGGTGGATGAGAATTCTACAGACTCTATGTTCTATCTGAATACCAAGACAGAAACGAGTCTTCCCAAGATCTTTCATCTCAAACTCAGTTTTCAAGTATCCGGTGGTTTCTCTTATTTCATCAAGAGTGCCGATTATATTCATATCGTCGACATACACTGCGATGATCGCAAATCCGAAACTTGTTTTCTTTATAAAGACGCAAGGACACAGTTCATCGTTCTTGTATCCCTTTCCAATCAAGTATTCACTCAGACGGTTATACCACATCCTTCCAGATTATTTCAAACCGTAAAGTGAGCGTTTCAAACGAACTGAATACGCACTTCGTGGTCTCGAGTTACTTGATTTGGGCAATGAAATGCCTTCGGGCACTTTCATGTAAATCTCCGTATCTAGATCCCCATAGAGATACGCAGTGACCACGTCCATTAGCTGCATTTCCAATCCTTCGGAAATAACTAGGCTGATTAGATAGCGGAACGTAATAACGTCCATTACAGGGGAGTACGTTTCCTCATAATCTATACCAGGGCATTGTGAGAAACCTTGTGCAACGAGGCGAGCCTTATACCTCAGGACTTCGTGATTCTCATTACGCTTTCTGACAAGAACCCATTTGTGTCCAACAGGCTTTACACTTGGCGGAGTTAGCACTACTGGGCCAAGTACCTTGCGTTTTGTCAGAGAGTCAAGCTCTGCCTCGATAGCATCTTTCCATTTAGGCCAATCAGCTCTTTGTTGACATTCTTCAACAGAGCGTGGCTCGACATCATCGTGCTCTATGATTTCTTGATCAACTGTGTATGCAAACACATCATCAATATGAGTGGTCGATCGTTCCATCAAATCAGACGCACTTTCATAGTTGATCGAGATCTCTTTGTTTTCTAATGCTGAATTGATCTCCGGGGCGTCCCCCATTAATGATTCGTGGATATAGCTATAGTCAGAGATGATCTTGTGGGAAGGATTCCCAGTATTGATGATTAATGGGTTGATTTGTGCCTCACCTGCCCTTTTCTTCCTTGGGCGGGTGTCTGTCGAACCGAGTGGCCTCCCCTTTTTCCTTTTGGGAGCCATGGCCTCGATCGTGCTTCCACTGGGTGCGATCGCATCACTCAGTACGTTGGTGATGTGCCCCTTATTGGGGACTTCTAACCTTGCAGGCACATTTGCAGCTGGAATGTGTGATCTTGTCACTTTGGCGATATCAGTAAACGCATCAGGCATCGAATCTGCTACGTTCTAAAGATCGAGGATTTCGTTGTACTTCACGATCACATAGTGAGGTACGGGGATCATAATGAGACAGACTCGGGACGTACCAGGACAATTCTTGTCGTTCCTTGAGAAATTTCTTTTTCTCCTCTCCCCATAACGACGGGAATTCTGACTCATTGAAGTGACAATCCGCAAAGCGCGCGGTAAAGAGATCACCTGTCAAGGGTTCTAAGTAGCGGATAATTGTTGGGGATTGTATCCAACGTAAATACCTAAACGTCTCTGAGGACCCATTTTATTGCGTTGTGGGGGCGCAATCGGCACATATGTTGCACAACCAAATATGCGTAGGTGTGAAATATCCGGTTCATATACAGTTACCAACTGGTATGCAGAAAATGATTGGCCAACGGTGGGTCTGAAACAAATAAGTACGGCTGCATGTAGGAGTGCATATCCCCAAGCAGAGATGGGCAGATTGGTGCGCAAAACCAATGCTCATGCTACCATTTGGATTCATTTAATGGTTGCCTCTGTGAGACCATTTTGTGTATGCACATGGGGAACGGGATGCTCTACATCGATTCCGATTGAAATGCAGTAGTCATAAAATACTTTATATTTCCTGCATTATCGAGTCGAATAGACTTGATAGGGTGATCAGGATGGTGAGTCCTTAGACGAATGATCTGAGCTAGGAGTTTTGCAAATGCAGCATTTCGAGTGGAAAGGAGTGCGACATGTGATCAGCGTGTCGAAGCATCCACCAATACCATAAAGTACTTAACTGGTCCGCATTCTGGGTGGATGGGTCCACAAATATCTCCTTGTATACGTTGTAAGAATGGGATGTTCGCTTTAGTATCTTTAGTGTAGGAAGGTCTCGCCCCTACTTTAGCTAAAGAGTAGGCTTTGCAGAATGAGCGATGTGCTTTTGACATAGTCAATTGCTTAGAAGGGGCATATGTCTCTATTTCTTTAGATGACATAGCATGATTAACATCAATACTGTTCTTCGTGTTGAGTTGTTGCCCCTTTTTCACTCGAAAGAAAGGATGTCCGTGCGAGTTCTTTAGGATACAGATCATCATATCTCGACCAGGATGACATGCCAAAGCCTATATGAGTCTTTGTCCCAAATTTCATTTATGGTGACAACATAGGATTCGAATACCCTAATGGTTGTGGTGTACAGTCCACTATTTTGACTCTTAAGTTTTTCTAATATGCGTTTATGTCCACATTCATTAGATGTAATATAAAGGAACTCGATTCTATTCTCACACTGGGTTTCGACGTGGAAACCATTGCTACGTACATCTTTAAAACTTAGTAAGGTTCGAGGGGCCCTAGGTGCATATAGAGCATCTGTAACTCGGATAAGAGTGTCGTTAGGCAATAAAAAACGGGCATTGCCTCGCCCTTGGATGAGTTAGGAGGACCCAGTCATCGTGGTTACTGAGGATTGACATGCAATTAATTTCGTGAATAGAAGCCTATTCCTAAGAATGGTGTGGGTGGTCCCACTGTCAACCAAACATTCAAGTTCTCCCCGATTCATTCCTACGAAAAAGAGAGAAAAAAATTCGAACCATAAACATTCAAGCAATATTCATTTCTTCGAAATAAAGCTAAGGATATAACGTAAGAAATAATAATATCTTGTTCTAGAAAAACAAAGTTTCATCACACCATTAATGAAAATAAAACATCGATAAAATCTTTCCGAGCTAACAATGCCAAATGTAAACGAGAAAGTAAACATAATGAAAACATTCAGTCATAAAGGGGTGCCTCTAATGACTGTGACACATATGGCTCATTGCGATTATCGGTGACTGTGAAATTGACGTCCGGGGACTCGTCGAGAGCATCTTCCTCCATATAGTGAGCCTCCCGTTCTTTGGACTCTCTATATTTCTTGTAGTGTGCTGCGACTTGTTTACTTGCATGGCAGTTCTTGTACCAATGTCCTGCATCTCCACATCGATAGCACGGTTCATCGCCAACTCTGACTTTGGGAGCGACATGGGGGGTAGGTGCTTTGTTTCCTTGGCCAGAAGGGCCGGGAGCACCAAGTCTTCTCATTACATTAGAAGAACCTCCACGTCCTCGACCACGTCCTCGACCACTGTGCCCTCTTCCACGTTGTGGTTTGGGGTTGCCATGACCAGTCCCCTGTACATTGGGGTTCTTTCCACCTTTCACTTTGCCATAGTTGGCCTCGGGAACTTTCTTTGTCCCAGCCGGCCTGGCATTGTTGCTCACTAATACTTCATTGTGCCTCTCAGCCACTTGCAGTAGGTTGATAAGCTTATTGAAGGTAATGATGTGTTTATTTTCATACTCCAGCCTATACTGGTTCGCTAGTATAAGGGCAGAAGTAGGGAAAGTGGAAAGAGTTTTCTGAATCATATCATCTTCTGTGAGGTCCTTTCCACAGAAGTTAAGGTGTGCCTTCAGACGGAGCATATCTTTGTTGAAATCGTTGATCCGTTTATAATCAAGCAAGCAGATTTCATTCCACTGCACGGTTAACTCTAGGAGCAAGGTATTGTGGATGTTCCCAAAACGGCCCTTAAGGGCATCCCACAGTTCTTTCGGGGATTTCAACTACAGATATTCCCACCTTAGGCTCGGGTCGATATGTCGCCTAAGGAACATTAATGCACTAGCTTTGGTTTTATGAGACGGTACTTCGCCTGCTTTTTCAAAGATAGTAGCACTATAGTCCTTAGCGATAAAAGTGGTCTCTACGTCAGAAACCCATCTATGGTACTCAAGTCCTTCTGAGCCCAAGATGTCAAATTCAGGACGAGTTGGATCAGCCATCTTGAGACAAGAAAAAAAAAAAAAAGGAAAATGAATTTTCACAGTATATCATGAGTACTTTCCATGATAAAATTTTCAATAATGTGGAGGGTTATTATTTTTCAGAACCAAGATATGGTCAAAATTACTTTCGATGCTATTGGGTTTTTACTGATGAAATTACTTTATCACGGTTCGAGTTGATATAAATAGTAGAAATAAGTCCTCTAGGTTCTACTAATGATGAACTTAATATACATGCCATAACTAACAATGCATGCAAAATATATATATATGTAACTATAGATATAATCACATAGCCCTATGAATATATCTATACACGTATAAATGCAGTCAAAGAGGTATCTTATGCCGCAATAATTATTAATTCAACGTGAATTTATTTTAATTTAAGTTGCTTAAGCAATTTATTTTAATTTAGTTAAAATTATGAATGCATCATGCTTTTGGTTTAATTAAGCATAAATAAATTGCAGAGTATAACTATGTAATCAATAGTAATTAAAAACATATAAATTCGCACATTGCAGATAGTAGGGTTCGTATTTGTATACTTTGTTTCGTGAATAGGAGCAGAAAATCTGGACTGGAAAAAAAAAATGGGATTGCCGAGCGGGTCGGGCGGTCAAGAACCGGTGCTGGTCTGGCCGCGAACCGTCGGGCCGACCGAGACGGTCGACCTTGAAATCGGGCCGAGGAATCTGAAGAGCGCCGCAGACTGAAGGGGACACGATCGGATCCGAACAGGTTGCAAGGGAAGGCAGACAAGTTGCAGTGGACGGGCGATTGAAATCGGAGCAGAGGTGTGGCGGCGATTTCAGGTTGGAGGTCGGCGGCGGCTTCGGGGGAAGAGGAAGGTGACCGCTCACGGTGGTTCGCGATCGGGGGTTAGGGCTGGATCAGTTGGACGGCGATGGTTGAGTTCCGATGACCGATCGGGGAAGGAAGGTGACCGGTCGGTTTGCAGGGCGGGGTGGCAGCGGCGGACTGCTGCCGCTAGGTTTTTTAGATTTTTCGTTTTTTTTTCGGAATTTTTCAGAAAATCGGGAGAAAAAAAATTTCGTGCTCAGCCGGGAACTACGTGCTGATAACGTGTTGAAGGGAAAATAATTTGAGACAGAAAGTAGGGCAAAAGTTGTTGTATTATTCAATTGATGAGCTCCCTTTAAATAGGGAGAAATACATACAATCCGGCCTTAGCCAAACCCTAACTAGGAAAGCCCGTAAACTAACAGACTTAGGCACACAATGGGTATTATTCCTTTAACAATACCATGATTTTTTGGGAATTTTTCCTGGATGTTTTGGTAGGTCGTTGAGGCGGATACTTTTTGGGTACAACTGCAGGTCGATTTTCTGAATAGTCTGACTTTGAGTATTTTCGTGTGGGCTTAAAGACATTGAAGTACCTGTGTGAATTTTTGTGAATTTTACTTTTGAGTTCTGATGTGGTTCAAAAATTTGTCAAGTTGTGACCTGTTCATAGATAAAAGCTGATAAAAAGGTTAAAAGGCTAATAAGGGTTAGGGTTGTATTGAATTTATCTCCAGGTATGCTGTCAGGTTTTTGGGTCATATTGAAAGGGGCCCATTTTAATGATACCAACGTGTTTTTGGGTGATTCTTGAATCAAAAATCAAGTTCTGGAAAATTACTTTCTGAATATGTAGGTCTTGTAATTTTTAGAGGTCGGGAGAATGTCTTTTCTGATTTTACAAGTTCAAGTGTCAAATCTGTCAATTAGTAATCCGAATTTCAACTTTGGTTTATGATTTTGTTTTGAAATCAGTAAGGAATCATTAACTCAAATTGGACAGGGCTTAAATATAGGATGTGTTTGGCCTCTGTGATTTTTGGTGGAATTTTTAGAGTATCACAACATAGTCTCTTATTTGCTTACTTTTTGAGTCTCAGATCTGTCATCGAATCTGGACTAGTTTTGATAAGGAAATTTTGTTCTATAGTTACACTACCTGGAAAATTCTACAAAAATTACACAAAGTAGTGAACATAAGTACCTACCTGGGGTAATTTTTCTAAGACTCCAGGAGGTGCACAAGTAATACTTGGTATTTAATTCGTATAGGTTTCGTGAAGCGGGAGTGATCCTTTTGGCTTGACTTGTCTATTTCTGATTGCTTGCTTAGAATAAGGTACATATATTCTGACCTTTCTTATAAGGTTTCTCATGATATCTTTCATATTCTGATCTGTTTAGCTTCTGATTTGATACCATTGCTATGATCCCCTTTTGTTTTGAACCTTTGCTATCATCCCTTTGTTATGAACCTATGATATGAACTTTGACTATAAACCTTTGCTATGCACTTCTGAACCATTTGATATGAACCATCTGATATGAACTGTTTTGATATGATACCTGACTCTCAGTTTGATACCCGAGCCATTTCCCTAGCCATGAAGGTAACATGGCCGTGTCATTGATGCACCAATGGCATGACTCCAGTGTGGTCGAGTGATGTGCCACACCATCCCTTATCTGTTATATGTTATGGCCACTATGATTATGATTTGTCTGCAGGGGCGTATGGATGCATCCTAGATTTGTTTCTGTGTCTGTTATGATCTGTTATGATATATTTGTCTGGTGATTGATGCTGGGTGCAATCCACGTCCTTCACATTTCTGGGAGCTAGCTACTCCATTTGGTTACTAAGGACTCCCCTCATATTATTGGCTAATTGAGAGGTCTCCCCTCTATATGATATGAAGATATATGGTTACATCTGTTATGATATGATCTGATCTGTTCTGGGCTCGTGGTGGATTACTGTCTTACCTTTGATTATTCCTACACTCTTGTTTATATCTTATGCTATTACCCCATTGCACCATATCTGTTTCTGTTTCATTATTATTATCTTGTTGTATATCTGTTCACTGGGCTTTGAAATCTCAGCTGCATTTCTTTTCTCCGCGGCAGGTATTTAAGCTAGGAGCTGAGGATAGCTTAGGGGATTGAGAGTAGAGCTTATTGTGGATTATTTCCCTAGTCATCTTAGACTTTGATACATTGTTATTTCACATTATTTTAGACTCAGTATTATGTTTCCTTTCATTTTGGATATCTTTGGAACTTATGTATTGATCAAGTCGTGTTGACTTGTTTTCCCTTGATTATTTATGCTCTAGACTTTCGTTGTTCATTTTGTTCATTATGTATGCTATGATATGTCACCATAATGTGATACTTCTTCCCTTGTCGGTTTGGGGTGTTACAATAACCTTTGTCGAATAATAGCAACCTTCTCCCTCGTTTGAATTAACAAATCTGGCTCTACTCCAAGTACTCGTACGGTTCATTCCAACAAAGTGGTGACCTACACCGTCTTACATATAGTGCTTCAAATGTATCCATACCAATTGAATTGTGCCAACTGTTATTATACGAGAACTCAGTTAGTGGTAAATGAATCTCCTAATCATCTTTCCAATCTAACGCACAAGCTCTCAATATGTCTTCCATAGTCTGGATCGTTCTCTCCAATTGCCCATCCGTTTGTGGATGATATGCAGTACTAAAATTCAGTTCAGTACCAAGTGCTCTATGTACCGCTTACCAGAAATGCGAGACAAATCAACCATCGCGATCCAAAACAATACTCTTTGGGGTACCATGTAATCTCACAATTTCTACAATGAACAATCGAGCCAATCTCCCTGGTCCCCAAGTATCTATAATTCCCATAAAATGTGCTGATTTGGTTAATAGATCAACGATTACCCTAATCATATTCATCCCAGTTCGCGTCCTTGGTATTCACATAATAAAATCCATCGCGATATCATCCCACTTCCATTCTGGAATTGGTAAGAGTTGCAACTTCCTGGAAGGTCTATGATGTTCAACTTTAACTTGTTGACAAGTTAAACATCTCGACACGAACTCCGTTACATCTTTCTTCATGTTCGGCCACCAAAAATTCTTCTTCAAATCTTTACACATTTTACTCGTACCTGGATGAATTGAGTACGGAGTAGAATGTGCTTAATTCAAAATCACTTGTTTAAGATCATCCTGATTCAGTACAAAAATCCTGTATTGAAATCGAATAACACCATCTCCGTATATCATGAATTCAGGTGCCTTTTCTTTAACAATATCTTCTCAAAGCTGTACAACAAAGTATCATCTAACTGTTTGGACTTAATGTCCTCAATCACAGAGGATGTGACCTCAAGGAAACGTAATTATCCTGGAGTTACTTGAGGCCAAATTTCAATATCCAAATCAAATAACTCTCGTCTAAGCTTCGGTTGAATGGTAAGTAATTCTAATCTCTGCAACACGATTGACTTGCGGCTCAAAGCATCGACAACGACATTCGCTTTACCTGGATGGTAAACAATGTCAAGATCATAATCTTTAATCAATTCCAACCATTGCCGCTGGAGCATATTAAGCTCCTTCTGAGTAAAAACATATTTCAAACTCTTATGATCGGTATACACTCGACAAGAAGAACCATATAAATAGTGCCTCCAAATCTTCAACGCAAACACCACAACGGCTAACTCAAGATCATGGGTAGGATAATTCATCTCATATGGTTTCAACCGTCGAGACGCATACGCAATTACCCTGTCATTTTGCATCAATACGCATCCCAACCCTTGTTTAGAAGCATCACTATAAATAACAAATCCCTCTGTTCCGTGCGGTAAGGCTAAAATTGGTGACGTAGTCAACAGCTTCTTCAACTCATCAAAAATCATCTGACACTCGTCACTCCACCCAAACTTCTGAGTTTTCTGTAATAGCTGAGTGAGGGGTCGAGCAATTTTAGAAAAACCCTCGACAAAACGATGGTAATAACCAGCTAATCCCAGAAAACTACGAACTTCCTTGACATTCCAGGGGGGTTCCCAAACTAAAATCGCTTCAATAGTTTGAGGGTCTACCCGAATACCTTCGGCCGATACAATATGTCCAGGAAAAGCAACTTCTTTCAGCCAGAACTCACATTTAGAAAACTTAGCATAAAGCTTATCAGCCCTCAAAATACTCAACACAATTCTCAAGTGTTCGGCATGCTCCGATTCACTCTTAGAATATATTAAGATGTCATCAATAAACACCACCACCAATTTATCGAGATATTCAATAAATGTTTTGTTCATAAGTTGCAAAAATGTTGCCGAAGCATTCGTCAAACCAAAGGGCATAACTACGAATTCGTAATGCCCGTATCTTGTTCGAAATGCCATTTTCGGAATATCCGAATCCCAAATTTGCAATTGATAATACCCCGATCTCAAGTCAATCTTTGAGAAAACCGTATCTCCTTGCAATTGATCAAATAGGTCATCAATTCTTGGAAAAGGATACTTGTTCTTGATAGTGAGTTTATTCAACTCACGATAATCAATACATAATCGTAAAGATCCATCTTTCTTCCAAATGAATAACACTGGCGCTCCTCAAGGGGAAGCACTTGGTCGAATATAACCCTTATCTAACAATTCGTGCAGTTGCTTTTTCAACTCTTGCATCTCCGATGGGGCCATTCAGTACGGTTACTTAAAAACTGGTGCCGCACTAGGCTCTAGTTCGATAGTAAACTCCACCTCACGGTTCAGCGGCAATCCGGGCAAATCATCTGGAAATACATCCGGAAATTTATTCACCACTGGAATAGAAGATAACTGAACTCCGCCAGTTTCTGCCTTCATTGCGTAACACCAATAACCGGTACAACCTTGACTCAACAACTTCATCGCCCTCATGGCTCGGATAATCTTCCCAAAAGTACCAGGTTTCTGCCCTTCAAAAATGTGTTCGGTACCATCCGGCACAACTATCGGAATTACTTTGAGACGATAATCTACTATCGCTCCATGAAGATCTAACAAATCGTCACCAAGGATCAAATCTTCTACTTTCATGTCAATCACAACCAAATCGAATGGCCAATCTCTACCGCCGATGGTTACAGGACAATTAACAATCTCTCAATCCCCAACTATCCTTTCCCCACTCGGCAGTCCAACAATAAAAGGTTCACATGCAGAGAGACCATCAAGACCCAAATGACTCACACAAGACAATGATATAAAGGAATGAGTAGATCCAGAATCAAACAATACATCTACCGGGTGCATACAAATATAAACAATACCTGACGTAGTTGCAGCACCTACGTCATTAGTCCGTCTCATTTTGTACAATCGAGGTGGAGCTGATCCAGTTCTAGGAGTATCCTTATACTCGGTTTTGCCTCTGCTGCTGCCGCATCCAACATTAGAAGTTGCCTGACCCGTAACTGCGCCTGCCGGAGTAGGAGACTGTTTGGTGAAAACTCTACCCGCTATCTCGCAATATGACGCGCGATATCCCTGCTTCCCACACTTAAAACAATCGATGGGGCGAAATGAACAACGAGAACTGACATTCCACTACCAAAAAAAGTACTTTAGCCGACGACCCGAAAAAAAAATGGCCGACGACTATAAAGTGTCGTCCGCTAAACTTCGCACTTTAGCCGACGACTCGAAATACCGTCGGCTAAAGGGTTTTAGCCGATGACTTGGTGGAGGTCATCGGCTAAAGTACGAAATAGTCATCGGCTATATTAGAGAGGTTTAGCCGACGACCGAGATAACGTTTAGCCGACCGAAAAAAAAAATATACTTTAGCCGACAACCTAGATCTAGGTCGTCGGCTAAACTCCTTCTGAAAAAAAATAATATTGTAATGGTATAGCCAACGACCTAGATCAAGGTCGGCGGCTAAACACTTTTTCGGAAGAAAAAAAAATAATATACTTTAGCCGACGACCTAGATCTAGGTCGTCGGCTAAACATCTTCCGAAAAAAAAAATATTGTAATGGTTTAGCCGACGACCGTGGTGAGGTCGTCGGCTAAACACTTTTAAAAAAAAAATAATATACTTTAGCCGACGACCTAGATCTAGGTCGTCGCTAAACTCCTTCCGAAAAAAAATAATATTTTAATGGTTTAGCCGACGACCTAGATCGAGGTCGGCGGCTAAAAACTTTTTCGGAAGAAAAAAAAATAATATACTTTAGCCGACGACCTAGATCTAGGTCGTCGGCTAAACATCTTCCGAAAAAAAAATAATATTGTAATGGTCTAGCCGACGACTGTGGTCTAGGTCGTCGGCTAAAATCTGCACACAGTCAAGTGTGCAGATTTTAATTTTTCAAAGTCTTTGAGGAGCTGATTGACAGATTCATGTAAGTTAATATCTTGAGAAATGTCTGAGCTGTCATTATTTGAAATTGAGGGTTTAGATGTTACCTCTTCATCAGCTAGGTTGGCCATCAAACAGTTATAGTTTTCATCATCATCAGAGAAGAATCCAATGCTAGATTCTACTCTTTCTTGGTTTTCCCCATTGAAAGCTTTCCTTTTGTCCTCTTTTCTGCCCACTTCTTTCTTGCCTTCATCCTTCTTGAGTTCTGGATAGTCAAACTGGATGTGTCCGATTTTGTGGCAGTTGTAGCATTCCACCTTCCAGTTGCCAGCCTTTTGGTTCCTCCTTGGATTGTCCTTGTAGTTCTTCTTGTACTTGGAATAATTCTTCCTTAACTTGCTGAACCTTTGCATGATGAAATCCATCTCTTCTTCAAAATTCAATGGATTGGGGGGACTGACTTCAGCTAGATTCTTTGCATATGATTCTGCTACAAATGCTATCCCTTTTTCAGCTGGTTCATTGATGAACATGGTAGCTCAAATTCATAGGTCTTTAGATCAGAAAACAATGCTAGGATCTTTATCTTGTTGAGATCCTTTGATTCTCTCATGGCCACGACCTTTATGCTCCATTCAGGGTTGAGAGATCTTAAGACTCTCAGGGCCATCTCCTTGTTGCCATATGTTTTTCCCAGGGAAGTTATTTCATTGATAATCTCAGTGAATCTTGTGTCCATCTCGTCAATTGTTTCTCCAGTCTTTATCTTGAAATTGTCAAATTTTTGAGTGTCTATTGACAACTTATTTTCCTTTATCAGCTCAGTTCCCCAACACATTATATCTAATGTGTCCCAAATTTCTTTAGCATTTTTGCAATTCTTGATCTTGACCATGGTTGCTTTGTCAAGAGTCTGGTACAACACATCTCTGGCCCGGTTATCAAGATTGGCCAGGTCCCTTTCTTGAGGAGTCATCTCTGTCCTCTTCATTGGAATCTTCTGTGGCTTCCCAGCAGCAATTTCTTCTGGTGTGTTATCCTTCTCAAATATAAAGGTTCCTTCCTCAATGATACACCACATGTCATCATGAATGGATGACAGGTGAGCCTGCATTCTTATTTTCCATAAGTCATATTCATCAATAGAGAATGCAGGTAATCTAGAGTGCATGTGTTGCATGTGTTCCATTATACTGATTAAAATATATATTCAATAGATGGATCTGGTTCTGTAAAAATTGAACCAACCTCTCTGATACCACTTGTAGGTCACAAGTCGTCAGGAATAAGTCTAGGGGGTGAATAGACTTATTAAACTCTTTCTTGAATCTCAGGTGAGTTTCTCAGCTGTGATTAAGTGCAGGTGACTTATGTCAACTGCAGACAGATAATGCGGAAGACACAACTGATAATACTACAGATAACAAGTATCGACTGCAGATAACTTTCTAATGGAACAGTAAATATGTATGCAACATTTATGTATGATGTTTAAAGCGGTAAATCACACAAGCAATTATAGTGGTCTCAGAGGTGGGGTAACCCTCTACTAATCCACTTCTCTCCGAATCAGTTGGAGATTCACTAGAACTGTCAACCAGTGATAAAGGTTAGAATGAATTCTTGCTTGTTACAACATCTTACAACCAGTGGAAACCCGTGGCCGTTACAACTCCTTTGACTGCCTAGCACCTCTTGATCGAAAACTCATGGATGGCTCAACAACTCTCGAGCTGTCTATCACCTTCCTGTCAAGAGCCCGTGGATCCCTTATCAGTCGCGAAACTTCTGAAACCTCGTTCACAGAAGTACCCCTTACTCAGCTTTAAAGACAAGAGTGTTTGTCTTCTCCAAATTAAGAGCTTCTTCGAATATGACTGTTTAAGCTTTGCTCTTTACGATGCTATTGTTCACTATGATTGCTTTGATTGCTTTGATCGCTTAAATGTATTGTTCGCATCGTACTTTGCTCCATTCTGATCTTCAGATATTTATAGTACGATTCTTGAGCTTCTCTCATAGCCGTTACATCTCTTGTAACAAATATGTCTGTTGGAGAGTGGACTTCTTTGTTTATCTTATCCTATCCAGGTTCATGCCGCGGGAATCTTATCCGGGCCCTCCACCAACTGGACCATGTGCTAGCCGCCTTGATCAATTATTGACTACCTTACATACACTATGCCTTGCTCATAGCGTATGCTATCTGTGGCTCATAACGTACATTACGCTTACTAGCTAACGTACGTTACAACGTAGTTGCATGTATAAATTTACAAGGTGATATTATCATGCATGTGGATACGAATACGAAAAAATCATACTTCGATTATCGATATCACAAATTTGAACAATACAGGGTTCAAATACAGACGAAGATACTCAACAATTTATCCGGATATTACATACTCTCCTTCTAAAAAGGAGTTTCGTCCCGAAACTCTAGACGAAAATAATTCTGGATATCTGGACTTCATATTATCTTTCGTCTCCCAAGTGGCTTCTTCAACTCCGTGGCGCGACCATGAACCTTAACCAAAATGATCGGTTTATTCCTCAATTGTTTGACTCGACTCTCAAGTATCTTGATCGATTTCTCTTCAAACATGCCATCCTTAGCGACTTCGATCTCGCCGAAATCAATTACATGACTGGGATCTGATATGTACTTCCGTAACTGATATACGTGGAACACATTATGAATATGACTTAATGATAGCTGTAATGCCAAACTGTATGCCAACTCTCCAACTCTTTCAAGAATCTCGAACGGCCCGATATATCTCGGACTCAGCTTTCCCTTTTCCCAATACGCAAAATTCCCCGAGTAGGAGAAAACTTTAAAAGTACGTGATCTCCAATACCGAACTCTAATGGGCGACGACGCACGTCTGCATAAGATTTCTGCCGACTCTGGGTGGTTAACAATCTTTCATGAAACAAAGCTATGTTCTCTTGCATTTGTACGATCAATTCCAGTTCCATCCCGATCAAGTCTGATGAACCATCCCAACACAGGGGCGATCTGCATCTCCTCCCGTATAATGCTTCAAAAGGTGCCGTCTTAATGGAAGCAATCAACGGTAGGTGAACTTCCCATTCAGTCGACCAATCTAAGGCACACGCTCTGAGCATGTCTTCCACTGTTTGAATAGTCCTCTCGGGCTGCCCGTTTGTCTGCGGATTATAAGTTGTGCTAAAGTTCAGCTCAGTTCCCAAGGCCTTATGAACTTCTTTCCGAAAATGTAACATGAAGCGACCATCTCCGTCAAAAATAATGGTCTTCGGTGTTCCATGTAATCAGACTATCTCTGCAATAAACACTCGTGCCACCTTCTCTGGTCCCCAAGTGTCCTTAATGCCCAGAAAATTAGCCGATTTGGTTAGACGGTCATGTAATATCCGGGGATAATTTTTTTTCGTGTTACTGTTGAGTTGTACATATTCATTTGGAATTGTACAAGTGTTGTTGTTTTGGACTGATACAATGTATATTGTATTGGAATATTTCGGGATCGAAATATTATACTTGTCGTTGGGTTAGTTTCGTCGTTTGAATGATGGTTGGAGAGTTTGGATTTTTGGCTAAGTACACTAGCCTTAACGTACGCTACATGGGTAGACTTACGTACGTTATGGGCTGAGTATTACGTACGTTATGCCTGTAAGGTTACGTACGTAATGCTTGGTAGGTGGCGCGTGAACCTTCCTCGTAGTCACTTTCTAGGTGGGTCCCGAGCATCTTCCGATCGGATCTCACTATTGCGATAACGGACCCTTACGTGCGTTAAGAGGTAAGCTTTACGTCGTAATGTAGGTCTTGTTAACGTACGTAATAAGTTCTTGTTTACGTACGTTAAGGCCTTCGTATTTTAGTCCAGTTAGTTCTGGATTTTTCATTACGTACGTTAATGTCTTAGCATAGCGTACGTAATGCCTCTTACGTACGTTAACCATAGTGTATAATGTACGTAATGAATTGGTCAGTCTATTTATCTTGGTTTCGTCTTTCATTTCCTCACGAACCAAAACACATTTTCTCTCCCTAGAATCGTCCGTTTGGACTTGTTATTGATGTTTAGCCTCTTCCAACTCGATCATGATCATCCTAGCTTGGATTGAAGCTTGAAGTTGGAAGCTTGTTGGTGCTCCTTTGGTGTTTGGAGGCTTCTTCTTGTTCTTCTTTGGTAAGTTCCCTCAATCTCTTGTTCTTCAAGTGATTTTCGAGTTGTTGTTGTTGTCTTCTTCGGGTATTGTTTGATTAATGGAGTATATCATGATTCTTCATAGCTTGGATGAACTTTTGATGAAGAACATGTTGGTATAGCTTGAGGATGATTATGTTCTTGATGTTTTAGATTGTTTGGAGGTTTTAATCATGTCTAGGAAAGATTATGTTAAGATTGTTATATGATTAACATAGTCTTGAGATGATTATTATTGTTGGTGGTGTTCTTGTAAGATTTTAACCATTTTAGTAAGGATTTATGATGATCCAGGAGGTGATTATCATAATTTGAAAATGGTTGAGTGAATCTTGTTGTTTAATCCGAATTCATGATGCATTGATGAAGGATTTCGTTTCAGACATCATGATTATTGAGTTGATGATGTTCTTGGGGTGATAATGATAATAGTGATAATATTATCATTGTAGGAGGATCAATTTGATGATATTGGTGATATTATCATCTTGTGATGATTGGTTTGATGATTGTTCTTAAGTGAATCTTGTTGAATGGATTTCACAAGTGTTAAGAACGTAATGATCATGTTAATTGATCATCGAGGTGTTGGAGGACGTTAGAATTCATAGTTGAGAACTATGATACTCGCTCGCGGTGTGATCGATTCGTGTTTGAATCGGACTTTGTCCTTGTCGTTATTTTCTATTGATTTTGTGTTTTTGAATGAATCGCTTTCATTCAAGGTTGTTCGAGTGTTTGTGTTCGCCGAGGCGCCGTTCGTCGCTTCGTGCCGGGACGTTGATCGTGGAAGGACCTTCTCGTCTTCGGTTTGAGGCAAGTTTTATACTTGTACCGTCAATGAGATTAATGTTATCATATATGTGTATGAATGTATTGTATCATTTCGAGACTTAGTCTCTTCGTGATTTGTTGATATTCGGGAATTGTTTGATGCAATACCCTTCTGATTATGCCGGATGTGATTGTTATTCGTTAACGGCCGGTTTAAGGCATTGAGATTCTTGTTGTCGATAGCGGTTCGCGGCATCGATGTATCGATTATTATTGTTGACGTGAATGTCGTTCGAGGCATCGTTGAATCGTTATTATTGAATCGAACCGCCACTATGATGTTGCATTGGCCGATCAAGGCGTTTGATATATTCGCTTATTATATCTGCTTTGGTGGTCGATTTAAGATGCCGGACATCCACTCTACCGTATCATTGTGTATCGATTGACCGCTCTAAGGTAATCGATTTATTTAATTGGGATTATCAAGATAATTCCCATCCGCTGTATCATTGGTTATCGATTAACCGCTCTAAGGTAATCGATTTATTTAATTGGGATTATCAAGATAATTCCCATCCGCTATCATTGGTCATCGATTAACCGCTCTAAGGTAATCGACGTATTTAATTGGGATTATCGGGTTAATTCCCATCCGTTGTGTCATCGTTATCGATTAACCGTTCTAAGGTAATCGACGTATTGAATTGGGACCGCCGAGGATAATTTCCATCCATTAAGTTGTTGTGATCGATTGGCCATTCCAAGGCAGTCGAGGTATTTGAATTGGGACCGCCGTGGACGGTGCCCATCCATGAGTTGTTGTCGTCGTGTTGTCCGACTCAAGACAGCACGCTATTACTCTTGTGAATTTGGTAATCTTGGGATTGTTACTGTTGTGATTAATTATGTTTTGGAGGCTAGTCTCGGCTAGTGCTCGATGGGTAAGCTTGGGGCTTGAACCTTCGCGGTTGGTTTCCCAACACCTACAGTTCAGTAGGTCACGGTCATGTTAATGATCTCATTATGGGTAAGCTTGGGGCTTGAACCTTCGCGGTTGGTTTCCCAACACCTACAGTTCAGTAGGTCACGGTCACTGGGTGATCTCATTATGGGTAAGTCTGGGGCTTGAACCCTCGCGGTTGGTTTCCCAGCACCTGCAATTCAGCAGGTCACGGTCATTGGATGATCTCATTGTGATACGGCTTCGTGCCGTGGCTTGGCCCTCATTGGTACAGCTTCGGGCTGTTTTGGCTTCGGGCCATTGTGGTGATTGACAGCTTCGACTGAGTGACATTCAGGGTATTATGATGATAAACAGCTTCGGGCTGTTCGACTGTTAAGGCCATTGTGATGTATCGGTATTCCTGGTGGAGCCTTCGGGCATTGTGATTCGTATCTATTTCAGTGTTTGGCTTGGGTTACCTTCGGGTGATGTATTGTTGTGTTCTGTATTGATGATTCGCCGTTGGGCACTTGTGTTCTAACCTGTTGAGCAGGTATTGCTTGTATGCCGTGGGCATAGTATTCCACGAATGCTCGATTCTTACTTTGGTTTGTGAGCATCTCGCATTACCATTACTATACTATTCATTCTGCCCTTTGGATGCATATCATGTTGTACATGTATTTGATAATCATTATCTAGATGACTGACCCCGTGGGGGCGGAACATGTTTTCATGTTTTAGGTGTTTGCGAGGAGAGAGTTGAGACACAGGGGCATGACGTGGCGACGAGGCATGCGAGCGATACTAGTCCGAGATGTTTTGGTGTTCATGTCAGCTTGGAGTACTCAGCTTTGTCGATTATTGTCATTTTGTATTATCCGAGCAAGGCTCGTGGATGTCGTTGTAATTTATTTGGGCCATGTAGGCCCACTGTTGTCATTGAAATTCCATATCGGAATATTATGTTGGATGTCAGTGTAGGGATTGTGATTCCCCTTTTGGTCAGTTAGTTGTATTTTTGGTCGTGTTAGCCTGGTGGATCTCCTGGTGTGGGGTCCACGGCACTGTAATAACCCAATAGGATTTGGGGGTGTTACAAAAGATGGTATCAGAGAATTGGGTTGTGATATACCCTGATATGTGAGTTATGTGGTTCTACCGATGCGGTAGTAGTGGACTGTCAGGTTATGACAATCTGGACAGTCAGGCATTGTGAGTCGTGGTAGTTGAACGACCGTATGAGTCATTCTTTCATCGAGTCGTCATCGATGAAGACTAGTATCGCAAGACCTCGACGCTTCATATGACCTGTGTAAGGACTCGATTCTCTTGTATGTTCATACATTCAATATGCCATTGATTATGCATGTTTTGTTGAAATCTGTATGTAACATTGTGTTACGACCCATTCATGATTAATTGCTTTGGAGCGTGTCGGCCTAGTATTGGCTATAATTAGCATATATGAAGTGATTGTTTATTTGTTGAGTATGTATATTCATGTTTGGCTAATGACTTAGCATTGTGGATTGGCCGTTGAGGCATATTTGAGCTTTGTTCATGATCAAACGTTATTCTTTCAGTATGGAAAGAGGAATCCGAGGACGTAGCAGAGGGGGTAAAGGCTGCAGAGCAGGCCGAAACCCAGAACCTCATGTTTATACGCGTACGGGTGCCGATATGGATCAGAATTCAGCCGGAGATGTGACTTATGCGACCGGTTCCCCTTCGGAACGTCATACTCGAGGAGTCGATCGATCGACATCGACCCTTTCTTGCTTATGAAGGGCATGATGACCCGGATGACTCGGATGACACAGATAATGGAAACCATGCAGACCTCGATGGTTCGTGGTACACAGCAGCGGGGACTCAGTGCCGTTCTATGGACAGCCAGAGAGTGAGTCAAATTATCGGCGACATCTCTCGTCCGAGGCCACCTATTTTTGAGGGTTCGTCGGAACCAAATGATATTGTTCATTGGCTTGGACATTTTGATAAACTCTTCGACATGGTTCGGTGTCCTAAGAGAGTAAGGTGGCGATGCGGCTTATTATTTGAGTAAAGGCGCTTATTCTTGGTGGCTTCGTAAAACCCACCGATCGTGATTGTGCTAGGAGTGAGTTTAAGACTCTCATGTTAGAGAGGTATTATCCGGCTCCACTCCGTGAAGCCAAGTATTCAGAGGTTTTGAACCCCGAATCCGTCGAGGACGAGGGTGTTATTGTTATTGCGGAGAAGTTTCGGGACTCCTTCATTTGCTTCATCATTATCCGTACTGAGGCGGATAAGATCAAGTATTTTAGCAAGAGACTGAACCCGCAGTTGAAGATGCAGTTGTTCAACCATAATTGCAATTCACTTGGTGAATTCATCGAGAAGGCTCTTGGAGCAGAGCTTTTGATCAAGGAGCTTTCTCGGAAGAACCCTTCAGTTTCTTCCGGTGAGAGGACTAGGATACCGGTTCGTTCAGAGGGACATCGGGCTCCGACATCTAGGAGGTCACTTTTTAGTCGTCCTCGTGCTGGGAAAGCATCTTCTTCTCAGGCGACGGGTTCGACCGTTGTTTGCTTTAATCGTGTCTGATAGGACATCGCAGTACTCGGTGCTCGATGCGGTCTATTGCTTGTTTTCTGTGTGGGAGGTAGGGACACCTTCAGAAATACTGCAGGGGTTCTAGTGCCAGTATATCTCAAGGGAAATCACGGGCCTCGAGAGACTTTGTTTCTTCAGTCCGTACTCTATCCAAGGGGTCGTATCGGGCTTCGGGAGCCAGAAGTATGGACACTCGAGGAGGAGCGGCAAGCTCAGATTTGGATCTTCCTCGAGTCGATCAGATCGAGGAGTTCGATGACCTGGAGGATGTTGATTTTAGATACATTTGAGATGTAGCCTTAATTTCTTTCATTATATTTCGGATTGATGTTTGACTCGGTCTGTACTTTAGTACTGTGGTTGCGAACCATTTATGGTTGATCTATCTTGTAATGATTGTATCTGAGAATCTTGGGATTTGAGGTCTTATGATGTGTTTTTCCTTCCTTTTTGGTGTTATACCCGAGATTTTGTAATAATCTGGGTAATTGTTCATTTCAATCCGAGACGCCGAGTCGTGAGGACTTGGGTGTGCAGTTGATATGGTCCCGAGGACCACATATGCGTTGTTATTTTCCTTTTGTGGCATGAGTCAGTGTTTGCTTGAGAGTTTAATGCCGATGAGAACTAGGGAGTGTACACGATGATTGTAGACATGTATAATCGGCGGCACCCGCGGGGTGTGTACGCCGGTGTTACGAGTCTTGCGGGTGGTGCGACTTCCTGGCTGGTCTCTGATGGAGGAGTTATGATTCGATTGATCTCGCACTTGATTGAGTATTTTATCCCTTGTTTTTCGACGTGTTCAGGCAGAGGAGACGCGTGAACCCGTGAGGTTGGCCCGTTTACTCAGGCGAAGTGGTTCGCAGTGAGGAGTATTCCTGGAGATGTTGTTTTCTTATCCTGATGGATAGTTCGTACCCCGTGTTTTTGCACCCTGAGTTTCGGGGACGAAACTCTTTTTAAGGGGGGGAGTATGTAATATCCGGGGATAATTTTTTTTCTTGTTACTGTTGAGTTGTACATATTCATTTGGAATTGTACAAGTGTTGTTGTTTTGGACTGATACAATGTATATTGTATTGGAATATTTCGGGATCGAAATATTATACTTGTCGTCGGGTTAGTTTCGTCGTTTGAATGATGGTTGGAGAGTTTGGATTTTTGGCTAAGTACACTAGCCTTAACGTACGCTACATGGGTAGACTTACGTACGTTATGGGCTGAGTATTACGTACGTTATGCCTGTAAGGTTACGTACGTAATGCTTGGTAGGTGGCAGGAACCTTCCTCGTAGTCACTTTCGGCCGGTGGGTCCCGAGCATCTTCCGATCGGATCTCACTATTGCAGTCAACGGACCCTTACGTACGTTAAGAGGTAAGCTTTACGTACGTAATGTAGGTCTTGTTAACGTACGTAATAAGTTCTTGTTTACGTACGTTAAGGCCTTCGTATTTTAGTCCAGTTAGTTCTGGATTTTTCATTACGTACGTTAATGTCTTAGCATAGCGTACGTAATGCCTCTTACGTACGTTAACCATAGTGTATAACGTACGTAATGAATTGGTCAGTCTATTTATCTTGGTTTCGTCTTTCATTTCCTCACGAACCAAAACACATTTTCTCTCCCTAGAATCGTCCGTTTGGACTTGTTATTGATGTTTAGCCTCTTCCAACTCGATCTTGATCATCCTAGCTTGGATTGAAGCTTGAAGTTGGAAGCTTGTTGGTGCTCCTTTGGTGTTTGGAGGCTTCTTCTTGTTCTTCTTTGGTAAGTTCCCTCAATCTCTTGTTCTTTAAGTGATTTTCGAGTTGTTGTTGTTGTCTTCTTCGGGTATTGTTTGATTAATGGAGTATATCATGATTCTTCATAGCTTGGATGAACTTTTGATGAAGAACATGTTGGTATAGCTTGAGGATGATTATGTTCTTGATGTTTTAGATTGTTTGGAGGTTTTAATCATGTCTAGGAAAGATTATGTTAAGATTGTTATATGATTAACATAGTCTTGAGATGATTATTATTGTTGGTGGTGTTCTTGTAAGATTTTAACCATTTTAGTAAGGATTTATGATGATCAATGAGGTGATTATCATAATTTGAAAATGGTTGAGTGAATCTTGTTGTTTAATCCGAATTCATGATGCATTGATGAAGGATTTCGTTTCAGACATCATGATTATTGAGTTGATGATGTTCTTGGGGTGATAATGATAATAGTGATAATATTATCATTGTAGGAGGATCAATTTGATGATATTGGTGATATTATCATCTTGTGATGATTGTTTTGATGATTGTTCTTAAGTGAATCTTGTTGAATGGATTTCACAAGTGTTAAGAACGTAATGATCATGTTAATTGATCATCGAGGTGTTGGAGGACGTTAGAATTCATAGTTGAGAACTATGATACTCGTTCGTGCGGTGTGATCGATTCGTGTTTGAATCGAACTTTGTACTTGTCGTTATTTTCTATTGATTTTGTGTTTTTGAATGAATCGTTTTCATTCAAGGTTGTTCGAGTGTTTGTGTTCGTCGGGAGGCGCCGTTCGTCGTTTCGTGCCAGGACGTTGATCGTGGAAGGACCTTCTCGTCTTCGGTTTGAGGCAAGTTTTATACTTGTACTGGTCAATGAGATTAATGTTATCATATATGTGTATGAATGTATTGTATCATTTCGAGACTTAGTCTCTTCGTGATTTGTTGATATTCGGGAATTGTTTGATGCAATACCCTTCGGTGATTATGCCAGATGTGATTGTTATTCGTTAACGGCCGGTTTAAGGCATTGAGATTCTTGTTGTCGATAGCCGGTTCGCGGCATCGATGTATCGATTATTATTGTTGACGTGAATGTCGTTCTGAGGCATCGTTGAATCGTTATTATTGAATCGAACCGCTACTATGATGTTGCATTGGCCGATCAAGGCGTTTGATATATTCGTTTATTATATCTGCTTTGTGGTCGCTTAAGATGCCGGGACATCCACTCTACCGTATCATTGTGTATCGATTGACCGTTCTAAGGTAATCTATTTATTTAATTGGGATTATCGAAGATAATTCCCATCCGTTGTATCATTGGTTATCGATTAACCGTTCTAAGGTAATCGATTTATTTAATTGGGATTATCGAAGATAATTCCCATCCGTTGTATCATTGGTCATCGATTAACCGTTCTAAGGTAATCGACGTATTTAATTGGGATTATCGAAGTTAATTCCCATCCGTTGTGTCATCGTTATCGATTAACCGTTCTAAGGTAATCGACGTATTGAATTGGGACTGTCAAGGATAATTTCCATCCATTAAGTTGTTGTGATCGATTGGCCATTCCAAGGCAGTCAAGGTATTTGAATTGGGACCGCCGTGGACGGTGCCCATCCATGAGTTGTTGTCGTCGTGTTGTCCGACTCAAGACAGCACGCTATTACTCTTGTGAATTTGGTAATCTTGGGATTGTTACTGTTGTGATTAATTATGTTTTGGAGGCTAGTCTCGGCTAGTGCTCGATGGGTAAGCTTGGGGCTTGAACCTTCGCGGTTGGTTTCCCAACACCTACAGTTCAGTAGGTCACGGTCATGTTAATGATCTCATTATGGGTAAGCTTGGGGCTTGAACCTTCGCGGTTGGTTTCCCAACACCTACTGATTCGAGGTCACGGTCACTGGGTGATCTCATTATGGGTAAGTCTGGGGCTTGAACCCTCGCGGTTGGTTTCCCAGCACCTGCAATTCAGCAGGTCACGGTCATTGGATGATCTCATTGTGATACGGCTTCGTGCCGTGGCTTCGGCCCTCATTGGTACAGCTTCGGGCTATTTTGGCTTCGGGCCATTGTGGTGATTGACAGCTTCGGCTGAGTGACATTCAGGGTATTATGATGATAAACAGCTTCGGGCTGTTCGACTGTTAAGGCCATTGTGATTTATCGGTATTCCTGGTGGAGCCTTCGGGCATTGTGATTCGTATCTATTTCAGTGTTTGGCTTGGGTTACCTTCGGGTGATGTATTGTTGTGTTCTGTATTGATGATTCGCCGTTGGGCACTTGTGTTCTAACCTGTTGAGCAGGTATTGCTTGTATGCCGTGGGCATAGTATTCCACGAATGCTCGATTCTTACTTTGGTTTGTGAGCATCTCGTATTACCATTACTATACAATTCATTCTGCCCTTTGGATGCATATCATGTTGTACATGTATTTGATAATCATTATCTGGATGACTGACCCCGTGGGGGCGGAACATGTTTCATGTTTTAGGTGTTTGCGAGGAGAGAGTTGAGACACAGGGGCATGACGTGGCGACGAGGCATGCGAGCGATACTAGTCCGAGATGTTTTGGTGTTCATGTCAGTCAGACAGTTGGAGTACTCCAGTTTTGTCAGTTATTGTCATTTTGTATTATCCGAGCAAGGCTCGTGGATGTCGTTGTAATTTATTTGGGCCATGTAGGCCCACTGTTGTCATTGAAATTCCATATCGGAATATTATGTTGGATGTCAGTGTAGGGATTGTGATTCCCCTTTTGGTCAGTTAGTTGTATTTTTGGTCGTGTTAGCCTGGTGGATCTCGTGGTGTGGGGTCCACGGCACTGTAATAACCCAATAGGATTTGGGGGTGTTACAGGTCAACTATCACCCAAATCATGTTCATTCATGTTCTCGTCTTCGACATATTAGTGATAAAGTCTGTTGGGCTTCGGTCCAGCATCCTGCCTGCATAGGCTTAAAAATGCGCAAGGCGCGGCTTGCGATTCGACCTGTGAGATCTGCACTAGAAAGTGGTTAAATGAATTGATTATGACTACTCATACCAACAAGATGCATCTTCTTTTCTGGTAGCCATCTCATAGAAACTCCAAAGTTAAGCGTGCTTGGCCTGGAGTAGTTATGGGATGGGTGACCCCCTGGGAAATTTCTCAGGTTCGCGTGAGTGAGGACAAAGCGCGCTAGAAAAGACTCGTGTTGGTACAGTGAGGATAGTCTTCATCATTCTGGGGACCAACAATTGGTATCGGAGCAAGTCACGGGTGCGGATTCCCTCGGAGTATCCTAAAATAGAGGCTGCTAGAATGTTGGAACTGAGAGGCGGGCATGCAGCAGATATTGCCATTTGGCCGGAACTGAGATGCTGATGCAGTGGAGGTTGTCAGGTGCTGGAGGGCTATGTGATCAAATCTAGTATGCTGGAACTGAGATACTGGCGCAGCAGAAGTAAACGGAGCTGGAACAAATGCTTATGTCAAGTGTTGGAGGACTGTGTGAATGAATCCAGCCGCTAGAGGGCTGTGTGGTCAAATCTAGTTCGCGGAGGTTTCTAAACTATGGGTCTGAGATGCTGGCAGGTACTGGGAGGAGGATTGTTGGGCTTCGGTCCATCATCCTGCCTGCATAGGCTTAAAAATGCGCAAGGCGCGGCTTGCGATTCGACCTGTGAGATCTGCACTAGAAAGTGGTTAAATGAATTGATTATGACTACTCATACCAACAAGATGCATCTTTTTTTATGGTAGCCATCTCATAGAAACTCCAAAGTTAAGCGTGCTTGGCCTGGAGTAGTTATGGGATGGGTGACCCCCTGAGAAGTTTCTCAGGTGCGCGTGAGTGAGGACAAAGCGCGCTAGAAAAGACTCGTGTTGGTACAGTGAGGATAGTCTTCATCATTCTGAGGACCAACAAAGTCCATCGATATGTCCTCCCACTTCCATTCAGGAATCGGGAGTGGTTAAATGAATTGATTATGACTACTCATATCAACAAGATGCATCTTCTTTTCTGGTAGCCATCTCATAGAAACTCCAAAGTTAAGCGTGCTTGGCCTGGAGTAGTTATGGGATGGGTGACCCCCTGGGAAGTTTCTCAGGTGCGCGTGAGTGACGACAAAGCGCGCTAGAAAAGACTCGTGTTGGTACAGTGAGGATAGTCTTCATCATTCTGAGGACCAACAATGCGTGCTTGGCCTGGAGTAGTTATGGGATGGGTGACCCCCTGGGAAGTTTCTCAGGTGTGCGTGAGTGAGGACAAAGCGCGCTAGAAAAGACTCGTGTTGGTACAGTGAGGATAGTCTTCATCATTCTGGGGACCAACAAAGTCCATCGATATGTCCTTCCACTTCCATTCAGGAATCGGGAGTGGCTTCATCATTCTGGAAGGTCGTTGATGTTCGATCTTAACCTGCTGACAAATCAAACATTTCGAGACATAATCCTCTAAGTCTTTCTTCATGTTGCCCCACCAGAAATTCTGCTTCAGATCCTTATACATCTTACTGGTGCCCGGGTGGATAGAATAGGGCGTGCTGTGAGATTCCTTCATGATTGTCTGCTTCAAAACATCGACATCGGGAACCAAAAGTCGACTCTGGAATATCAAAACTCCATCATCATGAATTACGAATCTTGAGGCCTTTTCCTTGCGCACTTCATCACGTAACCGAATCATCAGAGGATTATCTAATTGCTTGGATTTGATTTCTTCGGTTAACGACGAAGTCAATTCTATCACACACAGTTGTCCTTGGACTCTTTGCAATCATACTTCAATTCCTTCGCGAATCAATTCTTGTTGAATGGTGGTCTGGGAGGTGAGAGTCTTCCAGCATTCGAATAGAAACAGGTTTGCGGCTCAGTGTATCAGCCATTACATTTGCTTTGTCTAGATGATAAAGAATCTCCAAGTCATAGTCCTTAATCAATTCCAGCCATCTCCTCTGCTGCATGTTTAACTCTTTCTGACTGAAGATGTATTTGAGACTCTTATGATCCGTGAAGATCTGACAGTGAGTCCCGTACAAATAATGTCTCCAATTTTTCAAAGTGAAAACCACAGCTGTCAATTCCAAATCATGTGTTGGATAATTTACTTCATAGGGCTTCAACTTTCGTGACGCGTAGGCGATCACCTTCTCATTATACATCAGTACACACCCGAGACATTGGTTTGAAGCGTCACTGTAAACTATGAATCCTCCAGTTCCCTGTGGTAGTGCTAAAATCGGTGCCGTCGTCAATCTCTTCTTCAATTCATCAAAACTGGTCTGGCACATCTCGTTCCACTCAAACTTTTAGGTCTTCTATAGTAATCGAGTAAGTGGGCGGGTAATTTTGGAAAACCCTTCCACGAACCGACGATAATACCCAGCAAGTCCTAAGAAGCTCCTGACTTTCTTCACGTTCTTAGGAGACTTCCAATACATAATTGCTTCGATTTTTTGGGGGTCTACTCGGAATCCTTCCGTTGATACCAGACGACCGAGGAACATCACTTCCTTTAGACAGAATTCACACTTAGAAAGTTTGGCATATAATTGTTCGCTTCTCAAGAGGTCCAAAATGATCCGTAAGTGTTGTGCGTGCTCTTCCGGGATCTTGGAATAAACCAGAATATCATTGATAAACACGACTATGAATTTGTCCAGATACTCTATGAACACTTGATTCATCAACTGCATGAACACGGCAGGTGCATTAGTGAGACTAAACGGCATCACTACAAATTCATAGTGTCAGTAGCAAGTTCTGAATGCTGACTTCGGAACATCGGATTCCTTAATCCTCAACTGATGATATACCTATCTCAGATCGATCTTAGAAAATACTGTTGCTCCTTGCAACTGGTTAAACAAATCATCAATCCATGGAAACGGATACTTGTTCTTGATCGTCATCTTGTTCAGCTCTCGATAGTCAATACATAATCGAAGCGATCCATCTTTCTTCCGAACAAAAAGAACTGGTGCACCTCAGGGCGAAACGCTTGGCTGAATATAGCCTTTGTCCAGTAACACTTTCAGTTGTTTCTTTAATTCGTACATATCAGTAGGTGTAATATGATACGGCACCTTAGAAATCAGTGTAGCTCATGGTTCCAGCTCAATGGTGAATTCTACATCTCGTCATGGAGGTAGTCCAGGTAATTTATCAGGAAACACATCCGAGAATTCGTTCACAACAGGAATGGATGAAAGTTCAACTTTTCTGTCTTCCTTCTTCATTGCATAACACCAGTATCCAGTAGAGGCCTGTTTTAGCAGTTTGACAGCTTTCATTGCTTTGATCACCTTTCCTGAGCTTCCTGGTCTCCATCCCTCGAACAATATTTCGGAACCATCTTCAGCTATCATCGATATATTCCTATTCTGGTAGTTTACAATAACTCTATATTGATTAAGCCAATCATCTCCGAGAATCAGGTCGTCTCCTTGCATTTCTATCATAATCAGATTCGAGGGCCACTCTCTGCCTCCAATTGATACAGGAAAATCTCTAGTTTCTAAGTTCCCCATAATTATCTCCCCACTCGGTAAACCCACAACATAAGTCTCACAATTATGAAAACCAGAAATGTTCAAATGATTAACACAAGACAATGATATAAACGAATGTGTAGCCCCTGTATCGAACAAAACGCTAATAGATTTTGAAATAATCTGAACGGTACCTGATGCGACAGCAGCATCCTGATCGTCTGTTCTCCTCATCGCATACAGGCATGGAGGAACAAATTCGGCACTCGATGTCCCTTTTTGGTCGAACTGTCCTCTGCCTCGTCCTCGACCAAAACTCTGGGGTGGCTGGACACTCTGCTGTTTATGTGGAACACTCATCTCTCTCTGAACTGGATGTGATGCACGAGCTCCAAAAGATTTAGCAGCCTCTTCACATAACACTGCATGATGTCCCTCTCGACCACAATCATAACACGTCACGGTGGGAAGTGAGAAATCACATCGATAATGTCTTGCCCGTCCACAGTTAAAACATTTCCTGGTTGCATCTGTCGTGGCTGATACTGCTCTGGAGTTCTTCCCACCCTTGGATGGATGCGGGGGTCTCTTGAATGAATGAAAGGACGACTGGCCTTGCGAGGCCCGCTGCTCTTGTGCTCCGTGAAGTTACCAGAGATTTTCTGTTGGCCACTAAGTATACAGAATATAGCTTGGAATGTATTTTAAACAACAAGTTGTACGATTTTCAAGTTTGAGTGTGTAGGGGAAGTCTTGTAAACGTAAGTTGCTGTAAATACAGCAACTAGATAGGAAGTGTATACTTAAAATAATCACAGTTAATAACACAATAAATGCAGAAGGTAATTGACACAGTAATTAAAGTGGTTCGAGGTAAACCCCTCTACGTCCACTGGTCCTCCACACAGGAGTGAAAATGTTTATTAAAAATACTACGTACACAACTACGGATTTATAATCAAACTTATCAATGTATCGTTCACATAAATTGATACAAAGATCGTAGCTTTCAACCGTTCACACAGATTGGTCAAATCTTTCACTTGACTAACTTCTTCACACACAGTTCTGAAGCTTTGTCTCTACAATGCAGATGCATCACACACGATTCAGGAAAAGCAAGGCTTTCTCAGTCCACACAGGGCTGATGGTTTTCTTTAATGTAAGAATGTTTGTTGAACAACAACTCGACTTTATTGAGCTTGAGCTGATGATGTGTTGTTCAAGGTTGAGCACTTGTATATTTTTTCTCTTAGAATGGGCAGTATGCTTAAAAAATTTGTTTGCTCAGATATATTCGTGTAAGCGCTTGTTGTTACTCGTTGTTTTTGATCTTCAAACTCTGGGGGCATATATAGCCTTTGAGTAGATCCGTTGAGCAAAAATCCATTACAACTGGATGGTTGACTTGTATAGACCAAGATCCGGATTTTGCGTTATTTGAAGATCTCTGTCGGTTTTAGTATTTAAATACTTTATCCTTTCAGTATTTAAATACTTCTTTTTAAACGGGACTTTGACTTTAGCGAATAACAAAGATTCCTTTTCAAATGGTCTTTAGTCCTGTTTCGATAGGTACTGAAGATCTCAATACTTTACAGCTTGAATGCTGTATCCATTTATGTTGTAGGCTAAATTGGAGTAGTCGCTGTATGGAATGTTGCTATATGAAGAGACAGCTTCCATACTTGGTGCTTTTAGACTCTGTTGCTGTATAATGGCATTATGAGAAGTCTTTGACACAGGATCAGCAACTTCGATCGACTTTCGATACAGCAGCTTGCTGTATGCTGGGTTGGCACTTTATCAAAACTTCACTTTATCAAAACCTTCGATACATGGATTGTTTTATCCCAACAATTTCCCCCTTTTTGATAATTTGCCAAGTCTCCTTAAATTCTTTTGATGTTTTCCAAAAAATCCTTGATGATGCTAAAACCTTGACACCTAATGAAACATCTTATAGGTGGGCAGACTTCTTGGTCTTCTGTCGAATGTTCTGGCCTTCAGCAATTAGTCTAACACTATGAACTGCTCGCAGGCGAGTTCAACTTAGAAAGAAAAGAGTATTACATCTTTAAACTTATGATTGGTGCGCAGGCACAATCTTACAGTGTAATCTAAATGTATACAACTGAATCTATGATCTGTTCGCAGACAAGTTCTTACAACTTAATATTTAACAAGTTTTTTTATACTTGTATTAATTCAGCAAATGGATTGAATATCGCAATCATACAAGAACACAGTAGATTACGAGTTGTAATCTTTCAAGAGAAAAATATTTTATTGATATAAGGCAAAGTTTACAATGTATATCAAGCATACAAGATTTTGTTGTCTAAAAAAAATAAGAATACGGGAAGGAATCTAGCTCCTATAATCAGAATGCCTCCAAGGTCTTCTAGGGTCGTTCTTGGTTCCCTTCCACCAATTTTGTAGTGTGTCCCTGTTTCGATTTAGATAGATGGCTTGACCTTCATAGTATTTATCGAACACCAGGATCCAATCTTCTGGGTGGGTAACCAAGTCACCTTGCTTATGCTTGGACTTCATCTTCTACTGAAGCAGGAGTGTTCCTTCGTCCAATCTCTTCTTGAATTCCGCGACATCTTCCTGCACAGTCTCACAACTATTGAATATGGTGGAATCCCTGATAAGAACTACAAAGTATCTTAACAGTTCATTCTTCCTCCAATTCTTTACCTCGTCGGCAGTTGGCTGTCGGTTCGCGAGGAGGTTTACTGCTTGCGGCTTTTGTACGAGGTTCTTTCTTGAAAACTTAGGGTCCTAGAATTCTGTACGATCTCCTTGTATCCTAACGTTGTGAGTCGGAGATGCTAATCGAGAAATTTCAGCAGTAATGCTATCTCCAAATGTAGCTTCCATCTCCTTCCCTTGCTCAAGCCTTAATCTCCTTGCAGTTTCCCTAGCCTCTTCCCCCTTTCTGGCATCATCAATATAAGAGACCTTTTCATCAAAGCGTTCCAGGATTTGCATAGCAGCATCCTGTTTGGTCTCAAAACTTGTCCTTTTATTCACTAGGGAGTTGAGCACCTATGACATATCTTGAATCTTTTTGTCATGGGCTCGAAGCTGGGAACCTGATTCAATAAGAGCGGATGCTGTCTTGGCCTCAGAAACACAAAGCTTTGATTATTCTTCCATCAGGATCTGCTCCTGACGTTGTTGCAATTGGCTAAGGGCCTGTTTGAAGACGGTAGGCATGATGCGGAAGGCTTCTTCCACTTTTGAGACTTCGTGCCTCATACCAGTCATTTCTTCAATGGCAGACTGATGTAACCAATCAATCTCCTTTTCAACAGCATGTTGGGCATTAACGGCGTCCTGTTGGAAAATGCTTTGTCGGCCAAGAGCATGCAGTTGCTCTTTCTTCTCGATGGTTCGGGGAGAGTCGGGCTAGGCAAAATCTTCAGCTCCGTCCAGCTATCTCAAGCTCACATGGGTGCGTGACTTGTATCCTCAGATACGATACCGTTGTCGGATTCCAATACAGTTGAAGGTGCGGGACCATTCGATGTGGGCTCGGCAACAGGGGTGGCTGTATCCTCCTGTTCTGAAATAGGTTCGTAGACATAGATATAGGAGGGACTGAATCCTCCTGCTGTCTATCAGCGTCCGCCTGCTCCTGCAGAGGGACTGATTCCTTGTGCGGGATGGCGCGGGTCTTGTCGTTGGTGGCGACAGGCTCGGTTGCCTGTTGAGTGACTGGTTGTTCCTTCACGACGGGAGGGACTGAATCCTCACTGTTGGGAACATTATGTTGGCTTGAGGTCCCTTGATCCAGTTGGTGTTGAGTTTCCTCACAACTCATTCTCAGACCTGCCTGGAAGGCGGCGGCGGCGTCGTCCTAGTCATGATCAGATTTAGGAATTTGGGGAGCTGAGTCAGTGGATTTGGATTTTCCTTTCATGCGGGCGTCGACTTTGTCCATGAGGTGGCTTGTTATCAACTCCTTACAGCAAAGGCTGTCCCATTGGATTAGGGCTTCATCATCTTGAGAGTCCATCACTTCCAACACAAACCTTTCTTCTACGTACCATTCGCTCCAATTATACAAAGTGTTGTACGGAGCGAGCCTGTAGGCTTTCCACTAGACAAAACGATCATATGCCTGCTCGATTTGCACAGAAAACAATGTTTTATTAATTATGGTGTCTGGGGAGGGGCTGCGTACAGCGCATGGGTCCGCTGTATGCAAAGGTTCCTCTACAGGTGTGGGTTCCTGTGTTGGAGCGGGATCCCTTACAGGGGTTGGTACCCTGAGAGGAGATGGATCCTGCACGTGTGTGGAATACCGTATAAGAGATGTGGCTATTGGCTCCAAAGAGGCAGCCGACTCGCCAGAGTCTTTTAAGTTGGCAGATGTCTGTATATCCGTCGTAGCCGCCAAAGGCTCGGGATCTACTGTCTCGACAGTAGCATGCATCTCTTCCGCATGGGTTGCGCCCTGGGGGCTCGATACAGAGGGTTGGGCCTTTGAAGGAGCATCCTCGGAGATTTCTGTAACTTTAACTTTTGTGAGCCCCCTTAGCTTCATTTTCGGCTTCTCACCAGCAATGGGAGTTTTGCTGTGAGATCTCTTCCTTTTCTTCGAGGTCTCCTTGCTCCTTAACTTCGAAGACACGTCCCTTGGATCAGCAGAAAGGGGCAAAGTTCGAACAAAAGGTCTATTCTCAATCAGGGTTTCTTTGTTAAAAACAGAGGGCATGATGCTTCCAATGTATATCCGAGAGTGTATCTTCTTCGCTTCTTTGGCTTGCGGAACACCACATTTAGTCAGAATGTAATTTAGAAACAAACTAAAGGACTTATTTTGAGAGACAGGTTTGGATACTTCTTCCTGCAGTCTCTTGAGAATAATCTGGCACCAGTTTACCTTTTCGCAGGTCATGATAGCGACCATCATCCTGAACCTCAAATTGGTGCACATCTCGAACACACCTGTTCTATTTTCAATGACACGACAGCAAAAATCGTGTAAGTAAACAAAAGGTAGGCAAAAATGTTTCTTGTGGCATGAAGTATGAACCGTTTCAACCAATGCTAAACCGGTGAATAAGCCATAGTATCTGGTTAGGATTTCTTGGGACCCAAAGGTCTCAAGTTCCTCCATAGAAAGGCCAGCAACATGTAGCCTGTAAACATTCTGAAGCAGTTCTTGGTCAACACGGATCTCCACTCCGCTAATGACAACAGTGATGTCGGCGACGTTTCCTTCCTGAGCAAGAGAGAAGAAACGGACAGCAGCGTTGAGGTAAAATTCCTCAACCATTTGAGCATCATAACGCTCAGTGGTGTGACACCCAAGGTGATAGAGGCCTTGTTGACGAATCCCTGAGACGACAAACTCCATCGATTCGAAGTTATCTCCTTCAGAACGAACATGTTCAAACACTACAGATCTAGCAAAGATCCATCTGTAAATGATGTTTGAGGTCTTCTTGAGAGAGAGAGGAGGTCTGTGAAGATGCCATTGTTGTTTCTTGAAGAAAAGTGAGGGAGATTCAAAGAAAATTGCAGTAAAAGCAATAAAACTTGTAGGCTGTATGCTCAAAGACTCGTTCAATATGCAGAAAGCGTAAAGAGTCCAAAGAGACATTAACAGTCCTTTTATAGTGGGCGGCGGTGAAGGGTTTTCAGATAATGAACGGTCAGATTTAAGGGATGGGAACCGTTGTTTAAAATGAACGATCAGGATGGACTGAGTGTAACGGGTACAGCTTATCCATCTAATTTTAAAATAAGAGCGGGTCCCACATCTGACGTATCAATTTTCCCTTATTGCCCGAATTGGCGGTGTGAATTAATAAAATAATTTGAAACATTGCGGCTTTTGAGATAATAATGTCCAGATGTCGTGTAAAAGCATTTAATGCAAAAGAGTTTTTAATTATAACAGGGCACGTGGACTAAAAATAGCTTTAAAAGAAATAACAAATTAATTGATTTCCCATAGTATGTGCTCTATCCGCGAAAATACAACGTTCCCCCTTAAAAGGTACATATGGGTTTCAATTCCATACAGCAACTTTCGGATTACTGCTGTATTCATCGGTCATACTGTATTTACCCTTAATTATTGCACACGTCAGCTGTAGGATAATTCATGTCTCTTTATTTCTACAGTACTGTTCCGATAGTCTGAGTGTACAGATAATTAACGGTGAATATTGTATTCTTGGTTCTTACATCATTCCCCCCTCAATTGTTGAGTAAAAGCATTAAAACTTACAGGGAGTCAGGCTGTAGCAATCTCAATTATTGTCGAAGCATGTAGAATCTTGCTGTATCGAGAGGTTTGGTAAAGATGTCGGCTAACTGGATATCTGTATGAACTTTTTCCAACCGAACATCCTTGTTCTCAACATGATTCCTGCTGAAGTGATGCTTCATGTGAATATGCTTAGTGCGCGAGTGCAATACAGGGTTGTGCTTTATTGAAATTGCACTCGTGCTATTGCACATTATCGGCATTTCTTTGGCTTCAATTCCATAGTCTGAAAGCTGGTGTTGCATCCAAAGGATCTGCATACAGCAACTACCAGCAGCATAATATTCTGATTCAGCTGTTGAAAGCGAGTTTGCCAATTGTTTCTTGCTAAACCAAGACACAAGTCTAGGTCCAAGAAAGTGACAAGTTCTGCTTGTACTCTTCCTATCTAGCTTGCAACCTCCGAGATCCGAGTTGCTGTATCCAACTAAATCGAATCCGCCTTCTTTAGGATACCACAGTCCTACATCGACTGTTCCTTTGACGTATTTCAGGATTCGTTTAGCAATTATGAAGTGTGATTCTTTAGGTGCTACTTGATATCGCACACACTCTTACAGCAAACTGTATATCGGGCCTGCTAGCCGTTAGGTACAGGAGTGAGCCAATAAGCTTCCAGTAGAGTGATTGATCAACTACCTTTCCAGCTTCATCAGCACTAATTTGCACGGAAATGCTCATGGGGGTTGACGATGATTTGGAAGTATTCATTCTAAACTTGTTGAGAAGCTCCTTGCTTTATTTTTCTTGGTTGATGAATATCCCTGTAGGCAACTGCTTTACCTGCAATCCTAGGAAATAACTAAGTTCTCCCATCATACTCATTTCAAATTTACTTTGCTTGAGATGAGATAACCTTTGACATAAAGCAAGGTTAGTTGAACCAAATATTATATCATCTACATATATTTGAACCATCGTGAGGTCATCACCTTCCTGTATTTTAAATAAGGTCTTGTCCACAGCACCTTTCTCGAATCCATTATCGGTTAGATACTGGGACAGAGTCTCATACCATGCTCTAGGGGCTTGCTTAAGTCCATACAAGGCTTTCCTTAGCCTGTATACGAGGTCTCCGCCTTCTGGATTGACAAACCCTGGTGGTTGTTCAACATATACTTCTTCGGCAAGGTCTCCATTTAGAAATGCACTCTTGATGTCCATTTGATATACAATGAAGCTCTTATAGGCGGCAAAGGCTAAAAATATCCTAATGGTTTCTAGTCTAGCTACAGGGGCAAATGTTTCATCATAGTCTATGCCTTCTTCCTGTCTGTAGCCTTGGGCGACTAGTCAGGATTTGTTTCTGATAATGAGTCCATTTCTATCCTTCTTGTTTCTAAATACCCATTTGGTTCTAATTACGGATTGATACGTAGGTTTGGGTACAAGATACCATACGTTATTCCTTTCGAAACCGTTACGCTCTTCTTCCATAGATGTAATCCAATCAGAGTTGTCTAGAGCTTCTTTGGTAGAAACAGGTTCGGATTGGGCTAAGAATACAGCAATAGTGCACATGTTGAGTCTTCTAAGCTTGGATTGAGATTTCCATACAGGAAATGGAGATTTATCAGATTCAGGTTCTTCTTGCGCACATACTTCATTTCCTTGTGTACTCTGTATTCTGCTATGGGTAGATACTCCAGCATCTTTATTTCCTATGATCAACTCATGTGGGTAATCTCTCAACCATCTTCTATCGGGTTCTAATTCGGGGTTCCGTACTGTATCTTGAGTTGTTGTAGTTTCAACTTCAGCTTGTATAGCATCGGCTTCATCTACTTCAGTTCTTGCAGTTGTGGGGTTGATTTCTATGTTAACGACAGGCTCTATAGGAGTTTGTGGATCTATGATGGAAAGTTTTTGAATGTTTTGAGTAACTTCTTCTACTCCGGTAGGATCATGGTGAGGTTCGTCAAACACTACATGTACTGATTCCTCAATTGTTAGCTTCCTTTTATTAAAGATCCTGTAAGCTTTGATAACAGAGGAATATCCTACAAATATCCCTTCATCCGATTTCTCATCGAAGGTTCTAAGTTGATTCTTCCCATTGTTCAAAACGTAACACCTGCATCCAAATATGTGAAAGTACGAAACGAACGGAGTTTTGTTGTTCCATACCTCGTATGCTGTTTTGTTGTGGTGCTTGTTGATGATACAGCGGTCTTGTGTATAGCACGCTGTATTTGTGGCTTCGCCCCAGAAACGCTGTGGCAACTTACTTGCGGCAATCATTGTCCTTGTTTCTTCCTTCAGCGTCCTGTTCTTTCGCTCGGCAACACCATTTTGTTGAGGTGTACGGGCAGCTGAGTATTCGTGTTGTATCCCATTTTCCGAACAGTATTGCTCTATAAAGAGGTTAGTGAATTCTTTACCTCTGTCAGAACGAATGGATACGATACTCAACCTTTTCTCATTCTGAAGCTTTCTCAGGTGCTCGGGCAGCTTTGATGTTGTTTCCTTCTTCTTGCTTAGGAAGATTGTCCAAGCATACCTGGAACAGTCATCAACAATAACGAGACAGTATTTCTTACCTCCCAAACTTATCGGGTCTACCGTATATATCCATGTGTAGCATTTCCAAAACTCTGTGTGAGGAAAGGTAGGATTTGCTCTTCAGGGTGGTCTTGATTTGCTTTACTTTCTGACAGGGTCCACAAACACTGTCCTTTTTTAATGACACATTGGGAAATCCTCTTACCATTCCCTATCTGGAGAGCTTGTTGATTGTCTTGAAGTTGACGTTAGACATTCTTTTGTGCCATAGCCATCTTAAATCTACAGTTCCTTTGGCAACAAAACACGAAATTGTGGAGCTTGTAGGCATCCAATCAGCAATATACATATTACCTGATCTGCTTCCTGTGAGCACAACTTCTTTGGTTAGGATGTTCTTGACTCTACAGTAATCTATATAGAACTTCACTGATTCACCGAGAACTGTTTGTCACAGAACTGGCTAATACTAAGTATATTGTACTGTAAGCCTTCAACATAAGCTACATCGGTGACTTTGAATTTTCCTACAAGCAGGGTTCCCTTCCCTCTTGTTCTTCCTTTAGATTTATAACTGAAGTGCACTTTTGGACCGCCACCTTCTGTGTAATCTGACAGCTTGATTTTATCTCCTGTCATGTGCTGAGAACATCCGCTGTCGAAGTACCAGATGTCCTTCTCTAAGATGTCCTCTATGCAATTAAATTAAGTAGATTTAGGTTCCCTTTGATTGTTGGGTCCATGGATGTTAGTGCCTTTAGGTACCCAGATTTTCCTGACATCAATAGGTTTACTATAGGATGTTTTAGGTCCGTAGTTGCGATGTCTATGTTGGGCATGTACGTAGTCGCTATAACCATGATAATTATTATGCATGTAAAATTCAGGGTTATTATTATTAATCCAGTACGAATGCCGTCTTGGAGGTGGAGCCATTTTCTTCGGCCTTACAACTTGTCTTCTGGGTCTCCAGTTGGATTCCCAAAGCTGTTGTTGATACTGTGTGGAAACTTGCTTTCGCGAGGGATAATGAGGCTCCTGTATCCAATACCTAGGTGTGCTATACTGAAAGTACTGCCGTGCGGGCCTTTGATATTTGGATACAGCCTTCTTTCTGAACGGCTCTTGGCGCTGTTGATATACTCTGGGAGCATGCTGTTGAGTATGCCTTATAGGTCTGAATGGTTGGGGATTCCGCTGTCTGGAATATGACTGTGGTGGCGGAATGGCAACTTTTGCTGTTCGCGGTGCAACGGGTTCCTTCACATGACTCAGAATTTCTTCCGATACAGGAATGGGTTCCACACCCCTAACGAACGCAGTACTAGTTTTCCCTTTATTGGAAAATGAGTTGTATCCTAAGCCACTTTTATCATGAGCATGTTGCCCAGTGCTTAGAATTTCTTCCATTCTTTTAGATGATTTCTCGAAAGATTTCAGAATGGTCTCAAGTTCTCCTTCTCGTTTTTGAGAGTTTTTACTTTGGCTTGAAGTAGAACAAAATCATTTGTCTTGCTTTCACTATGAGATTTAGCCTCACTTAGTTCATGAGCAAGTTGATATTTGCTCTTCATGAGTTTTTCATGATCGACTTTGCTGTTTTTACAATCAACAGACATATTTTCATAGTTTACTTTCAGCAAGTTGTTTTCTTCTTTCAGCTATAGGTTAGAAAGTTGGAGCTGCATATTTTCGTTTTTTAATGTCTCATGGGCCTTTTGAATTTTCTTAAACTCATTCATCATGTTTTCAAAAGTATGAGATGCATTGGTAGGAATAGCTGAGGTTGAGCTTACCTCATCATCGCTATCTTAATCTTCCGGAATGTCTTTGGCCATAAAGCACATATAGGCTTTATCTTCGAAATCATCATCAGATGAGTCACTGTCAGTGACTACCTGAAGACATTCTTCGGACATTGATGGTGAGAGGAAGGCTTCTGATTCACCAATCAGGGCCTTGAGCTTTTTTTTCCAAGCACATCTTCTTTCATCTTTCTCCTGTTGATCGGCTTCCGGCAACCTTTGAACTTTAGGATGAGGGAATTTATTTGCATAATGTCCTGGTTTCCTGCAATTATAATACAGGTTAGCATCACCGGAGGAAGTTTTGGTACTTACCTTGTGAGCAGGCTTGGGCCTGTATGGAGTCTTTCCCGACTGCTTGATGAACTTCTTGAACTTATGCATGAGGAATGCCATTTCATCTTGTGATAGGATGTCGGCATGATGTGTCTTCGGTTGGATACACCAACTAATTTTGTAGTCCTTGCGAAAGATTCTTCAGCTTTCTCTCTCCTGTCTATATCATACTAAATTGCATTGAGGTCAGAAAAGAGATCAAAAGTAGATATTTCATTAAGATTGTACGATACACGCATAACTCTGGTCTTAATATCCCATCGGGCAGGGAGAGATCTGAAAATTTTTGGGTTCTTCTCCTTTTGTGTGTAAATTTTGCCTAATGCTTCAAGTTCACCAAGAATGCCAGTGAATTTGAGGTCAAGTTCCTCAAGTGTTTCAGTTGGTTTCATTTCAAAAGATTCAAATTGCTGAGTTAATTGTGAAATTTTGTTTTCTTTTGAGAGCTCAGTTCCCTCACAAATTAACTTGAGTTTATCCCAGATATCCTTGGCTATTTTACAGTTCTTTACCTTAGAACGTGCCTTTGTCAAGAGTGACAAATAGCGCATTCTTCCCAACATTGTCGAGGTTGGCGTGTTTCTGATCATCTGTGGTCCATTATTCGCGCTCTTTCTCGAGCATCTCGGCATGAGCTTGGCCTTCAATCCTTGGAGCCGGATTTACCTTCATGATCTTTATGGGGCCATCCTGTATAACAAAAATCATCTCTTCATGCATTGCTGCAAGATGAGCCTCCATCCTAATTCTCCAGTCGTCACACTCGTTAATAGAAAACATAGGAACCTTATTGATCATTGACGTATCCATATGCGAATATAGGAAAGAAAAAGACTGTTAGACAAAAATAAGTGATTTTTTGATCTGATTCGGTCAAAAATACGACTGATTCTTTTTAGAATCAACCGCTCCGATACAACTTGTTGGCCACCAAGTATACAAAATACATCTTGGAAAGTGTTTTAAGCAACAAGTTGTACGATTTTCAAGTTTGAGTGCGTAGCGGAAGTCTTGTAAACGTAAGTTGCTGTAAATACAGCAACTAGATATGAAGTATATACTTAAAATAATCATAGTTAATAAAACAGTAAATGCAGAAGGTAATTGACATAGTAATTAAAGTGGTAACCCCTCTACGTCCACTGGTCCTCCACACATGAGTGAAAATGTTTATTATATCTACGTACACAACTACGTATTTATAATCAAACCTATCAATGTATCGTTCACACAGATTGATACAAAGACCGTAGCTTTCAATCGTTCACACAGATTGGTCAAAGCTTTCACTTGACTAACTTCTTCACACACAGTTCCGAAGCTTTGTCTCTACAATGCATATCGGTCACACATAGTTCAGGAAAAGCAAGGCTTTCTCAGTCCACACAGGGCTGATGGTTTTCTTCAATGTAAGAACGTTTGCTGAACAACAGCTTGACTTTCTTGAGCTTGAGCTGATGATGTGTTGTTCAAGGTTGAGCACTTGTATATTTCTTCTCTTAGAAGGGCAGTATGCTTGAAGAAATATGTTTGCTCAGATATATTCGTGTAAGCGCTTGTTGTTACTTGATGTTTTTTATCTTCAAACTTTGGGGGTATATATAGCCTTTGAATAGATCTGTTGAGAAAGATCCGTTGAGCAAAAGTCTGTTACAACTGGATGGTTGACTTGTATAGACCAAGATATGGATTTTGCGTTGTTTGAAGATCTCTGTTGGTTATAGTATTTAAATACTCTATCCTTTCAGTATTTAAATACTTCTTTTCAAATGGGACTTTGACTTTATCGAATAACAAAGATTCCTTTTCAAATGGTCTTCAGTCCTGTTTCGATAGGTATTGAAGATCTCAATACTTTATAGCTTGAATGCTGTATCCATTTATATTGTAGGCTAAATTGGAGTAGTCGCTGTATGGAATGTTGATGTATGAAGAGACAGCTTCCATACTTGGCGCTTTTAGACTCTGTTGCTGTATGATGGCATTATGAGAAGTCTTCGATACAAGATCAGCAACTTCGATCGACTTTCGATATAGCAGCTTGATGTATGGTGGGTTGGAACTTTATCAAAACTTCACTTTATCAAAACCTTTGATACAGGGATTGTTTTATCCCAACATTTTCTGTTTCTTGGACTCTGAGAACTTTTTCATGGCTGCTTCCTTTATTTCATACGCCAACGCTTTGTCCTGATACTGACGGAGAGTGGTGCATTCAAAATCTGACATGTACCTCTGTATCTCCAGTTTCATTCTCATATCAAAATGGATCATCATTTCTGCATCGGTTCTGACTAGGTGTCGAACAAACGCCAGCTGCTGATTAAACGTTTTAATCGCCTAAGATACTGGTACGTCTGAAGGCTGCGCGGAGAAGAACTCTCGAACCTTAGCTTCCCTCACCGGACGGGGACAGTACTGAGCTTCCATCATCAACCTAAATTCTCCCCAGTCGGCATCATGATCTATAGGTCCGATGTCTTCCCACCACTCGGATGCTTCCCCTGTCAGAAAGTACTGGGCAATAGAGGCTCTCCATTCATTTGGGCAGTTAATCTTGGCGAATATTTTCTCCAGCTCCTTCAACCAGTGGTCCCATCTCGGTGTCTCAGAAAAACCATCGAATTTTGGCGGTTGCATCTTCGCCACTTCCTGTAGCCATCGATCTCCTCGATTTCCCAAGTCTGGGATGCCTTGCTGTCTTTCTCCCAGTTGCAATCCTACTGCCACTTGCATTCGGTCCACAACATGAGCAAACTGAGTCATCTGGTTGACCACCTGATGAAGGATGTCGGGAACAGCAGGTTCTGGTTCGTTGTTAGTAGATTCTTGTGGCTCGCCTGAATTGTGGCTAGCCTGATTTGAAGGTGAAGCTTCTCTCTCAGCATTCCTACGCCCGCGTCCGCGACCGCGACCACATCCACGTCCTCCTCTCAACATACTGTAACCATAAATACTCAATATACAGGTAACAATATCGTTTTAATGTTCGAGTATAAAGAGGTATCACATGTAAAGGACGAGACAGAGGTTAGGAACATACACCACCGCTCGCACGAAGACGTAGGCAGTATAGTGATATTATGCATGGACGGTTACTTCAAAAGACATAAATGACCCTATTTTAACCCAACAACCAAGATATCCATAATCTTAGCTCCGATACCATATTCTGTAACACCCCTTATATATTCAGGAATATTACAGCGCCGTAAATCCTTTACGTAAGGATTTACAAGGCTGATGAAACGAAAAGACAATAACAAATACTAACAAATGAAAGTAACTGAAATAAAATACAACATTGCTGAATCAGTACTGAAAATATAGACGTCCAACGAAGAACATTAATACATAACCAAATTCAACATTACAAAAGACAACGTACTCGAGTACTTATTAAAATGACACAAACATCTGACAATTAAATCCGGCCGGAATATCACTCTGCACCCTCGTCGTCATGCAGCTCCAATGGTTGTTTCCCTGCTCTCCTGGATCCTGAACATAAACAAATGTTCACCCCCGAAGGGGTTAGCACAACGATGCTAGTACAAGTACGATAATCATACCACAACAGGTTATTTATCGTCTCATGAAGAATAATGGTAATAACATAACTGACAATAAAAAAGAGTCTCTTCCTACGAGAAGAATCACAAAGATCATACACAAATGATAATCATAACATGACATCACAACATACACATGGTAATTCCGAGGATTCAGCGTTCACTGCATAGATCCCAAGATGATCCCCTCGGACCATCACGAGGTGGAAAAACCTGTCCGATGATCCAGCGCACGCTAGCATAGATCCCAAGATGATCCCGTCGGACCAACACGAGGTGGACATCCAACAACGACACATATGCATGGCAATATATGTAACATCAATACATAAAACACAATCAAAGTACTTGCCTCAAATCGACGAGAAGGATAATACTTCGACGGATAGCAATACACTCGAAGGTCGTCCCTTCGATCAATCAGGTTGCAAGGCTCGGACCTTAAACAAAAGAAATAACATAGGGTTCATCTTACGTTATATATCTAACGTACGAACACCTAACATCCTAAACTATGGCCGAAAGTTGTCAACATTATGTATCCTGCCTGATGTCTCATAACGTACGTTACATACCTAACGTAATGTACGTTAAGTTTGTCCGTTAGTGTACGTAAGCTCAAAATCCTATCGTGCGCAAAACATGAATTTGACCGTTCTCTCCTCTGATCAAATGACTATCTCGTCTGATGATATAGCGTACGTTATGCATAGTGCTTAACGTACGTTATACTCTGATCAGATGATTGTCTCGTATGATGATATAGTGTATGTTATGCATAGTGCTTAACGTACGTTATACTCACAAGTATCTTCCTCATGCGAAATTTGAATGATCCTATGGTGTTAGACATCTTCGAATTCAAGGATACACATATCATCACAATGCCATACTCAAATCTCGATTACGTATTTTCCTATGTAGTTCGGTTAATGAGGGTGACAATAATCACAAGTCATGATCATTTCTAGAACATCAACATGAATATCATCATCTCCAGAAATCACTACGAATAATGAATTGTGCTTGAAGAATACTTATACTACACATGGATCATTCTTGGTGAAAATCCTAAGAATTTATCTCCTTGAATATCCCCATTCTAAGTGATCGTATTAACAACACATTGGTAAGCAAGTAACTCAGAATCATCATCCAATATGTGTAACTAATCTTAGAAACTATATCATAGGTTCAACTCATGATGCTTGGTTAATAATCTACTTTCTCAAGAAAGGACTCGAATAATTTCGTCTTAGATCTTAACAACATGGTGTTCAACTTAATATGTCATTCACTAATTCAATGATCTCAGAAGCATGCTCATATCATTCCTTAATAACAAGGATTAGAGTTTGGAAAGTATCAACATACCATAATGTAGAATACAATGATGAACACTTGACGAAATCCAACACCGGAAGCTTGAGTACCAATCCAAGGTGCTTCCAATCCTCAATGATCGAGTATAGATGATAACTAGGCGTTAAAGTATCAAAGGGAGCTTTCTGGACGTGGAGGAAATGAAAGGGAAGTGAAAAGAAACAAGTTGAAATGAAATGGTGTGCTGTCCCATTTATACTGTCCTGAGCTTTACGTACGCTAGCCTTCGTGCTTAACGTACGTTATAGACTTAGCGTAAGCCATTTACTATCCTTAGCGTACGTTATCGTCCAATGATAGCTTACTGCCTTGCTCCTGTTCTCTTACGTACGCTACATCAACACCGTTACGTACGTAATCAACATACTTAGCGTACGCTATGTACATCCCTTAGCGTACGTTAATCTCCGTTGCCCCAAAACTGTCCAGGTTCATGTCGCGGGAATCTTATCCGGGCCCTCCACCAACTGGCCCATGTGCTAGCCGCCTTGATCAATTATTGACTACCTTATGTACGATATGCCTTGCTCATAGCGTACGCTATCTGTGGCTCATAACGTACGTTGCACTTACTAGCTAACGTACGTTACAACGTAGAAAGGTGATATTATCATGCATGTGGACACGAATACGGAAAAGATCATACTTCGATTATCGATATCACAAATTCGAACAATACAGGGTTCAAATACAGACGAAGATACTCAACAATTTATCCGGATATTATAGTATCGCCTTAACTGCAACTTGGTTTTGGTCAAACCTCTCTGATGTTTTGCGTTGACCAAAACTTCTCTGATAATAAATTTACCTGTAAACTTCTCTGATAAGTGGCGGTTCTATACTTAATCGATTTTTTTACTGATCAACACTTGATCAAGACTTAGCCTAATTTTTAAGGCCTATAGAAGATACTCATTTGGTTCTTCTTTACAATGCCAAGTACTTAGTGCATACATTTGAATAAATAACAATACAGGGATGACATCATCAAAATCTAACAAGTATTCCTAAGAATATATACATTAAGATTCGCCCAACAAAATTTTACGTAATAATTTTTTGTATATATTACTAAAATATGTAGTCAAGTTAATATACGAATAGTGCATAAATTAAATTGTTGTAATTTTAAAGAAACAAAAGGAATTATTAAAGAGAGTCATTTCGTTCGGTGTTCATGCTCAAGTATTTCGCATCCATAATTTTTTTAGAACAAAAACTATAAACACAAATTGATTAGAATAAAAATTACAAATATAAATTCCCATGTATTAATGGAAAAAAAATCCAAAATCATCTGATCTTCTGCAAATATTTTTTATTCTTGGAATTAGATTGTCTTCTATTATCTTTATATAAATATAGGGTGGATGACCATAGATCTTGATTAAATGGATGATAAAGATTTATTAGATTGAGGAGTATAAAGGTGACTTTCTTGGTACCGGGTCTCATGAGAAGCTATGCGCGAATTGTATTATTTAATGCATCGACATTTTTATGCATATAATGCATAATTCTAATGCGTTGATATATTGTTGCATGAAATGCATATAATCATCAGATTTATTCTTATTTCTTACTCAAAATACCATTCTCATACACACACACATGTATGTATGTATATATATATATATATATAGGATCAAATGAGAATGGTTCTTATCCTGCGAATTGTGAATATGCATGATTTTGTACTAATTATGCATGAAATATATGGATTTCGTGCATCAAAATTGCAATGCATTAAAATATACATTATATGAATCAAAATATCGATGCATTAAAATATTGCCTTATATGCATCAAATTTTTATGAGAATAAATTTAGGCCATCCATTTATCAAGATTTATGGATGAAATCCATTCTTATTTCTTAACTTAAGCACCTAGAGCGTGGTATGAGACCCTGTCCCTGTATCTAACCGATAATGGATTCGATAAAGGTGCTGTGGACAAGACCTTATTTAAAATACAGGAAGGTGATGACCTCCTGATGGTTCAAATATATGCAGATGATATAATATTTGGTTCAACTAACCTTGCTTTCTGTCAAAGGTTCTCTCATCTCATGCAAAGTAAATTTGAAATGAGTATGATGGGAGAACTTAGTTATTTTCTAGGATTGTAGGTAAAGCAGTTGCCTACGGGGATATTCATCAACCAGGAAAAATACAGCAAGGAACTTCTCAAAAAGTTTGGAATGAACAGTTCCAAATCATCGTCAACCCCCATGAGCACTTCCGTGCAAATTAGTGCTGACGAAGCTGGAAAAACGGTTGATCAATCACTCTACAGGAAGTTTATTGGCTCACTCTTGTACCTAACGACTAGCAGTCCTGATATCCAGTTTGTTGTAGGAGTGTGTGCGCGATATCAAGTAGCACCTAAAGAATCACACTTCACAATAGCCAAACGAATCCTGAAATACGTAAAGGGAACAGTCGATGTAGGACTGTGGTATCCTAAAGAAGGCGGATTCGATTTAGTTAGCTACAGTGACTCGTATCTCGGAGGCTGCAAGCTAGATAGGAAGAGTACAACTTGGACCTAGACTTGTATCTTGGTTCAATAAGAAGTAATTGGCAAACTCACTGTCCACGGCAGAATTAGAATACTATGCTGCTGGTAGTTGCTGTATGCAGATCCTTTGGATGCAACAACAGCTGTCAGATTATGGAATTGAAGCCAAGGAAACACCAATTATGTACAATAGCACGAGTGCCATTACGATAATGCACAACCCTGTATTGCACTCGCGCACAAAGCACATCAATATGAAGCATCATTTCATTAGGAATTATGTTGAGAACAAAGATGTTCGGATCGAGAAAGTTCATACAGATATCCAGTTAGCCGACATCTTTACCAAACCTCTCAGCACAGCAAGATTCTTTATCCTTCGACAAGAATTGGGTTTGCTACAGCCTGACTCCCTGTAAGTTTTTAATGCTTTCACTTAACAATTGAGGGGGAATGCTATAAGACCCACGAATACGGTCTCCACCGATAATTATATGTACACTGAGACATTCCATAAAGCACTGTAGGAACAAAACGACATGAACTATCCTACAGCTGACGTGTGCAATAATTAAGGGGGAATACAGTATGACCCATGGAGACATCGGTAATCTGAAAATTGCTGTATGAAATTGAATCTCGTATGTACTTTTTGAGGGAGAACGTTGTATTTTCATGGATACAGCACATACTATGAAATTCAAATTAATATTTAATTCTATATTCTATTTAATTATAATATTCTATTTATTTGCGTGAAGAAAATAACTTCATGCAAATATATCGGAAGCTCCAGGCCCTCTGTCTTCAACAAGCAACATCTGATTGCTAACAGGCCATTTTTCCGAACCATGCCCATTTCTGCTGATCCAAGGGACATGACTCCGAAGTCCGGGAGCGAGGAGACTTCAAAGAAAAGAAATAGATCTCACAGCAAAACTCCCGTTGCTGGTGAGAAGCCGAATAGGAAGCTAAGGAGGTTCACAAAAGTTAAAACTATAGAGATTACATAAATCTCTGAGGATGCTCCTTCAACGGCCCAACCCACCATATCAAACCCCAAGGGCGCAACCCCTGTGGAAGAGATAGATGCTACTATGCAAACAGTAGATCCCGATCCATTGGCGGAAATGACGGATATACAGCAATCTGCAAACTAGAAAGACTACGGCGAGTCGGCTACCCCTTTGGAGCCAATAGACACATCCACTGTACGGGATCCCTCTTCCATACAGGAACCCACACCTATAGTGGAACTCTTGCATACAGCGGACCCATGCTCTATACGCAGCCCCTCCCCATACACTACCATTAACAAAACTTTACTTTCTATGCAAATCGAGCAGGCTTACGAGCATTTTGTCCAATGGAAAGCTTACAGGCTTGCTCCGTACAACACCTTATACAATTGGAGCGAATGGCGCGAAGAAGAAAAGTTTGTTTTAGAAGTGACAGACTCTCAAGATGTTGAAGTCCTGATCCAATGGGACAGTCTTTGCTGTAAGGAGTTGATATCGAGCCATCTCTTGGACAAAGTCGATGCTCGAAAGAAGGGAAAATCTCAGTCCGTGGAAACACTTACAATTAGTCCAACATCTGACAACGACTCAGACGACGACGATGCCCTACAGGCTGGTCTGAGGATGATTCGTGAAGACACAAGTGAACAGGAATTCTCCCGGACACAACATCTACAAGGTGAAGGAACATCAAGTCACCACTAGTCCTCTTCCCAACAGCGAGAAAATGTTCATAACCAAGTCACCACCAGTCCCCTTCCCAAAAGCGAGAAATTGTTCACGACAGCGAGGAATCAGTCCCTCCTGTCGAGAAGAAACAATCAGTCTCTCAACAGGCATCTGAGCCTGTCGCCACCTAGCCCGAAGATGAAGCCCGCACCATCCCGCAAGAGGATTCAGTCCCTCTGCCGGAACAGGCAGAAGCTGATAGACAACAGGAGGAATCAGTCCCTCCTGTACTAATGTCTACAGAACCAATTACGTAACAAGAGGAATCAGTCCCCCCTGTTACCGCACCCACATCTGATGCTCCCGCATCTTCACCTGTATTGGAATCCGACGACAGTTTTGTACCTGAGGATATCCAACTCGAGTCACGTCCCACTACTAGAAAAAATGCCTATAGTGACGCTCAAAAGCGTCACAATATGTAGTCTATTGTGACGCTTTTGGTATAGTGACGCTTTTCAAAAGCGTCACCTGATTTGGCGTTTCAATAGCCCATTATTGTGACACTTTCAAGGCGTCACAACAGATATCTATTGTGACACTTTTTTATATATTGTGACACTTTTTTTGCATCTAATCAGTTAGCTTTAGTGACGCTCTTTTCGCATTCTGGTGACGATTTATGGCGTCACAATAGTATGTTATGGTGACACTTTACGGCGTCGTAACGGTATGCTATGGTGACATTTTTAAGCGTCGCGATGGTATACTATGGCGACACTTTCGGCATCGCAATAGTATTGCTATGGCGATACTTTACGGCATCGCAATAGTATGCTATGGTGACACTTTCTGAGTCATATGGTGACACTTTTTGGCGACACAATAGTATATAAGAATAGCAAAATATGAAACGAAGATGTTTAGTAGTATATACAAGAAAAACAATTTTACGGTCAATTTTAAGTCACAATTGAATCCGCTTTCCAATTTGTTACATATTTGTGAATAATTCTAGAACAGAGCAAAATACAAGTAGTGCATATTAGTAGGAAAAGGGCGACTATACCATTTTTTTCATCATAAATAAATACAAGCACGATAAGATTCAAAATAGAAAGGCAAGCTAATTAGGAAAGCCCTTACGCCTTTTCCCCATCATCTAAGAGAAGTCCAAGAATCAAGTCCCTCAACGTCTCGTAGCATTCAATTATTGCAAAATACATGAAATCATCATTCTTAATTTTCTTGAAGAGATCAGCATCCTCCTCCTCCTTGAAGTCTTTAGCCATGTCCAATGCTATTGGAATCTAATGTCAGTAATAAGATAATGAGTCCGATGTGAGAAACACATTAAAAGCCCAGCAACTGCAAACTATACCCATTTTTACCTTACTAGCGAGCAAGAAATGAGGCCACTGGACCACCAATACATCACTTGACGAACATGGCACAAGAAGCAGATTTCTCTCCCTGGAAAAATCCGTTTAAATTACACTGTGACCCTAATCTAATCTAAGCTGTGACAACAACCTTCATTTTTCCGATGATTTTTCAATCATTTGAACTAAGCTGATTAAAGCATACTATCACTTCTCAGAGAAAACATTACCAACCTATGGCTTATCAAATTTTCATCTCTCATGGATAATATAAATTCATTCCACATCTGAGAAAACTTTGCGATGTTTCTTCTTTCCACTGTGTCATCCTGCCATAGCAATTAGAAATCAGACAATATAATAGTTCTGGTCAATTAGAAATAGTTATGGTCAATTACTCTTCAATTGCACTACCAATATAATATTTCTGACTTAGTAGCATCCACTTGTTAAACCAATCTAGCATGTCATAAACCTTCTTCAATTAACATAGGAACAAACTATGAAACTATAAAATAGCACATACTGGTATCATGTCATACAAAAAAGACTATTCGGCTGAGTTAAAATGAATCCGGAATAAAATTGTTACCCCTCCTTTAGATGAACTAAGTGAAATAAGAGGTATCAGTATAAGCAAAACCACGACAGCCAAATCCTATTAGAGAGATTACAAAAATGGTCCTAACAGAAAGTAATCTTTAATGACACATAACAATGATAGCGCCAAATTAGGGGGGAGGGAAGACATGCAGTACCCAGTGCAGATACTGGAAGAGTAATACGGAAAATGTAGCTCGCCAATGGTGTAATGTACTCTCACCATGTTCCTGCAATACCTATAAAACCCCAGATAGATTATATTAACTGCTCTAGTGCTAAAAAAACAGGTACTCCTGGCAAGTTATTAGTAAATTATAAAACATTAAGGAAAATAGACGAACCCATAAGACACAAAGTTCAAAATGAAGAACCAAAAGAAAAAATAGGGTAATCACTTCCTCAACAAACTACACAAGAATCATTAATTTGTACACGAAGGACAACGGAAGTTGAAGATAATGCAAGGCCATTGCTTATGACAATTGCGGTAGGACAAGAAGCCCAGCAGCATAATAAGCAAGCAAGCCAATGACAACAGCTGTCACAAAGACCTGCAATTAACATGCAATTAAAAGTTAGGTTTACCCAAAAAAAAGGAAGAAGAAAAAGAAGAAGCAATCTCTTTCTGATATCATGCACTTGATAGCAGCTTCCAGTCACCTGAGCAGAGCCCAAACCAAAAACATACTTCTTCATGGAACTTAGTCTTTCAACAGAGAGCTATAGTACAAGAATAAATTAAAGGTCACCTATCAGTCCTCATATAGCTGTAAGGTGGAGATCAAATGGTTTTTTCTAAGTCCAAATTGAAAATTTATCAGCTCTACCTCAAGGCCAATATTAAATAGCAAGAAAACAACTCGAATTCAGCAATAGTCTTAGTTCCATGTACATTGCGAATAATAGAGAGATCAAAAGGTCCAATTAAAATTCCAGCAGCCAAATATCCAAGAACAGGACTGCCTACAATTGCAACACAAAGAAAATAACTTATATCATGGTATATACAAAATTTAAAGACACACAGAGATACTTCGACACAAATGTATACCACCAAAATAGCACAAATGGGACCAAAACAATAACAAATTGCCTGCTGAAATATGCTCCACCTTTTTTATGAATACTAGATAATATGCACCAGCAATGCAGAAACTGTAATCGGAACCAAGTTTTACATATGAATCAACTGGTTATATGAAGATTGAGCTACTTGCAGCCTGAGGAAACCCTTTTCCTTTCCAATAAACCCTCAAGTTTTTAGGGGCAAACACACTCAAGTTCCACTTACCTCCAGGTATTTTTTGGAAAATAGGCACAAATATGACACTTGCAAGCAGTAACCACAACATGTCTAATAGGGGCGAAGGTCGACCTTCTAACGCCTAGGCGGCCGCCTAGGCCAATTTTTAGAACAGTGAAACTAAATCAGATTTTAGACAAATATGTCTTACACTGAAATTCGTATTTCAGGTCCTGAAATGTGGAGATGAAACTAAAAAGAGTTTTTTCATTCTCCCAACCATCACATTAAAGATTCATATATAAATATATCAAACAATCAAGAAGCTCAAAAGACGAATACGAGTTTTGGTTGTACCTTCATCATTGGCCTCCTTCCTACACATCCGCTAACTCATTATTTAATAAATCAAATTGTATTTAGAAATAGAATGTATAGAAAAACCGAGATACAAACCTTACAGAGTGTGGAAAACAAGTAAAGCATCACATTGTTCAACAATCATAGACTCGGAGCAGGACCTCTGAAAGAGATTAGCAATTTTACGGCGGAAGATAGGTATAAATTAAAAGTAAGCAAATTGAGATCCTGTAAGTGAACTTTCTCAGAAGACGAAGATAAAGATACTCCAAATTTTGATCCTTACAATCCCCTGTATGATTTTGTATCAGACTTCGGGAATCAAACAATTGAGTTTATAAGTTGTTCTCCCAACTACACAAAATCTCATTTTTAGTACTACGGATATACCTTGTGATATTTGCTCCATCGTCTAGATCCACAGCCTTCTTAAGAATGGCCTCCAAACCCTATCACAAAAGGGTTTTAGCCCAAACAACAGGTATCTCAAAAAGTGAACCTTGCAGAATCTAAGAGATGGCAGTAATGCGTATGATAAAAGAGTGCAAGACACAATTGAAAATCGCTAGAACATATAGGCACTACAAATACCTTTCAAGATAACTTGAAAATTGTCTTGCTGTTCTATCACAGATTACTTAAGTTCTATTCTATTCCTTATTCAACTCAACTTAATTCATAAATGCAATGCATCGATAAGGTGGCAATACCCATATCTCGATCCGACTTGAACTTCATAGTAATCAGCAGATGCATTTACGCAAAACCCATCTCTTAAGAACACTTAACACATATGGACATTTAACTTGTCGAAAGACAAGTTTCAGTTTACCAATCCACTCATTTATCTTTCTACATTTCCAATGTTATGTATTTCAGGCAATTCCATTCAGTAAGCAAATTCAATCATTCTCCCCCATGCATTTTCAGTTCCGTAGTATAATTATTTACGAAAAAGCAGTCAACGAAAACAAGAACTTACTAGGAGTTGAGTTCTATAAGGATATACCTGACAAAGATTAACGTCGGAAGCCCAAGTAACCCTTTTTGATTTCTGCGATCCTCCCATTTTAACAAATCAATTAAACTTTGATTCGATTCCAATATATATATAGGTGTATGTATGTATATATATTGAATATTCGACCGGTTTCAAGCAATCAAATCGCCGACGTACAGCAACGCGAAAATGTCTACATAGGAAAAACCTAATTGCCGTGTAAATGGAAGTATCAACGTACCTTCATATCCGTGCCACCAGCAAGATTCTGAAATCCTTCCTCCTCGTGGGCGTGACCGAGTTCAAAGACAAATGAAGATACGTGCGGAAATTAGAGGCCTACCGAAGAAGAAACGATTCTTGATATGGACCGATTTTTTCAGAGGTAATGGAGCGGAGATAGAGATGAGAGATTTGAGAGGTAATGGAGATGGAGGCAGCAGATAGGTTTTGATACACGATTAAGAGCGGTGAAATGGAAAAGAAAATTATGTTTAGCGTCACAAAATATGATTATAAAATTAATAAGACATTAAAGTGTCATTATAGGTACATATAGCAATACTTGTTTAAAAGTGTCATAAAAAAAGTGTCACTATAAGGGTATTTTTCTAGTAGTGTCCTCATGTGGCTTTGAGACAGTTGAATGGAGCTGAAGATCCCGACTCTCCCCAAACCATCGAGAAGAGCGAGCAACTGCATGTTCTTGACCAACAAACGGTTTTCCTACAGGACGTCGTTAATGCCCTGCATGCTGTCGAAAAAGAAATTGATTGGTTGCATCAATCCGCCGTTGAAGAAATGAACGGTATGAGGCACGAAGTTTCCAAAGTGGAAGAAGCCTTCCGTATCTTGCCCACCATCTTCAAACAGGCCCTTAACCAATTGCAACAGCGACAGAAGCAGATCTTGAAGTAAGAACAGGAAAAGCTTCATATTTCTGAGGCCAAGACAGCATCTGCTCTTATTGAATCCGGTTCCCAGCTTCGAGCACATGACAAAAAGATTCAAGATATGTTTCAGGTGCTCAACTCCCTAGTTAATAAAATGTTAAGTTTTGAGACCAAACAGGACGTTGCTATGCAAATCTTGGAACGCTTGGATGAAAAGGTCTCTTACCTTGATGAGGCCAAAAAGGGGGAAGAGGCCAGAGAAGCTGCGAGGAGAACAAGGCTCGAGCAAGAAAAGGAGATGGTAGCTGCATTTGGAGATAGCATTACTGCTGAAATTTCTCGATTATCATCTCCTACTCACAATATTAGGATACAGGGAGATCGTCCGAAATTTCACGACCCTAGATTTTCGTGGAAGAACCTCATGCAGAAGCCGCAAATAATAAACCTCACGGCCAACCAACAGCCAACAGCCGACGAGATAAAAGAATTGGAGGAAGAATGAACTGTTAAGATACTTTGTAGTTCTTATTAGGGAATCCTCCATATTCAACAGTTGCAAGACGGTGCAGGAAGCTGTCGAGGAATTCAAAAAGAGGTTGGACGAAGGAACACTCCCCCTACAGCAAAAGATGAAATCCAAGCATAGGCAAGGAGATCTGGTTACCCACCCGGAAGATGGGATCCTTGTGTTCGATAAATCTTATGAAGGTCAAGCCATCTACTTAAATCGAAACAGAGATGTATTACAAAATTGGTAGAGAGAACCAAGAACGATCTAAAAAGGCCTTGGAGGCACTCTGACTACAGGAGTTAGCTTAAATATTTCTTCCTGTAATTTTATTTTAAAACAGCAAATCTTGTAATCCTTGCTCAAATATCAATAAAATATTTTTCTGTCTTGAAAGATTACAACTCGTAATCTACTGTGTTCATGTATGATTACAAAATTCAAGTCATTTGCTGAAGTCATACAAGTATGAAAACTTGTTAAACATATAAAGCTGTAAGAACTTGTCTGCGAACAGTTCATAGATTAAGTTGTATGTGTCTAGATTACGCTGTAAGATTGTGCCTGCGTGCCAATCATAAGTCTAAAATGTAGTACTCTTTACATTTAAAGTTGAACTCGCCTGCGAGCAATTAATAGTATTAGACTAATTGCTGAAGGCCAGAACATTCGACAGAAGACCAAGAAGACTGCCCTCCTGAAAGATGTTTCAAAGGTTCCAAGGTTTTGGCATCATCAAGAATGTTTGAAAAACATCAAAAAGGACTTAAGGAGAATTGTCAATTATCAAAAAGAGGGAAATCGTTGGGATAAAACAATCCTGTATCGAAGTTTTGATAAAGTGCCAACATACAGCAAAGCAGCTGTCTCGAAAGATGATCGAAGTTGTTGGAATAATCAATCCTGTATCGAAGTCTTCTCATAATGCCAACATACAGTGAAAGTATAAAGATCCATCATACAGCAAAGAGACTCATCTGTCTATATGACGCTAAGTATTGAAGCTGTCCCGAAATGATTATACAGCACCCTTCCATACAGTATCAGTCTAACATAGCCTACAGCAATATGTTGGACACAGCATCCAGGCTATAAGTATTGAGATCTTCAATACTTATCCAAACAGGACTTAAAACCGTTGTAATGGAATCTGCCTTATTTGCTAAAGTCAAGTCTCGTTTGAAAAGAAGTATTTAAATACTGAAAGGATAAAGTATTTAAATATTAAGCCGACAGAGATCTTCAAACAAGGAGCAAAAACCGGATCGTACTTTATTCAAATAAATCATCTCGTTGGAAGGGACTTTTGCTCAACGGATCTTTCTCAACGGATCTATTTCAAAGGCTATATATACCCCGCAGTTTGAAGATCAGACACACACGAATGAATACACGAGCATATACAAATATTTATAAGATAAAGATCTGAAAACTGAGATATACTGAGTTTCATCGAGATCCTCTAACGAACAGTATATCAAGAGCAGTAATATTACTTCAGGCATTCAGTCTATCCTAAGAGAAGAAATATACAAGTGCTCATTCCTGAACAACACATCATCATCTCAAGCTCAAGAAAATCAAGCAGTTGTTCAAGCAACGTTCTTACATTGAAGAAAACCATCAGCCCTGTGTGGACTGAGAAAGCCTTGATTTTCCTGAACTGTGTTTGACGGATCTGCATTGTAGAGATGAAGCTTCAGAACTGTGTGTGAAGAAGCCTGTCAAATGTTAGCCTTAACCAATCTGTGTGGATGGTTGAAAGCTACGATCTTTGTATCAATCTGTGTGAACGATACATTAATAGGTTTGATTATAAATACGTAGTTGTGTACGCAGTATTTATAATAAATATTTTCACTCTTGTGTGGAGGACCAGTGGACGTAGAGGGGTTTACCTCGAACCACTTTAATTACTGTGTTATTTACCTTCTGCATTTACTGTTTTAATAACTCTGATTATTTTAAGTATACACTTCATACATAATTGATGTATTTACAGCAACTTACTATTACAAGACTTCCGGTAGGCACTCTAACTTGAAAATCGTACAGCTTGTTGCTTAAACACATTCCAAGCTGTATTATGAATACTTAGTGGCCAATATTGCGTTTTTATTTTTTACGTTTTTAGGTATGCAATACTATCTCAAATCATAGATCATGAAAAAAATAATTAATTTAATATTTTTTTATCTAAAAAGTACAATACATGAATGAATTATTATATTTTTAATGAGGATAATATATTTGTATTAGCTCCAATTTTCAATTTTATTTCCCATATTTTTTTTCTTTTTTTTTATATATGATATAATCTCTGCCTAGTTCTTACACCAAAAATGATCTCACTGAAAAACTCAATATATATATATATAATGGATCAAATGAGAATGACTAATTGAGTAAGTCGTCCTTACATATAATGCATTGACATTTTGATGCATAAAATGCATATATCTTATGTATGCACTAATCTGCACCATAGATCATACGAAAATAATGGTTTGATACATAAAATGCATATATCTTATGTATGCACTAATCTGCACCATAGATCATACGAAAATAATGGTGCAGATTTTTTCTTATTTCTTACTCAAAAAGTCATTCTCATTTGACTCTCTCTCTCTCTCTCTCTCTCTCTCTCTCTCTATATATATATATATATATATAAATAATCAAATGAGAATGGTTCTTATCCTGCGAATTGCGAATATACATGAGTTTTATATTAATTATGCATGAAATATATGCATTTCGTGCATCAAAACTGCAAATGCATTAAAATATGCATTATATGCATCAAAATATCGATGCATTAAACTATTGCATTATATGCATCAAATTTTTATGAGAATAAATCTAAGTCATCCATTTATCAAGATCTATGGATGAAATTCATTCGTATTTCTTAACTTAAATTACATTCTCACCTGAACTCATCCCTATATATAACAAATCAATTTAATAATTTAGTAAACCACTTATGTGAGCAAGATTGTTCTTAATATTTGTATGGCTTAAATACACTTTGGTCCCCCAAGTATGACCAACTCACGACTGTGATCCTCCAATTTTTAATTTCACGAATTTGACCATCAAGTTTCTCAATTTATAAAATCAGGATCCCCACTAATTTGGTATTTCTGATCTGTCGCCACTTAATCTACGTGGATGTCATGTTGGCATGCCAAAGTGGCTTTTTATATTTTTTTATATTATGATTTAGTTAATATATTTATATAATATAATAATTAAGAAATAAAAAAAATATTAATATAAAAAGCCACTTTGGCATGCCAGCATGACGACTATGTAGATTAAGTGGCGGCAGATCAGACTTAATTTTGACTAAATTAGTGGAGGACTTCATTTTGCAAATTGTGAAACTTGGGAACAAGTTCGTGAAATTAAAACTTGGGGGTACTAAAATTGTGAGTTGATCATATTTGGAGGACCAAAAAAGTATTTAAACCTACATGTAATTAGCATCTAAAATTAATTTAATATCTTCTTTGCGTAAATCTGGAATATAACTCGATTATAAAAGTTATAATTAATTTTGTTATTAATACGCATCCCAAAATATGTAATTATATATCAACCGTTTAGAATTAAAATTTAAAAAGAATATATTGTTATCAATTAAAATAATTGAAGTATCAATTTCGATGATATATATTTGAAAAGATTTGATCAGACGATTTCTTTTTATTTTGGTGGGTAGAATATGTGGATTGGTTCAAACGAGAGAATCAATCTTTCAAATGAGAATATCCCATAATCGTTGATGGTTGAAATTTAACTGCCTGAGATTGGTTCCTGATAATATTTAGTTTTCTAAATTAATAATATGAATGATATTAATTTTGTTTCCTAGATTAATATATTAAGGATTAATCTTGATAATTCATTATTGTTCATCAACGATTGTGATTTGGACATAAGTTCTCATTTTAAGTATCGATTCATATTTGAATCTCTCTCTCTCTTAGTTATTAACATCAACTCCGAATAATATATAGAAGGTAGTATATTGAAGTTATTAAGGAATGACAATTTTTAATAAATTTAGTATGAGATACTTGTAAAATTCTACCAGAGATTTTAAATATGCGAATAATTTTAAAGAAAGATAAACTTTTATAATTTGATAAACTTTCGCCTTTGATTTAGTCATCATCTTCAAGAGATTGACTTTTATACGAATACAATTTATGAGTTTTAACTTGGGCTTCACATGGCTGGCAAATCACTATTTTGACGAATAATATTTATTCATTAGTATTTAAAAAATTATATTTTACTTAAATTTTAACACAAATAATAAAATTAAAAATAGAAAAAAATAACAAAGTGTTAAAGTAATAATACCCAATGTGTGCCTAAGTCTGTTAGTTTACGGGCTTTCCTAGTTAGGGTATAGTTAGTGATGTAACCGAGTTGATCGGCCACCAAGAACCGGGTTAATCTCAGGAGTTTAGCTAAGAAAACCCGAATGTATGAAGTACTGCCTTTTTCTCTCTCTAAAAGATGTTGTAATCTCAGAATTATGCTTAGTCTCAAGGAAAGTCCCCCTCCTCCTTTTATTGAAGGGAGAGGCGCCTATTCTCTAAGATCTTCCCTGATTTTTAGGGAAGATCCCGGATATCCAGGGATTCAGGATGCGATTTCCCATCCCTGGATTTCCGGGATTGAAGAGTATGGGCTCTCAGTCCCCGAATCTTAGGGATTCTGTCAGGTGAGTCAAGATCTCCTTTCCCGAGAGTTCGACCTTCGTGATCCCGGAGAGACCTTAGGTCGGCTCATATTATAAAGGATCATTTAGGTCGGGACATCTTTATCCAAATCCGTAGGCCGGAGAGACTTTCGAGGTCGGACCTCTTTTAGCAGAGGTCACAGGTCAGCGGGACCTCCGAGGTCGGCACCCTCTTATCTGAGGTTATAGATCGGAGGACTCTGAGGTCGGCATCCTCTTGTCTGAGAACCTAGGTTGGACTTTATTACTCTAAGAAAACCCTTGTTTACTAAAAGGTCGGTACGCCGGATTATATTGGTCCTTTCTTAAACCGGGTTTTCAGGGAGCGGACATTCGTCGTCCTATCAACCAGTCCCCCCTACTCTAGTCGAGCTGTATGTAACACCCCCAGATTTAACCGGAAATATTACAGCGCCGTGGGCCCCGAGATGGAACCCGCAAGGCTAAAAGAATTTTTTACAAATATTTACAAATGCTCAAGAGGCCAACGACGGTACTATCTCAAAAAATTCACAAAGACTTATAAGATCCATTTATCAAAAACCGTCGTAAAAACTCATTTGAAATCACAAGGCCAAACGGCCAACACTCAAAAGTTTAGAAAACGATTTCCAAAGTAATCTCAGTTACCAGATACCGAAAGAGCACTTCAAAATACTCACGCAGCGGAAAAAGACCAACCATAAAGATACTCTAGCAGCGGAATACAAGAACCAATCAAGAAACTCAAAGCACAAAACACATCCTAGCCAGTATCCTCCGGGAAGCTCATCTCTTCACGACCGCTACAAGCTCGATACTCCAAGAACCTAAAAAGAAATCCCACGACGGGGTCAGCCATAATATCCAACAATGATAACCATCACATCACATTAATAATTACATACCAATGAGAATACAACATAAGAATACGACCAACGTAATCTTACCGCCATAACATTACTTACTCAAGTAATTCTCATGAGAATAATCATTATCACAGTTCGCATCTCGGACTCGATTAACCAATAAACTCGAACATAATATCTGTATTGTACCTCAAACAATACTCAAGATTCTCAAACTATCATCATCAACTCACGATACGGAAATATACCATTTCTGACCAATACGATCCATCGAATAACATCATCAAATCCCAAGACGATAACCGATTGTCCATCAAAGACAAATACCAAGGAAATACGGAACATACCTCGAGATATGATGTGCCACGACAATCATATCAGTCTAATCCGAGATCAGATCAATGCAATACGGACACGGTCCTAACACAAGACCTACAAATGCATACTCATATGACCACGTCAATATGCTCACAACAATAACAATGATGTATACTCAATGGAAATCCGGCGATCCAGCGCCCTCGGCATAGATCCCCTTGATGATCCTATCAGATTATCATAAGATGGATAACCAACAATACACATGTGAATAACAACACATGATAAAGTCAATGATGCAAATTCACAAGATTTCATCAACACAATACTGGTAATCCAACGATCCAGCGCCCTCAGCATAGATCCCCATGATGATCCCGTCGAACCAACGCATGGTGGAAAACCTGTCCAACGATCCAGCGCCCTCAGCATAGATCCCCATGATGATCCCGTCGAACCAACGCATGGTGGACATTCGATCCAGCGCCTTCAGCATAGATCCTCATAATCCCATCGGATTATTTACACAACATAAACAACACAATATGCATACACATATGCAAATCAACACATTCATCAACATGAACAACATAACATGCACGACAACATGACAATTTACTAGGACGACTCCATGTTCAACAGCATGAAAGAAAATGTAAGAGACCAAAATAAATAACACTAAACCATAATCAATATGGAATACTTGCCCCGAGTCCTTCGCGAGCAACCTAGATGTCCAATCATCATCGACGATTATCCACAACGCTCGACGATCCAAACATGTCATGAACCACAAATACTCGAATCCTCATCTTTATCACGATATATCCTCGATACCCAAATATACCAATAACCGAAATAAATCATGTACATTATGATTTAACTCCCAGAATCGGAAGAACGATATCCAATCCAAATACCCAGAGTTCACAATAATAATCATCGTTATACGCATTATAAACGAAATGAAACTGAAATCATTCATTAAACATTATAACTGAGCAAGTAATAACTTGCCTCGATACCGATACCATGAAGCTGCTACCGAACACATTGCCTTTGTCTACGAGCTCCTCAACCCCGATCAAAAGCAATACAATGGACATACTCGAACACGACCGCAACATTCGGTTATAATCACCGATCAATAATCTCAACCTATCGAAGTAATCAAATAACACATATCCGATAACAATCAACAACCGACAAAACTAACCAATCGAACTCAACGGTTCAACAAAAACCTCGAATAAACGCAGTCAGAACAAACCAAATCAAACCATCACAAATTCATAATCAAAACACGAAAATACTGCACTGACTACCTATTTAGTGCACGTTAAACGCATAACGTAGCGTGCGCTAAATTGCTCCCGTTAGCATGCGCTAGCTAGTAAGCTTAGCGTGCGCTAGTGCTGTGCAGTGGCATGCATTCCAGGCATCGTTTTAACACTTCCATCATATCAATGATCAACTCATCTCGATATTAAGGATTTCATAACATATTCGATTCCAACTTTTATCTTTAAACACGAATCAACAAAATTCCTTCTCATTCATATTTGGTAACTTCATAGAACAATTTACCGGTTATTATCATGAATAATCATATTCCAAAGTCATCCGTAACCTTTCCAATTTCTAGTTATTATTCATAATAATCATGACATATATAATTCAATAGTTCTTCAAGAACACGAATTATCCGAGTTCACGTTCATGATCCATAAAATGACAAAATCTGATGTGTTCTAACATCTAAAAATCCTTATTCATCATGTTCTTCGATATACAATTCATATAACTTCAAGAATCACAATAGCACCACCATAATCGTCACCATACGAAGTAACCAACGACAAAACATCAAAAATCCGAATTGAAGAAGGGAATTACATCAACATATCTCTTTAATTCCATCCAAAACCATACGAAACATATCAATACTCATATATTGATAACACACTAACTTAGTACGGTAAACCAACTCGTTATCATGCTCATCAACTCGAATATATGATAATCATTAACTTAAGAACATCAATAATCAATCCAAACGAAATCCAAAGAGTGATTACCTTTTTGAAGGAATGGATTGATTTCCAAGGTTGAAACCAATTCCAAGAATCACCAATGATTTCAAGAACAAAGCTTTAATCCATGATTTCCATCTTTAATCTTGTTAAAGAGGATCATCCCTCAGTGTTTGGGACCTCAAACTTCTCTCTAAAAACTCTCTCTCTCTCGGTTGCAAGGAAGGAATGGACGAAATGCTTCATAACACCTTTCTTTCCCTTTTTATAAAGTATATTACTAGCGTGCGCTAAACCTTATGTTTAGCGTGCGCAACAGCCTTAGCGTGCGCTAACTGACTTTGTTAGCGTGCGATATCGTAGTCCAGAGGCTACTGTCTGGGTTTGTACATGTGCTTGCGTACGTAATGCCCATGCATTAGCGTACGTAACTTACACTGTCTAGCGTACGCAAGTCCTTACATTTAGCGTGCGCTAATACCAGTTGACTTGCTACAATCTACACCTACCACGAAGATGCTCGTGACCCCACATGCCGAAAGCAACCAATAAAGCCAAGATTTCCTGTTGACCGATATACAGTTAGCGTGTGCTAATCAACATGCATTAGCGTGCGCTAACACTACATTACAACATCCGTTGACTTATCAGAACGTGCGCCGAAAGTGGCCTGGTCCACGCGTAGATTCCTTCCGATAGGACTGCATTAGCGTGCGTTATCTTATATCCGTAGCATGCGCTAAACCTGCACGATAGCGTGTGCTACTCATGATTATTAGCGTGCGCTAATAATGTTACACTTAGCCAATTTCAGCTATTCTTGTCCAACGTCTCGACATACCAAAAACGAACATAAGACACACTGAACACAAACACTGAATCCAATAATATTCTTAAATACAATTGTCGACCAAATACAACAATTATACCAATACTGACATCTCAGTCCTTCATTATTTTATCCATACTGTACAGATTCCACACTGTACAACATAACTCGGGTAAAATAATATTAAACATCAGTAATAGAAATTCCGGATATTACATTCTACACCACTTAAAATAAGTTTCGTCCTCTAAACTTGCAATCCGTCATAAAACAAACAAACATACCGTTCAACCCAAAATATCCCAAAACCATCACGATAATGATCAATCATCATCACTATAGAATAACCACAACAGCATACTTACCAATGCGCAAAGTCAAGGATTTCCTGAGATACTAGCTAGTGACCTCACTGTAAAGTCTCAATACACTTTACAATCACAATTCCTTGAGTCTCAACAAAATATATCATCTTCGGAAGAAGCAATCCGCCCGAATCAAATTCTGTCTGCCTGATTACATAATCAGGTTTCAATTCCGATAAGACGAATAATATACAATACATATGCGAAACAACTGCCCAAAACAATGATACGAATCCCGAAACATTGACACAAAATCCGAACGCTCAGATGATCACCAACAATGATCAACAATCAACCAAATTTATCATCGACATGATAAATTCCAATATCACCAACCAGAGGTCAAAACACAATCGAGAATATCATCAACGTGATAAACTCCAACACGATCAACACAGAACCACATAAACAAATATACGAAAGAATAACATTCTCAAAATGACACACTAATGACATACAGTGTATCTCAATAAACATACCCGACTGGTGAGCATACCCCTCGGCGTACGAACAATCAATCACAACCCGTCGAACATATCCAAATTATACATGGAGTGGAAACGACCAATCGATACTCAAAACAACCAGCATGAGGTCAACAACCCCAAATCTGCACTTACAAAGAAATCATTCGAAGATCACTATGGTAAATTCGAGCTACTACCATACCAAAGTTCGGATCTCTATTCACCGTACCATAGGAATGTTATAACCAGTTCGTGAGTCACACTCGCAACTTCACTATGTTATGTACTATGCACCAAATGCGTATGTATATCCATCATACTTTCAAACCCAGTTTGCGATAACTGGTACACCAGAGGTGCGTCCTTCCCGGTCCTCTCGTACTAGGTAAAGATCCTCTCAATGCAAATCATACAGCCTCGTCAAGAAGACAAATTTTCAAAAGTTCTTCCAAAATTTTCAAAACTCAAAACATAAATTTTGGTAAGACCACGAAATAAATTTTCAAAAATTAAATTGGCTCACTGGTGCCAAGTATTCGATAACAGTTTCCTTCGAATCCACACGATTTCGAAGTTTTAAAATGAAAACCATGCAAATGATTAACCACATTCATCCTCCTGTATGCCAACCCGGTTTGTCACCAATATCCACTGATATTCCATCGGAAAACCACACAATAGAGTTCCAAAATCTCGATATAAACTCCGACTAAAAACTCCTTTTTCACATATGACTCGCAACGTCGACCATTTTCCATCCTGGATCACCTCATATATGATATGACAAAACATTGAAACAAATCAACACAGCGAAAGACTTCCCGAGAAGTTCCATTTGAACAAGTAAAGCAAAGCCTCGAAAGGCGGAAATAACATAGGTAAACGATTGGTGAAGTGTTTTACAAATCTCGGGAGTTTTAGAAAACAAGAAAAAAAACTTTTGAAACATTAGGGTCTAAGCCCATATCTCGTCCCGCATTACAAGAAGTTTAAAAAGTAGAAAATACTTCTGGACCTCAAGTCCTCGGTTATAAAACTATTTCAAAATCGATTGGGTCTCGACCCAAAAATCATTTTCCGTAAAAAAAAATCCATAAAATATTCATTTTGAAAGACATCATTTTCAAATGCTCAAAAACAGTTCATATATCACAAAATGAACTAGCATGACTACATGTTCTTCTCAACAATCCACAGTCCTTCTCCCGATTTCACAACTCCGTTTCCAAAATCTAACTGACATAATGATTTCCAAAATCATAGTTTCTCAATTCATCAATCCTGTCCCAATTTTGTTACGTTATACTGTAACACATAATATTCTGCTGAATCTCAAAGCATATCAACTTAGAACGACAATAAATCTCAATGAAATTCAAAAATCCAAATACTTACAGATCGTGAAGCCGACGATTCCCCGTGATACTGGCACATGTCTCGACTATAGAAAATACTCGACACGGATATTTTCAAAACACACGTTTTGCCAAATTAGTTCGACTCAAGAACACAATACATCTCATTCCAGAGAATCTTGTTAACACCATTTTGGAAAAGTTTACAACAAACACAGTACCACACTGGTAAATCACATAACGTACAAGTCTGAGTGAATACAAAAACTCACGGCTCTAGTATTAGTCAATCGACAACTCGAATGATGCAACAAAACACGACCCAACTCGACCCAAATGCCTAGGTTTTCTCAACCTAAGCTCCGATACCATATTCTGTAACACCCCCAGATTTAACCGGAAATATTACAGCGTTGTGGGCCCCGAGATGGAACCCACAAGGCTAAAAGAATTTTTCACAAACATTTACAAATGCTCAAGAGGCCAATGATGGTACTATCTAAAAAAATTCACAAAGACTTATAAAATCCATTTATCAAAAACCGTCGTAAAAACTCATTTGAAATCACAAGGCCAAATGGCCAACACTCAAAAGTTTAGAAAACGATTTCCAAAGTAATCTCAGTTACCAGATACCGAAAGAGCACTTCAAAATACTCACGCAGCGGAAAAAGACCAACCATAAAGATACTCTAGCAGCGGAATACAAGAACCAATCAAGAAACTCAAAGCACAAAACACGTCCTAGCCAGTATCCTCCGGGAAGCTCATCTCTTCACGACCGCTACAAGCTCGATACTCCAAGAACCTAAAAATAAATCCCACGATGGGGTTAGCCATAATATCCAACAATGATAACCGTCACATCACATTAATAATTACATACCAATGAGAATACAACATAAGAATACGACCAACGTAATCTTACCGCCATAACATTACTTACTCAAGTAATTATCATCAGAATAATCATTATAACAGTTCGCATCTCGAACTCGATTAACCAATAAACTCGAACATAATATCTGGTGGAACCAATCCTGAGCTGACTCCGTTAGCGTAGATAGGAATGCTCTGCAACTAACGACATCCGAATATCGGTGTAGTGCGGCCATGTTTTCGAATCGGTATAAATGTCGGGTAGGATCTGAGAGTCCATCGTAGGTGAAGGTGACAGCCCTAAACCCATATGGGAGCTCGGCCTGCAGTATGCCTTCCGAGAACGGATGGCCTGGATGACTCTCCGTGTCCTTCCCCGCAACCCTCTGTCTCAACTCCTCCAGCTCGTCTTGCATACTGGATATTAAGGAATCCAGCGTTTTTTCCTGTCAAGATCGGTCCCATATTCTTGGATAACTCTCCCCATTCTCTTCATGCTGATCGATTTCCTCCGGCCCATCCGAAAGGATGGGTATTACTTTTCGTGGTATTCTTTGCTTTTCGACCTCCCGACTCTTCTAGATCGCATTGGCGATTATGTCGGTTAAGGCTTCCTTTGTCAGTGTGATTGTGCTGGGTGCAGCTTCTTCTACCAGGGTGACGGATGTTTTTTCCAGAGTCGATTCTCCACCCACAGCTGCTAGTTCCTCTTCTAAATTTTGGGGTATCAACTCCCCTATTTTCTTTTGGTTCATTTCTTCCGCCATTACTGACCTCACGTCTCAGCTCAAAGTGACTCGATGTCACAATTCCCACAGACGGCGCCACTTGATGTAACCGAGCTGATCGGCCACCAAGAACTGGGTTAATCTTAGGATTTTAGCTAAGAAAACCCGAATGTATGAAGTACTGCCTTTTTCTCTCTCTAAAATATGTTGTAATCTCAGAATTATGCTTACTCTAAAGGAAAGCCCCCCTCCTACTTTTATAGAAGGGAGATGCGCCTATTCTCTAAGATCTTCCCTGATTTTTAGGTAAGATCCCGGATATCCAGGGATTCAGGCTGCGATTTCCTATCCTTGGATTTCCGAGATTGAAGAGTATGGGCTCTCAGTCCCCGAATCTTAGGGATTGTGTCAGGTGAGTCAAGATCTCCTTTCCCGAGAGTTCGACCTTCGTGAGCCCGGAGAGACCTTAGGTCGGCTCATATTATAAAGGATCATTTAGGTCGGGACATCTTTATCCAAATCCGTAGGCCGGAGAGACCTTTGAGGTCGGACATCTTTTAGCAGAGGTCACAGGTCAGTGGGGCCTCCGAGGTCGGCACCCTCTTATCTGAGGTTATAGATCGGAGGACTCTGAGGTTGGCATCGTCTTGTCTGAGAACCTAGGTTGGATTTTATTACTCTAAGAAAACCCTTCTTTACTAAGAGGTCGGTACGCCGGCTTATATTGGTCCTTTTTTGAACCGGGTTTTCAGGGAGCGTACATTCGTCGTCTTATCAGTTAGGCATGCTTGTATGTATTTCTCCCTATTTAAAGGGATGTCATCAATGGAATAATACACAGTTTTGTCCTACTTTATTGTCTCAGTTATTTTGCCTTCAACATGTTATCAGCACGTAGTTCCCAACTGAGCAAGAACAATCTCTCCCGTTTTTTTTCTGCAAAAATTTCGAAAAATAAGGAAAAATCGTTTTTTCCCAAAAACCCTAGCCGCCACCTTTCTTCCCTGACTGATGGCCTGCATCTCCTTCCCCGATCGGTCATCGGAACGCGACCCTAAATCCATTCGGCCTTTTTTTTAAGAAAAAATGTCCATTGTGGATGGGGGGTTGAGGCGGGACCCACCAACCTGTGAGATAAAGAAAATATCGAGAGTACAAGCAATCAGTCCCGAATTACGACAAAAAATGGGCCATAATACGGATCCTAAATCTAAAGAATGAAGTGCCGACGGCCTGCTAAAGAAATACAAGGTGCACCACTAAAGGCGTGGGCTAATGTGCGGACCGAGAGGTAAAACATCACATCCGAATTATGACCAAAAGTGGGCCATAAACCGGATCCTAGAAACAAAAATGCCAGCAGCCCACTAGAAAATACAATGTGCACCACTAAGAAAGAGTGGGCTAATGTTCGGGCTCATAGCAATAAATCAAGCGGTAAAATATTACCTAAATCTAAAAGAAGGATAGCCAAGTTGGTCCATCCGTATAAGAGAGATGAGAAACGGAGGAGCAGTACCATATGTATAAGTCTGAATACCGAGGGACGACATGCCGAGCTCAGAGAGATAATCAACCGGTCTGTTGCCCTCCCGGAAAATGTGAGTGACTCTGTACTGAATGTCTCGGAGAATGTGTCGGATACGCATAAGGGTGTGACGAACTTGCCAAGAGCCCCGACGGCAAGATGAAAGCAGGGTCACCACAGCAGCAGTATCAAGCTCAATCCGAACATATCTCGATCTCTGGGAAGCCAAAATCAGTCCAACAGCATGCGCCTGGATCTCTGCATCAAAGCTCGAAGAGGCCTAAAAAGAGGAGTGGAAAGCAAGGAGTAGCTCTCCGTGATGATCTCTAATCAGACCCCCACCACCAGCAATCTGAGTATCTCTATCGAAGGAGCCATCTGTTTTCAGCTTGATCTAAGGGGTCTCGGGTCGAAGCCAAACCACCGGAATGGAGCGATGATTCTGGGCGGGAGATAGAGTAGCTCGCTGGAAACGGTCAGAGGCGAGCACCTCACCCAGAACTCTGAAGAAATAAGCCCCGCAGCAGCTAGTAAAGAAACATGGCGCTCCACCTGCACAATAACATGAGAAGCAAGAAGAGTAATCACCCTATGCTTTACACTATTCCTCTCCGTCCAGATGAACCAAAGGATCAGATAAGGAATAATGAAATCTGTGTGCCTAAAGTATATGCCATGTGAGAAAAAACTCAAGAGCTCAAAGATATTATCTGTATGGGTAAGGATAAATGAGTCCAAGCGCCAAAATGCTCCCACATGATACGAGTCACGTCAATCTCCAAGAAAAGGTGGGCAAGGGTCTCAGAATGGTAGGTATGGGTAGGGGTAAGGGAACAACATGAGTATCTGGAGGCCAAGGAAACGCCCCTCCTCTGTAAGACATCATCAGTCGGGATTCGTCGCAGTAGAAGTTGCCAAATGAACTCCGATATCGTAGGAGTGAGTAAGGTAGTCTAAATGGCCCCGAAAATAAGATTAGCTTGATCCCTCACCCTGATGTGAGACCAAGGTGATGACAATGAGAAGGCACCCGAAGATGTAAGATTCCAGCACATGCTATCCGAATCCTTCTCGGCAATGGGAGTCGCGAGAATATCCTATATGAACTGAGGCGTAAATCTTAGCTCCTCACCTACAATGGACTCGATTCTACCCTTGTCCCAACTCCCATCAACCCATAGATCATTAATCCTAAGGTGGGGTCTACCAGTAATCTGACAATAAGACGAAATAGACCTATCCCCAATCCAAGTGTCGTCCCCAAAACTGATCTCCCCCTGCCACTACCGAGAGTCCAAGAGATGAAATCCTGAGCCTCGATACCCACGCGGAGGAGACGGCGCCAAGGGGGGCTGGCATGAGCTTTAAGAGCAGTATGCATAGGCGTAGAAGGGCCAGTAGAGCAGTATTTATGGGGCATAAACTGCACCCACAAAGATGTGCCCGCGCGAAGATGCTACCAGAGATTATAACTAAAAGCTCTTGCCATATCCGAGAGACTCCGAATCCCGAGGCCCCCTTCGGAGACCGGGCGACAGATATGCCGCCAACGGACCCAATGCGTCTTTCTCTTAGAACTGACAGTACCCGAAAAATATCTCACCATAATCTGCTCGAGCTCCTAGATAACATATTGGGGCGAGTCCAACACCTGAAGAAGGTGCAGATGAATCGTGCAGAGAGTGCTCTTAATAAGAGCCAACCGACCCCCAAAAGCAAGGTGGCGATGGGACCAACCAAAGATCATATCCAACAGCCGTTGGTTCACCCCAACAAAGAGCTCTTTTCTCATAAAGCCTTTGTGAAGGGGTGCACAAAGATAGGTGATGGGGAGATCACCCTGGCGGAAGCCAGTAAGATCATGAACTCTCTGATGCCAACGAGGCGCATGATTCGGAGCGAGGATAAAAGTGCTCTTCTAGATGCTAACCATCTGCCCGGAGGCCATTGAATAGTGATCCAGGAGTCGCATAAGGTCAACGATCCCATCATCCACATCCCATGTGAATATAATGATGTCATCGACATAGGAGAGGTGCGAGACAGGGAAAGGCCGTCCGGTAGTTCTATACCTCATCAAAGTATGGTCACGAATAAATCGATCCAAGCAGCGCGATAAATAATCGGCGGCAAGCACGAAGAGCGATGGAGAAATAGGGTCGCCCTGATGGAAACCCCGACTCCGGGCTGCCGTTCACCAGAATGGAGAACGTGCAGCTCTCGACATAGTGACGGATGAACATAATCCATCTAGCCAGGAATCCCATCCTCACCAGGACCTCACGTAAAAAATATCAGTGAACCCTATCATACGCCTTAGCCATATCAAGCTTCAGCGCGAGGTTCGGAACACCATGAATGTCTGAGACGTGGAGGTCGTGAATCAGTTCCTGGGCCAAAAGAATATTATTCGTAATAACCCGCCCCTGAACGAATCCACTCTGGTTCGGAGAGATGACAAGGGGGAGGATAGAAGCGAGCCGAGCGTTAAGGATTTTCGTGATAATCTTATTGGTCACATTACACAGACTAATAGGCCGGTAATCTGACCAACCGCTCGAAACAGGCTCCTTCGGGATCAAGATGATCGTGGTCGCCATGAAAGCCGGAGGCATGGGATGACCATCAAAGAACTCTAGCACAGCCCCCTCCACATCGGAAGATACAATCTCCTAACAATGCTGAAAAAATAAAGACGAAAACCCGTCGGGCCCAAAAGTGCTGTGAGGATCAATATCTTCACCAACTCCGATCGAGAACCCTAATTGTCGCTCGCCTTCGTTCTCAGTCTACCTTCACCGATTCCAACAGCAACTACCCGCTACTTCAGTCAGCCCCACCCGCCGCGACTTGTCCCCGTACGGTCAAAACCCTTCCCCGCTCTATTTTTTCGACCTGAAATCACCAGTTGGACTTGTCCAGTCGCTCGCCTCTGACAATCCCGACCTATCCAGTCACCGTCTCTGACTCGTCTGCTGCAATTTTTCTGGCCCGCTTGTCCAGCCCGTCGTCCAGATCCGATCGGGTTCGACCCGAGCCGACCCGATTCGCGGCCAGACCCGACCGATTCTTCGACCAGACCCGACCCGATTCTTGACCAAGACCCGACCCGTTCTTGACCAGACCCGACCCGATTCGCGACCCGACCCGACACCTTTCAGCCTCCGTTTTCGATTCGTTTCTTACGCCTATTCACGAAGTAAAGTACACAATACGAACCCTACTATCCGCAATGTGCAATTTTAGATGTTTTTTTAAATATCTTTGATTTCATACTTATACCCGAATTTATTTATGCTTAATTAAACCAACTAAAAGCGTGATACATTAATAACTTTAATTAAATTAAGTGAATTGCTTTAAATAGCTCAGATTAAAATTAATTCACACGAACTAAACGTAGATTGCGCCATAAGATACCTCTTTGACTGCATATATCTGTGTATAGATATATTCATAGGGTTATGTGATTATATCTATAATTATACATATATTTTGCATACATATATAGATATGGCATGCAAATTAGGCTTCATCATTAGTATATTTTTAGAGGAATTATATCTACTGCCTATATTAACTCGAACCATGATAAAGTAATTTCATTGGTCACCCTCAATAGCATTGAAAGTAATTTATTGACCATATCTTGGTTCTGAAAAATAATAACCCTCCACATTATTGAAAATTTTATCATGGAAAGTACTCATGATATACTGTGAAAACTCATTTTTCTTTTTTTTTCTTGTCTCAAGATGGCTGATCCAACTCGTTCTGAATTTGACATCTTGGACTCATAAGGACTTGAGTACCATAGATGGGTTTCTGACATAGAGACCACTTTTGTCGCTAAGGACTATAGTGCTACTATCTTTGAAAAAGCAGGCGAAGTACCATCTAACAAAACCAGAGCTAGTGCATTAATGTTCCTTAGGCGACATATCGACCCCAGCCTAACATGGGAATATCTGCAGTTGAAATCCCCGAAAGAACTGTGGGATGCCCTTAAGGGCCGTTTTGAGAACATACACAATACCTTGCTCCTAGAGTTGACCATGCAGTGAAATGAAATCCGCTTGCTCGATTATAAATGGATCAACGATTTCAACAAAAATATGCTCCGCCGGAAGGCACACCTTAATTTCTGTGGAAAGGACATCACAAAAGATGATATGATCCAGAAAACCCTTTCCACCTTCCCTACTTCTGCCTTTATACTAGTGAACCATTATAGGCTGGAGTATGACAACAAACGCATCACCTTCAATAAGCTTACCAACCTACTACAAGTGTCTGAGAGGATAATGAAGTGCTAGTGAACAACAATGCCAGGCCTGCTGGGATAAAGAAAGTTCCCGAGGCTAACTATGGCAAAATGAAAGGTGAAAAGAACCCCAATGTACAGGGGACTGGTCATGGCAACCCTAAACCACAACGTGGAAAAAGGCATAGTGGTCGAGGACGTGGGGGTTCTTCCAATGTAATAAGAAGACTTGGTTCTCCCGGCTCTTCTAGCCAAGGAAACAAAGCACTTACCCCCCCATATCGCTCCCAAAGTCAGATTTGGCGATGAACCGTGCTATCGATGTGGAGATACTAGACATTGGTACAAGAACTGCCATGCAAGCAAGCAAGTCGCAGCACACTACAAGAAATATAAAGTCCAAAGAACGGGAAGCTCACTACATGGAGGAAGATGCTCTCGATGAGTCCCACAACGTTAATTTCACAGTCACCGATAATCGCAATGAGTCATACATGTCACAGTCATTAGAGGCACCCCTTTATGACTGAATGTCATCATTATGTTTACTTTCTCGTTTACATATGGCATTGTTACCTCATAATGATTTTATCGATGTTTTATTTTCAGTAATGGTGAGATGAAACTTTGTTTTTCTAGAACAAGATATTATTATTGCTTACGTTATATTCTTAGATTTATTTCGAAGAAACGAATATTGCTTGCGTGTTTATGGTTAGAATTTTTTTTCCTCTTTTTCATAGGAATGAATTGAGGAGAACTTGAATGTTTGGTTGACAGTGGGACCACCCACACCATTCTTAGGAATAGGCTTCTATTCACTGAATTAGTTGCATGTCAATCCTCGGTAACCACGATGACTGGGTCCTCCCAACTCATCTAAGGGCGAGGCAATGCCCGATTTTTATTGCCTAACAACACTCTTCTCCAAGTTACCGATGCTCTATACACACCTAGGGCCCCTCGAACCTTACTAAACTTTAAAGATATACGTAGCAATGGTTTTCATGTCGAAACCCACTGTGAGAATGGAATTGAGTTCCTTTATATTACATCTAATGAATGTGGACATAACATATTAGAAAAACTTAAGTGTCAAAGTAGTGGATTGTACACCACAACCATTAGGGTATTCGAATCATATGTTGTCACCATAAATGAAATTTGGGACAAAGACTCATATAGGCTTTGGCATGATAGACTAGGCCATCCTGGTCGAGATATGATGATCCGTATCCTAAAGAACTCGCACGGACATCCTTTCTTTCGAGTGAAAAAAGTGCAACAACTCAACACAAAGAACAGTATTGATGTTAATCATGATATGTCGTCTAAAGAAATAGAGACATATGCCCCTCCTAAGCAATTGACTATGTCAAAAGCACATCTCTCATTCTGCAAAGCCTGCTCTTTAGATAAAGTAGGAGTGAGACCTTCCTACGCTAAAGATATTAAAGCGAACATCCCATTCTTACAACATATACCAGGAGATATTTGTGGACCCATCCACCCAGAATGCAGACCATTTAGGTACTTTATGGTACTGGTGGATGCTTCGACACGCTGGTCACATGTCACACTCCTTTCCACTCGAAATGCTGCATTTGCAAAACTCCTAGCTCAGATCATTCGTCTAAGGACTCACCATCCTGATCACCCTATCAAGTCTATTCGACTCGATAATGCTGGAGAATTTACATCTAAAGTATTTGATGACTACTGCATGTCAATCGGAATCGATGTAGAGCATCCCGTTCAACATGTGCATACGCAAAATGGTCTCGCAAAGGCAACCATTAAAATAATCCAAATGGTAGCACAGGCATTAGTTTTGCACACCAATCTGCCTATTTCTGCTTGGGGATATGCAATCCTACATGTAGCCATACTTATTCATTTCAGACACACTGTTGGCCAACCATTCTATGCGTACCAGTTGGTAACTGGATATGAGCCGGATATCTCACATCTACGCATATTTGGTTGTGCAACATATGTGCCGATTGTGCCCCCATAATGCAATAAGATGGGTCCTCAGAGACGTTTAGGTATCTATGTTCGATATGAATCCCCAACAATCATCTGCTACTTAGAACCCTTGACAGGTGATCTCTTTACCGCGCGCTTTGCGGATTGTCACTTCAATGCGTCAGAATTCCCGTCGTTAAGGGGAAGGAGAAAAAGAAATTTCTCAAGGAATGACAGGAATTGTCCTGGTCCGTCCCTAAGATGTCTCATTATGATCCCGGTACCTCACTATGTGATCGTTAAGTACAACGAATCCTCGATCTTCAGAACATAGCAGATTCGATGCCTGATGCATTTAATGATATCGCCAAAGTGATAAGATCACACATTCCAGCTGCAAATATGCCTGTAAGGTTAGAAGTCCCCAATAAGGGGCATATCACCAATGTACCAAGTGATGTAATCGCACACAGTGGAAGCGCGATCGAGGCCGTGGCTCCCAAAAGGAAAAGGGGGAGGCCACATGGTTCGATAGACACCTGAAGAAAAGGGTAGGTGAGGCACAAATCAACCCATTTATCATCAATACTGGGAATCCTTCCCACGAGATTATCTATGACTATAGCTATGTCCACGAATCATTACTGGAGGATGCCCCAAAGATCGATTCGACATTAGAGAACAAAGAGATCTCGATCAACTATGAAAGTGCGTCTGATTTGATGGAACGATTGACCACTCATATTGATGATGTGTTTGCATACACAGTTGCTCAAGAAATCATAGAGCACGATGATATCGAACCACGCTCTGTTGAAAAATGTCAACGAAGAGCCGATTGGCCTAAATGGAAAGAAGCTATCCAGGCAGAGCTTGACTCTCTGACAAAACGCCAGGTATTTGGCCCAGTAGTGCTAACTCTGCCAAGTGTAAAGCCTGTTGGACACAAATTGTAATATCCGGAAATTCTACTACTGTTGTTTGATATTATTTTATCCGAGTTATATTGTACAGCGTGGAATCTGTACAGTAGGGATAAAATAAATAAAGGACTGAGATATCTGTATTGGTATAATTGTCATATTTGGTTGAAAATTACATTTAAGAAGTATATGTATTCAGTATGCCGTATGTTCGTATTCTGTATGTTGAGACGTTGGACGAGAAGAGTTGGAAATGGCTAAGTATAGCCTGACTAGCGCGCGCTAATGGTCAAGTATAGCGCACGCTATCGTTCATGGTTAGCGCACGCTAGAGGCAGAATGTAGCGCACGCTAATGCGATCGGATCGAAGGAATCTACGCGTAGACCGTGCCACTTTCGCGCACGTTCGATAAGACAACGGATGTTGTAATGTAGTGTTAGCGCACGCTAATGCATGTTGATTAGCGCACGCTAACTATATATCGGTCAACAGGAATCTTGGCTTTATTAGTCGATTTCGGCTTGTGGGGTCGCGAGCATCTTCGTGGTAGGTGTGACGTAGCAAGTCAATCGGTTTTAGCGCACGCTAAGGTAAATGACTTGCGACGCTAAGCAGATGATTTACGTGCGTTAATGCATAGGCATTATGTACGTAAGTTAGTTCTGAAGCAAGACAGTAGCCTCTCGGCCTCGATAGCGCCGCTAACAAAGTCGATTAAGCGCCGCACGCTAAGGCGGTAGCGCACGCTAAACATGAGATGTTAGCGCACGCTAATAATGAATATTATAAAAAGGGACAGAAGGGTGTTATTAAACATTTCGTCATTCTTCCTTCTTTCAGCCGAGAGAGAGAGAGTTGGGATATATTTGAGGTCCAATACACTGGATTAAGGTGAAGTTAATCATCCATAACAACGTTTGAAGCTTGAAATCATGGGTGATTCTTGGAAATGGATTCAACCTTGGAAATCAATCCATTCCTTCAAAAAGGTAATTACTCTTCACTTTGAGATTTCGTTTTGGATTGTATATGATGTTCTTGAGGTGATGATTATCATATAAACAAGTTCATAAGTACGATTATGAGTTGGATTACCGGATTATGATAATGTTATTGTTGATATGAAGATATTGATATGAATTGGATGGTTTCGAATGTGTTGTTATCTTCAAAGGGATATGTTGGATAATGTCTTCCTTCAATTCGGATCTGTGATGTTGTTATTGTTGGTTCCTTCATATGATTGTGAAACATGGCATGATTATGAGTTCTTGGTGTTTAGGTTGTTGATATTAAGAGAGATGAAATATGAATATATGACTTGAATTAAAAGTCGGATGATTACCTATATGTTAAAGGATATTGGATTTCGTTGATTGATAGCTATGAACATGATTCAGAATCACTTAGAGTTTTTGATAATCGTCAGATGTTGATCGGTATCCGAAATGCATGTAACTGCACGTTATTAACGCACGCTAAACCTACCGCTAGCGCACGCTATCGGGAACAATCGAGCGTACGCTACGGTTAAAGATTAACGTGCGCTAAGTCAACAGCAGGTAATATATTCTGTTTGGTTATGAATTCGTGATCGTTTTAGTTGGTTTGATCAGACTTGTGGTTAACTGAGATATTGTTGAGCCGTTGGGTTTGTGAATTGGTTTTGGCGGTTGTTGATTATTATCGGATTGTTGGTTAATCGATTATTGTTATAGGTCAAGTTTATCGATCGGTGTTTATAACCGGATATTGCGGTCGTGTTCGAGTATGTCCATTGTATTGCTCTTGATCGGTTTGAGGAACTCGTAGACAAAGGCAACGTGTTCGGCGGCAGACTTCGTGGTATCGGTATCGAGGCAAGTTATTACTTGCTCGATTATAATATTTAATGAATGGTTTTGATTTCATTTCGTTTATAATGCATATAGCGATGATTATTATTATTGTGAACTCGGGTATTTGGATCGCGAGCATTGAGGATAATCTTCGGTGATGATTGGACATCGAGGTTGCTCTTGAGGGACTCGGGGCAAGTATTCCATATTGATTATGGTTTAATGTTATTTATTTTGGCCTCGTACATTTTCTTTCATGTTGTTGAACATGAAGTCGTCTAGTAAATGTCATGTTGTTCATGTTGATGAACGTGTTGATTTGCATATGTGTATGCATATTGTGTTGATCATATTGTGTAAATAATCCGATGGGATTATGAGGATCTATCTTGAGGGCGCTGGATCGGATGTCCACCATGCGTTGGTTCGACGGGATCATCATGGGGATCTATCTTGAGGGCTGGATCGTTGGACGAGTTTTCCACCATGCGTTGGTTCGACGGGATCATCATGGGGATCTATCTTTGAGGCGCTGGATCGTTGGATTAACAGGATTGTGTTGATGGAATCTTGTGAATTCGCATCATTGATTTTATCATGTGTTGTTGTTCACATGTGTATTGTTAGTTATCCACCTTATGTTGATCTGATAGGATCAACAAAGGGATCTATGCTGAGGGAGATGGATCGTCGGATTTCCATTGAGTATACATGATTGTTATTGTTGTGATCATATTGACGTGGTCATATGAGTATGCATTTGAAGATCTTGTGTTAGGACCTTGTCCGTATTGCATTGATCTGATCTCGGATTAGACTGGTATGATTGTCGTGGCACTTCATATCTCGAGGTATGTTCCGTATTTCCTTTGGTATTTGTCTTGATGGACGATCGGTTATCGTCTTGTGATTTGATGATGTTATTCGATGGATCGTATTGGTCAGAAATGGTATATTTCCGTATCGTGAGTTGGTTATGATAGTTTGAGAACCTTGAGTATTGTTTGAGGTACAGTACTTATATTATGTTCGAGTTTATTGGTAAATCGAGTACAGGATGTGAAATGTGATAATGGTTACTCTGATGAGAATCACTTGAGTAAGCAAAGTTATGGCGGTAAGATTACATTGGTCGTATTCTTATGTTGTATTCTCATTGGTATGTTATTATTAATGTGATGTGACGGTTATCATTGTTGGATATTATGGCTGACCCCGTCGTGGGATTTCTTTTAGGTTCTTGGAGTATCGAGCTTGTAGCGGTCGTGAAGAGATGAGCTTCCCGGAGGATACTGGCTAGGACATGTTGTGTGCATTGAGTTTCTTGATTGGTTCTTGTATTCCGCTGCTAGAGTATCTTTTTGGTTGGCCTTTTTCCGCTGCGTGAGTATTTTGAGATGCTCTTTTGGTATCTAGTAACTGAGGTTACTTTGGAAATCGTTTTCTAAACTTTTGAGTGTTGGCTGTTTGGCATTGCGATTTCAAATGAGTGTTTACGACAGTTTTTGATAAATGGATTTTATATGTCCTTGTGAATTTTTAAAGATAGTACCGTCGTTGGCCTCTTGGGCATTTGTAAATATTTGCGAAAATTTCTTTTAGCCTTGTGGGTTCCATCTCGGGGCCCACGGCGCTGTAATATTTCCGGTTAAATCTGGGGGTGTTACAGAATATGGTATCGGAGCTTAGGTTGAGAAAACCTAGGCAGTTGGGTCGAGTTGGGTCGTAATTCTGTCGCGTCATTTGAGTTGTCGATTGAAAAATATTAGAGCCGTGAGTTTTTGTTGTTCACTCGGGCTTGTGTGTTATGTGATTTACCAGTGTGGTACTGGGATTGTTGTAACTTTTCCAAATGATGTTAACGTGTTTCTTCGGATAGAGCCGTGTTGTGTTCTCGAGTTGAACTAAGTTTGTAAAATGTGTGTTTTGAAAATATCCGTGTCGAGTATTTTCTTGAGTCGAGACATGTGCCAGTATCACGGGGAATCGTCGGCTTCACGATCTGTAAGTATTTGGATTTTTGAATTGCATTGAGATTTATTGCCATTCTAAGTTGATATGTTTTGAGATTCGTAAAGATATTATGCGGTACAGTATAAGGTGACAGAGTTGGGACAGATTGATGATCTTGAGAAGTTATGATTTTGGAAATCGGTATGTCGATTAAGTTTTGGAGCAATTTGTGCATTTGGGAGAAATATTGTGGATTGTTCAGAGAACATGCAGTCATGTTAATTCATTTTGAGATATATGAATCTGTTTTGAGCATTTGAAAATGATACTTTTCAAAATGAATGTTTTACGGAGGTTTTACCGTAAATGATTTTTGGGCCGAGACCCAATAGATTTTTGAAATTGTTTTATAACTCAAGACTTGGGGCCCGAAAAAGAGTTTCCTACTTTTTAAACTTCTTGTGATGCGGAGCAGTGCAGTGAGACCACTAATATTTCAAAAGACTTTTCTGTTTTCTTAAAAAAAAAAACTCCCGAGACTTGTAAAATACTTTATCAATCATTTACCTATTTCGTTTTTGCCTGTCGCAGTTTTGATTTACTTGTTCAAATAAAACTTCTCGGGAAGTCTTTCGCTGTGTTGATTTGTTTCAATGTTTTGTCATATCATATTTGAGGTGATCCAGGATGGATTAAGAAGACGTTGCGAGTAGTATGTGGAGAGGACTTTTTATCAGGGTCTATATTTGAGATTTTGGAACTCTATCGTGTGGTTTTCCGATGGAATATCAGTGGATATTGGTGACGAGCCGAAGTGGTATATAGGAGTATGGATATAGTCGAGCATTTGCATACTTTTCATTTTAAAACGTCGAAATCGTGTGGATTCGAAGGAAACTGTTATCGAATACTTGGCACCATCGAGCCAAGTTAATTTTTCGAAAATTGATTTTGTGGTCTTACCAAAATTTATGTTTTTAGTTTTGAAATTTTTGAAAGAACTTTCGAAAATTTGTATTCTTGACAAGACTTTATGATTTCAAACTGGTTTTGAAAATGTGATTGATATACATACGTATTTAGTGCATAGTGCATATCATATTGATGGTACGATGGAAAAGAAATTCGAACTTCAGTATGTTAGTTTGATTATCCGGTGATGATCAGTTGAGTTATCGGATAGGAGAAATATGTTGCGTGTTGTAGATTCATGCACATAATATTATTTTGGAAACTTGGGATTTTGTGAAACCGGAACATATGTGCTATGTGATTCCATTGGTATGGTAGTAGCGCGATTTTACCTTAGTGATTCTGGAATGATTTCCTTGTAAGCATAGATTTGGGGATGGTGAACCCATACTGGTTGTTTTGGATATTGAGTGGTCGTTTCCACTCCGTGTATGATTGGGTATGTTCGTCAGTTTGTGATTGGTTGTTCATATGCCGAGGGGTATGTTCGCCAGTCGGATATGTTTACTGAGATTCACTGTATGTGATCGGTGTGTCGTTTTGAGAATTTTGCTTTTTCGTATATCTGTTTCTGTGGTTCTGTGTTGATCGTGTTGGAGCTTACCGTTTGAAGGTATTCTCGATTATCGTTGACCGTTCGTTGGTCATATGGGAGTTTATCATGTTGATGATATTCTCGATTGTGTTTTGACCTCTGGTTGGTCAGATTGGAATTTATCATGTCGATGATAAATTCGGTTGACTTATTGGTTGATCATTGTTGGTGATCATCTGAGCGTTCAGATTTTGTGTCGGTGTCTCGGGATTCGTGTCGTTTGGGGCAGTTGTTTCACAGATATATCGGATATTATTCAAATTGGAACTTGATTATGTAACCAGGCAGACAAGATTTGATTCGGGCAGATTGTTTGATCCGAAGATGATATATTTTGTTGAGACTCAGGGAATTGTGATCGTAAGCGTATTGAGACTGTACAGTGAGATCGCTGGCTAGTATCTCCGGAGATCGTCGACCTGCGTATTTGTAAGTATGCAGTTTTGGCTATTCAGAATAATGATGATTGATCAGTGTCGTGATGGCTTTGGGATATTTTGGGTTAAACGGTATGTTTGCTTGTTTTATAATGGATTGCAAGTTTCGAGGACGAAACTTATTTTAAGGGGTGTAGAATGTAATATCCGGAAATTCTACTACTGTTGTTTGATATTATTTTATCCGAGTTATATTGTACAGCGTGGAATCTGTACAGTAGGGATAAAATAAATAAAGGACTGAGACATCTGTATTGGTATAATTGTCATATTTGGTTGACAATTACATTTAAGAAGTATATGTATTCAGTATGCCGTATGTTCGTATTCTGTATGTTGAGACGTTGGACGAGAAGAGTTGGAAATGGCTAAGTATAGCCTGACTAGCGCGCGCTAATGGTCAAGTATAGCGCACGCTATCGTTCATGGTTAGCGCACGCTAGAGGCAGAATGTAGCGCACGCTAATGCAGTCAGATCAGAAGGAATCTACGCGTAGACCAGTCCACTTTCGGCGCACGTTCTGATAAGTCAATGGATGTTGTAATGTAGTGTTAGCGCACGCTAATGCATATTGATTAGCGCACGCTAACTATATATCGGTCAACAGGGAATCTTGGCTTTATTGGTCGATTTCGGCTTGTGGGGTCGCGAGCATCTTCGTGGTAGGTGTAGACTGTAGCAAGTCAACTGGTATTAGCGCACGCTAAGGTAAATGACTTGCGTACGCTAAGCAGGATGATTTACGTACGTTAATGCATAGGCATTACGTACGTAAGTTAGTTTACGAAGCAAGACAAGAGCCTATGGGCCTCGATAGCGCACGCTAACAAAGTCGATTAAGCGCACGCTAAAGGCGGTAGCGCCACGCTAAACATGAGATGTTAGCGCACGCTAATAATGAATATTATAAAAAGGGACAAGGGTGTTATTAAACATTTCGTCATTCTTCCTTCTTTCAAGTAGAGAGAGAGAGTTGTGATATATTTTAGGTTCAATACACTGGATTAAGGTGAAGTTAATCATCCATAACAACGTTTGAAGCTTGAAATCATGGGTGATTCTTGGAAATGGATTCAACCTTGAAATCAATCCATTCCTTCAAAAGGTAATTACTCTTCAATTTGAGATTTCGTTTTGGATTGTATATGATGTTCTTGAGTGATGATTATCATATAAACAAGTTCATAAGTACGATTATGAGTTGGATTACCGGATTATGATAATGTTATTGTTGATATGAAGATATTGATATGAATTGGATGGTTTCGAATGTGTTGTTATCTTCAAAGGGATATGTTGGATAATGTCTTCCTTCAATTCGGATCTGTGATGTTGTTATTGTTGGTTCCTTCATATGATTGTGAAACATGGCATGATTATGAGTTCTTGGTGTTTAGGTTGTTGATATTAAGAGAGATGAAATATGAATATATGACTTGAATTAAAAGTCGGATGATTACCTATATGTTAAAGGATATTGGATTTCGTTGATTGATAGCTATGAACATGATTCGAATCACTTAGAGTTTTTGATAATCGTCGGATGTTGATCGGTATCCGAAATGCATGTAATCGCACGTTATTAACGCACGCTAAACCTGCCGCTAGCGCACGCTATCGAGAACAATCGGCGTACGCTACGGTTAAAGATTAACGTGCGCTAAGTCAACGAGCGGTAATATATTGTTTCGGTTATGAATTCGTGATCGTTTTAGTTGGTTTGATCAGACTTGTGGTTAACTGAGATATTGTTGAGCCGTTGGGTTTGTGAATTGGTTTTGGCGGTTGTTGATTATTATCGGATTGTTGGTTAATCGATTATTGTTATAGGTCAAGTTTATCGATCGGTGTTTATAACCGGATATTGCGGTCGTGTTCGAGTATGTCCATTGTATTGCTCTTGATCGGGCCGAGGAACTCGTAGACAAAGGCAACGTGTTCGGCAGCCTTCGTGGTATCGGTATCGAGGCAAGTTATTACTTGCTCAATTATAATATTTAATGAATGGTTTCAGTTTCATTTCGTTTATAATGCATATAGCGATGATTATTATTATTGTGAACTCTGGGTATTTGGATCGCCGAGCATTGAGGATAATCTTCGGTGATGATTGGACATCGAGGTTGCTCTTGAGGGACTCGGGGCAAGTATTCCATATTGATTATGGTTTAATGTTATTTATTTTGGCCTCGTACATTTTCTTTCATGTTGTTGAACATGAAGTCGTCCTAGTAAATGTCATGTTGTTCATGTTGATGAACGTGTTGATTTGCATATGTGTATGCATATTGTGTTGATCATATTGTGTAAATAATCCGATGGGATTATGAGGATCTATCTTGAGGCGCCGGATCGGATGTCCACCATGCGTTGGTTCGACGGGATCATCATGGGGATCTATCTTTGAGGGCCCGGATCGTTGGGACGGAGTTTTCCACCATGCGTTGGTTCGACGGGATCATCATGGGGATCTATCTTTGAGAAGCTGGATCGTTGGATTACCGGATTGTGTTGATGGAATCTTGTGAATTCGCATCATTGATTTTATCATGTGTTGTTGTTCACATGTGTATTGTTAGTTATCCACCTTATGTTGATCCGATAGGATCAACAAAGGGATCTATCTTTGAGGAGATGGATCGTCGGATTTCCATTGAGTATACATGATTGTTATTGTTGTGATCATATTGACGTGGTCATATGAGTATGCATTTGAAGATCTTGTGTTAGGACCTTGTCCGTATTGCATTGATCTGATCTCGGATTAGACTGGTATGATTGTCATGGCACTTCATATCTCGAGGTATGTTCCGTATTTCCTTTGGTATTTGTCTTGATGGACGATCGGTTATCGTCTTGTGATTTGATGATGTTATTCGATGGATCGTATTGGTCAGAAATGGTATATTTCCGTATCGTGAGTTGGTTATGATAGTTTGAGAACCTTGAGTATTGTTTGAGGTACAGTACTTATATTATGTTCGAGTTTATTGGTAAATCGAGTATAGGATGTGAAATGTGATAATGGTTACTCTGATGAGAATCACTTGAGTAAGCAAAGTTATGGCGGTAAGATTACATTGGTCGTATTCTTATGTTGTATTCTCATTGGTATGTTATTATTAATGTGATGTGACGGTTATCATTGTTGGATATTATGGCTGACCCCGTCGTGGGATTTCTTTTTAGGTTCTTGGAGTATCGAGCTTGTAGCGGTCGTGAAGAGATGAGCTTCCTGAGGATCTTGGCTAGGACATGTTGTGTGCATTGAGTTTCTTGATTGGTTCTTGTATTCCGCTGCTAGAGTATCTTTTTGGTTGGCCTTTTTCCGCTGCGTGAGTATTTTGAGACGCTCTTTTGGTATCTAGTAACTGAGGTTACTTTGGAAATCGTTTTCTAAACTTTTGAGTGTTGGTTGTTTGGCATTGCGATTTCAAATGAGTTTTTACGACGGTTTTTGATAAATGGATTTTATATGTCCTTGTGAATTTTTAAAGATAGTACCGTCGTTGGCCTCTTGGGCATTTGTAAATGTTTGCGAAAATTTCTTTTAGCCTTGTGGGTTCCATCTCGGGGCCCACGGCGCTGTAATATTTCCGGTTAAATCTGGGGGTGTTACACAAATGGGTTCTCGTCAGAAAGCGTAATGAGAATAACAAAGTCCTAAGGTACAAGGCTCGCATTGTTGCACAAAGTTTCTCACAACGTCCTGGTATCGGTTACGAGGAAACGTACTCCCCCGTAATGGACGTTATTACGTTCCGCTATCTAATTAGCCTAGTTATTTTTGAAGGATTGAAAATGCAGCTAATGGACGTGGTCACTGTGTATCTCTATAGGGATCTAGATACAGAGATTTACATGAAAGTGCCCTAAGGCATTTCATTACCCTAATCAAGTAACCCCAGACCACAGAGTGCATATTCAGTTTGTTTGAAACGCTCACTTTATGGTTTGAAACAATCCGGAAGGATGTGGTATAACCGTCTGAGTGAATACTTGATTGGAAAGGGATACAAAAACGATGAACTGTGTCCTTACGTCTTTGTAAAGAAAACAATTTCCGAATTTGCGATCATCGCAGTATATGTCGACGATATGAATATAATCGGCATTCTTGATGAAATAAGAGAAACCACCGGATACTTGAAAACTGAGTTTGAGATGAAAGATCTCGGAAAGACTCGTTTATGTCTTGGTATTCAGATAGAACATAGAGTCTGTGGAATTCTCATCCACCAGTCTGCTTATGTCCAGAAGGTGATTAGACGCTTTAACATGGACAAAGCACACCCGGTTAGCACTCCCATGATCGGTCGTAGCTTGGATTCCGTCCAAAGGAAGATGACGAGGAACTTTTGGGAGCTGAAATTCCCTGCTTAAGTGCAATAGGTGCTCTATTGTACTTAGCTCTATGTACGCGATCGGACATCGCCTTCTCAGTAAACTTGCTGGCTCGATTTAGTTCAGCACCGACGCAATGTCACTGGAATGGTATCAAGAACGTATTCAGATACCTAAAAAGAACCATTGACTTGGGACTATTCTTTCCCTACAAGCAGGCAAAGGAAGTTGCTTCCGTAAAGGCAAATGCTGAAGTAAATTCTAATGCCATAGAACCTACCCCGACGAACGTATTGGTAGGATTTGCTAATGCAGGGTACCTCTCTAACCCACACAAAGGCCGTTCCCAAAATGGCTATGTATTTGCTATTGGGAATACCGCTATATCTTGGAGATCTACTAAACAAACCCTTGTAGCTACCTCATCTAATCACGCCAAGATTATCGCTTTGCATGAGGCGGTATGTGAGTGTATTTTGTTAAGAGCTATCATTACACATATCCGAGGTAACAGTGGATTAAGTAATGCCACTGAAGCACCCACATGCATATATGAAGGTAATGCAGCTTGCATCGAACATATGAAGCTTGGGTATATCAAGGGGGATAACACAAAACACATATCTCTAAAATTCTTCTACAATCAGCAACAACAGACTCTCCTCAATAATCAAGTAAAGCAAGTGAAATCTGAGGAGAATTTGGCCGATTTGTTCACCAAATATCTGCCCAAAGCCGTGTTTGAAAAACATGTGAGAAGTATCGGAATACGGAGAATTTCCTAACTCCCGAAATCGATGTAAAGGTAGTGTTAGGCGTATTTTTATACGCTTATTTATCATTTTTTTATATCTATCTTGAGCCTAATTCGGCATAAATGAGCTTTTAATGCACTATTCTTATATGTTTTGCAGGAAATCGGAGTCCGAAAGCCAAAACGATGAAAAACGGGCGAAAACAGCAGTTTTTGGTCATGAGCCGCGGCACAAACCAAGTGAGCCGCGGCACACGAAGACAACCAGCAAGCCCCGTGTGGACTGTACTGTGAGCCGCGGCACAGCTTAAGTGAGCCGCGGCCCAGGAGGAGAAAAATGCACCCAGGCATCAGGCACTGAAGGATAGGGGCCGCGGCACAGATTAAGTGAGCCGCGGCCCACCCAGCGGTTTTGCTGAATATTCCGCGTTTCTGGGTCGTTTTGGAGCCTGTTCTCGACCTAATCACACGGACGTGTTTTGGAGGCTTGGACTGATATAAATAAGCATTGAAGGGCTGAAAAAAAAGGGAAAAGATCGGATCGGAACTGGGAGGTAGATCGATAGACAGAGTGAAGAACACAAGGAGGAGATTTGTGGGCGACGACAAGACCACGGATCCCTACGGTTTTTCTGCATCTTAGTTCCTAGATCTATTCGAGTAGGATTTTGATTGTAGCCGATTACATGACGGTTTGATTTATTTATTATTATTTCAATTCATTCGTTATTCTATTGAATTGGATTCTTCTTACTGCTCTTAATGCTTTTTAATTATCTAGCCAACAGTTGAATTGTTTTGAATGTCTTTATGGATTCGGGAGATGAAATTTAGGCATAGTTCTTATGAGACGAATCATAATTTTCGTGAAATAGGAATATACTCATGGGAATTGTGAAGCCTATTTATTGTAGGGATTCTTGAACTGTTTTAGCTATTAATTATTTAATTCGAATAGGGATATATCGAGTTAATAATTCGTAGTATTTTCTATCGACCTTGGGAAAGGCTTTAGAATAATTTAGGAATTCGTGGCTTACAATCAATTGAATAAAAGTGAATTGAATTGAATAAAAATCATTCCTAATTGTTTGAGGTGAAAATCATAATCCTACACCCTTATTATTATTATTACTTTAGTATTAGTATTATTAATTTTCTATTAGATTAGGAATAATTTCATATAATCATTCTTCAAATAAAATTACGAGTTGACTATATTTTGGTACTTAGTGAAATCAGTCCTCGAGGGAACGATATCTTACTTATCACTTTATTACTTGTTGACACCGTGCACTTGCGGCATAGTGTGAGGGATTTCCTCACAACAAGTTTTTGGCACCGTTGCCGGGGACTGATTTTTTGCTAATATCAATACCAAGCGACTCTAATTTTAATTTGAAGTTTTCTTTTCTTTAATTTCTTTTCATTATATTTTCCTTTGATTATCGTGACCCTTGGCATTTCATAAATTTCGATAATCTCAGTAATCTGCCTAATAGGGTCAGTCAGCCCCCTCCCCCAAAACAAAAGACCATGCTTGAGCAATATGTAGACGCTCTCAAAAATCCTGATAGTACCCCTCTTGATCGAGAATGTGCACTTCGTGGTCTTGAGATTCACTATGGTTATTTTCCAGCTCATATATTTAGTAGTGAAGTTGAGGGGGAGGTTGAGAAGAAAGACATGCTGAGTTTTAGGGTCGATCCCCCAGCACCTGATAATTACATAAAGTGTGATGAGCTTGTAGAAGATGCTATCATTGATGATGTTTCCAAAGAAATTTCATTAAATTTTCGTCAAACTTCGACTAATAAGATGAATACTTTTGTGCCTAAAATTTTATTAACGGTGCCGCGCATAATTTTTCCCAAATCCATAATGGGGGAGAATGACCCCATTACTTTTGATTTTGTTGAGGCTGATTCTTTGAGTTCTAATGAGGTTGTTCATGATATGTCTTTATTATTTATCCATTCGAACTCTGCTTATTTTTTCATGCCTTATCATTATTATATTCTTCCATCATTTTTTGGTTGTCCGCATAATTATTCTTACTCATTATTTTTGGCAATCGGGCATGAACCAAAGCCTCCCTTGTGGAATAAGAGGCTCATAGATTGTAAGAAGGGGGCATTTGGCAATCTCCCTAGAAAGAAGCCACGTTAAAATTTTTGCCACGTCGTGCTCAAGACGTAAAATAGAGCGCTTGATGGGAGGCAACCCATTATTTTTACTTGCTTTCTAGTTAGTTGTTTTTATGTGATTTTTCGTTAATAATTTTCTTTCCTTGTTTTGTTATTTTGTTTGGATTCGTGTATTCTTGTGGTCCTGATTTCTCTAATATTTTTATTTCTAACCCCAATGATTTATTATCCTTCATATTCTAGTCTTTCTTGACTTAATGTCTACAGTTATTTCATGACTAGAGACTAAGTTTGGGGGTCCCTCGTGATGTTGAGCATTAATTGAAGTATGGATTGACAGTCGATTCCACTCAGACATGTGCTGGCTTTCAGGAAGACGTTTGGAATAAGTTTCACTTTTCCTTATCTCTTTTATTTTCACATGAGTTGTATTATTGATAATGTTAGGTGTAGTGGAATAAATTGAAGCATGCGATAACTTTCCTAATTTTTCTTTGGTATAAATTGCGATTGCTTTATTGTCCTTGCATGCTGTTGATGGTTTTGTTCAAAAACGTGAATTTTTCGTGAATTTTTCGTGCTTCCGTGTGTAAAACTGATGTTACGATACTGATGTCTCTTGGAAGAAACGGTTGAATTTTAGTCTAGTTGCAGTCAGCGATATCTGTTTCTGTTGAGTATTCAATTGGGTCCGAAATTTTATCGTTTTTGTAGAAATCTTAGCAGATAAGAAAGGAGACATATGCATTTTTAAATCACCGTCTATATGTTTGGTTACACTTTTCGGTTAGCTAGTCGTCCAGTAACATGAGTCGTGTGGGCACTTAATTAGAGTTTAGAGTTGGACAGTTTTTCCCAAAAAGTCGCGATATTATTTGTTCTATGATGGGAAGTCTAGTAACCGGGGGTATTCACGTGACCCGTTGTTTACTCTTGCGTAAAACGACAAACCTGATTAGACTAGTGGTTTAGAGATTTCGCATGTGCCGATGATGGGGAGCCTAGTAACCGGGGGTATTCGCGTGACCCGTTGTTTACTCTCGCGTAAAACAGTGAATCAGACATGCGGGAATAGCTATTCGAGTTGTTTCTCCGCTGTGGAGGGGAACTTAGTAACTAGAAGCATCCATGTGCCTCATGAGTGTCTTTTTACGTCAAACGGTTCCCCAAGACATGAGAATGGAATTTCACCCTAGGATTATCCCGATGAAACATCCCGAGATCCGAACCTAGTGGTCAGCTTGAATCATTTTATTGATCATATATAAGGGAATACTGTCCGAGGGTTATTTTTGTTGATGAAACTCTTGAAAATTTTTGTTTGCCACTAGACTATGGGACTGGGCGAGTTGGCTTGTTTATTTTAACCCTTCATTTTGGCGGTCGGTTAAATTCATGCTTGTTAATCTTTGAGCTTGATTTTCTTCATGAACGATTGATTAGGACTGAAATTGGTTACTTAGTGGAATCAGTGTCCTGGATGTGACTCGCTATTACGATACTTGTACTATTCTTTGAGATTTTCAGGGTAGTATTGATTAAGTTGAGCACTATGGATTTGCATGATTATTCACGATACTTTTTGTTTAAAATTGATTTTTGTTTGAGGACAAGCAAAGGCTCAAGTTTGGGTTAGGCGTATCTTTATACGCTTATTTATCATTATTTTATATCCATCTTGAGCCTAATTCAGCATAAATGAGCTTTTAATGCACTATTCTTATATGTTTTGCAGGAAATCGGAGTCCGGAAGCCAAAACGATGAAAAATGGGCGAAAACAGCAGTTTTTGGTCATGAGCCGCGGCACAAACCAAGTGAGCCGCGGCACACGAAGACAACCAGCGAGCCTCGTGTGGACTGTACTGTGAGCCGCGGCACAGCTTAAGAGAGTCGCGGCCCAGGAGGAAAAAAATGCACCCAGGCATCAGGCACTGAAGGATAGGGTCCGCGGCACAGATTAAGTGAGTCGCGGCCCACCCGGTGGTTTTGCTGAATATTCCGCGTTTCTGGGCCGTTTTGGAGCCTTTTCTCGACTTAATCACACGGACGCGTTTTGGAGGCTTAGGACTGATATAAATAAGCATTGAAGGGCTGAAAAAAAAGGGAGAAGATCGGATCGGAACTGGGAGGTAGATCGATAGACAGAGGGAAGAACACAAGGAGGAGATTTGTGGGCGACGACAAGACCACGGATCCCTACGGTTTTTCTGCATCTTAGTTCCTAGATCTATTCGAGTAGGATTTTGATTGTAGCCGATTACATGACGGTTTCATTTATTTATTATTATTTCAATTCATTCGTTATTCTATTGAATTGGATTCTTCTTACTGCTATTAATGCTTTTTAATTGTCTGGCCAACAGTTGAATTGTTTTGAATGTCTTTATGGATTCGGGAGATGAAATTTAGGCATAGTTCTTGTGAGACGAATCATAATTTTCGTGAGATAGGAATATACTCATGGGAATTGTGAAGCCTATTTATTGTAGGGATTCTTGAACTGTTCCAGCTATTAATTATTTAATTCGAATAGGGATATATCGAGTTAATAATTCGTAGTATTTTCTATCGACCTTGGGAAAGGCTTTAGAATAATTTAGGAATTCCTGGCTTACAATCAATTGAATAAAAGTGAATTGAATTGAATAAAAATCATTCCTGATTGTTTGAGGTAAAAATCATAATCCTACACCCTTATTATTATTATTAGTTTTAGTATTAGTATTATTAATTTTCTATTAGATTAGGAATAATTCCATATAATCATTCTTCAAATAAAATTACGAGTTGACTATATTTTGGTACTTAGTGAAATCAGTCCTCGAGGGAACGATATCTTACTTATCACTTTATTACTTATTGACACCGTGCACTTGCGACATAGTGTGAGGGATTTCCTCACAACAAATTTTTGGCGCCGTTGCCGGGGACTGATTTTTCGCTAATATCAATACCAATCGACTCTAATTTTAATTTGAAGTTTTCTTTTCTTTAATTTCTTTTTATTATGTTTTCCTTTGATTATCGTGACCCTTTTCATTTCATAAATTTCGATAATCTTAATAATCTGCCTAATAGGGTCAGTCAGCCCCCTCCCCAAAAACAAAAGACCATGCTTGAACAATATGTAGACGCTCTCAAAAATCCTGATAGTACCCCTCTTGAGCGATAATGTGCACTTCGTGGTCTTGAGATTCACTATGGTTATTTTCCAGCTCATATATTTAGTAGTGAAGTTGAGCGGGAGGTTGAGAAGAAAGACATGCTGAGTTTTAGGGTCGATCCCCCAGCACCTGATAATTACATAAAGTGTGATGAGCTTGTAGAAGAAGCTATCATTGATGATGTTTCCAAAAATCAGACTCTAGCCGACGACTTAAAGTGGTCGGCTAAACCCCAAAGTCGTCGGCTAATTATGTCAGCCGTCGGCTAAAAAACCGTCGGCCGATATTCGTCGGCCAAGGTTTAGCCGACGACCTTTGTGTAGTCGTTGGCTAAAGTTCAACCATTAGCCGACCACTACTACACGGTCGTCGGCTAAACCTGTTGGGAAAAAAAAATTTAGCCGAGGACCTTAACGAGACGGTCGGCTAAAACCATTTTTAAAAAAAAATATAGTTTAGCCGACGACCGTCTTATATGTCGTCGGCCAAAACCATTTTTTAAAAAAAAAATTAAATTATTTTAGCCGACGACCGTTTTATATGTCGTCGGCTAAAACCATTTTTTAAAAAAAAAATTAAATTATTTTAGCCGACGACCGTTTTATATGTCGTCGGCTAAAACCCTTTTTAAAAAAAAATAAATTACTTTAGCTGACGACCGTCTTATATGTCGTCGGCTAAAACCCTTTTTAAAAAAAATTAATTCAGATATTGGGATCCCAAAACTGTATTTTTGCACTGCAATTTTTATACACCACTCTCATTATCAACAACAATCAACGCACAACATATTCAAGAACATTAATTTCATCAACATACTAGTAGCGTCAATAAAATCACTTACACAATTGTAACACAAATATAAATATACAAGAGTACTACAACAACACAACTAGAATCCACTGCCAAAATCATCTAAATGTCGAAATGTAGTAGTAGAAGGATTATCACCATCCCCTAGATCCTCGTCACGAGGCTGTGAAGATAAGTGCATCAGAAGAGAGAAGGCGGTGGAGCAGTGCTGATCCGGCTGAGTAATGGTGCAGTCAGCGTCATCATATAGTCCATCATGGCCTGCTGCTGTCTCTAGAAACTCTCTAACCGCGACTCAGTCCTCTGCTCGCTCTCATGTAACCGCGTATGAGTCCTCCTTTCATTCTCAGCTCGGAGCTCCCTCTACGCCCTCAACTGCTCCTCGAGATAGGCAGTCCGTGCATCCCGTCCGCGAGGCGGCCCAAGCCGGGGTATCTTTCAATACATGGTGACCCTCGTCTCCCATCATCTTAGTGCGGTATCGACTACCTCTAGGAGGGTAGACGGTACCCCACACCCTAGCGCGAACATAAGGATCGGCCTGATCGATCTGTCCAATGGCAGAATCGAGGTCAGTCTCCGCTAAGTCCGGATCTCGCTCCGAGCAATCTCGGCAAGCATCCTCTGAGACTCCTCCCGCACACGCTCCTAAGTTAATATGAAAATAAATATTTGGATATCAATAAAAGTATGATACAAAGGCATTTATTTTATTACTAAAATAAAATAAAAAAGACTTACATGCTCCTCGGGGACGGTTCGGAAATGCTTTACGAGTCACGTAGGCAAATGCATCCAACGAATCAAGAAATGGCCTCGTGCGCAACTCGCTAACGGCAGGGAACCCAGGTGTGATGGTCGGTCGGACGGCCACGATTGGTCGTGTTGGTCAAGCTAGTCGCCTTCAAAAAATATTATTTAGAATCGAGTTTATATTTAGAATTCAAAAAAAATAAAAACTGAAATATTATTATTTTTATTAAATACTAGCATTTTTTAATAAATAAAATACAATATTCAGATTTTTATTTTTTTATGGAAAATAATATTCTAGTTTTTATTTTTATTAAAACAATTTATTTCCACTTTTGAATAAAAAAATTCCGATTTTTTAATATTAATAATATTCCAGAATTTTAAAAAAATACATGAAGTTCCGATTTTTTCTAATTTAAAAAAACCGGAACTTCAAGTATTTTTTATATTCTGAAACATTAATTTAAAAAAATGGAGTTTATATTTAGAATTCAAAAAAATAAAATCTGAAAGAGGAAGAATAAAATGAGGGTATTTTAGTCATACCATAAACTCAGGGTCGCGAAAATGGGCGCGTAGCCACTTCCACTCGTACTCCGGAACTTGAATTCTTAGGGATAGCCTCTCGGTATCACCCAGTCATCCCGAACATGTGCATCTCATTTTTCCAAGATTTGTACCTACAACACACGTTGCACAACATATATCATTCGTAAGAAAAAAAATTACGCAAACAATGTAGATACAAAATAAATTAAAATGACTTACTTGGTAGACTGCACCTCGTCACACCAAGTACGTAGTAGAGAGTCGGGAATGACAAACCACACCTATGAACAGCATAAATACGCAATAATTTAAAAACATCACATATTGCATTTTCAAGAACTACGTGTTGATTGAAAAACACTTATTAAATATTTATTAACTTACCGACATAGCATTATTCAAAGCATCCTTCACGCACTGCGGCATGTCCCCCCAATCGGGCCACAAAACGGGGACTCTGTCCCGAATGACAAAGCCAACATTACGGCTATATGACGCCGCAGCGTCAGAAGACATCACTGGCCGGCCGTGTCTGTCTAGAGGAATCTCATAACGGCCATGCTTACTTACGTACGAGTCGAGCGCCAGACCCTTTGCTGGGCCACGAGTCTTCTTCTTTTTCTTCTCCTCCTCGACTACATTTTTCCCTTCTCCTTCTCCCTCTCTATCTCCTCGTACAGTTTCGTCTTCGAAACCCGACAACTCCGCCAGAACATGTTGTCTGGCCAAGACTCGTAGACGTACGCCTCGTTAGGGCTAATCAATCGAACGGGAACTCGGGCTCCCGACTCATCGACCTCTGGAATAGTCGGAACCATCGGAGGCATGAATAGAGTCGGCGGCGGACCGTGGGGCACCGCGGATGAGGAACTCCGTACATCTCCTGATGTGTGAGGGCTAGACGTGGGTCGGTGGATGGGAGGCATACGAGTCTCCGGCTGCGAGGGGGTCGGCCGTGGTGTCTGAAAGGATAAACGCCGCGCTAGTGCAGCGGGCTCATCTGTCGCCCTATAAAAATCGTCAGCGTTCATGCCGGTAGCTTCTAGTATCTGGCGGGCACGAACGCTGCTCTGAGATATGTATAGTGCACCAGGATCCGCCTTACTAGAGGCTGCGGAACTCCCCCCCGAATCGGGAGTGGTCGACTTTGTCGACTTCTTCCCCAATGCTTTATTTATTCTATCCATAATCTAAACAAATAAATCAAATTCACAACTCAACACAACAGTAATTATCAATGCCATACCACGTTAATCTTTCGATTAACGCCGGCTATAAAATTCCTTCCTCCTCAAACAAATTCATCAAATATTTCTAAACAAATTCATCAAATAATCTAAACAAATTCATCAACTAAACAATTCAACACAACAATAATTATCAATGCCATACCACGTTAATCTTTCGATTAACGCCGGCTATACAATCCCTTCCTCCTCAAACAAATTCATCAAATTCGCAACTCGTTAAACACAAAATATTGAAAATACTAAATTCATCAAATATTGCATCACAACTCATTAAACATTTTATCTAATTCATCACATAATCTAAACAAATTCATCAAACAAATACAATAAATTCAACAAACAAAATAAAAAAAAAGGACAAGGGTTACCGCGGCTGGGCTGGCGGGCGACGGGCGGAGAGCGTCGGGTGGGCGGGCGGGCGATGGGACCGGGGCTGGCGGGCGGAGGGCCGGAGGGCTGGCGGGCGATGGGACCGGGGCTGGCGGGCTGGACGATCGGCTAAACCAGAAGACGGGCGGAGGGCTGGCGGGCGGAGGGCTGGCGGGCTGGACGATCGGCGGGCAATTGGGGTTGGGGCAGAAGAAGAAAATAACAAAAGGGAGGTACGAGAAACGTATAAAAGGTGGGGGTTTAGCCGACGACAAGATCTACGTCGTCGGCTAAAGTTTTTTAAAAAAAAAAATTATACTTTAGCCGACGACATATAAGACGGTCGTCGGCTAAACCCAGAAGTGACCCGACCGTGTTAGACAACACGGTCGGGCAGGCAAACAGCGTGTTTTCAATTTCTGGGCGGGTGCGACACGGGCCGTGTCGATGGACACGGTCGGGGGTTTAGCCGACGACCTTCTTATAAGTCGTCGGCTAAAGTTTAATTTATTTTTTAAAAAAACATTAGTCGATCGTGTCAAGGGACACGGGCCGTGTCGAACCTGCCCAGAATGGGAAAACACACTGTATGACTTACCCGACCGTGTTGTCTAACACGGTCGGGTCATTCTTGGGGTTTAGCCGACGACCGTTTTATATGTAAATCGGCTAAAGTTTTAAAAAACTTTAGCCAACGACGTAGATCTTGTCGTCGGCTAAACCCCCAGGTTTTTTTTTAATAATGTTATTGATATTATATTAATGTTATGATTATGATTATTATTATTAATATTTTTTTTAATTATATTTAACAAATTGAAATATACATCTACTAAATTTATGGCTCATAGTTTGAGTCATCACTACAGTTTGTCTCATTATCTGAGTTGATATCCGGCAACATATGCCTCAAGTCGTCCACATTATCGTCATCAGAATTTTCAAGTAATTCATTTGTATCAACATCAACGTACCCGCGAGCATCACCACGGAGTCGAACGACTCGTCCTTCAGGAACATTATTCATTGTAATTGTCGTTGATGGTGGAATATTTGCTGCATTTGGCTCTTGATAAGCATCATCGTCATCGATTACTGTTGTTTCTCGGTGTAGCGGACTAAAAATATTCCTCGTTGTCACAACATTCACTACCTTCCATGTGCCTTTCTTCACCAAGTCGTCCAAATAATACACCGACTTTGCTGATGTAGCAAATACAAAAGGATCACTTTCATACCATGAAGTGGAAGTGTCAACAGATAACAGCCCGTAGTCGTCTTGCATATCGGTTCCAAGACTGGTGTCGTACCATCGACACTTAAACAAGTAAATTGTCATGCCTTCCCCGTAAATTAGTTCTACCACTTCCAAAAGAACACCGTAATATCCACCATCTATCATAACCCCAGAATTTTGACATCTTCTTTTTTGGTCTCTCCCAAGGCATACGAATGTGACACCGTTGACTTTGGCCATCGAATAAATTCTTGACATAACCGGCTTCATAGAAAGAAGCATAAGTTCACGCGACCAGTTAGGGTGTCCGTCATTGTGTGTCATCTGTCGTAAATAAACTTTTTATGTAAAAAAATATTTTAAGTCCAAAATGCAATAGCAATTGAATGTATACGTACCCATTCTCCAAAATAGTCGGCAAAAGTGTCATTGTGGAATCTAGTGTCACCTCGCACCATATCGCATGACAAGTGGATGTCTTTCCAGTACTGAACTTCTGGACAATTGAGCAATATCCACCAATGTGCAATTCGTGACTCGTATGGGTCTAATTGTCTTCCTGGCAACCTCCCATAGACGTCAACCTCAGTGGATATGATAGAAAGATTGAATTGTATTTTATCTGCTGGAATAGAGCGGGAAGGGGGCTCGAAGTTGCCCAAATACAACTTGATATGCGTAATACACTCCGACGCAAGGTAAGATTCTGCAATGCATCCTTCTGGTGCAGACTTATTGGCCACGGAGTCTTTGTAATCACCGAGTTGCCTGTAATATTGTCATTGTGTTAAAAATCAAACTTAATTTGACAATATATATATATATATATATATCATACAAAATTATGTTACCTTTCAACCGGGTACATCCACGTGTAGTGCCTTTGGACCGGTGACGATAAGCGCACAGGAAGGTGGATCATGAGGTGAGGCATGAGGTCAAAAAAGTTTGGAGGAAATATTCGCTCAAACTTGCACAAGATATAGATGATCTCATCTTGCATTTTACGCAAATCAGATATCTTGACTTCTCTCGTACATAGTTTCTGGAAAAATCTTGACAATGCAACACACGGCTCGACCACCTGTTTTGGTAAGTACGATTGAATAAATACCAGAAATAGGCGTTGGAGTAGGATATGACAATCATGACTCTTCAAACCAGTTAACTTGTTCTCCCTGAAATTAACACATCTTCCTATATTTCCAGCATACTCGGTAGGATACCTAGCAGTCTTTATCCAGCAAAATATCTCAGTTCTCTGCTCCGTAGTGATGGTGTAAGCTGCCTTAGGCATTTTTTGTTTTCCCTTGACAGTTTTCAACCACAAATGTTTTTTTATGCTCATTTCTTCCAAACCTTTGCGTGCTTTTGGCCCGTCTTTGGTCTTTCCATCCCAACCTAAGGTTGTCCCATCCACACTTTCGCAAACATTCTTTTCAATGTGCATGACATCCAAGAAGTTCCTTATCAGTAACTTGGACCAGTAAGGCAATTCCCAGAATATACTTTTGTGCGACCAATACTTATACCTGTCGGGCCTTTCAGGGGTTGCTGCAAGCACATCAGGACGGTTGCTAAGCTGACCAAAATCGTACTCATTAAGAATTGATAGTATTTCATCACCTGTCCACTGTCGTGGTGGCTCGCCCATTTCTACAGTGCCATCAAATGCTGCAGCATCCATACGCCACTCATGTTCCCTCTCAAGCCATATCCGATGACGCATTCGGATAACTTTCCTACAGTGGTACCTAGCACAATATGCATTCAAACACACTGGACAACCTCTATATCCGCTAATAACAGATCCACACAGCATTCCATATGCAGGAAAATTACTAATAGTGCCGATACACATGGCATGCAAGTAGAACGTCTCGGACGAATAACTGTCGTACGTGGGATGACCTTGCTCCCACAACAATTTCAGCTCCTCTATTAAAGGTCTCATATACACATCGATACACTTTCCCGGATATCCCGGCCCCGGGACTAACAAGGTCAACATATTATACTCCTTCCGCATACACATCCACGGAGGAAGATTGTAAGGAATCACTACAACAGGCCATATGGTATATGAAAGACTCATGTTACCAAAAGGGTTGAAACCATCAGATGCAATCTCGAGCCTCACATTTCGGATATCTGAAGAAAAATTCGGATACTCCCTATCTATATGCTTCCACGCTTCTCCATCTGAAGGGTGTATCATAGTATCCCTGTCATTAGTGCGCAGCTCGGCATGCCATCTCATTGCTTTTGCCGTGTGAGGAGACATAAAAAGCCGTTCCAACCTGTCCTTCAGTGGAAAATACCAAAGTACCTTCACCGGTTTCTCTTTTCCAGAAGGAGTGATCCTATATCTCTCTGTATCACATACAGGACATCTCGTGAGGTCTTTATTAGGATGCCCCCAGAATAGAACACAATCATACATGCAGACGTGGATCTTAATGTAGGAAAGACCAAGATCTTTCAAAATTCGTCTCATTTTTGAATATGTATTAGGAAGATGATGACCCTGTGGAAGCATATTACTCGTAAGCTCCAAGTAATCATCTACAGACTTGATGGATGATTTGTTTTCCACCTTTAATCTCATCGATTCCATGACACAATCAAACGGTCATGTTACACCACAGGTATAGAGGGTGCATTGGAGTTGAATTAGCTTATTGTACCTGTCAAGCCCAGCAGTATTGCAAGGCAACGGTCTACGGGGTCGTGGGATTTGCTCAGTTGGTACAAACGTCTCGGAAAAACCAAACACATCATCAATCAACCTCCTCTTCGGATCGGTGAACCCGTCGTTACCACTAAATTGTCCGTGATCATACGGAATAACGAGTCGGTGCTTCACCGTGGTATATCCAACATGTATATTTACTCCAAAAACCATTCTTCTTTAGGTGTTCCCAGACCTCATCAAATGGAAAACGAAACATATCACTGCGACATTTACATTTATTACATGGACAGTAGTGCAACGTATTACCACTGTCGTGCTCTTTTACAAATCTCATAAACTACTTCATCCCATCCATTATACTTGGATCCCATTTTCGTAACCCAATCCAACTCTTGTCCATCCTGAAAATGTATACATTTTCCAATATTAATCCAACTAACTAATATTGTTCAAATTATAAATGAAATCACAACAAACAATTAATCATAATGATTATCATCATAAAACTTAATCGTTTTACATAAACGCTATCGAATGTAACATGAATAATACAAAGTTTCGAAATCACAATAAAAAATACAATAAAATACATACCTTAATCGAAATGGTGATTATAACAACCGGTAGAAACCTTCGTCACTCCAGCTAGCACAACTCAAAGTAGCAACTCACAAGCTTTTTTCGGGAATAGCGCGGAATCAGGAATAGATTTGTGCTCTTTCGCGGGGAGAGGGGCAAGTTTGGGTTGGTGTTCCCTGAACTATAAATAATTTTCACTTGGAGGTTTAGTCGCCGACCTAGATCTAGGTCGTCGGCTAAAGTATATTTTTTTTTTTTAAAAAAGTGTTTAGCCGACCTCGACCAAGGTCGTCGGCTAAACTATTACAATATTTTTTTTTTCGGAAGAGGTTTAGCCGACGACCTCGATCTAGGTCGTCGGCTAAAGTATATTATTTTTTTTTTTTTAAAAAGTGTTTAGTCGACGACCTAGATCTAGATCGTCGGCTAAACCATTACAATATTATTTTTTTCGGAAGGAGTATAGCCGACGACCTATATCTAGGTCGTCGGCTAAATTATCTTATTTTTTTTCTTTAAAAAGGGTTTAGCCGACGACCTAGATCTAGGTCGTCGGCTAAACCATTACAATATTATTTTTTTTCGGAAGGAGTTTAGCCGACGACCTAGATCTAGGTCGTCGGCTAAAGTATATTATTTTTATTTTCTTTTCGGTCGGCTAAACGTTATCTCGGTCGTCGGCTAAACCTCTTTAATATAGCCGATGACTATTTCGAACTTTAGCCGACGACCTCCACCAAGTCGTCGGCTAAAACCCTTTAGCCGACGGTATTTCGAGTCGTCGGCTAAAGTGCGAAGTTTAGCCGACGACACTTTATAGTCGTCGGCCTTTTTTTTCGGGTCTTCGGCTAAAGTACTTTTTTTGAAGTATGGATTGACAGTCGATTCCACTCAGACATGTGCTGGCTTTCAGGAAGACGTTTGGAATAAGTTTCACTTTTCCTTATCTCTTATATTTTCACATAAGTTGTATTATTGATGATGTTAGGTGTAGTGGAATAAATTGAAGCATGCGATAACTTTTTTAATTTTTCTTTGGTATAAATTGCGATTGCTTTATTGTCCTTGCATGCTGTTGATGGTTTTGTTCAAAAACGTGAATTTTTCGTGAATTTTTCGTGCTTCCGTGTGTAAAACTGATGTTACGATACTGATGTCTCTTGGAAGAAATGGTTGAATTTTAGTCTAGTTGCAGTCAGCGATATCTATTTCTGTTGAGTATTCAATTGGGTCCGAAATTTTATCGTTTTTGTAGAAATCTTAGCAGATAAGAAAGCAGACATATGCGTTTTTAAATCACCGTCTATATGTTTGGTTACACTTTTCGGTTAGCTAGTCGTCCAGTAACATGAGTCGTGTGGGCACTTAATTAGAGTTTAGAGTTGGACAGTTTTTCCCAAAAAGTCGCGATATTATTTGTTCTATGATGGGAAGTCTAGTAAACGGGGGTATTCACGTGACCCGTTGTTTACTCTCGCGTAAAACGACGAACCTGATTAGACTAGTGGTTTAGAGATTTCGCATGTGCCGATGATGGGGAGCCTAGTAACCGGGGGTATTCGCGTGACCCGTTGTTTACTCTCGCGTAAAACAGCGACCTTGAATCGGACATGCGGGAATAGCTATTCGAGTTGTTTCTCCGCTGTGGAGGGGAACTTACTTGTTCCCCATGAGTGTCTTTTACGTCAAACGGTTCCCCAAGACATGAGAATGGAATTCCACCCTAGGATTATCTCGATGAAACATCCCGAGATCCGAACCTAGTGGTCAGCTTGAATCATTTTATTGATCATATATAAGGGAATACTGTCCGAGGGTTATTTTTGTTGATGAAACTCTTGAAAATTTTTGTTTGCCACTAGACTATGGGACTGGGCGAGTTGGCTTGTTTATTTTAACCCTTCATTTTGGCGGTCGGTTAAATTCATGCTTGTTAATCTTTGAGCTTGATTTTCTTCATGAACGATTGATTAGGACTAAAATTGGTTACTTAGTGGAATCAGTGTCCTGGATGTGACTCGCTATTACGATACTTGTACTATTCTTTGAGATTTTCAGGGTAGTATTGATTAAGTTGAGCACTATGGATTTGCATGATTATTCACGATACTTTTTGTTTAAAATTGATTTTTGCTTGAGGACAAGCAAAGGCTCAAGTTTGGAGGTATTTGTTAGGCGTATCTTTATACGCTTATTTATCATTATTTTATATCCATCTTGAGCCTAATTCAGCATAAATGAGCTTTTAATGCACTATTCTTATATGTTTTGCAGGAAATCGGAGTACGGAAGCCAAAACGATGAAAAATGGGCAAAAACAGCAGTTTTTGGTCATGAGCCGCGGCACAAACCAAGTGAGCCGCGGCACACGAAGACAACCAGCAAGCCCCGTGTGGACTGTACTGTGAGCCGCGGCACAGCTTAAGAGAGTCGCGGCCCAGGAGGAAAAAAATGCGCCCAGGCATCAGGCACTGAAGGATAGGGGCCGCGGCACAGATTAAGTGAGCCGCGGCCCACCCGGCGGTTTTGCTGAATATTCCGCGTTTCTGGGCCGTTTTGGAGCCTGTTCTCGACCTAATCACACGGACGCGTTTTGGAGGCTTAGGACTGATATAAATAAGCATTGAAGGGCTGAAAAAAAGGGAGAAGATCGGATCGGAACTGGGAGGTAGATTGATAGACAGAGGGAAGAACACAAGGAGGAGATTTGTGGGCGACGACAAGACCACGGATCCCTACGGTTTTTCTGCATCTTAGTTCCTAGATCTATTCGAGTAGGATTTTGATTGTAGCCGATTACATGACGGTTTGATTTATTTATTATTATTTCAATTCATTCGTTATTCTATTGAATTGAATTCTTCTTACTGCTCTTAATGCTTTTTAATTGTCTGGCCAACAGTTGAATTGTTTTGAATGTCTTTATGGAATCGGGAGATGAAATTTAGGCATAGTTCTTGTGAGACGAATCATAATTTTCGTGAGATAGGAATATACTCATGGGAATTGTGAAGTCTATTTATTGTAGGGATTCTTGAACTGTTCCAGCTATTAATTATTTAATTCGAATAGGGATATATCGAGTTTATAATTCGTAGTATTTTCTATCGAACTTGGGAAAGGCTTTAGAATAATTTAGGAATTCCTGGCTTACAATCAATTGAATAAAAGTGAATTGAATTGAATAAAAATCATTCCTGATTGTTTGAGGTGAAAATCATAATCCTACACCCTTATTATTATTATTAGTTTTAGTATTAGTATTATTAATTTTCTATTAGATTAGGAATAATTCCATATAATCATTCTTCAAATAAAATTACGAGTTGACTATATTTTGGTACTTAGTGAAATCAGTCCTCGAGGGAACGATATCTTACTTATCACTTTATTACTTGTTGACACCGTGCACTTGCGACATAGTGTGAGGGATTTCCTCACAACAAGTTTTTGGCGCCGTTGCCGGGGACTGATTTTTCGCTAATATCAATACCAAGCGACTCTAATTTTAATTTGAAGTTTTCTTTTCTTTAATTTCTTTTCATTATGTTTTCCTTTGATTATCGTGACCCTTGGCATTTCATAAATTTCGATAATCTTAATAATCTGCCTAATAGGGTCAGTCAGCCCCCTCCCCCAAAACAAAAGACCATGCTTGAACAATATGTAGACGCTCTCAAAAATCCTGATAGTACCCCTCTTGAGCGAGAATGTGCACTTCGTGGTCTTGAGATTCACTATGGTTATTTTTCAGCTCATATATTTAGTAGTGAAGTTGAGCGGGAGGTTGAGAAGAAAGACATGCTGAGTTTTAGGGTCGATCCCCCAGCACCTGATAATTACATAAAGTGTGATGAGCTTGTAGAAGAAGCTATCATTGATGATGTTTCCAAAGAAATTTCATTTAATTGTCATCAAACTTCGACTAATAAGATGAACACTTTTGTTCCTAAAATTTTATTAACGGTGCCGCGCTTAATTTTTCTCAAATCCATAATGGGGGAGATTGACCCCATTACTTTTGATTTTGTTGAGGCTGATTCTTTGAGTTCTAATGAGGTTGTTCATGATATGTCTTTATTATCTACCCATTCGAACTCTGCTTATTTTTTCATGCCTTATCATTATTATATTCTTCCATCATTTTTTGGTTGTCCGCATAATTATTCTTACTCATTATTTTTGGCAACCAGACATGAACCAAAGCCTCCCTTGTGGAATAAGAGGCTCATAGATTGTAAGAAGGGGGCATTTGGCAATCTCCCTAGAAAGAAGCCACGTTAAAATTTTTGCCACGTCGTGCTCAAGACGTAAAATAGAGCGCTTGATGGTAGGCAACCCATTATTTTTACTTGCTTTCTAGTTAGTTGTTTCGATGTGATTTTTCGTTAATAATTTTCTTTCCTTGTTTTGTTATTTTGTTTGGATTCGTGTATTCTTGTGGCCCTGATTTCTCTAATATTTTTATTTCTAACCCCAATGATTTATTATCCTTCATATTCTAGTCTTTCTTGACTTAATGTCTACAGTTATTTCATGACTAGAGACTAAGTTTGGGGGTCCCTCGTGATGTTGAGCATTAATTGAAGTATGGATTGACAGTCGATTCCACTCAGACATGTGCTGGCTTTTAGGAAGACGTTTGGAATAAGTTTCACTTTTCCTTATCTCTTTTATTTTCACATGAGTTGTATTATTGATGATGTTTGGTGTAGTGGAATAAATTGAAGCATGCGATAACTTTCTTAATTTTTCTTTGGTATAAATTGCGATTGCTTTATTGTCCTTGCATGCTGTTGATGGTTTTGTTCAAAAACGTGAATTTTTCGTGAATTTTTCGTGCTTCCGTGTGTAAAACTGATGTTACGATACTGATGTCTCTTGGAAGAAACGGTTGAATTTTAGTCTAGTTGCAGTCACCGATATCTGTTTCTGTTGAGTATTCAATTGGGTCCGAAATTTTATCGTTTTTGTAGAAATCTTAGCAGATAAGAAAGGAGACATATGCGTTTTCAAATCACCGTCTATATGTTTGGTTACACTTTTCGGTTAGCTAGTCGTCCAGTAACATGAGTCGCGTGGGCACTTAATTAGAGTTTAGAGTTGGACAGTTTTTCCCAAAAAGTCGCAATATTATTTGTTCTAGGATGGGAAGTCTAGTAACCGGGGGTATTCACGTGACCCGTTGTTTATTCTCGCGTAAAACGACGACCCTGATTAGACTAGTGGTTTAGAGATTTCGCATGTGCCGATGATGGGGAGCCTAGTAACTGGGGGTATTCGCGTGACCCGTTGTTTACTCTCGCGTAAAACAGCGACCTTGAATCGGACATGCGGGAATAGCTATTCGAGTTGTTTCTCCGCTGTGGAGGGGAACTTAGTAACTAGAAGCATCCATGTACCCCATGAGTGTCTTTTACGTCAAACGGTTCCCCAAGACATGAGAATGGAATTCCACCCTAGGATTATCCCGATGAAACATCCCGAGATCCGAACCTAGTGGTCAGCTTGAATCATTTTATTGATTATATATAAGGGAATACTGTCCGAGGGTTATTTTTGTTGATGAAACTCTTGAAAATTTTTGTTTGCCACTAGACTATGGGACTGGGCGAGTTGGCTTGTTTATTTTAACCCTTCATTTTGGCGGTCGGTTAAATTCATGCTTGTTAATCTTTGAGCTTGATTTTCTTCATGAACGATTGATTAGGACTGAAATTGGTTACTTAGTGGAATCAGTGTCCTGGATGTGACTCGCTATTACGATACTTGTACTATTCTTTGAGATTTTCAGGGTAGTATTGATTAAGTTGAGCACTATGGATTTGCATGATTATTCACGATACTTTTTGTTTAAAATTGATTTTTGCTTGAGGACAAGCAAAGGCTCAAGTTTGGGGGTATTTGTTAGGCGTATTTTTATACGCTTATTTATCATTATTTTATATCCATCTTGAGCCTAATTCAGCATAAATGAGCTTTTAATGCACTATTCTTATATGTTTTGCAGGAAATCGGAGTCCGGAAGCCAAAACGATGAAAAACGGGCGAAAACAGCAGTTTTTGGTCATGAGCCGCGGCACAAACCAAGTGAGCCGCGGCACACGAAGACAACCAGCGAGCCCAGTGTGGACTGTACTGTGAGCCGCGGCCCAGGAGGAAAAAAATGCACCCAGGCATCAGGCACTGAAGGATAGGGGCCGCGGCACAGATTAAGTGAGCCGCGGCCCACCCGGCGGTTTTGCTGAATATTCCGCGTTTCTGGGCCGTTTTGGAGCCTGTTCTCGACCTAATCACACGGATGCATTTTGGAGACTTAGGACTGATATAAATAAGCATTGAAGGGCTGAAAAAAAAGAGAGAAGATCGGATCGGAACTGGGAGGTAGATCGATAGACAGAGGGAAGAAAACAAGGAGGATATTTGTGGGCGACGACAAGACCACGGACCCCTACGGTTTTTCTGCATCTTAGTTCCTAGATCTATTCGAGTAGGATTTTGATTGTAGCCGATTACATGACGGTTTGATTTATTTATTATTATTATTTCAATTCATTCGTTATTCTATTGAATTGGATTCTTCTTACTGCTCTTAATGCTTTTTAATTGTCTGGCCAACAGTTCAATTGTTTTGAATGTCTTTATGGATCCGGGAGATGAAATTTAGGCATAGTTCTTGTGAGACGAATCATAATTTTCGTGAGATAGGAATATACTCATGGGAATTGTGAAGCCTATTTATTGTAGGGATTCTTGAACTGTTCCAGCTATTAATTATTTAATTCGAATAGGGATATATCGAGTTAATAATTCGTAGTATTTTCTATCGACCTTGGGAAAGGCTTTAGAGTAATTTAGGAATTCCTGGCTTACAATCAATTGAATAAAAATGAATTGAATTGAATAAAAATCATTCCTGATTGTTTGAGGTGAAAATCATAATCCTACACCCTTATTATTATTATTAGTTTTAGTATTAGTATTATTAATTCTCTATTAGATTAGGAATAATTCAATATAATCATTCTTCAAATAAAATTACGAGTTGACTATATTTTGGTAATTAGTGAAATCAGTCCTCGAGGGAACGATATCTTACTTATCACTTTATTACTTGTTGACACCGTGCACTTGCGGCATAGTGTGAGGGATTTCCTCACAACAGGTAGAGGGAGAAGAGTTAGCCATAAAGAAACTTACTCACCGACGCTGTACTCTTTTCTTTGACCAATGTTTATTTTCTCCCACTGAGTTTTGTTACTTGACAAAGTTTTTAATGAGGCAAACGACACATGCACAAGTTTTTCAAAATATCCTTGATTAATGTACACGTCAGGGGGAGATGTAGACTTGAGGGGGAGTCTTACATCCACACTGTACGTTATACTCTTTTCCTTCCAATGATTCTTTTTCCCACATGGTTTTATCACTTGGAAAGGTTTTTAATGAGGTAACAAGATGTACGATTTTAGGGATCGATGGAATGGTCACCTTAGTAGCACTATGATCAAATGTAACGATCATATGAGAGGATAGATTCAAAGGACGAAGTCTAAACTTGATGTGTCTAGATGTTGTACTCTTTTCCCTACGATCAAGATATTTTTCCCACTAGGTTTTTGCTTGACGAGGTTTTAACGAGGCAACATGACATGCCTTTGTAGACTAGGCACAAGGGGGAGTGTTAAAGTAATAATACCCAATGTGTGTCTAAATCTGTTAGTTTACAGACTTTCCTAGTTAGGATATGGTCAGGCCTGCTTGTATGTATTTCTCCCTATTTAAAGGGATATCATCAATGAAATAATACACAATTTTCCCTTCAACACAAAATATTATGTTTCTAAAATGGAAATTGCATTCACGTGTATTATACCATTGAGTATTAATCGAAAAATATGCGTTTATATGAAAAAGGTCAAGATATGTCATAACTATATTCTCGGCATGTTTTGATTAAAATACTAAAATAGCATTTTTATGTGGAGAAAATCCACGATAGTAAAGTTTCATCATTACAAAAAAATATATACTCCTGAAAAAACTCCAAAATCGGATCACAGTCCCAATTAAAAAGAATACTTCCAAAGTAACATAAAACAAAAGAGTATACTTTCAAAAAAAAATTATAGCGAATTAAAACTTATATAACACTTTTCAAAATTGAAAATTTTCGTGATCCATAATTACAATATTATATATCGAAAATAATTAAAAAGAGTTGTACTTCCATTAAAATAATCAAAATTAAAGTTGTACCTTAATCGAAATGCTCTTTTCAAGTGGGACACTACCAATGTTTAAAGTTTAGCCCAATGACAAAGTCGTCATTTAAAGTCGAAAAATCGTCATTAAAGTGGTAGGTTAATCGGCTAAAAGTCGATCGGCCGAGGTCGGTCGGCTAAAGTTTAGCCAACGGCAAATAGGGAAGGTCGTCGGCTAAAGTTCGAGTTTAGCTAACGGTTGGACAGTCGTCGGCTAAAATAGTTTCAGTTTTAGCCGACGGATACATAGTTGTCGGCTAAAGTTCTCCAATTTTAGCCGACGGGTACACATTTTTAGTCTCATATAACTTTATGAGTACTAATGTACTCATATTGCTCGGATAAATGAGCATTCCAATACTCACATTATATATATTTTTATTTGGTATTAGTACTCATATTATATAAGTAAAATAATACTAATATTATATGAGATATGAATATTATTATACTCATTTCGAAGATCATAAAAATACTATTATTATATTCATAATTCTTAAATGCTGTTTAAGTGCACGAGATTTGATCACCGCACCCGCATCCTTTTTCCTCCCTATAAAAACATAATTGGATCACCATACATTTTCATACTTAATAATTTTACAAGGCTGTTCACAAGTAAATCACAGATGAAGCATTTCGTTTTCTCGGCTCTTCTTCTGCTTCTTCTATTCTTCACAGGTAACAATCTTGAAGTAGGTTTTGTATTGGAGGTTAATTCACTTGTACAAAAGGACGATCGTCGATCCGGTGGAGGTTAGGGGGAGGAATGGGTGGCGCTTCTAAAAGCGCCACCGTAAATATTCATTTTCGGTGGTGGTTGTTTGCTCACAAGACATTCAATTATATTTTCAAAATTTATCAGTAAGATAAAAACAAATATTTTATGGGGTATTTCTAAAATCAATTGTTATTGTTTTTTATCACTATGTTGAATTTTCCATTTTTTAATATATATATATATATATATATGGTCCAATTTTTTACTATCAATCAATAAAAGATATAAGTTATATATCACATTTATAATAGTAGAAATCATTGACAGCAAGGAAAATAATACCCTTAAAGTCGATCGAAGCACAACTTCTACCGTAGACGCAATCGCTGCACATGGTGGAATGCGATCGTGGGCACGTTAAATGCGCAATTGCACTTGGTGGGAAATAAGAAGACTTTAATCTTCTTAACGAAAATGATATATATATATATATATATATATATATATATATATATATATAAAAGAGATCAAATGAGAATTCTATTTATTTTGAGAAATAAGAATATATCTCAAATTAATGACTGATCTCGCATTTGTCAAACTAATCATTAATATATGAAAATAATCTTTCTTTAATTTCATGCATTTCATCTAAATCATTAAAACTAGTTAAATTAATAATATGAATGTACTCTTATTTTTTAACTAAATATATATATATATATATATAAAGACAGAATTTATTTTTTTCCTTGTTACTGCAGGTAACATGCAAGCGCTGGCAAAAATATGCAGTGGTACTAAAACGATTCCATTTCCATCACCTTTGTGCAACGATACAATCTGCAATCATATGTGTGGCCACAAGCGAGGGTTGCGAAAGGGATATTGCATTGCAAGTGATACTTGTCAGTGCATTGATATGTGTGCACAGACATCGAGGTTCAATGTGTAGTGTATACTACTGGGCTTGAATGGGTTACCTTATATATATATATAATCTGAATGAAATAAGTAGCCCCTTAAATCCACTTGATTTCCCTTTTTCTATTATCATATATATTATGCTTGTGTGTTGTTTACCAATCTAATTCAATGTATTAAATTACATACTCCTTTAGTTCCATTTTAAATGATACATTTTTTACTTTTTACTATCAATAATTTTTAAATTTGATTATGAATTAATTTCAAATTATAATGGTAAAATATTTAATAAAATTATATGAAACTTCACAATTTAAAATTTAATAATATAATTCTATAGTCAAGTTGAATATTGTAGACTGCAAAAAATCAAGACATCCCAATTAAATTAGAACGGAGGGAGCTGTACAATCTTTTACATGTTGAGTACTAAATAATAGGACCAAATATATCAAAATTTAATTAGATTAAGGACCTGTTATTCAACTCAAAAAGTACCACCCTCTGCAAAGAAATATAAACTTTTTAGTTTTTTTTTTTTTTGTCATAAACCAAGGAACATAAAATGATATCTAATCTATCCATATTTAATCAGTTGAATTCCTAAATAAATTGTTTTGTATATACTCTCAATAATTACGCTATTGCTATTATATTGTGTTGTATGAATGGAGAGTTGAATAAGACATAAAAGAAAATTAAGATAAATGGTATGGGATATAATTACCGAACCTGCAAAATTTTATCCAAATAAAGATATGAGTAGAGTAGGAGCAAATTGGTAAAAGAGTAAATTACACTGTTCGTCCTTGTGATTTTCGTTGACCGAAGCTTATAGTCATTTGGCCAAAAAAGTTGCACCACTCGTCCTTAAGTCAGAAACGTTATGCGCCGTTAGTCCCTCCCTCTAACGGGGTCCACTAACGCTCGTTAACTTGTTTTCTCATGAGGGTATAATCGTCATTTCGCACCATAAGGACGAACGGTGCAATTTTTCGCTTTTAGTCCCTTTTTTAACGCTTTCGTCCATTTTTTTCGTTTTCCTATGTTTTTTTACGTTTTCATCCGTTATTTTACGTTTTCGTCTGTTTTTTTACTTTTTCGTCCGTTTTTTTTACTTTTTCATCTATTTTTTTTACGTTTTCGCCCGTTTGTTTATGTTTTTGTCCGTTTTTCTTACATTTTTATCCATTCTTATCCGTTTTCATCTGTTTTTATCTTTTTTATCAGTTTTTATACTTTTCATCCTTTTTTACGTTTTCGTCCGTTTTTACGTAAAAAAGGACAAAAACGTAAAAAATGGACGAAAACGTAAAAAAATAGACGAAAACGTAAAAACAGATGAAAACTTAAAAAACGAACAATAATATAATAAAATGGACGAAAACATAAAAAAACAGATGAAAACGTAAAAAACGGATGAAAACGTATAAAACGGATAAAAAAAGATAAAAACGGATGAAAACGGATAAGAATGGATAAAAACGTAAGAAAAGCAGACAAAAACGTAAAAAAAAGGGGAAAACGTAAAAAACAGACGAAACGTAAAAAAACAGACGAAAACGTAAAAACAGACGAAAACGTAAAAAAATGGACGAAAACGTAAAAAACGGATGAAAACGTATAAAAACAGATAAAAAAAGATAAAAACGGATGAAAACGGATAAGAATGGATAAAAACGTAAGAAAAACGGATAAAAATGTAAAAAAAACGTGCGAAAACGTAAAAAATAGATGAAAACATAAAAAAGGGACGAAAAAGTAAAAAAACAGACAACAACGTAAAAAAGCAGACGAAAACGTAAAAAACGGACGAAAATGTAAAATAAACAGCGAAAACCTAAAAAACGGACGAAAACGTAAAAATTGGGCGAAAACGTAAAATAAACAGGCGAAAACGTAAAAAAACGTACGAAAACGTAAAAAAAACAGACGAAAACGAAAAAAAATGGACGAAAGCGTAAAAAAGGACTAAAAGCGAAAATTGCACCGTTCGTCCTTATGGTGCAAAATGACGATTATACCCTCATGAGAAAACAAGTTAACGAGCGTTAGTAGACCCCGTTAGAGGAATGGACTAACGGCGCATAATGTTTTTGTCTTAAGGACGAGTAGTGCAACTTTTTTGGTCAAAGGACTATATGTTTCGGTCAACGAAAACTACAAGGACGAACGGTGTAATTTACTCTTGGAAAAAATATGTAGAATGACTTCTATTTTATAACAAACAAAACCTATAATTTAAAGACTCATGAGTCATTTGGTTCGTATTGAGGTATGGGTTTGGAATTAGGAATTGGATTAAGGTAGTATGAGGTTGTAACTTAATTCTTGATATCATGTGCTTTGTTCAAGTGGAAGAAAATAAATTCTCTTCCTGGTTTGGTTTAAAATATTTTAGAATCTAGAATTAAAATTAGTTTTTTATATTCTTCCACCTAATATCTCAAAATAAAAAAAATATTTTTATTGTTATTTAATAACAATGATTATTATTTAATAATAACTATTAATTTTTATTCTTCTATAATAGTTAATAATTTTTATTTAAATAGTAATATAATAACATATTTTGTGTGAACAAATAATTATTTAATAAAAATTATTAGTATTATATAGTTATTTTTTAACCATAGTAATTATTATTGTATAATAATATTATTGTTATTGAATAATTACTATATGATTAATTGATAAGTAATTTGTATTATTAAATAATGATAAAAATAATTATAAAATAATAGTTACTATTATAAGTTAATTACTAATTTAATTATTATTTAATAAATAATATCAATCTTAATTATATTAAATAATTGCTCTATTTTTTAATTAATTGATAATAAAATTAATACTGAAAATAATAATGTAAACTAATAATTTAATAATAATAGTTACTATTATTTATTAACTAATTATTTTTAATTATTTAATATATATATATATATAGTTACTTATAGATAATTATTTAATTGCAATTATTGTTATTATACTAATATAATAATAAACTAATTTGTAATAATAATAATAATTTTAATATTGTTTTTCTTATAAAATATAAAATAAAAACATAAATATATTTTTATACTATTTAATTTTTTATTTTGCAGAGAGTTGTGTATTTATTATAATTTTATGCATGAAGCCAGGTATGAGCTTCATACCACCTACCCCTCAGTAGACGTGGCAAATCTTTCGTGTCGTGTACTCCTGTTTTCGTGTATCAAAAAAGTTCAAAAAAATTCGTATCGTGTCGTGTCGTGTCGTGTACCACGCAAATTCGTGTCGTTTCGTGTCATATTTTCATGTCAGGGGCACATAATTTAAAATAAATATTAAAATATTATAAAAATAATAGTTTTAATATTTTAATATTAATTTTATAGGTTTTAGTAGATGAAACGAAACAAATGGCAACGAAAATACGAATTTTTACACGAAATTTATGAAAGTTCATATAATATTTTCGAACTTTAAAGTCTAGTACAAACAAAAAAAACAAACCAAACCAAACATACCTAGTATATCCCGCTCAGAGCAGGGTCTGGGGAGGGTAAGATGTACGCAGACCATGCCCTACTTATTACGGTAGGGAGGCTGTTTCCGTGAAGACCCCCAGCTTAGTGCACAGCAGAATCTTGTGTGATAAATACAAAGGAAAACATATGATTCGAAAAAGCTTGAGACCATACCTGAGCCCATGGCTTAATCCACATGGGATTTACCTAAGCGGGATTTGGCCACTTCACTCCCGATGAACGCCGCTCTAACAAAAGAGAGGTTGACTCTGCGGACATCTCTCTGTCAAAAATACACCACACGCAAAGACAATAGGATAAAATATACAATAAAAGTACAAATGCAATGCTCTAGGTCAAAGCTAACTGAGACAACCCAACTCTGAGGCTCTCAACTACAGCACCGCTCCCTACAAAAGAATCCACAACTCTGATCTGGCGCCTCCAAGCGCAGCTATCAACAGTCATGCTCTAGTACAAATAGAATTCATAAAATATATCCCCTCCGTCGACCAAAAACTTGCCCCAGTTGAGATAGTACGAGTTTTAAGAAAAACTAGTGTAAATTGATTTTATTGGAGAAAGGGTCCCACTTTTGAGAAAAAAAAGAGAAAAACTTACCTTTTATAATTGGGACAAGTTTTTAGTGGACACTCCAATAAGAAAAATGGGACAAATTTTTGGCGGACAGAGGGAGTATGTTTTTATAAAATTAAATATAAAATATTAAATTATGTTATAAAATATTATATATATATATATGTGTGTGTGTGTATTTATTTATTTATTTATTTATTTCGTACCTCGTGTCGTGTACCCAAAGGATAGGGGTGAGAATCGGGACATCCCGAGGTCCCGGTCTCGAGTCGCGAATGTCCCGGTCCCGAAATGGACCAATTTAGTGGTCCCGGTCCCGGTCCCGATCGGGACTTCGGGAGTCCCGATTCCCGAATTGGGATAAATTTAAGTCCCGGTCCCGGTCCCGATCCTGAGGATAATTTTTTGAAATGTCCCGAATGTCCCGAAATGTCCCGAAATATCCCTAAATGTCCCGAAATTAAAATTTGCAATCGGGATTTCGGGAGTCCCGACGGGATTTCGGGACTCCCGAGTCCCGAAATTAACAAAGTTTAAGGTCCCGGTCCCGGTCCCGGTCCCGAAAAATTCGGGACTCGGGGTCCCGTTTCCCGTCGGGACTCGGGACGGGACCGGGACTCGGGATTTCCCGACGGGAAATTCTCAGCCCTACCAAAGGACAAATGTTGTGTCGAGAATTATACTCTCCGACCGGCGATCGCCTCGGAGATCGGGCGACCTAGCCATTGCCGAGCAGCCAAGGCAGAACTGCCGACCAGCGACGAGGCGACCTAGCCTTAGCCCGGCGACCGAGATAGATTGACCGACCGAAGGTCCCAGGACAAGTCCCGGTGCCGAGCGATCGACATCTAAGACGATCGTCTCTCGGTACTTGGCGATCGACTCATGGTGGCCGACCAGCAGACGATCATCTCTCGGCACTTGCCGACCGACCCTTGGTGACTGACCAATGCCGACCGCTTCATGCCACTCAAAGCCGATGGTCATCCAGTCGGCAAAGGCCGAGCCTCAGGACAAAGCCCACGTGCAGAGCCGAGACAAGATCCGCATATCACGGATCGTTGACCACAACACAAGATCTTCCCACCAGTGACAGTGCCCGCCGAAAGGTGTCGGTAGGACCGCATGTGACAGGTGACTCGGATGCGTCTTGGCTCCTCATCGATCGCACAACAGCCGCCAAGAAATGCCTTGGACTTTAGGCAGACTGCTCATGTGACTTGAAGACGATCGCCCCATTATTATAATGGCCGGAAGGCGATCGCCCGCCAGAAGACAAGGCATCTCAGCCCCTATAAATAGAAGGCAGCCTGCATTTGTCCAAGGAGGGAAGAACTTCAACACCCACGGGATTTCATACACAACTTGGCTTTCTCCTACTCTTGGCAACAGCTATCTCTCGGTTCATTCTTCTCTCTCAGCCTCTCTCACATAGAAGACGATCGGTCGAGAAGGAAGAACACCAAGCTCCGCTCAAGAGCTGGATTAACAGGGTCTTTTTACACTCATTGTACTTAGATTCTCACATTAATACTTGTATCCACGAATATTTGTATTAATAACATCTCGCGAGAGCATTCAAGCCCGGGCCTAACAAACCCGGCAAATCTTGTGTTATTTATCTTCTCTCGAAAGTGCTCCCGCAACTTTGTTTGTTGTCCGTCCATTCCAGCAGTATTTAATCTTCGGATAAATATTTCGGGCAACAACAATTGGCGCTAGAGGAAGGGGATCTAACCCTCAATTTTTATTCCTACCGTCTCTATGAATACTCACTGTTCTCCGGGGCATATACCTGAAGAAACACTCACTGTTCTTCAGAGAAAGCTTTCAAAATCATGTCTTCCGCCTCTGCGTCGAAGAAAGCCGCCGACCGATCCGCTAGGTGCCTCGTTCCGTCTCAGTCCGAGCCACAGCCGTTGGCGGAGGGTAGCCGCCGCGGTCCGAGACGCTCGATCCCGCCCCTGGGGGTCGGCCCAAGTCTCTCACTCGATCAGTTCCGAACCGCGGAACAGATCGAGGAGGCCATGGCCGTCCTACAGGAGCAACGGAGTGCTCTCGACGCGCCTCCCGCTATCACCCCCTCGGCCATCCGCCGGAAGACCAAGCGGAAGTTCAAGGTGTTACTGGCCGAGCGATCGCCAGGAGGCTCTCGTCCGCAAGGAGAGGCGCTCGCCAGCCGGGGCACCTCTGTTTTCGATCGCCTGGGCAGCGACCCGTCTTGGCGACTGGGGCAGTCCGGCCCCAGCTACGAGACGATGGAGTTTGAGTCCATCACCAGGAGCTCAGCTTACCCGACTCCCAGAAGGCAGCCCAGCCGTCTGTCTCCCCCTCGCCAAATAGCCGAGGTCGGCAGCAGCAGAGTCAGGAGATCGGTACACGATCGCCTCAGCTCCCGCTCCCAAAGCCGATCCGCGAGCGACCGAGCCACGGCGATGGCCGCGATGCAACGCTAGCTCGACGACATGAAGGCGCTCCTGGAATCCGGGGCAGGCGCCAAGAAGACGATCGCCGAGCCGAGCGAGCCGCTCGCGGTCCACATCGAGCTCGCAGCACAAGATCGCTCCTCTGCGAACACCGTTGTACGAGGGGAAATCAGACCCCGAAACATACCTGAGCAAGTTCAACATCTACATGACCGGGTGTGGGGCATTAGACGCGACCAGGTGCCGGATGTTCCCTCTGACGCTGGACGACCTCGCCCATAGGTGGTACGCCTCATTGTCGCCTCGGTCCATCGGCTCCTTTAACCAGCTGGCGAATGTCTTCACAGAGTACTTCGCCACCAGGGTCGCTCGGCCAGAAGGTCCCCACCGCATGATGCGGATTCAGCAAGTGGAAGAAGAGTCCGACTCGGACTACATCGACCGGGTAGACGAGATCATCCTCAACGGCGAACCCATAAGCGATGAGATCGCCCTCTACACGGTCATAGGAGGATTCCATGGTCTTTTGCCTATGTTCAGGCATCTCACGAAGGACCAACCTGCGACCTACGCGATCTTCTGCGCTAAAGCCGCAGACTTTCTGGCCAGGCAAAGGTTTCTTCTTAGCCTATAAGCAGCGCGATCGGCGCCCGAACGACGATCTCCCGCCCGATCGCCGGTATCAACCGATGAATAATGCGATCGGCAGTCGAGCGACGATCACAGTCTTCCAGCCCGATCGCCATCATCAAGCAACATCAACAAACCGGAGGACTCGATCGCCATCTACAGTTCACCATCTAACATGATGGACTAAGGCACGAGATCGCCTCCACCGCACAATATAAAGCCATGGTCCTGGTAGTCGATGGAACCGACTGCTTCGGCCATGCAAGGTCCCTTTGGGCCAAGATCGCCCGCCCTTCGTTTAAATACGAGGCCGGCGTAGTCTGAGGGCCCTCCAAAACTAATCAGTGGACAAGATCGCCCGCCCTCAAGGTCCATCATCTAACATGGTGAACCCGGACAATGCGACGCGTCACTACCCCTATCTCAATGTACACCGTCGAGGTTCGCCATCTTCATGGCGGGCCGAGGTGGAAGCAGAGCTAACAAGCCGCGGACGTGGAGTTGAATCATCCGACGCTGCCCCGCGCAAGGACTCCTCTAGACCAAGACCGCACGCCCTTCGTTTAAATACGAGGCGAGGCGCAGCCTAACAGAGGACCCTCACAATAAAATGAGTCACGAGACACTCAATGTCTTCGCGCACAAGACATGGTCATGGGGTCGGTCCATCGAACTCCGCGACTGTGTATGATTCCTCAAACGACGAAACCATCAAGTTTCTGAGGGGGATCGGCCAATGTTGTTTTTTGCAGGTACAAGACCGAAAGATAGCTAGCCAATCGACTAGATCGCCCAAGTCCGAATCCAAAGTCATCTCAACGGGTTGCTCGTCCTCATCTTACACGATCGCCAGCAAGAACCACATCGCCCCATGTCTTCAACATCGGAGCAAGCTGGGGGGCAATTGTTGTGTCGAGAATTATACTCTCCGACCGGCGATCGCCTCGGAGATCGGGCGACCTAGCCATTGCCGAGCAGCCAAGGCAGAACTGCCGACCAGCGACCAGGCGACCTAGCCTTAGCCCGGCGACCGAGATATATTGACCGACCGAAGGTCCCAGGACAAGTCCTGGTGCCGAGCGATCGACATCTAAGACGATCATCTCTCGGTACTTGGCAATCGACTCCTGGTGGCCGACCAACAGACGATCATCTCTCGGCACTTTCCGATTGACCCTTGGTGACCGACCAATGCCGACCGCTTCATGCCACTCAAAGCCGATGGTCATCCAGTCTCCAAAGGCCGAGCCTCAGGACAGAGCCCACGTGCAGAGCCGAGACAAGATCCGCATATCACGGATCGTTGACCACATCCTGTCAGCATCTTCCCACCAACCGACAGGCCCGCCGAAAGGTGTCAGTAGGACCGCATGTGACAGTGACTCCGGACGCGCGTCCGCTCCTCATCGACCGCACAGCTGGCTGCCAGCAGCTGCCTTGGACTTTAGGCAGACTGCCCATGTGACTTGAAGACGATCGCCCCATTATTATAATGGCCGGAAGGCGATCGCCCGCCAGAAAACAAGGCATCTCAGCCCCTATAAATAGAAGGAAGCCTGTATTTGTCTAAGGAGGGAAGAACTTCAACACCCACGGGATTTCATACACAACTTGGCTTTCTCCTACTCTTGGCAACAACTATCTCTCGGTTCATTCTTCTCTCTCAGCCTCTCTCACATAGAAGACGATCGACCGAGAAGGAAGAACACCAAGCTTCACTCAAGAGGTGGATTAACAGGGTCTTTTCACACTCATTGTACTTAGATTCTCACATTAATACTTGTATCCACGAATATTTGTATTAATAACATCTCGCGAGAGCATTCAAGCCCGGGCCTAACAAACCCGGCAAATCTTGTGTTATTTATCTTCTCTCGGAAGTGGTCCCGCAACCTTGTTTGTTGTCAGTCCATTCCAGCAGTATTTAATCTTCAGATAAATATTTCGGGCAACAACAACAAACACAAAACTGATCACACTAAATCTCGATCGTGTACTTTCGTGTTCGTGTATTTTTGTGTACTCAAAATGCAAACACAAATACTAAATTTTCGTGTCGTTTTCATGTCGTGTGGTAAATTACCGGGTCTATCCTAAGGTATCAAAACCCCATACCTCAGGGATTTTAGGTATGAGTTTAAAAATTAAAATATTGCTAACCAAATATTTTGTATGGGTTTTTCATTCTAAACCCATACTTGATACTTTATATTGACCAATCAAACGACTTCTTATACTATTTCTTTAGGGGATCTTTACCTTTACTATTTATTGTGATTTAGAATTTTGATATTCAGCATATTGGGTATTGGAAATATTGCGAATGCAATATCCGTTTTTTTTTCTATTTTTAGTAATTTCTATTTTGGTGTATTTTTTGTTTTCAGCGACTCGCTCGTAACTATTTTGACATTTTGAGAATGTTTAATTCTGCATAATTTAATATTCGAGCATGTTTCGGAGTTGTTTTAGTCAATTTCGTGTTTATTAGCAATCTTTCCACTTTTTGGTTCGTTTGGCATAATCCGGGTTCGAAATTGCTGTTACGTGTTTCCCACAAGTTCTTTTAACATTGGGAGTCATGTTGTGACACTACTACAAAAATAGGCAAAGAGACCCGTCCAAATAAGCCTAAGAGACCGCCTCTGGACGGGTCTCTATCTCAGCGGTCTCTTTATTAAAGAGACCGCCTCATGGGGGGGTCTGTTTTTGAGATATAAGAGACCTGATATCTAAGAAATCAGGTCTCTTATGCAAGTGGGAGGAAACTAATTTAAACCGGTAAGAGACCTGTTATCTGAGATATGAGGTCTCTTTGATTTTTTTAATATTTTTTTTGTCTAGCCTAAGAGAGCCCATTTCACACCTAACGGGTCTCTTTGATTTTTTTAATATTTTTTTTGTCTAACCTAAGAGAGCCCATTTTACACCTAACGGGTCTCTTTGATTTTTTTAATATTTTTTTTATCTAACCTAAGAGAGCCCATTTTACACCTAACGGGTCTCCTTGATTATTATAATATTTATTTTGTCTAACCTAAGAGAGCCCATTTTAGACCTAACGGGTCTCTTTGATTTTTTTAATATTTTTTTTATCTAACCTAAGAGAGCCCATTTTACACCTAACGGGTCTCTTTGATTTTTTTAATATTTTTTTTTTAAACCTGAGAGGCCGGTTTTTATACATAACGGGTCTCTTTGATTTTTTCTAATATTCTGAGAGACCCGATTTCAAGTTTAACAGGTCTCTTTATCATATTTAAAAAAAAAACATAATAATCCTGCTCGTACCAAAAAAATAAAACACAAAACAACACTCACCATTACATAAAAACATCATAAACCTACTCGTTCCCAAAAACATAAAACAACACAAACACTATAATGATATCTTTAAATCTATTGCAATCTCCAAAAACATAATACCATTACATCTATTGCAATATCCAAATGGAAAAACGAAAAAATAATACCCCGAAGTCTAATCATTCAGAATAATTGGGACTAAAATTCATTGAGTAACTTGCATACCATCATCTTTGTTTTCTTCGTCCGCTTCATTCTCTTGCTTGAGTAAATATTGAGCCCAAATATCTCTAACCTCATCAACTTCTTCCGATGAGTAAGTTTCTACAGCAAAAAACTGTAAGATAATAATCAATAATCATGTTAACGAAATAATATCGCTAAAACAACTAACGATGCAAAATAATACCTACTACTCAACACCACAATAACCTCTGCATGGAATAAATGCACCAAAATGAAAAATGTCTGTAGGGATTATATTTGGACTACATTTATAAACAATGTTCTAGTTGGGAAAAGGAAAATCAATGTTTGTAAAAGGACTGTGAAGAAACATGATTTGTTTGCATTAAATGTATGTAGGGATTATGATCTACTGATCCAAAAACAGGTTGAACAATATATGTATAACCTTATCTACAATGCAAATGACAACACTAACATGGATACTAGCCCGGAACAGGGTATAGAACAAATGGTTACAAAAAATAAAAATAGTTATCTATGAAGATAAGCTTCTGGAATAGCAGGGGAATTGGTCGGAAATCTTTTTGGCCAGAAGTGGACTCACACAGTAAATTATAACACATCCAAATTGGCTGGATTTTTTTTTTCCAAAAAACTACCAAACCCAAACAGTAAAGTAACAGTGACAATTTCAAAGAGAACATGAAAACTGAATGACAGAAACTAAAAAAAATAGAACTAGAAAAGTAACAAAAACTAAAAAAAAAATGAGAAACTACCAAACCCAAACAGTAAAGTAACAGAAACTAAAAAAAAAAATGACAATAGAACAGACATTTACAATGTAAACTTTTCAATTTCAAAGAGACAAGAAAACTGAACAACACAAATGTAAATAAAATGAATGACAATGTAATGTAAAGTAAAATCAAAAAAGAAACAGAAACTACCAAACCCAAACAATAAAGTAACATAAACTTTCTGTTCAGAAACTTTTACTAAATGACAATAGAACAGACATTTACAACACTCAGGTTCGTCGACACAGAATCAGTTCGTGAATCAGTCTGTTATACGGACTTTACACAATTTACACAAAACTCATTCACACCAATCATGAAATTTACCTTAATCCCATTCCAATAATCACTCATTCACATCAATCAAGAAATTTACACGGTGTGCGGTATAAAAATGATACCCGGCCTGAGATCCATAATACTCTTTTTCTAAAATCTCGAGCATATAACGGCACACATAGTATCCATAGAACTTGTTGTTTTGAGGTTGACAAGGACACTAAAACATACGGAATTAAGAAAATACAAACCATTCAACACTTATGTTATTGCATTAATGAAATACATAAGCATTGTATACATGGTTGTCACGTCGCTCGACTAGTCGCAACTAGTCGAGCAATCGAGCCGAGAGGCCGATGTGGAAACTCGACTTGCTTTTGGGAGTCTTTCGAGCTACCGGCTGACTGGATCGGTCGACTAGGCGACTCGATCCGGACTAGTGCGTAAATTAAAAAAAAAAACCACACGTAAATTAGAAAAAAACACGTACACAATATATACACACACACACACACACACACACACACACACACACACAGCGTACAGTTGACAGTTGAGAGCACACACACACATATATATATATATATATATATAAATATATATATATATATAAATATAAATATATATATATATATTTTATAGCTTGTCGACTAGTCGTCGATTAGTCTCGACTAGTCACGACTCGACTTGCCGGAGTCTCCGTCCGACTTGACTTACCCACGTAACAACCATGATTGTATATATAGATATGAACGAGTTTTAGAATCCAAATATACCTGTGGTTGCTTCCACCCAATTCTTGGATTCTTTTTTATTTTCCCGACATCTTTCGATTGGTAATGCTAAATTTTATAATTCCCCGCATAAATTGTAATACGGTTAATAGGAATGAAAATACTACTTGTTAGGAAAACAACCAAAAAGAAATTTATTAATGTAATCCAAGATATACTCATTGATGACTGCTTTAACGAACTCGGGGATCTCCTTTCCTACTCCAAATTGGATCCAACCAATACACTAATCCATTCCAAGGACTAATAATTGCTAACATCCAATGCCGACTATACACAAAAAAAGAGAGAGATGATAATAACCTATCAATTAACAAAACTCCATCATGACCAACAATTAACAAAAATCAGCACATGGACACTAAATTGAGTACCAAACTTATTTAATACACGTGGAAATAGCTTTTATATAACTGATCATTGCAAAGAGTTGGACAAGTTGACAAATCTGTAAAATTGTTTAAGAAGAATCTTGCTTTGTCAAACTTAAGAATCTGTTCAAGAATTTAATCGGTAATCTTAACTTGTCACAAAATATTGTTACAAAAATAAGTGAATATCAAAAGTTTTAGGTATCGTTGATTGCACTTACTTGTCATTGTAAGGTGCAAAGAATAGTTGATTAAGATTCTTTCCCTCATTGCACCCAAAGACACGAGCTAAATATATGGATCGGTCTTCCTCTTCAACTATTGGAGTCAACGGAGATAGAACACTACTATCACAAAATCCATACATACCCGAAATTCCTTCTTCTTGACATCGTTCTTTCAAGTGCCTTACCCATCAAAATTTGAACATGAAACAAGTAAATGAATATGACATTAGGTGAATACAATGCCTTGTGATGGATTCATAGCAGTTGCAAATACAGATGGATTCACAATCCAATTAATTTGTCAACCACCCAATTCTCCAGATTCACATGTGAATGATCTTTATTTTTTTATAGCCATACAATCATTACAAGATGACAAGTTGGCAAATGGTGTGGATGACTTATTAAGGAATGTGACTAGCTCATTTCAAGAACTTTCACCAGAAATATGGATACAGCTTTTTATGAGGTTTATAGCGAGGAGGCCGAAACTTTCATCATGGATGATGAGTGGCCATTTGAATGGTCTATTATTATGTCTACGAAAAATCCTGCGTGTGACTTGGGGGTTTAGGTTTTGTCAACTTTTAGCTGGCCGCTTGCAGGGAAGAAGATGTTCAGGGATGTATGGGTTGAGGAGTCTTGTCACATCTCAACTTTTCGTGAGACACTTGATGCTCTTTTGACATGTTCGTTCACTCACGAGAATCTTATTTGTAAGTCATATTGCAGATGATCATGTTTATGTATGTCACGTGTTCCAGGGATTAGATTAAACCAAGAAAAGTTTTGAAGTTTGATGACTGCAGGAATAATTTATGTTTTCTCATCTCGTCTTTCTCGAGCTCCTCCATTGTCGAGCGATCTCCATTGTGATTCGAGGACGAATCGCCTCGAAGATTCAGAGAACGATGGACATTGAATTATAATACGATATTTACGAACTTTTCGGATTAATTGAAGTATTTATTTTATTATCTTCTAAAGTTTTATAATATCTTATATTTTAGGAAGTTATTTATGCGTAAGATATCCATTGCAGTAGGAGTCTTCTAAACCCTATTATAAAAAGGTTTCTTTGAGGAACGTTTATGGTTATTTGATTGACAATAGATTTTTAGATTTATTTCTCTTTTCTTCTTAGCGAATAGCTATATTTGCCTGTGCATGTTTTCTTCTATCGTTACGCTTAAGCCTGCATTAGAACTGGGAGAACAAGTGAAGCAACCGATCATTCATGCACCATACAATCAGCTAGATGTGAAAGTAATGTTCATCCTCTCTCCTTCCATCAGAAAGGTTATCATTCAAGAACAACTCATTACTAAAACATCAAAATTGAAGAACGTTAATGCCATGAAAAATTCTTCATTTCGATTATTCCATTCATCACTTTCACATCAATAATAATATGTTTAAAAAAGACAATCACTTTTTCTTTTAGTAATTCAAATTACCACGGAGAGAATAGTTTTGTCAACAAACCAACAAATGAGATTACGTGGTGACATAAAAATAGGAAAATAAACTTGACCTTTGGATAGCCAAACCAAACTCCGGATCATAATCGACTCCGTAAAATAACCGAGATCCCTTGTACGCCGTAAAAGCTAAGCCAAAAATAAAATTAAGTATTAATCCAAACAAAACAAGTTTCAATCTTCTACCATGCTAACTGACAGACCTCAATAAATACCTTAGATAAATAATCTGTTTTTACATGATAATCAAAATAGAAGTGATATGGCAGTTCCTACATATTCAAATTAGTTTAGTATCATGGTTTATATACGTATGGGTCATTGGGGCCAGTTTCTCGAGATGAATGGTGAAAAAAAAAGGCCATATTAATGATTATGGTTAAAACAAATAAACTTCACAAAAGTTCAGCGTTAGAATTCAAAAACCCCGATAACAAAAAATTAAAGTACTTTTAGAGCAGGTGGCACATTCTGGAAGTAAAGAATGAAAGAAAATGAAAACCTTCACTAAATCGTTAACATTGTAAAATGGTAAATTCCTTTACATTCATGCAATATCTTCTCAAAAAAAAAAAACTCTTTGCAAGAACAGAGAGCTAATCCACATAGTTAAAGCTTAAGCACAGAGTTGAGAATTCAATATACAGTCAACCAGTAGAAATTTAAACTGTTTCTTGTCTTAACAGAGTATATTTATGTGGTGTTTGTTTATTTGTTAGAAGCACAGAAATTATGTACCAGTTGATTATTATGTCTGAATCAAACTTGATACCAAAGAAAACAACATCAAGTAAGTCACTATCCTCTCACTTTTTATTTCTTTAATTGATTGGGAGTGTCAATCAAAGTCAAATTGCGTACAATTCTCCCAGAATCTCATCTTTGTAATAGTGAACAAAGCACAAAAACTTTTCAAAAATCCAAATACGTAAGAATGAAGAACCTGGCATTTCAAATTTCAATCAAATCAAGGCCAACGAATTTATCAATCAATTCAATCATCATAGTCAGAATCAAAAACCTTATAATTCAAAAATTTAATCATGTAACAAAATCAAAACCAGTGTAGAAATGTAGAATCGAATATAAACGACAAAAGCGACCATAGAAGAAACACAAAATTCAATGAATTTGACGCCTAGTGTGGAATGTATGATGCTTTTACTATTTTGTGCAGATTACCAATGAAACTGAAAACACATAAAACCCGAAAGGCATAATTTTTCAACCAATTTTGACACATTATCAAAAAACCAACCAACGGAAAGTCATAAGAAAACATTCAGAGCTTTGACCTGAAGAAAAGGCTGGGACAGCGCTTGAAATATATTGCAAGATTTGAAGGAGGTAGAAGAGAAGATTATCGAAGGAAAACCGAAGAAGATGGTCTGTACGCATTCAAGAAGAAACGGAGACACAATGTTTGTTTTGAACGACCGAAGAAGATAAGGCGTCAGGAGTAGTTTTTGAAGAAGGGTTTTTGAAGATGAAGAAATCACGAACCTACGGTAATCACAGTGCAAGGATGAAGAAATCACGAACCTACGGTAATGAAGAAGGGTTTTGAAGAATGGTTATGAACCAACATTTTGCACATGAAGTAAGTAGAAATTGATGAAATAGGGCAAAGGACTCGAACTGCATACCGAACTTCAGCAGCAAGAATCGACTTCCTATGCTGAGCCGCCTCTAATTTACTTCTCATAGCATCAGTTTCCTGCAAGATGATATAATCCCATAAATTTTTTTTTTAAAAAAACAGTTTTCATGGAAATTAACTAAGATCTAACAAAGAAAAATCCGGGGGGGGGGTCTCTAAAGTTTAGGAATTTATTTTAGAAATAAATAAAAAAATAAACACAAAATACCAGAAAAGTTTCCGCCAGGGATGGAGAAGATCCACACGAAAATAAAGTAATAATATGAAAATAAATTAATAAGTTTCATCACAAATAAATCTCGGAAATCACAAACAAAACAAACCCTAAAGGCCCAAATCCGAGCAATTCATCATTTTCCCCATTCAAAAAGCAACACCCAGTAAGCATATAATCAAAACAAATCACCAGATCTTCCAAATAACCATAAAAAAAAGTACCCTTCGCAACTCCTTTGGGTTTTCAAGAATGGTTTTCTTGCTGCCGCTGGAAGAAACCACGGTGATGAGTATTGAGATAAAAGAAATTGAGATGGGTGGGATCGATTACAGACGGGGAGAAAACCGCCGCCAAGGGATCGATTACAGACGGGAGAGAGATGGAGAGATGGAGAGATTAGAGAGTACTTAGTGCCCTAATCTGAAGAATAAAAGAAGAGACCGGTTGGGTTAAACAACAGGTCTCTTAAGTTTTTACACTTTAGAGACCCGTCAACAAAAGCAACGGGTCTCTTCTTTCTTATACATTAGAGATCCGTCACTAAAAACAACGGGTCTCTTAAGTCCTCACAAAAAAATGGTGGGCCCATTTGACATATAAGAGACCTGTTGTTTATAATATCAGGTCTCTTATATTAAAGAGACCCGTTATCTTTATCAACGGGTCTTTTAGTCTGGATCTCTTTGCTTGTTTTTGTAGTAGTGTGAGCTTGGGTTTGATTATTCGATCTCGTATCTTGTTTTTTTGAACGTTTTGGACCGTTTTGTAATTTTCTAAAAGTTAGGGTAATTACTTTCGTTATCGTTTTCCGAACCTTCGGGTAGTCAGAATCGTACATTCTTGTAGCGCTTAAGTTCGTCGTCTTGAACCTTTAGTAAGCGTGTCCTCAGGTTTCGTCAATCTTCATGCTTCGACTCGGTGATATTCTTTCCGAGAATAATCGGCTCTCAACAGTTCTGAACTGCTTGAGGCTTACATACGTTATCGGTGATATATAACGTACGTTACTCTTATCTTGCTTACGTATGTAAGTGCTCCAGTAGCGTATGTTATAGCCTATAGAGAATCGGACAGAGACTTCTGCCAGGCCATTACGTACGTAACAGATAGTGTGTAGCGTACGCTAAGTGCATAACGTACGTTAAGTTTCACTGCCTTACGTACATTATAGCGTACCGATTTATATACCTGGTTCAACATTTTCTCTGCGGGTTTCTTTTATTTTACCTTTCTTCTCCTCCGAGCAGCGATTTGGGCGAGACCATTGACGGGATATTGCTAGAACATCATCATCCAACATCATTTCTGGGTTCCTAACCTGTTTTGATCATCGTCCGACCTTATTTCTCCCTCGAATTGATATAACACTTCCTAGAACCCTAACTTACGGGATCTTGGGGGATTTTTGCTATTTCCTCTGTTTCCTTCCGAATTGTTCGTAGAATCATGATGTATATGATTTAAATACCCCAGGGTTTATATTTCCCCTACGAAATCATGGTTTAGTTTATGAGTTTATGTGAAATCAAGAAGATTTGGTTGTTGTAATATCCATAACTTTCCATTTTTAGCAGTTTTCATTTTTGGTGTATGTCTATTTTTATCGACTCGCTTGTAACCGTTTCGACATTTTGAATCTACTTTATTCTTGGAGTTTTTCCATTTGGACGAGTTTTGGTGATGTTTTCACGTGATTTCATTTTATGATATGTTATGCCGTATGAACGTTCGATTCTCGTAAATCTCATTCGTTTCCGTTGTTTCTTGGTTTGCACAAGTTCTTATGATTGAGTTGGTCGTGTTGAGACTTTCGGTTTGCAAATCCGACGTCATATCGTGACTTTCGGACACTTGGGCCATTTTCGTAATTTCCTATAAGTTTAGGGAATTTCATATTTGTCGTATTTCGGATTCCCGGGTAGTCGGATTGATGTTTTCTTGCAATGGTTAGACTCATCATCGAATATTCTTCGTAGTCGTATTTTTGGTTCGATAGCAGGTCTGGGTTTCGGGGTCGTCCAGAATCGTTTGGACAGCAGCTGCCAGAACTGCTGTCTAGTAGGGTGTTACGGCCGTAACACCCAGAAGTTGCGGCCGTAAGTTGGCCATGTTACGGCCGTAAGTATCCCCTATTACGGCCATAACAACCCGCTGTTTAAACAGCGGGCAGAGGTCAACACCTCATTTTCTATCTCTTTTCTTTCGTTTTCTTCACGGGGCGACTCCAGAGGAGATTTTCTTCGGTTTTGATCGGAGAATTCTTCGTGTTCCATCACCGTAGAATCGTATTACCATATCACCATCAACGCAATCATCCTCCATCGTCCGAATCCGAGGTATTTTCTTCAGGAACCCTAACTTGTCTAATTTGGGGGTTTTTCGGGATTCTAGGGATTAGTTCCGAATTGTTCAATTATGCTATGATATTCGTGACCGATTGTGGTTATTGGGTGATTCCAAATCTATTTTCCTTGAATTTAATTCGTGATTTATCAATACGGGGAGATTTTGCGTAAACCCTCGCCCGTATCGATTGAACATCTATTGTCGTGAATTGCAATCGGGGTTATGGGAGTATTCCTTTCGATTATTGATGTCCGTTGGGACTGAGTTATGTTAATTCTTCGTTAGGAACCGTCGTCTTCCACTCGGATCATCCGTAGTCGTTTTTCACTTCCGATTCTTCGAATATGTCACAAAGGCAAGTACTTTACATTTGTTTACATGTTCTAGTATTTGAATTATGGCTTTATCGTGGTTGTTGCGGATGGATATGTGTATGTTCACCTAGGCACGGTCCGACGGGGCCTCTAGGGATACGTATTGCCGTGTGTGTGCGTATCACGAACTGTGGTTAACCACCCAGGGATATCCGACGGGGCTATGCGGGGTACGGTGGCCGTGAGTCTCGTACCAAGGTTAACTTTGAATTATGATTGTTGGAGATAATGTGTTTTGTGATTGTACATTGTAAATATTCCGGAATATAAAACGTTTTCTAAAATTATTTTTGGCGCATATATTCATCTGATTAGAATGTAGTTCAAATGGATTGTACTTGCACTAGCAGTTGTCGCTAACCCCTTAAATGGGGAAAATACTTTTTGTATTTCAGGTATTGATCGTGGGGACAAGCGAGCACTCGAGCCGTATGAGGATGATGGGCAAGCATGATATTGTCCAGTAGTTGATTATTGGTGTTACATCATCGGTTATTATTGATGTCTGATTTTGGGATTTCTGTATTATAAAATTGGTTTAAGTACTCGAGTACTTCCTGTTTGAATTTGTTAATGTTGTGTTTCTGTTTTGGGAAATGGATTTGATGACAGATTTTATTTGTCGGTTTGTAGTCTTTTATTTGAATTGTCGTTTTATTGATGATTGCTTGTCGTTGTCGAATGTCGTGTTTGGTACGTTAGCCTGGTAGATTCCACAGTGTGGGGTCCACGGCGCTGTAATATGCCCTGAATATCTTGTGGGTGTTACAGTTGTAATCCTCCCTCTATGTGTTGTGTTGTTGGATTACATAAATCGTAGGCGGGGTTTTCGAGTGTATTTCAGTTTTTATTCCAGTCATATTGTTGTTGATAGTCGTTTTACAAATCGTCTAGGTTCGGAATCTCCGAGTTGTTTTAACGGTGGTTGTTTACCATCTCGAAATATCCCAACATGTCTCAAAGGTAAGTAATTCTTACGAACTACATTCTTAAATGTGCAAAGTGATGTATATGAGTGTTAGAGCATATGTGTTGACTTCGGGAGGGTCGACGGGACCACGGAGGGATCCAAGTTTGGTTGGGTCCACGAACATTGGGGTTAACCACTCCGGGAGGGTCTGACGGGGCCTCAGAGGGATCCGCGCATGGTTGTGTCCATGGTTAATCGGGAGGATTTACATTACTGTGGTACATTTTGGGATATTGCATTTCCGGATATCATTATCGTAATTTCGTCTGAAAACTATTGATGCATGTACTTTGAAATTGTAAGATGTAAGAGTTCGTTTGTATTTATTTGTACTAGCTATTCCACGGCTAACTCCATTTGGGGGAAATACATTTCCTGTATTTCAGGTATGAAGAATGCGATTGGACGAGTACCGGGACAGTACGACGATGACGGCCAGACGTGATACTATGAAGATTCATGTTGTCTTTATTCGAGTCTTGTCTTTTGAAATTTTGTTTTCTCGTGAATTGTTAGTTGGTACTCGAGTACTATAAGGGTTGTTTTCTTCTGGTTAATTATGTTGGACTTGTTGTCCATTGTGTATTTGTATGGTCTTTGAAGTTTCATCAGTTAATCCGATAAATGATTGGTGGTTTTGATGTTGTTAGAAAATTATTGATGTTTTTTTTTGTAATGGATTTTGTATGAACTTAGCCTTGTGAGTTCCAGATGGGATTCACGGCGCTGTGACATACCCTGAATATCTCGGGGGTGTTACAGATTATGGTATCAGAGCCTAGGTTTATGGATACCTAGGTTGTTGGTTTGGGTCTAGTCACATTATTTGTAAACACAGTATCATCGCGCTGCCATCATCTTAGTACGATCGATACTCGTAAGTTATCTTATCCTTCTTATCATCTTTACTGTCATGTATTTCGACTTCGTAATGTTGAAAATCGGTCACCATGACGGTTATATTCTAAACTGTACTTATGTCTTTTCCTCTTTTTCTATCCTTTAGAATGTCAGCTGGTAGAGGACGCGGATGCAGACGCAGTCGAAGGCGTGGCGCAGCCGGTGGGACAACCATGTCTCTCAGTCGGATGCTGGTTCGAATACTCCAACCTTGTCGAATTCAGTTCATTCTAGTACCGATGGTCACCAGGACCAGTCGTCCAGTCAAGGGAATTCCACAGGGAGTAATGGGGTACAGGTGTGGCCACTATATTGCAGCAATTGGCTAATCAGATGGCTCTTTTGACCCAGGCGGTTCAACTCAATGACCTACCTCTTGTGGCTGATACCGGGGTATAGAAATGGTTACAGGATGTGATCCGAATGCGCCTCCTCAGTTCATTGGTGCTACAGACCCAACTAGTTTGGAAAACTGGATTAACGAGATGAATAAGGTTTTTGTGGCGGTGAACTGTTCAGAGGCACGTAAGTACCAATTGCCCAATATTTTCTGACGAGAGAGTCTGCTAGCTGGTGGCAGGCAGTCGAACCCCAAGACCATGCGGTTACTTGGGACGAATTTAACGAAATGATGGAAGTCGAGTACTGCCCGTGGCCAGTCCAAGAGGCCAGAATTCGTGCCTTCTTCGAGGCTAACACCCAAGACATTCCCGTATCACAAGCAATAATCGAGTACAATCAGCAACTCAACCACGTGAAGCGTCAAGTGAGAGAGAAGAGAGATAAAATCTGACACTTTGATATGCGGATGAAGCCAAAAATTCGAAACTACATGGCAGGTAGTGGTAGAGGGAGGGGGGTCCACGACCCCTTCCGACGGAGGGAAATTCCCCTACAAAATGGGGGAAGCTATATATATAGTTGTCCAACTTCCGTATTTTCTATTGCTCCGAACCCCTCTGAGTAAATGTTCTGCTTCCGCACTGATGGCAGGATTTTCTTGTACTAAACTGAAGGAGTATCAGAGCAAAGCATTGGCTTATGACATGTCCTTTGCGGCTACAGAGACGGTAGGTGAAGGTAAGAAGCAAAAGACCTCCGGTAACTTTTCTGGCAGTAAGAGTAACAACCAACAAAAATATCAGTCGGCAAACTACTTATCTGGAAAGTCTTTCCGTACGTCTGGAGGCAATCGGAATTTCGAAACTGGCACTAATGCTACCAATCGGGTCGTGACGTGTTTTAACTGCGGCCATCAGGGCCATATCAGCCGCGATTGCAACCTACCTCATTTGAAATGTTATAGTTGTGACGAGGCGGGCCACAAAGCCACATTTTGTACTGGAGGAGAAAAGACACTTGGGGTTCAGGCATCCATTCCCACGCCTAGAGAACCAAGTGTTAATCAGAAGTCATCAGCGGGTCAGCCATACCAGAGTTTCAGTCGGAGAAGAGGACAGGTTCAGTCCGTTAGAGGGGGAGCCTCTAGTGTTGGTTCAGCACAACTGCGTGTTTACGAGATGAGGAGAAGTGATGATTGAGAGGCTACCGTGGCTACAAGTACCGTTTATGTTCTCTTTCATCCAGTTGGAGTTCTTTTCATTCGTTCATCTCTTTGGATTGTATGCGTTGATTGAATATTGAATGCTTGTCTATTTGCAAACTTTTTACGGTTAAATTGCCTAGCGGGGATAGAATTGTGGGGACATGGAAGTTAGAGACTGTCCGGTTATAATCGCAGAGAGAGTGTGGCCTTCGAATTTGATCACTGTGGATATCATTGTTGAGGATTTGATCATCGGTGATGACTGGCTTGATAGACACGGAGCGATAATGAATTATCGCACGAGGGTTATATCGATGTTGGCTGAGTACGGTACCGAGAATTCATTTACGGGACACGGGAGGAGGGGTCAGGAACTTATAATCAATGCCATGAGGGCGGCAAAACTTATTAGAGAAGGTTGTGTGGGGTACTGGTGTTATGCTGCGAGAGCAGAGGACGGGAGAGTTGAACTTTCCTTGATTCCAATGGTGAACAGGTTTTTGGATGTTTTCCAGATGATTTGCCAGGACTACCACTGTAACACCCCCAAGACGTTCAGGGCATATTACAGCACCGTGGACCCCACCCTTTGGAATCCACCAGACTAACGTACCAAACCGACATTCGATTAAAAGACAAACATCAACAACATACACACGAATCCATAATACAAGATGAAAGACTGAACTCAACGATACCATTCAAAATCAAATCCACCACAAAACGGGTACATGATAATAATAAATTCAAAGAAGGAAGTACTCGAGTACTTCAGCAAATGGCATAATAAATAAAATTAAAAACCAAGACACCAAACGGACGACCACTGAACAGATTCACTCTTGCCCATCATCCTCGTACGGTCCGCATGCTCGTTCGTCTCCATGACTTGTACCTGAAATACAGAAGTATTTCCCCCATTTAAGGGGTTAGCGACAACTGCTAGTGCAAGTACAATCCATTTCAACTACCATTCTAATCAGATGAAATATGCGCCAAAAATCATTTTAGAAAACATTTATATTCCGGAATATTACAGTGCTCAAGCACAAAACACATTTCTCCAACAAAACATTTCAAAGTTAATCGTTGGTACGAGACTCCCGGCCACCGTACCTCGCAGAGGCCCCGTCGGACCATCCCTGGGTGGTTAACCCTAGTTCGCGATACGCACACACACGGAAATACGTATCCCCAGAGGCCCCGTCAGACCATCCTTGGGTGAACATACACATATGCATCCACAACATACACGGAAAGCCATAATTCAAATACTAGAATATGCAAACAAATGTAAAGTACTTGCCTTTGAAACATCTTCGACGAAACAGGAACGAATAACGACTATGATTGACCCGGAGCGAACACGACCGTTCCTAAACAAAGGGTTAACACAACTGAGTCCTATACGATAACAATAATCGAATGGAATACGTCCACAACCCGGATTACAAACTATAACAACAAATGTATGATCGATACGGGCGAGGGTTTTCACTAAACCCCCCCGAATCGACAATCCATGAAATAAACACGACATAATCGGATTGGGAATCACTCAATACCAATAATCGTTATGGACTAATACAACATAACTGAACAATTCGAGTTTAAACGAACGAAACCCGAAAACCCCCGAAAATTAAGAAAGTAAGGTTCTAAGTCAAAAATACCTTGAATTGAAGTGGAGAAGATGGATTAAGATAATGATGTACTAAGCTTGGAACACAATAATCGGTCTTCAATGAAACTCCACGGATTACTCTCCACAAATTGCCCCAAAATTGCCGGAATCGCCCAAAGGATGAGAAGAGGAGGAAAAATGATGAAAAAGGGGCTGCTGTCCAATATATAGCAGACATAATTAGCGCATGCTAATCATCGAAGATAGCGCGCGTTAACGGGGGTCGCAAGTAGTCCAGTAGCTGCAGCCCGGTGTTGCTAGCGTGCGCTATACAAGTTTAGCGCGCGCTAAATGCGACTAGATAGCGTACGCTACTAAAGCCTAGCACACGCTACCTGATGGTCAGAGTTCAGGATTCTGAGTCCAGAGTCCTACTGCTCAGAATGCTGAAGTCGTTAACGCACGTTGTAACTACGAGCTAGCGTGTGCTAACTGCACACTGATAGCGCACGCAAGAAATAACGAGTAGCGTGCGCTACTCACGCAGCAGTTCAGCACTGCTCAGCTCAGCTCACTGTTGCAGAAGGTACGAAAATCGAAACGCAATGCAAGGCCAGAATCCAGAAACATAAACATGAATTATTCATGACGACGAAGCTAAGCACTGAAAGAAAATATAATTCCGACTACCGGGGGATCCGAAATACGACAAAGAAGATAAAGTTCCCCAAACTTATAGGAAATTATAAAATGGCCCAAATGTCCGAAAATCATGATACAACGTCGGATTCACAAATCAAAACTCACAACATGAGCAACTCAACCATACGAACTCATGTAAACAAAGAACAACAAAAGCGAACGAGTTACGAGAATCGAACGTACATACGGCAAGACATAACATAAAATGGAATTACGTAAAAAATCTCCGAAACTCATCCAAATGGAAAGCTCCAAGAACAAAGTATATTCTAAACGTCGAAATGGTTACACGCGAGTCGATAAAAATAGACATACACCAAAAATAGAAACTGCTAAAAATGGAAAGGTACGGATATTACATTCTCCCCCTCTAAAAAGAAGTTTCGTCCCGAAACTTAAGAATCAAAAAGCTTGGGGTGTCTAGCACGCATATCCTCCTCCAATTCCCATGTTGCTTCTTCCACTCTGTGCTTCGACCATTGCACTTTAACCAAGGGAATGGTTTTGTGCCTTAACTGTTTGTCCCGACGTTCCAAAATCTTCAGCGGCCTATCCTCAAACGTAACGTTCTTCTCGATCTCTACATCCCCGAAGTTGATAACACGAGTCGGGTCTGGAACATACTTCCTCAACTGAGAGACGTGAAATACACTATGCACATGACTCAAAGATGGAGGTAATGCCAAACGGTACGCTAACTCGCCAACTCTCTCTAATATCTCAAAACGTCCAATATACCTTGGACTGAGCTTCCCCTTTTTCCCAAAAACGGAAAACTACCTTCGGCGGAGACACTCTCAACAATACATGATCCCCTATCTCAAACTCCAACGGTCGACGCCTAACATCCGCATAAGACTTTTGTCGACTCTGAGCTGCCAACATCCTCTCTCGAATTAACTCAACTTTCTTCCTCGTCTCCAATACAAGATCCGGCTCGGTGCCAACTAAATCGAACGGCTTGTACCAACATATCGATGATCAACATCGTCGACTATAAAGCACTTCATACGGTTCCATCTTAATCGACGCGTGCCAGCTATTATTATAAGTAAACTCTATCAGGGCCAAATGTTCCTCCCAGTCACTACTCCAGTTTAACGCACACGCATGTAACATATCCTCGAACGTTTAAATGGTACGCTCGGATTGCCCGTCGGTCTGAGGATGGAAAGATGTGCTCAAATGCAAACGTGTCCCCAATGCCTTATGTACCGCCTGCAAAAAATGTGATACAAACCGGCCATCTCTATCCGAGATAATAGTCTTCGGCGTACCATGAAGTCTCATGATCTGTGCGATAAAAATACGAGCCAATTTTTCTGGACCCCAAGTGTCCTTGATGCCCAGAAAATGTGCCGACTTAGTCAGTTGGTCCACGATCACCCACACCATATTCATTCCGGTCTTTGTCCTCGGAAAATTCGTGACAAAATCCATAGAGATATCTTCCCACTTCTATTCTGGGACGGAAGTGGTTTCAACAACCCGGCTGGCCGCTGATGCTCGATTTTGACTTGCTGACAAGTCAAACACTTAGCCACAAACTAAACTACCTCATTTTTCATGTCATTCTACCAGAAATTCTTCCTCAAATCCTTATACATTTTACTCGAGCCCGGATGGACTGAGTAAGGTGACGCATGAGCCTTTTGCATAATACCCTATCTCAGTTCCAAGTCATTCAGAACACACAACCGACCTTGGAACCTCAAAACACCATCCTAATTAATTACGAATCCCGGGGCTTCCCCTTCACCACATTCTCATGGAGCTGAATAAGCATCGGATCTTCTAACTGTCTCGATTTAATGTCGTCGACCAGAGACGAAAAAATATCAAGAGCGCGCAACTGCCCAGCACTCCCTGGTAGTACAACCTCAATACTCAACCCCATTAGGTCTCGCTGGAGCCCTGGATGGGCCGTGAGTAACTCAAGCGTCCGAAGAGATACCGATTTTCGACTCAAGGCATCTGTCACCACATTTGCCTTGCCTGGATGATAAAGGATCTCGAGATCGTAATCCTTAATCAACTCTAACCACCTTTTCTATCTCATATTCAGTTCTTTCTGCGTGAAAATATACTTTAGGCTCTTGTGATCAGTGGAAATCTGACACGACGAGCTATACAAGTAATGACCCCAAATGTTCAATGCAAATGCAACTGCGGCCAACTCAAGATCGTGGGTAGGGTAATTCAACTCGTACGGCTTCAACTGACGGGAAGCATAGGCAATCGTCTTCCCGTGCTGCATGAGTACACATCCAAGCCCTTTGCCTGAAGCATCGCTATAAACTGAGAAACCCTCATTACCAGTCGGTAAGGCCAAGACGGGAGCAGTCGTCAACCGCTTCTTCAACTTCTAGAAGCTCTTCTGCCTTTCGTCGGTCCATACAAACTTCTCTAACTTCTGCAACAACTGGGTAAGCGGTCGAACGAGCTTAGAGAACCCCTCGACAAACCTACGATAATACCCGGCCAAGCCCAGAAAACTACGGACCTCTTTCACGTTCTTAGGCGGTGCCCAATCCAACACTGCCTCTATCTTATGTGGGTCCACACTAACACCCTCGGCCGAGATCACGTGGACGAGAAACATAACCTCCCGCAACCAAAACTCACACTTTGAGAACTTCGCATAAAGGTGCTGAGTTCCCAAGATTCCCAACATGATATGCAAATGACGTGCATGCACCTCCTCGCTCCTCGAGTAAATCAGGATATCGTCGATAAGGACGACTACACACTTATCGAGATATTCGATAAAGACCTTGTTCATTAACTGCATGAACACAGCTAGGGCATTGGATAGCCCAAAAGGCATAACCACAGACTCGTAGTGGCCGTATCTCGTCCGGAAGACCGTCTTCAGAATATCAGAATCCTTCACTCAGAGCTGGTAATACACCGACCTCAAATCAATCTTCGAAAACACGGTTGCCCCTTGCAATTGGTCAAAAAAGTCATCAATCCTCAGGAGCAGTTTTGATAGTCACTTTGTTCAACTCTCGATAGTCGATACATAGACGAAGTGACCCATCCTTCTTCTTTACAAACAAGACCGGTGCGCCCCACGGCGAAGCGCTCGGTCGGATATAACCCATGTCTAGCAACTCCTCCAACTGTTTCTTCAACTCAAGCATCTTGGCAGGCACCATGCGGTATGGCGTCTTAGAAATCGGTGCTGCACCCGGCTCCAAATCAACAGTTAACTCAACCTCACGGTCCGGTGGCAAACCCGGTAACTCATCTGGAAAGACGTCAGGATACTCACTCACTACCGGAATAGACGAGAGCTTGACTCCCCCTTCTTCCGATCTCAAAGCATAATACCAGTAACCAGTCCAACCCCCTCGAAGGAGTTTCACTGCTTTCATGGCGCTGATTAGGAATTTCTGACCACTCCGCTTACGCCCCACAAAAGAATGCTCGGTACCGTCTGAGGCTAACATCAAAACGGTTCTTGTTCTATAATTCATGATCGGCCCATGTCGGTCTAGCCAATCCCCACCAAGAATCAAGTCCTCATCCCTAATGTCTACCACAATCAAATTAGAAGACCAATCCCTGCCCGCGATACTCACCGGAAAATCTCTAATCTAACGATCCCCCACGATACTATCCCCACTAGGCAGTTTAACAACAAATGGGTCACATGCAACTAGATAATCAACATGGAGACGACGTACACAATCCAGAGATATGAAAGAATGCGTATCACCAGAATCGAATAACATGGAAATAGGATGGTCAAGGATGTGAACGGTGCCTGTATCCACCGTCGCGTCAGGATCTCCTACTCGTCTCATCTCATATACGCGGGGAGGAACATACCCCACACTATAAGCTCCCCCTCTAGAAGGCTGCCCACGACCTCGACCTCTGCCAAAACTCTGCTGAGGTTGATTAACTGTCGGCGTCTGATTCACACTCGGTTCCCTCATAGTTGGGGCTGACACCTGAGTAGCTGGTGCCCGACTCGCATCTCCACAAAACTTAGCACGATGCCCCGTCCGACTACAAGTAAGACACTGAATCGGTGGCCTGTCACACTCACTCATCATGTGTCCGGGACGACCACAGTTAAAATAGGTCGGACCACGAACAGAAACAGTTGGAGCAGACTTAGAACCATTTCCTCGCTCAAATGACGGGGACTGAATCCTGAAGACTCGCGAACCAGACTGAGCCTTCTGATACCCGTCAGACTTACCTCCTGAAAACTGACCGGAGGTCTTCTGCTTCTTACCCTCCATTGCCGCCTCTATCGCAGAAAACGACATCTCATAAACCATCGCTTTGTTCTGATAATCCTTCAAAGTTGTGCACCCGAGACCAGACATGTAGTGACGAACCCTTGGCTTCATCCGCATATCAAAGTGGCGGATCTTATCTAACACATCCCGGACCTGATTTCTCACATAATGAAGTTGATGATTGTAGTCCTTGATCGCCTGTGAAATAGGGACATCCTGGGGTTTTGCCTCAAAGAAGACTCGAATCCTCCTCTCTTTTACCGTCCAAGGAAATATTCGTCCTCCATCAACTCAGGGAACTCTTCCCACGTGGATGCCCGGTCATGTGGTTTCACTGCTTGCCACCACATTACCGCCTCTTTGGCGAGGAAGTACTGAGCGATGGGTACCTTCCTCTCCTCGGAGCAGTTAGCCACCTCGAATATCTTCTCCATCTAGAATAACCAACTCTCCCAACCATACAGGTCAGAAGTACCATCGAACTGCAGGGGACGCATACGGATCACGTCCTAAAGTAGGTTATCGGTGCAGACACCAGTAGGCGGAACAGAGTTAGCATTAGCTTGGCCGACCAAGACTGCCTGAGTCAGTAGCGTCATCTGGTTCGCTACTTGTTGTAAAATATTCGCTACTCCGGAGTATTCTCATGAGCATTGCCGAAGCTAGCAGACTGATCCTGCTGGCCCTTAGCATTAAGCGGGACACTATTCGATAAAGAAGGTGTTGTCGAACCAACCCCTGAGCTATCGGACATGGCCGCCCCACCGGTTGCGCCACGTCCCCTACCGCGTCCGCGTCCTCTACCGGCAGGCATTCTGAAGAAGTAACAGGTAAGTACAATTCAAACACAAAGCACAACACGATACTAAGAAAGGAACAGAACACGATAACATAACGAGTCGAGTTAGGAAAAACTTACGAGCACTGACGTACTGAGATGATGGCGTAGTAGTGATACTGTTCAAACGCGACACTCAACTAGACCCAAATAACCGACAGCCTAGGTATCCATAAACCTAAGCTCCGATACCATATTATGTAACACCCCCAAGATGTTCAGGGCATATTACAGCACCGTGGACCCCACCCTTGGGAATCCACCAGGCTAACGTACCAAACTGACATTCGATCAAAAGACAAACATCGACAACATACACACGAATCCATAATACAAGACGAAAGACTGAACTCAATGATAGCATTCAACATCAAATCCACCCGAAAACAGGTACATGACAATAATAAATTCAAAAAAGGAAGTACTCGAGTACTTGAGCAAATGGCATAATAAATAAAATTAAAAACCAAGACACCAAACGGACGATCACTGAACAGATTCAATCTTGCCCATCATCCTCGTATGGCCCGCGTGCTCGTTTGTCTCCATGACCTGTACCTGAAATACAGAAGTATTTCCCCTATTTAAGGGGTCAGCGATAACTGCTAGTGCAAGTACAATCCATTTGAACTACCATTCTAATCAGATAAAATATGCGCCAAAATCATTTTAGAAAACATTTATATTCCGGAATATTATGGTGCTCAAGCACAAAACATATTTCTCCAACAAAACATATCAAAGTTAACCGTTGGTACGAGACTCACGGCCACCGTACCCCGCAGAGGCCCCGTCGGACCATCCCTGGGTGGTTAACCCTAGTTCGGGATACGCACACACACGGCAATACGTATCCCCAGAGGCCCCGTCAGACCATCCCTGTGTGAACATACACATATGCATCCACAACATACACGGAAAGCCATAATTCAAATACTAGAATATGCAAACAAATGTAAAGTACTTGCCTTTGAGATATCTTCGACGAAACGGGAACGAATAATGACTCTGATTGACCCGGAGGGAACACGGCCGTTCCTAAACGAAGGGTTAACACAACTCAGTCCTATACGATAACAATAATCGAATGGAATTCGCCCACAACCCCGATTACGAACTATAACAACATATGTACGATCGATACGGGCGAGGTTTTCACTAAACCTCCCCGAATCGACAATCCACGAAATAAACACGACATAATCGGATTGGGAATCACTCAATACCAATAATCGTTATGGAATAATACAACATAACTGAACAATTCGATTTTAAACGAACGAAACCCGAAAACCCCCCAAAAGTGACAAAGTAGGGTTCTAAGTCAAAAATACCTTGAATTGAAGTGGAGAATATGGATTAAGATGATGATATACTAAGCTTGGAGCACAATAATCGGTCTGCAATGAAACGCCACGGATTACTCTCTACAAATCGCCCCAAAATCATCAGAATCGCCTAAAGGATGAGAAGAGGAGGAAAAATGACGAAAAAAAGGCTGTTGTCCTATATATAACAGATATAATTAGCGCACGCTAATCATCAAAGATAGCGCGCACTAACGGGCATTGCTAGCGTGCGCTATACAAGTTTAGCGCGCGCTAAATGCGACTAGATAGCGTACGCTACTAAAGCCTAGCACACGCTACCTGATGGTCAAAGTTCAAGATTCTGAGTCCTGAGTCCTACTGCTCAGAATGCTGAAGTCGTTAGCACATGTTGTAACTACGAGCTAGCATGCGCTAACTGCATACTGATAGCACACGCAATAAATAACGAGTAGCGTGCGCTACTCACGCAGCAGTTCAGCAACTCAGCTCACTGTTGCAGAAGGTACGAAAATCGAAATGCAATGCAAGGCCAGAATCCAGAAATATAAACACGAATTATTCATGACGACGAAGCTAAGCGCTGAAAGAAAATACAATTCCGACTACCGGGGAATTCAAAATACGACAAAGAAGATAAAGTTCCCCAAACTTATAGGAAATTACAAAATGGCCTAAATATCCGAAAATCATGATACAACGTCGGATTCACAAACCGAAACTCACAACATGAGCAACTCAACCATACGAACTCATGTAAACAAAGAAACAATGGAAACGAACGAGTTTTATGAGAAGCGAACGTACATACGGCAAGACATAACATAAAATAGAATTACATAAAAACATCTCTAAAACTCGTCCAAATGGAAAAACTCCAAGAACAAAGTAGACTCGAAACGTCGAAACGGTTACAAGCGAGTCGATAAAAATAGACATACACCAAAATGAAAATGGCTAGAAATAGAAAGGTATGGAAATTACAACCACCGGAGCGTGAGATCAAGTTCATAGTCGATTTAGAACCAAATGTAGCCCCGATTTCTAACGCGCCGTATCGTATGGCACCTTCGGAAATGCGGGAGCTGATGAGTCAGTTGGGGGAATTGTTGGAGAATGATTATATCAGACCTAGCGCCTCACCTTGGGGTGCGCCAGTCTTGTTCGTGTGGAAGAAAGATGGTTCACTACGCCTAAGTATCGATTATCAGGAACTGGACAAAGTGACCATTAAGCATAAGTATCCCTTGCCTCGTATAGATGATTTGTTTGACCATTTATAGGGAGCTATAGTATTCTCAATGATCGACTTGAGATCTGGATAATACCAGCTCTGGGTGAGGGAGTCCAATATTCCTAAGACCTCTTTTTGGATGAGGTACGGGCATTATGAGTTTGTGGTTATGCCATTCGGGCTAACCAACACGCCGGTAGTATTTATGCATCTGATGAATAAAATATTTATCGAGCATCTTAAGAAGTGTGTGGTCATCTTCATCGACGATATCTTAGTATATTCTCATGATGACGAAGAGCACGCTCAACATTTATGATTGGTGTTGGAAATTTTGAGAGCCCAGCGACTTTACACGAAGCTTTCGAAATGTGAATTTTGATTGAAAGAAGTTATGTTTCTTGGTCACGTAATTTCGGCTGAAGAGGTTTATGTAGATCCACAGAAGATCGAGACAGTGTTAGATTGTGTACCACCTAAGAACGTGAAAGAAGTTCGTAGTTTTTTGGGTCTTGCTGGGTATTATCAATGGTTCATCGAGAGGTTCTTCAAACTTGCTCGACCACTTTCTCAATTACTCCAGAAGTCCAAAAAGTTCGAATGGAACGATAAGAGGCAACAGAGTTTCGAGGAACTGAAAAGGCGTTTGACTACGGCACCGGTTCTAGCCTTGCCTCAAGGAAACAATGGGTTTTCGGTTTATAGCGATGCTTCAGGTCAGGGACTCGGGTGTGTACTCTTGCAACATGAAAGAACTATGGCTTTTGCATCGCGACAGTTGAAATCGTACGAAATGAATTATCATACTCACAACCTGGAGTTGGCTATAGTTGTGTTTGCACTGGAGATTTGGCGCCACTATCTATACGGTTCCCCGTTCTGGATTTATACCAACCATAAGAGTTTAAAATACATTTTTAGCCAGAAGGAACTGAATATAAGATAGCGTCGTTGGTTAGAATTGATAATGAATTACGACTTGGAGATCCTTTACCACCCGAGAAAAGCCAATGTTGTGGCGGACGTATTAAGCCGGAAGCCGATATCGCTTCAGATGCTTGAGGTTCTCACACCACAAGCGAATAAAGAAGATGATAAGTTGGCATCTCGAATAGAAGTACGAGTGTTTGTAGGATATCCTAAGGGAACGATGGGTGGCTTCTACTATAGTCCCTAGGATCAGAAGGTCATTATTAGCACCAATGCCCGATTCCTGAAAGAGGATTATATGGTTAGTCACAAGCCTATGAGCGAAACAATTCTGGAAGAGTTGAGGGTCGAGACTCCGTATATACCAATCGTACAAGCGCCAACTAAAACTGCACCACGTATCGATTTTGAGACTTTTACACCAACTCAGGATTTGCCTCATCATAGTGGGAAGGTTGTTCGTCAACAGGAACGATTCATAGGTGTGGGACAGTCTTCAGACTCAATCCCAGGCGAAGATAATCAGATCCCTAGATTTACAAGGAGGCAATCCAAGATAAAGATGCTGACTCTTGGCAAGTAGCAATGGAATCAGAAATGGGATCTATAGATTCCAATCAAGTATGGGAGCTAGTAGAACTACCTGATATGGTACAAGCCATTGGGAGTAAGTGTGTCTACAAGCGAAATAAAGGAGGTGACGGGAAGGTTGAAACCTTCAAAGCGAGGCTTGTAGCGAAAGGTTACACTCAGAAAAAGGGTATCGATTATGATGAAAACTTTTCGCCGGTATCCATGCTTAAGTCAATCCGGATTCTTTTAGCTATAGATGCACATTTGGATCTAGAGATTTGGCAAATAGATGTCAAGACTGCATTCTTGAATGGAAGTCTAGACAAGGAAATCTACATGCGCCAATCAGAGGGATTCATTGCTGAAGGAGAAGAGCACTTAGTGTGCAAGCTTGAGAGATTCATTTATGGACTTAATGATAGGTAGAAAATATTGAGTAAATTCATTTGTTAATTGCATAATTTTATATTATTTATTTTAGCGCATTATATTATTTTTCTACCTTTTCTATTTATGGGAGCAATTTACTTCACCAAGTAGTTTTTACTGATTATTTCAGGCTTTTATATTATTTTTGGAGTTAGAAGAATTATTAGACCACTTAAAAAACAGCCCAAGAAATTGGGCCCATAAATTAATAAAACTTCAAGCTAGCAAATAAAATGCGGCCGAACGCAAGAGAAAGAATGGGAGAGAGAATCCTGCTGGAAGTGAAAAGAAAAGTCGGCCGAGAGTTCTTTTTAAATAAGGAAACACTTGAGCTAGTTATTATAAATAGGAGAGAGGGGGCATGGCATAAAAGGATAAAAGGGGGGAGATATCTCACGGAACATCTTGAGGAGGAATAGGAGGCCAGTCATCACAAGTCACGGCTCCCAAGGCAAGAAAAGGCACACGCACTTTGGAAGAAGAATTCGCCCACGAGCAGTGAGAAGCAGGGTGAAGGATTGGGTTTTCTGGTTTCTTTATTCTATGAATAATTACTATTCCCTATCTTAAAGTCCGGCTACTTTATTTATTCCAGTTCTTAGAGATGTTTAAACCCGTATCTATATTATTTATGTTTTAATCTCGTAGCATATTCTTGACTTATTTCTCTTGAATTATCTTTATGTTATTGAGCAAAATTATTTTTGATACAATTTATTTTAATTGGTATGATCAACTTAATTGAGGTTTTATATCAATTGCTATATCTAGGTTTATAATACGTAATTATTATAATTCTAAATCGCAAGTAGCAACAATTGATTTTTATCACTTGAGTAACATAAAATCAATATCCCTTGGGTCGAGCTTGTGAACTCAATATCTTATCTATTTCCATTGTTTCGGTTCCTAATGCATCTAACGAACAAGATTTGAAGAGCTTATTTTGAATCCTTCGTCTAGATAGGTTTAATTGAAGAGCTTGTTTTGATTAAATAAACTTAAGAAATGATTGGAGTTAACAGAGATTGTTGTTGACTTCGGAGTAGGAGTTCATTAGAAATAAAGGAAATATGAGTGTTGCATTAATTAATAAATTAAATTAGAACGGGGAATAACGGAACTAAGAACTGGATATTAATCGCAATTGTTTTTTCTTACTAAATTTTTACTTCTTATTATTTGCCTACTTGTTATCTTGTTTACTTTAAATCAACCAACCCTCCCCCCACCCTTTTAGTATATCCAGTATTGTTACTTTTAGCAATATTATTTATTTAGTATTGCTACTTTCGTTTCCTAAAAATATTCAAATCAATAAGTACATTTAATTCATCCATTCCCTGTGGGTTCGACCCTTACTGGCAAATACTACTATTTAGTATGCGCAAGTCAAGGAACTTTATAAATATCTAATTTTGACGCGTCCCAACAGCACGGTCAAAATTTTGGTGCCGTTGCCGGGGAACGCTGTGAAATTAATTTTATTTTCTGAGTTCAATTTTTATCTTTATTTTTTTTTCTGAAAAGCAATTTTTTTCTTCTTATTATTCCAGGCAGATTTTCGACACTGGGTCACCCAGTGTCAGTTCTGAAAATTCATAATAACTGTCAGTTGTGCACTAATTCATTTAGTATTAGTTTTGCATGATTACAAGGTCACGTGGGGATACGTACTTGCAGTACTTTCCAGAAATTACCAAATGAGATCGAGTTTTCAGGCGAAGAACAAAAGACAGCAGAGAAGCACTCATGCACTTACCATTTTCTCTCGAAACATCACTCAGCGAGTCGGAGAACGAGAATCATGGCAGTTAACACTGAAAAGACATTGAAGAAATTAGTCAACCTGGAGCTACCTCAACAACAACTATGCATCACAATCTCGGCTATTGACAACAACAATACCTTTGAATTGAAGTCGGGATTGATTCATTTGCTACCTGCATTGCATGGTTTATCTAGAGAGGATTCGCACAAGCATCTTATGGAATTCCATGTGGTTTGTTCAAGCATGAAGCCCAATGATATCACCGAAGAACAAATCAAGCTTAGAGCCTTTCCATTTTCGTTAAAAGATTCGGCTAAGGATTGGTTATTTTACTTACCGTCAGCCACTATCACGACATGGAACGAAATGGAGATCTTGTTTTTTGAAAAAATATTTTCCAGCCTCTCGGGCAGCCGATCTAAGGAAGGAAATCTGTGGTGCGAGACAAATGATGGGAGAGAGCCTGCATGAATATTGGGAGAGATTCAAACAATTGGTGGCGCGCAGCCCCCAACATCAAATCAGTGAGCAGCTCTTGATATAATACTTTTACGAAGGATTGACTCCGATGGACCGTAGTACCATAGACACAGCTAATGGAGGAGCTTTGGTCGATAAGATACCAGCAGCAACAAAGGCCCTCATCTCGATCATGGCCGCCAACTCATAGCAATTTGGTTATCGTGACAATCCCGTAAAAATGGTGAAGGAGGTACATGACTCGTCTATTGAGGATAAGCTGACCAAATTAATCTTCTTTGTCAGAAAACTTGCTGTAGGAAACTCGCAGGTCATACCGTGCCGAATTCGCCAAACTACGGAGCACACCACCGAGTTGTAACACTCCCAATCCGCTCAGGGACATTACACGCCATAGATTCTTTCCGCAAGGATCTACCAGGCAAGAAACCACCAAACACACCCCACGTGGTCGGTTCGACCAAAACATAAAACCTTAGACCGATTAGGTCTCCCAAAATACAACATAGCAGTACAACCGATAAACCAAAATACAACTCGATCACAATTTACACAACAGGTCCATCCTCTTGATGATGACAAAGAACTAGAAACAAATACTTGGTCCGACAGATCATTGACAGACATCAGACTACTACTGTGACTAGTATCGCTGCTTTACATCATCCTCCATGCTGATTCTGTGGTTGCTGTCTCTCTCAAATCGGAATACCTGAAAAACATAACATAATCCCCCAACGAGGGGTTAGCGATGGAAATCGCTAGCGAGTAACCAAGCTATATAATTATACATCAAGAATACAACTGTGATGAAAATAACCTTTCGACAATGTCGTAACACGATCCTCGAGTCTAAAGTCTTTTGAAAATTAATTCCTTTAAAACAAATAATGTGAATTACTCCAGAAATCACTATAAGAGTTTATTTAGAGACTTCGGGGGTCTCAGTGTAAAATCAGGGAAAGATTTATAATTCTTCCTTTCAAAAGAGGTTTCTTTCAAAACCAAATAATTGCTTCAATTCTCAGCAAAGCCTCAAGGGTAAAACCATATTCACCAATTTAACCGGGATTCAAGATTCAAACATAAATAATTCATAAATACCAAATCAACAGTCAAATCGTCTCCGTGGCCCCGAAAGGTCCCACCCGGATTAGCTCATCGAAAATAAACTCAAACACACCCATATGTTATCTTGGCATTGCACTCGCAAGTGACGATTCTCGGAGCCCTCTCCAGACCTAACAGACTAGATAACCTTATGGTCAAATCATAACGTCTGACCGTACTCGCAAGCACGCGCCTCCGGAGGCCTCGACGGACCCTACCCGGATAACATCATTCAAGCACGCCCATAAGTTATCATGACATCGCACTCGCAAGTGTCGATTCTCGGATCCCTCTCCAGACCTACCCGATTTGATAACCTTATGGTCATAATGTAACGTCTGGCCGTACTCGCAGGCACGCGCCTCCGGAGGCCTCGACAGGACCCCTACCCGGATAACATCTCAACTCTCTAAGATACACAATAACAAAGGTATAATATTCACTACAACCGCAACCACGTAACACATAAGTAATCACATCATAATTTCCACAAAAACACAACATTCACACCAAACCATCCTTCAGGAAAAAGACTAATGAGCGAACAATACAAGCGTTACGTGATTCCACAATTTCTCGGATAACTACCCATTTCTAGTATCCACTTTAAGCACAAAATAACACAAAATGGTTGTTATTATTCTTCATGAAACTCAAAGTTACGTTCGAATTTACTTTCATACAATCACATCTTCATTTAAAAGTAAGTTAAGGTTAAATATACCGTCACTAACAAGTCCACGTTAAATTCACGACACATCACATTCTCAAAGTATAAAGAATATAGACGAGATACTCGCCTCAAGTCCAAAGCACGCGAAGCAACGGGAAGCTCGACCGGAAACCCTAGAATCCTCCAACCAGGGTTCAAACACAAGAACAACATAATTATTACGAAGTCGATCGCAAGGAGAATGTAAAATATGTGAAATTCCCAACAAGAATTCATAGAAACAAAAGATCGAACACTTGGGGTTCAATACTTCCCCAAGAACAACAATAACATCATCCGAACCCGAATACGTTAAGAAATACGAATCAATTCATAGGGAGAGAATCAATACAACCGATTGATGATATACAACAACATGATTCACGAAGAACAACTCGAATCTTGAAGATTCACGAAATATAAAGGAAGGGTTTACAAGATGATTACCTCGAATCAAAGACGAAGAACACAGATTGATGTTGTTAATCCACGCCAAGAACTCAAGGAAGATGATATCTCTAAGATTGATGATGCTAAATCGCCCAAGAAATCGCCCACAATTCGCCCAAGGAGAGGAGAAAGAAGGTAGAGGATGAAATGAGCTTCTCCCCTTACAAACCCGCTGAAAAAGGGGTAAATAGCTTCGCGTGCCGCGGCACGAACTGAGTGTGCCACGACCCGCAGCAAAAAACAATGCCCAGTAATGGCTTAGTGCCACGGCCCAGCCAGCAGAGGGCCGCAGCCCGTAGTACAACCGGTTCCAGCACAAAACACACAAGGTGTGTGCCGTGGCGCACACTCCCTTGTGCCAAAGCGCGCACTATTCGGGCCCAAAAATGACGAAAAACGACCCCCAAACATGATATAATCGATCGACGCATAATCCCAACCATTTAAAGGCCTGAATGAACTATCACAAACCCTAGTATGGTGAATTCACATCAAACAAAGTCGGTCCCAACACGACGGTAACATCAAATGATCCGAAAAGAGAATGAACGCAATGGAAACCCAAAACTTTGGAATATTACGGAATGATCCAACACGATACTTGATCAAAACACCAATAAATGTTCACAACACATCTAACAATGCTAAACGGACTTACGGAAACACGAAATAATAGTTTTGAACCACCATAACACGAAATGAACCAAATAGCGGAAAAAGTCGCTCAAAACACGGATTCGGTTAAAACAGCCCCGGAACAAACTCGGGTGACCAAACACGAAGAACAAAACATTATCAAAATGTCAAAATGCTCGTAAGCGAGTTCTGAAAACCAGAAAAATGCCAAAAATGGAAAATTACCGAAAGATGAAATCACGGGTAATACATTCTACCCTCTAAAAAGAAGTTTCGTCCCGAAACATAAAATAAGGGAAGGGGTGAAGTCACTAACAACAAAGCACGGACGACAAAGTCTCAGCGGTCCCGACGAATCGACCCTGATACTGATGCCGAAGCACGATTCTGGGAAACTTCATGGAATAGTTCACAATACTGAACTCTGTGGCCCTCGAGTCCACAGTTATAACAGGTAGTCGGTTGCGAAGGACAATTAGCTTGCACATGACCTACAACATTGCAATTTAAACACTTCCCAACCTAACTAGGAGTCAAAGAAGATGACTTGGAACTCTTGGTTCCACCGAACGAAGAAAATGAAGGTTTCACCGAAGGACTATGCGAAACTCGACGAGAAGAAGTTCCGACTCCCACACTATCTAAAAAATCTCTAGACGTCCTATGCCTCTTCGGCTCATGCAAAGGCCCAGTAGACAATGATGCCATTTCGTATGCCATGGCTTGATTCTGATACTCTCTCAAGGTAGCAAAAGTGAAACCCGACATGTACTGTCGAATCTCTGATCTCATCTGCATATCAAAATGACGGATTTTGTCTTCCTCGGTCCTCACCTGCCCCTTCACGTAAGTGAGTTGTCGACTATAATCGCTAATAGCCTGTGACACGGGTATATCCTGCGGCTCGGCTAGATAAAAATCTTGGATCCTCTGCTCTCGGATCGGCTCCAGATAGAACTTCGCTTCCATCAACTTCTTGAACTCTTCCCAAGTAACAGCATGATCCTGAGGCTCAATGGCCTCCCACCAATCAGTAGCATCACTATCGAGGAGGAACTGAGCGATAGGAATCCTCCGTTCCTCTGGAAAACCAATCGCCTTGAAAATCTTCTCCAACTGGAAAAGCCAATAGTCCCAGCCCAAAGTATCGCCTACACCTGCAATACGTGGAGGACGCATACGAACCACCTCTCTAAGCTATTGAGTCGACCCGACATTCTCAGTCACAGCAGCGTTACGTTGAACACCTGGGTCAAATGAGCCATCTGGTTTGCCACATGCTGAAGTATAGTAGCGACACCAATACCAACGCCATCACCGGAAGCATGATCCTGATCGCGCGACTGATTGCCACGGCCCCGACCTCTGGCCCTCGACATCCTAAATTGAACAACCATTCTCTAAAACGATACATAACAACACATAACATCAATCACAAAGGAGGTCCATACAAGACACTCTACGATGCACAGAAATATACTTGCTAACAAGAGTTACCATAGAGTGTTCACACAATAAACTCATATCTGATAGTTCTCAATGATTCGGAAACGAATATTTCCGGAAACATTTATCAAGTCATCACACATTAGAACCCAGCACAAGGGTAAACCATCCGAAACATTCAACACATGCCCTAGGCATTAAGCGCAGCTATCACCGCATATACGACAATATCATTCAAGTTTCGAACCGTTCTCAACTGTTACCATCGTTTTCGAAACAAAACCAAACTCTCATAAAATAGTCATAAACTTCTACACTAAAGTTGACAAAACTCATCGATTTTCCAATAATCAAGAACATCCCAATTCCGTTGAACTTTTTAAAACCTCAAGTCAAAATCTCTGAGTTAAAGCACTGAATTTTCCGAAGTTTATCAAAGTTCAAACCTTTTAACAAGAGTCACGAAAAATAGTTTAATGACCACAAATTCGAATATCATCAACATGAGAAATGATATTAGTCAACACACGTATCTCTCAAACATAATTGCCGAATGTACATATATAAAAATGGAATTTCCTTCTCAAACAACAAAAATGTTTGTAATTATCGCTTCTTCGTGAAACGGATCAAGGATTTCTTATTTTGAAAATTTTGAAAAAAAAGTGTGAAAAGTATTTTAGAAAACTTGTCGTTCCTCGCAGAGCGGAAAGAACTCAGTCTAGAAAAAGAATTTGAAATCATCAACATCCCGTTCCGTTTCGAAGCGAAACTTTCGAATTTTAGCAAAAATTTTCCAAACTCCTTTCGATCATAATCAAAATGACGGTAATATTTTACAATGTCCAAAATACTTTAAAACGCCCACTTCAGATACCGTCTGAAGGTGTCATTTGAAAATACAAGACTAACTCATCAAAGTTTAACCTTTTTCAAAATCCATGCAAAACTGTTGATTAACGAAATATTTTCAAGAATCAGTTTTTACATACATACTCAGGCTCATAATTGCAATTACGAAAACCGTTTTCAAACCTATACGCAGCGGACATAATTAAAACTATCCAAAAATAATCGAACTTGAAACCACATGCCCACTCGACAACGAGATCGCAAATTCAATCAAACATAATTCGCGAACACTAAGTTCAAACATACGTCAAAACTACCCATCTGAGTTCCTCATGAACTCTACCGTCGATACCTTCTCTGGAACATGTCAAGATTCATAGTTTTCACATCGTATTGCACCAATCGGTGACTAACCATCAATACATTCAACTCAATATACACACGATATACCACAAGTATCAAACACGGAATTCATTTCACAGTACTACACAAACAAAATTACACACCACAATCATCGTACATACATGAAATCATGAAATATCAATACCTCGCATAAAAGAGGAGACTTACGTCCATAGGCCACACGGAGATGATAGCTGCACCACGATACTAATCACAACGAATCACAATTGATCACAATGGATCACAATGATCACGCTTGTTCACAATTGCTCACCCGGGTGACACGACAAGATACGACTCCGACAAGACCCAGCTAGACCCAACTGCCTAGGTTTTCACAAACCTAAGCTCTGATACCATTTATGTAACACCCCCAATCCGATCAGGGACATTACATGCTGTAGATTCTTTCCGCAAGGATCTACCAGGCAAGAAACCACCAAACACACCCCCACATGGTCGGTTCGACCAAAATATAAAACCGTAGAACGATTAGGTCTCCTGAAATACAACATAGCAGTACAACCGATAAACCAAAATACAACTCGATCACAATTTACACAACAGGTCCATCCTCTTGAGGATGACAAAGAACTAGAAATAAATACTTGGTCCGACAGATCACTGACGGACAGCTGACTACAACTGTGACTAGTATCGCTGCTTTACATCATGCTCCATGTCGATTCTGTGTTTGATCTCTCTCTCAAATCGAAATACCTGAAAAACATAACATAATCCGCCAACGAGGGGTTAGCGATGGAAATCGCTAGCGAGTAACCAAGCTATATAATTATACATCAAGAATACAACCGTTATGAAAATAACATTTCGACAAGGTAGTAACACGATCCCCGAGTCTAAAGTCTTTTGAAAATTAATTCCTTTAAAACAAATCATGTGAATTACTCCAGAAATCACTGTGTAAAATCAGGGAAAGATTTATAATTCTTCCTTTCCAAAAGAGGTTTCTTTCAAAACCGTACAATTGCTTAAATTCTCAACCACGCCTCAAGGGCAAAACCATATTCGCCAATTTAACTAGGATTTAAGATTCAAACATAAACAATTCAGAAATTTCAAATCAACAGTCAAATCGTCTCCGTGGCCCCGAAAGGTCCCACCCAGATTATCTCATTGAAAATAAACTCAAACACCCCCATAAGTTATATTGATATCGCACTTGCAAGTGACGATTCTCGGAGCCCTCTCCAGACCAACCCGATTAGATAACCTTATGGTCAAATCATAACGTTTGCCCGTACTCGCAAGCTCGCACCTCCGGAGGCCTCGACGGACCCAACCCGGATAACATCATTCAAGCACGCCCATAAGTTATCATGACATCACACTTGCAAGTGCCGATTCTCGGAGCCCTCCCCAGACCTACCCGATTTGATAACCTTATGGTCAAAATGTAACGTCTGGCCGTACTCAAAAGCACGGGACCCCTACCCGGATAACATCTCAACCCTCTAAGATACACAATAACAAAAGTATAATATTCACCACAACTGCAACCACGTAATACATGAGTTAACGCATCATAATTTCCACAAAAACACAACATTCACAGCACACCATCCTTCAGGAAAAAGACTAACGAGCGAACAATACAAGCATTACGCGATTCCATAATTTCTCAGATAACTACCAATTTCTAGTATCCACTTTAAGCACAAAATAATTGTTGGCCACTAAGTATACTGGATACAGCTTGGGAAGTAGTTTAAACAACAAGCCGTACTGATTTTAAATCTGAGTGTGTAGCGGAAGTCTTAAATACAGTAAGTTGCTGTGGATACAGCAACTCGATGTGCCGTGTATACTTAAATAATCACAGTAATTAAAATAGGTAAGGCAGAAGGTAAATAACACAATATTTAAAGTGGTTCGAGGTAAACCCCTCTACGTCCACTGGTCCTCCACACAAGAGTAAAAAGTTTATTATAATTACTACGTACACAACTACGTAATTATAACAACACACAATCAATATATCGTTCACACAGATTGATATAAAGATCTTAGCTTTAACCGTTCACATAGATTGGTTTGAGCTAATGCTTTGACTTGCTTCTTCACACACAGTTCTAAAGCTTCGTCTTATTCGATGCAAATCCTTCACACACAGTTCTGGAGTAGCAACGATAACTCAGTCCACACAGGGCTGATCTGGGTTTGTTCAAAGTATAGAACAGGGTATGAACAACAACTATGACTTTATGAGCTTCTGGTTGATGAAGTGTTGTTCAAGATGTTGAGCACTGTATATCTCTTAGATCTGAGTTGCAGTAAGCTTTTGAGATATGTTTTGCTCTGATGAATATATTAATAGCTTTGTTACTTGGTCGTAACTGATCTTCAATGCCTTGATGAGATATATATAGTCTTCTGGAAAATATATCCGTTGGGATAAATCCATTGAGCAAGTTTCCGTTCCAACGGGATGAAAAAGCACGATCCGGATTTAGCGGGATTTGAAGATCTTCTGACTGACAGTATTTAAATACTTTATCCTTTAGTATTTAAATACTTCTTTATCAATATCCTTTAGTATTTAAATACTTCTTTATCAACGGGACTTGACTTCTGAAGATTCCTTCTTTGTCCTGTTGAGAGCTGTATGGAAGATCACTGTATTGACAAATCGAGACAACTTCCATACTCAGTCTTTTATAAGACTTCTTTGCTGTATTGAAAGGTTCTACTGTATGCTGGATCTGTGACAAGCCTTCGATACAGGTTGACACTTCAACTTATCGATACAGTTTCCTTACTGTATTGAGGATTGGCATATATGTCAAAACCTCTTATCAACACCATTCGATACAGGGATTGAATATCCTGGCTGTTTCGATACAGGGTATTTGTTATCCCAACAGTAACAAAAATGGTTGTTATTATTCTTCATGAAACTCAAGTTTATGTTCGAATTTACTTTCATACAATCACATCTTCATTTAAAAGTAAGTTACGGTTAAATTGACCGTCACTAACAAGTCCACGTTAATTTCAAGACACATCACATTCTCAAATTATAAAGAATATAGACGAGATACTTGCCTCAAGTCCAAAGCACGCGAAGCGACCGGAAGCTCGACCGGAAACCCTCGAATCCTCCAACTAGGGTGCAAACACAAGAACAACATAATTATTATGAATTCGATCGCAAGGAGTGTAATACCCGAGATTCTCGGTTCTGGTTAGTTTTGAATTTTTTTCGGTTGCGACGGTCATTTTGTTAAGTTGGCAATTTCTTGAGATTTTCCCCTATGTTGGGTATGGCCGATGTACCATGTTGTAGTGTTTGTCGGGTTCGACTTATCATTGCGTAAGTCGAGCTAATATTATGTCGTGCTTTGTTATTTGTTTGTTTTCGATTTGGATCATTGGTGTTGTCCGTTAGTGTTTCGTTGCATGTTGAATAATCATTGTTTTGTCGAGGAGTATCGTTGTTGTGCATTTGGTCGACTTTGTAAGATCACCACCGGTACTTATTAAGTCTAAAAATTCTTAAACTGTTCAATGTGATATAGCATCAAATTAACTTTCCAATGGTTCAAACGACGAGTCAATCGGAGTCCGGTCGAAGGAGTTATGGCCGAAATAGCAAAGACTACACATTCTATAATTAGCGCACGCTAAACACATTTATTAGCGCGCGCTAACGAAGTCTGGAGAGGGTTCTGGACTGCATTTTGCAGCCGATAGCACATGCTACACATACCTTAGCGTGCGCTAACTGTTGACAGTATAAATAGGACTGCAGAGGTCAACTTTCGTCATTTTTCATTTCACTTCTTCCCCTCCGGCGACCCAGGCGATTCCAGGCATGAGAAGGTGGAGATCTCGGCCAGATATCATTAGATATCAACTCCTTTCAACTCCTAACATGGATTTATCAACCTTCTTTCATCTTCCACCGTCGGATTCGAGGTAAAATCCCTTAGAACCTTAGTTTTGGGAATTTTGGGGTTTTTCCTTGATCTCTTGAGTTCACCCGGAAATGATAAATTGATTGTGTAGTTCTTGTTGTTTTGGTTGTACCCTACGGATTAGAAACTCGTTTATTGATTTCATTCCACCCGGAACATGATTTTGATTTCCTTGGGAAACCCTTGAACCCTTGTTGTTTCTTAGTGGCGATTGGGATTTCGTTTAGTATGGTTGATTCGTAGCGGTGTTATTCTCGTAGTGATGGTGTTGTTATTGATTTCTCGCGAAGGTGGTCGGTTTTCGGGGCTGTTTCGAGGCTGTTTTGGCCGAGTCGCGTTCGTCGGAGTATTCACAAATTGAATTCGAGGCAAGTATCTTGCCCATACATTACGTGTTTTGTGGATTTAATAGTTGTTTATCGACGATATGTGCTGAATGAATGTCTATAATTTACTTTCAAAAGAATTGATATATTTCACAATAAAGAGTTCCTTAAGATGACTCGTATGATTTCGTTGTTAAATGTGCTTGTCTAAGTATGTGTATTATTGTTGAGTATAGGAATACCTTACTTTTGTAGGGTATCGCTTTGTGTGATTATGTCGTTTATAGATTTAAAGCTTAACCTTTCGTTGAGGTATGTGTGGGGGAACGTGTGTTTATTGATGATCATGTGACATGGTGTGATAAAGGTGGTAACTCCTTTATGAGGAGGTTGTGCCATTCGGCGTGATTGGAAAGGTATTTTCTCTCGTTGCTATGTTATTGGTACTAGTTGCATAGTTGAATTCTAGTGTTAATTGTATCGTTACTTGGTCGTGAGTATGTGTTGGATGAACTGGCCATTCTAGCAAGGTACCTCGACTATATATTTTGTGTGTTTGACCCTCGAGACTTGCAGTTTTGTAACGTGTGTGTGTGTTGTTGTTTTTCCACCCGGGGATGGTCCGACGGGGCCTCTGGGGGCCGATACTAAGGGGTACGGCCGCGGAAGTGGTTTTCCATCTGGGGACGGTTCGATGGGACCTCTGGGGGTCGATGCTAAGGGGCACGGCCACGGGTTACCAAGTGTGGTTTCTGTGATATTGATGTTGATGTTTTCGTTAATTGTGATATTGTCCGGAGTATCACAATGCTTTGTGCTCGGGGTCGAGAGACATTATATATCGAGTCTTGACGCTTGGCTAGAATGGCATAAATAATGTATTATGTGTAATGTGCCCTTGTAAGTGAATTGAAGTGGATGGTTGGGTCGTGGACCCCGTGTTTTGTTAACGGATTTGTATTTTGGAAAATGAACTTTGGGACTATGACCCTGAGTGGCTTTCGAGAAATTAAGAACTTTTCAATTTCAAATGTTTTTAAAACTCCCGAGATTTGGAAATGTTTTCAAAGTGCTTACTTGTTTCGTTTCTACTTTCAAGACTTGAACTATTTTAACTAAATAATATATCTCGGGAAGTCTTTCGTTGTATTCTCGGAATGTGTTGTGTATGGCTCGTATTTGCATTTTATACTTGTACTAGAAAAGCAGTGGAGTTTTGCTAACCCCCGAGTATTCGGGGGGTGGATGTCTGTTCTGCGTCTAGGTACATGCAGGTTTTGGGAGCAAAACACAGGATCGGTGCGAAGGGTGATGGAAGACGAATGATACTAATCACATGATGTAACACCCGAACCCGAAAAGGGCCAAATGTAACATTATGGTGACAATCAGAACATACTAACGCAAGCGGAAGACTTTAATATAAAATAAATACTGAGTCAAATAAAACAACGACTGTCAAAGTATTATCTCGACAAAGTCCCAATGAAAGAAATAATCCAAAACATAAGTCTGAAATGAAATAAAATTCCGAAATACTAAGTCTTAAAATACTCCATAAATGGGAATCTAAATATGGGTAGGTCCTCTAGCTCCTACTCTCAACGCTCATGCCCAGCATCCCACTTATTACCTGCCACAGAGAAAGAAAATGCGGCTGAGCTAACGCTCAGTGAACAGATATAAATAATGAGAGGTAATAAGCATAAACGAAAGAATAGTGAATGAATCCAAGAGAACCTGCTGAACAAGATGTCGAAGAAAATACGGAACAAATGATGAAAGAGTCGAAACTTAAACAAAGGGAAATATGTGACGAATGTCAAGCATAAACAAAGGAAAATGCCCAAGTAACAAACAAATAACAAATCGTACAAAGGAGTCTAGCTCTCCACATGTACTAATGTGAAATGGGGTGTATTGCACACACACAAGTCCATTCACCAAATTCTAAACATAACTGAGTACCTAGGATGCATCCATACGCTCCCTGCAAAACAGATATACATATGCCAAGTTCTAGACTAGGCATACATACAATATACATTGGCCAAGTGCGCTATAGCAATATAAACAAATGGGAATGCCGTGGACAAAGTCACACCTCCACAGATAGTGTCAATACCATTGGTGCATCAATGGCAAGGTCATAGAACCCCCATGACTGGTTAAACAAATATGGGCAACATAAATAGGCAAATGATGTATATAATAATCGTGAGGGACAATTTCTAATTGTCCATTAAGATGATGACTATGGAAATAAATATAGCATCAAGAAATAATCAAACGAACAACAAAGCAAATAAGGATCAATAGCATCGAATAACCAACATCGGGAAGAATAAAGTCATGAGAAACTCTTACTGAAAGAGGGCGGAATATCTGTACCTTAGGAAATGAAAGCAATAGGAAAATGAACACAAGGAAAGGTGGATTACTCCTTCTTCACTGAATCTACACGAAATTATAATCATACATTACTTATACGTTCATTAAAATCATAACAGATTCATTACTCCAAAGTTACTTATTAATAGGTTAAGGGTTTTACATGTGAATCTGGTTCCATTTTCTTATGATTTTTTAAAGCATAACAATTAAGGTTCTGAGGTTTTACAATTTTTATTAGTGATTACCACATGAGTTAAGCACCTCCCCAAATTTTTTCAGATTTTATTTCTAAGTGCAATATTATTTCAAAAATCGTTTTCCCAAACCTGTCCAGAAACTGTACTGCAGGTATACCCCAAACGTTTTGCATTTATCAACATAGTTAGTCCTTTCAGAAAAATCTACAAAAATTACAGGAAGTCCCTTATAATCAGATATTATATCTGTAAAAGAAGATCTCTCAACTCTTTATAGATTTGATATGAAAAATCACACAAGTCGACTGAAATAATTTTCTGAAAATGCTGTTTTGACATACGCTCACATAAAATTCAGAAACATGATCAAATCGACTCCAATTCACTCCAAACCAATTGGATCAGTTAGTAATCTCTTTAAACTTAGTTTTGGACTCAAGAAACTCAGAAAACGCTTTGTTATCATAAAGATTCACCCTGCTCAATCCGATCCAAAAACTGGACATCATACTTTGAAACAGAAACAACACAACCTTAATCCCGTAAAATTAAAAACATGACCAATAGAACTCCGATTTCCTTCAAACCAATTGGAATACTTAACTAAGACATTAAACTAGGTATTCATGCAAAGAAATAGATTTAAACCATCATATATCATGATATCTCACGTTTACAAATTCAGGCATACGTGCTGTCCAAATTTCAGAAATCATTTAAACCCTAATTCATTTAATCCTCTTAAATCCAATTACATGACAATTTAAAAGGCTCATATTTTACATGTGATTAGAACTCTTTATGACTTAAATAAAACACAAAATATTCAGCCATGACTACGTTTCATTTAGTCACAAAAATCGAATCAAAGTTCACAAAATTAAAGACATGCGATAACACATATATTAGGCCGATTGGTTCTATTTTCGTAAAGCTTTATTCTTGATCTTTTAGCCATGTTTTCTTATGATTAAATACAGATTATATGAGGTATCAAATGGTGTCAAAACATCAAGCAATAGGCTCGACACAAATCAAAATAAAATCAAATAAAAAAGGGTTAAAACCTCATTTTCTTTGTTTATCTTTTAGCCGATTAGTATTAGGTTTTTAGGGCTTGATTATACATGAATAAGGGATCAAAAGAATAAATCGACACCACAAGAAAAACATACCGAATGGGCTGAGATAACGAGGGCCAAAAATCAGACAACATCAGGACAAAAACCGAATCGGAACCCCTTTTCTTCGAACGAATTCACCACGCCAAATCGCCAAGAGGGAACCACAATCGAATACTCTCCTTTGCACCACTTGGTTTCGACACAGAATGGAAAAGAAACTCTCCATCCGTCGTGGTGTATATTTGGCTTTATGTTTGTGAGATGTGTGTTAATGTTAATCGTGGGGAGAGTTTTAAACGTGTGGGGAGGGTTTTAAAAGACTTCTTTGCTGTATTGAAAGGTTCCACTGTATGCTGGATCTGTGACAGGCCTTCGATACAGGTTGACACTTCAACTTATCAATACAGTTTCCTTACTGTATTGAGGATTGGCATATATGTAAAAACCTCTTATCAACACCATTCGATACAGGGATTGAATATCCTGGCTGTTTCGATATAGGGTATTTGTTATCCCAACAATTTCCCCCTTTTTGACAATTTGCCAAAACTTTAAAAACTTTCAAGTCTTCTTGATGATGCCAAAACCTTCTTCATGAAATAATCTTCTTTGATGACTTCAGGCAGATTTCTTGGTCTTCTGTCAAATGGTCTGTCTTTCAGCAATATAGTCTAATTTTATGAACTGCTCGCAGGCGAGCTCGATACAGCTAAGAATTTTTACAACTTAAGCTTATGATTGGCGCGCAGGCACAAGATTACAATGTATTCTAAGCATACATACAACTAAAATTATGAACTGTTCGTAGACAAGTTCATACAGCTTAATTTTCAAACAAGTTTCTATACTTGTGATTGTTATCTCAATAATTTAAGTTATGTAATCATACATCAACACAGTAGATTACGAGTTGTAATCTTTCAAGACAAACAAACACTTTTATTTATATTCAAAAAAATAGAGTACAAGGTTTGGTGTTTCGAAAGAAAAATTACAAACAAAACTAATATACTAAGTATTTCAGCTCCTATAGTCCGCATGTCTCCATGGCTTTTTCCCTGGATCATTCTAGGTTCCACACAACCAGTGCTTTAGGAAATCGTTGCCTCGATCTAGGTATATTGCTCTACCTTCGTAGGATCTGTCAAAGGCAAGAATCCAGTCTTCTGGATGGGTGATCCGATCTCCTCTTTTATGCTTGGATTTCATATCTAGTTGGAGAAGGAGTATTCCTTCTTCTAACAGCTTCGTGAATTTGTCTGCAGCCTCCGCTAATGTCTTATAGCTTTTGAAGATGGCGGATTTCCTGATGAGTTTAACAAAATATCTCATTAGCTCATTCTTCCTCCATTGCTTCACCTCTTCGGCAGTTGGATGGCGGTTGGTCGGCAGATGAATTTCAGAAGGTCTTTGGATTAAGTTTTTCCACGGGACATTTGGATCATGAAATTCAGGTCGGGAGCCTGAAATCTTAAAACTTTGAGAGGGAGGGGCTAGCTTGTTCAATTCAGCGGTAATGCTGTCTTGAGCAGCATTAAATTCCCTTTCGTGCTGTAACCTTATTCTTCTAACAGCTTCTCTTGCTTCTTCCCCTTTTTTGGCGTCATCAAGATGTCCTAGGATCTCCAGTGAGGCATCCTATTTCGTCTCAATGTTTGTCATTCTTTCTACAAGGGTGGAAAGCACCTGCGACATATCCTTGATACTTTTGTCGTGGGCTCGAAGATGAGAAGTGGTTTCGATCATAGCAGCTACGGTCTTGGCCTCAGAAATGCGAGTTTTGGATGCCTCTTCCCTCAGGAGTTTCTCTTGTTTCTCTTACATGATCTTCAATGCTTGCTTGAATACTTCTGGCAATACAGCGAAGGCTTCTACTACTCGAGAGACTTCATGCTGTAATGTAGTCATCTCTTCGACTGCAGAAGTGTGCATCCAATTAAGAGCTTTTCAACTGAGTACAGGGCATTAACTGCATCCTGGATGAAGACAGTTTGAAGACCAAGAGCACGCAGGCGCTCTTTCCTAGCAGCAGTGCTTGGAGAATCCGGTTTGGCAAAATCTTCGGATCCATTCAACCTTCTCAGATTCACGGTAGGGCCTAAATTGAGTTGGACATCCTCAGGTACATTACCGTTCTCGGATTCCACGGTTGATGGGGCGGGAGCAGCAGTTTCGGGTTTAGTGGAAGGGGGTGCTGTGTCCTCCTGTTGCGAAGGTGCGTCTGTAGACATGGATACAGGAGGGACTGATTCCTCCTGTTGTCTCTCAGCAACAACTTCTTCATCGGCAGCAGGCTCAGGTGCCTGTTCCAAAACAATTTCTTCTTCCTCGACTTGAGGGACTGATTCCTCGTCGTAAGGAATGTTCTCTTGCTGTGGCGAAGGGGGCTCACTTCGATTTGATGACCCTTCGTCATCCCTGGGTTGAGAGGTATCTCTGTCTTGAGCCTCTTCACGACTCATTCTCAGACCTGCTTGTAAAGCATCGTCGTCGTCGTCTGAGTCATCGTCATCTTTTGGATCTTGGGGAGAGTCCTCGGACTTATCTTTTCCTTTTCTCCTGGCATCAGATTTTTGCAGTAGATGGCTTTCAATCGATTCTTTGCAGTAGAGATTGTCCCATTGGATCAGGGCCGCAACCTCTGTTGAGTCCGTCACTTCCAATACAAATTTCTCTTCATGGCTCCATTCGCTCCAGTTGTATAAGGTGTCATACGGAGCTAGCCTGTAGCTTTTCCATTTAAGGAATCTTTCATAAGCATGATCAATCTGCACAGAGAGAAGAGTTTTGTTCATAATGGTGTCCGGGGAGGGACTGCATACAATGCCTGAATCCGCTGTAGCGAGGGGTTCCTCTACATCTGTGGGATCCTGTAGGGAAGTGGGATTCCTTACAGGGGATGGTGCCCCGAAGGAAGATTGATCCCGTATGGGTGTGGAATCCCGCATAGGAGAAGTAGCATTTGGCTCCGCAGGGGCAGCCGACTCGCCAGAGTCTTCTAAGTTGGCAGATGTTCGATCATCTGTCTTAGCCGCCAAAGGCTCAGGATCTACTGTCGATATAGTAGCAGGCACCTCTTCCACAGGGGTTGGGCCCTGGGGTAGTATTTCAGTCGGTTGCGCCATGGTGGAAACTTCCTCGGAGGTTTTGATGGTTTTAGCTTTAGAAAGCCTCCTTAGCTTCCTTTTCGGCTTCTCACCAGCAATGGGTGTCTTGTTGTGAGATCGTTTCCTCTTCCTTGAAGACTCCATATCCTGGGACTTCAAAGAAATATCACTTGGATCTTCAGACACGGGCATACTTTGGATTTTAGGGTGGTTGCAGACCTGAGTGCTCTGGTTATACGCCGAAGGCTTGACGCCTCCTAAGTATATCCGGGAGCTGTTTTTCTTCGCATCAGCGGATTGCGAAAGTCCGCATTTCGTCAAAATATGGTTTAAAATTAAACCAAATGACTTCTTTTGGGTGGCAGGCTTGGATACTTCCTCCTGCAAGCGTTTCAAGATTATCTGGCATCAGTTGACCTTTTCACAAGTCAAAATTGCAACCATCATCCAAAATCTCAGATTAGTGCACATTTCGAATGCGCCAGTTCGATTCTCGATGATCCTGCAGCAAAAATCATGTAAATACGCATATGGCAGACAAAAATTCTTCTTGTGACAGGTGGTGTGAACCATGTCAACAACAGTTGAGCCGGTGAACAGCCCATAGTACTTTGTTATCAGCTCTTGAGACCTAAAAGTCTCAAGTTCTTCCATTATAAGGCCATCAACGGGTAGCCTATAAATGTTCTGAAGAAGATCTCGATCGATACAGATCTCCACACCTTGAATGGTAGCAGTAATGTCAGCAATGTGACCTCCCTGGGCCAGCGACAAAAAGCGAACGGCGGCGTTGAGGTAAAAGTCCTCAACCAGGTGAACATTGTATTTCTCAGCGGTTTGACTCCCAAGGCGGTAGAGACCTTGCTGACGGAGTCGGGTGATGATGAACTCCATGGGTTCGACATGATTGGTTTCATAAAGAATATGCTCGATGACGACAGATCTTGAGAAGGTCCATCCATCGATGATGTTCGAGGTTTTCTTGAGTGCGGGAGAAGATGTCTGACCAGCCATTGATGATTGCTTGAAGAAAATGTGAAAGAGAATAAATGAAATTTGCAGTAAAACGCAGAAAACTTTGTAGGCTGTATTTGCTTGAGAACTCTTAATTTTTGCAGAAAGCGTAAAGAGTCTCTAATGGCAGTATCAGTCCTTTTATAGTGGGCGGCGAAGTAGGGTTTTGCAGAGTACGAATGGTCAGATTTTAAGGGCTGGGAACCGGTTTTTGAAAAGAACGGTCACGATGAACTGAGTGTAACTGGTACACTTATCCACGGTATATTAAAATATGAGCGGGTCCCACTTCTCACATTTGTTGATACCCTAAATGCCTGAAACGGCGGTTTTAAAACATTAAACAATTTGAAACCATCACGGCTTTTGAGATTCAGTTGTCCATATGTCGTGTAAGGCATTTAATGTAAATGACGTTTGACATAAAAACAGGGCACGTGGACAAAAATTATTTTAAAAATGAAATAGTATAATATAATATAATATATATACTGAATCGAAATCCTATAGTATGTGCTGTATCCGCGATGATACAGCGTTCCCCCTTAAAAAGGTACATATAGGTTTTAACTCCATACAACGACTTTTGGATTAATGCTGTATTCATGGGCCATACTGTATTCCCCCTTAATTATTGCACACGTCAGCTGTAGGATGATTCATATGTCTTTGTTCACTACAGTGCTGTATTGACGGTTCTGAGTGTACAGATAATTAACGGTGGATACTGTATTCTTGGGTCTTACAGCATTCCCCCTCAATTGTTGAGTAAAAACAGTAAATTACTTACAGGGAGTTGGGCTGTAGCATTCCCAATTCTTGTCTAAGCAAGTTGAATCTTGCTGTGTCGAGAGGCTTGGTGAAGATGTCGGCCAACTGAATGTCTGTATGAACTTTTTCAAGCCGAACATCCTTGTTCTCGACATGATTCCTTATGAAATGATGCTTCATGTTGATATGCTTAGTGCGCAAGTGCAGGACAGGATTGTGCGTTATTGCAATTGCACTCGTGCTATCACACATGATTGGCATCTCTCTGGCTTCAATTCCATAATCTGATAACTGTTGCTGTATCCAAAGGATCTGCATACAGCAACTACCAACAACATAGTATTCTGATTCAGCTGTGGAAAGTGAGTTAGCCAATTGCTTCTTACTGAACCAAGAAACGAGTCTATGTCCAAGAAAGTGACAAGGTCCACTTGTACTCTTCCTATCTAGCTTGCAGCCTCCAAGTTCCGAGTCGCTGTATCCAACTAAATCGAATCCGTCTTTTTTGGGATACCATAGTCCTACATCGACTGTTCCTTTAATGTACTTCAGGATTCGTTTAGCTGTATTGAAGTGTGATTCCTTAGGTGCTACTTGATATCTCGCACACACTCCAATAGCAAACTGGATATCGGGTCTGCTAGCCGCTAGGTCCAGGAGTGAACCAATAAGCTTCCTGTAGAGTGATTGGTCAAACGGCTTTCCGCTATCAAAATATCGGTGTATACCGAACTTATCGAAATACCGAATTATCAAAATATCGAAAAAATCTTGATATACCGATATATACCGAAATACCGAATAAAAAAAATTCTGAAAAATATCGATATACCGATATATATTGGAATACCGATTTTTTTTTGGTATCTCCGTGTATACTGAAATACCGAGAATAAAAAATTTCATACCGTTACCGTACCGAAAATTTTTGGTACGGCACCATACCGTACCGAAAATTCGGTATACCGAAATTTTCGGCAATTTCGATATGGTAAATTCGATATTTCGGCATTTTGGTATATTTTGCCACCCCTAAGGAGGAATAGGAGGCCAGCCATCATCACAAGTCACGGCTCCCGAGGCAAGAAAATGCACACACACTTTGGAAGAAGAATTCGCCCATGAACAGTGAGAAGCAGGGAGAAGAATTAGATTTTCTGGTTTCTTTATTCTATGCATAATTACTACTTTCTTCGTTACTTTATTATTGCAACGTGTTGACTATTACACTGTTCACATACTCTCTTTTGACCATCTTTTGTGATTTATACATACGAAAAAATATAGTCATGTCACTACTAAAAAAAGGGGCTTTAGTGACACTTGGATTATGACAGTTTTTTGTTATGTGTCACTAAATATATAAAATTGGATCAGTTTTCCTATTTAACATATAAGTGTCACTGACTGCTCACACAGACGTATTACTAATTAAGGCATCAGTAATTACTGACACTAATGTATCATTAATTAAAAAAAAACACTGAAATATTCTCTATCTGATCCATTCACTAATAATAATATCAACCGTCCATTTTGAGTCAACCCTGGGAAAAGCTTTAAGTGCTATGTACATTCTCCATGCCGACACCTTCTTCATCTCCACAGCTTCGTCTCCACACCACTCTCTACACATCTCTTCAGCATCTTCTTCACCTCCAGACTAAAAAAAAACTACAATCGCACTCATCTAAGTTCTCTCATCCACGAACCCAGCCCTGATACAAACTCGTCGGCCTTTGCGTATCCCAGTAAGTTCTCTCGTCCTTTGGTCTTGTGGTGTGCGAAATCCCAGTGGGTGAGACGGGTCTAATTTTTGTGTTTTTTGTTTTCTTGAGTTATATTGTTTCTTTTTCCAGTCTTTAGTTGTTCTTCTTTGGTGTTTTTTCAGTTTTTTAGGGTTCTTTAAGTTTTTCACTATTTTTTTTCAGAGTTGTGTTTCTTTGGTCCCGATAAGTTTTGTTATTTGGTATTTTTTACTCTTGTAGAAATCAAAGATGATGGCTTGAATTTGGGATTATATGGGCTTTTCTGCAAGTATTCTTATCTGCAAGTACTTTTGTAATTTAGCATTTTTTAATATTATTTGTATTGTTGTGTTGGTGTTTGAGCACATTTGAGACTTATTGTTGATTTATTAGCAGGTTTGGGACCTTTCAGTGATGTATTTGTTTCATTTTTAATTTTTTTTAAGTAATTGTGGGTGGTCTTTTTTTATGCTAAAACATGTATGTTTGGTAAATTGAAATCTGAATAAGCTAACACTATCTAATAAATGAACAGGAAAAATCGTTTGATATGGACAAGTCTTGGATTTTTTGTAATCGCTTGTCCGATGAGTATAAGCAGGGAGTTCTTGAGTTCATAGATTTTGCTATCAGTAATTCTGAAAATAGAATGTCCATTAGGTGTCCATGTACCTCATGTTGTAATGTGGAGTTTTTCACCCCAGTTGTCGTTGCACATCACTTGTTTAAAAAAGGTTTCTTAGAAAAGTACATAATTTGGGATTGGCATGGTGAGGTAGCCCCAAAATCAGTCTCCAAAGACCATGAAATTAGAATGAGTCAAAATCAAGGTTTTAGATGTGAAGATTACAGTAATTTAGGGGATATGGTGAATGATGCTTTTGAGCATTGTGATAAAAATCCTAAATCTCTTAGGGATATGCTTGAAGATGCCGAAAAACCTTTATACCCGGGATCAAAATATTCTAAACTTTCAGGTCTAATGAAACTTTACAATGTTAAAGGACACTATGGGTGGTCTGACAGTGGGTTTTCAAATCTGTTAGAGGTTCTTGATGAGTTATTGCCAAATGGTAATAACTTGCCGAAGTGAATGTATGAGGCCAAGAAAACAATGAAGGTATTTAGCTTAAACTATGAGAGAATACATGCATGTCCTAATGATTGTATTCTCTATAGGAATGAATTTGCAAATTTAAATGAATGTCCTAGTTGTGGGGTGTCTAGGTGGAAGAAGAGAAATGGTAGGTCCAGAAAATGTCAAACAAAAGTGCCTATAAAAGTCTTGTGGTATTTTCCCCCTATTCCTAGATTTAGGAGACTGTTTCAATCACCAGAAACTGCTAGGAATTTGACATGGCATGATGATGGCTACTAAGTATACTGGATACAGCTTGGAAAGTGTTTTAAACAACAAGTGTACGGTTTTTAAATCTGAGTGCGTAGCGGAAGTCTTAAATACAGTAAGTTTCTGAGGATACAGCAACTCGGTGTGCATTGTATACTTAAATAATCATAGTTAATAAAACAATAAAGGCAGAAGGTAAATAACATAGTATTTAAAGTGGTTCGAGGTAAACCCCTCTACGTCCACTGGTCCTCCACACAGGAGTAAAAACTTTATTATAATTACTGAGTACACAACTACGTAATTATAACAACACTTAATCAATATATCGTTCACACAGATTGATATAAAGATCTTAGCTTTCAACCGTTCAGACAGATTGGTTTGAGCTAACACTTGACTGGCTTCTTCACACACAGTTCTGAAGCTTCGTCTTCTTCAATGCCAGTCCGTCACACACAGTTCGGGAGTAGCAAGGATTCCTTAGTCCACAAAGGGCTGATATGAGTTTGTTCAAAGATAGAACAGGGTTTGAACAACAGCTATGACTTTCTGGGCTTTAAGCTGATGATGTGTTGTTCAAGGTTTGAGCACTGTATATCTCTTTTATTTGAATAGCACAAAGCTTTGGGAGATATGTTTTGCTCTGAATATTTCTTGTAAGCTTTGAACGTTTGTAAGTCGGGAATATTCTGAATGTATTCTGTAGATTTTCAGTCGTTCTTTCATGTGTTTGATGATCTTCAAACTCTGGAGATATATATAGTCTCTAAAATATATTTGTTTGAAATATATCCATTGGGCAAGATTCTGCGACAACTGATATTTGCTGAGATCTGGATATTGCGGGATTTGAAGATCTTCTGACTTACAGTATTTAAATACTTTATCCTTTAGTATTTAAATACTCCTTTATCAACGGGACTTGACTTCTAGCGAATACTGAAGATTCCTTCTTGTCCTGTTGAGAGCTGTATGGAAGGACCACTGTATTGATATTCGAGACAGCTTCCATACTGTAGCTTTGTTGTACTCTTTGCTGTATGATCAATATACTGTATGGTTGGGACTGCGAGAGATCTTCGATACATGGTTTGATACTTGATCATCTTTTCGATACAGTTAGAGGCGGTATCCAGGATTTGGCATATTGTCAAAACATTCTGACAATACAATCGATACAGGGTTTGTTAATTCAAATAGCATCAATACAAGGATATTGTTATTCCAACAATTTCCCCCTTTTTGATAATTTGCCAAGTCCTTTCGAGTCTTCCTTATAAAACCTTATGATGTTATTCAATCATCCTTGATGATACCAAAACTTTGACACTTGGCGGTTTGAAGTAGGGCAGACTTCTTGGTCTTCTTTCGAATGTTATGGCCTTCGGTTTTTTTGGCTTAACATTAAGAACTGCTCGCAGGCAAGTTCAGCTTTTATCAAAAGAAAGTTATATTCAAAACTTATGATTGGCGCGCAGGCATAATCTTACATTGTTTTCTAGATGCATACAACTTAAACTATGAATTGTTCGCAGACAAGTTCTTACAGCTTGTGTATGAGATAGGTTTCATAATATGAATACAGTAAGAATAAATACAGTGACTGTAAACATATAAGAACACAGTAGATTACGAGTTGTAATATTTCAAGACAGGCAAAAATTTTATTGATATTGAAATGAGGAGTACAAAATTTTGTTGCTTGGAAGATAAGATTACAAAAACTATAATACAAGGAAATTTAGCTTCTATAGTCTGAATGCCTCCATGGTCTTTTGGAAGGGTCATTCATGGTGTTTCGCCACCAGTTCTGGTGAGCGTCCTTGTCTCGATTCTGATAAATTGCACGTCCTTCATAAGATTTATCAAAGACTAGGATCCAGTCTTCTGGATGGGTCACCGAGTCACCTTTCTTGTGCTTTGATTTCATCTGCAGCTGTAGCGGGAGCGATCCATCTTCCAGCTTCGTCTTGAATTCCTCTGCGGCTTCCTGTAACGTTCTGCATCTATTGAATAATGGAGAATCCCTGATAAGTACAACAAAGTATCTTAACAGTTCATTTCTCCTCTATTCTTTGATCTCTGCAGCGGTAGGTTGTCTGTCTGCTGGGAGGTTCATAGATTGCGGCTTTCGGACTAGGCTTTTCCAAGGATACTTAGGATCCTGGAATTCTGGTCTTTCTCCCTGTATCCTCACGTTCGGTGTTGAGATACGAGCTATGCCTGCAGTGATGGAGTCTTGAAACGGAGCTAACAACTCTTTCTCTTGCTCCAACCTCGTTCTCCTAGCGGCTTCCCTTGCTTCTTCCCCCTTTTTGGCATCATCAAGGTATGACACATTTTCATCAAGTCGTTCCAGGATTTCCAAAACGGCATCCTTTTTCGTCTTAATTTTAGACATTCTTTCAATGAGGGAGGAACTACGACATATCTTTTACATTCTTTTCATGGGCTCGCAGTTGGGAACCGGATTCGATCAGAGCAGATGCGGTCTTGGCCTCACACACGCGTAGTTTCGATTGCTCTTCTTTAAGGATCTGTTCTTGCTTCTCTTGCAGATTGCTCAGGGCTTGCTTGAAGACATGCGGCAAGACAGTAAAGGCTTCGACTACTCGAGAGACTTCATGCTTTAGTCCGGTCATTTCTTCAACAGCAGATGTGTAAAGCCAATCAAGAGCCTTTTCTACAGAGTTTAGAGCATTGACTGCGTCCTGAATGAAGACAGTTTGGAGGCCAAGAGCACGTAATCGCTCTTTTCTTGTTTCGGTGCGGGGAGAGTCGGGCTGGGAAAAGTCCTCGACTCCATTTAACCTTCTCAAATTGACGTAAGGGCATGAAGTGAGTTGGACATCCTCAGGTATAGTACCATCATCGAATTCCAAGGCGGTTTATGGGGCGGGAGTAACTGTTTCAGGTTCGGCAGCAGGGGTGCGGCATCCTTCTGTGTCGAAGGGATTTCTGTAGACATGGATACAGGAGGGACCAATTCCACCTGGCGTCTCTCAGCATCCGCCTGTTCTTACAGAGGGACTGATTCCTCTTGCTGGATGGCGTGTGATTCTTCTTCTTCGGCGGCGATAGCAGGCTCGGGTGCCTATTGCGAAACATGTTCTTCTTTCTCGACATGAGGGACTGAATCTTCATTTTTAGGAACATTGGCTTGCTGTGGCGAAGGGGACGACTGATGGGTAGATGTCCCTTCATCTTTCTTGGCTTGGGCTTCCTTTCGACTCATCCGCAAACCAGCTTGGAGTGCATCGTCATCGTCGTCGGAATCAGGATCAGATTTTGGACTGTCGGGAGTTTCCATTAACGAAGCTTTTCCTTTCCTTCTAGCTTCATCCTTATCAAGCAGATGACTCTCAATTAGCTCCTTGAGTGTCCGTCACTTCCAAAATGAATTTTTCTTCGTTACACCACTCGCTCCAGTTGTACAAAGTTTTGTACGGAGAAAGTCTAAAGCTCTTCCATTAGAGAAACCGCTCGAATGACTGTTCAATCTGCACAGAAAGCAGGGTCTTGGAAATTATTGTGTCTGGGGAGGGACTCCGTACAGCATCTGGGTTTGCTATAGGAAGGGGTTCCTCTATAGGTGTGGAATCCTGTATAGGAGAGGGATTCCTTACAGGGGACGGTACCCCGAAGGAAGGTGGATCCTGAACGGGTGTGGAATCCCGTATAGGAGAGGTAGCTATTGGCTCCAAATAGGCAGCCGACTCGCAAGAGTCTTTTGAGTTGGCAGATGTCCTCGTATCCGTCATAGCCGCCAAGGGCTCGGGATCTACTGTCGATACAGTAGCGGGCATCTCTTCCATAGGGGTTGGGCCCTGGGGTAGTTGATCAGTGGGTTGCGCCACGATAGGAGCATCCTCGGAGGGTTCTGTAGCTTTAACTTTCGTAAGCCTCCTTAGCTTTCTTTTCGGCTTCTCAACAGCAACTGATGTTTTGCTGTGAGATCTTTTTCTCTTCTTTGAAGATTCGACACTTTGGGACTTAGAAGAAACGTCCCTTGGATCTGCAGACAGCGGAAAATTCCGGATGAAAGGTCTGTTGGCAATCGGGACACTCTGGTTGAAGGCAGTGGGCCTGACGCCTCCTAGGAATATCCGCGAACTAATCTTCTTTGCTTCTGTGGTTTGATGAAGTCCGCACTTCGTCAAAACATGGTTTAAGAATAAACCAAACGATTTCTTCTAAGTAATAGGTTTAGACACCTCTTCCTGCAAACGTTTAAGGATGACCTGACACAAGTTGACCTTCTCGCAGGTCATTATAGCAACCATCATCCTGAATCTGAGATTGGTGCACATCTCAAAAGCACCTGTACGATTCTCAATAATGCGGCAGCAAAAATCATGTAAATAAACAGATGGTAAACAAAAATTCTTCTTATGGCATGTGGTGTGAACCACTTCCACCATTGCTAACCCGGTGAACAAGCCATAGTACTGAGTCAGCAATTCTTGAGACCCAAAGGTCTCAAGCTCTTCCATGGTCAGGCCATCAGAGGGTAGCCCGAAGATGTTTTGGAGCAGCTCTCGGTCAACGCGGATCTCCACTCCGCGGATAACGACTGTGCTATCAGCGACATGACCTCCTTGATCCAGAGGCAGAAAACGAACTACGGCGTTGAGGTAGAATTCCTCAACCAGCTGAGCGTCATAGTTCTCAGCGATGTGGCTCCCAAGGCGGTAGAGGCCTTGTTGATGGATTCTTGTGGTGACGACCTCCATGGCATCGACGTCATCACTTTCAGCGTGAATGCATTCCATCACGATAGATCTGGAGAAGATCCGTCCATTGATGAAGTTGAGTGAGTTCTTGAGAGAGGTGGAAGATGTCTGAGTAGATGCCATTGAACAATTTCAAGTAACGGGAAAAAGATAAAAGAAAAATATGCAGTTTAATACAAAAAAATATTATAGGCTGAATGCTTAAGTGCTCTTAAAATATGCAGAAGGCGTAAAGAGTCTCAAATGGCATTTACAGTCCTTTTATAGTAGGCGGCGAAGAAGGGTTTTCAGAGAACAAATGGTCAGATTTAAGGGATGGGAACCGGTGTTTAAAATGAACGGTCACGATGGACTGAGTGTAACTGGTACACTTATCCATTGATTTTTAAAATAGGAGCGGGTCCCACTTCTGACATTTCATATTACCCTTAATGCTTGAAACGGCGGTATTAAATATTAAACAATTTGAAAACATCGCGGCTTTTGAGATTCGATTGTCCAGATGTCGTGTAAGGCATTTAATGTAAATGACGTTTGACATGAAAACAGGGCACGTGGACAAAAATTGTTTTTAAAATGAAATATTATAATATATATAATGAAGCGAAATCCTATAGTATGTGCTGTATTCCCCCTTAATTATTGCACACGTCAGCTGTAGGATGATTCATATCGCTTTGTTCCCTACAGTGTTGTATTGAAGGCTCTGAGTGTACATATAATTAATGGTGGATACTGTATTCTTGGGTCTTACAGCATTCCCCCTCAATTGTTGAGTAAAAGCAGTAAATACTTACAGGGAGTCAGGCTGTAGCAATCCTAATTCTTGTCGAAGCATGTTGAATCTTGCTATATCGAGAGGCTTGGAGAAGATGTCGGCCAACTAAATATCTGTATGAACTTTTTCCAGCCGAACATCCTTCTTCTCGACATGATTCCTAATGAAGTGATGCTTCATGTTGATATGCTTAGTGCATGAGTGCAATACAGGGTTGTGCGTTATTGCAATTGCACTCGTGCTATCGCACATGATGGGCGTTTCCTTGGATTCAATCCCATAATCTGACAACTGTTGCTGCATCCAAATGATCTGCATACAGCAACTACCAACAGCATAGTACTCTGATTCAGCCGTGGAAAGTGAGTTTGCCAATTGCTTCATACTGAACCAAGAAACAAGTCTAGGTCCAAGAAAGTGACAAGTTCCACTTGTACTCTTCCTATCTAGCTTGCAGCCTCCGAGATTCGAGTCGCTGTAGCCAACTAAATCGAATACGCCTTCTTTAGGATACCATAGTTCTACATCGACTCTTCCTTTAATATACTTCAGGATTCGTTTAGCTGTATTGAAGTGTGATTCTTTGGGTGCTACTTGATATCTCGCACACACTCCTACAACAAACTGGAAATCGGGCCTGCTAGCCGTTAGGTATAGGAGCGAGCTAATAAGCTTCCTGCAGAGTGATTGGTCAACCAGCTTTACGGCTTAATCATCACTAATTTGCACGGAAGTGCTCATGGGGGTTGACGATGATTTGGAAGTGTTCATTCCAAATTTGTTGAGAAGCTCTTTGCTGTATTTTTCCTGGTGGATGAAAATCCCTATAGGCAACTGCTTTACCTGCAAACCTAGGAAATAACTAAGTTCTCCCATCATACTCATTTCAAATTTACTTTGCATGAGATGAGAGAACCTTTGACATAAAGCAAGGTTAGTTGAACCAAATATAATGTCATCTACATAGATTTGAACCATTAGAAGGTCATCGCCTTCCTGTATTTTGAACAAGGTCTTGTCCACAGCACCTTTCTCAAATCCATTATCGGTTAGATACTAGTACAGGGTATCATACCATGCTCTAGGGGCTTGCTTAAGTCCATACAGTGCTTTCATTAGCCTGTATACTAGATCTATGCCATCTGTGTTGGCAAACCTGGTGGTTGTTCAACATAAACTTCTTCGGCAAGGTCTCCATTTAGGAATGCACTTTTGATGTCCATTTGGTATACGATGAAGCTCTTATGGGCGGCAAATGCTAAAAATATCCTAATAGCCTCTAGTCTAGCTGCAGGGGCAAATGTTTCATCGTAGTCTATGCCTTCTTCCTGTCTATAGCCTTGTGCGACTAGTGTGGATTTATTCCTTATAATTAGTCAATTTCGATCCTTCTTGTTTATAAATACCCATTTGGTTCCAATAATTGATTGATGCGTAGGTCTGGCTACAAGATACCATACAATGTTTCTTTCGAAACCGTTAAGCTCTTTTTCCATAGATGTTATCTAATGAGAATTATTGAGAGCTTCTATGGTAGAAACAGGTTCGGACTGGGCTAAGAATACAACAATAGTGCACATATTGAGTCTTCTAAGCTCGGATTGAGATTTCCATTCAGGAAATGGTGATATCTTAGTATCTAGTTCTTCTTGTGCACACAGTACATTTCCTTATGTACTCTGTATTCTCCTACGAGTAGAAACACCAGCATTAATGTTTCCAATGATCAGCTCTTGCGGGTGATCTCTCAACCATCTTCGGTTGGGTTCTAATTCCGGGTCCCGTAGTGTATCTTGAGTTGCTGTAGTTTCAACTTCAGCTTGTACAGCATCGGCTTCATCTGCGTCGATTATTACAGATGCGGGGTTGATTTCTAGGTCAACAACAGGTTCTATGGGAGTTGGTGTATCTAAGATGGAAAGTTGTTGGATGTTCTGAGTAACAGCTTCTACTCCTGTAGGGTCATGGTGAGGTTCGTCGAACACTACATGAACTGATTCCTCGATCGTCAGCTTCCTTTTATTAAAGATCCTGTAAGCTTTGCTGACGGAGGAATATACTATAAATATTCCTTCATCCGACTTCTCATCAAAGGTTCTAAGTTGATCCTTCCCATTGTTCAACACATAGCACTGTTGCGATATTTCGTTAACACAAGTGCACGTTATCGTTGACAAGTAATAAAGTGATGAGTGAGTATCGTTCCCACGAGGACTGAATCACTAAGTACCGATTTATATGTATTCTAATATTATTTGAACAGTCGAAATTTGAGTTGCAATTAATAACTAAATAAAACCAATAAAAGAACTAACAGTAAAAACGATGCTTGAAGAAAGAAAATCAAATGATGAATAAGTCTAGGATTCTGAATCCACCTTGGTTTATCCGAATTTACTCTCGATTATCTGAAGTTAATGATTTCCCCAATTTATTGAAGGCGAAGATTGCTAATATACTCTACCGCCTCTCCCGAGGTCAATAGATTTTTCTAAAGGCGAATAACGCACTCTATCCCTAGGTGAATTAGTTTGACAATAGGCAAAAAGCACAAAATCTCCAAAAGGCCACGTAGTTCCTATGAGTATATTCCTATCTCACAAGATAAAACGGTTCTCACCTATAGTTCCTCACCAACTCTCCTCTCCCGATTCGAGTTGCGTAATTAAAACAATCCAATTATTGGCCAGACAATTGAAAGCATTAAAATCGATTGGGAAAACTCAACAGAAAAGGGAATTATATAGATAATCAAAAGCAAATCCGTCAAAACTTAGGTTTCAACAAAATCCTAGAATAGGGCTTTAGCCTGACATGCTAAAAGATAAAAATACAGAATTAATGAATGAAAGCATGAAAATCAAACGCAGATGAAGAGCTCGGATTCCTCCGTTCTTCTGGCTTCCGCCCTCTGCTCTTGATGTCTTCTGCTTATTCCTCTCCTCTGCGATATTCCTCCTCCAAGATTGATTGATTTTCCAAAGATCATTGATTATGGCCTTAAACCCTTATTTATAGCTCCCAGCAGCCTCCAAATCGCGTCCGTGTGATTAGGTCGAGAACAGGCTCCAAAACGGCCCAGAAACGCGGCACTTTCTGTCAAAACTGCACCGTGGGCCGCGGCTCACTTAATCTGTGCCGCGGCTCACGGCACTCAGCGGGAAGCCTGGGCGCAGATTTTTCCTCCTGGGCCGCGGCTCACTTCATCTATGCCGCGGCTCAGAGTACAGTTTACTCGGTGTCTGCTGGCTACCTTCGTGTGCCGCGGCTCACTTGGTATGTGCCGCGGCCCCCAGGCCAAAAATCACCGTTTTCGCCCGTTTTGCCTCGTTTTAGCTTTTGGACTCCAATTTCCTATAAGACATACAAGAATAAGGCATTAAAAGCTCATTTATGCAAGTTTACTCGCCAAAATAATACAAAATAATGATAAATAAGCGTATAAAAATACGCCTAACAAGCACCTGCATCCAAAAATGTGAAAATACGAAACTAACGGAGTTTTGTTGTTCCATACCTTGTATGCTATTTTGTTGTGGTGCTTGTTGACGATACAGCGGTTTTGAGTGTAGCATGCTGTATTGGTTGCTTCACCCCAGAAACGTTGTGGCAACTTACTTGCGGCAATCATTGTCCTTGTTGCTTCCTTCAGCGTCCTATTCTTTCGCTCGACAACACCATTTTGTTGAGGTGTACGGGAAGCTGAGTATTCATGTTGTATCCCATTTTCTAAACAGTATTGCTTTATAAAGCGGTTAGTAAATTCTGTACCTCTGTCGGAATGAATGGACACGATACTCGATCCTTTTTCATTTTGAAACTTTCTCAGGAGCTCGGGTAGCTTTGATGTTGTTTCCTTCTTCTTGCTTAAGAAAATTGTCCAAGCATACCTGGAGTAATCATCAACAACAACGAGACAGTATTTCTTACCTACCAATCTTACTGGGTCTACAGGACCATATAGATCCATGTGTAGCATTTCCAACACTCTGTGGGTTGAAAGGTAGGATTTGCTCTTCAGGGTGGACTTGATTTGCTTGCCTTTTTGACATGGTCCACATACACTGTCTTTTTGGAATGATACATTCGGCAATCCTTTAACCAGTCCCTGTCTTGAGAGCTTGTTGATCGTCTTGAAGTTGATGTGAGACATCCTCTTATGCCATAGCCAACTTAGATCTGCAGTGCCTTTGGCAACTAAACAAGGAATTGTGGAGCTCGTAGGCATCTAGTCAGCAATATACATATTACCTGATCTACTTCCTGTGAGCACAACTTCTTTGGTCAGGATGTTCTTGACTCTACAGTGATCTATATAGAATTTCACCGAGAACTGTTTGTAATATCCGGATTTTTATGGAAGTATTTCATCTGTATATTGAACCCTGTATTATTTTGGAATGATGATATTGATAATTGAAGTATGATAATTATCGTATTTGTATCTTTGTACATGAGTGTGGCAACATGTAAATTTCCTCTATGCATGTACGTGATAACGTACGTTAAGAATGTAGCTTAACGTACGTTACCTGTTAATGATAACGTACGCTACGAATGAAGCGTAGCGTACGTAATGCAGTCAATTATTGGATAGGACAGCTAGCACTTGGGGTAAATGGTGGTGGGCTCGACCAAGATACCCACCAGATTCGCACGGCATGAACCTGGACACTTTTTAAGTCAATGGACTTTAACGTACGTTATGGACATGATGTAGCGTACGTAAATTATATGGGTTACGTACGTAACATGATAAGTGTAGCGTACGTAATGAAGTTCAGAAACAAGACAGTGAACTATTTTGGACGGTAACGTACGTTATGAAGTATTCCTAACGTACGTAACTCTCAGGAAGTTATAAAAGGAGCAGCACCTCATTTCATTTCATCTCGTTCTTTTGCCTCTAAGCTTCACCATATTTCGTCCCCAGAAGATTTCCAGCCCCTTTTAGCACCTTTAGATCACTTGTTATTGAATCATTGAGATTGTAAGATACTACTTGATCATTGAAGACTACTTATATTGGACTTCGGAGTGGAAATCATCACGAGTCGGCATTGAAGCAACCAGAGTCGGATTTTAATTATAGTCTCAGTATTTTCTTCCTCTTAAGGTATGTTATACTACTTCCAACCTTGAAGTTATGTTGTTATAGACGATATGATCACACTAGTAGATCACTCTGACGATGTATGCGACCTAGTATCATGTTTAAACTGTGATGATCGAATTATTATGGTTTAGAACACCGTAGTTGAACCTTGTTGTGACAAAGATGAGAATAGTGAATTATAAACTGTAGCAAATGTTATCGTCATATTGATCGTAAACTTAGTGTCAATTTCCACTTTTACCAAATAGATTTTGGAAAGAATCATCATAGTTGTAATCTTACTTGCAAGATGGAATAAGTAGTTCACCTTCAGTATAAGCCTGGATTTAATGACGACATTAGATCAAATACATCAACCATAGACCATCCGAATCTTGCATGAGTATTACAATCAAGATTGAGAATAATATTATGATGATATTCGTATCCTTGAATTGAAGATATTAATCCGTAGATCATTCATGAGTATGATATATATTTGAAGGTATATTAAGTTACTCACTAAGGATTTCGTAATACTCCGTCACTAATCGAGACAGTCATCTGCCCAGTGAGAAACTGACATGAATGATTAACGTATGTTAAGATTGGCAACTAACGTACGTTATATTACGTTGTTAACGTACGCTACGTTTGGTACGTAACGTACGTTACACTATCAGGCGAGTCAAGTCGACTGATCAGAGAGGAACTGTCAGTATATGGTTAACGTACGCTAGACTTCATAGTTTACGTACGCTAACGAGTAAGTCTAACGTACGCTACAGAGGACATGTAACGTACGTTATGTAGGTCAGACAGTTTTTGTTTTATGGACTTTCAACCGTAATTTGGATGGTTAGATGTTCGTTCGACCTAAGATGAATTCCATGTTATTTCTCTTATTTAACTTTCGAACTTTGCTACGTGATTGATCGAGAGGGGCAACCTTCGAGGGTTTCGTTTTCGTGGAAGTATTTTTCTGTCTTCAAATCGAGGCAAGTACCTTATTTGTTTTATGTATTGATGTTATACATATTATCGTGCATGTATGTCATTGTTGTATGTCCACCTCGTGTTGGTCCGACGGGATCATCGGGGGATCTATGCTAGCGTGCGCTGGATCATCGGACGGGTTTTTCCACCACGGGTTGGTCTGACGGGATCATCGTGGGTTCTAGGCAGTGAACGCTGGATCGTCGGAATTACCATGTGTATGTTGTGATATCATGTTGTGATTATCAGTTGTGTATGTCATTTATGAGTTTCGCATAGGAGAAGACTCGTTGGTATTTTTGTCGTTTACGTTATTATTCTTCGTGAGATATGAATAATATGTTGTGGTACTTGTACTAGCATCGTTGTGCTAACCCCTTCGGGGGTGAACATTTTGTTTATGTTCAGGATCCAGGAGAGCGGGAAAACAACCACTGGAGCTGCATGATGACGAGGGTGCAGAGTGATGTTCCAGACGGGTGTATTTGACTGTTGTTTGTTGGTTATTTCAATAAGTACTCGAGTACGTAGTCGTTTATGATGAATTTGAATTTGGTGATGTATTAATAAGTTTTTGTTGAATATTTGTATTTTCAGTATTTGGTCAGAACTGTTGTATCTTAATTCTGTTACTTCCATTCATTTGTACCTGTTAATGTCTGTTCAAATCTTCAGCCTTGTAAATCCTTATGTAAAGGATTTACGGCGCTGTAATATTCCTGAATATATCGGGGGTGTTACGGAATATGGTATCGGAGCTAAGATAATGGTTATCTTGGCCGTTGGGTTAAAATAGGGGTCATTTATGTCTTTTGAAGTAACCGGCCGCGAATAACATCACTGTACTGCCTACGTCTTCGTGCGGGCGGTGGTTGTAAGTTCCTAAACTCTATCTCGTCCTTTGCATATTATATTTCCTTGTACTTGAGCATTCGAACGATATTGTTTCCTATATATTGAGTATTTATGCTTACAGTATGGTGAGAGGCGGACGTGGACGTGGTCACGGTCGCGGACGCGGACGAAGGAATGCTGAAAGGGAAGCGTCGCCTTCTAATCAGGCCAGTCATAGCTCAGGCGAGCCACAGAGATCTATCAATAACGAACCGGAACCTGCTGTACCAGAAATCCTTCGTCAGGTGGTGAACCAGATGACTCAGTTCGCCCAGGTCGTGGACCGAATGCAAGTGGCGGTGGGACTACAGCAGGGAGAGAGACAGCAAGGAATCCCGGACATGGGAAATTAAGGTGACCGGTGGCTGCAAGAGGTGGCGAAGATGCAACCACCCAAATTCGACGGTATTTCTGAGACTCCCACCTGGGACCATTGGTTGAAGGAATTGGAGAAAATCTTTGCCGGAATTAACTGCCCAGATGACCGGAGAGCCTCTATCGCTCAATATTTTCTGATAGGGGAAGCGTCCGAATGGTGGGAAGCCATCCGGACTGTAGACCATGATGCTGATTGGACAGAGTTTAAATTGATGATGGAAGCTCAGTATTGCCCTTGTCCTGTGATGGAAGCCAAGGTTCGGGAGTTTTTCTCCGCTCAGCCTTCAGATGTTCCAGTATCTCAGGCAATTAAGACGTTTAACCAACATCTGGTATTTGTTCGACATCTGGTCAGAACAGATGCAAAAATGATGATCCATTTCGATATGAGGATGAAACCATAAATTCAGAGGTACATGTCTGGTTTTGAATGTACCACACTCCCTCAATATCAGGATAAGGCGTTGGCGTATGAGATCAAGGAAGTAGCTATGGAGAAATTTTCTGAATCCAAGAAGCAGAAAGTCTCTGCTACTTTTACAGAGCACAAGAACAGCGGGGCCCGCAAGGCCCAGTCATCCTTTCACTCTTTCAAGAAACCTCTGCACCCAGTTAGGAGCGGAATGAATTTCGGAGCGACATCAACTATGACTGATGTTATCAGGAAATGCTTTAACTGCGCCCAGACGGGGCACTATCGACGGAATTGCCCCCTACCTGCCGTGACTTGTTTTGATTGTGGACGAGAGGGACATCGTGCAGTGTTCTGTGAAGAGGCTGCAAAGTCTTTTAGAGCCCGTACACCACAGCCGGTCCAGAAGGAAGCCAGTATCCAACAGACACAGCAGAGTGTTCAGATGCCTCAGAATTTTGGCCGTGGGCGAGGCAGAGGACAGTGGGACCGAAAGGGTACATCGAGTGCCGGATCTGTTCCCCCACGTCTGTACGAGATGAGGAAAACAGACGATCAGGATGCTGCTGTCGCATCAGGTACTGTCCAGATCCTTTCCCAGCCAGTTAGCGTTTTATTCGATACAGGAGCTACGCATTCTTTTATATCTTTATCTTGTGTAAATCGTTTGAATATTTCTGGTTTTCATACTTGTGAACCTTATGTTGTTGGTTTACTGAGTGGAGAGAGGATTGTCGGGAACATAGAAACCAGAAATTTCCCTGTATTATTTGGAGGCAGAAAGTGGCTCTCAAATTTGATTGTAATAGAAATGCAAGGAGATGACCTGATACTCGGAGACGATTGGCTTAATCGATATGGAGCAATTTTAAACTACCGAAGGAGGAATATCTCATTGATCGCTGACGATGGTTCCGAAATTCTGTTTGAGGGATGGAAATCGGGAAGCTCAGGAAAATTGATCAAGGCGATGAAAGCTGTCAAATTGATGAAACAGGGTTGTACCGGATACTGGTGCTATGTAATGAAGAAAGAAGACGAAATTGTGTAACTTTCATCCATTCCTGTTGTGAACTAATTTCCAGATGTATTTCCTGACGATTTACCTGGACTACCTCCACGAAGGGATGTAGAATTTACCATTGAGCTGGAACCCGAAGCTACACCAATTTCTAAGGCGCCGTATCGTATGGCACCGACCGAGATGTACGAACTGAAGAAGCAACTAGAGGAGTTACTCGACAAAGGCTATATTCAGCCAAGCGTTTCACCCTGGGGAGCGCCAGTTCTTTTTGTCCGAAAGAAGGATGGATCGCTTCGACTGTGTATTGACTATCGAGAGCTGAACAAGATGACGATTAAGAACAAGTATCTGTTGCCATGGATTGATGATCTGTTTGACCAGTTGCAAGGGGCAACAGTATTTTCTAAAATCGATCTGAGATCAGGGTATCATCAGCTGAGGATTAAGGAATCTGATGTTCTGAAATCAGCGTTCAGAACTCGCTACGGACACTATGAGTTTGTAGTGATGCCGTTTGGTCTCACTAATGCACCTGCTGTATTCATGCAGTTGATGAACCGAGTGTTCATCGAATATTTGGATAAATTTGTGGTCGTGTTCATTGATGACATTCTGGTGTATTCTAAGAACCTGGAAGAGCATGCACAACATTTGCGGATTGTATTAGAACTTTTGAGAAGCGAGCAACTGTACGCCAAACTCTCTAAGTGTGAATTCTGGCTAAAGGAAGTAATGTTCCTCGGTCATGTGGTATCAGCTGAAGGAGTCCGAGTAGATCCTCAGAAGATTGAAGCAGTTTTGGATTGGAAGCCTCCAAAGAATGTGAAAGAAGTCCGAAGTTAGGACTTGTTGGGTATTATCGTCGGTTCATGGAAGGGTTTTCCAAAATTTCCCGCCCACTTACTCGACTCCTGCAGAAAACTCAAAAGTTTGAGTGGAACGAATTATGTCAGACTAGCTTTGATGAATTGAAGAAGAGATTGACGACGGCACCGATTTTAACACTCCCACAGGGGACTGAAGGATTCATAGTTTATAGTGATGCTTCGAACCAGGGACTCAGATGCGTATTAATGTAGAATGACAAGGTGATCGCTTATGCGTCACGACAGCTGAAACCTTATGAAGTGAATTACCCAACACATGATTTGGAGCTAGCAACAGTAGTTTTTGCTTTAAAGATCTGGAGGCATTATCTGTACGGGACTCACTGCCAGATCTTTACGGATCACAAAAGTCTCAAATACATCTTCAGTCAGAAAGAGTTGAACATGCGGCAAAGAAGATGGTTAGAACTGATTAAGGATTATGACTTGGAGATTTTGTATCATCCAGGCAAAGCGAACGTAGTGGCCGATGCACTCAGCCGCAAGCCTGTTTCTATTCAGATGCTGGAGACTCTGACCTCCCAACTTAGCCTTCAACGAGAGATGATTCGAGAAGGAATTGAAGTGTGGTTACAAAGAGTCCAAGGACAACTATGCGTGATGGAAATAACTTCATCATTAACCGAAGAAATCAAATCTAGATAGGCGGATGATCCTCTGATGATTCGGTTACGTGATGAAGTGATCAAGGGGAAGGCCCATGGATTCGTAATTCATGATGATGGAGTTTTGAGATTTCATAACCGACTCTGCGTTCCCAATGTCGATGTTCTGAAACAGACGATTATGAAGGAAGCTCACAGTTCACCCTATTCTATCCACCCAGGCACCAGTAAAATGTATAAGGACTTGAAGCGGAATTTCTGGTGGGGCAACATGAAGAAAGATGTAGCGGACTATGTTTCGAAATGCTTGACTTGTCAGCAGGTTAAGATCGAGCATCAACGGCCTGCCGGAATGTTGAAGCCGCTCCCGATTCCTGAGTGGAAGTGGGAGGACATATCGATGGACTTTATCACTAGTATGCCGAGAACCAAGACTGGAATGAACATGATTTGGGTGATAGTTGATCGTTTAACCAAATCAGCTCATTTTCTAGGCATTAAGGACACGTGGGGACCAGAGAGGTTGGCACGAGTATTTATTTCGGAGATAGTTCGATTGCATGGTACGCCAAAGACCATTATTTCTGCTCGAGACGGCCGTTTTGTGTCTCACTTTTGGAAAGCAGTTCATAAGGCCTTGGGAACCGAATTGAACTTCAGAACAGCTTATCACCCACAGACTGATGGACAATCCGAGAGGACTATTCAAACGGTGGAAGATATGCTGAGGGCTTGTGCCTTAGATTGGTCAACTGATTGGGAAGTTCATCTACCGTTGATTGAATTTACCTACAACAATAGTTGGCATGCTTCCATTAAGATGGGAGAAGATGCAGATCGCCCCTATACTGGGACGATTCATCAGATTTGATCGGAACAGAACCAGAGTTGATCGTGCAAACTCGAGAGAAGATAGCTTTAATTCGTGATAGACTGTTGACCACCCAGAGTCGCCAGAAATCTTATGCAGACGTACACCGTCGCCCTTTGGAGTTCAGTACGGGAGACCACGTACTTTTAAAGGTTTCTCCTACTCAGGGAATCTTTCGTTTTGGAAGGAAAGAAAAGCTGAGTCTGAGAGATATCGGACCATTTGAGATTCTTGAGAGAATTGGAGAGTTGGCATACAGATTAGCATTTCCGCCGTCGTTGAGCCATGTTCATAACGTATTCCACGTATCCCAGTTACGAAGATATATAACGGACCCTAGTCATGTCATTGATTTCGGGGAGATCGAAGTCGCTCAGAATGGGACGTTTGAAGAAAGACCGGTCAAGATACTCGAAAGTCGAGTTAAACAGTTGAGGAACAAACCCATCGTTTTGGTCAAAATTCAGTGGTCACGTCATGGAGTGGAAGAAGCCACATGGGAAATGGAAAATAGTATGAAATCCAGATATCCAGAATTATTTTCGTCTTGAGTTTCGGGACGAAACTCCTTTTTAGTAGGAGAGTATGTAATATCCGGATTTTTTTGGAAGTATTTCATCTGTATATTGAACCCTATATTATTTTGGAATGATGATATTGATAATTGAAGTATGATAATTATCGTATTTGTATCTTTGTACATGAGTGTGGTAACATGTAAATTTCCTCTATGCTTGTACGTGATAACGTACGTTAAGAATGTAGCTTAACGTACGTTACCTGTTAATGATAACGTACGCTACGAATGAAGTGTAGCGTACATAATGCAATCAATTATTGGATAGGCTGGCTAGCACATGGGGTAAATGGTGGTGGGCTCGACCAAGATACCCACCAGATTCGCACGGAATGAACCTGGACACTTTTTAAGTCAACGGACTTTAACGTACGTTATGGACATGATGTAGCGTACGTAAATTATATGGGTTACGTACGTAACATGATAAGTGTAGTGTACGTAATGAAGTTAAGAAACAAGACAGTGAACTATTTTGGACGGTAACGTACGTTATGAAGTAGTCCTAACGTACGTAACACTCAGGAAGTTATAAAAGGAGCAGCACCCCATTTCATTTCATCTCGTTCTTTTGCCTCTAAGCTTCACCATATTTCGTCCCCAGAAGATTTCCAGCCCCTTTTAGCACCTTTAGATCACTTGTTATTGAATCATTGAGATTGTAAGATACTACTTGATCATTGAAGACTACTTATATTGGACTTCGGAGTGGAAATCATCACGAGTCGACGTTGAAGCAACCGGAGTCGGATTTTAATTATAGTCTCAGTATTTTCTTCCTCTTAAGGTATGTTATACTACTTCCAACCTTGAAGTTATGTTGTTATAGACGATATGATCACACTAGTAGATCACTCTGACGATGTATGCGACCTAGTATCATGTTTAAATTGTGATGATCGAATTATTATGGTTTAGAACACCGTACTTGAACCTTGTTGTGACAAAGATGAGAATAGTGAATTATAAACCGTATCAAATGTTATCGTCATATTGATCATAAACTTAGTGTCGATTTACACTTTTACCAAATAGATTTTGGAAAGAATCATCGTAGTTGTAATCTTACTTGCAAGATGGAATAATTAGTTCACCTTCAGTATAAGCCTGGATTTAATGACGAAATTAGATCAAATACATCAACCACAGACCAGCCGAATCTTGCATGAGTATTACAATCAAGATTGAGAATAGTATTACGATGATATTCGTATCCTTGAATTGAAGATATTAATCCGTAGATCATTCATGAGTATGATATATATTTGAAGGTATATTAAATTACTCACTAAGGATTTCGTAATACTCCGTCACTAATCGAGACAGTCATCTGCCCAGTGAGAAACTGACATGCATGATTAACGTACGTTAAGATTGGCAACTAACGTACGTTATATTACGTTGTTAACGTACGCTACGTTTGGTACGTAACGTACGTTACACTATCAGGCGAGTCAAGTCGACTGATTAGAGAGGAACTGTCGGTATATGGTTAACGTACGCTAGACTTCATAGTTTACATACGCTAATGAGTAAGTCTAACGTACGCTATAGAGGACATGTAACGTACGTTATGTAGGTCAGACAGTTTTCGTTTTATGGACTTTCAACCGTAATTTGGATGGTTAGATGTTCGTTCGACCTAAGATGAATTTCATTTTATTTCTCTTATTTAAGGTTCGAACTTTGCTACGTGATTGATCGAGAGGGGCGACCTTCGAGTGTTTCGTTTTCGTGGAAGTATTGTTCTGTCTTCAAATCGAGGCAAGTACCTTATTTGTTTTATGTATTGATGTTATACATATTATCGTGCATGTATGTCATTGTTGTATGTCCACCTCGTGTTGGTCCGACGGGATCATCGGGGGATCTATGCTAGCGTGCGCTGGATCATCGGACGGGTTTTTCCACCACAGGTTGGTCTGACGGGATCATCGTGGGTTCTAGGCAGTGAACGCTGGATCGTCGGAATTACCATGTGTATGTTGTGATATCATGTTGTGATTATCAGTTGTGTATGTCATTTATGAGTTTCTCGTAGGAGAAGACTCGTTGGTATTTTTGTCGTTTACGTTATTATTCTTTGTGAGATATGAATAATATGTTGTGGTACTTGTACTAGCATCGTTGTGCTAACCCCTTCGGGGGTGAACATTTTGTTTATGTTCAGGATCCAGGAGAGCGGGAAAACAACCACTGGAGCTGCATGACGACGAGGGTGTAGAGTGATGTTCCGGCCGGGTGTATTTGACTATTGTTTGTTGGTTATTTCAATAAGTACTCGAGTACGTAGTCGTTTATGATGAATTTGAATGTGGTGATGTATTAATAAGTTTTTGTTGAACATTTGTATTTTCAATATTTGGTCAGAACTATTGTATCTTAATTCCGTTACTTCCATTTATTTGTACCTGTTAATGTCTGTTCAAATCTTCAGCCTTGTAAATCCTTATGTAAAGGATTTACGGCGCTGTAATATTCCTGAATATATCGGGGGTGTTACATTGTTTGTCACCGAACTGGCTAATTCTAAGTAGATTGTACTTTAAGCCTTCAACATGAGCTACGTCGGTGACTTTGAATTTTCCGACAAGAAGGTTTCCTTTTCCTCTTGTTCTTCCTTTAGATTTATCACCGAAGCGCACTTTTGGACCGCGACCTTCTATGAAATATGATAGTTTGCTTCTATCTCCTGTCATGTGCCGGGAGCAGCTGCTGTCGAAGTACCATATGTCCTTCTCCAAAATATCCTATAGCACATAAATTATGTAGATTTAGGTCCCCTTTGATTGTTGGGTCCATGAATGTTAGTGCCTTTTGGTACCCAAATTTTCCTGACAGCAATTGGTTTACTGTAGGTTACATTTGGTACAAATTTGCGGTATCTACGTGGGGCATGTACGTAGTTACGATATCCATGATAATCATTATACATATAAAAATCAGGGTTATTATTATCAATCCAGTACGTATGCCGTCTCGTAGGTGGAGCCATTTTCTTTGGCCTTACAGCTTCCCTTCTAGGTCTCCAGTTGGATTCCCAATGCTGTTGTTGATACTGTGTGGAAACTTGCTGTCGCGATGAATGACGATGCTCCTGTATCCAATACCTAGGCCTGCTGTACTGAAAATACTGCTGTGCGGGCCTTTGGTATTTGGATACAGCCTTCTTTTTGAACGGCTGTTGGCGCTGTTGATATGCTCGGGGAGCATGCTGTTGCGTGCGCCTTACAGGTTGGAATGGCTTGTGATTCTGCTGTCTTGAATAGGATTGCGGGGGCGGAATGGCAGCCTTTGCTTTTCGCGGTGCAGCAGGTTCCTTCACAGGACTAGGAGTTTCTTCCGATATAGGAATGCATTCCACACTCTTGACGAACACAGTACTAGTTTTCCCTTTGATGGAAAATGAGATGTATCCTAAGCCACCTTTATCATGAGCATGTTGCCCAGTGCTTAGAATTTATTCCATTCTTTTAGATGATTTCTCGAAATATTTCAGAATGGTCTCAAGTTCGCTTTCTCGCTTTTCGAGAGTATTAAATTTTGCTTGAAGTAGAACAAAATCATTTGTCTTGCTTCCATTTTGAGACTTAGTCTCACTTAGTTCATGAGCAAGTTAATGATTGCTCTCCACGAGTTTTTCATTCTCGACCTTGATGTTTTCACAATCAATAGACATATTTTCATAATTTATCTTTAGCAAGTCGTTTTCTTCTTTCAGCTCTATGTTGGAAAGTTGAAGCTGAATGTTTTCATTTTTCAAAGTCTCGTGGGCTTTTTGAATATTTTTAAATTCATTCATCATGTTTTCGAAAGTATGCGATGCATTTACTGGAGTAATTGAGGTTGAGCTTACCTCATCATCGCTATCTTCTTCTTCCGAAATGTCCTTTGCCATAAAGCACATATATGCCTTATCTTCGAATTCATCGTCAGATGAGTCACTTTCAGTGACTACCTGAAGACATTCTTCGGATTTGGATGGTGTGGGGGAGGCTTCTGATTCTCCTATCAGTGCCTTGAGCTTGTTTTTCCAAGCACATCTTCGTTCATCCCTCTCTTGTTGCTCGGCTTCCGGCAACCATTGAACTTTGGGATGAGGACATTTGTTTGCATAATGTCCTAGTTTCCTGCAATTATAGCATAGGTTAGCGTCACCAGAGGAAGTTTCAGTACTTACCTTGTGAATGTGCTTGGGCTCGTAGGAGTCTTTCAGTGTTTGATGAACTTTTTGAATTTGTGCATGAGGAGCGCCATTTCATCTTGTGACAGGATATCATCGTCGCTGTCAGCATTCTTGTAATTTGGCTTTAATGGGCTGGGCATGCTGTGTCGATGGTTAGATACAGCGGCTAAGGTTGTAGTCCTAGCGGGAGATTCTTCAGCTTTCTCTCTCCTGTCTATATCATACTCAAAAGCTTTGAGGTCAGAAAAGAGATCAAAGGTAGATATTTCACTAAGGTTACATGACACACGCATAGCTGTGGTCTTAATGTCCCATCGGGCAGGGATAGATCTGAAAATCTTTAAGTTTTTCTCCCTTTGAGTATAAATTTTGCCCAAAGCTTCAAGTTCACCAACAATTCCAGTGAATCTGAGGTCAAGTTCCTCAAGTGTTTCAGTTGGTTTCGTTTCAAAATATTCAAATTGCTGAGTTAATTTGGAAATTTTATTTTCTTTTGAGAGCTCAGTTCCCTCACAAATCAAGTTGAGTTTATCCCAGATATCCTTGGCTATTTTACAGCTCTTTACCTTCGAGAATGTGCCTTTGTCGAGGGTGACAAATAGCGAATTCTTCGCAACATTATCGAGGTTGGCGCGCTTTCTTTCGTCTGTCGTCCATTGCTCGCGCTCCCTCTCAAGCATCTCAGCATGGGCTTGACCTTCAATCCTTGCGGCCTTATTTACCTTCATTATCTTGATGGAGCCATCCTGTATAACAAAAATCATCTCTTCGTGCATTGCTGCAAGATGAGCCTCCATCCTGATTCTCCAATCATCAAACTCATTAATAGAGAACATAGGAAGTTTGTTGATCATTGATGTATCCATATGAGAATGTAGGAATGAAAAAGACTGTTTTATAAAATAAGTGATTTTAGATCTGATTCGGTTAAAAATACGACTGATTATTTTTAGAATCAACCGCTCCGATACCACTTGATGGCCACTAAGTATACTGGATACAACTTGTAAAGTGTTTTAAACAACAAGTTGTACGGTTTTTAAATCTGAGTGCGTAGCGGAAGTCTTAAATATAGTAAGTTGCTGAGGATACAGCAACTCAGTGTGCAGTGTATACTTAAATAATCACAGTTAATAAAACAATAAAGGCATAAGGTAAATAACACAGTATTTAAAGTGGTTCGAGGTAAACCCCTCTACGTCCACTAGTCCTCCACACAGGAGTAAAAAGTTTATTATAATTACTGCGTACACAACTACGTAATTATAACAACACTTAATCAATATATCGTTCACACAGATTGATATAAAGATCTTAGCTTTCAACCGTTCACACAGATTGGTTTGAGCTAACACTTGACTGGCTTCTTCACACACAGTTCTAAAGCTTCGTCTTTTTCAATGCAAGTCCGTCACACAGTTCGGGAGTAGCAAGGATTCCTCAGTCCACACAGGGCTGATATGAGTTTATTCAAAGATAGAACATGGTTTGAACAACAGCTATGACTTTCTGGGCTTTAAGCTTATGATGTGTTGTTCAAGGTTTGAGCACTGTATATCTCTTTTATCTGAATAGCAGAAAGCATGGGGAGATATGTTTTGCTCTGAATATTTCTTGTAAGCTTTGAACATTTGTAAGTCATGAATATTCTGAATGTATTCTGTAGATTTTCAGTTGTTCTTTCGTGTGTTTGATGATTTTCAAACTCTGGAGATATATATAGTCTCTGAAATATATCCATTTGAAATATATCCGTTGGGCAATATTCTGCGACAACTGATATTTGACTGAGATCCGGATATTGCGGGATTTGAAGATCTTCTAACTTACAGTATTTAAATACTTTATCCTTTAGTATTTAAATACTTCTTTATCAACGGAACTTGACTTCTAGCGAATACTGAAGATTCCTTCTTGTCCTGTTGTGAGCTGTATGGAAGGATCACTGTATTGATATTCGAGATAGCTTCCATATTGTAGCTTTGCTGGACTCTTTGCTATATGATCAATATACTGTATGGTTGGGACTGCGAGAGGTCTTCGATACATGGTTTGATACTTGATCAGCTTTTCGATACAGCTAGAGGCGGTATCCAGGATTTGGCATATTGTCAAAACATTCTGAAAATATAATAGATACAGGGTTTTTTAATTCAAACAACATCGATACAGGGTTATTATTATCCCAACACATGATAATGATAGAGTTAAGGATGGTAACCTTCGCCATCCGGCCGATTCACCGGCTTGGCAGTTGATTGACAACAAATGGCCAGATTTTGCCCAAGAGCCGAGAAATCTTCGCTTGGATCTATCCTCAGATGGGATTAATCCACATAGCACACTTAGCAGTACTTATAGTTGCTGGCCTATTTCATTGATAACATATAATCTTCCTCCATGGTTATGCATGAAAAGGAAGTTTATGATGCTGTCTCTGCTTATATCAGGCCCTAAACAGCCGGGAAATGACATAGATGTTTACCTTGCACCTTTGATTGATGACTTAAAAATCCTCTGGGATGTAGGTGTTGATGTGTTTGACGCATATAAGAAAGAATGTTTTCAGTAAGGGCTGTTTTGATGTGGACAATTAGTGACTTCCCCGCGTATGGGAATTTGTCTGGGTGCACTGTGAAGGGATATTATGGTTGTCCAGTTTATGGGATTAACACAAATGCATTTTGGCTGCCACATAGTCGAAAAATGTCATATATGGGTCATTGTACAAATGAGGATAATTCATCTAAACGTCTCTCTGGTCTAGAAGTTTTTAACTTGGTATCTGGAATTGACACTAAATTTGGGAAAACGGTCCAAAACAAGAGAAAACTTGGTGAGGGTGGTGAGTGCGAGGGTGATGATGACGGTGAGTGTGGTGTAGATGGCGAGGGTGAGAGCAATGAGACTGTTGCTAGGTTGTTCAAAAAAAAATCAATCTTCTTTGAATTAGAGTACTGGAAACACTTGTTAATTCGCCATTAGTTAGATGTAATGCACATTGAAAAAACTGTTTGTGAAAGCATCTATGGCACATTACTTAATCTACCGAGAAGGACAAAGGATGGAATTAATGCTAGAAAAGATTTATCACATCCTGATTTGAGTAACAAGTTAAATAAAGTCTCCATCACATTAGCTTATGATGACCAAAGCAAAGCCCTAACCCCTGCCCCATTCACTCTAAATAAGAAAGAAAAAAAATTATTTTGTGAAACTTTACAAGGTGTTAAGGTCCTTGATGGTTATAGTTCCAACTTTAGAAACCTTGTCTCGATGGATGAGTGTCGTCTTTGTTGCGATATTTCCTACACGCAAGTGCACGTCATCGTTTACAAGTAATAAAGTGATAAGTAGAGTATCGTTCCCACGAGGATTGAATCTCTAACTACCGATATTTTCGTATTCCAATTTTATTTGAACAATCGAAGTTGGTTTTTGTGATTAATAACTAAAATAATTAATAAAAGACTAAGCAGTAAAAAACAATATCTTGGATTAAAGGAAATCAAATGGTGAATAAGTCTAGGGTTCTGAATCCACCTTAGTTTATCCGAATTTACTCTCGATTATCCGTAGTAAATAATTTTCCCAATTTATTGAAGGCGGAGATTGCTAATATATTCTACCGCCTCTCCCGAGGTCAATAGATTTATCTAACGGCGACTAACGCACTCTATCCCTAGGTGAATTATCTCGCCGATAGGCAAAAGCATAAAATCTCCTAAAGGCCACGTAGTTCCTATGAGTATATTCCTATCTCACAGAATAAAACGGTCCTCACCAATAGTTCCTCACCAAATCTCCTCTCCCGATTCAAGTGAATGATTAAATCAATACAACTATTGGCCGGATAATTGCAAGCATTAAACATAATTGGGAAAACTCAATAAAAAGGTAATAAATTGGATAATCTCAATCAATTCGTCAAAACAAAGGTTTCATCAAAACCCTAGATTAGGGCTTTAGCGACATACTAAAAGCGAAAATACAGAATAAATAAACGAAAGCATAAAATTCAAACGCAGATGAAGCCCGGATTCCTCCATTCTTCAGCTCCATATCCGCCTTTGAATTCTTACGCTTTCCTCCTCTTCTGCCGTCTCAAGCTTAAGCTCTCCAAGGTATTAGATTCAATGATTCCAAGATAATTAAATTAGGGTCTTAAACCCTATTTATAGCTCAAGACATCAAGAAACGCGTCCGTCTCAATCGGTCGGCGGCTTTGAAACGGCCCAAAATCCGCGCAGACCTATAAAACCCGCTAAGTGTGCCGCGCTCATCAACTGTGCCGGCACATCGCCAAAAGTCAATGCTCAGGCGTTAATTTATTCTTCGTGCCGCGGCTCACTGGGTGTGCCGCGGCACGAAATCTGGCTTACTCGCCCTTCGGTGGTGTCTTCTGTGCCGCGGCTCGATTCCTTGTCCGCGGCTCATAGTCCAGCTTTGCCGTTTCGCCCGTTTTGCCTCGTTTTAGCTCCCGGACTTCAATTTCCTGTCAATCATACAAAATTAAAGCATTAAAAGCTCATTTAGATGATTTCACTCACCAAAACACTACAAAATAAAGATAAATAAGCGTATAAAAATACGCCTAACAAATACCCCCAAACTTAAGCCTTTGCTTGTCCTCAAGCAAAAAGAATTAAAGTCAATAAAAGAATGTCGTGAATCATCGTGCAACTCATAGTGTTCAACCTAATCAATCCTATCCTGCCATTCTCTCTAAATAATACGAGTGTCATAAAAGCGAGCTGCACTCAGAATAATGATTCCGCAAAGTAATCAAGTTCAGTCCTAATCATTCGTTCATAAAGAAAACTCAGCTCAAAAATCAACAAAACGTGAGTCAAATCGACCGTCAATATGAAAGGCTAAAATAGACAAGCTAGTTCGTCCCGTTCCACAGTCTAAAGGCACAAATTTTCACGAGTCTCATAACAAAAAAAACCCTCGGACAGTATTCCCTTATATATATATGCTCAAGAATTTGACTCGAGTTGACCACTAGGTTAAGATCTCGGGATGTTTCATCGGGATAATCCTAGGGTGGAACTTCCATTCTCATGTATTAGGAAACCGTTTGACGTAAAAGACACTCATGGGGCACATGGATGCTTCTAGTTACTAAGTTCCCGTCTACAGCGGAGAAACAACTCGCATACATAATTTCTGCATGTCCGAATCAAGGTTGACGTTTTACGCGAGGGTAAACAGCGGGTCACGCGAATGCCCCCGGTTACTAGGCTCCCTATCATTGGCACATGTGAAATATCTAAATCACTAGTCTAATCAGGGTCGTCGTTTTACGCGAGAGTAAACAACGGGTCACGCGAATGCCCCCGGTTACTAAACTTCCCTTCATAGAACACATTATCTCGACTTTTTAGGGAAAAACTGACCGACTCTAAACTCCATCTAAGTGCCAACACGACTAAAGAAACAGTACGACTCACTATCTGGAAAATGTAGCCAAACGTATTGATGGGGATTTAAAAACAAGTATGTATCGTCTCTTATCTGCCAAGACCTCTACAATCACGAAAAAATTTCGGACCTAATTGAATACTAAGCAGAACAGAAATAACTGACTACAACTCGACTAGAACTCGCCCGCTTCTTCAGAGAAAAAGACAGTGTCGTAACATCAGTATCACACAAATAGAAGCACGAAAATTCACGAATAAGGAAAAACTAAGACAAGCAAGGCTATCTAAAAAAAAAAAAAAAAATTTTACGCAAAGAAATGAAAAGTGCAACGAAATAATGTACAGCAAGAAAATAGAGTACAACAATGAATGTAGCACTGAAAGTAAATCCCCCCCCCCAAACTTAGGACGTACATTGACCTCAATGGACAAAAATGAAATGCAAGAAAAGTAAAAGGTCAAGTACTCCCCTCCAGTCTGCTCAGGAGCTGGTGCCGGCATCGTCCGGTGAGCTTGCATGCTTCTTGACTACATCATGCGGAATGTGAATAAACGAGCTTGCATCATCAAAAAGGAAGTTAAGTACGAGCTCTCAAGTTGAACATGATGTAGAGGTTGGGGATAATGTGACAACATGATTCATTGCATATAAGTTTGAAAATGCCTAGCTTACCCATTTTTCATTGCTGCAATTTATCAAACACCTTGTGTGCACAAGTTAAAATGAAGAACAAGAATTTTTATGGTTAATTCCAAATCCCAAAAATAATAACACAGATTATAACCCAGAATTACAAAAACCATCATCAACAATTCGTTCATAAACATCAATTCCATCACAATAACAAATTCCCCATATTCCAACTCCATTTTAGAAGCAACAATGAAGAACAACTAACAGTATAAAACTCCAAATCTTTTCACATCAATAATCACTTATGATTTAGAAATCAAAAATTACCTGGAGAATTTGAGAAGGAGACTAATAAAATGGAACCAACTAACCTTATCGTGTGCAGGAAGGAAGGAAGGGAGGGAAGAAGTATCCTATGCAGGCCGATCGACTGAATGAGCCTTACCTGGCTGCTTCTTATTTTGCGACGGGGGCCGCGGCACAATATAAGTGAGCCGCGGCCCAAAGTACAGTCGGACTGGGACGTTTTGATATGTCGTCGGGTGCCGCGGCTCAGATTTTGTGTGCCGCGGCTCAGTGTGTTCGTGTGCCTCGGCTCAGCTTTAGTGTGCCGCGGCACAAAGTCAGCTCCCTGGCGTTTCTTGATCATTTAGTGTGCCGCGGCTCAGTTATCGGGTGCCGCGGCTCAGCGACCTGGTGTGCCGCGGCTCAGTAAGATCATGCCGCGGCACAGGGTACAGTTTGATCGGCCCTTTTTCATCAGCTGATGTGTGCCGCGGCTCACCTGGACTGTGCCGCGGCCCATCATTGAATTCCTCCCCTTTGCTGATTCCTGCACAGAATTTTGAGAAGAAGACGTTAAAAACGAGAGGCAGAAGCAAATAGAAGCACAAAAATGAAGAAAAATAAGAATCACGAATAAAAGAAAAATAAAGAAATGCAAAAATCTACAACTACGAACTCGGGTTGCCTCCCGAGAAGCGCTAAGTTTATAGTCTTCAGCCGGACCTATTGGACAACATTAGTTCGCTTTTCGCAAACTCCATTTGGCTTCCGCCCCGTTCATCGAACCGTTTATATTTTGGTTAAAATTATGACCATTGGTCATCAGTGGTTCGAGTTTCGGTTCGGTCATCAAATGTTGTTTTTGAAAAGGTTTCGACTTGAATAACTTTCCGAAACACCCGGTTTCACCATGACTAATTTTCCACTTGGCTTTCGGCTCACTCTCCTCCTTAACAAACGAACTCACGATTGCAGTAGATTTTTTCTCATGCTCGAGGAACGCCACTCGTTCCACATCCTTCTTAAAACTCGGGTCATTTAACACAAAATCTGCATTTTCCCACCGACGATGTTTTCGGTGCTTTCCTCTTTCAACAATATCCACACCTCCGATTTGTGATCCTTTATCAGCACTTCCTGGACATGGGAACGATTTGAATACTCGAAAAGTAACTTGCTCGTCTTGGACCCTCAGAGTTAACTCCCCCTTTTCCACGTCTATAAGGGTTCGGCCCGTCGCTAGAAATGGTCGTCCCAAGATGATCGGAATATTTTCATCTTCCTCCATGTCTAGTACGATGAAATCGGCCGGAAAGATGAACTTATCGACTTTAACTAAAACATCCTCGATCACTCCCCTCGGATACTTTATCGATCTATCCGCCAATTGTAATGAGACTGTGGTTGGCTTAGCTTCCCCAATATTCAGCTTTTTGAAAATTGACAGAGGCATGAGGTTGATACTCGCACCAAGATCGCATAGTGCCTTATTGAATGAAAGATTCCCCATGGTGCACGGTATGTTGAAGCTTCCCGGATCTTTCAATTTAGGTGGGAGCTTCTTTTGAAGAATAGACCGCACTCCTCTGTCAAGGTGACCGTTTCGAACTCCTCAAGCTTTCTCTTCTTCGATAATATCTCTTTCATGAACTTGACATAACTCGGCATCTGCTCCAATGCGTCGGCGAACGGAATATTGATGTGAAGCTTTTTGAACACATCGAGGAACTTGGAAAATTGTTTGTCCGCCCTTCTTTCTTGTAGTCTCCGAGGAAACGGAACAGGGACACATGTCTTCGAGTTATCGGCTTCAATTCCTTCGACTCCTCTAGATTTAAATCCTTCTCTTCTTCAATCTCCTTCTTCTCTTTACCCCGCTCGGGCTGATCCAAGACCTCTCTCCCGCTTCTCAAGCTAAGCTGCGTTTAGACTCTCTTTAGGATTAGTCTCTGTTGTACTCGGCAATGCTCTCCTCCGACGAGTCAACACATTAGCGATTTGGCCCACTGGACCTCCAAATTCGAATGGAAGCAGAATGATTTTGTAGTGTAGCTTCCGTCCGAGTCATAAATTGACTCGTATTTGCCGCCAATTTTGCAAGCGCTTCCTCGAGAGACACTTTGGGAGCCGGAAGGGGGCCGCCGTTGATTCTGGCGAAGGGGGTGGTGTGCGTTCGTCCGTTTCTCCATGAAAAGTTGGGATGATTGCGCCACCCGGATTATAAGTATTGAGTACGGGTTATTGGTCGATTCCCACTTCCCACAAATTGAGCCTGCTCCATCTGATTTTGCTCGAACGGATTTCCAAATTGACATTCCGCACTCGGGTGTGATCCGTTACACCAATTACATGTCTCTATGGTAACGGGGGCTGGTGCGTGCGAAAATGTCTGGAGCTGTTGTGTCAAAGCGGCGACTTGAGCTGACAAGGTGGAAATCGGATCATTGCTTGAAACTTCCATTACTCTTTTCGGTGTCAATCTTTCTGAAGGCCATTGGTATGCGTTTTCAGCCATATCTTCCAAAAGCACGTGTGCCTCGGCCATAGATTTTCCCATGAATGTCCCACCAGAGGCCGCATCCACTAAAGTGCGTGTAGAAGCACTCAAACCACCATAAAACGTATGAAGCTGAAGCCAATCAGGAATGCCGTGATGAGGGCATCTTCGTAGCAATTCTTTATATCGCTCCCACGCCTCGTGGAGCGTTTCCATATCGTACTGGGCAAAAGTGGTTATCTCGTTTCTCAACCTCGCCGTTTTTGCTGGTGGGAAAAATTTGGCAAGGAAGGCTTGCGCCAACCTCTCCCATGTTGTAATCGACCCCGGCGGTAAGGAATTTAACCAGAATTTTGCTTTGTCCCTCAAAGAGAAAGGGAAAAGCCTCAATCGGATGGCATCGTCGGTGACACCATTCGTTTTAAATGTGTCGCATATCTCAAGGAACGAAGCAATGTGGGCATTCGGGTCGTCCTTCGGCAGTCCACAGAATGGGCTCGCCTGCACCATCTGAATAATGGCGGGCTTGATCTCAAAGTTATTAGCTTGGATAGTGGGACGCCGAATTCCCGAAAAATTAGCGTTGACCTGCGGCATGGCATAATCTCTAAGAGCTAGTTCCGGTTGAACTTGCCGCACTTGGTTGTCTCCTCCTTGGATTTCAATATTCTCGGCCATGTTGACCGTCGTCTGCAACTCTCTTTTCTCCTTTTTGTTCCTTCTTAGAGTGCGCTCGAGCTCGGTGTCCAAAGGTAGTAGGCCTTCGTTACCGAGTCTTCTCATGCACTAACGAAAGGTCCTGAAAGGAAAAACGAATAAACAAAATTAAATACACAAAAATAAAAATAAAACGTTCAAATTAAGACTGGAAATACTTAAATCGATATTAGAAAAATTTCAATCCCCGCAACGGCGCCAAAAACTGTTGTGATATTTCCTACACGCAAGTGCACGTCATCGTTTACAAGTAATAAAGTGATAAGTAGAGTATCGTTCCCACGAGGATTGAATCTCTAACTACCGATATTTTCGTATTCCAATTTTATTTGAACAATCGAAGTTGGTTTTTGTGATTAATAACTAAAAGAATTAATAAAAGACTAAGCAGTAGAAAACAATATCTTGGATTAAAGGAAATCAAATGGTGAATAAGTCTAGGGTTCTGAATCCACCTTAGTTTATCTGAATTTACTCTCGATTATCCGTAGTAAATAATTTTCCCAATTTATTGAAGGCGGAGATTGCTAATATATTCTACCGCCTCTCCCGAGGTCAATAGATTTATCTAACGGCGACTAACGCACTCTATCCCTAGGTGAATTATCTCGCCGATAGGCAAAAGCATAAATTCTCCTTAAGGCCTCGTAGTTGCGATGAGTATATTCCTATCTCTCAGAATAATACGGTCCTGACCATTAGTTCCTCAACAAATGTACTCTCCCGATTCAAGTGAATGATTAAATCAATACAACTATTGGCCGATAATTGCAAGCATTAAACATAATTGGGAAAACTCAATAAAAAGGTAATAAATTGGATAATCTCAATCAATTCACAAAACAAAGGTTTCATCAAAACCCTAGATTAGGGCTTTAGCCTGACATACTAAAAACTGAAAATACAGAATAAATAAACGAAAGCATAAAATTCAAACGCAGATGAAGCCCGGATTCCTCCGTTCTTCAGCTCCCGCCTTCTGCCTTTGAATTCTTCTGCTTTCCTCCTCTTCTGCCGTCTCCAAGCTTAAGCTCTCCAAGGTATTAGATTCAATGATTCCAAGATAATTAAATTAGGGTCTTAAACCCTATTTATAGCTCAAGACATCAAGAAACGCGTCCGTCTCAATCGGTCGAAAACTGGCTTTGAAACGGCCCAAAATCCGCGCAGACCTATAAAACCCGCTAAGTGTGCCGCGGCTCACTGAACCTGTGCCGCGGCACATCGCCAAAAGCTGAATGCCTGGGCGTTAATTTATTCTTCTGTGCCGCGGCTCACCTGGGCTGTGCCGCGGCACAGAGTACATCTTACTCTGCCCTTCGGCTGGTGTCTTCCTGTGCCGCGGCTCAGATTCCTTGTGCCGCGGCTCATAGTCCAGTTTTGCCGTTTTCGCCCGTTTTGCCTCGTTTTAGCTCCCGGACTTCAATTTCCTGTCAATCATACAAAATTAAAGCATTAAAAGCTCATTTAGATGATTTCACTCACCAAAACACTACAAAATAAAGATAAATAAGCGTATAAAAATACGCCTAACAGTCTTCATGGGCTTAAGTCACATGATTGTCATACTCTAATGCAACAGTTTCTGCCCTTAGCTATTCAAAACTGCTTGTCAAAAAATGTCAGATATGTCATAACTAGGTTGTGCTTCTTTTTTACTTCCCTATGTTCTAAATTAATACGACCTGATTCCCTTGACGAATTACAACAAGAACTTCAAGTCACCTTATCCAGTCTAGAACAATACTTCCTCCCTGCCTTCTTCGATATTATGGTCCATTTGACAGTCCATTTAGTGGAAGAAGTTAAGTTGTGTGGCCCAGTCTACCTTCGTTGGATGTTTCCATTTGAGAAAGGAATGAAACCTATAAAGGGTTATGTTCGCAACCAAAATAGGCCTGAAGGTTGCATTGCGGAGTACTACATTGCTGAGGAAGCACTTGAATTTTGTGCTGAGTACCTGTCAAATTGTGAATCAATTGGACTACCTTCAGGTTGTGTAATTGATTTCACAATTGAAAAACCACTAGGAGGTGCATCTATTAAGCTGGTTGATGGCCCTACATTGGCGCAAGCACATCGATGTGTATTGGTTAACACTCCTGAGGTTCAACCTTATATAGAGTAAGTAACCTCAACCTTAACTACTAATTTTACAACCTGATGGCTTTTATTTGTGTTAAATAATTAATTTCATATAATTTTAGGGAGCATTTGGCATTTTTGCAAGAAAATAACCCTCGAAAATCAAAATAACCTTTGTGGTTACAAAATGAGCACTCCCGAACATTTGCTGATTGGTTGACAGAAAAGGTTAGACTACCAATGTTATAATTTAAACCTAGTAGTCTATGTAAACACATTGTGACAATCTATCTAATTGGTATCAGTTTTTATGATAACAATAGGTAACAATTGATAAATCAAATAAAGTAGTAGTTGATAGTTTGTTATGGTTGCTGGCAAACAAACCACGATCAAGTGTGGTGACACTCAAAGGCTACTATGTTAATGGCTTTAGTTTTGCAACAAGAGAACGAGATAACAACCGTGTAACACAAAACAGTGGGGTTCACGTTGTTGCCAAAGCTGTACAGGTTTCGAGCTCAAAAGACAAAAATCCACACACAGGGGACATGCATTTTTATGGGCAGATTGCTGAAATTTGGCAGCTTGACTATTTAGGGTCCATAAAGTACTTTTCAAGTGTGATTGGGTAGATACTAGGGGGTTTTCATTGATGAATTTGGAATGACAATAGTTAATCTTGATAGAATAGGATATAAGTCTGATTCTTTCATTTTAGCTGGTCATGCAAAGCAAGTGTTTTATGTGAAAGACCAGTTAGATAACAACACATGGATTGTTTGAGCAGTGAGTGAAAAACGTTATTATTCAAGTAGTGGTGGCAGTGATGACATAGATGTATATGCACCTTTGTCCAATAATCTTCGTGGATGTACAATGGATGTACAATAATATGTTTGAGTTGTTGGTTCACCGTCCATGTAAGTTCATTTTGTTGGTTAAAAAAAATAATTATATTTGATTCAGTTACTGCTACTATAAGTTTTATTGGCTCTTATTTTATAAACTTCCAGGTACTTTGAAAATGGCATCAAATGAGGAGGCTTCTTTTGATCCAGATCTTGAAGGAAGACCTCGAAGAAAGAAGACCAAAAAGAAAGATTTGCAAAAAAAGGATCAGGTGGAAGGTGAAATTGTCTACAATTCTTTTGGAGTTCCAGTTGCCTTGAAGAGAAATGATCTAAGGAACTATGTTGGGGTTGTTGCACGAGAGAGAATACCGATAATATATGATGATTGGAGGATAGTGCCTTTAGAAATGAAGGAATCACTTTGGAGTCATTTCCAAGAGAAGTTCAAGCTGACTTTTAAAGCTAAGAGGCAAGTTCTCAGTTGGATGGGATCATCATTGAGGATATTCAGATTCAAATTGGTCAATGATTATATTCTTCCCAACTCAGATAACATGAACTCACTGAAAAAACCTCCAATAGAGTTTGAATTCATCAAAAAGCATCATTGGAAAGCTTTTGTTGCCAAGGTTTTATCGGAGAACTTTAAGGTATATGTCTAGTACTTGTTTTTCTCATGAATATTTATAATTTTCTGTCCTTTTAACTATTTACTCTATTGTGTAGGAAAAAAATAACATGGCAAAAGAAAAACAAGCAAAGAATGTGTATAATCATCACTTAGGCAGTGCTGGATATGCAGGGATGTTGCATAAAAGAGTAAGTATAATGTTTTGATTATTATGCTTTTGGAATCTGATACAATTTATTGAACCATCAGACTACATCTAGCTTAAAGATATTTAATCATATTGTTGGCTTGCAGAAGTTAGAGCATGGAGTTTCTGAACGTGAGATCGACCGTATTGAAGCATGGTTGCTGGCTCACAAAAAAAAAACATGGGAGCTACACACCTGAAGTGCAAGAAGTGGCTGATAGAATTGTAAGTATTATGATATATTGTTATTCTATATTATGATATCTGTAATATGATGATTTAGTCTACAATTATCTTTAAAGTTTTTTAAGGGTTTGTTTTTATTTATTTCATAGACTGAATTAAGAAGCCAGGTTGAGCAAGGTAGTTTCCAACCCCAAGGTTCAAATAACATATTGGGCAAAGCACGTAAGAAAATACCTAATGGAGGTAGGGTGCAAGGACTTGGTCAGTTTGTGACTCCTTCAATGTACTTTTACGTTCCTGATCCTACGGAGCTGGCACGAGAAAGAAGAGCGTATGAAGAGAGTTTTCTACTCATGCATGATAATTAAATCAGTTAGCAGCAAAGTTTAGTGGGAGCATCAATACTGAAGTTGGAAGTTCGAACTTTCCTCAATCAAAACTTGCTTGTGGTGCTAAGATGGATGATCAATCCCCAACAGTTGAAGTATCAAAAAAGGTTGATTTTTTTTTTAATGCAAATCAGAATATTTTTTTCCCTTTTAGTTGCATATTTCATTGATTTCATGTTATGTTCCTTTTTTACTAGGCCATCAACATTGCTACTCCGGATGATGAGATGAACATAGAAATGCCTATCTTACCTTCTCCAATACCAATTCAACCCCGCATGGATGGAGCCACTTTGAAACAAACCCCACTTCGAAGATTAGCTAGATTAACCCCTTCCAAAAAACAAGCTGATTGCCTAAAGCCTACAAATTGTGAAGTGGCATGTATTAGGACAGACCCATTATCAAAGGAACCAGATGTTGTAAAACCACCAACTGCACGGAAGCTTATTTTAATTAAGAATACTCGTGGGGCTGTGAAGGAAAGAAAGAATAATAAAAGTGCACAAATGAGCATGTTTGAGCTAATGGTAGAGGTTCCTTACCGCGTGCAATTATCGTGGATCATGATATGAGGATATTTGGCTGTTAAGTTCGTGGGAGCAGGTTGGACAAACATATTTGTAGAGAAGTCATTGAATTTGATGAGGTTTCAAATTCTGTGATTGAGATCTGGATCAAGTAAGATATTTGACCATCTTCATTCTTATTTTATTTTCTAATCTTATTGCTGTTTTACAATATTTATAAACTTTCATTGTAGACACTTGTTTGAAGAGATGGAAAGTTGTGGTAATGGCTTACCAATTCAATTTGGTGATATTTCAAAGTTAAGTTCAGCTACTAGCTTTCCAAGTCGATGTTTGTACCTGTCAAATCTTTTGGACATCATACAAATAGCCCAGATTATTGTGTTCCCATATAACCCTGGGTATGCTCTATTTATTTCTTTACTTATGTGATTGAATAATGTTGTTGATCAGTGGCCAGATTATTGTGTTCCCATAAATCTTTACGTTTCTCTTTTATAATTCTTGTTCATTGTTATTGATCAGTGGCCATTGGGTGGTTGTGGCAATTGATATGGTGACTCGTAAGATCTATCATCTTGATCCATTGCCTGATGGTCGTCCGGATGAGGAACTGATGCGAATGGTGAATGAGTAAGTTTAATATCTGTCTTTTATTTATATTTTGTTGGTTGATTTTGACTGTAAGTGGCTTTAAATATTTTGTGTGTTAGTTGGTTGATGTTGGTTATTTATTACTTGCAGTGCGGTACAAATGCATCAAGTCAAATGTACTAGAAAGAAGGCTATGTAATGGGTATCTGTGTAGGTATTAGTAAAATATGTGCATGGTTATGATATCTACTTCAATCAATGTGCATGGTTATGATATTTACTTCAATCAATCTCAAACTGAAGTTTTTTTATTCTTTTCTTTAGTGTCCAAAACAGCCTAGTACGTTTGAATGTGGCTATTATGTTATGAAGTACCTCCAAGATGCCGTGCATGACCCGCATATTTTTGAACATAATGTGAGTTTATTCTTGTTAAGCTTCTTACTAGAATGAAGTTAGCATGTGGTTGATTTATAAATTAACCTATTGTTGCCTTGCTATATATTGATTTAGTATAATTTTGGATTTGTAGTTTGCTGAATGCCGTGATTTTAATATTGATGACCTTTCTCGATTGCACGACGAGTAGGCTGCATATGTTGCGAAGCTAATTGTTGCTTACAACAATTAGGTAAAATTTTAATTCCATTTAAATATGCATATACAATTTTCATTGATGACTTTGGAATGACAGTTACCAAGATTTTCACCATGGTTTCTAAGTACAAAACAATTGCACCCAAAAACATGTACAAAGCCTAATGTTGGTTTCTTTCCCTTCATCAATTGATATAGTGTCTTACCCTCAGCTTGATTAACCAAAGAGATTCTGAGTGTAGCAGGTTAGGTTGATTGGTTCATCCCAGAAATAAGTTGGCAATTAGCTGCTTCAATTAGACTCCTGTTAATCTTGATAGAATATGATATAAATCTGGTTTTTTTCATAATAGAATATATGAATTACTCAACAATATTTGTACATATACATTAATTTTTCCTATTTTGATAATTACAGATGAGTAGACGGAAGGAAAAGGTGGTTGGTCAGAAGCATGGATGATGATTTATACTTTTTGAGAAAGATAATGTGATCTTTTTGTTTCTTATTTCGAGCATGGATGTTGTATACTTTTTGAGAAAAACAGTGTTGGTTAGAAGCATGAATGTTAACTGGTTTTTATGTGATATTTGGTTAAATCTTGTAAACTTTGTAACTTAAGGAAAATGATGGTAATGGTTATATTATTTTATATTTAGACTTTATTAACTATTGTTGCAGCATCAAAAATATATTCAAATATGTCTCAATTTATAAATTGACGTGTGATTTTCCTTATAAATTTAATTATAATATTACTATTAATTAAATTATTAATTTTTGGGAGTGTCAAGCGTGTCTTGATTCAAGCGTCACAATTTACTCTCACTAATGTATCACTATTTTGTTTCAGAAATAATTTGTTGCTGACACCAAGCAAGTGTCGGTGCAATCTCAATTATATTATAAAAAATACTAAAATTTATGACACCGAAATACTATTACCACTTGCTCACATTATCGTATCGTTATCTACTCACACTATAGTGTGGCAGATTAGTGACACAAAAAATTAATTACAAGATACTAACATTATCGTATCGGAATATAGTTACATGCGTGTAACAGGGACTACTGACACCAGTTTTAGCGACACCACAAAATGGTGTCACTGCGTTTTGACTGCCGGATTACTGACACATTTAGCGTGTGTCACTAAAAGAGTTTAGTGACAGTTTTTTGGTGTCAGTAAAGCCCTTTTTTTAGTAGTGTGTGAGATCTTGTTAGATTCATCTCGAAATATACTTTCAAAATATCAATGTCTTATAATTTTTAGAAATAAATAATTTAAGATATTAATAAACAAAGTTGTGCATCGGCAAGCGTGAAAGTCCAGATATTGCAGTTATAAAAGAACGGAGTATTCCCTATCTTATTAGCCCGGCTAATTTATTTATTTCGGTTCTTAGGGATGTTTGAACTCGTATTTATATTATTTATGTTTTAATTCCGTAGCATATCCTTGACTTATTTCTCTTGAATTATATTTGTGTTATTAAGTAAAATTATTTTTGACATAATTTACTTTAATTGGTCTGATTAACTTAATTGGGGTTTTTATATCTATTGCTAGATCTAGGGTTATAATATGTAATCGTTATAATTCTAAATTGCAAGTAGCAACAATTGATTTTTATCAGTTGGGTAACACAAAATCAAGATCCCTTGGGTCGAGCTTTTGAACTCAATATCTTGTCTATTTCCATCATTTTGGTTACTAATACATCTAACGAACAAGATTTGAAAAGCTTGTTTTGAATCCTTCGTCTAGATAAGTTTAATTGAAGAGTTTGTTTTGATTAAATAAACTTAAGAAATGATTGGAGTTAACAGAGCTTGTTGTTGACTTAGGAGTAGGAGTTCATTAGGAATAAAGGAAAGATAAGTGCTGCATTAATTCATAAATTAAAGTCGACGGGGAATAATGGAACTAAGGACTGAATATTAATCACAATCGTTTTTCCTTACTAAATTTTTACTTCTTCTTTTTATTTTCCTACTTGTTATTTTAATTTATCTTGTTTACATTAACTCAACCACCCCCTATTTTTTAGTATATATAGTATTATTACTTTTAGTACTATTATTTATTTAATATTTCTATTTTTGTTTCCTAAAAATATTCAAATCAATAAGTACAATTATTCCATCCGCTCCCTGTGGGTTCGACCCTTACTCACCAATACTACTATTTAGTATACGCAAGTCAAGGAACTTTATAAATATCTAATTTTGATGCGTCCTGTAATACCTCCGGTATTCCATGCTTGATTACTTGTACTGTGTGAATGTTTGGTAATGTGACGTCATTTCTATTTATGTATTCCATTGAGTGCTATATAATTGTACGATGTGAATGAAACGGGGGTGACACACCTTGACGCCGTGGGACGATTGCCGGTGCGAATATGACGGTGGCCAACGTCTTGTTCCCCGATAATTGTTGACGAGTGGAAGGGATGGTCACCCCAAGATGGTTAGAATGTGGTTTGAGGCTAAAAGGTTCTGTCTAACGCGCGCTATAGCCCATGCCTAACGTACGCTATATTTCGATCGTTACGTACGTTAAGGCAGCTACATTACGTACGTAATGGGTGGGTCGGTCTTCCGACCAGAATCTTTCTTTTGACACGGACAGGGCTACTTTCGGCGGGCTAGAGGACAAACGAGTCAACTGTTCGTTACGTACGTTATGTCCCAAATTTAACGTGCATAACACTTGGGCACATTTCGGGCAGCGAGTTCTTTACGTACGTTGTCAGCACATTGTTACGTACGTAATACACCTTACGTACGTAACACCCTTATCGTTAACGTACGTTATCAAAACCAAGTTTTATAAAATGATAGTTCCCTTCTTTATTTGCACGACCCAACATCACAAACTACCACCCTTGGAGAAATTCCTAGCCCTATACCCGGTTCTTAAGCCTCTTAAACACTTGAATTAACATTGAGGAGGTGGATTCTTGAGCTTCGGTGAAGATTATCCAAGTCGTTCAAGTCACTTCTCGTTTTCCTCGTAGTTCTTGTGAATCCGTCAACTATCTTCATTATTCTTCTTCCAATAAGGTAAGCCACCAATCCCTGGAGTTATATCTTCGATGTTTTCTTATCTATACTTATTATATTGTGGGTATTAGGTAGAGTTTGCTAAACTTCGTATACAATCTTGTCGGATGAAATTGTAGTAACCGGAAATTTCATTTCTCATATGCTTCGTTTCGTGCAAATGAAATTTCACTTCAAATCATCACTAGGAATGTAAAATTTGACGAATCAATTGTGGGAAAATTCGTAGTAATCCGTCACCGTATGTTCCATTGTCCGTAGCCACCCTTACCTTGTGATTTTTGACACTTAGCAAACTAAGGAAATAATTCGATAGAATAATCAATATTGGTTGCCAAACCACCGAAGTTGTTGTGCAATAAAATCCGTTGATTGTAGTATTCGGGATGTAGAATTGTATCAGAAAGCATAAGATTCGATTCCGCCATAACAATTCGTTGCCACCGAAGAATGACAGGATTATCTTCTTGAGTATATATCGATATACCTAATGTTAATTATGAGATCGAACGAGATAATGGTACACAACACTTGAAAACTTAGAAACGATACTCATACCGACAATTAAAACTACACTAGGGATCCGGTTCGGAAAGGGAGATCAGTTTTATTCATTATAATCCGTATGAGGTGTTAATCGGATGTTTCGTGGCTAGGTTAAGTTCGAGCGGGCGTGGGGACTTCGTTATCATAAAGCACCTACTACCGGATCACAGGAAAGTGAAATCTTGCTCGTGAATTTTCTAATATCAATGTTATACCGTATGTGTGTACGTGCCATTTTGATAAAAGCCGACGTTTGTCTTTCTATAAAGATGTTATAAATGGGCCGCTGTGTTGGGGATAAAACCTGTATGGTACCCGTGTGGAAATGTGTTAGGGGGTAAGACCCGAATTGGGCACCTATGTTCCGGGGTATTCCCGTGTGGATACTTCCGTGACCCTTGGTTGCGACCTTGGGGGCTTATGTGTTAAAGAGAAAGACTCGTCGGTTGAGTGATGAAATATTCCCTGTGATTACTAGGTACTGTGATTGTAAAGATGTCGTATATCGTTGTTAGTAGTTGTTATTTGGTATGCATTCTCTGACCCTGGTTACCTGGTATGACTCGTCGTACCAGGTAAAATTGTTCATCATGTGCAGGACATTCCCGAGGGGTCCGGTCAGACTTGAGCGGTGTTGGAATTATCTCTAGCCGCTGCTTTAATTGGAATAAATTGTTTTCTTTGGAAAAACCTTGTTGTGTAATAATTGGACTTCAAATTACATTTTCCCTTAAATCTTTCGATTCACGTTATGAAATCCTTGAATTTAAGGTTTTATCGCGATTTTCTTAAAATGCCTATTTTTCTAACTAGCCTTGTGGGTCCCACATGGGATTCATGGCACTGTAATACCTCGGGTTATTTTGGGGGTGTTACATGTCCCAACAGTGCGGTCACTTAAGCAAACATCTAGATCTTGGAACACTCGATTTGATGAGGTTGTCCAGCCATACGGATTCGTTCAATGTCCGAGTGAGAGTTGTGTGTATAAGAAATGTGATGGAAATGTGTTGGTGTTTCTTGTATTGTATGTAAATGATATCCTTCTGATTGGAAACAACATGAAAGAGTTGTCGGGCGTACGGGTATGGCTATCTGAGCAGTTCGATATGAGGAATATGCGAGAAGCAGGACACATCCTTGGAATCAAGATCTTTCGTGATCGGAAGACAGGATGTTCTGCTTATCTCCGGCATCCTATATCGATATAGTGCTAAAGCGGTTTAGCATGGAGAATTCCAAGAAAGGTTTTCAACCTTACAGACATGGAATTCAACTATCTAAGGATATGTGTCCCAAGACACAAAAGGATATAGATTACATGAAGTTGATCCCTTATGCGTCAGTTGTGGGAAGCCTCATGTATGCTATGCTTTGCACTAGGGCAAATATCTGTCATGCCATAGATATGGTTGCGAGATATCAGTCGAACCCATGACCAGGATACTGGATTGCTGTAAAGCACATACTCAAGTACATGAGAAGGACTAGGGAGTATATGCTAGTATATCAATCAGACGACCTGTGTCTAGTGGGTTATACTGACTCATATTTTTCAGCAGAGAAAGAAAAGTCCAAGTCTACTCCGGGTTATGTATTTAGCCTGGGAGGTGGAACCATTAGTTGTAGGAGTGTGAAGCAGAAATGCATCTCGGACTCTACCATGGAAGCCGAGTACGTGGCAGTCTATGAGGCAGCCAAGAAGGCAGTATAGCTTAAGTACTTCCTACAGGACTTAGATGTGATTCCCGATTTGCCAAAGGGTATTAGACTTTATTGTGGTAATACCGGTGCAGTCGCAAATTCGAGAGAACCACGAGCTCACAAGGTAAGTAAACATATCAACCGCAAGTACCACATCATATGACACTTCATAAAGGAAGGATACGTAGTTGTAGCAAGGGTTGCATCGGAAGATAATCTTGCTGATCCTTTCACGAAACGCCTACCCTCAAAAGTTTTTGAAAGGCATGTGGAATGAATGGGATTACGGTGTATAGCATTGCTTTGGGTATAAGTGGGAGATATGAGAGACTATGTAATAGAGTAGTATACTTAAAAGCATGCTTTGAGTATAAGTGGGAGATTGTTAGGGTTGTATACTGCAAAGCATACTTTTATGCTTGTATTACCTTATTTCCCAGTAACTACCGATGAGAATATTAATTACATTTAATCACATGTTTTGTACATTTATTCACGTTATAGTTATGCTAATGAAATGTCTAATTATTTTATATTGTAGATAATGTGGTGTGTTGGTGTACGGAAGATCACATTATGTTGGTGCCTTATAAAATAATATAATAGTTCACAACCTATATAATTATTAGACAAATTATGTGAAAGGTTGTAGTGTATGCTTGAGATTAGTTGGTCTTGACTATTAGCATGCATTAGCGTATTTGTATATGTTGAACTTGATCGAAGTGAGATAGTGTCTTCTGTACTGAATGTAAGAAGAACATAAATCTCGGATAATTATTATTTCTTAATTCTAAGTATCTAGTATTTAATTGTGTATAAATAATATTTATTGTTTTGATTTACCATGGGTGAGAGTCAAAATGATCGACTCAATAAGCTTCGTATCGTGGGCAATAATATTATTTATATGACAATTATTATTATTATAACTAGAAATCGTGTCCCGACTCGTGCGGGTTGATGGTGTCCCCTTGAGGAGCTCGATAATGATTATTATATTAAACCCTGCAGGTAGATTTAATTTTGATATAATAATAAGGTTCGAGTGGTACTACTCTTGGATAAGATATTAATTAATTAAAGCTCTCAGTAGCTTAAATTAATTAATGGACATTCAATATCTTAAACATGGGAAATAATATATTTAAATAAGAAGCTCGATTTCCTAAATTGGAATTGGGTAGGAAGTGCAATATTAACTCTTTAGTGGACTGAGTTGATATTAATAGACTCAATATATTAGGAAAGGCCTAATATGAAAATTTGAAGTCTATTAGGAGCCCTTCCCTAATCCTTTTTAAGATCCCTAGAGTAGTTCAAAAGCCTATAAATAGGACTACAAGGAGGGGGGGTCAGCCGAACTACATCAATCATCCTTAAGGAATTTTTTACTTTTCTTCTTAGCGTTTGATTGTGGATCTTGACTTATGTCTTTGACTCCACAATTGAGATAACAATTTAATTCTTGCTACATATCGGAATTACTTGAAGAAAAGAAAATCGAGAGTTGTGAGGAAATAAATTCGGCCGATTCATCTTTGTAGTCCAAGCAAGATTCGGTAGCTCATTGCCCACAGAAAGTCCGGATTAAGACAGATCATACTCTGGAAGATCTAAAGGTAGAAATACAAGGAGATCAAGGAGAAATTCGAATACTTTGCTTCAAAGGTAATATATTCTTAGATCTCTTAGATCTAGATAAGAATACTACGAATTATCATGTCTAGACGCGTAGATAAATAATTGCTCGTTTAAATTGCTTATTAATATGTTTAATTAATTATTTGACGAGCCTAATAGATCCAATTCTTGAGGGCCGACTTTAGTAAATCAAAACCCGCTGCTTCCGTTGCGTTTTATTTCCAACAGCATGTACTTTGAAATTGTAAGATGTAAGAGTTCATTCGTATTACTTGTACTAGCTATTCCACGGCTAACCCCATTTGGGGGAAATACGTTTCATGTATTTTAGGTACGAAGAATGCGAGTGAACGAGTACCGGGGCAGTACGACGGTGACGGCCAGATGTGATACTGTAAAGATTCATGTTCTCTTTATTCGAGTCTTGTCTTTTGAGATTTATTTTCTCATGAATTGTTAGTTGGTACTCGAGTACTATATGGGTTGTTTTCTTCTGGTTAATTATGTTGGACTTGTTGTCCATTTCAGATTTGAATATGGTCTTTCCAGTTTCATCGGTTAATCCGATAAATGATTGGTGGTTTTTGATGTTGTTAGAAAATTATTGATGTTCCTTTTGTAATGAATTTTGTATGAACTTAGCCTTGTGAGTTCCAGATGGGATTCACGGCACTGTGACATACCCTGAATATATCAGGGGTGTTACAATGAATAGTAAGAATATTTATTTACTCTAGATTTTAGGATCATACTTTTTACCGTAGATGTCAAATCATGTTTGAAAAGTGGATGTTATTATATTATTATATTATATTTAGTTGAATTATTTAAAGAAAAATAGGAGAGAGAACAATAGCATTATTTTTTAAATATAAAAAGAGGAGAGAGTGAAATAGTTGTATTTTTTAATTATCAAAAGATGAAAGAGAGAATGATGCGAGGTAGATATGTGATGTATGAAAAGTTGTTGCAGATCTTTCGATTCCGGCGAATGATGATTGAATATCTGAAATTTGAGTCTTAGCGCAAAAGAGTATTGTGATTTAAAATTCAAATTTAGTGCTCTTTAGGAAAGAGTATACAAAAAAAATTATATTTAATAAAAATTAGTTTAAACAAGTAAAAGTCAGTTGCAATCAATAAGATTCAGTTCTACTCAGTAAAAGATGGTAACTTCATATGATAAATTACACTACTGGATTAGAAAAAGTCACTATTATTCAGTGAAAATTAGCTATTTTCAGTTTTAATCAGTAAAAATAATTTCAGTAGGCACAAATCAGCTTCTACACAAATGTAGACATGACTGAAACGACCCCACACTAGAAAGAGAGTCATTTTTGTAACACCCCGAGATATTCGGAATAATTACAGAGCCGTAAACCCTTCAAGTAAGGATTTACAAGGCTAAATAAAAGAAATGTAAATATAAGACATCGATACAACGGGAATTCAAGTTTACAAAACCGGTCCAACTGGTTCAACGAGTAATTTATACAACCATATCGAAATGATATTAATGAGACACGCGTACTCGAGTACTGAAATCAAACCAAGAAAAACAAATCACCAACAACAACAAACATCACTGAACCCCTTCGTCGTCACATCGGTACTGTGGCTGTTTCCCTACTCCTCGGCTACCTGAACATCAAAACAAATGTCCACCCCCGAAGGGGAAAACGATGCTAGTACAAGTATCATTTAAACAAATCGAATATACATCAACAATACATAACAAGATACACCACACGGACTTCCGCTACCGGAATCCGACAATGCGAATCCAAAAGATTCCATTAACACAGCAAGGGTATTCCAATGATCCAGCGCCCTCAGCATAGATCCCAAGATGATCCCATCGGACCAACACGAGGTGGAAATAACCCGTCCAATGATCCAGCGCCCTCAGCCTAGATCCCAAGATGATCCCGTCGGACCAACACGAGGTGGACATCCGATCCAGCGCCCTCAGCATAGATCGCACAACAAACACAAACACAACTCATGCATATATATGCCAAATCGCCATGTCCATCAACATGAACATACAAACACTAGATAACGAATATCATGACAATTCAACGAAATAAATCTCATGTTCAACAACATGAATAACCACACGCATGCTCAAAATACCAATATTAACACATTACGATACTTGCCTCGAAGATGGCAAGAACGAAACACTTCAATGATCTCAACACACTCGAAGGCCGCCTCCTTCGATCAACGTAGCAAGCTCGAACCTTAACAAAAGAAATGATATACAAATCATCTCAAGTCGAACGATTGCCTAACAATTCGGTCTACGGCCAAAGTCTCAAAATATGCAATCTGCCTGAACCTCTTAGCATACGCTACGTACTCTACGTAGCGTGCGCTAAGCCTGCCTGTTAGCGTACGCTATCGTCTAAGTCTAGCGTACGCTAGCCATGGACTGATAGTTCTCTCTGATCAGCCGACTGACTCGACTGATAACATAACGTACGTTACGTACCAAACGTAGCGTGCGTTAACTTATTCCCGATAGCGCACATTAACTTACGTATGTTAGCGTGCGCTAACCATGCACGGCAGATTACTACTGGCAGAAAACTTGATCTAATGGTGATGAACTCATGAATTCTGTGGTGATAATACATGTCATCCCCGTGCATATCATGCTCATAAGGTTTTGTGAAAGTTCTATAAATACTAAATGACTATGAGATACAAGGATACGTATAATCATCACAACATCATAATTCATCTTAGATCTACAAGGAATATCCTATGTTCAATCCGTTATATGTCCCAAAACGTATGATTCCTTTATGTAAAGGCATAAGAACTTGAAAATCTCCATATACTGGTCACAAATCGGTTTGAAGCTTCAGAATATTCTAGGAGTTCAAACACTAAGAGGTTCAATGGTTTATACGATGAATAAGTACCAAAACATCGAAAATATCCTTCTAACACATGATGTTCGACTACTTATGAATCTAACTGACTAAGTAAATCCCAAAACATGATCAAAACGTCCTCCAGAATACTACTAATATTGGTGAAGAATCACCTACCTCAAAGTTGTGAACAACAAGGAGGAAATTCGAAGCAATCCAACGCCGAAGGCTTGAACACCAATCCCCAATGATCTACAATCTTCAACACGAGCTAGGATGCCGGCAAGAAGTGTTTAGGATGAAGAGAGTGACTTTCTAAGTTTAATAATTCGGATGTGGGAGTGAAAAGTCTGAAAATATGAAAAAAGATGTTGTCCTATATATAGAAAATGGTTATTAGCGCGCGCTAGTCCATATTCATAGCGTGCGCTAACGGCTATTTGAAACGTTACTGATTTCACTGCACTCAGCCTTTAGCGTCCGCTATCCTCGTATGAGTAGCGTGCGCTAACGCGTTGACTTGGCTTTTTCCCGAAAGCCGTCCAGGTTCATCCCGACACAATCCGACCAAGATCCCCGGCCTGATCTCACCTACCAACACGTCTCAATAATATTGACCACGTATAGCATGCGCTAAGGTCCCTTCACAGCGTGCGCTATGGATCCAAGTTAGCGTACGCTACACTTAGTCGATAGCATGTGCTACATGCACAGAATCACAATTTAAATCACATTCATGAAATCATGCGCTCAACAATACCGGATTATGAAATACGGAGAATAATACTCAGATCAAAATGCAATAATTACAATGTCACAAGTTCCAAATACATATCAGCAATCTCGGGTATTACATCCTTCCTCCCTAAAAAGAAGTTTCGTCCCGAAACTTAAGATGAAAACAACTCTGGATATCTAGTCTTCATACTGTCCTCCGTTTCCCAAGTGGCCTCTTCAACTCCGTGCCGTGACCATTGTACTTTAACCAAGGGTATTGGTTTATTCCTCAATTGTTTGATCCGACTCTCAAGTATCTTAATTGGTCTCTCCTCGGAGGTGCCATCATTAGCTATCTCGATCTCATCGAACTCAATGATATGACTGGGATCTGGTACATACTTCCGCAATTGGGATACGTGAAACACATTGTGAACGTGACTCAGCGATGGCGGTAAGGCCAACCTGTATGCTAAATCTCCAACTCTCTCGAGGATCTCGAATGGTCCGATATATCTCGGACTTAGCTTACCCTTTTTCCCAAAACGGAAAATCCCTCGTGTAGGAGACACCTTCAATAGTACATGTTCCCCAACGTCGAACTCTAGAGGGCGACGACGTACATCTGCATAAGACTTCTGTCGACTCTGGGCAGTCAACAGTCTTTCCCGAATCGAAGCTATCTTCTCTTGAGTCTGAATTATCAATTCCGGTTCCGTCCCGATCAAATCCGAAGAATCATCCCAACACAGGGGTGATCGGCATCTTCTCCCATACAAAGCTTCAAATGGTGCCATCTTAATAGAAGCATGCCAACTATTATTGTAAGTGAATTCAATCAACGGCAAATGAACTTCCCAATCAGTCGACCAATCTAAGGCACAAGCTCTAAGCATGTCTTCTACTGTTTGTATAGTCCTTTCGGACTGGCCGTCCGTTTGGGGATGATAAGCCGTGCTAAAGTTGAGCTCAGTCCCCAAAGCCCTGTGAACTGCCTTCCAGAAGTGCGACACGAAGCGACCATCTCGATCTGAAATAATGGTCTTCGGCGTCCCATGCAATCTGACTATCTCCGCAATAAATACTCGCGCCAATCTCTCGGGTCCCTAAGTATCTTTAATTCCTAGGAAATGAGCCGACTTGGTTAGTCGATCAACTCCAACCCAAATCATGTTCATTCCCGTCTTGGTCCTTGGCATAGTGGTGATGAAATCCATCGAGATGTCCTCCCACTTCCACTCAGGGATCGGAAGCGGCTTTAACATTCCGGCAGGTCGCTGATGTTCAATCTTAACCTGCTGACAAGTCAAACACTTCGAAACGTACTCTGCTACGTCCTTCTTCATATTCCCCCACCAGAAGTTTTGTTTAAGATCCCTATACATTTTACTGCTGCCCGGTTGAATAGAATAGTGCGCGCTGTGAGCTTCCTTCAGAATTATCCGTCTCAATTCCTCATTATCGGTAACGCAAAGTCGACTCTGAAATCTCAGAACTCCATCATCTTGTATCACGAATCCTGGGGCTTTTCCTTTCTTTACTTCGTCACCTAACCGAAGGATCAGAGAATCGTTCAACTGGTTAGATTTGATCTCCTCGACTAGTGATGAAGTCAGTTCCATCATATATAGTTGCCCTTGGATTCCTGGTGCCCATACTTCAATCTCTTCGTGGATCAGTTCTCGTTGAATGCTGGTTTGGATGTAAGTGCTTCCAACACTCGAAGAGAAACAGGTTTACGGCTCAATGCATCGGCTACTACGTTTTCTTTACCCGGATGATAGAGAATCTCCAAGTCGTAATCCTTGATCAATTCCAGCCACCTTCTCTGCCTCATGTTTAATTCTTTCTGACTGAAAATGTACTTGAGGCTCTTATGATCTGTAAAGATCTGACAATGAGTGCCGTACAAATAATGTCTCCAAATTTTCAATGCAAAGACTACAGCTGCTAGCTCCAGATCATGAGTCGGGTAATTAACCTCATACGGTTTCAACTGCCGAGAAGCATAGGCAATCACCTTATCTTTTTGCATCAACACACATCCTAGACCCTGATTTGAAGCGTCGATGTACACCATGAATCCATCAATTCCATCTGGTAACGCTAATATAGGTGCTGTCGTCAGTCTCTTCTTAAGTTCATCAAAACCAGCCTGGCATTTCTCATCCCACGTGAATTTTTGAGTTTTCTGTAACAGCTGAGTGAGCGGACGAGCAATTTTGGAAAATCCCTCTACAAAGCGGCGATAATATCCAGCAAGTCCTAAGAAACTCCAGACTTCTTTCATGTTATTAGGAGCTTCCCATTCCAAGATTGCTTCGACTTTCTTCGGGTCCACCTGAACTCCGTCAGCTGATATCACATGCCCAAGGAAAGTTACTTCCCTAAGCCAGAACTCGCATTTGGAAAGCTTTGCATATAGCTGTTCCTTCCTCAAGGTGCTCAAAACCGCACGAAAATATTCGGCATGCTCCTCTGCGTCCTTCGAATATATCAAGATGTCATCAATGAAGACGACCACAAATTTATCCAAGTATTCTAAGAATACCCGATTCATCAATTGCATGAATACCGCAGGAGCATTGGTAAGTCCAAATGGCATCACTACAAATTCATAATGCCGTCTGGGACACAGCAGACTTTGGTATATCCGATTCCTTAATTCTCAACTGATGGTATCCTGATCGCAAGTCAATCTTCGAGAATACCCTTGCCCCTTGCAGTTGATCAAACAAGTCGTCGATCCGAGGTATAGGATACTTATTCTTGATCGTCATCTTGTTGAGCTCCCTATAATCAATACACAGTCGGAGGGATCCGTCTTTCTTCCGGACAAAGAGAACGGGCGCTCCCCAAGGAGAAATGCTAGGTTGAATATACCCCTTCTGTAACAATTCCTCCAGTTGCTTCTTGAGTTCATACATCTCGGTTGGCGCCAAGCGGTATGGTGCTCTGGAAATAGGAGCTGCTCCAGGCTCTAATTCGATAGTGAACTCCACTTCTCTCTGCGGAGGTAACCCAGGTAGTTCGTCAGGAAATACATCTGAGAACTCATTCACAACTGAAATAGACAAGAGCTCTACTCCTTCCTCTTTCCTCATGGCATAGCACCAAAGTCCATGACATCCCTGCTTCAGTAATTTCACGGCTTTCATTGCTTTGATCAATTTTCCCGAGCTTCCCAGTCTCCATCCTCGGAATAAGTGTTCAGATCCGTCATCAGCAATGATAGAAATGACTCTCTCTCGGTAATTCAGAATAGCTCCATAACGGTTGAGCCAATCGTCTCCGATAATTAAATCATCACCATGAATGTCAACTACAATAAGATTCGATGGACAATCTCTCCCTCCTATAGACACTGGAAAATCTCTAACTTCTAGGGTTCCCACAATTCTCTCTCCGCTCGGCAAACCCACAACATATGGTTCACAATCAAATAAGCACGAGATTTTTAAACGATTAACACAGTTCAATGATATGAAAGAATGTGTAGCTCCGGAATCGAATAAGACACTAACTGGTTGCAAAAGGATCTGAATTGTACCTGATGCAACAGCAGTGTTCTGATCATCATATTTCCTCATCTCGTACAGGCGCGGAGGAACGGACCCAGCACTGGATGTCTCTCTCTTCCCAATATTTTGCTGCTGAAATCCACTCTGCTGCGTCTGGTTCACACTTATCTCCTTTGGAACTGGCACTGGAGTGCGAGTACCAAAAGATCTAGTAGCAACTCCACAGAAAGCCGCACGGTGCCCTTCTTGCCCACAATCGTAACAAGTCACAAAAGATGTGGGGCAATCACGTCGAATATGCCCTGCTCGACCACAATTGTAGCATTTCTTTGATGCGTCCGAAACTGCTGATGTAGTCCGGAACTTCTTTCCACCTCTAGAAGGATGTGGAGGTTTCCTAGCCGAATAAAAGGAAGACTGGCCCTTGCGGGGTCCACCACTCTTGTTTTCTGAGAAGTTGCCGGTCACTTTCTGCTTCTTTGCTTCCACTGATTTCTCCACCGTCGCCTCTTTCATGTCGTAGGCCAGCACTTTGTCTTGATATTGTCGCAGCGTAGTACACTCGAATCCGGACATGTAATGCTGAATCTCCGGCTTCATTCGCATATCGAAATGAAAAATCTTTTCTGCCTCCGTTCTGACCAAGTGTCGGACACACGTCAACTGATGATTAAAAGTTTTGATTATGTCTGTTACAGTTGCTTCCGAACTCTGTGGTGAGAAGAACTCTCGGATCTTTGCCTCTCTAACTGGACGAGGACAATACTGTGCTTCCATCATTAGTTTGAATTCCGTCCAATCCGCATTATGATCCTCGGGTCGAATAGCTTCCCACCAGTCAAAGGCCTCCCGGTCGAAATCTTGGGCAATGGGAACCTTCCGGTCCTCGGGACAGTTAATACCCGCGAATATTTTCTCTAACTCCTTTAGCCAATGATCCCAAGTAAGTGCCTCAGCAGATCCGTAAAACTTTGGAGGGTGCAATTTGACTACCTTAGCAAGCCATCTATCTCCCCGGTTATCCTCGTGGTGCTGCTGTCCCATCGCTGTCTGCATGCGGTCAACTACCTAAGCAAACTGGTTTATCTGAGCCACCACCTGTTGAAGCACTCCCGGCATGTTAGGATTTGCGTCGTCATTCGCCGATCCCTGCTGCCCTCCAGAATGGGAATCGGTTCTACTAGCCGATAATTCTGGGGTAGTTGCGGAGTCCTCCTGTCTCATATTTCCACGTCCGCGTCCACGACCACGTCCGCATCCACGACCGCCTCTCAACATACTGAAAACACAATTTTTCAATATCCAGGACAAAATTTTCAAAAATAAAGCCCGTTAATACTCACAAAACAGAATTAAGTAAAACGGTAGTACAAGAGATTAGGATACTTACAACCACGGTCCACATGACGACTTTTGGCTGAACAGTGATGTTACGAACGACTCGTAAATCAATAACGTAAACAGACCCAACTTAAAACCCGACAGCCAAGATATCCATGAATCTTAGCTCCGATACCATATTCTGTAACACCCCGAGATATTCGGAATAATTACAGCGCCCCAAACCCTTTAAGTAAGGATTTACAAGGCTAAATAAAAGAAATGTAAATATAAGACATCGATACCACGGGAATTCAAGTTTACAAAACCGGTCCAACTGGTTCAACGAGTAATTTATACAACCATATCGAAATGATATTAATGAGACACGCGTACTCGAGTACTGAAATCAAACCAAGAAAAACAAATCACCAACAACAACAAACATCACTGAACCCCTTCGTCGTCACATCCGTACTGTGGCTGTTTCCCTGCTCCTCGGCTACTTGAACATCAAAACAAATGTCCACCCCCGAAGAGGTTAGCAAAACGATGCTAGTATAAGTATCATTTAAACAAATCGAATATACATCAACAATACATAACAAGATACACCACACGGACTTCCGCTACCGGAATCCGACAATGCGAATCCAAAAGATTCCATTAACACAGCAAGGGTATTCCAATGATCCAGCGCCCTCAGCATAGATCCCAAGATGATCCCGTCGGACCAACACGAGGTGGAAATAACCCGTCCAATGATCCAGCGCCCTAAGCCTAGATCCCAAGATGATCCCATCGGACCAACACGAGGTGGACATCCGATCCAGCGCTCTCAGCATAGATCGCACAACAAACACAAACACAACTCATGCATACATATATGCCAAATCGCCATGTCCATCAACATGAACATACAAACACTAGATAACGAATATCATGACAATTCAACAAAATAAATCTCATGTTCAACAACATGCATAACCACACGCATGCTCAAAATACCAATATTAACACATTACGATACTTGCCTCGAAGATGGCAAGAACGAAACACTTCAATGATCTCAACACACTCGAAGGCCGCCTCCTTCGATCAACGTAGCAAGCTCGAACCTTAACAAAAGAAATGATATACAAATCATCTCAAGTCGAATGATTGCCTAAAAATTCGGTCTACGGCCAAAGGCTCAAAATATGCAATCTGCCTGAACCTCTTAGCGTACGCTACGTACTCTACGTAGCGTGCGCTAAGCCTGCCTGTTAGCGTACGCTATCGTCTAAGTCTAGCGTACGCTAGCCATGGACTGATAGTTCTCTCTGATCAGCCGACTGACTCGACTGATAACATAACGTACATTACGTACCAAACGTAGCGTGCGTTAACTTATTCCCGATAGCGCACGTTAACTTACGTATGTTAGCGTGCGCTAACCGTGCATGTGATTACTCGCGTAAAACTTGATCTAATGGTGATGAACTCATGAATTCTATGGTGATAATACATGTCATCCCCGTGCATATCATGCTCATAAGGTTTTGTGAAAGTTCTATACGTACTAAATGACTATGAGATACAAGGATACGTATAATCATCACAACATCATAATTCATCTTAGATCTACAAGGAATATCCTAAGTTCAATCCGTTATATGTCCCAAAACGTATGATTCCTTATGTAAAGGCATAAGAGCTTGAAAATCTCCATATACTGGTCACAAATCGGTTTGAAGCTTCAGAATATGCTAGGAATTCAAACACTAAGAGGTTCAATGGTTTATACGATGAATAAGTACCGAAACATCGAAAATATCCTTCTAACACATGATGTTCGACTACTTATGAATCTAACTGACTAAGTAAATCCCAAAACATGATCAAAACGTCCTCCAGAATACTACTAATATTGGTGAAGAATCACCTACCTCAAAGTAGTGAAGAACAAGGAGGAAATTCGAAGCAATCCAACGCCGAAGGCTTGAACACCAATCCCCAATGATCTACATGTTAGGAATACTTGTTAGATTTTGATGATGTCATTAATATAAAATCAAATGCTTATTACTTGGCAAAAATGTAAGGAAGAACCAAATGAGTATCTTACATAGGCCAAAATATGTTAAGTATAAAACTTGGCAAAATGTAAAGAAGAACCAAATGAGTATCTTCTGTAGGCCAAAAATTAGTTAGGCTGAAAAATCGGTTAAGTACCAAGTACAGCTAATTCCATCAGAGAGGATCAGCCGAGTCCAGTCAGAGTAGCTCTGGTCAACAAATTTTATCAGAGAAGTTTGACCAGACTGCAGCCAAGGTACCTCAGGGAAGTCACCTGATCAGATAAGTCACAAACAGTGATCAGCAGAGAGGTCCTAACTGCAGAGATGTTAGCTGCATATCAGCCTACTCGAAGGCAGCCAAGTACTCCAAGTCCACGTCAGCATGCGTTGAAAAGTTAAGTATTACGGAAAGTCACATGCAACGTGAAGAGACAAATTGGAGTGATTCCCGCAAGAGATATGATTTAAATAAATCATCCAGACCCACCTTGAAGACTTTAATCGTTTTATATTCAAAAGATTCGGCGCTCACATGCAGAAGTCTTCACAACGGTCGGAAGATAAAATTAAATAATGGGAATCCAGCCTTGCAACGTTCAAAAAGAAAACAATGAAGTCTCCATCTCCAACGGACGGATTTGTTCAAAAGATTTGCAACGGCTACAAGGAAAAAGCTCAGAGATCGTGACCTATATATATCCAAAGATTTGAAGCTGAGCAACTACCGGTGCGAACATACTTTCAAGCGATCAAAGCAATCAAGCAATCTAAAGCAATCAATAGCATCGAGAAAAGAGCGGTTCTGAGAGTTCATACTTAAAGAAGCTCTTTGTTGGAGAAGACAAAAACTCTTGTCTATAATGCTGAGTACGGGGTACTTCACTGGTTGAAGTAAGAGACTGTTAAGGCATCCAACGATCGAGGATCAAGAGGTGCAAGGCAGTCAAGTGTGTACAACGGCATGGATTTCCACTGGTTGGAAGCTGTTGTAGTGTGGTTTGAATCACTGTAATATTTATCACTGGTTGAGAATTATAGTGAATTCATCTCCAACTGGTTTGGAGAAAAGTGGATTAGTAGAGGATTACCCCACCTCTGAGACCACTATAATTGCCTGCGTTATTTACTGTTTTATTGCATCATACTATAAATGCTACATTCATTGTTAAGTGTTTCATTAGTTGCTTTGTATTCGTCATCAGCTGACTTCCGCATATATTAAAGAACAAACGACTCCAAGTCATTTGTCTACCTATCAGCTGAAGAAACTCACTCTCCGTGAAAAAGAGTTTAAGAGTTTCTACAAGTCTATTCACCCCCCCTCTAGACTTGTACCTGGACGACTTGTGACCTACAAGTGGTATCGGAGAGGTTGGTTCATTTATTTCACGAACCAGATCTATATCAGATATATATATCTTTACTCTCACTTTATAATGGAACACATGCACTCTAGACTCCCTGTGTTTTCAGTTGAAGAGTATGATCTGTGGAAGATAAGGATGCAGGCACACTTATCTTCAATTCATGACGACATGTGGTGCATCATCGAGGATGGTCCATTCATCTTTGAGAAGGACAACACAGCAGAGGAGATCGCAGCAGGGAGGCCAGAGAAGATTCCTAAGAAGAGGACAGAGCTGACTCCCGAAGAAAGAAAGGCAGCCAATCTTGATAACCGGCCGAGATGTGTTATATCAAACTCTTGACAAATCTACCATGGTCAAGATCAAGAAGTAAGAATGCCAAAGAAATGGGACACATTAGCCCTAATGTGTGAAGGAACGGAGTGATCAAGGAAAACAAGTCACAATTGCTATCCAAAAATTTGACAACTTTAAAATGAAGAAGCTGAATCCATAGATCAAGTGGACACAAGGTTCACCGAGATTATTAATGAGATCAACTCCACAGGCAAAACCTATGGCAACAGGGAAATGGCACTAAAGGTTCTCAGATCTCTCAACCCCGAATGGAGCATGAAGGCCGTGGCCATGAGAGAATCCAAGGACCTGAATAAGATAAAGATCCAGGAGCTGTTCTCTGATCTGAAGGCTTATGAGTTCGAGCTTCCAAGTTCATCCTCAACTGAGCCTGCAGAGAAGGGAATCGCATTTGCAGCCGAGTCCCCTGCCAAGAGCCTATCTGATGTGAAACCTCCAAATCCACTAGATTTTGAGGAAGAAATGGCGTTTATAATGCAAAGGTTCAGCAATTTTAGAAAGAACTACTCCAAATATAAGAAAAATTACAAGGAGAATCCAAGAAGGAACCAGAAGGCTGGAAGCTGGAAAGTAGAATGCTACAACTGTCACAAAATAGGACACATCCAAATGGACTGTCCTGAGCTCAAGAAGGACGAAACCAAGGAGGTGGGCAGAAAAGAAGATAGAAGAAAGGCCCTCATCGGAGAAGACCAAGAGCATGTCGAATCAAGCAGTGGATTCTTTTCTGATTAAGATGAGGAGTATGACTGCCTGATGGCAAACCTAGCTGATGAAGAGGTAACTTCTAAACCCGCCGGTTCAAATAATAGCTCAGCCATGTCACAAGATATGGATCTACACGAATCGGTAAATTAGTTATTTAAAGATTTTGAAACACTCAAATCTGCACACCAAACTGTATCAGCAGAGAAGACTCAGCTGCAAGATGAGAATAGGCAGCAGAAAAATAATTTCGAAAAACTCAGCCTAGATTTAAAGAAGGTTGAGATAACTGCAGCTGACTTTAAAAACCAGGCTGATGTTAATACAGCTGAGATAAACAGACTAACCATTTTACTTAAAGAAAAATCAGCTGCACTTGCTCATGCCAAAAACGAGTTTACTAAGCTGACACAGGTGAATAAAACTCAGGCGTAGGAAATAACCTCCTTGAAGGCGTCTTCAACCCTGGAAGAATTGTGTACGAACAAAAGGCCACTATATTCCAAATCAGGCCTTGGATATGATCCTCACACTCCCTCTAGTTCTAAAAGAAAATTTATCAAGGGAGAAACAATTGTCTCGACTGTTGAGCCTACGTATAAACCAATATTCAAAAAGCAGCAATGGCCAAGTCAAATGTCTAAGCTGATCGGGTTAAACCAGCACCACCTAGACGGGCGACTAGCGTGCCTGAGCAAAAGCGGCCAGGACAACATGCCCACTATTACCAACAACTCCCTAAAAACATATTTCATAATGGGATGGGCAGATGGAAACCTCAAGGTTATCCTAATTACCAAAATGAACAAGTGTGGAGACCACAAAGATTTAATAAATGGTCTCAGCCTAGATTTAGAAATGGCCCACACTATCAACATTTTGAGGAATATCCGGTATACAATCCAAACAGGAGATTCAGACCTCGACCTTACACAGCTAATGAGGGTTATAATTATAATAATAATAATAACAATTTCTATAATCCAAGGAGAAATCAATTCTCCAGAAAACCAGCTAACCCCAAAGGACCCACACAGATTTGGGTACCTAAATCTCTGCTTGTCTAATTGCAGAAAAGGTGGAAGGACTACAACCACATCTCCAAAAGCTCAAATTTTGGAGGTGAAGAATGGTTTGTAGACTCTGGATGCTCGAGGCATATGACCGGGAACAAGAAGATGATGTCCAAATACATCAAAGAAAGAGGTCCCGATGTAACCTTTGAAGATAGCTCTAGAGGACAGACAAAAGGCTTTGGAGAGTTGCACCGAGGAAACATTGTGATATCCAAAGTTCATTATGTCAAAGGACTCAAGTACAACCTCCTAAGCATAAGCCAATTCTGTGACGAGAAGAACCTAGTAGTCTTCACCATCTTGAAGTGTATGGTAATAGATATCTTATCTGGAGAAGTGAAGCTCCAAGGTTTTAGAAGGAGAGATGTCTACATGATTAATTGGAACACAGTAACACCTAACTCCTGTTTTCTATCTAAGACAGTATCTGAAAATGGATAGCTGTGGCACAAAAGACTATGTCACCTGAACTTCAAAGCCATCAACAAGATTAGTTCTCAGAAGCTGGTCAGAGGACTTCCAAATGAAGCATTCAAGAAGGAAGCACTTTGTGATGCATGTCAGAAGGGAAAGCAGACCAAGGCATCGTTCAAGCCAGTTCAGCCTACAACGCTCACAACAAGGATCTTAGATCTACTCCACATGGATCTATTTGGTCCTATCAAGCCAAGGACTCTGAGCGGCCGGAAGCATGCACTTGTAATAGTAGATGATTATTCAAGGTACACTTGGATTATCTTCCTATACAAGAAAAGTGAAACCTTGACCAAGTTACCTGAGCTGCTGAGAAGGATCCAGAATGAGAAATCCCTTTCCATAATCAAGATCAGATCAGATAGAGGAGGAGAGTTTCTCAACAAGGCGATAACTGATTACAGCGATCAGAATGGGATCCAGCATGAGCTCTGCGGCCCAGACGCCTTGAGAATGGTATTGCCGAAAGAAGGAACAGAACCACGAAGGAAGCGGCAAGGTCCATGATTGCGAAGCGGACTGCCCAAAGGTTACAGGCTGAAAGCTGTTAACACACTGTCACACCCGAGCAGAGTATGATAGTAGGGAGACATGGCAAAACTCCTATGAGGTTTGGAATAATAGAACTCTCTTGTTGCTTACTTTCATGTTTTTGGTTGTAAGTGTTTCATCCACAACAACGGTAAAACACAGCTAAATGCCTTTGATGCTAAAACTGATGACGGTCTCTTTATGGGATATTCCCAAAGAAGCAAGGCATATAGAGTTTTTAATAAAAGAACCTTAGTTGTGGAGGAAACACCCCATGTTGTTTTTGATGAATCTACCGTTGAGTACAGGAAACAAGTTGAGCTAATTGAGAACAAGCTCAAGGCATCAACCCTTGAAGAAGTCATTGTACATGACACTGGAATGGTGGACTCACCTGCAGACTATCCTGATGACCCAACTGCAGCCGCTGAAGACCCAACTGCAGATCAGACAGGATCACCAAACCTATCGATCCGATTCTTCTTGAAGAAGACCCGGCCGTAGCCGACAAAGACTCATCTGCGGTCGAACCAACTGCGCAGATGACAAGGCACTAGTGATCGATTCTGCGGACTGTAACCTAGCTGATGCAGATAACCACCAAGGCAATCCAACAGGGGGAACAAACCCAGAAGAGGACGATATCCCCAAATGGCTCAAGGATCACCCAATTCAGCAAATTATCGGAAAGTTGACTGATGGAGTTAAGACGAGACAGTCAACCCTACCAGCAGGAATGGCAATGTTCTCATATTTTATGTCACAAATTGAACCCAAGACTACAGAACAAGCCTTGGAGGATTATTCATGGATTAATGCCATGCAAGAGGAATTGGAGCAGATGGAAAGAAACAAAGTTTGGGAACTAACAGACAGACCTGATCACAAGAAAGTTATTGGCACCAAATGGGTGTATAAAAACAAGAGTGATGAAGATGGAGCTGTTGTTAGGAATAAGGCCAGACTTGTAGCAAAAGGTTATGCACAGTGTGAGGGAATAGATTTTGATGAAACCTATGCACCTGTTGCAAGATTAGAGGCCATCAGACTATTCCTCGCATATGCTGCATTCAAAGACTTTGAAGTATATCAGATGGATGTAAAGAGTGCTTTTCTGAACGGAATCCTAGAAGAAGTCTATGTAGAGCAACCCCCAGGTTTTGTCAAAGGAGACAAAGTCTATAAGCTGTTGAAGGCTCTGTATGGACTTAAGCAAGCACCAAGAGCGTGGTATGAAACACTGTCTGTGTTTCTTGAGAAAAATGGATTTTGCAAAGGGAAGGTGGACAAGACCCTATTCAGAGTGGAGCACGAAGGCCACATATTAATAGTCCAGATTTATGTGGATGACATCATATTCGGATCAACCAATCCAGAGCTATGCGAGAAATTCTCCAACCTCATGCAAGGAGAATTTGAGATGAGTATGATGGGAAAGCTTAACTTCTTTCTCGGACTACAAGTTAAGCAGATGGAAAAAGGAATTTTCATCAACCAAGCAAAGTATACCAGAGATCTTATCAAGAGATATGGAATGGAATCAGCCAAGCCCGCAAGAATTCCAATGAGCACAAGTACTCACCTGGATGCAGACGAGGCAGGCATATCAGTGGACTCAACCCATTACAGAGGACTCATTGGATCTCTTTTGTACCTCACTGCAAACAGGCCAGACATATCATATGCCGTTGGAGTTTGTGCAAGATTCCAGTCCAAGCCAAAGCAATCACACCTAGATGCAGCCAAGAGGATAATTAAGTACCAAAAGTCTACAATTAATGTTGGACTATGGTATCCCAAGGATGATAACTTCGAGCTGTCAGGATACTCAGATGCGGATTTCGCAGGATGCAAAATCAACAGGAAGAGCACTAGTGGAACGTGTCAATTCCTAGGAACCAGACTGATATCCTGGTTTAGCAAGAAGCAGGTTTCTAACTCTATCTCCACTACAGAGTCAGAATACCTTGCTGCAGGTAGCTGTTGTGCACAGATTCTATGGATCAGACAACAGTTAAAGGATTATAATATCATTGCAAATGAAGTTCCTATCTGGTGTGACAACAATAGTGCTATTGCAATAACCAACAACCCGGTTTTGCACTCAAGGACGAAGCACATTGATGTTAAGCACCATTTCATTAGAGACCATGTGCTTAACAAAAGGGTTAGAGTTGAAAGAGTCAGCACAGACTACCAGATAGCTGACATCTTCACTAAACCCTTGCCCGAAGAAAGATTTCTCGAGCTGAGTAGAGACCTTGGGTTACTAGATTGGGAATCTAGTACTGAAGCAAGTTAAAGCATTTCAGAGGAAGGACGGACCCCAGCTGAAGAATCAGATCCTAGCTGATGCAGGCGAGAAGACGAAGGACGGACAAAGCAACCTAGCTGATCAGAATACCAGGCGAGAAGTCAACTCACCTGATACAGAGCGGTCACAGTCAACAAATCAGACCAGCTAAGTTTTCTAAACTGACCTCTGAATATTTAATTATTTTCTGCCATAGTTATAATATTATTATATTAATTTTGGCTAACGAATGGCAGTTAAATATATATTTTCCTAAGCCAAGTGGCAATTTTAATACACGCATCAATCGCCTATTAAATCAACCTCCACGGTGGCCAATCAGAATCAACCGTCGAATTTTAAAATGAGCCACCGATTCAAATTTGAAATTCATAAGAATATCAAAAGGCGTACCACCGTTTCAAATATATAATATATTAATACAAACGTCTTTTCATCTTCTTTATAAGGAAAGAAGACCTTTCACTTTACTCTTTACGCTTACAGAAACCCTAGATTTTTCAGAGCAAAAATTCCTTGAACACCAAATACACTAAAATCTTTTATTTGCAGAAATGGCATCTTTCGAAGGAGTTAATTTGAAGGCGGTGAAAGACCAGATCACTTTCTCATTGGTCGTCGACTTTGAAGGATTATTGGAAGCCAATCTGGAGGACTACGACATGCTTAATCTGATTCGCGCAATGAAGCTTAATGGGATCTACCCATTTCTAGACATCAACCCGCAACATCTGTTCAGAGAGGATGTCATCGAGTTCTATCACGAAGCTTATTTGATTCAAGACGGAATTCATAGCACAGTTGGCGGAATACCAGTCAGCATATCTCGAGAGACGATCCGTACTGTCTTCGGAATGAAACACCGTGGTTTAGCAGTCGAAGCTCTCAAGCAATCCGCCGAAACACGAAAAAGATTAAGGTGGAAAATATCCCGGAAAAACTGAAATTCACAGCCAAGAGGAGTGAACTCAAGAGGATTTACCGTTTTGCGTTGGACATTACCAACAAAATAATAATGGGGATGGCCGGCAGTTATGATCAACTATCGTCATCGAAGTTTATGGTGCTGGGAGCACTGATTCAGGAAGAAGAAGTTGACTGGGCAGACTACATCTTCAGGCAACTCGTGCGAGAAGTCAACAAGGTTGAGTGGCTTGACGATGAGAAGAGATTCAAAACAAAGCTGGCGTTTGGAACGCAGCTAAGTTGGTTTTTGGAGAAGACTGGTGTGGCAAAGGGAAACACTGACCCCTTCCACCCCAACAAAAGACTTGGTCATATGGACCACGAGAAGGTGAGGAAGGTCGGAGGCACTGGGAGAGCAGCTCAGTTGTTGAAGGAGCTGCCGGACATAAGGACATATCCAAGATACTATTCATCAGGAGAGTCGGACAGACCTGCAGCTGATATCGCAACTGCAGTCGAGTCCGACACCGAGTCCGACGACACACCTATTGCAGTCAGATTTAAGAGAAGGGGACCATCCCCTGAAGGACCCTCTATTCTGCAGTCATCACCAGAACCCTCTCCCAAGAGGCCAAGGAAACTGTAATTTATTGAGGGAGAGCAGTCTGAACACCTTGCAAGCCCCTCAGCCAGATCACCAATTCATCTGGAAGACCTGCCTACACCAGGCACCCTTGAGACTCGGATTGTACCTGTACTCACCCCCCCAGCCTACATTTCCGAAGAAGAAGAAGCAGGTCTCATAATCTCTATCCCTGAAGCTAATTATACCTTTAACCTGCTAGAAAACAATACTTTCAACCTATCAATTGAGCAACTCCAGCTTGTTAAGCCACAAGCATTAAAACACTCTTTTGTACATATTTTTGAAGAGTGGAAGTTTTTCAAAACTCTGACATTTTCAAACCTTCAAACCTACATTGCAACTAGTGGTTGGGAATATCCCCAAGCCACTGAGGAGGTTCTGATTCACTTTTGCAAAGAATCAGACTTAGTATTAATCCTCCAGGATAATTGGTTCATGTCCCATTTTAAAACAAACATGGACCAATTTATCCATTCTATAATGCTTAGCATTTTTGATGGTTCTTTTGGAGAAGAGGAGGAGGAGGAAGTTGAAAAAGAGATTAGAATTGAGGAAGCTGATGGAGAAGGAAATAATGAAGTTGTTGATTTGATTGTTGAAGAAGAAGAAGAAGAGAGAAAAACAGAAGAAAATATTCTAGTTGAAAAACAGTCAGGAGAAATTGAGAAAACAGAAGAGTTGGCTGATGATGAAGAAAAAGAAGAAGGAGAAGAGGTAGAACAAGAAAAGGATGATGATGATGAAGGAGAAGAAGAGGAGAAGGATGATGATAACAATGATGATGATAATGATGAGGATAATAATGGTGATGATGGAGGAGATGCAGGAGCCGAAAAAGAAAATGAAAGGAAAAAGATGAGGAGGAAGGAAAAGAATATTCTGGAGAAAAGGCAGAAGAAGAGAAAGAGGAGGAGAAAGAGGAAGAGAAAGAAGAAGAAAATGAGCCAGAACCGGAGCCAGAGCCTATTCACGAAGCTGCAGATTGGACTGTGGTACCTGCCCGGTACACCAGCCTAGACGCAGAGCTAGCTGAAGACTCCAGGTCAGGGACCCCGGAGAAAACCCCCTCTAAACTACCAGCTGCAGACAGAAGCTTGCAGTCTAGTTGTTCTTTTGCAGAAGGCTCAGGAGAGCACTCTCCCTCAGCTCAGATATCTCCTGCCATGACTGAGCTGATCAGGCAAATCGTCAAAGATACTATTGGAGAGCTGCTAACGTCTCAGGTCACTCCTGACCTTCAATCAATCAATGCCAAGATCGACACTCTACTGCAGAGAGAGATTCCTCAGCCCCCTCCCCCTACCAACAACAGAATGCCATTTGGCATGTCTGATTGGATGAGCAAAATGGAGCAGCAATTAACTACCCTTGTTGATGCTGGCAAAAAGGGAGAAGAGAGAGTTCACGGGGAAGGAAGTAATCAAGGAGAGATAAGGGCAGAGATAAGATCAAAGAAGAAGCAAGATGTCCTTCAAATTGAAGGACCCTCAAGTCTGAAGAGGAAGGGAGCTGCGGATCCAGATGACCAGGCTGACCAGCCTGAAGAAAAGAGAAGGAGGACTAGAGGAGGTTTTGGGCCTACTCTAGAATGGGAAGGAAATGAGCTGTGGTATGTTGAGGACTTTATTCCATATGAAGCCCTGCCCATGTGGGGAACTGCAAAGAAGAAATTCATCAGATATTATTACGTCTGGGAAATACTCCAGGATGATAAACTCTCCCCACAGCAGATCTTCATCAATTACATGGAAGAAGCTTACCCAAAGCTCTGGACTATTCTGAAGAAGCATGCTAAGGAACTAAACGCTTATCCTATGATTCCCTCATTCAGAGCAGAAGAAGCGCCAACCCGTCTGGACAATGAGCTAAATGAGCTAGAGCTTCAAAGAGAAATCAAGCAGGTATGTCTTGAGAATAGATTTACATCACAGCAAGAACAAGACTTTGCAGCTCTTGTTGTGAAGAGGAAATATGGTCTTGCTCCAGTCAAGATAAGACCAATTGGAGCCAAAACATTCAGACCTGCCAAACAGCCTATTTGCAGATGCAGAGGAAGAGGCAGATGACTTTATTTATTTGTACTTGTAATTTTTTTTATTTTATATACCTGTAAAAACTTTCTTGTAAATTTCAATCATAATCAAGTCAGAAAAGTTTTATAACAGTCTGTTGAATGACAATTTCCAGTTGTCTCAATATTAGACTGATTTCAGTTTGTGTCTTGCACTTAAGTGCAGACTTGGTCATTTGATTACTTGTTTAAAAGTTTTGCCATCATCAAATGCTTATTACTTGGCAAAAATGTAAGGAAGAACCAAATGAGTATCTTCCATAGGCCAAAATATGTTAAGTATAAAACTTGGCAAAATGTAAAGAAGAACCAAATGAGTATCTTCTGTAGGCCAAAAATTAGTTAGGCTAAAAAATCGGTTAAGTACCAAGTACAGCTAATTCCATCAGAGAGGATCAGCCGAGTCCAGTCAGAGTAGCTCTGGTCAACAAATTTTATCAGAGAAGTTTGACTAGACTGCAGCCAAGGTACCTCAGGGAAGTCACCTGATCAGATAAGTCACAAACAGTGATCAGCGGAGAGGTCCTGACTGCAGAGATGTTAGCTGCATATCAGCCTACTCGAAGGCAGCCAAGTACTCCAAGTCCACGTCAGCATGCGTTGAAAAGTTAAGTATTACGGAAAGTCACATGCAACGTGAAGAGACAAATTGGAGTGATTCCCGCAAGAGATATGATTTAAATAAATCATCCAGACCCACCTTGAAGACTTTAATCGTTTTATATTCAAAAGATTCAGCGCTCACATGCAGAAGTCTTCACAACGGTCAGAAGATAAAATTAAATAATGGGAATCCAGCCTTGCAACGTTCAAAAAGAAAACAATGAAGTCTCCATCTCCAACGGACGGATTTGTTCAAAAGATTTGCAACGGTACAAGGAAAAAGCTCAGAGATCGTGACCTATATATATCCAAAGATTTGAAGCTGAGCAACTACCGGTGCGAACATACTTTCAAGCGATCAAAGCAATCAAGCAATCTAAAGCAATCAATAGCATCGAGAAAAGAGCGGTTCTGAGAGTTCATACTTAAAGAAGCTCTTTGTTGGAGAAGACAAAAACTCTTGTCTATAATCCTGAGTACGGGGTACTTCACTGGTTGAAGTAAGAGACTGTTAAGGCATCCAACGATCGAGGATCAAGAGGTGCAAGGCAGTCAAGTGTGTACAACGGCACGGATTTCCACTGGTTGGAAGCTGTTGTAGTGTGGTTTGAATCACTGTAATATTTATCACTGGTTGAGAATTATAGTGAATTCATCTCCAACTGGTTTGGAGAAAAGTGGATTAGTAGAGGATTACCCCACCTCTGAGACCACTATAATTGCCTGCGTTATTTACTGTTTTATTGCATCATACTATAAATGCTACATTCATTGTTAAGTGTTTCATTAGTTGCTTTGTATTCGTCATCAGCTGACTTCCGCATATATTAAAGAACAAACGACTCCAAGTCATTTGTCTACCTATCAGCTGAAGAAACTCACTCTCCGTGAAAAAGAGTTTAAGAGTTTCTACAAGTCTATTCACCCCCCCTCTAGACTTGTACCTGGACGACTTGTGACCTACACTATAATCTTCAACACGAGCTAGGATGCCGGCAAGAAGTGTTTAGGATGAAGAGAGTGACTTTCTAAGTTCAAGAATTCGGATGGGGGAGTGAAAAGTCTGAAAATATGAAAAAAGATGTTGTCCTATATATACAAAATGGTTATTAGCGCGCGCTAGTCCATATTCATAGCGTGCGTTAATGACTATTTGAAACGTTATTGATTTCACTGCACTCAGCCTTTAGCGTGCGCTATCCTCGTATGAGTAGCGTGCGCTAACGCGTTGACTTGGCTTTTTCCCGAAAGCCGTCCAGGTTCATCCCGACACAATCCGACCAAGATCCCCGGCCTGATCTCACCTACCAACACGTCTCAATCATATTGACCACGTATAGTGTGCGCTAAGGTCCCTTCACAGCGTGCGCTATGGATCCAAGTTAGCGTACGCTACACTTAGTCGATAGCGTGCGCTACATGCGCAGAATCACAATTTAAATCACATTCATGAAATCATGCGCTCAACAATACCGGATTATGAAATACGGAGAATAATACTCAGATCAAAATGCAATAATTACAATGTCACAAGTTCCAAATACATATCAGCAATCTCGGGTATTACAATTTTGAGGCTGTATAGATATAGGACTATATAATTATGGAGCACTCATACCAACAAGATCACTTTCTTTTCTGACACCCACTTCATAAAAATTCAAAAAGTTAAGTGTTCTTAACTTGGAATAGTTATGAGATAGGTGACCCCGTTGAAAGTTTCCCATGGAGTACATGAGTGGTGAAAAGGACCGCTACCAAAGACTCGTGTTGATACTACAGTATAGTGAAATATCGCTGGCGTATTCTTTAGAAGTTTAATATAATTTTTAAATCATATTATTGCTTATTGCATCATATACATGATTTTTTTGTTGAATTTAGGTTACAATCATGCAGCATGCTCTAATAAAATGCATGTTTAGTTATAGAGGTAAAAAATACTACATTATGGTAAAACATTGAGAATGGTGCATTATTAACGAGTTTTATGTAGTTTTCAATTATACTATTATTTTTTTATTGTTGGGACAATTATATTATTATTTAATACATCATTATAGTGGAAAAAGTCATCCCCGAGATGTTACAATTTCCATCACACACACGTTATGTACATGACAGTGACTATAAATATACACACATATTTTCCCATACATCGATAATGTCACGTCGGATCGGTCTATAACTTTTGATGGCGTAGGGATTAACTCGTGGAAATGGCTTCAGGCTCATTTTCCCATATCTTTTTTCTATTCTCTTAACGATTGGTGTGAGCAACCGTTAGATTATATTCCTTGTATATTATAGGTCGGTGTTGGGTGCGTGTATAGTTTGATGTACAGCTTCTCTGTTTGTTCATTTCTTCTTGTATTCGGGTTGGGGTACCCCTAATACCCCTTTAATATCATAATACTTTTTACCTTTCAAAAAAATATACACACATATTATGTGCATTACTATGCACGCAGCTGAAAAACTGTTATGGATCTCGGTAGTCTCGGCCAAGAGCAGCACGTTGGTCATGTCATGATCAACATTTATGTCCGGCACTGAGTGCTGTCTTGGAAAGACATCTGAAGAACATGAGTATTGGATACCATGATGTATAGCATTGAGTGCAAGTGGGAGATTGTTAGTAATATGCCCTCGAATGCTACTCAGAAGATGAGAGAGAAGGGGCATTGTACTTGTAATTATGGAATTAATAATAAAAGGCAATATGATTCATTCATTATTTATTGTATTTCAAAAGCATTCTTGATTGGTAAATATTGAATTGGAGTCCTTGTAAGTAAGAGCGAATATTCCACTCTCGTTATCAGATAAGAGAGAAGTGCACTAAAAGTGTTTAAGGCTTATTTACGTAAACCGTTCGCAAGTCGATAAACTTAATTAGGCATTAAGTTTTGAGTAAGGCTTGTATAACTGATGCTAGGATATGTGTATGTCTTGATAGCATAGTTATAGGTATATTGGTGAGACCAGTATACTCGAAAACGACTCGTACTTGATTCAGTCACACGGTATTCACTCTTGGAGAGTCGATGATGAATCGAAAGGTTGTGATAGTATACATGGACATTTGACTTGAGGGATCAGTAACAGATGTGCCTGTGTCATTTGAATTGTCATTAGAGTAGTTAGACTCATTTGCTTAATCGCTGGGTCAACCTCGAAGTGCGGACTATACTGATAGGTAGCAGTCTTTACATGTATAGTGTCTAGTCAACAGTAGGGTTTGACTTTACCGTGACCCAAAGACTTGACTGGGACATTTGATGAAGGGTCTATACGTATATGGTATTCACTACATAATGGTTCTGGAATGATCCCTTCATTCGTTCTCAATCGGGGTTTTACAGTGCGGCCCGCTAGGCTGGCTAAGTGCTGCCCGCACTCATTGGTTCCTCCTAATACCAGCTGAGACAGACCTACAGAGTCGCGATTCAGAATCATTGACGGATAAATGTGAATTTATCATCTCTCTATTAATATTAGATATTGGATATTGATGAGTCGATTTTTGACCGTCTCATTCTGTTCTATTGAGTCCTGCTTTCGTTTGTTTTTAAGTGTTTTTGTTCTTTTTATGCTTGGTATATTATGTTTTTATTTTGTAGGTAGCCGGACAAAGATTGTGGTGAAATGGGTGCTTTTATGGCCAATATTGGAGTTTATGACGATCAAGAACAAGTCGGGGGCGAGAACAGGGCTTAAACGATGAAGATTGAAGCACTTCCTGTCGAGTCTTCAAATTTCCAGATTCATTACTTAGAACTAGGATTTTTTCTCGATATGTATGGATTCCTCGTGAAATCAGCTTCGCGACGGTATATTATACGCTAAATTCCGAGGTGTATTGTGGGAGATATGGCTTCTAGACCACGGCCTTACAGCCTGGATCGCGATCCAAAATTCAGACCGCACGACAGGCCTTTTTGTGGACACCTGGATCGCGATCCCAAATGCCCGGATCGCAATCCACCCCTGTTTGTGCAGAAAATACGATTTTCTACACTTTTTGCGATTTTTACGGGTATATAAGTGTTGTGAGGAAATCCCTCACACTATGCCGCAAGTGCACGGTGTCAACAAGTAATAAAGTGATAAGTAAGATATCGTTCCCTCGAGGACTGATTTCACTAAGTACCAAAATATATTCAACTCATAATTTTATTTGAAGAACAATTATCTGGAATTTATTTCTAAACTAATTGCAGAAAAATAAATAGAAAACAATAATAGTAATAAAAATACTAATAATAAGGGCGTACGATTATGATTTTCACCTCAAACAACCAGGAATGATTTTTATTTAATTCAATTCACTGTTAGTCAATCGATTGTAAGCCAGGAATTCCTAAATTATTCTAAAGCCTTTCCCAAGGTCGATAGAAAATACTAAGAGTTATTAGCTCGATATATCCCTATTCGAATTAGATAATTAATATCTAAAACAGTTCATGAATTTCCACAATAAACAGGCTTCACAATTCCGATGAGTATATCCCTATCTCACGACAATCATGATTTTTCTCACAAGAACTATGCCTAAATTTCATCTCCCGAATCCATAAAGACATTCAAATCAATTCAACCATTGGCCAGACAATTGAAAGCATTGAGAACAGTAAGAAGAATCCAATTCAATAGAATAACGAATGAACTGAAATAAAAATAAATAAATCAAACCGTCATGTAATCGGCTACAATCACAATCCTACTCTAATAGATCTAGAAAATAAGATGCGGAAAAATTATGAAAAACCGTAAGGGATCCGTGGTCTTGTCGTCGCCCACAAATCTCCTATTCTGGTGTTCTTCTCCCTCCTATGATGTCTCCGATCTATCGATGATGATCTTTTTCTGACCTCCAATCTTTATTTATATCTATCCTAAGCCTCCAAAATGCGTCCGGGAATTAGGTCGGGAACAGGCTCCAAAAACGGCCCAGATGCGTGGAAGACTCAGCAAAAACCGCCCTGTGGGCCGCGGCTCACTTAAGCTGTGCCGCGGCTCACTTTGTTCAGCGCCTATACCTGGGCGCTCGTTTTTCCTCCTGGGCCGCGGCTAAGCATCCTTGTGCCGCGGCTCACGGTACAGTGGGTTCGGCGCTTGCTGGTCACCTGCGTGTGCCGCGGCTCACTCTCCTTGTGCCGCGGCCCCTGGCCAAAAATTGCCGTTTTCACCCGTTTTTCGTCGTTCGAGCTTCCTGACTCCAATTTCCTGCAAAACATAAAAAGATAGTGCATTAAAAGCTCATTTATGCTGATTTAGGCTCAAGATGGATATAAAATAATGATAAATAAGCGCATAATAATACGCCTAACAAATACCCCCAAACATGAGCCTTTGCTTGTCCTCAAGCAAAATTCAATTTTCAAATAAAAAGTATAGTGAATGATCGTGCAAATCCATAGTGCTCAACTTAATCAATACTACCCTGAAAATCTCAAAGAATAATACTAGTATCGTAATAGTGAGTCACATCAAGGACACTGATTCCACAAAGTAACCATTTTTAGCTAATCGATCGTTCATGAGGAAAATCAAGCTCAAAGATTAACAAGCTTGAATTTAACCGACCGCTAATACGAAGGGTTAGAGTAAACAAGCCAACTCGCCCAGTCCCACAGTCTAGTGGCAAAATTTAAAAGTTTCATCATCAAAATTACTCATCGGACAGCATTCCCTTATGTATGATCATAACAAAGATTCGAGTTAACCACTAGGTTCGGATCTCGGGATGTTTCATCGGGATAATCCTAGGGTGGATTTCTATTCTCATGTATTGGGGAACCGTTTGACGTAAAACAAACTCATGGGGTATATGGATGCTTCTAGTTACTAAGTCCCCCTCTACAGCGGAGAGAAAACTCGAATAGCAAGTCCCGCATGTCAAGGTTGCCGTTTTACGCGAGAGTAAACTACGGATCACGTGAATACCCCCGGTTACTAGGCTTCCCATCATCGGTAATGCGATATTTCTAAATCATTAGTCTATTCAGGGTTGTCGTTTTATGCGAGAGTAAACAACGGGTCACGTGAATACCCCCGGTTACTAAACTTCCCATCATAGAACATGTATAAGTTCTTGACTGTTTGGGAAAAATTGTCCGACTCTAAACTCAATTTATGTACCCACAAGACTCATGTTACTGGACGACTAACTACGCGAAAAGTATAACCAAACGTATAGACAGCGATTTGAAAACACGTATGTCTCCTTTCTTATACGCTAAGATTTCTACAAAAACAAAAAAATTTCGGACCTAAATGAATACTCAACGGAAACAGATATCGCTGACTGCAACTCGACCAAAAGTCAACCGTTTCTTCAAAAAGAAATCAGTATCGTAACATCAGTTTTACACACGGAAGCACGAAAAATTCACGAAGAATGAAGCAATGATGAAATCGCAATTTATAACCAAGAAAATTAAGAAAATATCGCATGCTTCAATTTATTCCACTACACATAAAATCATCGACAATAAAACGCATGTGAAAATAAAAGAGATAAGGAAAAGTGAATCTTATTCCAAATGTCTTCTTGAACGCCAGCACATGTATGAGTGGAATCGTCTGTCAATCCACACTTCAAATAATGCTCAACATCACCAGGGACCCCCAAACTTAGTCTCTAGTCATGCAATAACTGTAGACATTAAGTCAAGAAAGACTAGAATATGAAGGATAATACTCATTGGGGTTATATATAAAAAAATATTAGAGAAATAAGGGCCAACAAGAATACACGAATCCAAACGAAAAAATAAAACAAAGGAAAAATTTATTAATGAAAAATCAAATAAAAACAACTAACTAGAAAGCAAGTAAAAATGATGGGTTGCCTCCCATCAAGCGCTCTATTTTACGTCTTGAGCATGACGTGGAAAATAAAAAATTAACGTGGCTTCTTTCTAGGGAGATTGCCAAATACCCCCTTCTTGCAATCTATAAGCCTATTATTCCACAAGAGAGGCTTTGGTTCATGTCTGGTTGCCAAAAATAATGAGTAAGAATAATTATCCGGACAACCAAAAAATAATGGAAGAATATAATAATTATAAGGTATGAAAAAATAAGCAGAGTTCGAATGGGTAGATAATAAAGACATATCATGAACAACCTCATTAGAACTCAAAGAATCAGCCTCAACAAAATCAAAAGTAATGGGGTCAATCTCTCCCATTATGGATTTAGGAAAAATTATGCGCGGCACAGTTAATAAAATTTTAGGCACAAAAGTGTTCACCTTTTTATTCGAAGTTTGATGAACAATTAATGAAATTTATTTGGAAACATCATCAATGGTAACTTCTTCTGCAAGCTCATCACACTTTAGGTAATTATCAGGTGCTGGGGGATCGACCCTAAAACTCAGCATGTGTTTCTTCTCAACCTCCCCCTCTTCACTACTAAATCGATGAGCTGGAAAATAACCATAGTGAATCTCAAGACCACGACTTGCACATTCTCGCTCAAGAGGGGTACTATCAGGATTTTTGAGAGCGTCTAAACATTGTTCAAGCATGGTCTTTTGTTTCGGGGGAGGGGGCTGACTGACCCTATTAGGCAAATTATTAAGATCATCGAAATTTATGAAATGCCAAGGGTCACGATAATCAAAGGAAAACATAATAAAAAAAATAAAAATAAAGAGGCTAAAGAAAATAAACTTCAAATTAAAATTAGAGTCGCTTGGTAATGATATTAGCGAAAAATCAGTCCTCGACAACGGCGCCAAAAACTTGTTGTGAGGAAATCCCTCACACTATGCCGCAAGTGCACGATGTCAACAAGTAATAAAGTGATAAGTAAGATATCGTTCCCTCGAGGACTGATTTCACTAAGTACCAAAATATTGTCAACTCATAATTTTATTTGAAGAACAATTATCTGGAATTTATTTCTAAACTAATTGCAGAAAAATAAATAGAAAATAATAATAGTAATAAAAATACTAATAATAAGGGCGTAGGATTATGATTTTCACCTCAAACAATCAGGAATGATTTTTATGTAATTCAATTCACTGTTATTCAATCGATTCTAAGCTAGGAATTCCTAAATTATTCTAAAGCCTTTCCCAAGGTCGATAGAAAATACTAAGAATTATTAACTCGATATATCCCTATTCGAATTAGATAATTAATAGCTAAAACAGTTCATGAATTCCCACAATAAATAGGCTTCACAATTCCGATGAGTATATCCCTATCTCACGACAATCATGATTTTTCTCACAAGAACTATGCCTAAATTTCATCTCCCGAATCCATAAAGACATTCAAATCAATTCAACCATTGGCCATACAATTGAAAGCATTGAGAACAGTAAGAAGAATCCAATTCAATAGAATAACGAATGAACTGAAATAAAAATAAATAAATCAAACTGTCATGTAATCGGATACAATCACAATCCTACTCGTATAGATCTATAAAATAAGATGCGGAAAAATTAAGAAAAACCCTAAGGGATCCGTGGTCTTGTCGTCGCCCACAAATCTCCTATTCTGGTGTTCTTCTCCCTCCTATGATGTCTCAGATCTATCGATGATGATCTTTTTCTGACCTCCAATCTTTATTTATAGCTATCCTAAGCCTCCAAAACACGTCCGGGAATTAGGTTGGGAACAGGCTCCAAAAACAGCCCAGACGCGCGGAAGACTCAGCAAAAACCGCCCCGTGGGCCGCGGCTCACTTAAGCTGTGCCGCAGCTCACGTTGTTCAGCGCCTATACCTGGGCGCTTGTTTTTCCTCCTGGGCCGCGGCTCAGCATCCTTGTGCCGCGGCTCACGGTACTGTGGGCTCGGCGCTTGCTGGTCATCTGCGTGTGCCGCGTCTCACTCTCCTTGTGCCGCGGCCCCTGGCCAAAAATTGCCGTTTTCGCCCGTTTTTCGTCGTTCGAGCTCCCGGACTCCAATTTCCTGCAAAATATCAAAAGCTAGTGCATTAAAAGCTCATTTATGCTAATTTAGGATCAAGATGGATATAAAATAATGATAAATAAGCGCATAAAAATACGCCTAACAATAAGGGAAAACCCTATACACAACTTAACCTAAGCCGCAAAACTCGATCCAAAACTCATTTTTTATCAATTTTGAGTGTTCTAAACATCAAGAGATACAATTTGTGAGGGATTTTCATCATTGGTAATGAGATTTTTTTAGTTTTTGAAGGAAAAACATCAAACCTTCCTCGGGAACTCGATCAAGGGATTGAAAGGGAAGGATTTCTACCATGTTTTGCTATATTATTGTTGTTATTATTCGTATTATCATGAGTAGCTAATCTTTTCGTATGGGTTTTTAGATTGAACCACACACATGTTCTTGGTTGTTAGTTTTGATTGATTTTCTGGGTATGAGTTTGGGATTGTTCCTCTTTCGTTGTTCTATCATTTTCCTTGGTGTTCTTGATGATATTGTGCACGAATATTGTTTAGACACTAGAGAACTTAGGATTTAGATCATCAAACCTTGATTCTAAGTTGCTAGTATTGAGATATACGAGGGATTTTATCGATCTTCGCCACCAAATGGTCCGGTAGAAGTAATTGTGAATGTTCTTGAGCCTTTTTCTATGATCTTTTAGCTATTTACCTCATCAAAAGTAGTCGGCTAATCGATTGTTAGTTAGCGATTCTTCCCCATCAAAGGAGTTTTTCTTATTACTGAATAGAGCAATCACGATTTTTAAGATTTTCCGCCATCAAACGGTTTTCTTTTAATTGCGAGCGATCGGTGATTTCCAACCATTAATTCTTTGAGTATCGAAACTCGTGTCTATCGGTGATTCTAAACTCCCATATCTTTCTCATAATTGTAATCTCTAGAAAATCCAACCTTAAATTCGGTGTTTTTAACGCTTAGCTATTAATTTAATTTTCCGCACTTTTTTTTATGATCTTACATCTCAATCGAATCATTCAAGGTATTTAAATTTACTTTATTATTGTTAATTCGACTATTTTGCCAAACATAATTGAACTTCAAAACCATTTCCAACTCCTTGTGAGATCGACCTCGGAGTTACTTTCCGCCTCCTACAAAAGTGATTCGTACACTTGCGAGTTTTTAATTTGTTCATCAAGTTTTTGATGCTGTTGCCGGTGTAACACCCTAAACTAGGCGACTATTACAGTGCCGTGGACCCCCCGACTGGGACCCACCAGGCGAATGAAGTTTAATGACATAAATAATATAATCGTAGTACCGAACCACATTATATCATCCATTACTCCGATGAGGAGTTTCATTACGATACACCCAAGATAATACAGAATACATGTATATTTTATATGGAGATAAAATATACAACACTGAATAAAAATGAGTATTCAAACGGAAGTCTGCAGCGGAAATAAAATGAAGAACACGAATGACTGAAAAGGACTGTGGCCCCCTACTAGTATCACTGGAACTCCTCGCCGTCAACGTTCTCTTCCCGTGCTTTTGCCTTGCCATGACCTGAAAACAATATCCCCCAACGGGGTCAGTTACACAGAACAACAATCCTCAAGGGTTGAATATACACAATCATGATATATCTTAATTATGAAATTAAGCTGAAGAGGGGCATCGTAGTACGCCCGTAATGGTATGTGCATGTGCACATGACGAGTGACCGGACACACCCGTCCTTGTACCTAATTAGTCTCATAGACGTACGTACCGTGTGCACAGTCCATTGTGTCAGTGAACCCGAACACATGACCATCATATGCCCGACTAAAAATCCCACACATCACCACCCGGCCACGCTGTAACACCCCCAGAATCTAACCAGGAATATTACATGCCGCAGACCCTCTCCGTGAGGATCCACCAGGCTAAACATCGAAACAACATAATACATTACATGCCGACATGGCATAATCACGAACCATTAGACCGATTTGGTCTTTTATTACTGACTTACAAGCCAAAAATACACATTTCCATGATGACTCATACCCATGCAAGGGTAAAATACACTCATAACAAAAAGTACGATAGCGGAAAAGATAATACAATGGACTCCGATGTAGCAGCCCGAAAACGGCGGCTATTACAGTGCCATGGACCCCTACCGGGACCCACCAGGCGATATCACGATATACACCTACAATCTGACAACGTGGCACCGTACCACAATATTTATCAAAACCCTGATGTGGAGTTTAAGTTATACATGTTTTTAATACGAGCAAACATATACATGATCTAAATTCGATACAGACCATATGACGATGGGCAATACCTAACAAATTATAGTACATTCATCCGACACCAAAATGAAAAATCACAATAAGACATAACCGAACATTAAAAGACTCAGGACCCCCCGAAATAGCATCCTTCAAAACCCTCCGTCACCATCGTGCTCTTCCTGTGCCTTGCCCTTTCCTCGCCCTGAAATACAAGTATTTCGCCCCAAACCACAGGGTCAGCTATACATGATAATAATTCTCATGACATTATACAATTCATATATATATATATGGATCTCAAAGAAAGCAATCGACTACTGAATATACCCCGCAGGCGTATAAATAGTCAGTCCCAACTGTCGAACATATCCAAATATATGAACGACCATATAATATGGCTCAAGACGGACGTCACAGTACGCCCGATCCGGAAATGTGTCTGTGCACATGTCCACCCCGTATACGGAATCCAGGATTTACGTGGGACGATGTACCTAATTAGCCTCACGAACTACGTCTCGTGTGCACGATCTAAATGCAGAAAACATCCACACATGATCATCAAGTGCCCGGCTAAAAATCCTACACATAACCAATCGGCACGCAGATATGACTCCAGAGATGTCACGATACAACATGACAACGAAACTCAATGAATTACACCTTTATCAAGGAATCGAACGACTCACCAAAGTGTCAACAAAGCTCAAAAGGACCAACGGTAACAAGAATGGTAAATTCGGGTATATCATCCCAACACAGTGATAATAACCATATCACGAATCATAGATTCTAAGAACATTTCATATACACGAAACACATAATAATCACAAGAATTCAACCATCATTATAACCAAGCAAGATAACTTGCCTCAATTCCGTAGATGAATAATCCTTCTTTGAATGATCAAACGAACGGTATCCCCGTCTAACAATACTCACGTGAACAAGCAACCTTGACTGAAATGTAATTCATTCAACAACACATTCGTACGATAACGGTATCATTACATAAAAACAATATTCGTAACTTTACTTGAATAAATCAATTATCCTATTGATCACTTAAATGTTCCAATTACAATTCATCATATGTTTATTATGTTCATTCACATATTCTAGCATTAATGTCAAATACTTGAAGTCCAGATTATTACCAATGTAACATTGTGAAAACATCTTTTCAAATCATCGGCACTTCCGATTATGATATAAGTTTGTGTTTAATTATGTTCTTCATTATTTTACCAACGATTACGTTAAAACCGATTCCTATGTGAAAGCATAAGTTTAAGTTTTTAGTGAACTAAGAACATCATCTTAATTTACGTCTCTTAACACACACGGATTAATGAAATGGAATTTGGTTACTCCCTCTACTTCACTTGAATCACCATACTCACTACAATCCTCCTAAGAACATTATCAACATATTAATGTAGTGATTAACACCTCCATAAGTTATCAACGAAATTGATTAACTTGAACATATGAAGATTACAACTGCCTTCTATCAAATCCATTATTTTACTTTTGAAGAAGTTAATAAAAACCTAGTTATATCATTGGATACTTGGAATTCTAAATATAACTTCACCGCATCTTGTGAAAAATCTCTTCAAAGGGTTAACATAATTCTTCCAACAATTTATCACGAAGGTATCGGTTTTAGAGGTCCAAAAATATGGTTCCATATTACCTTTCAAGAATCAATTGAATGTTTAGGACAATATTAGTATCTCCCACCTCTAATCATTAAGGATTTCATTCCTAACATATTCTTAGTGTTGAGACTCTAATCAACTTTCAATTATCATGTTACTAATCAGGTTTTATCTGTCATTATCAACACAACCATATTATGAAGTTATCATTCATCAAGAAGTAATACTAATACCCCTAATGTTGTTCTTCATTTAGTTTGAGCATGATTCAATTAATTTATCATGTTTATACTAGCTTAAACTAACATTATGTTAAGTGTTTATGTACTAACATCATCATAAGCATAGATTTAATATGAGTTAAAGAAAAACCAACCTCAAAATGAATAACAACACCAACACTTCAAAGGACACACTTCAATCTCCTAATCTCCAAGTCACAAACCAAGTACTGAGGCTCCAACACAAGATAGAAGGGCTAGAAATTGAGTTGGCAGGGAAGGGAATCGTTTTCTCAGTGGGAAGGTTGAATGGGTCGAGCAGGAAATGAAAGGCAAGTCATATTTTTATAACCTGAACTCAGCATTACGTACGTTACAGAGAGGGGGTTAACGTACGTTAAAGCCCTTACATACGTAATCTCATGAACATTACGTACGTAATCAATTTTATCAGATCTTACTGACTTGAAATACACAAATCGTTACGTACGTAAATATATAACTATTATGTACGTAATAGCCATTGACTTGGCTGTCGCGATCGACTCCCTACGACCTACCCACGTTTGGTCCCACCCGCCGAAAGGCGGGCTGCTGAAGGATACCCCGCATTACGTACGTTAACATATGAATGTTACGTACGTAAGGCTACGTACATAGCATACGTAACGAAGACAGGATAACGTACGTTAAGTTCTATAACAAGCAGAAATGAAATTATCTCAATATCACCCAACAATTAATATAGTATGAATGACCATGATTCTTAACATAGTTCGTCAATATGTTCGCTACAATAAATACAGATGTGGTGCGATAATACTCGATTTAAATCAGAAAATACAATAGTAAAGGCGAGGGTATTACATCCGACTCACTGAACCCAAAACTGGCCTTCATGTGATTAGTATCATTCGTCTTTCATCATCCCTCGTACCGATCCTGTGTCTTGCTCCCGAAAACTTGCATGTACCTGGACAGAGTACAGATATCCACCCCTCGATTACTCTGGGGTTAGCAAAACTCCACTGTTTCGCTAGTGCAAGTATAAAGTGCAAATACGAGCCATACACAACACATTCCCAGAATACAACGAAAGATTTCCCGAGATATGATATTTAGTTAAAATAGTTCAAGTCTTGAGACTAGAAACGAAACAAGTAAGCACTTTGAAAACACTTCCAAATCTCGGGAGTTTTGAAAACATTCGAAATTGAAAAGTTCCTAATTCCTCGAAAGCCACTTAGGGTCACAACCCCAAAGTTCATTTTCCAAAATACAAATCCGTTAACAAAACACGGGGTCCACGGCCCAACCATTTCGATCACAAAACACAGGGCCTACGACCCGATGGCCGTGCCCCTTAGCATCGACCCCCAGAGGTCCCGTCGAACCATCCCCAGGTGGGAAACCACTATCGCGGCCGTACCCCTTAGTATCGGCCCCCAGAGGCCCCGTCGGACCATCCCCGGGTGGAAGAACAACAACACACGCACCCAAGTCGACTTCCGTGGCCGTACCCCTTAGTATCGGCCCCCAGAGGCCACACATGCCATCCCGAGTGGAAGAACAACTCACAGATTACAAAACCACAACTCTCAAAGGTCAGACACACAAAATATATATAGTCGAGGTACCTTGCTAGAATGGCCATATTATCCAACACGTACTCATGACCCAGAACTATAACAATTCACAAGGAAGCACAAGATCTCAACAGCACCGAACGACACAACCAATATCATACAAACTCACATATTCATCCATAACCACGTGACTCCACGCACATAATGTGACAAAAGAATTACACTTTACATTTACCGATGACATAATCATACATAATGATATCACACGAAAGTAAGGTGATCCTGTACTCGACACTAGCACATATATTCAACTAAGTATATTGATTCCCGACACACGCGGGTCACCTTTACGAAAACCAAGATGGTAAATATACCGATTCTTTTGAAAAATGGTTATAAATATTTATTTAGCACAAATCGAGGATTAGCAACCATTATATCCACAAAACACGTAATGTATGGGCAAGATACTTGCCTCGAAATTAGGGCTGTAAACGAACCGAGCTGTTCACGAACAAAGCTCGGCTCGGCTCGTTAAGGGCTCGGTTCGGCTCGGTTCGTTAAGAACTCGAGCTCGAGCTCGAGCTCGAGCTCGAAAATCTGTGCGTTAAGAAAACGAGCTCGAGCCGAGCTTGGGCATGTGCGGCTCGAGCTCGGCTCGAGATCGACTCGAGCTCGGTTCAGCTCGGTTCGGCTCGTTAAGCTCGATTAATAAATATATTTTTAAATTATTTTTATAATATTTATATATTATATTATAGATTAATAATTTTTTAAATAATTTTGATATATTAAAATATTAATTTTTATATATATTTGAAAATATATAATTTTTAATGATTATTTTAAAATATTTATTTTAAATAATTCAAATATATTATTTAAATAATTTAAAAATATATAATTATTCGCGAACAGCTCGAGCTCGGCTCGAGCTCGACTCGGCTCGAGTTGTTCGCGAACAGCTGTTGTGCGGCTCGATTTATTAACGAGCTCGAGCTCGAACACGATTTTTGTTCGGTAAGAAAGCTCGGCTCGGCTCGGCTCGTCAGAAAAAAATTTAAAACTCGGCTCGGTTCGATCAAAGCTCGGCTCGGCTCGGTTCATTTGCAGCCCTACTCAAAATTAATTTGTGAATACTCCGACGAAAGCGGCTCGGATGAAACAGCCCCAAACAGTCCAGCGGCCCGGAAACGGCCCCAAAGCAGTCCAAACATTTCGGCGAAAGCGACCCCAAAAGCAGCCCAAAACAGCCCCAAAAACCGACCACCTTCGCGAGAAATCAATAACAACACAATCACCACGAGAATAACACCGCTACGAATCAACAACACTAAACGAAATCTCAATCGACACAAGAAACTACAAGGGTTCAAGGGTTCGTTCCAAGAAAGCCAAAATCATGTTCCGGGTGAAACGAAATCGATAAACGTGTTACTAATCCATAGATTACAACCAATACAACAAGAACTACATGACCAATTCATCATAATCGGCCCAGAATTGAAATCAAAAGGGAAACCCCAAAATAGTTGAAAAAGGATTTTTTTGAAGAATTACCTCAATCCGACGAAGAACAATGGATTAGATGTTGTTAAACATGGTCAAGACTTCAAGAATATGATGATAATCTACTTAGGGATTGAAATCCCCATCGAATCGCCCAAAAACCGAGAGAGAGAAGTGAAAATGGGCTGAAAAACGCGACTGTCCTATTTATACAACTGGACAAAACGGCTCAGAACACGGCCCAAATTAGAGCCATATTCCAGCGCCGTGTTCAGCAAAAACGGTGCAAACAACGCCGTATTCCAGGGCCGTATTCTGACAGTGTAGACTTTGTCATTATGACTATAACTTCTCCGTCCGGACTCCGATTGACTCGCCGTTTGAACCATTGGAAAGCTAATTTGATGCTCTATCACATTGTAAAGTTTCAGAATTTTTAGACGTTATAAGCGCCGGTGGTGATCTTTCAAAGTCGACCAAATGCACAAAAACGATACTCCTCGACAAAACAATAATTATTCAACATGCAACGAAACATTAACGGACAACACCAATGATCCAAATCGAAAAAGAACACATAACAAAGCAAGACATACTATTAGCTCGACTTACGCAACGATAAGTCGTACCCGACGAACACCACAACACGGTACATCATGTCGTACCCAACATAGGGGAAAATCTCATGAAATCGCCAACAAAACAAAATGAACGGCGCAATCGACAAAAATTAAAAAATAACCGGAACCGAGAATCTCGAGTATTACATTCTACCCTCCTTAAAAGAAGTTTCATCCCGAAACTTAAAACATGATACAATCCAGGCAGAGCAACTCTAGATGACACATGATTCCGATAACTTGAAGATCGGGAAAGACGATACGAAGGCAACCACCCCAAAACTTTGGGAAATTACAAAATGGCCCAAACGCCTGAAACATCATGCTAAGACAACGTATAACCAAACCGAACTTCACAAAATGTCTAACAAGTTTAAACGGACTTACGGGGAAATACGAACAACAATTTCGAACAAGATTCGCAAGAATCGATCTCAAATGCGAAAAAGTCGCCAAAAAGCACGGAACTCAGCAAAACGAAACCGAAACGAACTCGGATGTTAACAAGTGTAGAATGAAACATTCACAGAAGGACGAAACGGTCACAGGCGATCCGTTAAAACGGACTCCTGCCAAAAAAGAAATTTACCGAAAATCAAAAATTGCGGATATTACATCATATCACCTTTAAAAGAGGTTTCGTCCCCGAAACCTAAACAACGGGAACGAAATGTTGGAATAGCGACCTTCTCGGCCATATCTTCTTGGTCCTGCATCTGATATCCATGACCAATTGTACCGCGGTCACGACCGCATCCTCTGTCCCTCGGCATACTAAGCGGCTTCTCACTCGATACGATGCCACAACTTCGCAAAAATAACATGCTAAAGTATCAACTCAGCACGACAATATCACATAAGGTAACTACTAACAACTCAATAAGAAAATCTACGAGGTATTCTTTTAAATGATATCATTTGAAAATCCTTGGATTTGTGTGCTCTTCAAAGTAAAACTTTAAAAGTATTTTTGGTACCTCGGGTTGCTTCATCAAAACTTTTAAACAACATACTATAACCGTCTCATTTTGAAATCATTGGCTAAATAATATTTTCTGTGCAACCGGCATTGCCAAAATCACCACGCCACTACACACCAGCATTACGTTAATAACAACAAGGTAGCCACGCAAGGTCATCAAACCATTCATACATACTTTAATCAATACAGGAAACTTTCTCAAATCCGAGTTTGAAGTTTACATCGAGTGAGATTTTTCATCTTTCAATATATATTTTTGAATATAAAAATCGTATTGGTTTTTGAAATAAAATATCTTTATGATCTGAAAGATTTTTGAAAATCATGTACTCGAATTATCTGAAAATACAACAGTACGTTAAAAATCATTTTGGAAAATTTCCCCAACACTACATGAAAATCAACGATGGTAACATTTTAGAAAATGTCTACATGTACTTTAAAACAACTCTTCCAAATACCATCGAGGTTTTATTTGAGAATCCAAGGCCGGCTCGCCAATTCCAAATAATTTTCAAAGTATACATCGAGCCGTCGATTAATCGAACCGTCAAAACTTTGTGAAGTTTCCAGGAAAGTGTTTTTGAACACACACACAACAGACATAATTTATCAATTCATAAAACACAATCAAATATCACCTAGAAATACGAAAATTCTTAACACACATTCACGCACAACAGTTGTTATCACTAGACACCACGTAGAGAATACAACTACAGGTGATTGGCCGCAAAAGTTATACCAAACGGCTAAAATGCGATTCCATAGCCTCTGCCCAGGTTGATTAGCGCGCATTACAACAAAGATTAATGTGCGCTAAACACGCCACGTTAGCGCGCGTTAGGCTCGTACTAAGCCTGTGCTAACTACTCTAATCACCAACACGATTGCAAACATATATGAGGTAATACTAGACTCGAAGGTTACAAGTAAGCAACAACATACGAGTCTAGATGTCATCGACTCACATAATTATAACATCTCACAAGCAACCATCAAAAGAAAATCATCCTACAAAAACGAAAATTTTACTTCTCAATGAAGAGGACTATCTCAACACATACATACCGATGGACTGAACATTCACGTTATTATTTTAATCATAAAACTGGCACCACTGCTCAACAACGAGAGCATCATCAATACACATCTTCTGACTAACATTCATGAAACCAAAAAGTTACAAACGAGAGTCTCGTCTTGAGTATATTTTGTAGATCTTATTTGAGTTAAAAACTCATGTTTTGAAAACTTATAGTATGAGATGAAAATGAAATATCGATAGTTGAAGCCTGAAAATTTTTGACCTTGAGGTCATCATACAAAAATCAAAATTTTTCCTCCCTTGGAGAACATTTTAAAGCTTTACGTGGCTCCCCGGAAGCCTTCGAAACTAAAAATTCCAAGGTTGTTACTCTTGCAAGAAAAACAGTTCATACAAGGGTACATTTAGCAATATCATTCTTCATTCTAGCACAAAACGGGAATTAACAAATATATGTCATTTACTCACGATGCACCTTCAAATACTACTACATAACGCAGAATCACACAGGCTCGTATAGCTCGTGGTACAACCTGTAGTAGGGAGACTTACATCCACAGATCACACGAAGATGATGGTTGCACCCTGATACTAATCACGACCGACATTCCAAACGATGCGTCGCGACACGACATCAGTCAGACTCAATCTGACAAGACAAGACCCAACAATACACGACTGGACCCGACAGCCTAGGTTTCTGCAACCTAAGCTCCGATACCATAAATGTAAAACCCCCAGAATCTAACCGGGAATATTACAGGCCACAGACCCTCTCCATGAGGATCCACCAGGCTAAACATCGAAACAACATAATACATTACATGCCGACATGGCATAATCACGAACCATTAGACCGATTTGGTCTTTTATCACTGACTTACAAGCCAAAAATACACATTTCCATTACGACTCATACCCATGCAAGGGTAAAATACACTTATAACAAAAAAATACACCAGCATTACGTTAATAACAACAAGGTAGCCACGCAAGGTCATCAAACCATTCATACATACTTAATCAATACAGGAAACTTTCTCAAATCCGAGTTTGAAGTTTACATCGAGTGAGATTTTTCATCTTTCAATATATATTTTTGAATATAAAAATCGTATTGGTTTTTGAAATAAAATATCTTTATGATGTGAAAGATTTTTGAAAATCATGTACTCGAATTATCTGAAAATACAACAATACGTTAAAAATCATTTTGGAAAATTTCCCCAACACTACATGAAAATCAACGATGGTAACATTTTAAAAAATGTCTACATGTACTTTAAAACAACTCTTCCAAATACCATCGAGGTTTTATTTGAGAATCCAAGGCCGGCTCGCCAATTCCAAATAATTTTCAAAGTATACATTGAGCCGTCGATTAATCGAACCGTCAAAACTTTGTGAAGTTTCCAGGAAAGTGTTTTTGAACACACACACACAGCAGACGTAATTTATATATTCATCAAACACAATCAAATATCACCTAGCAATACGAAAAGTCTTAACACACATTCACGCACAACAGTTGTTATCACTAGACACCACGTAGAGAATACAACTACAGGTGATTGGCCGCAAAAGTTATACCTAACGGCTAAAATGCGATTCCATAGCCTCTGTCCAGTTTGATTAGCGTGCGTTACAACAAAGATTAATGTGCGCTAAACACGCCACGTTAGCGCGCGTTAGGCTCGTACTAAGCCTGTGCTAACTACTCTAATCACCAACACGATTGCAGACATATATGAGGTAATACTAGACTCGAAGGTTACAAGTAAGCAACAACATACGAGTCTAGATGTCATCGACTAACATAATTATAACATCTCACAAGCAACCATCAAAAGAAAATCATCCTACAAAAACGAAGATGTTACTTCTCAATAAAGAGGACTATCTCAACACATACATACCGATGGACTCAACATTCACGTTACTATTTTAATCATAAAACTAGCACCACTGCTCAACAACGAGAGCATCATCAATACACATCTTCTGACTAACATTCATGAAACCGAAAAGTTACAAACGAGAGTCACGTCTTGAGTATATTTTGTAGATCTTATTTGAGTTAAAAACTCGTGTTTTGAAAACTTATAGTATGTTGGCCACTAAGTATACTGGATACAGTTTGGGAAATAGTTTAAACAACAAACTGTATAGATTTTAAATCTGAGTGCGTAGCGGAAGTCTTGGATACAGTAGGTTGCTGTGGATACAGCAACTAAATGTATAGAGCATACTTAATTAATCACAGTAATTAAAACAGTAAAAGCTGAATGTAAATAACACAGTAATTAAGTGGTTCGAGGTAAACCCCTCTACGTCCACTGGTCCTCCACACAGGAGTAAAAAGTTTATTATAATTACTACGTACACAACTACGTAATTATAACAACACACAATCAATATATCGTTCACACAGATTGATATAAAGATCTTAGCTTCAACCGTTCACACATATTGGTTTTGAGCTAATGCTTTGACTTGCTTCTTCACACACAGTTCTGAAGCTTCGTCTTTTTCAATGCAAATCTTTCACACACAGTTCCGGAGAAGCACAGATTGTTCAGTCCACATAGGGCTGTTTGTTCAAAGTATAGAACAGATGGTGAACAACAACTTTGACTTTAAGAGCTTTCAGCTGATGAAGTGTTGTTCAGAATGATGAGCACTGTATATCTCTTTTGATCTGAGTTGCAGTAAGCTTTGGAGATATGTTTTGCTCTGATAATAATTTCGATAGCTTGGGTAACTGATCTTCAGCATCTTGATGTGATATATATAGTCTTTGAAATATATATCCGTTGAGATGTATCCGTTTGAGTGAGATTTCGTTCCAACGGGATTATAACACGATCCGGATTTAGCGGGATTTGAAGATCTGTTGACTGACAGTATTTAAATACTTTATCCTTGAGTATTTAAATGCTTCTTTATTCAACGGGACTTGACTTCTGGAGATTCCTTCTTTGTCCTGTTGTGAGCTGTATGGAAGATAACTGTTTTTGAGTTTCGAGACAGTTTCCATACTTGGTCTTTTATAAGACTTCTTTCTGTACTGAAGGGCTTCACGATATGCTGATTCGAGGCAGGTCTTCGATACAGGATAATGCCTCAATGCTTCGATGCAGTTTCCTTTACTGTATGCGGATTGGCATATATGTCAAAACCTCTTTCTCAAATACCATTCGATAAAGGGATTGGATATCCCGGCTGTTTCGATACAGGGTTCTTGTTTTCCCAACAATTTCCCCCTTTTTGACAATTTGCAAAGACTTACTTTCTTAACTTTTCAAGTCTTCTTGATGATGCCAAAACCTTCTTCATGAAGCGATCTTCTTTTGATGTCTTCTGGCAGATTTCTTGGTCTTTTGTCAAAAGGTCTGTCTTAGTCTAAATGATGAACTTCTCGCAGGCAAGTTCGATACAATTTAAGGATTTTTACAACTTAAGCTTATGATTGGCGCGCAGGCACAATCTTACAATGTATTATAAGCTTACAACTGAAATCGTGAACTGTTCGTAGACTAGTTCGTACAGCTTTGTTTTCAATCAAGTTACCTAACTTGAGTTTGTTTATCAAACAATTTAAGTAATCATACATCAACACAGTAGATTACGAGTTGTAATCTTTCAAGACAAACAAACACTTTTATTGATATTCAAAATAAATTGAGTACATGGTTTGCTGTTTCGAAGGAAAAATTACAAAGACAAAAATAATATACAAGGATTTGAGCTCCTATAGTGATCTGCATGTCTCCACGGCTTTCTCCCTAGATCATTCTCGGTACCACGCCACCAGTTCTGTAGGGAATCGTTGCCTCGATCCTGGTATATAGCTCTTCCTTCATAGGATCGATCAAAGGCAAGAATCCAGTCTTCTGGATGGGTGATCCGATCTCCTCTTTTGTGTTTGCTCTTCATATCAAGCTGGAGAGGGAGTTTTCCATCTTCTAGCATCTTCGTGAATTTCTCTGCGGCCTCCGCTAAAGTCTTATAGCTCTTGAAGATGGCGGATTCCCTGACGAGTTTTGCAAAGTATCTCATCAGTTCGTTTTTCCTCCATTGCTTCACTTCATCGGCAGTAGGGTTGCGGTTGGTCGGCATACGAATTTCAGAAGGTCTCTGGATAAGAGTTTGCCACGGGACATTTGGATCATGAAATTCAGGTCGGGAGCCTAAAATCCTAAAACTTTAGGATGAAGGGGCTAGCCTGTTTAACTCGGAAGTGATGCTGTCTTGAGCGGCCTCGAATTCCCTTTCTTGCTGTAGCCTGATTCTCCTAGCAGCTTCTCTTGCCTCTTCCCCCTTTTTGGCTTCATCAAGACGTTCTAGGATTTCTAGTGCAGCATCCTGTTTCGTCTCGATGTTAGACATTCTTTCCACAAGGGAGGAAAGCGTTTGCGACATATCCTTGATGCATTTGTCGTGGGCGCGCAATTGAGAGCTGTTTTCAATCATGGCACATGCGGTCTTGGCTTCAGCTATTCGTGTTTTTGTTGCTTCTTCCTTCAGGAGTTGCTCCTGCTTGTCTTCCATGATTTTCAAAGCTTTCTTGAAAACTTCTGGTAGAAGAATGAATGCCTCGACAACACGAGATACTTCATGTTGTATAGTGGTCATTTCCTCCACAGCAGAAGTATGCATCCAATTTAATGCTTTCTCAACGGAAGACAGAGCATTCACTGCATCCTGGATGAATACAGTTTGAAGACCAAGTGCACGCAGGCGCTCTTTCCTAGCGGCAGAAATTTGAGAATCTGGTTGAGCAAAGTCTTCAGAGCTGTTCAACCTCCTTACGTTCATGGTTGGGCGTGAAGTAAGTTGGACATCCTCAGGTTCGATACCGTCCTCGGATTCCATGGTTGAAGGGGTGGGAGCAGCTGGTTCTGGTTCGGCGACAGGGGGTTGAGTGGCTTCCTGTTGCGAATTTTCTTCAGTAGACATGGATACAGGAGGGACTGAATCCTCCTATTGTCTTTCAGGTACAACTTCTTCGGTGGCAGCAGGCTCAGGTGCCTGTTCCAAAATTGCTTCAACTTCCTCGACTGGAGGGACTGATTCCTCTTCGTCGGGAATGTTCTCATGCTGTGGCGAAGGGGGATTGTTCTGGGTTGATGGACCTTCATCGCCTTTGGGTGGAGAGGCGTCTCTAGCTTCAGCCTCTTCACGACTCATCCTCAGGCTAGCTTGAAAAGCATCGTCGTCATCGTCTGAGTCATGGTCATCGTCTTTTGGTTTTGCGGGAGAGTCCTCTGACTTGTCCTTTCCTTTCCTTCTAGCATCAGATTTCTGCAACAGATGGCTTTCAATCAGCTCCTTGCAGAAGGCATTTTCCCATCGGATCAGGGCTTCAATCTCCATTGAGTCCGTCACTTCTGAGACGAATCTTTCTTCTTGGCTCCAATCGCTCCAGTTGTACAATGTTTCGTACGGAGCTAGCCTGTAGCCTTTCCATGTGAGAAATCTTTCGTAAGCATGTTTACTTTGAACAGAAAGAAGGGTCTTATGAATGATGGAGGCGGGGGAGGGACTACGTACAACGTCTGGAGACGCTGTCGCGAGGGATTCCTGTACAGGTATGGGATCCTGTATGGAAGTGGGACTCCTTACAGGGGATGGTGCCCTGAAGGAAGATGGATCATGTACGGGTGTGGGATCCCGCAGAGGAGTAGTAGCTGTTGGCTCCAAATGGGCAACCGACTCGCTAAAGTCTTGTTCGTTGGCAAATGTCTCATTATCCGTCCTAGCCGCCAAAGGCTCAGGATCTACAGTCGATACAGTAGGGGACACCTCTTCCACAGGGGTTGGGCCCTGGGGTTGTTCGTCAGTGGGTTGAGCCACGGGGGAGACTTCTTCGGAGGGCTTGGCAGTTTTGACTTTCGAAAGCCTCCTAAGTCTCTTCTTGGGCTTCTCACCAGCAGTGAGTTTCTTGCTGTGAGATCTCTTTCTCTTCTTTGAAGATTCCACTTCCTGGAATTTCAAGGATTCATCTCGTGGATCTGCGGAAATTGGCATACTTCCAGTTTTTGGATGGTTGCAGACCATCGTGGTTTGATTATACGCAGTAGGCTTGACGCCTCCTAGGTATATCCTAAGGTTATTCTTCTTAGCATCGGTGGATTGCGACAGTCCGCATTTCGTCAGGATATGGTTTAACATCAAACCAAAAGATCTCTTCTGGGTGGCCGGTTTGCACACCTCCTCTTGCAGGCGTTTCAGGATTATTTGGCACCAATTGACCTTTTCACAGGTCAGAATAGCCACCATCATCCTGAACCTCAGGTTGGTACACATTTCGAATGCACCGGTTCGATTCTCAATTATCCTGTAGCAAAAATCATGAAGATATACATATGGGAGACAAAAAATTTTCTTGTGACATCTAGTCTGAACCATGTCAACAACTTTGGAGCCTGTGAACAGTCCATAAAATTTAGTGATCAGCTCTTGAGACCCGAATGTCTCAAGTTGATCCATAGTCAGGCCATCAGCGGGTAGCCTATAGATGTTCTGGAGCAGATCGTTATCAATACAGATCTCAACTCCCTGGATTGTAGCGGTGATGTCCGCAACATGACCTCCTTGGGCCAATGACAGAAAGCGGCGGCGTTGAGGTAAAATTCCTCAACCAGATGTGCATCGTACTTATCAGCAGTCTGACTTCCAAAGCGATAAAGGCCTTGTTGACGAAGTCGAGTTATGATGTACTCCATGGGTTCTACGTCGTTGGTTTCAGATAGAATGCGCTCAATGATAACAGATCTTGAAAAGATCCGGCCATCAATGATGTTAGCAGTCTTCTTCAGAGCAGGAGAAGAGGTTTGTCCAGCCATTTGATGATTACTTAAGAAAAAGTGCAAGAAAATAATCGAAATATGCAGTAAAATGCAGAAAAGTATGTAGGCTGTTTTTGCTTGAGAACTCTTGAATTTGCACAAAGCGTAAAGAGTCTCTAATGGCAGATTCAGTCCTTTTATAGTTGGGCGGTGAAATAGGGTTTTGCATAGTACGAATGGTCAGATTTTAAGGGATGTGAACCGGTTTTTGAAATCAACGGTTAAGATGGACTAAGTGTAACTGGTACGCTAATCCATTAAAATGTTTAAAGAATGAGCGGGTCCCATTTATGACATTTGTGTCACCCTAAATGCCTAAAACGGCGGTTTTAAAACAATAAACAATTTAAAACATCGCAGCTTTTGAGATTCAGTTGTCCAGATGTCGTGTAAGGCATTTAATGTACATGACGTTTGACATAAGAACAGGGCACGTGGACAAAAATCATTTTAAAAAGAAATAATATGATATTATATATATACTGAATCGAAATCCTATAGTATGTGCTGTTTCCGCATCGATACAGCGTTCCCCCTTAAAAAGGTACATATAGGTTTTAAATTCCATACAGCAGCTTAAGGATTAATGCTGTATTCGTGGGTCCTACAGTATTCCCCCTTAATTATTTCACACGTCAGCTGTAGGATTCATATGTCTTCGCTCGCTACAGTGCTATTTTGACGATTCTGAGTGTACAAATAATTAATGTTGGGTACTGTATTCTTGGGTCTTACAGCGTTCCCCCTCAATTTGTTGAGTAAAAATAGTAATTTACTTACAGGGAGTCTGGCTGTAGCATTCCCAATTCTTGTCTGAGCATGTTGAATCTTGCTATGTCGAGCGGCTTGGTGAAGATGTCGGCCAGGTGAACGTCTGTATGAACTTTTTCAAGGCGAACATCCTTGTTCTCGACGTGATTCCTTATGAAGTGATGCTTCATGTTGATATGCTTAGTGCGCGAGTGCAGGACAGGATTGTGCGTGATTGCAATTGCACTCGTGCTATCACACATGATTGGAGTCTCTCTGGCATCGATTCCATAGTCTGACAACTGTTCCGCATCAAAGGATCTCGCATACAAGAACTACCCGGCTGACATAGTACTCTGATTCAGCCGTGGAAAGAGAATTAGCCAATTTCTTCTTACTGAACCAAGAAACGAGTCTAGGTCCAAGAAAGTGACAAGTTCCACTTGTACTCTTCCTATCTAGCTTGCAGCCTCCGAGATCCGAGTCGCTGTATCCAACTAAATCGAATCCGCCTTCCTTAGGATACCAAAGTCCTGCATCGACTGTTCCTTTAATGTACTTCAGGATTCGTTTAGCTGTATTGAAGTGTGATTCCTTAAGTGTAACTTGATATCTTGCACACACTCCAACAGCAAACTGGATATCGGGCCTGCTAGCCGTTAGGTACAGGAGCGAACCAATGAGCTTCCTGTAGAGTGATTGGTCAAACGGCTTTCCGGCTTCATCAGCACTAATTTGCACGGAAGTGCTCATGGGGGTTGGCGAGGATTTGGAAGTGTTCATTCCAAATTTGTTGAGAAGCTCCTTGCTGTATTTTTCTTGGTTGATAAAAATACCTGTAGGCATCTTCTTTACCTGCAAACCTAGAAAATAACTAAGTTCCCCCATCATACTCATTTCAAATTTACTTTGCATGAGATGAGAGAACCTTTGACATAGAGCAAGGTTAGTTGAACCAAAAATAATATCATCCACATAGATTTGCACCATAAGAAGGTCATCACCTTCTGTATCTTGAAACAGGTCTTGTCCATGACACCTTTCTCAAATCCGTTGTTGGTTAGAATCTTTGGGACGGGGTTTCGTACTGTGCTCTAGGGGCTTGTTTAAGTCCATACGGCGCTTTCCTTAGCACAGTAAACTAGATCGATACCGTCTGTGTTGGCAAACCACGGTGGTTGTTCAACATAAACTTCTTATGCAAGATCTCCATTCAGAAAGCACTTTTGACGTCCATTTGGTATACAATAAAACTCTTATGGGCGGCAAAGGCAAGAAATATCTGATGGATTCTAGTCTCGCTACAGGCGAAGGTTTCATCATAGTCTATGCCTTCTTCCGACTATAGCCTTGTGCGACTAGTCCGGATTTGTTCCATATGATAAGTCCATTTCGATCCTTTTTGTTTGAAATACCCATTTGGTTCCTATAACCGATTGATGTGTTGGTGCAGGTACAAGATACCATACATTGTTTCTTTCGAAACCGTTAAGCTCTTCTTCCATAGATGTTATCCAATGAGAATTATTAAGAGCGTCTATGGTCGGAACAGTTCGGACTGGGCTAAGAAAACAGCAATAGTGCACATATTGAGTCTTCTAAGCTCGGATTGAGAGTTCCATTCAGGAAACTGTGATATCTCAGCATCAGATTCTTCTTGTGCACAAAGTACATTTCCTTGTGTACTCTGTATTCTCCTACGAGTAGAAACACCAGCATTTATGTTTCCAATGATCAGCTCTTGCGGGTGATCTCTCAACCATCTTTGGTCAGGTTCTAATTCAGGATCCGTCTTGTATCGAAAGATTCTGTCGATACAGCTTCAGCTTGTACAGCGTCGGCTTCATCCACATCGATTCTTACAGCTGCGGGGTTGATTTCTAAATCAACTACAGGTTCTATGGGAGTTGGAGGATCCAAGATAGATAGATGGTGAATGTTCTGAGTGATATCATCTACTCCTGTAGGGTCAAGGTGTGGTTCGTCAAACACTACATGAACTGATTCCTCGATCGTCAGCTTCCTTTTATTAAAGATTCTGAAAGCTTTGCTGACGGAGGAGTATCCTACGAATATTCCTTCATCTGATTTCTCATCAAAGGTTCTAAGTTGGTCTTTCCCATTATTCAATACATAACACCTGCATCCAAAAATGTGGAAATACGAAACTAACGGAGTTTTGTTGTTCCATACCTCATATGCTGTTTTGTTGTGGTGCTTGTTGACGATACAGCGGTTTTGAGTGTAGCATGCTGTATTGGTTGCTTCACCCCAGAAACGCTGTGGCAATTTGCTTGCGGTAATCATTGTCCTTGTTGCTTCTTTCAACGTCCTATTCTTTCGCTCGGCAACACCATTTTGTTGAGGTGTACGGGCAGCTGAGTATTCATGCTGTATTCCATTATCCGAACAGTATTGCTCTATAAAGCGGTTAGTAAATTCTGTACCTCTGTCGGAACGAATGCACACGATACTCGATGCCTTTTCATTTTGCAACTTTCTCAGGAGCTCGGGCAGCTTTGATGTTGTTTCCTTCTTCTTGCTAAGAAAGATCGTCCAAGCATACCTGGAATAATCATCAACAACAACCATGCAGTATTTCTTACCTCCCAAACTTACTGGGTCTACAGGACCGTAGAGATCCATGTGTAGCATTTCCAACACTCTTTGGGTTGAAAGGTAGGATTTGCTCTTCAGGGTTGACTTGATTTGTTTGCCTTTCGACATGGTCCGCATGACGCTGTCCTTCTTGAATGACACATTTGGCAAACCTCTAACCATTCCCTGTCTTGAGAGCTTGTTGATTGTCTTGAAGTTGACGTGAGACATCCTCTTGTGCCATAACCAGCTAAGATCTGCAGTGCCTTTGGCAACAAAGCATGGAATTGAGGAGCTCATAGGCTTCGATCGGCCAATATACATATTACCTGATCTGCTTCCTGTAAGCACAACTTCCTTGGTTTGGATGTTCTTGACTCTACAGCGATCTATATAGAACCTCACGGAGAACTGTTTATCACAGAACTGGCTAATACTAAGTAGATTATACTGTAAGCCTTCAACATATGCAACATCGGTGACTTTGAATTTCCCGACAAGTAGGTTTCCTTTCCCTCTTGTTCTTCCTTTAGATTTATCACCGAAATGAACTTTTGGACCGTGACCTTCTACAAAATCTGATAGCTTGCTCCTATCTCCGGTCATGTGTCGAGAGCATCCACTATCAAAGTACCAGGTATCCTCCTCTAGAATATCCTGTAACAAAAAGATAAAGTAGATTTAGGTCCCCTTTGATTTTTGGGTCCATGATTGTTAGTTCCTCTTGGTACCCAAGTTTTCCTGGCAGCAATTGGTTTACTGTAGGACATACTCGGTACAGTGTTGTGATATCTACGGGGGTCATATCCGTAGTTGTTATAACCATGATAATTATTATGCATGAAAAATTCAGGGTTATTATTATTAATCCAGTACGAGTGCCGTCTTGGAGGTGGAGCCATTTTCTTAGGCCTAACAGCTTGCCTTCTGGGTCTCCAGTTGGATTCCCAATGCTGTTGTTGATACTGAACCGGCATCTGCTGTCTCGAGGGATAACGGGGCTCCTGTATCCAATACCTCGGCGTCTTTGTCTTGATAATCTTGCAATGCGGGCCTTTGGTGGTTGGATCTGACCTTCCTTCTGAGCAGTGTTGGCGTTGATATGCTCTGGGAGCATGCTATTGAGTGCGCCTCACAGGTTGAAACGGCTTATGATTCCGCTGTCTGGAATAGGATTGCGGGGGCGGAATAGCAGCCTTCGGTTTTCTCGGTACAGCAGGTTCCTTCTCGGGACTAGGGATTTCTTCCGATTCTGGAATGTGTTCCACACTCTTAACAAACACTGTACTAGTTTTCCCTTTGTTTGAACATAATCTGTATCCTAAGCCACTATTATCATGAGCATTTTGCCCAGTGCTCAGAATTTCTTCCATTCTTTTGGACGATTTTTCGAACGATTTTAGAGTGGTCTCAAGTTCAGTTTCTCGCTTTTCGAGAGTTGTGATTTTGGCTTGAAGTAGAACCAAATCATTTGTCTTGCTCTCGTTGTGAGTTTTAGCCTCACTTAGTTCATGAGCAAGTTGATGATTGCTCTCCATGAGTTTTTCAAAATCGACCTTGCTGGTTTCACAATCAAGAGACATATTTTCATAATTTATTTTCAGCAAGTCATTTTCATCTTTCAGCTCTAAATTAGTTAATTGAAGCTGTATATTCTCAGTTTTTAGAGTCTCATGGGTCTTTTGAATGTTTTTAAATTCATTCATCATGTTTTCAAAAGTATGAGATGCATTTGACGGAATAGCTGAGGTTGAACTTACCTCATCGTCGCTGTCTTCACCTTCTGGAATGTCTTTGGCCATAAAGCCCATATATGCTTTATCATCGAACTCATCGTTAGATGAATCACTTTCAGTGACCACCTGAAGACATTCTGCTGATTTGGATGGTGTGGCGGAGGCTTCTGATTCTCCAATCAGGGCCTTCAGCTTGTCTTTCCAAGCACGTCTTCTTTCATCTCTCTCTTGTTGCTCGGCCTCCGGCAATCTTTGTGCTTTGGGATGAGGACATTTATTTGCATAATGCCCTGGTTTCCTGCAATTATAGCACATGTTAGCATCACCAGATGATGTTTCGGTACTTACCTTGTGGACAGGTTTGGGCCTGTAGGGAGTCTTTCCAGACTGTTTGATGAACTTTTTGAATTTATGCATGAGAAGCGCCATTTCATCTTGAGACAGGATGTCGTCGTCACTGTCATCATTCTTATGACTAGGCTTCGACGAACTGGGCATGTTGTGTCGACGGTTCGATACAGCGGCTAGAGCTTTGAGGTCAGAGAGGAGATCAAAAGTAGATATTTCATTAAGATTACAAGATACGCGCATAGCTGTGGTCTTTATGTCCCATCGGGCAGGGAGAGATCTGAAAATTTTTAAGTTCTTCTCCTTTTGGGTATAAATTTTGCCCAACGCTTCAAGTTCACCAACAATACCAGTGAATCTGAGGTCAAGTTCCTCAAGTGTCTCAGTTGGTTTCATTTCGAAAGATTCAAATTGCTGAGTCAGTTTTGAAATCTTGTTTTCTTTTGAGAGCTCAGTTCCCTCACAAATCAACTTGAGTTTATCCCAGATTTCTTTGGCTGTTTTGCAGATCTTTACCTTCGAGAACGTGCCTTTGCCAAGAGTGACAAATAACGCGTTCTTAGCTACGTTGTTAAGGTTTGCTCGCTTTCTTTCATCTGTGGTCCATTGCTCGCGATCCTTCTCGAGCATCTCAGCATGGGCTTGGCCTTCAATCCTTGCGGCCGTGTTCACCTTCATGATCTTGATAGGACCATCCTGTATAACAAAAATCATCTCTTCGTGCATTGCTGCAAGATGAGCCTCCATTCTAATTCTCCAGTCGTCAAATTCGTTAATAGAGAACATAGAGACTTTGTTAATCATAGAAGTATCCATGTGATAATACAGGAATGAAAGAGACTGTTTTGAAAATAAGTGATTTTGGATCTGATTCGGTTAAAAATACGACTCATTCTTTTTAGAATCAACTGCTCCGATACCACTTGTTGGCCACTAAGTATACTGGATACAGTTTGGGAAATAGTTTAAACAACAAATTGTATGGATTTTAAATCTGAGTGCGTAGCGAAAGTCTTGGATATAGTAGGTTGTTGTGGATACAGCAACTAAATGTATAGAGTATACTTAATTAATCACAGTAATTAAAACAGTAAAAGCTGAATGTAAATAACACAGTAATTAAAGTGGTTCGAGGTAAACCCCTCTACGTCCACTGGTCCTCCACACAGGAGTAAAAAGTTTATTATAATTACTACGTACACAACTACGTAATTATAACAACACACACAATCAATATATCGTTCACACAGATTGATATAAAGATCTTAGCTTCAACCGTTCACACAGATTGGTTTTGAGCTAATGCTTTGACTTGCTTCTTCACACACAGTTCTGAAGCTCCGTCTTCTTCAATGCAAATCCTTCACACACAGTTCCGGAGAAGCACAGATTGTTCAGTCCACACAGGGCTGTTTGTTCAAAGTATAGAATAGATGGTGAACAACAACTTTGACTTTAAGAGCTTTCAGCTGATGAAGTGTTGTTCAGAATGATGAGCACTGTATATCTCTTTTGATCTGAGTTGCAGTAAGCTTTGGAGATATGTTTTGCTCTGATAATAATTTCGATAGCTTGGGTAATTGATCTTCAGCATCTTGATGTGATATATATAGTCTTTGAAATATATATCCGTTGAGATGTATCCGTTTGAGTGACATTTCGTTCCAACGGGATTATAACACGATCCGGATTTAGCGGGATTTGAAGATCTGTTGACTGACAGTATTTAAATACTTTATCCTTGAGTATTTAAATGCTTCTTTATTCAACGGGACTTGACTTCTGGAGATTCCTTCTTTGTCCTGTTGTGAGCTGTATGGAAGATAACTGTTTTTGAGTTTCGAGACAGTTTCCATACTTGGTCTTTTATAAGACTTCTTGCTGTACTGAAGGGCTTCACGATATGCTGATTCGAGGCAGGTCTTCGATACAGGATAATGCCTCAATGCTTCGATACAGTTTCCTTTACTGTATGCAGATTGGCATATATGTCAAAACCTCTTTATCAAATACCATTCGATACAGGGATTAGATATCCCGGCTGTTTCGATACAGGGTTCTTGTTTTCCCAACATAGTATGAGATGAAAATGAAATATCGGTAGTTGAAGTCTCAAAAATTTTGACCTTGAAGTCATCATACAAAAATCAAAAAATTTCCTCCCTTGGAGAACATTTTAAAACTTTACGTGGCTCCCCGGAAGCCTTCGAAACTAAAAATTCCAAGGTTGTTACTCTTGCAAGAAAAGCAGTTCATACAAGGGTACATTTAGCAATATCATTCTTCATTCTAGCACAAAACGGGAATTAACAAATATATGTCATTTACTCACGATGCACCTTCAAATACTACTACATAACGCAGAATCACACAGGCTCGTATAGCTCTTGGTACAACCTGTAGTAGGGAGACTTACATCCACATATCGCACGAAGATGATGGCTGCACCCTGATACTAATCACGACCGACATTCCAAACGATGCATCGTGACACGACATCAGTCAGACTCAATCTGACAAGACAAGACCCAACAATACACGAATGGACCCGACAGCCAAGGTTTCCGCAACCTAAGCTCCGATACCATAAATGTAAAACCCCCAGAATCTAACCGAGAATATTGTTAGGCGTATTTTTATACGCTTATTATCATTATTTTGTAGTATTTTGGAGAGTGAAATTGTCTAAATGAGCCTTTAATGCCTTAATTTTGTATGATTGACAGGAAATTGAAGTCCGAAAGCTAAAACGAGGCAAAATGGGCGAAAACGGCAAATCTGGACTCTGAGCCGCGGCTCAAGGAAGCAGCGCCGCGGCACAGGAAGACACCCACCAAGGCGAGTAATCAGCGTACGTGCGCGGCCACGATTCAGTGAGCCGCGGCACGAGAAGAAATTGAGGACGCCCGGGCATCCGGTGAAGGCTCTGTGCGCGGCACGAGTTTAGTGCTTGCAGCTTTACTTGGCGGTTTTTGGTTGTCCGCGCGAATTAGGGCCGTTTCGAAGCCAGTTTTCGACCTACGGATACGGACGCGATTTGGAGGATATGATGAGTTATAAATAGGGTTTAAGACCCTAATTAATTATTTTTGGATCTTGAATCTTTTGGAGCTTAAGCTTGGAGACAGCAGAAGAAGAGGGAAGCAGAAGACTTCAAAGGCGGAGGCGGAAGGCGAAGACGGAGGAATCCGAGCTTCATCTGCATTTGAATTTTATGCTTTCATTTATTTATTCTGTAATTTCAATTATTAGTATGTCAGGCTAAAGCCCTAATCTAGGGTTTTGATGAAACCTTTGTTTTGACGAATTGCTTGAGATTATCCAATTAATTACCTTTTTGTTGAGTTTTCCCAATTGTGTTTAATGCTTGCAATTATCTGGCCAATAGTTGTATTGATTTAATCATTCACTTTGAATCGGGAGAGGAGATTTGGTGAAGAACTATTGGTGAGGACCGTTTTATTCTGTGAGATAGGAATATACTCAGAGGAACTACGTGGCCTTTGGGAGATTTTATGCTTTTCGCCTATTGACGAATTAATCCACCTAGGGATAGAGTGCGTTATTCGCCTTTAGATAAATCTATTGACCTCGGGAGATACGGTAGAGTATATTAGCAATATCCGCCTTCAATAAATTGGGAAAATTATTTATTACGGATAATCGAGAGTAAATTCGGATAAACTGAGGCGGATTCAGAATCCTAGACTTATTCATCATTTGATTTATTTTATTCAAGCTATCGTTTTCTACTAGTCTTTTAGTAATTCTTTTAGTTATTAATTGCAAAAACCCAAATTCGATTGTTCAAATAAAATTGGAATACACAAAAATCGGTAGTTAGAGATTCAGTCCTCGTGGGAACGATACTCTACTTATCACTTTATTACTTGTAAACGATGACGTGCACTTGCGTGTAAGAAATATCGCAACAAGTTTTTGGCGCCGTTGCCGAGGATTGAAATTTTCTAATATCGATTTAAGTATTCCTAGTCTTAATTTGAACGTTTTATTTTTGTGTATTTAATTTTCGTTTATTTATTTTTCCTTTGAGGACCTTTCGTGTAGTGCATGAGAAAACTCGGTAACGAAGGCCTACTACCTTTGGATACCGAGCTCGAGCGCACTCTAAGAAGGAACAAGAAGGAGAAAAGAGAGTTGCAGACGACGGTCAACATGGCCGAGAATATCGAAGTCCAAGGAGGAGATAACCATGTGCGGCAAGTTCAGCCGGAACTAGCTCTTCGAGATTATGCCATACCGCAGATCAATGCTAATTTTTCGGGAATTCGGCGTCCCACTATCCAAGCCAATAATTTTGAGATCAAGCATGCTATTATTCAGATGGTGCAGGCAAGCCAATTCTGCGGACTGCCGAATGACGACCCGAATACCCATATTTCTTCTTTCCTTGAGATATGCGACACGTTCAAGACCAATGGTGTCACCGACGATGCCATCCGATTGAGGCTTTTCCCTTTCTCTTTGAGGGATAAAGCGAAATTTTGGTTAAATTCCTTACCGCCGGGGTCGATTACAACATGGGAGGGGTTAGCGCAAGCCTTCCTTGCCAAATTCTTCCCACCTGCTAAGACGGCGAGGTTGAGAAACGAAATAACCACCTTTGGTCAGTACGATATGGAATCGCTCCACGAGGCGTGGGAGCGATATAAAGATTTGTTACGAAGATGCCCTCATCACGGCCTTCCTGATTGGCTTCAGATTCAGACGTTCTATCTTGGTTTGAGTGTTTCTACACGCACTCTAGTGGATGTGGCCTCTGGTGGGGCCTTGATGGGAAAGTCTATGGCCGAGGCACACTCGCTTTTGGAAGATATGGCTGCAAATGCATACCAATGGCCATCGGAAATATTGACACCGAAGAGAGTTATGGAAGTTTCAAGTAATGACCCGATTTCCACTTTGTCAGCTCAAGTCGCCGCTTTGACCCAATAGCTCCAAGCATTTTCGCACGCACCAGCCCCCATTACCATAGAGACATGCAATTGGTGTAACGGATCACACCCGAGCGCGGAATGTCAAGTTGGAAACCCATTCGAACAACATCAGATGGAGCAAGCTCAATTCGTGGGAAATGGGAATCGGCAGAATAACCCGTACTCCAACACTTATAATCCGGGGTGGCGCAATCATCCCAACTTTTCGTGGAGAAAACGGACAGAACTCAAACCAGCCCCCGTTCGCTCAGAATCAACAGCAGCCCCCTCCCGCTCCCAAAGTGTCTCTCGAGGAAGCACTTGCAAAATTGGCGGCAAATACGAGTCAATTTATGACCCGTACTGAAGCGACATTGCAAAATCATTCCGCTTCCATACGAAACTTGGAGGTCCAGCTGGGCCAAATTGCTAATGTGTTGACACTCGCTTTGGAGAACCTTTGCGAGTACAACAGACAAATCTAGAGAGAGTCTAAACGCAATCGGCTTAAGAAGTGGGAAAGAGGTCTTTGGATCAGCCGAGCGGTGTGAAAAGAAGAAGGAAATTGAGGAAAAGAATGATTTAGAGCCAGAGGAGTCGAAGGATTTGAAACCTTCAATAAAGTTGCCGGATAACTCGAAGACATGTGTGCCCCCCGTCCCGTTTCCGCAGAGATTACAGCAAAGAAAGGCGGACAAACAATTTTCTAAGTTCCTTGACGTATTTAAAAAGCTTCACATTAACATTCCGTTCGCCGACGCGTTGGAACAGATGCCGAGTTACGTTAACTTCATGAAAGAGATATTATCGAAAAAAAGAAAACATGAGGAGTTTGAAACGGTCGCCTTGACAGAGGAGTGTAGCGCAATTCTTCAAAAGAAGCTCCCACCAAAGTTGAAAGATCCGGGAAGCTTCAACATACCGTGCACCATGGGGAATCTTTCTTTTAATAAGGCACTATGCGATCTTGGTGCTAGTATCAACCTCATGCCTCTGTCGATTTTCAAAAAGATGGATATTGGGGAAGCCAAGCCAACAACAGTCTCCTTACAATTGGCGGATCGATCCATCAAATACCCAAGGGGAGTGATTGAGGACGTTTTAGTCAAAGTTGACAAGTTCATCTTTCCGGCCGATTTCATCGTACTCGACATGGAGGAAGATGAAGATATTCCAATCATCTTGGGACGACCATTTTTAGCGACTGGCTGAACCCTTATAGACGTGGAAAAAGGGGAGTTAACTCTGAGGGTCTAAGACGAGCAAGTTACTTTTCAAGTATTCAAATCGTTTCCATGTCCCGGAAGTGTTGATAAAAGGTCACAAATTGAAAGTGTAAATTCCATTGAAAGAGGAAAGCACCGAAAACATCGTCAGTGGGAAAATTCAGATTTTGTGTTAAATGGTCCAAGTCTTACGAAGGATGTAGAACGAGTGGCGTTCCTCGAGCATGAGGACAAATCTGCTGCAGTCTTGAGTGCGTTTGTGAAGGAGGAGAGTAAGCCGAAAGCCCAGCGGACAATTAGTCATGGAAAAACCGGGTGTTTCGGGGAGTTGTTCACGTCAAAACCTTTCCGCAAACAACATTTGATGACCGAACCGAAAGTCGAATCACTGACGACCAATGGTCATAATTTTAACAAATATATGAACGGTTCGATGAACAGGGCGGAAACCAAATGGAGTTTGCGAAAAGCGAACTAATGTTTTCCAATAGGTCCGGCTGAAGACTATAAACTTAGCGCTTCTCGGGAGGCAACCCGAGTTCATAGTTGTAGATTTTTGCGTTTATTTATTTATCTTGCATTCGTGATTCTTATTTTTCATCATTTTTGTGCTTCAATTTGCTTCTACCTCTCGCTTTTAACGTGTTCTTCTCAAAATTCTGTGCAGGAAAGTCCCAGGGAAGAAACTGAAGTGTGAGCCGCGGCACAAGTATTGTGAGCCGCGGCACACACAAAACGAAGGAGATGAGCTAAACACACTGTACCTTGTGCTGCGGCACGGCATAAATGAGCCGCGGCACAATTGAGCACTGAGCCGCGGCACACGTAATCTGTGCCGCGGCACACGACAAAACGAGCAAGCAGGTAAAAGGGACTGTACCCTGTGCCGCGACTCACTTTAGCTGTGCCGTGGCACACTATGCGGAATCTGAAAGGCCCTGGTAGCTTATAATTCTCAATCGGCCGAACACCCATGTATTTCTTCTTCCCTTTTCTTTCCCTCCCCAGCGCGCGATTCGGCCGAAGTTGTCTTCCAATTTTTCTTGCGATTTCTTCTTACATTCTTCACAAAACCAAAAGGTATGTTCAAATCTTTAATCTCCACTTGTTTATGGTTTATATTTGAAGTTGTTTATGCTTTGGATGGATTGAACATGTTATTTTCCTTCAAAAAGTTTTAGGATTGTTTAGAGAATAACATGGTAGTTTTAATCGAATTTTCATGGTTAGTTTGAAATATGAATGAGTTGAGTGTGTTGTGTTGATGATGATTGAATTGTGTTTCTGTTCTTGGGGGTTGAATCGAGCTATATCCATGTTTATTCTTCAAGTAAACTTGTGCCCTCAAGGTGTTTGATAAATTGCCTAAGTGAAAAATTTTCTTTGGAAAAGCAATCGTTTGAATTTTCGTGCAACGTATACGTTAAATTCTGACAAGCCCAACCCTTACATCCGGGTTAAGCGTTTAAGTCGATTTCATCCTTCTCTCACAAATGCGCTATTTTGTTAAATTCGGGATTTAAATTTGGACATCCTTAGCCAAGTGTAGATCATTGTTATTATTGTTTGCGTGAATAAACCCTCGTGTTGTACTTTTCAGGACTGATTATGGCGAGAACAAAGAAACTGAGCAAGAGAGCTATGACCCAGTCATCTCCCACTCGAAGGGAGACCTCTTGTAGTCGGGCCGAGTCAGAGGGGCACCAATTTTCGGACACTGAAATTCACAAGATATTCAATGAAAAGATCCGGCCACGACCGCTTATTCCAGAGAGGGGATTTACTCCAGCTCCTCAGGACGGGGAATTGCTCACTATGATTGATGAGATGCGGTGGGCCAGATTTGCTGCACCCCCCGAGCCAGCAGTTATCTCGATTGTGCAAGAGTTCTACGCGGCCTGCTTCTTTGAAGCACATTCGGGCGGGGCATACGTTGCCGTCATTAGAGTCTCGGACTCAGTCGATGTCAGGGTTACGATTGATTTCTCCACTGCTATTCGGAGGTGTTTGGGCTTAGGTGGTTGATGAGTCGGCCTATGGCCGAGTGATGACCGGCCTCACGAAGGAGGCCACCTGCTCGAGACCATTGCACGGCCCGATCTGGACCGGGAGCGGCGAGCACGTGGTTCTTCCACTTTCCACTTCAGAGCTCGCGCCTCGGCCGGCTCGGGCGTGCACAGCTTTATTTTATCTGCGCACGCATTGACCCCACCTCCCGGATCCGTCTTGTCTTTCTCTCCGCGCCGAACACTTTATGCTATCACTTAGGCTGCGTTTGATGTGGCCCCCATCCTTGTCTGATCTATCTTCCAGTGTATCCAGGGGGGGGCCAAGACGGGGTTGAAGCACCCCTCTCTCATCTGCGCTTTGTGCCGGCAGTCGGGGCTGACGTGGTCAGACGACGAGCCGATGCTTGCCCCCTAGGCCCCGATCGACCACCGCATCATATCACACTTTGACCAGTGGGGAGGAGCGCCGGCGCACACTCGGGGGAGAGGATTTCTGCTAGAGGAGGCCCACGAGGGGTCCCCCAAGCCGCTTTTGTTGACACATGGAGATGCCGGCCCGCCACCCGACAGAGCGAGGTTGCAGGAGTTGTTTGATGGGCTGAGGGAGGATCTGAGGAGACAGAGAGAGGAGCAGAGAGAGGATCTGAGGAGAGAGAGAGAGGAGCTGAGAGAGGAGACGAGGAGAGAGAGAGATGAGATGAGGAGAGAGAGGGAGAGTTTGATGGCTGCCATGCGAGAGGATCAGCGGACGGAGCGTGAGAGCGTTATTGCTGCCGTCAGAGCCGAGATGCGAGAGCAGGCCCTCCGGGCCAGCCGACGAGAGGCGAGGCGTCTGGCTGCGAGGGATGCTTATCATCAGGAGCACCTTGCCGCATGGACGGCCCATATCAAGCATCCCGACGGGCCATTTATTGCACCCGCCCGGCCAGCCACACCACCCCCTCACCGGATGATGCCGGCACCAGCTCCTGAGCAGACTGGAGGGGAGTACTTGACCTTTTACTTTTATTGCATATCATTTTTTGTCCATTGAGGTCAATGTACGTCCTAAGTTTGGGGGGGGGGGGGATTTACTTTCAGTTGCTACATTCATTGCTGTACTTTATTTTGTTGCACTTTTCATTGCTTTGCGTTATTTTTTTTACATACGTTTGGATAGCCTTGCTTGTCTTAATTCTCCTTTATTCGTGAATTTTTTCGTGCTTCTATTTGTGTGATACTGATGTTACGACACTGTTTTTCTCTCTGAAGAAACGGTCGAGTTTTAGTCGAGTTGTAGTCGATTATTTACATTACCTTAGTATTCATTTAGGTCCAAAATTTTTCGTGATTGTAGAGGTCTTGGCAGATAAGAGACGATACATACTTGTTTTAAAATCACCGTCAATACGTTTGGTTACATTTTTCGGTTAGTTAGTCGTCCAGTTATATTAGTCGTGTTGGCACTTAGATTGAGTTTAGAGTCGGTCAGTTTTTCCCAAAAGTCGAGATAATGTTGTTCTATGAAGGGAAGTCTAGTAACCGGGGGCATTCGCGTGACCCGTTGTTTACTCTCGCGTAAAGCAGCGACCACTGATTAGACTAGTGATTTAGATATTTCACATGTGCCAATGATATGGAGCCTAATGGCGGGGTATTCGCGTGACCACATTGTTTACTCTCGCGTAAAGCGGCGACCTTGATTCGGACATGCGGAAATTATATATTCGAGTTGTTTCTCCATTGTAGACGGAACTTAGTAACTAGAAGCATCCATGTGCCCCATGAGTGTCTTTTTACGTCAAACGGTTTTCCAATACATGAGAATGGAAGTTCCACCTAGGATTATCCCGATGAAACATCCCGAGTTCCTAACCTAGTGGTCAACTCGAATCAAATTCTTGAACATATATATAAGGGGATCTTGTCAGGGTTAATTTGTTATGAAACTCGTGAAAATTGTGCCACTAGGCGTGGAACGGGACGAACTAGCTTGTTTATTTTAGCCTTTCATATTGACGGTCGATTTGACTCACGTTTTGTTAATCTTTGAGCTGGATTTTCTTCATGAACGAGTGATTAGGACTGAACTTGATTTACTTTGCGGAATCATTATTCTGAGTGCAGCTTGCTATTATGACACTTGTATTATTTAGAGAGAATTACAGGATAGTATTGATTAGGTTGAACACTATGAGTTGCACGATGATTCACGACATTCTTTTATTGAATTTAATTCTTTTTGCTTGAGGACAAGCAAAGGTTTAAGTTTGGGGGTATTTGTTAGGCGTATTTTTATACGCTTATTTATCATTATTTTGTAGTATTTTGGAGAGTGAAATTGTCTAAATGAGCCTTTAATGCCTTAATTTTGTATGATTGACAGGAAATTGAAGTCTGGAAGCTAAAACGAGGCAAAACGGGCGAAAACGGCAAATCTGGACTCTGAGCCGCGGCTCAAGGAAGCAGCGCCGCGGCACAGGAAGACACACAGCCGAAGGCAGAGTAAATTGTACTCTGTTCCGCGGCACAGTTCAGGTGAGATGCGGCACAGAAGAAATTGAGGATGCCCAGGCATCCAGCTGAAGGCTCTCTGCCGCGGCACAGGTTTAGTGCAGCCGCGGCACACTTGGCGGTTTTTGGTTGTCCGCGCGAATTAGGGCCGTTTCGAAGCCAGTTTTCGACCTACGGATATGGACGCGATTTGGAGGATATGCTGAGTTATAAATAGGGTTTAAGAGCCTAATTAATTATTTTTGGATCTTGAATCTTTTGGAGCTTAAGCTTGGAGACAGCAGAAGAAGAGGGAAGCAGAAGACTTCAAAGGCAGAGGGCGGAAGCTGAAGAACGGAGGAATCCGAGCTTCATCTGCGTTTGAATTTTATGCTTTCATTTATTTATTCTGTAATTTCAATTATTAGTATGTCAGGCTAAAGCCCTAATCTAGGGTTTTGATGAAACCTTTGTTTTGACGAATTGCTTGAGATTATCCAATTAATTACCTTTTTGTTGAGTTTTCCCAATTGTGTTTAATGCTTGCAATTATCTGGCCAATAGTTGTATTGATTTAATCATTCACATCGAATCGGGAGAGGAGATTTGGTGAGGAACTATTGGTGAGGACCGTTTTATTATGTGAGATAGGAATATACTCATAGGAACTACGTGGCCTTTGGGAGATTTTATGCTTTTCGCCTATTGACGAATTAATTCACCTAGGGATAGAGTGCGTTATTCGCCTTTAGATAAATCTATTGACCTCGGGAGAGGCGGTAGAGTATATTAGCAATATCCGCCTTCAATAAATTGGGAAAATTATTTATTACGGATAATCGAGAGTAAATTCGGATAAACTGAGGCGGATTCAGAATCCTAGACTTATTCATCATTTGATTTATTTTATTCAAGCTATCGTTTTCTACTAGTCTTTTAGTAATTCTTTTAGTTATTAATTGCAAAAACCCAAATTCGATTGTTCAAATAAAATTGGAATACACAAAAATCGGTAGTTAGAGATTCAGTCCTCGTGGGAACGATACTCTACTTATCACTTTATTACTTGTAAACGATGACGTGCACTTGCGTGTAAGAAATATCGCAACAAATATTACAGGCCACAGACCCTCTCCGTGAGGATCCACCAGGCTAAACATCGAAACAACATAATACATTACATGCCGACATGGCATAATCACAAACCATTAGACCGATTTGGTCTTTTATCACTGACTTACAAGCCAAAAATACACATTTCCATTACGACTCATACCCATGCAAGGGTAAAATACACTCATAACAAAAAGTACGATAGCAGAAAAGATAATACAATGGACTCCGACTCATTGAACCCAAAAATAGCCTTCGTGTGATTAGTATCATTCGTCTTTCATCATCCCTCATAACGATCCTGTGTCTTGCTCCCGAAAACCTGCATGTACCTGGACACAATACAGATACCCACCCCCCGATTACTCGGGAGTTAGCAAAACTCCACTGTTTCGCTAGTGCAAGTATAAAGTGCAAATACGAGCCATACACAACACATTCCGAGAATACAACGAAAGACTTCCCTAGATATGATATTTAGTTAAAATAGTTCAAGTCTTGAGACTAGAAACGAAACAAGTAAGCACTTTGAAAACACTTCCAAATCTCGGAAGTTTTGAAAACATTCGAAATTGAAAAGTTCCTAATTCCTCAAAAGCCACTTAGGGTCACAGCCCCAAAGTTCATTTTCCAAAATACAAATCCGTTAACAAAACACGGGGTCCACGGCCCAACCATTTCGATCACAAAACACAGGGCCTACGACCCAATCATCCACTGCAACTCACTTACAAGGACACATTACACATAACACGTTAATCTTATGCCATTATAGCCAAACACCAAGACTCGATATATAATGTATCTCGACCCCGAGCAAAAAGCATTGTGATACTCCTGACATATCACAATAGTCATCAAAACATCAACATCAATCTCACAAAAACCACACTTGGTAAACCATGGCCCTGCCCCTTAGCATCGACCCCCAGAGGTCCCGTCGAACCGTCCCCAGGTGGGAAACCACTTCCGCGGCCGTATCCCTTAGTATCGGCCCCCAAAGGCCCCGTCGGACCATCCTCGGGTGGAAGAACAACAACACACGCACCCAAGTCGACTTCCGTGGTCGTACCCCTTAGTATCGGCCCCCAGAGGCCACACATGCCATCCCCGGGTGGAAGAACAACTCACAGATTACAAAACCACAACTCTCAAAGGTCAGACACACAAAATATATATAGTCGAGGTACCTTGCTAGAATGGCCATATTATCCAACACGTACTCACGACCCAAAACTATAACAATTCACAAGGAAGCACAAGATCTCAACAGCACCGAATGACACAACCAATATCATACAAACTCACATATTCATCCATAACCACGTGACTCCACGCACATAATATGACAAAAGAATTATACTTTACATTTACCGATGACATAATCATACATAATGATATCACACGAAAGTAAGGTGATCCTATACTCGACACTAGCACACATATTCAACTAAGTATATTGATTCCCGACACACGCGGGTCACCTTTACGAAAACCAAGATGGTAAATATACCGATTCTTTTGAAAAATGGTTATAAATATTTATTTAGCACAAATCGACGATTGGCAACCATTATATCCACAAAACACGTAATGTATGGGCAAGATACTTGCCTCGAAATCAATTTGTGAATACTCCGACGAAAGCGGCTTGGCCGAAACAGCAATTAAGCTTGGCCAAAGCTCAAAAATGCAAAAACAGCCCCGAAACAGCCCCAAAAAATGACCACCTTCGCGAGGAATCAATAACAACACAATCACCACGAGAATAACACCGCTACGAATCAAAAACACTAAACGAAATCTCAATCGACACTAAAAACTACAAGGGTTCAAGGGTTCGTTCCAAGAAAGTTCCGGGTGAAACGAAATCGATAAACGAGTTACTAATCCGTAGATTACAACCAATACAACAAGAATTACATGACCAATTCATCATAATCGGCCCGGAATTGAAATCAAAAGGAAAACCCCAAAATAGTTGAGAAAGGATTTTTTTGAAGAATTACCTCAATCTGACGAAGAACAATGGATTAGATGTTGTTAAACATGATCAAGACTTCAAGAATATGATGATGATAATCTACTTAGGGATTGAAATCCCCATCTAATCGCCCAAAAACCGAGAGAGAAGTGAAAATGGGCTGAAAAACGCGACTGTCCTATTTATACAACTGGACAAGATGGCTCAGAACACGGCACAAATTAGAGCCGTATTCCAGCGCCGTGTTATAAACGACTCAGCAAAAACGGTGCAAACAGCGTCGTATTCCAGGGCCGTATTCTGACAGTGTAGACTTTGTCATTATGACCATAACTTCTCCGTCCGGACTCCGATTGACTCATCGTTTGAACCATTGGAAAGCTAATTTCATACTCTATCACATTGTAATGTTTCAGAATTTTTAGACTTTATAAGCGCCGGTGGTGATCTTTTAAAGTCGACCAAATGCACAAAAACGATACTCCTCGACAAAACAATAATTATTCAACAAGCAACGAAACACTAACGGACAACACCAACAATCCAAATCGAAAAAGAACACATAACAAAGCAAGACATACTATTAGATCGACTTACGCAATGATAAGTCGTACCCGACGAATACCACAACACGGTACATCATGTCGTACCCAACATAGGGGAAAATCTCAAGAAATCGCCAACAGAACAAAATGAATGGCGCAATCGAGAAAAATTCAAAAATAACCGGAACTGAGAATCTCGGGTATTACACACGCAATACGAACCCAGAAGGTCACATGAACGAGAATGACCATGATGAATATTAATGAATAACAATCCGACAAAGTCAAGAATGACTCACCGAGATGAAATAATAGTTAAGTGAATGATAGCTCAATGAAATGATCGGAACCGTCGTTCCTTGTGAATGAAGTGATTATTCGACAATTACAAGTCTCAATACAATTAATACATTATGAATGAATTATGATTATGACTGAACAACAATGAAAGGAACGAATATCCTTTTAACCGAGTAAGAATTAACTTACACAACACCGGTGAAGAATGTCCTTCCACGAACAAATGTCCTAAATAAGGTGTCGGTCGCTCGAACAACCTTGAATAACACAATTACCAACAATCCGTTCAACATATAAATCAAACACGATTATAACTAACTCAAAACGTCGATACGACTAAACCAAGTTCATTGGGGCATTATATCAAACACGTTGTAACCAATCTTTGATTGTTTACAACCAATCCTTAATTATACCCATATCAAATCCCCAAGGAGTGTTTCAAACCAACAAAACATCTTCAATACAATTAATAATCCAATATGAATATCAAATTCGTGATTTCAACAACAACTAATCGAAAACCCCCAAATCCAACTCAATATTCAAAGTGTTCTTGAATAATCTTTCAATAATCCAATGAATATTCATACACATTCATAATCGTATGTATTTAACTTCATACAACATGATTATAATGTCTAAAACATCATATCTCAACACAAAATAAAAATCCAAGATGTTGAAGAATTTACCTCTTGAAGATCCAAATACTTTGATCCGATGAACACGTGTTAAATCGACTATCCAAGCTTCACAAATGAATGAAGATGATGAAAACCGAACACCCAAGTGATTGATGATGAAAAATCTCTCCCTCAAGCTCTCTCTCTCGGAAGCAAGGTGAAGAAATGATAAAAATGAGCTCAAAGTCCCATGCAAGTCCTTAAGTACTGCCATGGTTACGGCCGTAACTCGGCCTACTTACGATCCCCAAGTCAACGGCCTTACGGCCGTAACCATCCATCTCATACGGCCGTTGTAACACCCCCAATCCACTCAAGGATATTACACGCCATAGACCCTTTTCTCAAGGATCTACCAGGCTGGTAAACAACGTCGAACATCTCAACAATGCCTTTAAGGCTAAAAAAATACTCAGTAGACCGATTTGGTCTTTCAATAAATTCATACAACTCAATACATGCCCACGCAGGGGTCGAATACAAAATGCTCCCGTACAACGGGGAATATATACTGCAGCAGAAATAAAATACAACTGAATCAATACAACCACGTACGGTTCCTCATGTGATTAGTATCGATCATCTTTCATCATCCTTCGTGCCGACCCTGTGTTATGCTCCCAAAACCTGAATGCAATACAGACATCCACCCCCCGAATACTCGGGGGTTAGAAAAACTCCACTATTTTGCTAGTGCAAGTACAAGTGCAAAAATACGAGCCATACAATACAAGTTCCAAGAACAATAATAATCAGGAATCCTCAAAGATTCAAATGTAACGAAAAGTACTTCCCGAGGCAAGAGTTTGGGTAAAACATTCCAAAACCGAAAGATCGCAAATAAAGGGAAACAATTTGTAAAACAGTTTAAAATGCCATCGAGAGTTTTAATAGAAAACAATTTAGGATTACCGAATCCTTATCTTTCCAAAATCAACAGGGGTCACAGCCCCAAAGGTTTTGTTTTCGCAAATAGAAAACCGACAACAATTCACAGGGCTAGAGCCCAACATCATGTGTCCTCGACGGACATAAAAATCAACAAAACATAATCGCGCACGCGCATCGCCTAGGACCGGGACGAAGCCACAAATCCCACTCGAGGCCTCGAAAGACCCTCCCGAGCTGGCTAGCGAAACAAATCACACACATCTCATGGTTGGATCAATCGCTTGTTGCATCCTGGCCACATGATCGCATGCCATGTGCCACCGTAGATTATCTTTGGCGCTCACGGTTGGATCAATCACTTGTTGCATCCTGGCCACATGATCGCATGCCATGTGCCATCGTAGTTTTTATTAGGCTCTCACGGTTGGACCAACCGCTTGTTGCATCCTGGCCACATGATCACATCTCATGTGCCACCGTAGGCCCCGCCCACATCCATACATTCACACACAGCACAATATAACACATATATTCAAACAATTCACCCAGAGGCATCAAACACTTAGCAAAACACCACGTCAAACCACAACACACCGAAATGAAACCATATATGTCCAGCATGCAATATCAAGTGCAACATCAACATCAAACATATCCATAGAATTCACATAGTCATTCACAAACCACACCATTCACAAAACACACGCGTTTTGAAAACAAGCCTTTAACAAGGCTAAACCGAATCTTTTGAAATTTTAATTCAAACGACCAAACAAACACATTTAGACGATCACTAATTATCGTATCCATAAAACAAGAATTGTATGGACAAGGTACTTGCCTCGAATAACCACAACGCGGAGAATCGACCGAAGTAGGTTGGTACGAACCGACTACGAACCCGCCGACTCCACCGAATGCCAACTCGCGATAATAAACTACGAAGGACAATAACAACAATGAAAATGAATTCCATAGCACGACTTAAAGCCGTTGAATTCAAAGAACGAATGACGAAAGTTCAAGTGTTTCCCCCAAAATGGCCAAGAACACGATTCGTCCCGAAAAAACACGAAAATGGAATTCCAAGTCGAAATAGGGATATACAATCCATAGAATATGTTTAACAACGTCATTTAACCACAATCGATCCATCAATAACGGATGGAAAACGAGATCGAGAACAAATCCCCCAAAAAGTCGATTTGAAGGAAATCAAGAAATATACTTCGATTCGACGAAGAATAATGGATTAAATGATGTTAAACACAAGAATACTACCAAGATTAATCATACCCATCATGAATTAATCAACAATACGGAACGAATAGGACAAAAACACAAAAACCCCAAAATTCAAGAAACTAGGGTTCTAGGAAGAGATTACCTTGATTCGCTGGATCAAAGGATGATATAGGATGATCAATCAATGATATGAACTCAAGAACTTCGTGGATTTGTTGTTTGACAACATGTCTCCCTGCCCAAGAAGTCTCCAGCCGCGGAAGAGGAAGAACGAAGTGAGAAAATGGTGAAGAAAACGTCTGCCCGGGCATATATACTGCCCAGCGACGCACGAGCACTGGGCACGAGCACTCGCTCGTGCGTGTGCAGTCAGGGCCGCACGAGCACTGGAACGTGCGTGCAGCTCGTGCACCACGCTCGTGCGCTCCTGGCAGGTCCCTGCCGCACATGGCCGGCCAGTGCCTAGCCGCCAAGACTCGACGACTCGAATTCCTGAAAATGCACGAAACGAACATGATGAAATGCTCTCGGACAATAACATCGATCCGAAAAGAAATACCATGCAACAATTAATCGCACGCGACTATGAAAAGGGTCAAAACAACAAATACGAATGAGGATACCCACAACTTTCGGTAAATTACAAAATGGCCCAAAACGCCCGAAAATCACGATATGTGATTGAATAACCAAACCAAAGTTCACAACACTTCTAACAAAGTTAAACGGACTTATGGGAAACTCGAAACAGCAGTTTCGAACGAGATTCGCAAGAATCGAACTCAAGTGCGGAAAAGTCGCCAAAAAGCACGGAACTCAACAAAACAACACCGAAACGAACTCGGATGACAAAAAGTGTAGAATTAATCATTCTCGGAATGACGAAACGGTCATGAGCGAGTCGCCAAAATGGACTTTCTCCGAAAAAAAGAAATTACCGGATATCGAAATTACGGGTATTACAGGCATAACTCGCCCTCGTCCAAACATCTGCCGACAGACATACGGCCATACCGCACATGCCTTACGGGCGTAACTAGACTGTTATGGCCGAACTCGGCAAGGCTTACGGGCATATGAAACCTTCGTCGAAACTGACCGGGCACCCTGCTCGAATCGTACGGCTGTAACAGGCCAAACCTTACGGCCGTACCGGCCTCATCTTACGGCCGTATGTCGCAACCCTTACGGTCGTAATCCCTCTTCGTCCTACATGACCTAAAAACCATGAACGCATGTTACGGTCGTCGCCTACCTATCCTTACGACCGTATCTCACCTTCGGCCAAATCAACCTTAAACCAACGAATGCATGTTACGTCCGTAATGCATGATTAGTTACGGCTGTAACTCCTTGTTGGAAGTGACGAAAATCCGACCACTCCGTCTACTCACTACAACCGGTGAATGATCCGACATACAATACTTGTATGAATGTAATTAAGTCCAATAACACGCGATAGATAATACTTCCAACACAAGACTACCATTCACAATGATTATGATAATACTCTCATCTCGATCCTCAAACGGAGATGAATGACGATCGGTAACTGATACATGGTTACAATATGCCAACGATGAATACAAATGAATGAGTCATGAATGATGAGTGATTATTAATGAGTGAAAAATTACTGAGTGACAATTACTGACGGATAATTACTGAATGATAATGAATGAATTACAACTGGGTATTATATACTCCCCTCTTAAAAGGAGTTTCATCCTCTAAACTAAGGGTCAAACAACTCAAGATAACTCTCCCGCATATTATCCTCGGTTTCCCAAGTAGCCTCTTCGACTCCGTGTCTAGACCACTGAATCTTGACCAAAGGAATCGTCTTGTTCCTCAACTGTTTGATTCTCCACTCTAAAACTCGTATAGGACGCTTCTCATACGAATGATCATCCGCGATCTCGATTTCGTCGAACTGAAGTATGTGACTCGGGTCGGAAACATACTTCCGCAACTGAGAGACGTGAAACACATTATGAATTCAGATCAACGCCAGAGCTAAAGCCAATCGATAAGCCAGACTGCCTACTCGATCCAAAATCTCAAACGGTCCGATGAATCTCGGACTCAACTTTCCCTGTTTCCCGAAACAGAAGATACCTCGACTCGGGGATACCTTGACCAAAACATGGTCACCTGCCTCAAACTCTAGTGGTCGACGACGATTATCTGCATATGGTTTCTATCGACTCTGAGCGGTCAACAAACAACTCCTGATCAAAGCTACCTTCTCACGAGCGGCTATAAGCATATCGGGCTCGGTGCCGATTGATTCTGCTAAGTCATCCCAACACAAAGGAGATCGACAATGATGACCGTACAAGGCCTCGTAAGGTGCCATCTTAATCAAAGCATGCCAACTGTTATTGTACGTGAACTCAATCAACGGTAGTTGGGCTTCCCAATCGTCTTTCCACTCGAGGACACATCCCCTCAACATGTCTTCCAATGTCTGAATAGTTCTCTCTGATTGTCCGTCGTGTCTGAATATGACACGAATCGCCCGTCGTGATCATAAACGATACTCTTGGGAGTACCATGCAATCTCACTATCTCTTTGATGAACAACTGGACAAGTCTCTCGGGACCCCACGTATCCTTAATCTCAAGGAAATGAGCTGACTTAGTTAAACGGTCCACAACAACCCAAATTGTATTCATGCCACGACGACTCGTCGGGAAACTCGTGATGAAGTCCATAGAAATATCTTCCCACTTCCACTCTGGAATAGGGAGCGGTTTCAGCATACCTTCCGGTCACTGATGTTCTATCTTGACTTGCTGACAGGTTAAGCATCTCGAAACAAATTCCGCAACTTCTCGCTTCATATTACTCCACCAGTAATTCTGTTTCAAGTCTTTATACATCTTGCTAGACCCCGAATGAATGGAATAAGGGGTAGCATGAGCTTCTCTCAAAATCGAGTTTTTCAACTCGTCATTCGCCGGTACACATAACCGATTCTCAAATCGCAATAGTCCATCCTCGTGGACCACAAATCCAGGGGCCTTCCCTTGAGCCACATCCTCTCGGATGCGCAACAAAAATGGGTCTGAACCCTGATTCTCCCTGATTGCCTCCTCAAGTGGCGATGAAATCTCCAACATGCAAAGTTGCCCTTTCACTCGCTGTAACCAGACCTCGATCTCGGGTCTAAGGAATTCCTGCTGAAGCTCCTTCTGAACTGTTAGATGAGCAAGCATTTTCTCCTGAATGGACTTGCGACTCAAGGCATCGGCGACCACGTTCGCCTTGCCCGGGTGGTACAGGATCTCAATATCATAATCTTTGATTAGTTCCAACCACCGCCTCTGTCGCATATTTAACTCCTTCTGAGTAACGCCATAAAGATAATGGTGCCAAATCTTTAATGCGAAGACCACGACTGCTAGCTCTAGGTCGTGGGTCGGATAATTAACCTCGTAAGGTCTTAATTGTCGTGAAGCATAGGCAATAACCTTCCCATTCTGCATTAATACACATCCAAGACCATGTCCGGACGCGTCACTATAAACCATATCCTTCCGTCCCTTGTGGCAAGGAAAGGACAGGTGCTGAAATTAACCGGCTCTTAAGTTCTTCAAAACTCCGCTGACACGCGTCGGACCACATGTATTTCTTATCCTTTTGCAAAAGGTTCGTCATCAGTTGAGCTATTTTAGAAAATCCTTCTACAAACCGCCAATAATAACCGGCTAATCCGAGAAAGCTTCGGATTTCCTTAACATTCTTTGGAGGTACCCAATCTCGGATAGCCTCTGTCTTCTGAGGATGAACACGTACACCGTCTGATGAAATTACATGTCCGAGAAACGTCACTTCGGACATCCAAAACTCACATTTGGAAAAGTTTCCATAGAGTTGCTCCTGTCTCAACACGTCGAGAACCTGATGAAGGTGAACCTCGTGCTCCTCTCGGTCACGAGAATAAATCAAAATGTCATCAATGTAGACAACCACGAACTGATCCAAATAGTTAATGAAAACCCGATTCATTAATTATATGAATACCGCAGGTGCATTAGTTAACCCAAACGGCATTACCACGAACTCATAATGACCATAGCGTGTTCAAAACGCCATCCTCGTGATATCCGACTCTCAAACTCGCAACTTATGATATCCATATCTTAAGTTGATCTAAGAGATCATCAATACTTGGTAGAAGATACTTATTCTTGATCGTCACCCTGTCCTACTCCCGATAATCAATACACAAACGAAATAAAACTGTCATTCTTCTTAACAAATAACACTGGTGCTCCCCACGGGGACGCGCTCGGTCGGATATAACCTTTCTCGAACAATTCCTCCAGTTGATTATTCAACTCCTGCATTTCGGTCGGGGCCATCCGATATGGTGCCTTCGATATTGGAGACATACCAGGCTCCAACTCAATCGTGAAGTCCATATCTCTCTGTGGGGGTAAACCAGGTAACTCGTCTAGAAATACATCAACATATTCTCTCACTACCGGAATATCTGCCAACAATATTGATGATTTATCGGTCTTGGCCATATAGCACCAATAACCAACACACCCCTGACTGAGTAATTTCACTGCTTTCATCAAGTTGATGACTCTCCCGAAACAACTGGGATTACCTCCCTGAAAAACACATTCGACCCCATCGTCCGAAATGAAAGTGACCATACGCTTACGGACACTAATGATGGCATCGTGACGATCCATCCAATCAATACCCAAGATGACGTCGTCTCTCGGTAAATCTACCACGATTAGGTCTGCTATCCAATCACGGCCATGAAATTGAATCGGACAATTCTTAATCTCACGATTTCCAATAATTTGTCTACCATCATGTAGACCAATGACATACGGCTCACAACTATAGCACTACCCAGACGTAGTCTACTCAAACATGATTCGAAAATGAATGAATGTGATGCACCAGTATCAAAAAGGGTACACATAGGTTGAGATAGATTATCGAGTGTACCTGAGATCATTCGGGCCTCCAGATCGTCGGTCTTCTTCATCTCATAAATTCGGGGCTTGCTTGCCCCCGAACCGGATGCTCCCGTCTGATAGCTCTTGGATCCGCCTTTGTTTGCTCCCATCGTCTTGAACGACGCAGACTGAGTGGCCTGATTATGAACAGCTGACTGCTTTGGGGGCTGAGATGACGTTGGAGTAGGTTTCGAGTCCCTTCGGCAAAAACGGGCCTTATGCCCAGCAATCCCATAGTTATGGCATGTGATAGTCTGCCTCGGACACTTGGTGCTGACATGACCAAGTTCTCCACAGTTGAAATAGGTGATGGCCGAACTGGCCGCCCGGGACTGCGATTCAGTGGGTTTGGGTGCCATAGGAGGTCGCTCTGAGAAAGTAGAGCCCGCACGAGGCTTTTTGAAGGTTGTCTGACCACCTTCAGACTGATTATGATTCTTTGACTTCTTGCTAGCAGATGAAGGTTGTTGCTTAGCAATCTCCTTAGCAGTAAGCTCATAAGTAAGAGCTTTCTCGATGAATTCGGCCAGAGTGGTGCAATTGTGATTAAGCAACTGCATCCACATACGGAGTTTCAGCCTCTTGCTGAAATATTTAATCTTATCCGCCTCAGAGTGAATGATAGATGAGGCGAAAGGAAGAAGTTCCTGAAATTTCTCGGCGATGGCGAGAACATCATCTTCCGCTGAGGGGTCGGGAGTGAGTAATTCTAATAACTTGGCCTCTCTGATGTGGGCTTCAACGATAACCACCATGAATGAGCGCTCTTACCCAGGTAGTAAGCCGCAACTGAAACTTTGTGTCCTTCGGGACACTCTACCATAGCAAATAACTTCTCCAAATGCTCGAGCCAGTAAACAATATCCACCGGCTCAGATGAACCCTCAAAAGTAGGTGGCCTTTGGCGAGAGATGTCGCTAATAATACTGCTTACACCCCTCTCTTGCCCCTGAGGTGGCGGCGGAGGAGCCTGCTGATTCTGAGCCATTGAGTTCTGCATCGTCTCCATGACGCATGCCATCTGTGTCATCTGGGCCATCATGCCCTGCATAAAAGCGAGTGGGTCAACACGAACACCTTCTGACTGAGCTATGTCCCGGGTACGACTCCCTGACAGTGAATGATCATTTCTGGGTGAATGAGTGGCAGCGTCGCTGCTCAATGAATTAGCATTGTTCCTCGCGTTCGCGCGTGTATTCAAACGAGCTCTCAGGTTTCAGCCCGCACCGCGGCCTCGTCCCCCTCGTACTCTGCCTGCTCTTTCCATACTGAAGTAGGAAAGTCACATGATAATTATAGCTCTCGTATGAATATCACATTATGACTACGTCATGAAATGATGAAAATGAGCATACGCGCTCTAACACAGTGATTATATGAATGATTAACTGAGGTGACATGATTATCTGATGAAATTCTTGAAATGGTTATCTTGGACAAGTTAACAAGATTAATGATATGATCCTCAAGATCAACAACTGAACAGTGAAATGAACTGAGTGATTAATGAGTTAACATGATCGACATGATCAAAATGAATGATGATGAGAATTGTTGACTGTTGAATGATGAATGAGTGATTCTTATTGCCAGAAATTATATCATGGCGTTAGAAATCTTACAGTTCTCTCGGTCTGAGGGGCTCGGCATTTGCACAGGTCATACGTGACGCGAAAGTCAAATGATACTAGTCTGATGACGATGATTTCAAATGAGACATGACTCGGAAGGTAGTATTCAAAACCACACTCCGATACCAACTCTGTAACACCCCAAACTAGGCGACTATTACAGTGCCATGGACCCCCGACGGGGACCCACCAGGCGAATGAAGTTTAATGACTTAAATAATATAATCGTAGTACCGAACCACATTATATCATCCATTACTCCGATGAGGAGTTTCATTACGATACACCCAAGATAATACAGAATACAGATATATTTTATATGGAGATAAAATATACAACACTGAATAAAAATGAGTATTCAAGCGGAAGTCTGCAGCGGAAATAAAATGAAGAACACGAATGACTGAAAAGGACTGGGGCCCCCTACTAGTATCACTGGGACTCCTCGCCGTCAACGTTCTCTTCCCGTGCTTTTGCGTTGCCATGACCTGAAAACAATATCCCCCAACGGGGTCAGTTACACAGAACAACAATCCTCAAGGGTTGAATATACACAATCATGATATATCTTAATTATGAAATTAAGCTGAAGAGGGGCATTGTAGTACGCCCGTAATGGTATGTGCATGTGCATAAGATGAGTGACCGGACACACCCGTCCTTGTACCTAATTAGTCTCACGGAGTTACGTTACCGTGTGCACAGTCCATTGTGTCGGTGAACCCGAACACATGACCATCATATGCCCGACTAAAAATCCCACACTTCACCACCCGGACACGCAATACGAACCCAGAAGGTCACATGAACGAGAATGACCATGATGAATATTAATGAATAACAATCCGACAAAGTCAAGAATGACTCACTGAGATGAAATAATAGTGAAGTGAATGATAGCTCAATGAAATGATCGGAACCGTCGTTCCTTGTGAATGAAGTGATTATTCAACAATTACAAGTCTCAATACAGTTAATACATTATGATTGAATTATGATTATGACTGAACAACAATGAAAGAAATGAATATCCTTTTAACCGAGTAAGAATTAACTTACACAACACCGGTGAAGAATGTCCTTCCATGAACAAACGTCCTAAATAAGGTGTCGGTCGCTCGAACAACCTTGAATAATATAATTACCAGCAATCCGTTCAACATATAAATCAAACACGATTATAACTAACTCAAAACGTCGATACGACTAAACCAAGTTCATTGGGGCATTATATCAAACACGTTGTAACTAATCTTCGATTGTTTACAACCAATCCTTAATTATACCCATATCAAATCCCCAAGGAGTGTTTCAAACCAACAAAACATCTTCAATACAATCAATAATCCAATATGAATATCCAATTCGTGATTTCAACAACAACTAATCGAAAACCCCCAAATCCAACTCAATATTCAAAGTGTTCTTGAATAATCTTTCAATAATCCAATGAATATTCATACACACTCATAATCATATGTATATATCTTCATACAGTATGATTATAATGTCCAAAACATCATATCTCAACACAAAATCAAAATCCAAGATGTTGAAGAATTTACCTCTTGAAGATCTAAATACTTTGATCCGATGAACACGTGTTAAATCGACTATCCAAGCTTCACAAATGAATGAAGATGATGAAAACCGAACACCCAAGCGATTGATGATGAAAAATCTCTCCCTCAAACTCTCTCTCTCTCGGAAACAAGATGAAGAAATGATAAAAACGAGCTCAAAGTCCCGTGCAAGTCCTTAAGTACTGCCATGGTTACGGCCGTAACTCCGCCTACTTACGGCCGTAACATCCCCAAGTCAATGGCCTTATGGCCGTAACCAGCCATCTCATACGGGCGTAACTCGCCCTCGTCCAAACATCTCCCGACAGACATACGTCCGTACCGCACATGCCTTACGGGCGTAACTAGACTGTTACGGCCATACTCGGCAAGGCTTACGGGCATATGAAACCTTTATCGAAACTGACCGGGCACCCTGCTCGAATCATACGGCCGAAACCGGCCAAGCCTTACGGCAGTACCTGCCTCATCTTACGGCCGTATGTCGCAACCCTTACGGCCGCAAGCCCTCTTCGTCCGACATGACCTAAAAACCACGAACGCATGTTATGGCCGTAGCCTACCTATCCTTACAGCCGTATCTGACCTTCGGCCAAATCAACCTTAAACCAATGAATGCATGTTACATTCGTAATGCATGATTAGTTACGGCCGTAACTCCTTGCTGGAAGTGACGAAAATCCGACCACTCCGTCTACTCGCTACAACCGGTGAATGATCTAACATACAATACTTGTATGAATGTAATTAAGTCCAATAACACGCGATAGATAATACTTCCAACACAAGACTACCATTCACGATGATTATGATAATACTCTCATCTCGATCCTCAAACAGAGATGAATGATGATCGGTAACTTGTACACGGTTACAATATGCCAACGATGAATACAAATGAATGAATCATGAATGATGAGTGATAATTAATGAGTGAAAAATTACTGAGTGAAAATTACTGACTGATAATTACTCAAAGATAATGAATGAATTACAACCGGGTATTACAGCCGGGGAGTTGGCGTTTCAATTTTGATCTTGTTTTAATAATAGTTGAATTGTTTTTCTTGATCATTTTTCCGATTTCATTATTTTTGATAAAGTCTAAAAATTCGCTCTAACTTCTCTTGTTTATGCTTGGTAGGAGATCGTTGGGAAACCAGATTCTTCCACCTATAGACGAGGTTCAAAAATTATAGCACCAAAAATAATAGCCACATCATCAATGGCAAATGATGAGGAGAATCCGGATCTTGAAGAGCTACTTTTGCTCCAGGAAGAAAACATTCGTCAACCGAGACATGAGAATGTTGCGCAAAATTTAGATGAAGAAAACATTCGTCAACCGATATTTCCGAGATATGAGAATGTTGGTCACAATCAAGAGATACCCGAATCTCAACAAGGGAGGTACTTTTATCCGAGACAGCCACCTGTTGGAGTACAATACGAAGCTAACTATTATCCCGGGGCTCAATATGGGATGGGAGCAAACTACAATATGTCGCAACAACCTCCGGTTGAGCATCTAATGCGGGACTATGCAAAGCCCGTGGTTAGCACCGCCATCTCGTACATCCAATTAACACCGGCAGCAAGGAACTATCACATCAGCGGATTTCACATCGAGCAATTGCCCATTCCACGGATTATCACGTGAGGACCCATTGTCGTTCATCCGGGACTTCTATGTGGCGATTGACAACTTCCCATTAAATGGTTGAGCGATGATCAACTAAGAATGAAGTGCTTCCCGTATACACTCAAGGATGGAGCGAAACAGTGGTTGATGACTTTAGCACCGGGCTCACTAAGAACGTGGGATGATGTTTACGACAAATTCATTATCAAGTATTTCTCTCATTCGAAGACTACACATTTGAGAACCCAAGTCTCAACATTCGGGCAACAAGATGGAGAGGCATTTCACGAGGCATGGGACCGATTTAAGATGATCCTCATTCAATGCCCACACCATCACCATCCGCTTCAACTACTTAATAAATTCTTCTATGATGGATTGACTCAATATTGCCAAGGTGCAGTGGATAACATAGCCGGTGGTTCATTTTGGGGGTTAACGGAGAGACAAGCTTATGACGTATATGAAACATTGGGAGCTAATTCTCAACAAAAAAGTGTGCGTGTTCATAGGGGAGTTGTGAACCAAGTAAGCGAGAAAGACGAGATGCAATCTAAAATCGATGAGTTAACGAAGGAACTAAGACAACTCAAGACCCAAAATAAATCTTCGAGCTCACGAGTTTGCGAAATTTGTTGAGGACCCAGACATGATGCTAATTCTTGCCCATATATTTTTCCAGAAGAACAAACCGAACAAGTGAATTGGGCTATGGGACAAAGCACGGGAAGGCCCGAGTGGGAGGAGAGGAGAAATAATTATGGCAGAAATGCAAGAAATGCACCTCTCCCGAACATTTATCATCCTGGGCTAAGAAACCATCCGAATTTCTCTTGGAGAAACAACAACCTGATGTCGTACGACACAAGTGCCCAATCGCAATACAACGTAGGAAATCGAACCCAGCAAACAACGCAAAGTCAACCACCTCCACAGCAAAAGAACTCTCTTGAGGAAAGTATTGCGGCATTCATTAAGGAAAGCAGGCAAAACCGAGCTAAAAACAATAAAAGGTTCGAATCTTTAGAAGCTTCGGTGAAGAAAATGGAGATTCAAATTGGGAAACTTGCTACCGAGGCATACAGAAAAGAAAGGGGTAAACTACCAAGTCAGCCCGAGCAAGCTCAAGCTATTACCAACCTCCGAAGTGGTAAAGTGATAAATAAAGAGACAATTTCTGAAGTGAAAGAGAGGGGCGGTGAGAAAGAAGAATTGCCTAGTCAATAGGAGAAATCTATGGTGATTGAAGAAGATGAGTCGAAAGATGAAAAAATACGAGCAACTGCTATTCCATCTTGCGAGACTCGAATTCCTTGGGAGAAATCTAAAGATCCAATCGAGAAGCCAATTGAAGAGAATAAGAGCGACCCAGTCGAATCAATGCATCAAATAGGACTTAGAAAGCTTTGACATGGAAGTTCTTTTCGTGGAGAAAGAAGTTCTCCCCGCGAACTTAGGAGCGAGTATTAATTTAACATAAAAATCAATATACTCGCCACTAGTTTGGGGGAGGTGATAGCCCTGATGGATTTCGTGATACCAAACATAGAAGAAGCATCACCAACAAAAATCACATCACTTATTCTTCAAGGAAGACATTTCATGATGACAATCATAATGAAAATTGAAATGGTGACAAAAGCGCTCACAATGGAAATTCATGGAACCACTATCCATATCCCAACGAAGGAAAACGAGCGAAAAATAACGAGCTATGTGGATGGACCTGACACATTTCCATTTAATCCAGGATAGAAGAAGCTGAAGAGTCGAGCTAAAGACTATAAAAAAACGATGCTTGAGAGGCAACCTAAGGGAGTTTTTAAATTTTTATTGCTTTTATTATTATTATTATTATTATTACTTTTATTTATTTTTGTCTGTGGTGTGTGTATAAAATCTAAAAATGAGGTATTTATGGGAGGAAAAAGCCTAGCCTATTGAAAGTTGAGACCCGAGCACAAAAGCATGGTGCCCCGCAATCAAAAACCACACTTCTTAATCCGGTAGTTTTATTTTCTTTCTTTTTAATTTGCGTTTTCGCATTTTTCCTGACTTAATCTTTTTGCTTGGGGACAAGCAAAGGTTTAGGTTGGGGGGTGCAACTTCTTTGATTTTTATTTGTTTTTAGTTTGTGTGATGTTTATTTCTTTTCTTTTTTTTTTATCTTGCGTGATGTAGTAGCCGTATTGTAATAACCTTGTTAATTGTTGGGTATATGGATGATTAATCGCGTTTGTACCTGACTCGTGGAGTTTTATAAACCTAATTGATTGTTTGACCTTGCATGTGAATGTATAGTTTTGGTTACTTGATTTGATGTGTAAGGAATGAGTGTGGTAGTCCAAAAGCATGAGTTCTTGTGCCTAATTGAACTATTCACACTATGCCATAAGTGCTCATAGGCAACGCTTTTAGCTAGTGTTGCCACCAACGCATTTCAATAGATTGCTGATTTTTGATCTTTTGAAACACTACTGAAATAGTATTGCACTAGATATACATTTGGTGTTGCAAGATAAAAATGGTGTTGCGCGACATGCAACACCTGTGATGGTGTTGCGTTATATCTAATTTTTAATAATTTTTTCAAATTATTGTAAAAAACAAACACAATGAAATGAAATTTAAATTTTGATAATTTTTTACTCTTAAAGTTTGATATATATAACATATGATAAATTTGATTTAAATTATTTATATCTAATATAAATACTTATCATATTTTTTAATATTGTAATTAAAAATTATAAATATTTTTTTTTATAATTTTAAAGTTTAAAATATAATCAATATATAATGAAATTTAAATTGCGATATATGTTTTATTTTCAAAGTTTGATATATAATGTAATATAAATTATATCTTATATATTTAAATTATTTAATATAAATACACATTATAAATTTTAATATTAACATTTCATAATTTTAAATTACAAAAAATAATACAATATTTTTTTAAAATACTTATATAGCGTTTAATTAGGAAGCGCTAGGTAAGAGTACACTTACATGATGTTCTTAAAAAACGCTGTGGTAGGTTTCGTATTTTAAGTAATATTTCTTTAATTCTCGACCCGTCAATTAAAAAGGTATGTTGAACTTTTTATTTTGGATTTGATTTGAAGGATTAAATTCTTTTTTTGTTTAGATCTGAATGATTGCTCAAGGGTTTCATATTTTTTTTCCCTTGATTGATTGCTAAGTGTATTTTACTGGTGTGGTTATATTATGTTATCGGTTTTGTTATAATATTTTGCCCCTACCCGGTCCGTTATAAAATTTTTATTATCCCAGCCCGAACCCGGCTCAAAGCCTATGGCAGCCTTTTCTAGTGGGAGTCGTCCGATTGATATTATTAATCTCCCCTTCATGAGGACCGTCCGATCTCCCCCTTATAACCATTTAACCCAACTCCCTCTTCTCACCGCCTCCCTCATTCTCTCCTCGTCTCTCTCTCTCCCTCTTTTTTATTTCTTCTCTCTCTTCATAGCAGCATTCATGCCTTATCCATTCTCACGCAAGGGTTCGTCCGTCGTCCGCCGCGAGATACACACCATTCTCACTCATAGGTAACACCCTCCAATCTCGATACCTAAATACTTTCTCCCTGGAACATTTATTTTTTCCTTTGGCTTTAATCTGCGTCCGAAATTGCAGGACAAGAAAAGGGAATAGTAGTAGTAAAGAAGCCATCTAGACTAGTAGAAGGAAGATGGGAAGCCAAGGTGTGCCATTAGACTGTATACCATCCATGGACATTATGACCGAACTTCTCTGGCGGATGAAGTGTGCTTCCAAGCCTGACAAACGCCTTATTTTCATCGGTATCACTCAAATTCTATATGAATCTGACTATATATAGGGTTCTCGCGTTAGATTCCGAAACAACTTGTTTGCTATTATAGTTCAATGTTTTGTCCAGAGTTTTGTGTAGTGCTCTTTGTGCAAAAAAATTTTCTTTCACCAAGATTATTGGTGCAGCTTGTTGTAACGTGTATAGATCTAGAGTTTGTCAATGTTTTTGCGAATCAAGGGGATTCAGGGCTAGTTTGTCAATGTTTTTGCCCCAACTCAAATGTTGATCAGTACAATCTGTGGTGGATTTAATACACTACGCCATAAATGGCCTTCGGCAACCACATAACTGTGTTACCTTAGACCCAATTTTCTGTTGCCACAGACCCAAAATGGGCAAAGGTAACATTTTACCTAAGTTGCTCTGTGAGCAGTAGCCTTTGGACTCAAAGGCAACATGTGAATCATCCTGAGCTAACATAGGATTATTTGTTACCTAAGGACTCTACAGCAACATCCTAGGGACCCTACAGCAACATCATATTCGTGTTGCAATAGACTTTATAATTTTGTAAAATATATAGCCAATTTAGTGGGTCCCACATTTGGGGCCCATTTTGTGGGCCCCACTGACCGGGCCCACCGTTGGAACCCACTTAGTGGGGTCACCTATATTACCAATTGCAATACACTAGGTGTTATAGGCGTTACCAATGAAAGACATTTGCAACATATATATAGTACCAAAGGTAACGCCTTCATTTTAACAAAATAAAAATGTAAATTTTAAATTTAGCATTTTCCATTAAAAAAACCAACAAACCAATTCACAGAAACCAACTACATAATCCCATCATAAAAAAACAACTATATCCAATCACAAAACCAATCAACTACATCACCAACTACATATATACAAGTACTAGAAGAAAATAATTTGGTCATTTTTAACCAATTACATCAGTGGACGTCTAAGATTAATATACAAAAAGACTCTAAACACTTAAACAATTAGCCAAAGATTAGCCAATTTGCCCGAGTTGGTGTCCATTCACAAACTTCACCTTATTTGAAGTAGAGAGCTGCATAATGAAACAAGAAAGAAGAGTCAATAATTAGTGATAGGTTACTAAGCTTCCAAATAAGCAGCCTGTTAACAACTATCAGAAAAATAAGGTCTCTAAACTAGTTGTTCTAAACCAGAAACAATTTGCCAAGTTGTTCTCTTTTTTAAGATCACCTGCTACTGTTGCAGCAATGACCTAACAAGTAAAACATTTTAGAATTTAGAAGAACATATATTTTATGAGAACATATAACAGCATACGATATGCAGAATCTTCATGAGCAAAAATAACTTACCAAGTTATCTAGATGTCCAGGATCTGCATTTTGATCATTTGGTTAAATATCCTGTTCATCCCTTAATACTACCTGCACAACAAACATTCACCAATTAGAGAAACTATACTATAATAAAAAAAGAAAATGGGTTGGTTTTCATCGAAATAAGGGCCTGTTGACACAATCCCATTAGTTAAAGAATGAATAATGTTTATTTTCTAAAATTTTCATAAGCAATCGCGTTTCTGGGTAACAGTGTTTTTCTCTAGAAAAAAAAAATTAAAGATCTCTAACCAATTGCACCATAGCATTCTTTTCCTTGAGGAGGGTCAATATTGGCTACCCATAGAAACTTACCTTCTTGGTAAACGTCGAATGACAGCATCATCAAGATCAAATGGCCTATTTGTAGCACCAAGGATAAGAATCCTCTGACTATCTTTTGACCTCAAGCCATCCCAAGCCGCCATAAACTCATTACGCATTCTCCTAGTTGCCTCATGCTCGAAAGCACCACCACGAGCACCAAGCAAGTCATCGACTGCACCCACATACATGGCATATAAATATATAGGAAACAGAAATGAAGCCAAAATATAACCATCTCCTGACAGAAATAAAAATTAAAAAAAGGAAGAAAAAATCAATTGTGTGTGATCACTTGTGAAAAACCATCAAGCTTTTGTGAGGCCCCTAAATATTGCTCTAGGCAACAAATTATGTTTTTTATTTGAGCAGATATTAATTATTTATCTTAATTTTCATCATTCGTTTCTTATGCATTCATTACTTTTGAGTCCAGTCTATATAGCAAAATGAACTGGGCCAAAGATATAGGTATTGTCTTGTAAGGCATAAGTAGAATCAACTTTAAGCATAAACAAGGCTTTTGCCAGATTTGGAACAATATGCCTCCAAGCACACTTGCTAGCAGACGAGAAGAGGTCTCGGGAGACATAATGGAGGAAGTCTCACCTCATCCACAAAAATAATCACGGAGTAAGCTTCCTAGCAAATGAGAAGAGTGCTCTAGTGAGTTTTTCAAAGATCCCCAAACCACTATATCAAAGAAGAAAGCGGAAAAATGTCGTCAATGTGACCGTAATTGAATGGTAGAATCATTTAGGAAAAAGAATGAAAGGGGATATCGCTTGAGCTTGATATCAACACTATTTACGCTAATATAAAAAAATTACAATAATAAGCAAATTATAAGAACACCAAAATTTTGATCTTTATTGCGTATGAATGCAATGCAGTTAGGAGGTTTCTCAACATTTTGTAGTAATGGACACAAAATTCTCATAGCAACTTATATTGGCAAGGAACACCATAGAGAATCCCCTTTCACAAGCAATTTCATCAGTGTCATAAACAAGTCCAAGAACAAAATTTCATTAAAGAACAACATAAACATGGATAAAGATTGTACGGACGTACTACACTTGCCAATAATAAGGCATCTCTGCATCAAAACAAAAATAATTTGCGGAATTGGAGGAATCAATCATAATCACGGATGTTGCAAAAGGTGAGTTAACCAGCTAAACAAGATTTAACAAAGACAGACATAAATAAAACCGCAAACCAGACATACCGTGGAATATTGTCCAAATAAAAAGCCATGGTAGCAATCAATAGAAATAAACTGTCTTCTCTCTTTAAAACACTTGACTAACTTGATCCATATTACTCAAATCAATTCACCAAAGGCATAATGACCATAATTTTGTCAAATTTAGTTCTTTAGTGAATAAAATTAAGAAGAGTCATTCTCCGAACATCGACAAGTTGTGTTAGTTAATAAAGATAACTACACCAAGCAATATGACAACATGACTTTATTAATGAGTTACCATCACCTAATCTTTAAGAGCAGGTTTACATCATAATCTAAATCCAAAAAGGAAAAATATTGACAACATTAAAATATCCGAAGGACACATAATTGCATTTGCCTTAGATGTAAGTGTTGAGCCGAATGCTAATGAAATTAGCCCGACTTCCATTGCAAGTGCCTTTGCAAGAAGCGTTTTCCTGTTCAGGATATCCCTTGCAAGGCTGACAAGTAAAAAGCATGTTAACAATTTGCAGGAAGTGATATAATTGAAAATTTGCAGGCAATGTACACAACAAATTAGTTACCCTCAGCAAATTTCCACGAGAGAAAAGCTCGGACCTCTGCATAGGGAGAATTACGAGTTCGTTTAGTGCTTTCTTTACGTCTTCAAGGGCACCAATCTCGCCAGCCTGCTGCCAAAACTAGCAATAAAAAGCACTTAAACATCAAAAAAAAAAACCTATACTGCACCTAAAGTGCTGCAAAAACGCAGCTTTTAACCAAAAAAAATGCACATATACTGCACCACAAACACATCAAAAAAGAACAGAGAACAAAAGCATAATCAGATTAAATTGAACCCAAAACAAAACCATGTTCAGAGCAGATACCAAAATCAAAATCATAAACAAGAACACGAACCTATCAAAATGAGAGCATGAAGAACATGAACATGAATACCTTGATAGTGCAGAAACAAAAAAAAAATCAGATGCGAGTTAAGAAGAATCAGGGCATGAAAAACAAGAACAAGAGAGCACAACATCGTTTAAGAAGATTGTACAAAACAGATACCAAAATCAGTTCGAATCAGTGTTGAATCAAGAAATATTCGAGCATCATTTAAGAAAATTGTGCAGAAAAAAAAAACTATTGCCGGGTCACGACGGACCTCGCCAGGTTCGTAATCGCTGCCACCACCTCCACCACCAACTGCCGCCGCTCTGGCCAGAACCACATCGAGGTTTCCAGAGAATCGAACCAGAAGTCGTTTGGTCAGGACCCATCGGTGAACCCAACCTGAAATTGAAAAAAAAAAGATTTGAGTATCAAAAATCAATAACCCTCAAACTCGGCCCGAACTCATGGCCAAACACAAAGTTTAGGCCCGAACCTTACCTGGAATAGCCGCTGCCACCGTTCCGGCCACTGGAACCTCCGACCCACAGCTCGCGGCACACCATCGGTCGCCGTGAGCAGTCCGTTCGAACCACCGCCGCTTCAGGCGCACATCACGGACAGGATCTCTGCCGCCGTTTTCTTTTGGATTTGCCGCGGGTCGTGTGTGTGTGTGATATTCTGTGAAAAACATTGTCTTCGACCGACGGCCGAGAGAAGTTTAGAGATAGAGAGAAGAGGAGAGAGAGAGAGAGAGGCGCGAGGTAGAGAAGTGAGAAGTGAGGGAGGACAGCGGCCGATCGGTGAGGGTTTATATACCCAGAGTTTTGTGTCAAGATCAATTAAGTCTCTTATTTCTACATTTATTCAATTTCACCCCATACATCTTTTAATTATTACAATTAACCCCCAACTAGGTTTATATTCCTTCAATTTCAGTCCTGAGACGTTAGTCCTCTCAATCCCCAATCAACTTTTTAGTAATTAAAGTCCAGCCCTATTTTACACCCAACTCTTCAACTAATATTAATAAACAATTTTAGTTTATGAATTAGATTTTATTTTCAGTTGTTATATAATAATAAATTATAAGGGTTATAATTATTATTATTATTGTATGTAGATATTAACAAGGAATTATTATTGATAGAATAATCATTTAATGGTTTTCCATGAGATTGTACATTATTGTGATATATGTGATTTCCACGAGCTGAATGAAGCTCAGCCCCACCTATATTGATCTCGCAGGTTAAACCTAGCCGGATGGACGAAAAAGCGAGCCGAGAGGGCATATGATGATATTTATTAAAACGATGCTTTTCTTTATGTCTCATGTTTTTGAAATATTATTTGGGAAAATCTTGATTAGAAATATTAATTTATAAATTTATTTCCGCCGCAATGATTACCTCTTATCTATGTCATGTCGTTTCCTTAATTAATGAGCATTTATTTTAGTCAGCGTAGCGACTCGACATTATTTTTATTAAAATTTGTTATTATATGTTGACATTAAATCATTATTTTAATTATTTTTTAATTATTCATAGTTATTACAAGCTTTTATTTTTTTTAATAAATTTTTTATTTATTTAAATTAAAATTTATTAATTTTCAAATACTACTTTATTTTTAAACCTTTTCAATTTAAATTTATTAAAAATATTTTATTATTTATAAAAATATATATAATTCATTATTTGATAGAATAATTTTTTTATAAAAATAGATTCAATGTTTTATTAAGATTAATTATTTTTAAAGTTAAAAATTTATTAAATCATTAATTTTATATAAAATTCAAAATTTTGTTTATTAATACTCTAAGGTAACACATCTCATTGTGTTACTGAGAGTTACACCTTTTATAGCTAGAGTAACATATATTTCAGGATTTGGTAACACCATTACCCGAACGTTGTGGTAGGTCCAAAATTTCATAGCTATGGTAACATCCAAGAAGGTAACACTCCCCCCTAAGTGTTGTAGAAAGCCATCTATGGCGTAGTGATAGATTAAGACTCAATGACGTATTATATAATATTTTACTATGAAAATTGATGTACTTTCTTCATGCAAATATGATATATTTAAATCCTGTTTTCTTACATGAAGGATTAAGGTAAGGGATAATTCGTGACCCGGCACAACCATGTCCCAAGACTCTCAACCCAAATAATGTTAAAAGAATATAGAAAATAAAGAAATTAGTTTATTTGTATGAATTTGAAAAGAAAAAAGAAAAATTGGCCCATTATATTTTGTCATGCTCGCCTTTTGCCCCCCCCCCCCCCCCACCCTCAAATACTGGCTCGACCCCTGCATAATAGTCAAATTATAAATGACGCCATATTCTTCGTTTTGACGTGCAGCTATATCGGCCAGGTTATACTGCCCCTCCTCAACCTCCATCTGATGAGACTAGCATCGATATTGGGTAAGTATTGGTTTCTGCATGTTAGCATCACTGGATCAGTTCTGTAGTAGGTAGTAGCTATGCTACAAAACTTTTATTTCCAAAATAAAAGGAAAGGAAACAGGTTCACTAACAATTTTGAAATTTCTATAGTTATTACTCATCAGTTTTTTATTTAACGGCTCAAATATCAGTGAACATCACAGTAGTCATGATTATTAGGGATAGTTCAAGTAGGAAAAAAGAAAAAAAATAACTAAGTCTTTGGCTACTTACAATTTTTCGTTTTTTGTTAAAAATTACAAAGGCCCCTTGACTTTTGAGTTTTTATTATATTTTACATCCTTGATAAGCAAAAAAAACATTTCAACACCCCTTTGCGTTTGTAAGAATATTACAATTAGATACAACCACACCTAACCCCCCCTCCCGCAGCAAGTAGCTCAAACCTTCTTTCTTGGTAATTATCCTTAATTTTGTTTTAATATGTTTCAGGGGAGCAGCAGATCTCAGGGGGCCCGGTCGATATGCATGATTCTCGGCTTATGGCGCTTGCTGAGGCCGAACGCCGGCTTTTTGAAGCTGACTATGATGATTATAATAGTAATAAAGAGCTGGCACCGCCTTTTGCCGCTCAAATTGCTCTTATCGTAAGCTTCTCAATTCATTATTGTCACTTGTTGTAATTGTAGCCTTGATAGGAAGTCCCGTAGAAGAAAATGACGTGTCTTTCAAGGTCTGAAATGTTGCTATCACACTCTAACTAATTTTTACCGAAACTTAAATGGGTGAGATGGTTGTAAAGCTGATAGAATATTACAAATAACCACAATATTTCAGCCTGCATTTTACGTTTACATCAACCCCCCTGTTTACATCACCCTCCCACAGTTTTTCTAAATATTATATAAAGTTGAGGCTATTTTAATATTTTTAGAAGTTGTGGGTGTAAATGTAAAAGAATTTTTGTTAGCATATTCCATCAGGTCAACTAACAATTTGGGCCAAGATGTGAGACGGAAACAGACCTCAGTGGTGGTTTGTCATTTTTCAGTCTTAGCTGGGTTCTTTTCTAAATACTGTTAACCTCAGGGATAGTGTTTTGTAATTATCCCTATATGTAACACCCCCAATCCACTCAGGGATATTAAACGCCGTAGACCCCTTTCCACAAGGACCTACCAGCCGGGAGACTACAAAACAAAACCCACATGCGGTCAACTTGACCAAAACATAATATCGTAGACCGATTGGGTCTCTCAAAACACAGCATAACCGAAAAATATGATAAACCAAAATACAACTCGATCACATAATACATAAAATGTCCATCCCCTCAAGGATGACAAGAACTCAAACCGACAGATCACTGACGAAAAACAGACTACAACTGTGACTAGTATCGCTGCTTTGCATCATCCTCCGAGCCAATCCTGTGGTTGCTCACTCTCCAGTCAGAACACCTGGAATAAATAATAAAATCCCCAACGAGGGGTTAGCGATGGAATCGCTAGCAAGTAACCAAGCTATAAAGTTATACATCAAGAATATAACCGTTATAAAAACAACCTTTCGACAAGGTAGTAACACGATCCCCGAGTTTAAAGTCTTTTCAAAAAACATTTCCCTCAAGGGAGGATCATAGAAACAACTTCAAAACACGTTTGAAAGAATAGAGGAGGACGTCGGGGGTCTCAGTGTAAAATCATGAAAAGATTTATGATTCTCCTATTCAAAAGGATTTTCTTTCAAAAACATGAAGACGATTCAATTCTCAAACAAGCCTCAAAGGAAGAAACACAAACACCAAAATAATCGTAATCCAGGATTCACACAATCACAATTCAGAAATATCCAGTCAAAAAAATACTCAAATCACCTCTGTGGCCTCGATGGGACCCATCCCGTATTAGTTACCGAAAAACAAGCTCAAACCCACCCATAAATTATCTTGACATCGTACTCGCAAGTAACGATTCTCGGAGCCCTCTCCAGACCTACCCGATTAGATAACCTTATGGTCAAATCATATCAACTGGCCCTACTCGCAAGTAATGCGTCGTCGGAGGCCTCATGGGTCCCTACCTGGTTAACATCATTCAAACACACCCATAAGTTATCTTGACATCGTACTCGCAAGTAACGATTCTCGGAGCCCTCTCCAGACCTACCCGATTAGATAAACTTATGGTCAAATCATATCAGCTGGCCGTACTCGCAAGTAACGCGCCACCGGAGGCCTCACGGGTCCCTACCCGATAATATCTCAATCATCGATTACACAACAACAAGGTATAATATTTGCCACACACATGAAATTAAGAGTTAATGCAACAAACACTTTCACAAAACATAACATTCACGTCACACCGTCATCTAGTACACCTTGTAACAAGTGAACAATACAAATATTCCACAATTCCTTGGATAACTACTCACTTCTAAATATCCATCTCGAACATAATACAACATGAGATGATGGTTGTCATTCTCCAGGAATTTTAAGTTTACGCTTGTATTTACTTTCATAGAATCACATATTCATTTAGAAGTGAGTTATGGTTAAACGTTCAATCACTAACAAGTCCACGTTAAATTCAGGACACGTCACATTCTCAAAGTATAAAGATTATAGACGAGATACTCGCCTCAAGTCCAAAGCACGCGAAGCAACGGGAAGGCTCGACCGGAAATCCTTGATGAGGACGACGACGAACGGAAGGGTTCGGTATGAGCTCTTCGCAAGGAACTCGACCCTAGCATCATATCATTAATAAATCAACGACCGAACGATGGAATAATAATCATAGAACGCCCGAATCCCTCTATGACATTCTACCGGACACCTTCAAGGTGTCGATTAGGAACCCAACAAAACGATGAATCCTCGGCAATCAAACCATGGAAAAACAAGAAAATTGATATAATACGGCTCAATAATCATTAATCCATCACTAATCTAAGTTACTACGGATTAAATGGATGAAATCAAACAAAATCCCCAATTTTCCCCAAACTAGATTTTTAGGAAATCTAACCTTGATTCGGTCGATCGGAGGATGTTATGTGATGATTAATCGACATTAAAAACTCAAGAACTTCATGGATAGGTAGTTGAACAACAAGTCTTCGTGATCTCAGAGTATCGGCCGCGGAGGAGATGAATTGAGTGAGAAAATGAGTGAAGAAGTAGCCTGACCGACCAATATATACTGCCCAGCACTGGCTTAGTGCTGCGGCCTGGCCAACAGGGGCCGCGGCCCGCGGGACAGCCCGCTACAGCATCAAAAGGCACATGGTGTAGTCATAGATATTTTGACCATAACTCATTCGTCTGGACTCCGATTTACTCACCGTTTGAACCATTGGAAACTTAACTTGATTATATATAATAATGGAAAGATTCAGAATTTTTGGAGTCTCCAAGTATTTATGGTGATTTTACAAAGTCAAACTCATACTTGGAAAAGTCGCTTAAGAACACGAAACTCAACAAAACGACACCGAAATGAATTCGGATGACAAAAAGTGTAGAATTAATCATTATAGGAATGACGAAACGGTCACAATAGAGTCACTAAGAAGTACTTACGTCAAAAAAAGAAAATTACCGAAAATCGAAATTGCGGATATTACATATGGACCTAATGCACCTAATGCTACGACGACTCGGATACACTAATGCACCTGCTATGATTCAACACAATAACGAGCCAACCACGAAATGTAACATGCCACAACCCAAGCACACATTTAATCAAAGAAACGCCAGCGACACAAGTCTCACACGATGAACTTTACAACTAAACACATCAATACATCATAAAAAAAATCCCACATAATCATAACTAAACAAAGTAACCGGAACCAAACAACAATTAATTTTGCGCAACTTGAAATTAAAAATCTCGGGTATTACATTCTACCCCTCTAAAAAGAAGTTTCGTCCTGAAACTTAAAAAGAAGGGTGAAGTAAGCAAAAGGAACGAACAAATAAGTCTCAGCGATCCACACGAGTCGATCCCGACAATGGTGCTGAAGCTCGATTCTGGGAAATCTCATGGAATAATTCACAATACTGAACTTTGTGGCCCTCGAGTCCACAGTTATAACAAGTAATCGACGGCGAGGGACAATTGGCCTGCACATGGCCCACAACGTTGCAATTGAAACACCTCCCAGTCTGACTAGGAGTCAAAAAAGATAACTTGGAACTCTTGGTTCCACCAAACGAAGAAAGGGAAGGTTTCGCCGCATGACTATGCAAAACTCGATTAGAAGAATTTCTAATTCTCACACCATCCGAAAAATCTCCCAACGTCCTCTGTCTCTTCGGCTCATGCGAAGGCCAAGAAGACAACGATGCCATCTCGTATGCCATGGCTCGATCCTGGTACTCTCTCAATGTAGCACAAGTGAAACCCAACATATACTATCGAATCTCTAGTCTCATCCGCATGTTGAAATGACGGATTTTGTCTTCCTAGGTCCTCACCTACCTCTTCACGTAAGCGAGCTGTCGACTATAATCGATAATAGCCTGCGACACGGGTATATCCTGCAGCTCGGCTAGGTAAAAATCTCGGATCCTCTGCTCTCGGATCGGTTTCGGGCAGAACTCCGCTTCCATCAACTTCTTGAACTCTTCCCAAGAAACAGCATGATCCTGAGGCTCAACGGCCTCCCACCAATTAGCAGCGTCACCAATGAGAAGGAACTGAGCGATAGGAATTCTTCGCTCCTCGGGACAAGCAACCGCCCTGAAGATCTTCTCCAATTGGAAAAGCCAACCGTCGCAGCACAAAGTATCACCCGCGCCCGCAAAGCGAGGAGGATGCATACGAACCACTTCTCTAAGCCACTGAGTCGACCCGACATCCTCATTCGCGACATTGTTACGCTAAACCGCCTGAGCCAAATGAGTCATCTGGTCTACCACCTGCTGGAGTATAGTAGCAACACCGATACTAGTGCCATTACCGGTAGCATGATCCTGATCACGCGACTGATTACCACAACCCCAACCTCTCGGCATACTGAACGGACAACCGTTCAGAAGGACAAAACAAACACCACATAATCAATATAGGGCAAACAATAGTAGCACAATAAAATACTCATTCTGAGTCATAACACGAATACACGAACTATCACCGCAACGATAGAATTCAAATTCATAAATCATTTACTTAGATATGTCAACACAACGTACGACCTTTACCAAAGCAATCACGGTAAAAATCACAAACACACCGTCGCGGTCAAATATAGGTAATATTTAAAAACAAAATATTCCGAGGCACTTGATCAAATGATAGCATTTTAAAATTCCTGAATTTGAAAATGTTTGCTAAAATGGATTTTTGAAAAGAAATATTTTTAATACTTCGGTCACTTGATCAAAACTATGAACCCATTATCATATCTGTTTCGTTTGAAAATCATTTGCAAAACGTCTTGAAACACCAGTGTATTCGATAATTGATATCATCAAAATAACCTTGTCAATGTATATAATCATTACTATCAATCAACTACCACAACCGGATAATGTCAAAGAATAATGTAATTTAACCGAACTATGAAATCATAACATCCGGGTGTACACCCATAACTTTCTAACAAGAACGGTGACAACTTATAATATGTCAATAATATCCACGCAGGATAAGAAACTAAGTGCAATACTGATACCGCAGTCAGAGTTCACGATCGTCACAGACGGACCATATGACTAGGTCGATAGGGATTAAACGACAGATAATGAGTATAGGGAGAATTGTAACAACAAAGGTACTGCCACGACACTCAGAAGCTTACAGTCGTAACACTAACTGTAAGATGGAAAGAATCAACTCAACATTTTCAAAATGGCTCTGAAGGTTAATGATCGACTCCTAACAATGTATCTCGACACTTAGAAAGTATGGTGAAAGTTTTCCGACGGGCATAACAGCATAACGAACATATAAGGTTTTAAATTTTCAAACCCAAAGTCGTTGGCAAAATAGAATTTTTCAAAATTCTTTTGATCACAATCGAAGATGACGATAATATTTTGCAGTGCCCGAAATACATTAAAATACATTTTTCCAAATACCGTCTGATGGTGTAGTTTGAAAATACCGGATCAATTTGACAAAACCCAACCGATTTCAAAATTCATAAAGGTCGTTGTTTAATCGCACCATCAAAATATAAAATAAAAATTTGATTTTCACAAATGCTTAGAACCTTAAAGAACCTCAGAAACACGTTCACAAACCTACCCGCAGTGGCACAATTACGACAGTCCAAACAAAAATAATCGAACTTAAAACCACATGCCCATACGGAAAATAGAATCATAAATTCAACCAAATACATCTCGTGCGCATCAAGTTTAAACATACAACAAAACCATTCATCTGAGTTTCTCACCGACTCTACCGTCGGTGCCCTTTTCGAAACCCATCAAGGTTCATCGATTTCACATCATACCACCCCTCACGGCGGTTCCAAGTCAAGACATTAATACGTCCAGCTGTATACACATTCAGTGCGTCACAAGTATCGAATACAACTTCATTACACAACACCGTGCAAATAAAATCGTGCACCATAATTAATTCGCACAGATGGAATCATGAAATACAGATACCTCGCATAAAATAGGAGACTTACGTCCACAGGCTGCACAGAGATGATGGTTGCACCACGATACTAATCACAACTTAATACAATCGATCACAACAGATCACCACGATCACACTTGTTCACAATTGCTCACCCGGGTGACATGCCAAGACACGACTCGACAAGACCCAACTAGACCCAACTGCTAAGGTTTTCGCAAACCTAAGCTCTGATACCATTTATGTAACACCCCCAATCCACTAAGGGATATTAGACGCCGTAGACCCCTTTCCACAAGGAGCTACCAGGCGGGAGACTACAAAACAAAACCCACATGTGGTCAACTTGACCAAAACATAATACCGTAGACCGATTAGGTCTCTCAAAACACAGCATAACCGAAAGATCTGATAAACAAAAATACAACTCGATCACATAATACATAAAATGTCCATCCCCTCAAGGATGACAAGAACTCAAACCGACAGATCACTGACGAACAACAGACTACAACTGTGACTAGTATCGCTGCTTTGCATCATCCTCTGAGCCAATCCTGTGGTTGCTCACTCTCCAGTAAGAAAACCTGGAATAAATAACAAAATCCCCAACGAGGGGTTAGCGATGGAATCGCTAGCAAGTAACCAAGTTATAAAGTTATACATCAAGAATATAACCGTTATGAAAATAACCTTTCGACAAGGTAGTAACACGATCCCCGAGTCTAAAGTCTTTTTGAAAAACATTCCCCTCAAGGGAGGATCATAGAAACAACTTCAAAACATGTTTGAAAGAATAAAGGAGGACGTCGGGGGTCTTAGTGTAAAATCATGAAAAGATTTGTAATTCTCCTATTCAAAAGGATTTTCTTTCAAAAACATGAAGACGATTCAATTCTCAAACAAGCCTCAAAGGAAGAAACGCAAATACCAAAATAACCGGAATCCAGTATTCACACAATCACAATTCAGAAATATCCAGTCAAAAAAATGCTCAAATCACCTCCGTGGCCTCGATGGGACCCATCCCGGATTAGTTACCGAAAAACAAGCTCAAACTCACCCATAAGTTATCTTGACATCGTACTCGCAAGTAACGATTCTCTGAGCCCTCTCCAGACCTACCCGATTAGATAACCTTATGGTCAAATCATATCAAATGGCCGTACTCGCAAGTAACGCGCCGTCGGAGGCCTCATGGGTCCCTACCTGGTTAACATCATTCAAACATGCCCATAAGTTATCTTGACATCGTACTCGCAAGTAACGATTCTCGGAGCCCTCTCCAGACCTACCCGATTAAATAAACTTATGGTCAAATCATATCAACTGGCCGTACTCGCAAGTAACGCGCCACCGGAGGCCTCACGGGTCCCTACCCGGTAATATCTCAATCACCAATTACACAACAAGGTATAATATTTGCTACACACATTAAATTAAGAGTTAATGCAACAAACACTTTCACAAAGCATAACATTCACGTCACACCGTCATCTAGTACACCTTCTAACAAGTGAACAATACAAATATTCCACAATTCCTCGGATAACTACTCACTTCAAAATATCCATCTCGAACATAATACAACATGAGATGATGGTTGTCATTCTCCAAGAATTTCAAGTTTACGCTTGTATTTACTTTCATAGAATACCATAATCATTTAGAAATGAGTTATGGTTAAACGTTCAATCACTAACAAGTCCACGTTAAATTCAGGACACGTCACATTCTCAAAGTATAAAGATTATAGACGAGATACTCGCCTCAAGTCCAAAGCACGCGAAGCAACGGGAAGGCTCGACCGGAAATCCTTGATGAGGACGACGATGAACGGAAGGGTTCGGTATGAGCTCTTCGCAAGGAACTCGACCCTAGCATCATATCATTAATAAATCAACGACCGAACGATGGAATAATAATCATAGAACGCCTGAATCCCTCTATGACATTCTACCGGACACCTTCAAGGTGTCGATTAGGAACCCAACAAAATGATGAATCCTCGGCAATCAAACCATGGAAAAACAAGGAAATTGATATAATACGGCTCAATAATCATTAATCCATCACTAATCTAAGTTACTACGGATTAAATGGATGAAATCAAACAAAATCCCCAATTTTCCCAAAACTAGATTTTTAGGAAATCTAACCTTGATTCGGTCGATCGGAGGATGTTATGTGATGATTAATCGACGTTAGAAACTCAAGAGCTTCATGGATAGGTAGTTGAACACCATGTCTTCGTGATCTCAGAGTATCGGCCGCGGAGGAGATGAATTGAGTGAGAAAATGAGTGAAGAAGTAGCCTGCCCGACCAATATATACTGCCCAGCACTGGCTTAGTGTCGCGGCCCGGCCAGCAGGGGCCGCGGCCCGCGGTACAGCCCGCTACAGCATCAAAAGGCACATGGTGCACTCTTAGATATTTCGACCATAACTCATTTGTCTGGACTCCGATTGACTCACCGTTTGAACCATTGGAAAGCTAACTTGATTATATATTTATAATGGAAAGATTCAGAATTTTTGGAGTCCCCAAGTATTTATGGTGATTTTACAAAGTCAAACTCATACTTGAAAAAGTCGCTTAAGAACACGAAACTCAACAAAACGACACCGAAATGAACTCAGATGACAAAAAGTGTATAATTAATCATTATCGGAATGACGAAACGGTCACAATAGAGTCACTAAGATGGACTTCCGTCAAAAAAAGAAAATTATCGGAAATCAAAATTGCGGATTTTACATATGGACCTAATGCACATAATGCTACGACGACTCGGATACACTAATGCACCTGCTATGATTCAACACAATAATGAGCCAACCACGAAATGTAACATGCCACAACCCAAGCACACATTTAATCAAAGAAACACCGGCGACACAAGTCTCACGCGACGAACTTTACAACAGAACACATCAATACATCATAAAAAAAATCCCACATAATCATAACCAAACAAAGTAACTGGAACCAAACAACAATTAATTCTGCGCAACTTGAAAGTAAAAATCTCAGGTATTACACTATATATCTTTAATAATTTTTGGATTGATTGTTTTCAAACATGCAAAAACTACCCTTGAGGTTTGACCTTATTATAGAAAGAGTTAGCGAACTTTTAAATTACTAAAATAACCCTCACAAGCAAAAAAACATTTCAAAACCACCCTTCACAGTCACAGCTGGCCCCTTAATTTTATCACTTAATCTAACCTCTCCTATATTTTTTTTTGTAATGTTGAAAGTTACCTTTTTTTAATTAGGTCAAACCTCCACGGTACGTTTTTTATTACCCCTTTCTAAATTGAATGTTTATTATGTGTGATATGTATTGCTTTGGATTGGCAGTTGATGGCTCTTTTGCTATTGAGGCATGCACTTTCCATCATTGGTTTCAACATGACTTTTCTGTTGAAGAAATTGGGAGAAGCTAATCCCGATATCAACTTGGATATAGGAGAATTTTGTGCCACGATATCAAGTGATCAAGATGATAATGGTACTCATATGACTCAAGGCGACACCACCTCTTAGTTATTTTAATATGTAACTTTCGATAACTTGTATTTAGACGTGGTACTTTCGTACTTTTGAAATTAGATTGGTGGTGTTTGCTTGGTTTTGGTACTCTAGAAGTTAAATTGTTGGTTTGCTTGGTTTTGATACTTTAGAAGTTAAATTGGTGGTTTGCTGTTTATTTTGTATTGAAATTGGTGGTTTGCTGTTTATTTTGTATTGGCGGACTTGGATGGTTATTGGTAGCGTTGCTTGGTTTTAAATTAGGACTTTATTTTGGATGGGTTGATGTAAAAACCAAATGGCCATTTCAAAATATTTTTAAGCAGTCTTGCATTTTACTTTAGCTGCTGTTGCATTTTATAAAAAACCTAGTGTCGCCTTAAAAAATTGGTGTTGCCTAAAATTAAAAACTAATGTTGCAAAACAAAATGTGGGGCCCACTGACGTGGCACTAGTGTGGGATCCATTGCTGCCGTGGCAACAATGTGGGACCCACAGATGACGTGGCACCAATTTGGGACCCCATTGATGCCAACACCAATGCGGGCCCCACTGATGATGTGGCAACATGTGGGCCCATGTTTTATTGCTTTTATGTAATCTTAGGCAACACCGTTTCTTGTTGCCTTACTTAGTTATGTTGTTGCATTATATGCATAATACAATACTTTTGTTCCGTTGCAGTAGAGAGAAAAAATGTTGCCTTAGGGTTCAAAGGCAACGGCCGTATTGGCAACAAGGGTTGGGTGTTGCCTTTTGCCTAAGGCAACACTTTTCATGTCTTCTGCAACAATAAAAAGGGCTTGCCTATGAGCACTTATGGCGTAGTGTCACTTTTAGCGGTAAAATTATTTCATGTGTGATCTCTCTTCTTATGGCTTGTATTCTTTAGAACTTGCATAATTCTGTTGGATGGTGTGTTGATATTTACATACACGAGAAATGATTAGGGCTGCCCATTCTTTGTCTTGAACCTACTTATCTAAAAATACCCACCATTTCATATCAATATCCTTTGCTAGCCCCGTTGAGCCTTTAGCCGTATTTTTGTTCGAAAAACTCGCATCTTATAGCTCCATATCCAAAAGCCATAACTTACCCAAGTATTGGTCCTCGTAAGAACATGAGAGGGTATATTTGAAAAACGAAAGTGTGCAAAGTTTGTGGTGTATAAAGACAAAAATCTTCTCTCCCGTTCCCTTGAAAATAATAAGCCCCACAACAAAAAAAATGATCCTAATAATAATAGTGGGATAGAAAAGATAGGGGAGGAGAGGAGTGAGCCTAAGAAAAACAAAAGAGAAGTCGTTGGGTTGTGAGAAATAGACCAATATCAAAAGAATTGCGCTTAACAAAAAAAAGATATATATATATATATATATACGGGAGAATTGAATTAGAATGATCGATCTTGATTTGAGTGTTTATTTCATATATGTGAGAATCATATATGCTCTACTTGGACTGAACTTGTAACTACTAGCCAAATTTTCCCAACCTGAGCCAAAACCCCGTTACAATCAAAAGTAAGACCCGATGACTCGTGTTTTGTGAATATTGATGCGTTTGATGAAGAGAAGAAGTGCAAGCATATAGTAGAACTTTCCATTCGAATCGAGTTGAGCGTATTGACCTATCTAAACACTTGAGAGATGAGTGAATCGATAAAATTCTGTGCGGGACTACTAAGACTTGTTTTCTTGCATGTTCGATCAAGTGTCATTGCTTTCCATTCATTTGTGAGTTTACGCTTCCATGGCGAATTACGAGACTTTATGATACTTTTATATTCCCGGTTGATTGTATGTATACCCGATGATTAACTTGATTATTCAATCCTCCTCATTTTCTTTGTCGTGTGTTTTATTTCTTTTTGCTTGGGGACAAGCAAAGTTTAGGTTTGGGGGATTTGATGAGTCGATTTTTGACCGTCTCATTCTGTTCTATTGAGTCCTGCTTTCATTTGTTTTTAAGTGTTTTTGTTCTCTTTACACTTGGTATGTTGTGTTTTTATTTTGTAGGTAGCCGGATGAAGATTGCGGTGAAATGGGTGATTTTATGGCCAATATTGGAGTTTATGACGATCAAGAACAAGTCGGGGGCAAGAACAGGGCTTAAACGATGAAGATTGAAGCACTGTCTATCGTACTTTCTAATTTTCAGATTCATTACTTCGAATATGGATGTGTTCTCTATATTTATATATTCCTCGTGAAATTAGCTTCGCAACGGTATATTATACACTAAATTCTGAGGTGTATTGAGGGAGATATGTCTTCTAGACCACGGCCTTACAGCCCGGATCGCGATCCAGAATTCAGACCGCACGGCAGGCCTTTTTGTGGACACTTGGATCGCGATCCCAAATGCCCAGATCGCGATCCACCCCTGTTTGTGCATAAAATGCGATTTTCTGCACTTTTTGCGATTTTTACGGGTATATAAGGGAAAATCCTATACACAACTTAACCTAAGCCGCAAAACTCGATCCAAAACTCAGTTTTTATCAATTATGAGTGCTCAAAACATCGATAGATACAATTTGTGAGGGATTTTCATCATTGGTAATGATATTTTTTTAGTTTTTGAATGAAGAAAATCAAACCTTCCTCGGGAACTCGATCAAGGGATTGAAAGGGAAGGATTTCTACCATGTTTTGCTATATTATTGTTGTTATTATTCGTATTGTCATGAGTAACTAATCTTTTCGTATGGGTTTTTAGATTGAACCACACACGTATTCTTGGTTGTTAGTTTTGATTAATTTGTCGGGTATGAGTTTGGGATTGTTCCTCTTTCGTTGTTCTATCATTTTGCTTGGTGTTCTTGATGATATTGTGCACGAATTGTAACACCCCTAAGAAGAATCGGGAATGTAACAGTGCCGTGGACCCCTACATGGGACCCACCAGGCTAGGTAATCAACTTCACTCATCGACTCACAGAGTCGATGCAATAACACCACAACATAACGACGCAAAACAATAATAATCCACCCGGCTCTACCGGTCAATCAAACAACAAAATAATCCAACGAAAACATAACGGACATCTCAACACACTTTTGCAAAATCAAAGCCCCTAAGTACTCGACTACGTCTATTAGTTTACAAATTGGAAAACAACCATATCGAAATGCACAACAGAAATAAAGGAACTCGTTTGCACACGTCATCAACCTTGGTCAGCATCCTCGTACTTGTCCCAATGCCCGCTGGTCCGGCTGAATAAGACCTGAAATTCATAAAACGAATTTCCTCAAAAAGGGTCCCCCATAGGGGTTAGCAATTATGCTACTACAAGTAGGCCAAATTAACAACTTACATCTTATACATTAGTCAATGCATGCAATCGAGAAATCACAGTTCAAAACCACTCATTTCCGGAAATGCCATAATCAAATCACATTTGTAAAATGCACCATAATTAACCGTCGATCCACGCCTCTGTGGACCCCTACCGAGACCCCGTCAGATCTTACCCGTAGTGGTTAAAAGCAAAGCTCGTCGATCCACGCCTCCGTGGACCCCTACCGAGACCCCGTCGAATCTAACCCGTAGTGAGCATACACACACACACCCATCACTCATGCAATACTATCATGTTAAGAGTGTAAGTTCATTAGGAATACTTGCCTCGATTAAACAATGACGAGAAACGGAAAAGATTACGACCGCAGTTGTGAGAAACCAAACACTGAACCTAGGCGATTCGTCAAACACGATTACAACAACTCGACAAAACAATGATAACGGAAAACACCCGGAACCCACCTACGATTCATGTAGTTTCCTACGACAAAATCGACGAGGGCGGACAACAACCCCAAACCCTCTCAATTTCAAGAACATACCGAAAAACACCAAAATTTCGTAGAAAACATATGAATACTACTAAGATTAATCATACCCATCATGGATTAATCAACAATAAGGAACGAATCGGACAAAAACCAGAAAATCCCCAAATTTCCCAAAAATAGGGTTCTAGGAGATTACCTTGGATTTAAGATGAAGAACACAAGTAGAGGTTGTTAATCTACACCAAGAACTCAAGGTAAATGATCTCTGAAGTGATTGGAAGAAGAAATCACCCCAAATCGTCCTTGGAGTCGTCGACCGCGGAGAGAAGATGAAATGAGAATGAAATGGTGAATCCAGTAAACTCTCTGGTTTTTATAACCAGAGAGACGTAGCCTGCACTAACGATAAAAGTTAGCGTGCGCTACCAGGGAATAGCATGCGCTAACGGCCCCATGATAGCGCGTGCTATCGGTTCATATCGTGCGCTACCTGAACACCAGGCCGAGTCCAGAAACATTCTGCCCAGTTCTGGACTGCCAGGTTAGCGTGTGCTACCGGACACCAAGCATGCACTAAGCCTAGACCATAGCGTGCGCTAAGCTGCTCGTCAAGAGAGCAGAGAACAGAAACAACTCATTCTCACTGTTGTGATCGAGCCATTAGTGCGCGCTACTAGACGGTCATAGCGTGCGCTACAAAAGAACGATAGTGTGCGCTACACAACAACAGTAGCGTGCGCTATCGAGTGCAGACAGCAGCACAGGCAGCACACATGGATGAAAAACAGCGAATTCCATCTCGGATGAAAACAATGTGTATCCGACACCAAACAACGAACCAAGGAGACGCACGAACAACAAGGTCAAGTCAGAACCAAACCGCTAAAAGAAAACACAATTCTGACTACCCTAGGACACGGAAAACCACAACATTAGTAATCACCCCAAAACTTTGGGAAATTACAAAATGGCCCAAACCATCCGTAACACACGATACATGGTCGAAACAACGTATGAAAGCTCACAATATGCATAATAACACGAGATGGATCTGTGGCAACCCTAAGACGGTGGTTCCGAATAACAATTACGAGAATCGAACGAAATAGCGACGGAAAAAGCAATAAACACGGAATTGAGTATAACAAGTCCGAAACAAGCTCGGATGACAAAAAGTCCGGTATTAAATATTTTCGAAATATTAATACGGTTACAAGCGAGTCGCTGAAAATGAAAAATACACCAAAATGAGAATACCGGGAAAAGAAAAATGCGGATATTACATTCTACCTCTCTAAAAATAAGTTTCATCCTGAAACTTAAGAAACAAACAACTCGGGGTACCTAGCACGCATGCTATCCTCGGTTCCCAAGTTGCCTCCTCGACACCATGCCTCGACCACTTCACCTTGACTAAAGGAATGGTCTTATACCTCAGTCACTTCTCACGGTGTTCCAAGATCTTCAAGGGACGCTCCTCGAAGGTAATATCCTCCGCGATATCGATCTCACCATAGTCGATGATATGACCAGGATGCGGAACATATTTCCTCAGCTGGGAAACATGGAAAATGCTATGAACGTGGCTCAGGGCCGGGGGAAATGCTAAACGGTATGCCAGCTCGCCGACTCTATCGATAATCTCAAAAGGCCCAATAAATCTCGGACTCAACTTTCCCTTCTTCCCGAAGCAGAAAACTCCTCTCGTCGGCGATACCTTTAGCAAGACATAGTCTCCCACCTCGAATTCCAAAGGTCGGCGACGAACGTCAGCATAGGATTTCTATCGACTCTGAGCAGTCAACATCCTCTCTCAAATCAATACCACCTTCTTCCTCGTCTCTAAGGCGATATCCGATTCGGTCACGACCAAATCGGACGCCTCGTCCCAATAAATCAGCGATCGACAACGCCGCCCATAAAGCGCCTCATACGGTGCCATCTTGATCGATGCCTGTCAACTGTTGTTGTACGTGAACTCGATCAACGGCAAATGCTCCTCCCATTCACTGCTCCAATCGAGGCCACAAGCACGCAACATATCCTCAAATTTCTGGATAGTGCGCTCCGACTGCCCATCTGACTGAGGGTGAAAAGAAGTATTCAGATGCAAACGAGTACCCAACGTCTCATGTACTGCTCGCCAGATGTGTGATACAAAACGGCCATCACGCTCCGAAACAATGGACTTATGAGTACCGTGAAGCCTCACAATCTGCGCAATAAACACACGAGCCAACCTCTCCGGGCCCCAAGTATCCTTGATGCCCCAAAAATATGCCGACTTGGTCATACCAGACTTCGATCTCGGCAAGCTCATGATGAAGTCCATCGAAATATCTTCCCATTTCCATTCCGGAATGGGAAGCGACTGCAATAACCCAACCAGTCGTTGATGCTCGATCTTGACCTGCTGACAAGTCAAACATCTCGCTACAAACTGTGCGACCTCCTCCTTCATGTCGTTCCACCAAAAATTCCTCCTTAGGTCCTTGTACATCTTACTCGAACCAGGATGAACTGAGTAAGGCGTAGCATGGGCCTCACGCAAAATACTCTGCCTCAAATCTGAGTCGTTTGGTACACAAAGCCGACTCTAGAACCTCAACACACCATCCTCGTGAATCACAAACCCAGGAGACTTTCTTTTACGATTATTCTCTCGAATTTGCATAATCATTGGATCCTCCAACTGCTTCAGTTTAATTTCATCGATCAGCGACGATGAAATCTCCAAAGCGCAAAGTTGCCCGATAGCTACCGACAACAAAATCTCAACATTCAACTCGATCAAATCCCGCTGAAGCTCAGATTGTGACGTAAGTATCTCAAGTTTCCGCAACGCAACCGGTTTCCGACTCAAGGCGTCTGCCACGATGTTCGCCTTTCCCGGATGGTAAAGGATATCAAGATCATAATCCTTAATAAACTCCAACCACCTCATCTGCCTTATATTCAACTCCCGCTGAGAAAATATGTACTTCAGACTTTTATGATCGGTAAAAATCTGACATGCAGAGCCGAAAAGATAGTGACGCCAAATCTTGAGTGCAAAAACAACTACCGCTAACTACAAATCGTGAGTAGGGTAGTTGAGCTCATACGGCCTCAACTGCCTGGACGCATACGCAATAGTCTTTCCGTGCTGCATTAACACACACCCAAGACCCTGACCCAAAGCATCGCAGACGGCAAAACCCTTGTTGCCATACGGCAATGCTAAAATAGGGGCTAAAATCAAACGCCTCTTCAGCTCCTCAAAACTCGTATGTCTCTCATCATTACAGACGAACTTCTCGGATTTCTGGAGCAACTAAGTAAGTGGCCGAGCTAGTTTCGAGAACCCCTCTATGAATCCTCGGTAGTAGCCAACCAAACCCAAAAAATTACGGACCTCCTTCACATTCTTAGGTGGTGCCCAATCCAACATTGCCTCAACCTTCTGTGGATACACATGGACCCCCTCGGCTGAAATCACGTGACCTAGAAACATCACTTCCTTCAGCCAGAACTCACATTTCGAGAACTTCGCATAGTGTCGCCCCGTCCTCAAAATGTCTAACACCACGCGCAAATGATGTGCACGCTCCTCCTCACTCCTCGAATAAATAAGGATATCGTCAATGAAGACGACGACACACTTATCCAAATACTCGATAAAGACCTTGTTCATCAACTGCATGAACACTGTCGGCGCGTTAGTCAACCGAAGGGCATAACCACAAACTCATAATGTCCATATCTCGTTTGAAAAGCTAGTTTTGGGACATCAGACTCCTTCACCCGAAGCTGATAATACTCCGATCTCAAGTCGATATTCGAAAATACTGCATCTCCTTGCAACTGATCAAACAAGTCATCAATTCTCATCAAGGGATACTTGTTCTTGATAGTCACCTTATTTAGCTCGCGGTAGTCGATACATAAACGTAGTGAACCATCCTTCTTCCGCACAAACAAGACTGGTGTGCCCCAAGGCGAAGCGCTTGGTTGAATATACCCCGTCTCAAGAAGCTCACTCAACTGCTTCTTCAACTCGGCCATCTCTTAAGGTGCGATGCGATACGGTGCCTTCGAAATTGGAGCTGCACTCGGCTCTAGTTCAATAGCAAACTCGACCTCACGGACCAGTGGCAACCCCGGTAACTCATCGGGAAGGACTTCAGGAAACTCACTAACGACTGGAATCGATGAAAGCTCGACTCCATCATTCTCCGCCTTCAAGGCGTAACACCAATAACTAGTACACCCCTTCTGCAGGTGTCTCATTGCCTTCAAGGCATTGATTACGAATTTCTAGTTTCTCTTTCACCCCGTGAAAGAGTGCTCGGTGCTGTCCTCGGCTAGCATGGTTATGATTCTCGTGCAGTAGTTCATGATTGCACCATGCCACTCGAGCTAATCAACCCCGAGAATCAAATCCTCGCCCTCAATGCCCACAACAATAAGATTAGAGGGCCAAGCCCTCTCACAAATAAAGACAGAACAGTCTCAGATCTATCGATCACCAACGATCCTATCACCGCTATGAAGTTTAACGATGAAAGGCTCACAAGGTGACAAACAGTCAAGACTCAATCGGCGCACACACTCCAGAGATATGAATGAATGCATAGTACCTGAATCGAAAAGCACACTGACAGGATGAGAATGGATATGAACGGTACCTGTCGCCACAGCGGCCGCTGGATCATCGTCCCTCCTCATCTCATAAACATGCGGGTGAGTGTAGCCGATGCTGGAAGCTCTCCCTCTAGCAGGCTGGCCCCGTCCCCTCCCTAGGCCGGTACTCTGCGGGGGCTGTGGATTAGATGACCCCTGGTTCACACTCGGCTCCCTAGGCGCTGGGAAGGAAGCCTGGGCACCAAGAGTAGTCTCTATCTCAGCACAAAAAGCAGCCCTGTGGCCCGGCTGGCCACACTGATTACACTTCAGCAAAGGACTCAGACATGTTCGACTGATGTGGCCTGGTCGGCCATAGTTAAAACACTTCACCTCACGGGAAGGAGTACTGGCAGCCCCGCGGAAACCCCCAGAAGAACGAGCTGGATCACTACGAGCGGGGAAATTAGCAGACTGAGATTTCTGCTGACCTCCACCCTTGTGGCCCGAAAAATTTACGGCGGACTTCTGTTTCTTGCTCTCACGAGCCGCCTCACTAGCCGTCAAAGACATATCATAGGCAAGAGCTCTACTCTGATAATCCTTCAAGGTGGTGCAAGCGAGTCCAGACATGTAGTCGCGAATCTTCAGTTTCATTCATCTGGAAAAGTGGAAAATCTTGTCGCCCTCTTCTCTAACTTAGGCCTTCACAAAACCCAACTCCCGGTTGTAATCAGCAATAGCCTGAGAAATAGGAATGTCCCTAGGCTGAGCATCATAAAAAGCATCGACCCGAGCCTGTCTAACTGGCCATGGGCAATATTCGGTCTCCACGAGATCTTTGAACTCGACCCATGAAGCATCATGGTCCTTAGGCTCCACAGCCTCCCACCAGTCAGTAGCGTCCCCAGTGAGAAAGGAAATGGGCAATAGGGACCTTGTGATCCTCGGGACAGTTGGTGGCAACAAAGACCTTGGATATCTCCTTGATCCTCCCTTACCCACCAATCGGGTCTGAATTCCCCGAAAACTGAGGAGGATGCATCTTGATGACATCCTGAAGCCAATGATCTGCCCCGCCCCGAGTAGCATGGGTCGGAGTCGGGTTCTGAACTGCCTGGGCTATCGCAGCCATTTGGTTCACCATCTGTTGCATCACAGCTGCAACTCCAAGATCGGCGCCACCGCCGGTCGTGCCCTCTTAAGTAGCACTATGGACCTGATGACCATCAGTACTACTGGCCCCAGATTTTTGTGACGTGGCCGCCTCACTGGCTGCCCCACCTCCCCGACCGCGTCCACGACAACGGCTACGACCTCTACCACGGCCTCTTCCAGCATCCATATTGGAGATAAAAGGTAGCAAAAGCAGTACGATGATAATTACTAGAGGAAAAACGGTCACAGTTCAAGAAACGGAAGCACGATACGAGAAAACAAGAAATCGAGTAAGAAAACTTATGAACACTGGTAGTACCGAGATGATGGCAGCGGGGTGACAATGTGAAAATCAAAAAAAAAATCAAAACATGTCTAGACCCAAATAACCAACAAGCTTAGGTATCCATAAACCTAGTGCTCTGATACCATTTTATGTAACACCCCCAAGAAGAACCGATAATGTAACAGTGCCGTGGACCCCTACGTGGGACCCACCAGGCTAAGTAATCAACTCCACTCATCGAGTCACAGAGTCGACACAATAACACCACAACATAACGACGCAAAACAATAATAATCCACCTAGCTCGACCGGTCAATCAAACAACAAAATAATCCAACGAAAACATAACAGACATCTCAACACACTTTTGCAAAATCAAAGCCCCTAAGTACTCGAGTACGTCTATTAGTTTACAAATCGGAAAACAACCATATCGAAATGGACAACGGAAATGAAGAAACTCGTTTGCACACGTCATCAACCTTGGCCAGCATCCTCGTACTGTCCCAATGCCTGCTCGTCCGGCTGAACAAAACCTGAAATTCATAAAACGAATTTCCCCAAAAAGGGTCCCCCAAAGGGGTTAGCAATTACGCTAGCACAAGTAGGCCAAATGAACAACTTACATCCTACACATTAGTCAATGCATGCATTCGAGAAATCACATTTCAAAACCACTCATTTCCGGAAATGCCATATTCAAATCACATTTGTAAAATGCACCACAATTAACCATCGATCCACGCCTCTGTGGACCCCTACCGAGACCCCGTCGGCTCTAACCCGTAGTGGTTAAAAGCAAAGATCGTCGATCCACACCTCTGTGGACCCCTACCGAGACCCCATCGGATCTAACCCGTAGTGAGCATACACACACACCCATCACTCATGCAATACTATCATGCTAAGAGTGTAAGTTCATTAGGAATACTTACCTCGATTAAATAATGACGAGAAACGAAAAAGATTACGACCGCAGTTGTGAGAAACTAAACACTGAACTTAGGCGATTCGTCAAACACGATTACAACAACTCAACAAAAAAATGATAACAGAAAACATCCAGAACCCACCTACGATTCATGTAGTTTCCTACGACAAAATCGACGAGGTCGGACAAAACCCCAAACCCTCTCGATTTCAAGAACATACCGAAAAACACCAAAATTTCGTAGAAAACATATGAATACTACTAAGATTAACCATACCCATCATGGATTAATCAACAATACAGAACGAATCGGACAAAAACCCGAAAATCCCCAAATTTCCCAAAAATAGGGTTCTAGGAGATTACCTTGGATTTAGGATGAAGAACACAGGTAGATGTTGTTAATCTACCCCAAGAACTCAAGGTAAATGATCTCTGAAGTGATTGGAAGAAGAAATCGCCCCAAATCGCCCTTGGAGTCGTCAGCCGCGGAGAGAAGATGAAATGAGAAGGAAATGGTGAATCCGGTCAACTCTCTGGTTTTTATAACCAGAGATATGTAGCAGGCGCTAACGATAAAAGTTAGCGTGCGCTACCCAGCCAAAAACTAGTCCGGAACCTACGGTTCTGGCCCGTTAGCATGTGCTACCAGGGAATAGCGTGAACTATCGGGCCATAGCGTGCGCTACCTAAACACCAGGCCGAGTCCAGAAACATTCTGCCTAGTTTTGGATGGCCAGGTTAGCGCGCGCTACCGGACACCCAGCATCCGCTAAGCCTAGACCATAGCATGCGCTAAGCTGCTCGTCCAAAGAGCGGAGAGCAGAAACAACTCACTGTCACTGTTGTGCTCGAGTCGTTAGCGCGCGCTACTAGACGGTCATAGAGTGCGCTACAAAACAACGATAGCATGTGCTACACAACAACAGTAGCGTGCGCTATCGAGTGTAGACAGCAGCACAGGCAGCACACAGGGATGGAAAACAGCGAATTCCATCTCGGATGAAAACAACGTGCATCCGACACCAAACAACGAACCGAAGGAGACGCACGAACAACAAGGTCGAGTCACAACCAAAGCGCTAAAAGAAAACATAATTCCGACTACCCGAGGGCACGGAAAACCACAACATTAGTAATCACCGCAAAACTTTGGGAAATTACAAAATGGCCCAAAACATCCGAACACGCGATACATGGTCGAACAACATACGAAAGCTCACAACATGCATAATAACACGAGATAGATCTGTGGCAACCCCGAGATGGCGGTTCCGAATAACAATTACGAGAATCAAACGAAATAGCGACGGAAAAAGCAATAAACACGGAATTGAGTATAACAGGTCCGAAACAAGCTCGGATGACAAAAAGTCCAGTATTAAATATTCTCGAAATATTAATACGGTTACAAGCAAGTCGCTAAAACAAAAAATACACCAAATGAGAATATCAGGAAAAGAAAAATGTGGATATTACACGAATATTGTTTAGACACAAGAGAACTTAGGATTTAGATCAGAAAACCTTGATTCTAAGTTGCTTGTATTGAGATATATGAGGGTTTTTATCAGTCTTCGCCATCAAATGGTCCGGTAGAAGTGATTGTGAATGTTCTGGAGCCTTTTTCTATGATCTTTTAGCGATTTACTTCATCAAAAGTAGTCGGCTAATCAATTGTTAGTTAGCGATTCTTCCCCATCAAGGGAGTTTTTCTTATTATTGAATAGAACAATCACGATTTTTAAGATTTTCCGTCATCATGCGGTTTTCTTTTAATTGTGAGCGACCGGTGATTTTCAACCATTAATTCTTTGAGTATCGAAACTAATGATTGATTACGTGTGTGTCGGTGATTCTAAACTCCCATATCTTTCTCATAATTGTAATCTCTAGAAAATCCAACCTTAACTTCGGTGTTTTTAACGCTTAGCTATTAATTTAATTTTCCGCACTTGTGTTTGCGTTCTTACATCTCAATCGAATCATTCAAGGTATTTAAATTTACTTTATTATTGTTAATTAGACTATTTTGCCAAACATAATTGAACTTCAAACCGTTTCCAACTCCTTGTGAGATCGACCTCGGAGTTACTTGTCGCTTCCTACAAAAGCGATTCGTACACTTGCGAGTTTTTAATTTTTTTATCAGATATCTAATTATGATTTATTAGATAAATCAAATAGCGGTCTTATGAATTTAAATTAAATTACTGGGTAATTAAATTAATTTATAAATTATATTTCTTAGAGAAATATATTTATATTTGATATAATTAAATAATTGGATTAATTAATTAGTATAAATACATTGGTGATATAACAGAGTGTATTTAACGGAGTCATTTGACGAACGTCCGGTACACGAGCCGAGTGATTCGGCCCATTTCCTAGCACTTTTCATGTAGCCGCCCCTTTCCCTTCTCTTTTCTCATGGTGTGTCTTTGTTTTTTGTAATAAGGCATGTTACTTTAGCTTCTTTATCAAATCAAATTTATATCTTCTTTAGGTAACATGATCTCTTATAAAAGAAAACAAAGCAACACCACACCCTTCACTTCATGCTTCGGCCGAGAGGGTGAGAGAAAGAGAGAAATTTTTTTCCAGTTCTTCATCATCTTTGAGGTGAAAAGAAGTGAGAAAAAATAAGAGAAAAAAATTCCTACGAGTTTCCCTAGCCGTGTTCTTGATAGAACGGAGTCTCATTGATTTTTTCGGTCAAGTTCCGATGCGTGTGAAGTAGAGACATCTTATTTTCGGTGTTTGGGACGAAGCGATTTCATGCTCGTGCTCGTGTTCGTGATCATCATCATATTGCGAAGATATTATCAAAGGCTTCAAAGGTATGGGACTTTGATTCTTTATCTTCATCAATTTATTTTACGTATATACGTTACTTGATCGATCCTATTTGAGATTCTTTATATTAAGTTTTATTATTCCGCTGCATACTCGGTTTTGTATCTGGAATCCCAACAGTAGTATCGGAGCTAGGTCATTGATAACGTATATACGATTTTTTTTTTTTTGCATTTGGAATGCTTGATAGTATGGTCAATGATTTGGAATCATTTTTGTCATAATAATGATATATGGTATCTCATTTTATTAGGAAAAATTAATTAAATGGAATATATATGATTGCCCAAATTACTTTGAACGTTTTTTATATTACCGATTGTGAGAATTGATTGGATTAATTTTATTTAATAGTTGATTATAGATATTGATTGGATCATTATATTTAATTTGCAATCCATTTATTTAGTATTTATTGGATGAATGCTTTTGAATGGGGATGTGGTTCATGGACCTAGTTTTGAATCGTTCGGTTTTATTCGATTGGGTTGTAAAGTCCATTTTTTGAGCCTATTTATTTTACTAGAAAAATTTGTATAGGATGCAAATTTTTTAAATGTAAAATTTATATGTAATGATAAAGACGGAAGGAAAATCCGTCCGAGAAGACAAAGATTCAAGACCGAAGACATGTAATTAGATTATGATGTTTTTTGTTCTAGGAACTGTCCATGAACTGCATGTTGGTAGTAATTAGGCTGCTATTTATTGTTTATCATTTTGAATAATTGACAAACCCAAACGCGCTTATAATTGAATTAATGTGCAAGTATAACATTAATCGCGAAATTCTCTCGACAAACAAACAAACTAAGTTTGAAAAGGTTACGAGGTATCCTATCCTCCATCAAACTCGTAGAAAATTAATACCCAAGTCGGTGTGCTATTCTTCCGAGTTATCGGGGTAGTATATTTGATAGAGGTTGATAAATTCTTGAGTGCATTAGATGCCTTCGATTGGTGATAAATTTCGCCCCTATAAACCTGATAGGTTGTCGGGCGAGATTCAATAGTCAGACTGATAGACATTGATGGTCAACAGCTTAGATAGTCTGGATTGCCAAGAAACCGGATAGGTTGAGGGCATTAAGACTAGGGGTAAAAGAAGGTCAAATCATCCGTTGGACGGGTTGCTGTTGGACACCACTTTACAGAAATTAATAGGCAGGAAACCTGACATGTTGCATCTGTTAAAATTTCTAAAGAACTCGATCACCACTAAGAAGTCGATCTAACCATGACTTCCGGGTTATAACATGGGAGTGTGTAATTCCGATAAAATTAGTGGGAGCCGAGACAAGAATTACAGAAGCCCTTAAATTCTATACTCGATCATAATAAAACAAGTCACTAATTCAATCTTGTCTAAATCAATGCATAGAAACGAAACAATCTCTCTTAAAATGGCAAAGAACCCACTTGCAATACTACTTGAAAAGAAACTTCGTTGACTGGTTGCGGAATCTGATGATTGTACTCAGTATGGAGTCTCTGGGATACGTCTTGGAGGCGGACATTCCACCGACTCCAATCCGAACTAGGGGTAATCAGGAAGAAATTGACGTCCATGAAAAATGGGTCAAGGATGATGTGCTAGTCCGTGGCTTTATGATGGGCTCAATGACTAATGAGCTGCATAGAGCGCATGAGAAAATTACTTCTGCTAGGCAGATTCTCGCACACTGAACCAAACTTTATGGAGAGCACAGTAGAACTGCTATATATGAGATATCAAAGCATTTATTCAGTACTAGGATGAAGGAAGGGGGGAAAGTGCGAGAGCATGTCCTCAAGATAATCTCTATGATTGAGAGGCTCAAGGTGCTCAACTTTCATATGGATTCATCCCTGCAAATTGATCTCATCCTTCAATCTCTACCTGACTCCTTCACGCAACTGTAATGAGATTTCATGTACATTAGCTGGGCTAATGAATAAATTGGTGACGGCACAGTATAACATGAAGACTAAGCCAAGGTAAGTTGCTCTTGTGATTTCTTCTGGGCCTCGTAGGTCCAAGAACAAGAACAAAAAGACCTACGAGTTGTATAAACCCAAGAAAGGGGTGTAGAAAGGCAAGGGCAAGGCCCCAAAGGTTCATAAGGTAGGCGGTCCCAAACCTACGGACAAATGTCTTGAATGCAGTGAGCTGTGCCACTTGCATATGACTTTTTTTTTAATTCGAAAAAACAATCCGAGGGTGGACGAGGCCCTCTACACGCCCGAAATATTGAGGGAGGACAAACCCCTCTACAAGTCCCAAAAATAAAAGCACATGAAAATAAGAGGAGCCGACCCTCACACAAGGCTAAAATTGCTTAGGATCACCCCCTCTACAAGTCCCACTGGTGTAGGACTTGTTCCAAGATAAATGGCGCATCAGGTACAGAACTTTTTGTTTTTGAAACCAATTGTTCCGCTATTGTACATTCTGCTTCATGGATTCTGGATTCAGATGCTACCTCTCATATTTGTACTATGAATCAGGATCTGGAACGAAGTAGGCATCTTGAAGCTGGGGAAGTGATGGTCACTGTCGGAAGCGGACAAAGTGTCGAGGCAACCGATATTGGATCACTCCTACTGGGTTTGGAATCCAGTTTTATTTTAACGTTAGATGAAGTACTTGTTTTGCCCAAGGGGCATAAAAACATTGTATCCATTCCAGTCTTGGACCGGAAAGGATTTTCTTTCTTCATTGGCAATGGTAGTTGTATAATTATTTTTGAAATAAATATTTTGGTACAACTACATTGATGAATGGTTTATATCATCTGAGCTTGCAAAATAAAGCATAAGTGAACACTATAACTAGGAAACGTGGTAGGCATGATGCTAATCAAGCTCTTAAGTGGCACCTTAGACTTGGTCATGTTGGTCAGACCAAGGTTCACAAAATGGAGAAATATGGACTTTTAAGTACATTGGGTGAAGAACCCTATCCAACTTGTGAATCCTATCTTAGAGGCAAGATGACTAAGTCCCCCTTCACAGGGACATTTGAAATGGCTGCTGAGAAACTTGGGTTGGTACATACCGAGATTTATGGTGCTTTGGAAGCAGCCCGAGACGGATATTAATATTTCATAACGTTCACGGATGATCATACTAGGTATGGGATTGTGTACTTGATGAAACAAAATCCGAAGCCTTTACTAAATTTAAGGAATTTAAGGCCCTAGTTGAAAAGCAGACTGGATGTCATATCAAGGCACTTTGGTCAGACTGAGGTGGCGAGTATATGAGCACCGAGTTTGATGAGTTCCTTAAGGAACATGGAATAGTTTCACAATTCACGCCACCAGGAACCCCACAGTTAAATGGTGTTTCAGAAAGGAGAAATCGGACTTTGTTGGACATGGCCTGCTCCATGTTGAATTACACTGATTTACCAGTTTACCTGTGGGGGTACGTCTTACTTACCGCTGCCTATATCCTTAATAGATGTCCTTACAAATCCGTTCCTATCACTCCGCATGAGATGTGGAAGGGTAAAAAACCAAGTCTTAATCACATAAGGATTTGGAGATGTCCAGCCTATGTTAAAAAGGCTAAGGTGGACAAACTGGAAGCGAGATCCATCAAGGGACGTTTCATAGTATACCCAGAGAACTCGATGGGTTATCTATTCTACATGCCAGAAGACCATAGGGTCGTTTTGGATTTACAAGCGCACTTCCTTGAGGATGAATTCATTCACGAAGGTAGCTCAGGTAGAAATGTCTCTTTGGAAGAGCACAATGAAAGTCTTGAGGAGACATCTGATCAGGGATCTCGAACCGAACCTATTGTAACATAACCTCCACTTCTGTAATATCCGCAAATTCGATTTCCGGTAATTTTCATTTTCCGGCGGAGGTCCGCTTCGACAACTCGCTTGTCGCTGTTTTGGAATTCTGAACCTATTTTGTTCTTGGAGTTTCTCCGCTTAGACGGGTCTCGATGATGTTTTTACGTAATTTCATCTTGTGTTATATTTTGTCTCATGTGAATTTGTCTCTCGTTAAACTCGTTCGATTTCGTCATTTTCTTACTTCCATGAGTTCGTATGATTGAGTAGAGCATGTTGTGAGTTTCGGATTGTTAATCCGACGTTGTGTCGTGATTTTCGGATGTTTGGGCCGTTTTTGTAACTTCCTAGAAATTTAGGGAATTTGTTCCTTGTTCGACCTTGGTTGTGTACCTCAGATCGTTTTGGGGTTCCGTACTTCCATTTCGTGTTATTGTTGCCCAAATATCGATTCCTATTGCTTTTATTCTCTTTCCGGATCTTTTTTCGTCATTTTGGGACCCGAGGGGGGGTGTGAGCCGCGGCACAAGGATTGTGCGCCGCGGCACACATACTACCCAGTTGTTGGCCGAGCAGTGTCTGCAGTGTGCCGCGGCACAAGGATTGTGCGCGCGGCACACAAGTAGTCGGCCGCAAGACACTTGTCCGGGCCGCGGCACACCCGTGTGGCACCTGCCGGCTAAAACCTCCTGTACCGCGTGCCCCGGCACAGTCCGGCAGTGCCGCGGCACATGCCGAGTCTGAGCCGCGGCACACTCCGAATGAGCCGCGGCACATCGAGCGGTCAGCCGACCACTGGGCGCAATTTTTGGCCCTGTGCCGCGGCACAGATTAGCTGAGCCGCGGCACACAATGCGCCGCTATAATCGGGTGTTTTAAGCGAAGTTTCGCTCATTTCCTCCTTTTCTTCCACCGGGCGCGAGAGAGAGGGTTGAGAGGGGGATTTCTTCTCCATCCACCCTTTTGATTGTGTGTTTTTCTTCATCTTCCTTCGATCGTGTAGCTCGGATTGTGGATCTAGCACGTGTTCTCCGGATTATAGGGTTTGTATCTTCTAGAGGTAAGATCTCTTATACCCTAGTATGATTTTTGGGGAGGGTTTGGTGGTGATCTTGTGTTTTAATCCGAATTAACCGATGTTGTTGTTAGATTTTGATAGTACTCTCGTGACCCTTGGCTTTCTTGTTTTTGGTTGGGATGAAATCCCGTTAGTTCACCGTTAACCGATTTCAATTCCCTACGCACTCTTGGTGTTCGATAAATTGTCCCAACGGTAGAACTAGGAGGGATTTCTTCGTATTCTTAATGTGAGATTGATTGTATATCATTATTGTGTTAGGGTCGGATTTGAGAGGATTGTTCGGACGGAACCTATTCCTTCGTCTCCTTCGTCGTATTACCAAGGCAAGTACCTCGATATACGAATTGTAACTGCGTGAAATCATTGTTGTCGAAGTGTATGAGTTTATATGGAGGTATATATATATATATGTGTTTATATATATAGTTACATGTTAAATATATGTATGTATATACGTATATTAATATATATGTTTATGTCGGTGATCGACGAGTGTTGAATTCTACCATTAGTTGACGTACTCAACTTGGATTGATGGGCGAACTATAGTTGTTCATATAATATAGTGAGGTTATATATTTATATATATATATATATATATATATAAATGTGTATATATTCGGTTGAGTCGCAACATAGAGATATATGTGCGGTGTTGATTGAGTTTGATTGATAACGTGTGTGTTATTGTTTATTTGTGTGGATATGGACTGGCGGAGAAATTGTGTGACTTGATGTACCGAGTTGAAAATTTTTGTGACAATTGTCCGTGTGCTTGATGTTTGAACAATGTGGATACTTGTTGTGAGAAACGTCATATCCGGGAACCTCTGAGGGCGGGGCGGTGTACTCCGGCCTGGTGTACGCTGCAATGTGCGGCTCCATATGGGTGGTGAACGCCGGTGTCACCTAATGCGCGTGCAAGGGGCGGCTCTTGCGGTAGTGATGCCGGTGCGGTGACATGTTCAAGGAGCGGCCGACATAGTGGAGTGAACGCCGGTGCACAGGTGTGCAGTGGAGGCGCCTGGCAGGCTTATTGGTTACGGGTATTTGAGTGATAGCTAAGACCCCGATACCGAACGATGTTCGTATCTCAAATTCTTTCAACTCACTTTTAATGTTTGTCTTGATACAGACCGCAATCCGTGTTTTTGAAAGCTTGTTTCAAATTGTTTTTAAAGCGTTGGTATCAGGGTTAGTTAACCACGGAGGTTTGACGAAATCTCCGAGGGTTAATTAATCGGGGTCTTGAGCAGATATGTCGAATGAGAGTTACGTACCTTTGATTGTATTGTGGTGCTATTCTCGTATTGGGTCGAGGACCCTGTGGGATGTTGAGATGATTGGTTTCGTGATGATGTTATTTGGAATGGGTTGAGAACCCCGTGAGATGTTGTAATGATTTCGTTGTGACGGTGTTCTATAAATTGGGTCGAGAACCCCAAATAAGTTGACTTGGTTTTTGTGTAATCGTTTTCCATACGTTGGGTCAAGGACCGAGAGTTTTGAAATTATTTCCAAAAGTATTCCCATTCGATTTTAAAAACCCCTAAACGGCCCGAGTCAATAATAATGTTTGCAAACTATCTTATCAAAATACTTTTCCTTTTTACAAAGGGATCTTCCGACTCCTTGGGCTCGTTTAAAGTTTCTTGAATGTTATTTTCCGTAAGGAGAATGTGACTATGTGATTACCTTTCACCTTGTGTATGCGAGTGTCATTCTCTTGCCTGTGGGAATGTATGGTTTGTGTTAAGGCTTCACGGCGGTTGAATTTTGTGTTGTTACCGTTTGTATATCTTGTATATTATGTACTTGCACTAGCAAAATTCCAGGTTGCTAACCCCGAGTTTTCGGTGGGTGCCTGTTATGCGCTCAGGTTTGGCAGCTCGGGAGCAGTCACGGGATTGGCTTGGAAGGAGATGGAAGACGACGATGCTAATCACACCAGAGTCAGAGTCTTTTCTTTTGTTTCATTTTGGTCGGTATTTTCTTTGTCGTTTGAGTATTCACCCTTGCATGGGTGTAGTTATCGATTTTTAAATTGAGTTGTCATTCTTTTCTGTGTTCAAGTTTATTGTTGTCATTGTTGTATGAATGTCGTTAGTTTATGAATTGGTTTAAGACCTTGTCGGTCTACTTTGTATTAAATTTCGACCCCAGTCGGTCAATCTTTGAGTAGTCTTTTGGAGTTTAGCCTGGTGGATCCTTGTGATAAGGGTCTACGGCGTGTGACATTCCCGGTCGTATTCTGGGGGTGTTACATTTATGGTATCAGAGCTTAGGTTTGCGAAAAACCTAGGCCGTTGGGTCAAGTCCATGTCTTGTGTAAGTCGCGCGCATCAGTCGTGATTAGTATCGTGGTTCCGACATCATCTTCCGCAATCCGTGATGGTAAGCCTCCCGATCGTAAGTCCCCTTATATACGTATTTGATTACATTGTGCTAATATGCTTAATGTGAACTAGGAATTGGAACTTGTTGGTGATATTATCGTTTTAGGATATAACATGCGCAAGCGGTCCGAGCATAAATAGTTACGTAGTATGCTTCGGAAGTCGAGCATGTTTATCTCTGTTCTGTACCTTGATTAGAATGAATTTACGAATGATAACGTTATCCACCGCATGAGTATTTTAAGATGGTTTTTGTTATCTTGCAAACCGAGTTTTGATATTTTGGTCTTGCATATTTTGATAGTATTCTTATGACGGTATTTGATATTTCATAAATGACTTTTGTGAGTATTTGAGAATGTTACCGACTTAGGCCTTTTGGCATTTCGATCATTTTTTAAGGAATTTTTGCACAGTGGGTTCCTGCACGGCCCACGGCTACTGTAGTATCTCGAATATTTTAAAGCAATGCTTCGAAATTTTCTAACATTGTGTAAAGCCATGATTTAATACCGTCATGTTAAATGGTCACGTACCTCGGTGGAAAATTCTTCGAATAAACATTTTTGAAGAAGATGAAAGATTTTCAAAATTTTGATATTTGGGACTCAACATTTTTGAAATATTTCAAATTAGTTACGAATTAATTTTCGATTTCCTTTTTTTTTCTTTTATTCATCACTCGTAAATAATTTTTAGAGTCATTATGTAAACTTCCTCTTCCGAAATAAAAGACAATGTTTACAAGTCTTGGGCGCAACGTGACTAGCCCCTTTTTCAAAAATTTGTTTTCATTAAGTGCATACATATAATGATCGTCCTCGTCGAGGAACTCGAACTTGACTTCATAAAACTTTATGCTTTACGATAGTACCGTTATTCTCAGGATGCTAACTAAAACTTGGGTTGATAATTGTGGTATATTGTACGTCTGATAAACTAATACTGTTGATCGGTGTTATCCGTATTAGTATGTCAAGCCACGGCGGACGTGGACGTAATGATGGAAATGGAAGCGGCAAGGTGGTTCGTACAACCACGATCCATGCTACGGTGAAGGAGTATCTAGATCAAACGATATCCTATGAAATCTCCTCAGTGGTCGAGCCCACGAGCGAAGCAAAGAGACCGAGGGTATCGGGAAAATTTCTGGGCGGTGAGGAGACTAAGGCTCCCAAGCCCTTACGTTGTTCGAAAGCGTCATCTTCGCGGTCGGGAGTGAACGCTGGAAATCCCAAACCAGCATCGGTGACTCGCGGTAAGAAGAGGAGATGTTTCAACTGTAACTGTCAGGGACATGTTCGCGCAAATTGTCTCTCTCCACTCTTGACTTGTTACCGGTGTGGGTGTGAAGGTCATCGGGAGAAACACTGTGAGACAGTTTCCGAATTGGCAAAGAATGCCGCCCTGAGAGAGAGCAGAGCTAGTGACTGGAGAATGTCCCGAAACCCTATGTTTCCTTCTGAAGAGCCTAACATGGGAGGATGAATATTTTGCAATATGTCCTAATTGTTCTTTGTTTTGAACAATCGTGACTTTGATCGTTCTTCATTTCATTGCTCTATATTTCCAACTCTTGTTGTTCTAAGTTTGGGATCGAAATACCTTTTAGTATGGGGAAGTGTATTACCCGTACTTTCCTTGGTATTTTCGGCATTGTATGATTTTTCATTGTTGGTAACTCAATTATGATCCTCTCGACGATTTTAAACTATCTTGTTCTCCTTAGCTGCGTCCTCCGACGAATTTGAGTGTTTTGTTAAAACCGTGAATTATTGTGGTCTTTCCATATCGAACCTAATTCTTGCAAATTTTGTTCGAACTATTATTCCCACGCGTGCATTTGACACTTCCGAATGTGTTATGAACTTGGATTGTGGTTGGTTGAGCTCGAAACATGATTTTCAGGACGTCTGAATTATTTTGTGATTTTCTTCCCTCTGGGAGTTTTGGTATCCAAATTCATACCCCTTCACCTCAACTTATCGTGTTCCCATATATTTTTATCGCCTCGAATCACGTACCATATGCTCACTAGGTCAGTTCATCGTATTTCTGGAACCTTGCATTCGCGCTTTGCTCGTGATGATTTGGGGCTGAGCAAGTAGTTATTTCCTTGATTGTTCGCCGCTCTCTATTTTAAGTTTCGGACGAAACTTCTTTTAAGGAGGGTAGAATGTAATATCCGCAAATTCGATTTCCGTAATTTTCATTTTCCGGCGGAGGTCCGCTTGACAACTCGCTACTGTTTTGGAATTGAACCTATTTTGTTCTTGGAGTTTCTCCGCTTAGACGGGTCTCGATGATGTTTTTACGTAATTTCATCTTGTGTTATATTTTGTCTCATGTGAATTTGTCTCTCGTTAAACTCGTTCGATTTCGTCATTTTCTTACTTCCATGAGTTCGTATGATTGAGTAGAGCATGTTGTGAGTTTCGGATTGTTAATCCGACGTTGTGTCGTAATTTTCGGATGTTTGGGCCGTTTTTGTAACTTCCTAGAAATTTAGGGAATTTGTTCCTTGTTCGACCTTGGTTGTGTACCTCAGATCGTTTTGGGGTTCCGTACTTCCATTTCGTGTTATTGTTGCCCAAATATCGATTCCTATTGCTTTTATTCTCTTTAGGATCTTTTTCGTCATTTTGGGACCCGAGGGGGTGTGAGCCGCGGCACAAGGATTGTGCGCCGCGGCACACATACTACCCGATTGTTGGCCGAGCAGTGTGCAGTGTGCCGCGGCACAAGGATTGTGCTTGCGGCACACAGTCAGCCGCCAAGCACACTTGTCCGGCCGCGGCACACCCGTGTGGCACTGGCTAAAACCTCTGCAGCGTGCCCGGCCTGATCCCGATCTGCCGCGGCACATGCCGAGTCGAGCCGCGGCACACTCGAATGAGCCGCGGCACATCGATCGGTCAACCGACCACCAGGCGCAATTTTTGGCCACGTGCCGCAGCCTGGTTAGCCGAGCCGCTGCACACAATGCGGCCGCTATAATCGGGTGTTTTTTGAAGTTTCGCTCATTTCCTCCTTTTCTTCCACCGTGCGCGAGAGAGAGGGTTGAGAGGGGATTTCTTCTCCATCCACCCTTTTGATTGTGTGTTTTACTACATCTTCCTTCGATCGTGTAGCTCGGATTGTGGATCTAGCACGTGTTCTCCGGATTATAGGGTTTGTATCTTCTAGAGGTAAGATCTCTTATACCCTAGTATGATTTTTGGGGAGGGTTTGGTGGTGATCTTGTGTTTTAATCCGAATTAACCGATGTTGTTGTTAGATTTTGATAGTACTCTCGTGACCCTTGGCTTTCTTGTTTTTGGTTGGGATGAAATCCCGTTAGTTCACCGTTAACCGATTTCAATTCCCTACGCACTCTTGGTGTTCGATAAATTGTCCCAACGGGTAGAACTAGGAGGGATTTCTTCGTATTCTTGATGTGAGATTGATTGTATATCATTATTGTGTTAGGGTCGGATTTGAGAGGATTGTTCGGACCGGAACCTATTCCTTCGTCGTCTCCTTCGCGTCGTATTACCAAGGCAAGTACCTCGATATACGAATTGTAACTGCGTGAAATCATTGTTGTCGAAGTGTATGAGTTTATATGGAGGTATATATATATATATGTGTTTATATATATAGTTACATGTTAAATATATGTATGTATATACGTATATTAATATATATGTTTATGTCGGTGATCGACGAGTGTTGAATTCTACCATTAGTTGACGTACTCAACTTGGATTGATGGGCGAACTATAGTTGTTCATATAATATAGTGAGGTTATATATTTATATATATATATATATATATATATAAATGTGTATATATTCGGTTGAGTCGCAACATAGAGATATATGTGCGGTGTTGATTGAGTTTGATTGATAACGTGTGTGTTATTGTTTATTTGTGTGGATATGGACTGGCGGAGAAATTGTGTGACTTGATGTACCGAGTTGAAAATTTTTGTGACAATTGTCCGTGTGCTTGATGTTTGAACAATATGGATACTTGTTGTGAGAAACGTCATATCCGGGAACCTCGAGGCGGGCGGTGTACTCCGGCACGGTGTCTGCCGCAATGTGCGGCTCCATATGGGTGGTGAACGCCGGTGTCACCTAATGCGCGTGCAAGGGGCGGCTCTTGCGGGAGTGACGCCGGTGCGGTGACATGTTCAAGGAGCGGCCGACATAGTGGAGTGAACGCCGGTGCACAGGTGTGCAGTGGAGGCGCCTGGCAGGCTTATTGGTTACGGGTATTTGAGTGATAGCTAAGACCCCGATACCGAACGATGTTCGTATCTCAAATTCTTTCAACTCACTTTTAATGTTTGTCTTGATACAGACCGCAATCCGTGTTTTTGAAAGCTTGTTTCAAATTGTTTTTAAAGCGTTGGTATCAGGGTTAGTTAACCACGGAGGTTTGACGAAATCTCCGAGGGTTAATTAATCGGGGGTCTTGAGCAGGATATGTCGAATGAGAGTTATGTACCTTTGATTGTATTGTGGTGCTATTCTGTGTATTGGGTCGAGGACCCTGTGGGATGTTGAGATGATTGGTTTCGTGATGATGTTATTTGGAATGGGTTGAGAACCCTGTGAGATGTTGTAATGATTTCGTTGTGACGGTGTTCTATAAATTGGGTCGAGAACCCCAAATAAGTTGACTTGGTTTTTGTGTAATCGTTTTCCATACGTTGGGTCAAGGACGAGAGTTTTGAAATTATTTCCAAAAGTATTCCCATTCGATTTTAAAAACCCCTAACGGCCCGAGTCAATAATAATGTTTGCAAACTATCTTATCAAAATACTTTTCCTTTTTACAAAAGGGATCTTCCTGACTCCTTGGGCTCGTTTAAAGTTTCTTGAATGTTATTTTCCGTAAGGAGAATGTGACTATGTGATTACCTTTCACCTTGTTATGCGAGTGTCATTCTGTCTTGTTGTGGGAATGTATGGTTTGTGTTAAGGCTTCACGGCGGTTGAATTTTGTGTTATTCTTGTTTGTATATCTTGTATATTATGTACTTGCACTATCAAAATTCCGGTTGCTAACCCCAGAGTTTTCGGGGTGGGTGCTGTTATGCGCTCGGAGTTTTGGCGGCTCGGGAGCGATCACGGGATTGGCTTGGAAGGAGATGGAAGACAGCGATGCTAATCACACCAGTCGAGTCTTTTCTTTTGTTTCATTTTGGTCGGTATTTTCTTTGTCGTTTGAGTATTCACCCTTGCATGGGTGTAGTTATCGATTTTTAAATTGAGTTGTCATTCTTTTCTGTGTTCAAGTTTATTGTTGTCATTGTTGTATGAATGTCGTTAGTTTATGAATTGGTTTAAGACCTTGTCGGTCTACTTTGTATTAAATTTCGACCCCAGTCGGTCAATCTTTGAGTAGTCTTTTGGAGTTTAGCCTGGTGGATCCTTGTGATAAGGGTCTACGGCGTGTGACATTCCCGGTCGTATTCTGGGGGTGTTACAACTTCGAAGGTCAGATAGGGTGTCTCACTTACCTGAGAGGTATGGTTATACACATGTCGAGGAACTAAGTCTCCACGATGTACCTGATATCCATGAGGACGACCCTGTCACCTATGACCAAGCGATAGTGGATGTGGACTCCGATAAATGGCAAGAAGCTATGGAAGTTGAGATAGAGTCGATGCATGCCAATCAGGTCTGGACTCTAGTAGATCTACCAACTGGCATGAAGCCTATTGGAAGTAAATGGATCTATAAGAGGAAGACTGATGGGGATGGCAAGGTTGACGCCTATAAGTCCAGGCTTGTGGCAAATGGTTATACCTAAAAAGAAAGGATCGATTATCATGATACCTTCTCGCCCGTATCTATGATCAAGTCTATTCGCATGATGCTTGCCATTGCTGCCCACTACAATTATGAAATATGGCAGATGGACGTCAAAACAGCTTTTCTAAATGGATACCTCGAGGAGGAAATCTACATGGAACAGCCTGAGGGTTTTGTGTCCAAAGCTAATATTCATAAGGTGTGTAAAATGCAAAAAGCAATTTATGGGCTGAAGCAAGCTTCTCGGAGTTGGAACCTTCAATTTGACGAATCAGTCAAGGACTTTGATTTCGTACGAAATGAGGAGGATCCATGTGTTTACAAAAAGGTCAGTGGGAGCAACATTGCGTTCTTAGTACTATATGTAGATGATATTCTACTTATGGAAAATAACGTAGCAATGATTAGCATTATGAAAGCTTGGCTTTCTAAAACGTTCTACATAAAAGACTTGGGAGAAGCTTTCATATTCTAGGTATCCGTCTTTACAGAGACAGACCGTGAAGAATGATGGGACTTTCCCAAGCCCTCTGTATGGAAAAGATCCTGAGAAGATTCAAGATGGATAAATGAGGGCTCCTTCCCATGCGACAAGGAATTCATCTCATCAAGAAAATGTGTCCTCAAAGTGAGGAAGACAAAAGAGAGATGAGTAATGTACCATATGCCTCGGCAGTAGGTAGCCTCATGTACGTTATGTTGTGCATGAGACCGGACTTAGCCTACGCTGTGAGTGTGGTAAGTCGTTTTCAAGCAAACCCGAGAAGGGAACATTGGATTGTCGTTAAGAACATTCTTAATTACTTGAGAAGGACTAAAGATATGGTTCTTACTTACGGTGGTGGAGAACTGAAAGTGGTTGGATTCACCGATTCTGATTTTCAAGGAGATAAGGACGACTGTAAGTCGACATCTGGATATTTATTTACTCTCAATGGAGGAGTAGTGTCTTGGAGAAGCTCCAAACAAAGCACTACTACAGATTCCACCTGCCAAGCAGAGTACCAAGCTACCTCAGAGGCTAGCAAGGAAGAATTTTGGATGCAGAAGTTTGTGCAAGAACTTCAAGTAGTGACTAATGCGGAGCTGCCTATATCACTATTCTGTGATAATGATGGAGCTGTCGCCCAAGCCAAAGAGCCAAGGGCTCACCGCAACACCAAGCATATAAAGAGAAAGTATCACCTCATTTGGGAGATGGTTATCAAAGGATATGTTTCGTTGCAAAGAGTAGATACAGAAGACAACCTCTCTGATCCGCTTACCAAGCCGTTATCTCAGGCTGTCTTGGAAAGACATGAAGAACATAGGTATTGGATACCATGATGTATGGCATTGAGTGCAAGTGGGAGATTGTTAGGAATATGCCCTCGTATGCCACTCAGAGGATGAGAGAGAAGGGACAGTGTACTTGTATTCATTTATTGTTTATTGTATTTCAAAAGCATTATTGATTTGGTAAACATTAAACCGAAGTCCTTGTAAGTAAGAGCGAACATTCCACTCTCGTTATCAGACAAGAGAGAAGTGCACTGGAAGTCTTTAAGGCTTATTTACGTAAATTGTTCGCAAGTCGATAAACTTAATTGGGCATTAAGTTTTGAGTAAGGCTTGTATAACTGATGCTAGGACATGTGCATATCTTGATAGCATAGTTATAGGTATATTGGTAAGACCAGTGTACTCGAAAACGACTCATACTTGATTCAGTCACACGGTATTCACTCTTGGAGAGTCGATGATGAATCGAAAGGTTGTGATAGTATACGTGGACCTTTGACTTGAGGGATCAGTAAGAGATGTGCCTGTGTCATTTAGTTTGTCATTAGAGTAGTTAGGCTCTGTTCTTTTGGACTGAATGAATCAATCGAATCCAATTGAATCGAATCGAATCGAATGAATGGACTCGAATCGAATCGAATCGAATTAAATCGAATCAAATATATATTAAGGGTAAATAATAATAATAATAATAATAATAAATAATAGTAAAAATAATAATAATAAATAAAATATAAATGATAAGTTGAGATCTATTTGAAGGGTAAATTGTAATAATATTAATGATATTAATAACAATAACGATAATAACTATAATAATAATAATAACAATAATGATAATAACACTGATAATAATGGTAAATAATAATAATAGTAATCAACAACAACAACAATAATAATAAATATTATTAATAATAATAGTAAATATTATTAGTAATAATAACAATAATAATTAAAATTAATAATAATAGTAATAATAATAATTAATAATAATAATAATACAGATAATAATGGTACATAATAATAATAGTAATCAACAACAACAACGATAATAGTAAATATTATTAGTAATAATAATTAAGATTAATAATAATAATAATAATAATAATAATAATAATAATAATTGAATTGAACTGAACTGAATGGACCTGAACTGAACTGAACTGAAAAACTGAAAAATAAGTCCAAAAGAACAGGGCCTTAGACTCATTTGCTTAATCGTTGGGTCAACCTCGAAGTGCGGACTATACGGGCAGGTAGCAGTTTTTACTGTACGCCAAGAAAGGATTCTACCTCCTGTTAATGAGCAGACGAATGTCCTATACAGTTAATGGCAAATAAGATCATAAGTCTTTGGCCAAAGTATTCTGATCTAGTCGTACTGGATACACTAGTATTCAGTCGGTCTTGATTTGCATTAACACATGTATATAGTGTCTAGTCAACAGTATGGTTTGACTTTACCATGACCCGAAGACTTGACCGAGACATTTGATGAAAGGTCTATACATATATGGTATTCACGACATAATGGTTTTGGAATAATCCCTTCATTCGTTCTCAGTCGGGGTTTTATAGTGCGGTCCGCTAGGCTGGCTAATTGCTGCCCGCACTCATTGGTTCCTCTCAATGCCGGCTGAGACGGACCTACAGAGTCGCGCATTAGGATCGTTGACAGATAAATGTGAATTTATCATCTCTCTATTAATATTAGATATTGGATATCTAATTATGATTTGTTAGATAAATCAAATAGCGGTCTTATGAATTGAAATTAAGTTACTAGGTAATTAATTTAATTCATAAATTATATTTCTTAGAGAAATATATTTGTATTTGATATAATAATTAATTGGATTAATTAATTAGTATAAATACATTGGTGATAAAACATAGTGTATTTAATGGAGTCGTTTGACGAACGTCCGGTACACGAGCCGAGTGACTCGACCCGTTTTCTAGCACCTTCCATGTAGCCGCCCCTTTCCCTTCTCTTTTGTCATGGTGTTTTTTTTATGTAATAATACACTTTACTTTAGCTTCTTCCTTATTGATTTGATTTGGTGATCTTATCAAATCAATTTTATATCTTCTTTAAGTAACATGATCTCTTATAAATCATCCATGGTGTCCCGAACCTCACGCTGAAGCTTGATATGGCTAAGGCATATGATAGGGTTCACTGGCATTTTTTACGTGAGGTCCTAGTGAGGATGGGATTCCCGGCTAGATGGATTCTGTTCATCCGTCACTGTGTCTAGAGTTGCACGTTCTACATTCTGGTGAATGGCATCCCGGCCAACTATTTTGCCTCTAGTCGGGGTTTGCGTCAGGGCGACCCCATTTCTCCATCGCTCTTCGTGCTTGCCGCCGATTACTTACCGCGCTGCTTGGATCGATTCATTCGTGACCATCCTTTAATGAGGTATAGGACTGACGGACGGCCTTTCCCCGTCTGGCACCTCTCCTGTGCCGATGAGATCATTATATTCACACAGGGTATGGATGATGGTCTCGTTGACCTTATATGTCTCCTGGATCATTATTCCATGGCCTCCGGGTAGATGGTTAGCATCCAGAAGAGCGCTTTTATCCTCGCTTCGAAGCACGCGCCTCGTTGGCATCAGAGAGTTCATGATCTTACTGGTTTCCGCCAGGGTCATATCCCCATCACCTATCTTGGTGCACCCCTTTACAAAGGCTTTATGAGACGTGAGCTCTTTGCTAGGATGAAGCAACAGCTGTTAGATAGGATCTCTGGTTGGTCCCATCGACACATTGATTTTGGGGGTCGCTTGGCTCTTATTAAGAGCACTCTCTGAATGATTCCTAAGAGGAAGACGCATTGGGTCAGTTGGCGGCAAATTTATCGCCTGGTCTCTGAGGGAGGCCGCGGGATTTGGAGCCTCTCGGATATGGCGAGAGCTTTTAGTTATAAGCTATGGTGGCGTCTTCGCGCGGGCACGTCTTTGTGGGCGCAGTTTATGCTCCGCAAATACTGCTTTGCTGGCCCTTCTACGCCTATGCGTACTGCTCTTAAAGCTCAGGCCATCCACCCTTGGCGCCATCTCCTCTGCGTGGGTATCGAGGCTCAGGAGTTCATCTCTTGGACTCTCGGTAGTGGCAGTGGGGAGGTCAGTTTTTTGGACGATACTTGGATTGGGGATAGGCCTATTTCGTCTTATTGTCAGATTGCAGGTAGACCCCATCTTAGGATTAATGATCTCTGGGTTAATGGGAGTTGGGACAGAGGTAGACTCGAGTTCATTGTGGGTGAAGAGCTAGGATTTACCCCTCAGTTCATACAGGATAGTCTCGCGACTCCTATTGCCGAGGAGGATTCGGATAGCATGTGCTGGAATCTTACATATTCGGGTGCCATCTCATTGTCGTCAGCTTGGTCTCACATCAGGGTGAGGGATCAGGCTAATCTCATTTTTGGGGCTATTTGGACTACCTTACTCACACCTACGATATCGGTGTTCATTTGGCGACTTCTACTGCGACGGATCCCGACTGGTGATGTCTTACAGAGGAGGGGCGTTTCCTTGGCCTCCAGATGCTCATGTTGTACCCTTACCCCTACCCATACCTACCACTCCGAGACCCTTGCCCACCTTTTCTTGGAGAGTGATGTGGCTCGTGATGTGTGGGAGTTTTTTTTGGCGCTTGGACTCATTTATCCTTACCCCATACAAATAATATCTTTGAGCTCCTGAGTTTTTTCTCACATGGCACACACTTTAGGCACGCAACTTTCATTATTCCTTGTCTGATCCTTTGGTTCATCTGGACGAAGAGAAATAGTGTAAAGCAAAGGGCGGTTACATTTCTTGCTTCTCATGTTATTGTGCAGGTGGAACGCCATGTATCATTACTTGTTGCTGCGGGGCTTATTTCTTCAGAGTTCTGAGCGGGGTGCTCGCCTCCTGACCATTTCCAGCGAGCTACTCCCTCTCCCGCTCAGACTCATCGCTCTGTTCCGGTGGTTTGGCTTCGACCCGAGACCCCTTGGATCAAGCTGAACACGGATGGCTCCTTTGATAGAGATACTCAGATTGCTCGTGGTAGGGGTCTTATTAGAGATCATCACGGAGAGCTACTGCTTGCTTTCCACTCCTCTTTTCAGGCCTCTACGAGCTTTGATGCAGAGATCCAGGCGCTTGCTGTTGGACTGATTTTGGCTTCCCAGAGATCGAGACATGTTTGGATTGAGCTTGATTCTGCTGCTGTGGTGACCCTGCTCTCATCTGGCCGTCGGGGCTCTTGGCAGGTTCGTCACACCCTTATGCGTATCCGACACATTCTCCGAGGCATTCAGTACAGAGTCACTCACATTTTCCGAGAGGGAAACAGGCCGGCTGATACGGATGATACTGCTCCTCCGTTTCTCCTTTCTCTTATACGGATGGACCAGCTTGGCTACCCTTCTTTTAGATTTAGGTAGTATTTTATCACTTGATTTATTGCTATGAGCCCGCACATTAGCCCACTTTTTTTAGTGGTGCACCTTGTATTTCTCTAGCGGGCCGCTGGCATTTTAGTTTCTAGGATCCGGTTTATGGCCCATTTTTTGTCATAATTCGGATGTGATTTTTTTTACCTATCGGTCCGCACATTAGCCCACGCCTTTAGTGATGCACCTTGTATTTCTTTAGCGGGCCGTAGGCATTTCGTATTTTAGATTTAGGACCCGGATTATGGCCCATTTTTTGTCATAATTCGGGTATGTTTGCTTGTACTCTCGATATTTTCTTTATCTCACATGTTGGTGGGTCACGCCTCAACCCCCCGTCCACAATGGACGTTTTTTCTTTTTAAAAAAAAACATGATCTCTTATAAAACAAAACAAAGCAACACCACACCTATGGCTGAGCACAAATGGTCCGGACCCGGTTTTTACCCAGACCCGAACCGCACCCGGACCGGACCTATTAATCAGTCCGGTCCCGGATGCATTTGTCTAAAGCGGGTTCGGGCGGACCGGTCAAAACGAAAAATCCGGTCGGCCGGAACGACGATAAAAATAAAAATAAATAAAAAATATTTTTTTATTGTAATTTACCCTCGGTGGTGATGAAATAATAATGATTAATGGCTCGATTATGATTGCACATTATTCTAATTAAATGTATTTATACTAAAATATTGTTGAACTTGGGAGTTTGGTGACTAAATGAAGATATTAAAATTGATAATTGTATTTTATGGGAGTATGTCAAGAAGAAAGCATTTTATATGTAATAAAAGGACACTTAATATGCAAAAAAAAAAAAATTACAAAATCGGGCTAGAACCAGGCCAGTCCAGACCGGGTTGACCCGGTTCCGAACAGGTCCGGGATTCGGGTCGATAAAGTCCGACCATTTATAATCCGGTCCATTCCGGACCGGGTCGGTCCGGGCCGGGTCAGACCCGATGCTCAGCCCTAACCACACCATTCACTTCATGCTTCGGCCGAGAGGGTGAGAGAAAGAGAGAGAAAATTTTCAAGTTCTTCATCATCTTTGAGGTGAAAATAAGTGAGAAAAAATAAGAGAGAAAAATTCCTACGAGTTTCACTAGCCATGTTCTTGATAGAACGAAGTCCGTTGATTTTTCCGGCCAATTTCCGACGCGTGTGAAGTAGAGATATCGTATTTTTGGTGTTTGGGACGAAGGAATTTCGTGCTCGGGTTCGTGATCATCATCATATTGCGAAGATATTATCAAAGGCTTCAAAGGTATGGAATTTTGATCATTTATCTTCGTCAATTTATTTTTTGTATATACTTTACTTGATCGATCCTGTTTGGGATTCTTTATATTGAGTTTTGTTATTCCGCTGCGTACTCGATTTTGTATCCGAAATCCCAACATAAATTTGGAATTTAATTTTTTATGTTAAACTTTAATCTAGAGGAAATTATTTTTTGGTCGAAATTATTTTGAACAAATTAAATCAACAAACTTATGAAGTAATTGGGTCAATTTGTTCCATTACTAGTTGTATGTTTTATGCAAGCTTGTGTGATGGGGGTGTAATTATGAACTTAATTTTGAATTGATGTATTGAATGAATGAGCTGTAAATGTCGGTTGAGCCTATTTATTTCTAAAAAAATTGCATAGGATTTAATTTTTTAATGATGTAATAGTAATATGACCAAGGATGATTCATCATGAAGACGACAACAAGACATTAAATTTTATTTTTATTTTTTTTATTGGGTCATTCGCCTGGCCCAATACTCAAGAAAAGGTTCATAAACTACGTGTTATTAGCAACTAAGTCATTATTTACTTTATTCATATTGTATGAATGACACACCCGCTTTTAAATGGATTAATGTGCAAAGTGTAAATATTAATGCCGAAATACTCCCACAAAAGCAAACATTAAGTGAGAAAAGGTAAGGGGCTATCCTATCCTCCTCCAACCTAGGCAAATTGAAGCACAAAAATAATGTGCTATTCTTTCAAGTATGTCGCCATAGTACTTTTTGATTGAATTGCCATACTGATATAATTTGATAGTTTAAACTTAGATAGTTCAGCGAGCCATAGAAAGCGTCTGGGATGAGGACAAGTGAACTAGGAGTAAAATGATCGATGTGGTTGATCCATCTAACATCAAATTGAAACCTCCCAATACAAAGAACAAAGGTCGACCTAATAAAAATGACCCAAATTGAGGGATTTTACATTCCTGCTTGGAGTCGGACAAGATAAAAATTCGGCTCAAACAAACAATGATCTGTATATCGAACATGTACCCAAAGCTTTTTGAAGTCATGTTAGTCATATTATTGATGTCATTGGAGATAGTAATTGTGGCTATAGAGCAAAAAACTGCACAAGTTAGATATCTAGAGGAAGATGGTTGGATGCGCGTGCGGATAGACCTTTATCATGAAATTTTACAAAATAGAGATTTTTACGATAAAGTCGTCATATAACAAGGTGCAGTAGATAAAATATTGTATAGGCTCAATTGTCTGGAATCTCCAGCATCTCATTGGAGCTGGATGAAATCTGTATATAGTGGGATTGACATTGCAACACGGTATGCATTTACTCCACATAGCTATTGCACATGTTAACGGTAACCATTGTGTTCAAGTAATTTTATATCCTAGTTTTCTGATACCACCAATTGTAAGTATATGGAGCGAAAATGTTACTAAAGAAATCACTACTAAAAAGGAGGGTTTTAGTGACACTTGTGTTCTGACAGTTTTTTGTTATGTGTCACTAAATATATAAAATTGGACCAATTTTCATATATAACATCTAAGTGTCATTGATTGCTCACACCGACGTATCACTAATCTAGGCATCAATAATTCCAGACACTAACGTATCAGTAATAAAAAAACTCTCAAATATTCTCTAATTGAGACTCGGAATTGGTTCTCTAATCACTAATCACTTGCTCTCTCCCTCTAAACTCTCGATTCGCCGCTCTCTAAAATCTCCCTACAGTCGATTCTCTCTAGAAAACAAACATAAACACACACACACACATATACACACACACACACACACACACACACACACACACACACACACACACACAAGACAATCAGAGGAGCATGGATGGGTGGTGGTGAAAGGGTTGGAGGTAACTAAAGATTAAGGTTTCAATTGTCAAGAGAGTTGCTGTAATTTCAGGCTAGAATCTGATTTTTCATTTCTGGGTGGAGGTTTGAACGGGCTAGGGTTTTCTGGTATATGGTTGGGTTTGATTCGGACTGGAATGGCAGTCTCGGGCTTGGATTTGCTGGTTTGATTCGTGATAGTACCTGAATTAGGTTGATTTTCTGGTTCAAGACTTCAAGGCTCGATTTTCATCATCTGTCAGTCTCCTCTATTAATTTTGATCAACTACGAGAGGTACACATGATATACTAAGTATATATATATATACAATCTTGTCTCCTCTCAATCTCAACTTGGATTTGGGTCTCTCTCGATCTCAACTCGAATTTGAGTATATTCGGAGCATCAAATTAGGGTTCAGGTAAATGTGTGTTGTAACTTGGAGCATCAATTTAGAGTATATTATGTATATGTGTGTTTGTTTTGATTAAATATATTACTTTGCCTTTTCTCCTGTGTTCTTGATGCCACTGTGGAAATAAAACCAAAGACAGCTGCCTCTGTCATGTTTGCTCATCCTTTTTATTTTTTTTATATTTGTTATCTTGTGCAGGGCTGGGTTTGCTTCGTGTAAGTTGATTTACAGGTATCTTTTTGCTGTTATTTCTGGCCTTTTGTGTTGTTTACTTGTTACTTGCTTTGAATGAAGCCTGGATGCTCGATTTGTTTGCTCATCTTGTTCTCCAAGTTTATTGCTTTGGATGAAGACGATAAAAATGAATGTCTGTAGTTACTTAAGTTTATTGTATCATTTTAGTTTGTTTTGTTTATCCTATATATCCTGATTTCATGCTTAGATTACTAAATTGTACATATGGGTTCCTGAATTATTGCACTACATTTAGGTCTAAGAACTACATTGTACTTTTGCTTATAGTTAATTGTCCCTTTAGCAAGAAGTTGATTTTTTTTAAACTGATACTTCTTTATTTTCCATGGTTTTTACAACAAAACTACATTGTACTTTTGCTTACAATTAATTGTTCCTTTAGCAAGAAGTTAATTTTTTCTGAGACTGATACTTCTATATTTTCCATGGTTTCTACAAAAAAACTACTTATTCTTAGTTTTCATTTACACAAGGCACACAAGTTATGGTTTATTTGTTTTAGCTCAACTTAATTTTACAATAGTGCTGTCTAATTTGCTAACTTTACAGAAATGTCGTTGGACTTTATATTTGTGATGTATTTCTGACTTCAGGAAAATTTAAAGTTATGGAGTTCTTCTGCAAAATGCTGGAAGCAGGTGTGCCAATTGCCAAAGATACTTGTAATATTTTGGTTGGAAAATGTTGCAGAGCAAAAAACACAGACAATGCAGCAAATTCCTTATCATATGAGAGAAAATGCTCTTCTCTTTCCTGTTGCTATCGTAATGTTCTTTAAACTTTGATCTCTGCATGAGAGAATGATATGTTCCTTAAACAAGTTAACAACCATATATTTGTGCCAAACATTGAAAAGGTAACAACCAATGAAATTTCAGAATTAGCTAGTGACATTGTATCTGCTATGATAGAGCACTTGTTTTGCATTTACTAAGCAAGCAATTTTTTTTGCTATTGACTGTATGCTAGCTGACTTGAGGGACAGGAAGAGCAAATTAGACCCTGGAGTAACTTTCTTGATCATAGAAGTAAAATTATTCACATTGCAGATAGGTTGGAGCTTTACTAGAATATAGTCTAGAATTAAATGTAGAAGTTGAAAGAACTGTATATTGAGATTTTCTCTCTTTTGCAGATTACTTTTTCCTAATTTTTGTGCTTTGTTTGCTTCGTAGTTCGTCAGTTTCATTGTTCTGTGTTGCTCTTTTGTTCTTTGTTGCTCTTTTGCTATGTGCTTCAAGAGAGAGCCCTGCTTGAAGAGATTTGATTGCAAGAATTGTATCTACCTTTAGTTATTTTCATAGTAGATTTCAACAAAAAAAATTCCTAAACTTGATTTTCCATCTACTTTGTTGTTTAACATGATTTCCTAAAATGTGTATAGTTGATACCTTGGCTTTTGCAGATCCCATTTTAAATGTTGTTGGAATTGCACCAAAGAGATTCCACTACTGCTTGGTGATTTACATTGCTGTCTCGTTTTCAGATCAAGATTCTGTTTGTTGGCTAGCTGTAGAAGGTTGTGCTGCTCTAACCAAGTTGTTGGAATCCCAAGACTGTGTAGCCCACATCCTCCCTGATATAGTTAACTTCTTTTAGGTACCATTCTGAGCGGGTGTCCTTTTAGTTTTCAAACAATGTTATTATTATCCCTTTCTGTGGCGATTTTATTTGCTAAACATTTCTAGACTTTTCTTGGTTGCATAAAATTTCTGAATAACTCGTTGTCTGAATGGTTCTCATGCTGTCTATTAATCAGGGCAAGTGTTGGCGTGCGAGATACATGGTCGCAAGCCAATTATATGAGTTTTGTGATTCTGTTGGACCTGAACCTACAAGGTACCTCAAATTTATGCTTACTTCGTGCATCTATACTGCTTTATGATATTGAAGAACTTGGTGTCATCTTATCTAGATCTAAACTTGCAAATTTCATATTGGCACTTGGTTCTACATTAAGCTGAGTTTTCTACCTGCTAATTCCGACACTGATAATAAAGTTGTTGGATCTTGTAATATCCGGATTTATTACGGTGTATTTCATCTGTATTCAAACCCTGTATTATTCGGATTTGTGGTTTTGATTATTGGAGTATGATATTTCTTGCATTGATATCTTTGTACATAAGGATAACATCATGCAAAATTTCTCATGCAAACTCGTGATAGCGCACGCTAAGAATGTAGCTTAACGCGCGCTATCGGGCTACTACTAGCGCACGCTATGTATATAGGAGTTGTGTGCGCTAAGAACTCAATTATTGAACTGGACGGCTACCACATGCGCCAGCCGGGACATGGGTCTGGATAAGATTCCCACGGACGAACCTGGACAGTTTTGAAGTCAACTCTTATTAGCGCGCGCTAAGGAAAGCTTAGTAGCGTGCGCTAATCAGTTAAAATGCATAATATTATAAATGGGACAACAACCCATTTTGGCTTACATTTCATTCGTCTATTCTTCATTCTTGAGAGGCCAGAGAGCTATAATAATCCTTCTACACACTTAGATCACTTCTTATTGGTCTTTGTATATTGGTTATCACTTGTGAGTGATCATTGAAGTGGAGTAGCATCTTGGAGTGGCATACAACCAACCGGAGTCGGATTCTACCTTACGGTTCAGTGATTTTCGTCATATTAAGGTATGTTCAACCTATCTCCAGACTTAGAGTTGGATCCTAAAGAATTGGATGATCATGTTAACGAGATATTGATTTTCATTAGTGAATTATCCTAAGTACATCATGTTTGGAATATCGATATGAATAAGCCTTAAGTACCTTGATTATGAACATCATGATTCGAATCTTATTACATTGAACAAGTAGAGAAAGCTTCTATCATTGGTAATCCGAATCTAGTAGATGACTTCATAACAATCATGGACTTGACTTTAACATCATTATTGTTAGATGAATCTAAGGGATTGATCATGGAAGGATTTATCTAGTATAGATGGAATGTTAAACAACTACAGCATGATAATGTTGATGGATATAAAGGTGTTGATATCAACCGTTAAGCCTTTCGAATCGTCGTATAAAGATTTGTAGTTGAAATGGAATATGGTTTTATAATGGTATACATATCCCTGAATCCGAAGTTGTTGTTATCCGTAAGATCATTCATAATCGTATGAACATGATATTCATGGAGGTAACATGAATTATCATGGAAGATTTCATTGTTTTGATCATGACGAGAATAGTCTACTGCCCAACAGTAAACTGCCATGCACAGATAGCGCACGCTAAGCTATGTAGATTAACGTGCGCTATCGAGCACGAGTTAGCGTACGCTACGTTTGGTACGTAACGTACTCTAGGCCATCAGATGAGTCAGTCGACTGATCAGTGAAGTACTGACCATGCATAGTTAGCGTACGCTAGGCTTTGCTGTTTGCGTGCGCTATCGAGCAGACTTAACGCACGCTACACAGAGTACTTAGCGTGCGCTAAGCAGTTCAGACATATTGCATTTTATGAGCTTTTGGCCATAGATCGAATTGTTAGACATTCGTACGACGTGAGATAAATCCTATATTATTTCTTTTGTTAAGGTTTGAGCTTGTTACGTGATTGATTGAGGAGGACGACCTTCGAGTGTTCGTTTTCGTGGAAGTATTGTGCTTGTATTCGAATCGAGGCAAGTACCTTAATTGTTTTATGTATTGATGTTATACATATTGTCGTGCATGTATGTCGTTGTTGTATGTCCACCTCGTGTTGGTCCGACGGGATCATCGGGGGATCTATGCTAGCGTGCGCTGGATCATCGGACGGGTTTTTCCACCACAGGTTGGTCTGACGGGATCATCGTGGGTTCTAGGCAGTGAACGTTGGATCGTCGGAATTACCATGTGTATGTTATGCTATCATGTTGTGATTATCAGTTGTGTATGTTATGTTTGAGTTTCTCGCAGGAGAAGACTCGTTTGACATTTTATCATTTACGTTATTATTATTATTCTACGTGTGACGTTGAATAATATGTTGTGGTACTTGTACTAGCATCTTTGTGCTAACCCCTTCGGGGGTGAACATTTTGTTTATGTTCAGGATCCAGGAGAGCAAGAAAACAACCATTGGAATTGCATGACGACGAGGGTGCAGAGTGATGTTCCGGCCGGGTTTATTTGTCTGTTGTTTATTGGTTATTTCAATAAGTACTCGAGTACGAAGTCATTTTTGATGAATTTGAATTTGGTAATGTATTATTAAGTTCCTGTTGAACAATTGTACTATCAGTATTTGGTCAGAATTTTTGTATCTTAATTTCGATATTTCCATTCGTTAGTAGTTCTCAATGTCTGTTCAATTCTTCAGCCTTGTAAATCCTTATGTAAAGGATTTACGGCGCTGTAATATTCCTGAATATATCGGGGGTGTTACAGAATATGGTATCGGAGCTAAGATTATGGATATCTTGGTCGTTGGGTTAAAATAGGGGTCATTTATGTCTTTTGAGGTAACCGGCCGTGAATGACATCACTGCACTGCCTACGTCTTCATGCGAACGGTGGTTGTAAGTTCCTAAACTCTACCTCGTTCTTTACATGTTGTGTCTCTTTATACTCGAATATTAGAACGATGTTGTTTCCTGTATATTGAGTATTTATGCTTACAGTATGTTGAGAGGCGGACGTGGACGTGGTCGCGGTTGTGGACGCGGACGAAGAAATGCTGAAAGGGAAGCGTCGCCTTCTAATCAAAGCCATAGCTCAAAGTAGCCGCAACAATCTATTAATAACGAACCGGAACCTGCTGTACCAGAGATCCTTCGTCAAGTGGTGAACCAGATGACTCAGTTCGCCCAAGTCGTGGACCGAATGCAAGTGGCAGTGGGACTACAGCAGGGAGAGAGACAGCAAGGGATCCCAGACATGGGAAATCGAGGTGACCGGTGGCTGCAAGAGTTGGTGAAGATGCAACCACCCAAATTCGACGGTATTTCTGAGACTCCCACCTGGGACCATTGGTTGAAGGAACTGGAGAAAATATTTGTCGGAATTAACTGCCCAGATGACCGGAGAGCCTCTATCGCGCAATACTTTCTGATAGGGGAAGCGTCTGAATGGTGGGAAGCCATCCGGCCTGTAGACCATGATGCTGATTGGACAGAGTTTAGATTGATGATGGAAGCTCAGTATTGCCCTCGTCCTGTGAGGGAAGCCAAAGTTCGGGAATTTTTCTCCGCTCAGCCTTCTGATGTGCTAGTATCCCAAGCAATTAAGACGTTTAACCAACAGCTGGCATTTGTTCGACATCTGGTCAGAACAGATGCGGAAATGATGATCCATTTCGATATGAGGATGAAACCAGAAATCCAGAGGTACATGTCCGGTTTTGAATGTACCACACTCCGTCAATACCAGGATAAGGTGTTGGCTTATGAGATCAAGGAAGCAGCTATGGAGAAATTTTCGGAATCTAAGAAACAGAAAGTCTCTGGTACTTTTACAGAGCACAAGAACAGCGGGCCCCGTAAGGCCCAGTCATCCTTTCACTCTTTCAAGAAACCTCCGCACCCAGTTAGGAGCGGAAAGAACTTCGGATCGACATCAACTATTACTGATGTTACCAGGAAATGCTTTAATCGCACCTGCACGGGCACTATCGACGGAATTGCCCCCTACCTGCCGTGACTTGTTTTGATTGTGGACGAGAGGGACATCGAGCAGTGTTTTGTGAAGAGGCTGCAAAGTCTTTTAGAGCCCGTACACCACAGCCAATCCAGAAGGAAGCCAGTATCCAATAGACGCAGCAAAGTGTTCAGATGCCTCAAAATTTTGGCCGCGGACGAGGCAGAGGACAATGGGACCGAAAGGGGACATCGAGTGCCGGATCTGCTCCCCCACGTTTGTACGAGATGAGGAGGACAGACGATCAGGATGCTGCTGTCGCATCAGGTACTGTCCAGATCCTTTCCCAGCCAGTTAGCGTTTTATTCGATACAGGAGCTACGCATTCTTTTATATCTTTGTCTTGTGTGAATCGTTTGAATATTTCCGGTTTTCATACTTGTGAACCTTATGTTGTTGGTTTACCGAGTGGAGAGAGGATTATCGGGAACTTAGAAACTAGAAATTTCCCTGTATCGTTTGGAGGCAGAGAATGGCTCTCAAATTTGATTGTAATAGAAATGCAAGGAGACGACCTAATACTCGGAGACGATTGGCTTAATCGATATGGAGCAATTGTAAACTACCGAAGGAGGAATATCTCGCTGATCGCTGACGATGGTTCCAAAATATTGTTCGAGGGGTGGAAACCAGGAAGCTCAAGAAAATTGATCAAGGCAATGAAAGCTGTCAAATTGTTGAAACAGGGCTGTACCGGATATTGGTGCTATGCAATGAAGAGAGAAGACGAATTATGGAACTTTCATCCATTCCTGTTGTGAACGAATTTCCAGATGTATTTCCTAACGAGTTACCTGGACTACCTCCACGAAGTGATGTAGAATTTACCATTGAGCTGGAACCCGGAGCTACACCAATTTCTAAGGCGTCGTATCGTATGGCACCTACTGAGATGTACGAACTGAAAAAGCAACTGGAGGAGTTACTGGACAAAGGCTATATTCAGCCAAGCGTTTCGCCCTGGGGAGCGCCAGTTCTTTTTGTCCGAAAGAAGGATGGATCGCTTCGACTATGTATTGACTATCGAGAGCTGAACAAGATGACGATTAAGAACAAGTATCCGTTGCCACGGATTGATGATCTATTTGACCAGTTGCAAGGGGCAACAGTATTTTCTAAAATCGATCTGAGATCAGGGTATCATCAGCTGAGGATTAAGGAATCTGATGTTCCGAAATCAACGTTCAGAACTCGCTACGGACATTATGAGTTTGTAGTGATGCCGTTTGGTCTCACCAATGCACCTGCTGTATTCATGCAGTTGATGAACCGAGTGTTCATCGAATATTTGGATAAATTTGTGGTCGTGTTTATTGATGACATTCTAGTGTATTCCAAGAGCCCGGAAGAGCATGCTCAGCATTTGCGGATTGTATTGGAACTTTTGAGAAGCGAGCAATTGTATGCCAAACTTTCTAAGTGTGAATTCTGGCTAAAGGAAGTAATGTTCCTCGGCCATGTGGTGTCAGCTAAAGGAGTCCGAGTAGATCCTCAGAATATTGAAGCAATTATGGATTGGAAGCCTCCAAAGAACGTGAAAGAAGTCCGAAGCTTCTTAGGACTTGCTGGGTATTATTGTCGATTCGTGGAAGGGTTTTCTAAAATTTCCCGCCCACTTACTCGACTCCTGCAGAAAACACAAAAGTTTGAGTGGAACGAGTTGTGTCAGACTAGTTTTGATGAGTTAAAGAAGAGATTGACGATGGCACCGATTCTATCACTTCCACAGGGAACTGGAGGATTTATAGTTTACAGTGATGCTTCGGACCAAGGGCTCGGGTGCGTATTGATGCAGAATGATAAGGTGATCGCTTATGCGTCGCGACAGCTGAAACCTTATGAAGTGAATTACCCAACACATGATTTGGAGCTAGCAGCAGTAGTTTTTGCTTTGAAGATCTGGAGGCATTATCTGTACGGACTCACCGGATCTTTACGGATCACAAGAGTCTCAAATACATCTTCAGTAAGAAGGAGTTGAACATGCGGCAAAGAAGATGGTTAGAGCTGATCAAGGACTATGACCTGGAGATTTTGTATCATCCAGGCAAAGCGAACGTAGTGGACGATGCACTCAGCCGCGAGCCTGTTTCTATTCAAATGCTGGAGACGCTGACCTCCCAACTTAGCCTTCAACGAGAGATGATTCGAGAAGGAATTGAAGTGTGGTTACAAAGAGTCCAAGGACAACTGTGCGTGATGGAAATAACTTCATCATTAACCGAAGAAATCAGATCTAGACAGGCAGATGATCCTCTGATGATTCGGTTATGTGATGAAGTGATCAAGGGAAAGGCCCCTGGATTCATAATTCATGATGATGGATTTTTGAGATTTCAGAACCGACTCTGCGTTCCCGATGTCGATGTTCTGAAACAGACAATTATGAAGGAAGCTCACAGTTCGCCCTATTCTATCCACCCAGGCACCAGTAAAATGTATAAGGACTTGAAGCAGAATTTCTGGTGGGGCAACATGAAGAAATATGTAGCGGACTATGTTTCGAAATGCTTGACTTGTCAGCAGGTTAAGATCGAGCATCAACGGCCTGACGGAATGTTGAAGCCGCTCCCAATTCCTGAATGGAAGTGGGAGGACATATCGATGGACTTTATCGCTAATATGCCGAGAACCAGGACAGGAATGAACATGATTTAGGTGATAGTTGATCGTTTAACCAAATCAGCTCATTTTCTAGGCATTAAGGATACGTGGGGACCAGAGAGGTTGGCACGAGTATTTATTTCGGAGATAGTTCGATTGCATGGTACTCCGAAGACCATTGTTTCTGATCGAGACGGCCGTCGTGTGTCTCACTTTTGGAAAGCAGTTCATAAGGCCTTGGGGACCGAATTGAACTTCAGCACAACTTATCACCCGCAGACTGACAGACAATCCGAGAGGACTATTCAAATGGTGGAAGACATGCTAAGGGCTTGTGCCTTAGATTGGTCAAACGATTGGGAAGTTCATATACCATTGATTGAATTTACCTACAACAATAGTTGGCATGCTTCCATTAAGATGGCACCGTTTGAGGCATTATACGGGAGGAGATGTAGATCGCCCCTATGTTGGGATGATTCGTCAGACTTGATCGGAACAGAACCAGAGTTGATCGTGCAGACTCGAGAAAAGATAGCCCTGATTCGTGAAAGGCTGTTGACCGCCCAGAGTCGCCAGAAATCTTACGCAGATGTACGCCGTCGCCCTTTGGAGTTCAGTACGGGATACCACGTACTTTTAAAAGTTTCTCCTACTCGAGGAATTTTTCGTTTTGGAAGGAGGGGAAAGCTGAGTCCGAGATATATCGGATCATTTGAGATCCTTGAGAGAGTTGGGGAGTTGGCATACAGATTGGCATTGCCGCCGTCATTGTGCCATGTTCATAATATGTTCCACGTATCCCGATTTGAGGTATATACCGATCCTACCATATCATTGATTTTGGCGAGATCGAAGTCGCGCAGGATGGGACGTTTGAAAAAATACCGGTCAAGATACTCGAGAGTCGAGTTAAGCAGCTGAGGAACAAACCAATCGTTTTGGTCAAAGTTCAATGGTCACGTCACGGGATGGAATAAGCCACCTGGGAAACAGAATCTGATATGAAGTCCAGATATCCCGAGTTATTTTCGTCTTGAGTTTCGGGACGAAACTCCTTTTTAGTAGGAGAGTATGTAATATCCGGATTTATTACGATGTATTTCATCTGTATTCAAACCCTGTATTATTCGGATTTGTGGTTTTGATTATTGGAGTATGATATTTCTTGCATTGATATCTTTGTACATAAGGATAACATCATGCAAAATTTCTCATGCAAACTCGTGATAGCGCACGCTAAGAATGTAGCTTAACGCGCGCTATCGGGCTACTACTAGCGCATGCTATGTATGTAGGAGTTGCGTGTGCTAAGAACTCAATTATTGAACTGGACGGCTAGCATATGCGCCAGCCGGGACATGGGTCTGGATAAGATTCCCGCGGACGAACCTGGACAGTTTTGAAGTCAACTCTTATTAGCGCGTGCTAAGGAAAGCTTAGTAGCGTGCGCTAATCAGTTAAAATGCAGAATATTATAAATGGGACAACAACCCATTTTGGCTTACATTTCATTCGTCCATTCTTCATTCTTGAGAGGCCAGAGAGCTATAATAATCCTTCTACACACTTAGATCACTTCTTATTGGTCTTTGTATATTGGTTATCACTTGTGAGTGATCATTAAAGTGGAGTAGCACCTTGGAGTGGCATAAAACCAACCGGAGTCGGATTCTACCTTACGGTTCAGTGATTTTCGTCATATTAAGGTATGTTCAACCTATCTCCAGACTTAGAGTTGGATCCTAAAGAATTGGATGATCATGTTAACGAGATATTGATTTTCATTAGTGAATTATCCTAAGTACATCATGTTTGGAATATCGAGATGAATAAGCCTTAAGTACCTTGATTATGAACATCATGATTCGAAGCTTATTACATTGAACAAGTAGAGGAAGCTTCTATCATTGGTAATCCGAATCTAGTAGATGACTTCATAACAATCATGGACTTGACTTTAACATCATTATTGTTAGATGAATCTAAGGGATTGATCATGGAAGGATTTATCTAGTATAGATGGAATGTTAAACAACTACAACATGATAATGTTGATGGATATAAAGGTGTTGATATCAACCGTTAAGCCTTTCGAATCGTCGTATGAAGATTTGTAGTCGAAATGGAATATGGTTTTATAATGGTATACATATCCCTGAATCTGAAGTTGTTGTTATTCGTAAGATCATTCATAATCGTATGAACATGATATTCATGGAGGTAACATGAATTATCACGGAAGATTTCATTGTTTTGATCATGACGAGAATCTCATCGCCCAAAGAAGAACTGCCATGCACAGATAGCGCACGCTAAGCTATGTAGATTAACGTGCGCTATCGAGCACGAGTTAGCGTACGCTACGTTTGGTACGTACCGTACGCTAGGCCATCAGATGAGTCATTCGACTGATCAGTGAAGTACTGACCATGCATAGTTAGCGTACGCTAGGCTTTGCTGTTTGCGTGCGCTATCGAGCAGACTTAACGCACGCTACACAGAGTACTTAGCGTGCGCTAAGCAGTTCAGACAGATTGCATTTTATGAGCTTTTGGCCATAGATCGAATTGTTAGACATTCGTACGACGTGAGATAAATCCTATATTATTTCTTTTGTTAAAGGTTTGAGCTTGTTACGTGATTGATTGAGGAGGACGACCTTCGAATGTTCGTTTTTGTGGAAGTATTGTGCTTGTATTCAAATCGAGGCAAGTACCTTAATTGTTTTATGTATTGATGTTATACATATTGTCGTGCATGTATGTCATTGTTGTATGTCCACCTCGTGTTGGTCCGACGGGATCATCGGGGGATCTATGCTAGCGTGCGCTGGATCATCGGACGGGTTTTTCCACCACGGGTTGGTCTGACGGGATCATCATGGGTTCTAGGCAGTGAACGCTGGATCGTCGGAATTATCATGTGTATGTTATGATATCATGTTGTGATTATCAGTTGTGTATGTTATGTTTGAGTTTCTCGCAGGAGAAGACTCGTTTGACATTTTATCATTTACGTTATTATTATTATTATTATTCTGCGTGTGACGTTAAATAATATGTTGTGGTACTTGTACTAGCATTGTTGTGTTAACCCCTTCGGGGGTGAACATTTTGTTTATGTTCAGGATCCAGGAGAGCGGGAAAACAACCACTAGAACTGCATGACGATGAGGGTGCAGAGTGATGTTCCGGCCGGGTTTATTTGTCTGTTGTTTATTGGTTATTTCAATAAGTACTCGAGTACGAAGTCATTTGTGATGAATTTGAATTTGGTAATGTATTATTAAGTTCCTGTTGAACAATTGTACTATCAGTATTTGGTCAGAATTTTTGTATCTTAATTTCGCCATTCGTTAGTAGTTCTCAATGTCTGTTCAATTCTTCAGCCTTGTAAATCCTTATGTAAAGGATTTACGGCGCTGTAATATTCCTGAATATATCGGGGGTGTTACAGATCTGAATATATATCTCTAATGGTCTGCTTATTTTATTATTTGTAAATTGCTTTCTCTGTCTTTTGCTCATTATGATCTCATCATGATGCCATTTTAAGGACGGGTTTGGTTCTCTCTCATGCTCCTACTTCGTGATAATGAAGCTGAAGTGCATATATACCTGTTGCTGGTAAATTTACCAAATTCTACCAGATAATTAACCCAGAACTTGCTATGCAGCATATTCTTCCCTGTGTCCTAACCCCGAAGCTCAACCCAGCCCCTACCACGTCGATCCTATGCTTGTTCTATATGATAAGTCATATGATAAATCGTTGATTTCGCCGTAGTCAGCCTCTTGTATAGCTTGAATTGAGTTCTTTTTTTTTCTTATTCGGGCCAATGCGGTTTACCAGGAGTAGCAGATTAAAATCGATTGGGTGAGTGATTGAGGACTTCTTGTTCTTATTCCTCTAGTTTTAGTTGGTTTTGGTCTTCTTTCATTTAACTTCTTTGCATTTGTTGCAGCAAGACCAATGAAGAGTTGGGTCAGAAGCCGAAGGAGGTAGCAGAATTTGCACATGTTTTTGCTCTCTCTCTCTCTCTCTCTCTCTCTCTCTCTCTCTCCCTCTCTCACTCTCTTCATTTATCTCCTTTTGATCATTCATGATTAATAAAATTTCATATACGTTTGTTAATTCATAGGGAACGTTGATAATCAGGAAACTTCCTCAAAATCAAAGGAGAATCGATGGGGTAGGCTTTTGTAATACCCGAGATGTTTATTTCGGTTGCCTTGAACTAGGTGTCAGTTGGTGTCAATTTTTTTTAGTGTCGTTGGGATTATGTGGAATTTGTTTTTCTGTCACGAACAGTTTGATACAGTCTGTTGTAGTGTTTGTCGAGGGAGACATCTTGTTGCGTGCATTTCTTTGATTTAATATGTGTGTGTGGTGTGGTATTTTTCGTTTCGTAATTTGCTCGTTATTATTTTGAATCATAGTCGGTGCGTTAGTGTGACTGAGATGTTGTTGAACGCCTAACCGGACTGTCGGAACGATCGAGTCCGGACCGCAGGGCCTGGCCGAGTTACGGCCACAATGCATCGCCTGTTACGGCCGCAATGCATTGTCAGTTACGGCCGTAAGACCTGCACAGGTTGGGCAGCAGCCCAGTGTTGATCGGTTACGGCCGCAACACCCTGCCGGGTACGGCCGTAATTGCCTGTTACGGCCGTAAGGCGTTGCCTGGTAACGACCATAACATGCCGAGCGATTTGGACAGTGGGCTCGGAGAGGCCGATTACGACCATAATACACTGCCGATTACGGTCGTAATGGCTCGGCAATTTGGGTATATAAGGGCTGGGCATGGGTGCAGTCGCCATTTTTTCCCCATTTCTTCATCTCTTCCGCGATCCTTCGACTAGATTCAAGGGTTTTGACTGGCACATCTTTGAGGATCAATTGGGAAGCTTGCTTGGAGTCTATTATCATCATCATCCAAACCCTTGTTGTCCGGATCGAAGGTAATCCCTTGTAATTTCCTAGAATTGATTTTTCGGAGTTTCTTTCTCGATTTCATTGATTATCCGATTCTGATGGAAAGTATGATGTTGTTGGGCATCGTGGATCATGATTTACGGATTGTACATCCATATCTTGAATTAGTTTGAGTCAAATCTTCATTTTCATATTCGTAAGGAGCCTTGAGCATTTAATGTCGGATTAAATGTATCTAAGGGTTTTCCCTTGGTTCTTGGGTGCGTTTCTCGTCGTTGTTAACCGTTATACTTGTAGTGATTATATTTTCGTTGTTTTCGCCAAAGGATTTTAGGTGTTCGAGGTTTTCCGCTTGAGCTATGTTCGTCGGAGGGTTTGGTATCGGTTATCGAGGCAAGTGTTCTTGTCTATACGATTTATATTGTGCGAATTTGAGGTTGCATAGGAAATTATGTTGGGTTGTGCATTTCTGTTGATTTTGCCTTATGTGTATTATCCTAGTTATTATGTGGAGATGTGAAGTTAGTGTTGGTTCATTGCTTGTCATAGAGATATGTAAATAGAGACGTAGTGATGGGTAGATAGTGCACTTATTCGGGTGTTATAATGTTTTGGTGATCACCGGGTTGTGTGGGTTTAGTTGTGTGTTATGAGTTAGGTTAGTCATGATGGTTATTCGCTTGTTATGCCGTTGATGTGTAGTGAAGTATCGAAGATTGTTAAGTTGCCGTGAAGTCGTGTCGGTTGTGTCGTAGGTGTTGCATGTGGTGATTGTTGTGTGTTGGCGTATACTAGGGATAAGTGTTGTGTCAAATCCTTAGTGGTAGTTACGTGTTGGATAAATGGCCATTTCTAGCAAGTGCCTTGACTATATATATTGTGACTAGCAATCGAATCATGCAGTTTTGTAAATTGTGTTTTGTGTGGATGTGTTGTCGTTCTTCCACCCGGGGATGGCATGTGTGGCCTCTAGGGGGCGATATTAATGGATACGGCCACGGAAGTGGACTTGGGTGAGTGTGTTGTCGTTCTTCCACCCGGTGATGGTCCGACGGGGCCTCTGGGGGTCGATACTGATGGGTACGACCACAAAAGTGATTTCCCACCCGGGGATGGTCCGACGGGGCCTCTAGGGGTCGATACTAATGGGTACGGCCGCGGGTTACCAAGTGTGGATAGTTGTGATGTTGAGACATGTTAATGTACTGTTTTGAGTAATTGTGATATATCCGGAATATCACAACATTCTTTCTCGATGTTTAGTTACATTGTATATAGGGTCTTGGTACTTGGCTAGAATGGCACTGAGTTATGTGTCGTAAGAGTTAGCTCTTTGATTGTGAGGTTTTGGTAATAGAAAACGAACCTTGATATTATTTCCGTGTATTTTAGTTGGAAAAGATTCTGAGCTGAGATCCCTATGGTTGTGTAAATGTTATTTTTGGAAAATGATTTGGGCCGAGACCCTATTGTTTTTGATAAAGTTTTATAATCTCGGACTTGAAGTCCCAAAAGACTTTCTGTCGTTCTCAAAACTCTCGAGTTGATATATATATATATATATATATATATTATTTTCATAGACTTGAGTTGTTTATTGAAAACCTCTCGGACATTTCTTTCACGACTGTTGTTAATATAATGTAACTGATATTGGCATGATATGTTTTGTATAGACTGAATACTTGTACTAGCTTTCAAATGCTAACCCCTTAAATGGGGGAAATGCGTATCATGCATTTCAGGTATGCTTAGTCGTTGGAGCAACCACAGGGACAGCATGGAGAAAGACGAGCTGCGATACTAATCAAGAGTTCAGAGTCCAGTTCGATGTTGTTGTATTGTTGAGTTATTTTCAGTCGTCTGCTGTATTGTATTTTGACCCCTTTGGGGGTATGAGTCTTGTAAAAGAGATGTATATGAACTATTAGTTAGTATGTTGTGGCAAAAGACCAAATCGGTCTAATGGTTCGTTATTTAGCCATGATGACAAGTAATGTGATGTTTTGTTTCGGTAATTAGCCTGGTAGATCCTCGCAGAGAGGGTCTGCGGCGTGTAACATTCCTATATAGTTTCTGGGTGTGTTACATTTATGGTATCGGAGCTTAGGTTGTGGAAACCTAGGCTGTCGGGTCGAGTCGAGTCGTGTTTCGTCGAGTCTTGTTTTGCTGCGTCGTCCGAGTTGTTAGTTAACAAGTTGACTTGTGCGTTGTCATTTCATGTCGTTTGGGCTGTCCGTTGAGATTAGTATCGTGGGCGACCGTCTTCTTCGTGCGACCTGTGGAGGTAAGCCTCCCCATTTATATATTATATTTTATGTTTTGTGTTGTATAATTTTGTTTGCTCGTATGAGGCAAAATAGGAACTGTATTTGATACTTGTGGGATATTATGTGTGTGGCAATTTGGATGTACTGGTGGATTGAGTTTTGATTGGTACAACGTGTTGTGGAAGTCTATGGATATTGATATGTCCCAGGAGGCGTATTGACTACCGAGATTGTCGGAAACACAAACGGATGGTTTCGATGAATGATTGAATCTGAGACTATATTCATGAGTGGTAACGACTAATATGATGATGTGAATGCTAGATGGGTACTTGTTTGGGAAACGAATACGTTTGACATTGATGCTAATTGTTACAAACGTGTTTTTATTGATAGTTGTGTTGGCTACGCGTGTATTTGATAATATTTCTGAAAATTTCATAGACTTGTGTAGGTTGTGAAAATCAGATCTTCTCAAACATTTTACTGGTACGGTTGAAAGGCAATTACAATGAATTTTGAAAATTTTCTGAAATTTTGGACAAGCCTACCGTATATTTTCAAAGGAGAGAGTTAATGATTGTTTTTTTTTGCTATCTCAGTGTACGCTCATCATTAGCTATATCCTATGTAGGTGTATTTTCAAATGACTTGCAAGTGTTTCGCAATCTGGGTTAAATTAGAAAATTTTCGTGACTATTTTACCAATATGCATAAGTAATGACTTAGAGTATACATTGTTTTAATTATAAATGTTTTGAGTTTTGACAAAGTGATTACGCACTTTCATAGAAGCCTTACGGCGGAATACGAAAGATATATTTTGAAGTACTTTCGATATTTTACAAGATGTCACCGTCGTCAACTTTTTGTCACATCTGAAGGAATTTTAGAATGGTTATAGCCTATTGATGTTAATTTCTTATAGCTCGGGTTTACGATTTTAAAATCTTTCACACCACAAAATTTTTATATTTTAAACTAAAATGTGATTTTTACTTTCAAAAAAATTTAAAGATGGTGAAAGATGGAGAATCCTACTCGGCTTAAACCTTAAAACTCGGCATTGGAGTAACTTTCTGAGTAGATTCAGTCAGCACACACTAATTTTGTGCCCAATTGTTGTATTGTGTGGTTTTGGTTGGTTTTGTAGGCCGTGTAATGTTGTTTCGACATGATATCTCTTGGCGATGACGTTTTAGTGAATTTTAATATTCCGGACCATGGTTTCGCAAATGATTTCAGAAAGAAACAAATTTCGATCTACTCTTTTTAGTTTTGGTAAAACGGCCAGAGATGTCGAAAGCATTTTCCAATCCTATTTCAGAAAAAAATTTATGAACTCAGACTTTGAAATGTTGTTATTTAAACAAATGTCTTGGGGACTATTTGGAAAAGAATGTTATCAGTGATTTATTTCTTTGATGTGCGATTTATGGTGGTCGTGTCTGTTTTTATATCGGCATTGAACGTAAATTTTCTGTTGGTATGGTCATGTGGTCCATCAGCTATGACTGTAAACTCCACTTCTTGCAATTGTAGTTATTGTACTCGTGTAACTTTCGTGAGTGAATATTTTGTGTGATATTATTATTGCCTTATGTCGGTATGTTGTGCTGAATCGGCGTTATGGGTATTGTTTGTGATGTTATGTTCCATAGAGCTAAGCGGTTGAGTGTTCAGTATGCCGAGAAGACGAGGTCGAGGTTGTAGTGGTGGACATAGTCAGAAGCATGGTGAGGTGCGTGATCAAAGGCAAGTAGCCGGAGAGAATATCATTGTTGGCAGAAATCCAACGCTCATTATGACTCTATCATTGACGAATCATATGTCCGTGGCAATAGAGCAGATGAATTAAGGGGATTCATCAGGAGGTAAAGGAACGGGGGTCCATAGACCTCAACCTCCATACCAATCGATTGTGGAACCTTCTAGGCCAGCTGGAAAATCTAGGAGATCCAGGGCGGTATCATTGACTGTGGGTAACTTGCCTAGATGCTACAACTGTAATATTCCGGGTCATGAACGCACAAGTTGTAAGAAGCCGCCGGTAGCTTGCTATAATTGTGGACGCGAGGGGCATCGAGAGCAATACTGCGATGAAGTATCCAGATTAAACATGACCACTGAGAGAGCCATTCCTATGATAGAGGCGGGTCCAAAAAGTAAGAGGCAGAAAACCTCGGGTAACTTTTCCAGAGGTCAGAGGAGTGATTTTCATGAGCCTGCTACTTTGCATTGTCCTTCTGTGAGCACCCCTCGTTCGCTTGGTCAGTCCAAGAATCTTGCCCCAAATGTGAGTAAGGTGAGCGGTGTGAAGGTGTGTTTAAATTGTAGCCGTGTGGGCCATACCCGACAGAATTGTCGCTCATCGCAGGTTAACTGTTTCAAGTGTGGTCATTTGGGACATCAAGCGGTGCACTGCGAGACTGTCGTCGAGATGTTCGGGAACCGGAGTCCCGCTCCTGCCCGTTGAGGGCCCAGTGCGGCCCAGTGATATTATGGCGTGTTGTATTGTGGGTCATGTCTAGTGTGGAGATTTAATATTGGTTGTGTGAACCTTTTGCTTCGTTTGTATTCTACCGCATTATTTTAAGTTTCAGGACGAAATTTAATTTTGGTGGGGTAGAATGTAATACCCAAGATTTTTATTTCGGTTGCCTTGAACTAGGTGTCAGTTGGTGTCAATTTTTTTTAGTGTCGTTGGGATTATGTGGAATTTGCTTTTTTGTCAGGAACGGTTTAATACACTCTGTTGTAGTGTTTGTCGAGTGAGACTTGTTGTTGCGTGCATTTCTTTGATTTAATATGTGTGTGTGGCGTGGTATTTTTCATTTCGTAATTTGCTCGTTATTATTTTGAATCATAGTCGGTGCGTTAGTGTGACTGAGACGTTGTTGAACGCCTAACCGGACCATCGGAACGATCGAGTTCGGATCGCAGGGCCTGGCCGAGTTACAGCCGCAATGCAGCACCTATTACGGCCGCAATGCATTGTCAGTTAAGGCCGTAAGACCTGCACAGGTTGGGCAGCAGCCCAGGGTTGATCGGTTACGGCTGCAACGCCCTGCCGGGTACGGCCGTAATTCCCTATTACGGCCGTAAGGCGTTGCCTGGTAACGGCCGTAACATGCCGAGCAATTTGGATAGTAGGCTCGGAGAGTCCGATTACGTCCGTAATACACTGCCTATTACAGTCGTAATGGCTCGGCAATTTGGGTATATAAGGGCTGGGCACGGGTGCAGTTGGGATTTTTTTTCCCATTTCTTCATCTCTTCCGCGATCCTTTGAGAAGATTCGAGGGTTTTGACTGGCACATCTCTAAGGATCAATTTGGAAGCTTGCTTGGAGTCTATTATCATCATCTTCCAAACCCTTGTTGTCCGGATCGAAGGTAATCCCTTGTAATTTCCTAGAATTGATTTTTTGGAGTTTCTTTCTCGATTTCGTTGATTCATCCGATTCTGATGGAAAGTATGATGTTGTTGGGCATCGTGGATCATGATTTACGGATTGTACATCCGTATCTTGAATTCGTTTGAGTCCAATCTTGATTTTCATGTTCGTAGGGAGCCTTGAGCATTTAATGTCGGATTAAATGTCTCTAAGGGTTTTCCCTTGGTTCTTGGGTGCGTTTATCGTCGTTGTTAACCGTTATACTTGTAGTGATTATGTTTTCGTTGTTTTCACCGGAGGATTTTAGGTGTTCGAGGTTTCCCGATTGAGCCGTGTTCGTCGGAGGGTTCGGTATCTGTTATCGAGGCAAGTGTTCTTGTCTATATGATTTATATTGTGTGAATTTGAGGTTGCATAGGAAATTGTGCTGGGTTGTGCATTTCTGTTGATTGTGCCTTATGTGTATTATCCTAGTTATTATGTGGAGATGTGAAGTTAGTGTTCTTGTCATAGAGATATGTAAATAGAGACGTAGTGATGGGTACATAGTGCACTTATTCGGGTGCTATAATGTTTTGGTGATCACCGGGTTGTGTGGGTTTAGTTGTGTGTTATGAGTTGGGTTAGTCATGATGGTTATTCGGTTGTTATGCCGTTGATGTGTAGTGAAGTTTCGAAGATTATTAGGTTGTCGTGAAGTCATGTCGGTTGTGTCGTAGGTGCTGCTTGTGGTGATTATTGTATGTTGGCGTATACTATGGATAAGTGTTGTGTCAAATCCTTGGTGGTAGTTACGTGTTGGATAAATAGCCATTTCTAGCAAGTGTCTTGACTATATATATTGTGACTAGCAATCGAATCATGCAGTTTTGTAAATTGTGTTATTGTGTGGATGTGTTGTCGTTCTTCCACCCGGGGATGGCATGTGTGGCCTATGGGGGCTGATAATAATGGGTACGGCCATGGAAGTGGACTTGGGTGCGTGTGTTGTCGTTCTTCCACCCGTGGATGGTCCAACGGGGCCTCTGGGGGTCGATACTAATGGCTACGGCCGCGGGTTACCAAGTGTGGATATATGTGATGTTGAGACATGTTGATGTATTGTTTTTAGTAATTGTGATTTATCCGGAATATCACAACGTTCTTTCTCGATGTTGAGTTACATTGTATATAGGGTCTTGGTACTTGGCTAGAATTGCATTGAGTTATGTGTCGTAAGAGTTGGGTCTTTGATTGTGAGGTTTTGGTAATACAAAACAAACCTTGATATTGTTTCCGTGTATTTGAGTTGGAAAAGGTTCTGGGCTGAGATCCCTATGTTGATATATATAGTATTTTCATAGACTTGAGTTGTTTATTGAAAACCTCTCGAAAATTTCTTTCACGACTGTTGTTAATATAATGTAACTGATATTGGTGGTGATATGTTTTGTATAGACTGAATACATATACTAGTCATTCAAATGCTAACCCCTTAAATGGGGGAAATGCGTATCATGCATTTCAGGTATGCTTAGTCGTTGGAGCAACCACAGGGACGGCATGGAGGAAGACGAGCTGCGATACTAATCAAGAGTTCAGAGTCCAGTTCGATGTTGTTGTATTGTTGATTTATTTTCAGTCGTCCGCTGTATTGTATTTTGACCCCTCTGCGGGTATGAGTCTTTTAAGAGAGATGTATACGAACTATTATTTCATATGTTGTGGCAAAAGACCAAATCGGTCCAATGGTTCTTTATTTAGCCATGATGACAAGTAATGTGATGTCTTGTTTCGGTAATTAGCCTGGTAGATCCTCGCGGAGAGGGTCTGCGGCGTGTAACATTCCCAGATAGTTTCTGGGGGTGTTAAAGCTTTTTTTTGTTTCTGTTTTTTTTTTCATTTTTCCTTTTTAACTGAAAAGTATATGAAGCTAGACTGTCCATCATCTCCAATTATTTTATCATTATGTTCTTCTAATTAGTTGTCCTTTTTATCATTTCGATCATATATTTTCTTTCCTATATTTCTGTTTGCCTAGGTTATTGATGTTGCTTAATAAATTATATTAATCTGGCATATCATGCAGGGATGGCAGCAAACTCAACAAAGAGTTGGGTCGGAAGCCTAAGGAGGTAGCAGAATTTGAACATTCTTGCTATATTTTCATTGATCTCCTATTGTTTTTTCTATGATCATTAATCACATTTTTGAATTCTTAGGGAACAGTACCGTTACGCAGAAGTGCCAGACTGAAATACAAAGGATAATTGCCGCGGTGAGGTTTTTTTTATTATGTCATAGCCTATGTGACATGTTATTGATAGACAACGTCTAATGTTACTGCATATGTAGTTCAATGTTTCTTTCTTTAGGCAAAGGGTAGGCTGGTGAAGCTGGGCACCATCACGCATTCATATCCATTCTGTGAGAGATCTGGTACTCCTCTTACCTAGATGGTAAGTGTGCTTAACAAATATTTTTCCTTATTGACTGATTTGTGAAGCTATAATATTCAATTTTGCTTTCTCGACCTATCTCTGTAGTTGTTATGCTTTATAACTGCACCAGAATTGATGTGAATCAAGATATTATGAAGAACCCGGATGAGGAATTGAGCATGCTGACTGGACCAATAACGAGGTCTCGATCAAAGAAGTTCAAAAATAATTTATCGACACTCGTCATTGATATGTTTAAAAATAATTATGTTATCAAAGACAACAAATTCGTGAGTAGTGTCGAAGTTGTCGAACAATAAGTTTTTCGTTTATTTTATCTTGGTGTATTTTAATTTGAATTGTATTTCTTGAGTTGTATTTTTATATTTTGAGTTGTATATAATCGAGTCGTGTAATATTAATGTCGAAGACGATCGGAAAAGACGAACAACAAACAAGGATGCAAATTCCCGCGCGTAAGACTGACACGCAGCAATCTCGTATTTTGGCTATAACATACTCGTCCGAATTCCGATTCAGGTGATTCAGGTGTCTATGGAAAGCTAAGAAAGAAAGATACAAATAATGTTCAGACCATAGGACCAAATTCGGAGCCATTGGATCTCAGAAATGATAAAACAGACAGTATCGGATTTATGGTGACTTGATGTCCTTGTTTTCACACCTTAAAATCTTGGTCTTTGATATTTTATCCCCTAAACATATGTTGACTGACTTTGTATCAGATTTTAGGATCTTTGAATATAGATTTTTCTATTTTGTAGGTTTCTAGTTTTTTACTTGTTCACACTAGAGTTAGGTGTAAGATTTTGGCTGTAAATAGCCTTGAAGTTTCATTGTAAGAGGACACCTAAGATTTTATGAAATTTGAGAGTGTTTGTATTAACAAACCTTTGTGAGTTCTTTCTTGTTTTGTTGAATGTGTCTCCAAAACACCCCTTGTGTGATTCATATACTTATCAAGTACAAATTCTTGTTAGTATTTGTATTCCACCCCTTCCGAGTTGCTACGGCGTGTCACGTAGAGGTTTGGAAGTAAAGCCCCTTTTTGCTTATTTTGGAAAGATCCTGGGAACGAATTCATCTAGCGGTGTCGGTTACCATGGCGGATCATGTGGGGGTCGCATCAGTTGGCTTCGGAGCTCGGTTATTCCAAAACTAAGTGGTATCATCTATTTTCCTTCATTACCATAATCTTCCTATCTTACCATCCTATTATTTCCTTTATCTTCTAAATCTTCCATCTTCTTCACACACAAAAAAATAAAAAAATAAATATATATATATATATATAAGTGGTGAAGGTTTTGATTGTTTTTGATAACTCTTCAAGCCGAGGCCAGGCGAAGAACTTGTTCCTTAGCCTTCGCGCGTCTGGTGATTTTAAGCTTGCGGATCGAATATCAAATATCAATCCATTCATTTCATTACTAAAAAAAATTATAAGTCGTGAAGGTTTTGATTGTTTTTGATAACTCTTCAAGCCGAGGCCAGGGAAAGAAATTGTTCCTTAGCCTTCGGGCGTCTGGTGATTTTAAGCTTGCGGATCGAATATCAAATATCAATCCATTCATTTCATTACCCAAAAAAAAGGTAAAAAAAAAAGAAGAAGAAAAAAAAATATCAAGGAAGAAGAGAAGAACGAATTTTGATCGATCTTATCAAATAATTATCATATTTTTCATTCCGTTCCATATTCTAAACTATTCCGAATCTTTTGCTCCCATCTTTCCATTTTTTTTTCTTATCGTCATTCGCAATCTCTGGGGGGGATAGTGGGATTTGAGTTCTTTCAAGAAGAAACTTGATTTGAATCACCTAAAATCACCTTGTAAGTTGTGTGGAAAAAGGCAAAAAAAAAATTGTGAGGAATTAAGAAAAAGCCAAACGAGAGATACACGAGTGTGAGCGATCGAGCGATACGCGTGAGGATCTTGTGAGGAAATTTTCTTGTAAAAAAAAACAAAGAAAAACGAAAAAAAAAAGAGAAAAAAAAGAAAAAAAAAGAAAAAAAAAAGAAGAAGAAAAAAAAGAAAAAAAAAGAAAAAAAAGAAACGAAAAAAAAATGCCAGGAACCGAAAGAGACGAGCAAAATCTTATCCTTCAAAATATTGTACAACAACTGCTCAAATAGTCGGAAGACTAGATAAACAAGAGGAAACAATTGCTACTCTCACGAAGGGTAGAGAAGAGGAGCCCGTACGAAGGGGACCGGAACCCATTCGATTTGGAGGCTATGATGATGAAGATTCGATGAATTCCGAGGAGGAAACTCCGAGGTTTGTACATCGAGGAGGGCGAGAAGGACGAGGAGGAAGGAGAGAGTATGAAGGAAGGCGAGGAAGATATGTCCGAGACGAGGAGGATCGGAATATGGGAAACATCAAAATGAAAATCCCATCTTTCGAAGGGAGAAGTGATCCGGACACATATCTCGATTGGGAAAGGAAGTTGGAGACCATTTACGATTGCCACAACTATTCCGATGAGAAGAAAATGAGGTTAGCAATAACCGAATTTTCAGAATATGCAAGCATTTGGTGGGACCAACTTGTGACGGAGAGAAGGAGGAGTCGGGAGAGACCGGTTAGCGGTTGGGAAGAATTGAAGGTTGTTATGCGGAAAAGATTTGTTCCTAATTACTATCTTAAGGAACTATTTTCTCGCTTACAATCTTTAAAACAAGGCTCGAGAAACATTGAAGATTTTCGAAAGGAAATGGAGATGTTGATGATTCGGGCCAATGTTCGGGAATCGAGAGAGGCCACCATGGCGAGGTTTTTACACGGGATGAGAGCCGAGATAGCTAAAGAAGTTGACAAACAACACTTTGTTGAATTCGAGGACATGGTATATGCGGCGGTAAAAATCGAACGGAGCTTACGAAAAGGGAGCAACAACAACTATTCCACGGGATACTCTACTCCTTGGAAACAACAATCTCAAGTAAGTTCAGACAAATTTAAAAATTTTGATAAAAGAGAAGGGAGTGTCTTGAAAGGAAAGTTTGAAGTTGGGAGTACTAGCAAACCAAAATTTGATGGGAAACCTAAACCCGTCGAAAGCACCCAAAGGAGAAACCGGGACATCCAATGCTATAAGTGCCAGGGTCGTGGAGATATAGCATCCGAATGCACCAACAAACGGGTGATGGTACTTCGGGATGGGGAGATTGAAACGAAAAGCGAAAAAGAAGAATAAGAAGAGACAAGAGAGGTGGATACTGATGATGAGACGTATGAGTATGCACCCGCACTTGTTGTTCGGAGGGTGTTAAGTTCTCAAGCAAAAGAGGAGGAAGTTAACGAACAAAGAGAAAATCTATTTCACACACGTTGTTTTATTAAAAATAAAAATTGTAATGTGATAATAGATAACGGGAGTTGCACTAATGTCATTAGTGCTATGCTAGTGGAAGAACTCGATCTTCCAATAAGAAGACACCCTAAACCGTATCGTTTACATTGGCTAAATGATTGTGGGGAAGTTCGAGTTAATAAACAGGTACTTGTGGCTCTCACCATCGGAAGGTATCAAGACGAAATCCTATGTGATGTCGTTCCGATGCATGCTTGCCATACCTTGTTGGGAAGACCATGGCATTTTGATCGAGATGCTACTTTGAGCGGAAGGAAAAATCGTTACTCGTTCGAGAAGGACGGAAAGAAAATTACCTTAGCTCCCATGACTAAGGTACAAATAGAAGAAGATCAACTTCGTCTTGAAAAGGAAGTTGAAGGAAAATCGAGAAAAGAAAAGGAAAAGAAAAATGAAAAAAATAAAAAAAGCGAGAAAAATAAAAAAAATGAAAAAAGCGAGAAAAATGAAAAAAATGAAAAAAATGAGAAAAATGAAAAAAATGAAAAAAAGAAAGAAAAATAAAATTTGAGAAAATGCATGCTTGTAAGTGCAAAGGAACTTGAAGAAGATATCAAGGAAAATGCACCCATGTACTTGATTATTTTCCGAAAAGTTTGCGCTACTACTAACCCCGGGAACCGGATAATTCCGAGTTCTATTGAATCTTTATTGCAGGAATTTGTTGATTTTTTCCTGAAGAACTACCTGCAGGGTTGCCACCAATCCGAGGGATTGAACATCAAATAGACTTTGTGCCCGGAGCGGTCATTCCAAATAGACCGGCATACCGACACAACCCCGAAGAGACCAATGAAATCCAAAGACAAGTCGAGGAGTTGTTAAGTCTTGGGTATATCTGGGAGAGTCCAAGTCCTTGTGCCGTTCCTGTGATCGTCGTGCCAAAGAAAGATGGAACGTGGAGAATGTGCACCGATTGCCGAGCGGTAAACAATATCACGGTTAAGTATCGACACCCTATTCCAAGGTTAGATGATATGTTAGATGAATTACATGGTTCATGTGTTTTCACTAAAATTGACCTAATGAAAGGATATCACATTCGTATGAAAGAAGGAGATGAATGGAAAACGGCTTTCAAAACTAAATACGGATTATACGAATGGTTGGTAATGCCCTTTGGACTAACGAATGCACCAGGTACTTTTATGAGATTAATGAATCATGTTTTACGTGCATACATCGGAAAATTCGTTGTTGTATACTTTGATGATATACTCATTTACAGCAAAAATGTTGAAGAACATGTTGAACATTTAAGATTAGCTTTAATTACCTTGAGAAGGGAACAATTATATGCTAGTCTTAAGAAATGTACTTTTTGCATGAATGAAGTTATTTTTCTTGGATATGTCGTTAGTGCTGACGGCATAAAAGTTGATGAAGAAAAGGTTAAGGCTATTCGAGAATGGCCTAGACCGACGAACGCGTCCGAGGTAATAAGTTTTCATGGCCTAGCAGGGTTTTACCGATGCTTCGTAAAAGATTTTAGCACAATTGCAGCCCCATTAAATGAATTTGTCAAGAAACATGCTAAGTTTAATTGGGGAAATGAACAAGAAAAAGCATTTAACACTCTGAAAGATAAATTGTGCACCGCACCTGTCTTAACATTACCTGATTTTTCTAACACTTTTGAAATTGAGTGTGATGCTTCAGGAGTAGGAATAGGAGCAGTATTAATGCAGGGAAAAAGGCCAATAGCCTATTTTAGTGAGAAACTTGGAGGAGCTACATTGAATTACCCGACCTATGACAAGGAATTGTATGCTTTGGTTCGAGCCCTACGTAGGTGGCAACACTACCTATGGCCTAAGGAGTTCGTGATTCATACCGATCATGAATCCTTAAAGCATCTCAAAGGACAGGGTAAATTGAGCAAGAGACATGCCAAGTGGTTAGAGGAAATTGAATCCTTTCCTTACATCATCAAATACAAACAAGGTAAGGAAAACATTGTCGCCGACGCTTTGTCAAGAAGGTATGTATTACTCAATACACTTTCTTGTAAACTTTTGGGATTTGATTTATTGAAAGAAGCATATGAGGGGGATAAAGATTTCCATGATATTTATGTCGCTTGCGAGAAAAAAGGAGTAGAAAAATTTTATCGGGATAATGGATTCTTGTTCCGTGAAAATAAACTTTGCATTCCTTTTTGTTCAACACGATAATTATTGGTAAGAGAAGCACATAGTAGAGGTCTAATGGGACATTTTGGGATTGCTAAAACTTACGAAATATTGCATGAACATTTCTTTTAGCCAAAAATGAAACATGATGTTTTTAAAGTTGTAAATTCATGCATTGTTTGTAGGAAAGCAAAATCACGAGTGTTACTGCATGGTTTGTATATGCCACTTCCGGTACCTTCCGAACCTTGGGTTGATCTTTCTATGGACTTTGTATTAGGATTACCGAGGGAGAAATCCGGTTTTGACTCCATTTTTGTTGTAGTTGATAGATTTAGCAAAATGTCACACTTCATTGCATGTCATAAAATGGACGACGCCATACATATTGCTAATCTATTTTTCAAAGAAATTGTTCGTTTACATGGTATGCCCAAAAGCATCGTATCCGATAGAGATACCAAATTTTTTAGTCATTTTTGGAGAGTCTTATGGGCAAAATTAGTGATGAAATTGCTTTATTCTACAACATGTCATCCCCAAACTAATGGTCAAACCGAGGTTGTTAACCGAACGCTTGGTCAATTGTTGTAAACTATTGTTAACAAAAATTTGAAAAATTGGGAAACATCTTTACCATTTATCGAGTTTGCCTATAATCGAACCGTACATTCTACTACGACATTTTCGCCATTTGAAATCGTGTATGGTTTTAATCCAATAACTCCTTTAGACTTGTTGCCTATTCCAATAGATGACAGGAGTAACCTTGATGGCAAGAAAAAGGCGGAGATGGTGAAGCAATTACATGCCAAAGTTCGTGAACAAATTGAGAAGCGCAACGAACACAATGCAAGAATGAAGAACAAGGGACGCAAACAAGTACTCTTTGAACCAGGTGATTGGGTTTGGGTTTATTTGAGGAAAGAACGATTTCCCATTCAAAGAAAATCGAAGCTAATGCCAAGGGGAGATGGACCGTTACAGATCTCAGAGCGGACTAACGACAATGCCTATAAAGTAGATCTACCTGGTGAGTATAATGTTTCCACTACTTTCAATGTCGCTGACTTAAGTCCTTTTGAAATTTCAGATTCGAGGACGAATCCTTTTGAGGAACGGGGGAATGATGTGAATCAAGATATTATCAAGAACCCGTATGAGAACTTGAGTATGCCGACTGGACCAATAACGAGGTCTCGATCAAAGAAGTTCAAAAATAATTTATCGACACTCGTCATTGATATGTTTAAAAATAACTATGTTATCAAAGACAACAAATTCGTGAGTAGTGTCGAAGTTGTCCAACAATAAGTTTTTTGTTTATTTTATCTTGGTGTATTTTAATTTGAATTGTATTTCTTGAGTTGTATTTTTTACATTTTGAGTTGTATATAATCGAGTCGTGTAATATTAATATCGAAGACGATCGAAAAAGACGAAAAACAAACAAGGATGCAAATTCTCGCGCGTAAGACTAACACGCAGCAGTCTCGTATTTTGGCCATAACTTACTCGTCCAAAATCTGATTCAGGTGATTCAGGTGTCTATGGAAATCTAAGAAAGAGAGCTACAAATATTGTTCAGACCACAGGACCAATTTCGAGCCTTTGGAGCTCAGAAATGATAAAACAGTCAGCATCGGATTTATGGTGACTTGTTGTCCTTGTTTTCACACCTTAAAATCTTGGTCTTTGATATTTTGTCCACTAAACATATGTTGACTGACTTTGTATCAGATTTTAAGATCTTTGAATGTTGATTTTTCTATTTTGTAGGTTTCTAGTTGTTTCCTTGTTCACACTAGAGTTAGGTGTAAGATTTTGGCTATAAATAGCCTTGAAGTTTCATTGTAAGAGGACACCTAAGATTTTATGAAATTTGAGAGTATTGGTATTAACAAACCTTTGTGAGTTCTTTCTTGTTTTGTTGAGTGTGTCTCCAAAACACCCCTTATGTGATTCATATACTTATCAAGTACAAATTCTTGTTAGTATTTGTATTCCACCCCTTCCGAGTTGCTACGGCGTGTCACGTAGAGGTTTGGAAGTAAAGCCCCTTTTTGCTTATTTTGGAAAGATCCTGGGAACGAATTCATCTAGCGGTGTCGGCTACCATGGCGGGTCGTGTGGGGGTCGTATCAAGAATTCATCTGTTCATGAAATGAAAGTTGCTACAGCCTTATAAGCCTGATTCTTTCTGAAATAGTGTATAATAATGTTTCCTTGATGCATGTCAAAGATAATGTTTATGAATTCATCTAGATAGATAGATAGAATAGGGCATCAAGCCAATGTGACATGTTATTGGTTGACAATGTCTAATATCATTATGTAGGTAGTTCAATGTTTTTACATGAGACCCTAAATATTTGCGAGTTGTGATGCACTTCCTGTGTGGAATATGCAACACCCCCAAAACCATCCGGGATATTACAGCGTCGTGGGTCCCGCGCCGGAACCCATCAGGCTAAAAACCGTTTACAAAACCATTTAAAAAACGTTTTAAATGCCAAAAGGCCAATGACGATAATATTTTAAATACTCAAATATTTTCAAAAACATAATTCTGAAATACCGTCATAGAATACCATTTGAAAATACAAGGCGAAATGCCAAATCTCGACAGTTAAAAATGTACGTTAAGCCACCCCTTAAACGTACCGATAAAATAGTTAGGAAAAAGGGGTTTAACGAAATAACCCAAGTTCTCAAAATGCCAAAAGGCCATTTAAAAACACACACGAGTTGGTAAAGATACCGAAAAGTCATTTTGAAATATACACACGCAGCGGATAAATGCAGTTCAAAATACACATTTGCAGCGGAAATAAAACAACCAGAAATAAATACTCAATACTCAGGAACATGCCACAACCCGTATCACCCGGGAAGCTCACCCCTTCACGACCGCTACTAGCTCGATCTCCGTCCTAAAAATAAAGCCCACGACGGGGTCAGCCACAATACTCAACAATGATATCGATCACATCATCATAAATAATTACATACCAATGTAATAATATAGTAAGAATACGACCAAAGTAATCTTACCGTTATAATCTTACCAATACCCAACAATCCAATCCTTACCATAATCCACATTTCGCATCCTCGAATGACGAAATGAACTTAACAACTATTATCTGTATTGAATTTCAAAAATACCAACAATCCTCAAAACATTATCATAACTCACAAGTACGGAGTGATCCAATCTATGCCAAATCCTATCCGTCGGATTACACAATCAAATCTCAACCTGGTTAAACCAATAATACACAACATTTCTGTAGATCAACTATCACATGACAATGAACACAAATCCCGAAACATCGACGTAGAGTCTGAATGCTCATAAGATCAATAACAATGATCAACCAATACATCAACTGAGAATATCATCGACATGATAACTCCAATACGACCAACAAAGGATCAACGATAACCGAGAGTACCATCAACATGATAACTCCGACACGATCAACAAAGGATCAACAATAATCGAGAATACCATCAACAAGGTAAACTCCAAATGATCAACAAAGGACCAACAATAACCGAGAATATCATCAACAAGGTAAACTCCAAATGATCAACAATAATGGATCTCAAAGAAACAACCTCGACTGTCGAACATACCCCTCGGGCATATGAAACAACCAGTCACAAACCGTCGAACATACCCAACCATAAATGGAGGATGAACGACCAATCAATATGGCTCAAAGATGGAAGTCATAGTACGCCCGATCCGAAAATGTGTCCGTGCACAAGCCACCCCAGGTATCGATCAAATACACGTGTGGTCTTGTACGTAATTAGCCTCACGAACTACGTCTCGTGCGCACGGTTCAATGTGGAAATATCAACACATAACCATCATGTGCCCGGCTAAAAATCCTACATAATAACCAGTCGGCACGCAGATATAACTCCAGATATGTCACGATGAAACATGACAACGAAACTCAAAGAAACACATATCCAATAAGGATCAAAAGACTCACTGAAGTGAACAACAACATACTGACAATGAAAAGTCGACACGACTAATCAATATCCAAAACATCAATCCTGGGATAATCATCCCCAAATGAATGACCAACACGATCTACGATCTCAATACAACAGTCCTGGGATCAACATCCCTCAACGAATAACCGATACGAAACTCATTACACGAAACCTCAACATATACAACAACTCAACATACTAATTATCCACATGACTGAACAAATACTTAGATTACCTCAAAGCCGAGGACCATCTCCATCAACATCCCTCAATCAGACGATCAACACAACCATTAATACCAACAATAGTCATGGGATCAACATCCCTCAACGAACAAACAGTACGAATCTCAATATACGAAGCCTCAACATACAACATATACAACAACTCAACATAATAATTATCTCATAATTGAACAATACATAAATTACCTCAAAGCCGAAGACAACATCCTTCCCACGAACAACATCCCTGAACGAATACACAGTTATACAAATAATCTCAAATAAGGTACCATCCATTCAATACCAATAAACCTTTATCCCGATACTTATGTCATCACGATAACTATCCTCGATATCCGATATTCTATATCCCTGACCAAAGATAACTCACATCTTCCCTGAACACAATTAAATCATATACCTTATGATTAATTACAACCAGAGTACGATATACAAACCATTATCCTGACAACTTACATTTCTAACAACATTGCTATACGAATTATAAATGAAATGAAAACGAAACCATTCATCAAATATTATAAACTGAACAAGTAGAAACTTGCCTCGATACCGATACCACGAAGCCGTTACCAAAAGCCATTGTCTTAGTATATGAGCTCCTCATCCCCGACCAAAATCAATCTATGAACTCTTTAGCCTCAACCGCAACTCAACGGTCATAATCCACGATCAAAACATATCAACCTATTGCAATAACCGATTAACACACATTCGATAAAAATCAATAACCGACATACTCAACCAACAAACTCAACGGTTCAACGAAACCTCGATCATATACATAATACTAAATAATCCAACTCAACAAATACGAACCCATATCCACGATACAAGTCGCAACTCGATGGTCACAAATAACAATCAATAACCGATCAACAAACACAACGGTTCTACAATATCCCGATTAAACACATATCCAAACAACCTGAACCAATCAATCACGAATTCAAAACCACAATACGATTCCACAATCCGAAGATCATATCAATAATCAATTTAACCAAGTCTAAGCATCACCGATTCCATATTCAATCTTAAATACGTTTACAAGTTTCCTCCTTGTATAATCATAATTAAACCAATTACCGATTATCATCATCAATCCGGACGATCTGATTAATTCAACATCATAGATAACCATATTCCAAGAGTTTCAAATATTTTCATTATCCGAATTGAACACTTGTTCAATACATATGAATTCTCAAACTCAAAAGTGAATCATAATCTTATCAAACCCGAAAATCATATTCGTATTCCTATACGAATATTGTACCAAAACACATAACTTAGTTTTTTAGATATGAATATTCCATATTCATATCCAAAACACCAGCATCACTTAAACATGTTCATCAATTCATATATAATCCAAGAGTTCCTTAAGAACACAACTTATTCCGACATCACATTCAAAATCCCTAAATGACATAATCCGATGTGTTCTAACATCTAAACAATCCTTATTCACAATTCAAGGTATATATAATCATGTCCTTCAACATATATGCTTCTCATAATATCATGAATCGCAACAAACCACCAAGAACATCGAGAATACTACGATTCCATAATCGTAACAACATAATCGAATCATTTGATCACCAATTCATTATCTTCCCTTAACAAAATTCTCGTAAATACCAAGAATCAAAACAACAATATCAATTCAATCACCATTCATACGAAAACGTGTAGAGTTTTTCAAGTTCTACTCATTGAGACATTTCATCGAACACTTTGAAGGCATAGTCCAATTCAATCGATTATCCAAACAAAATACTCGAATTCGTTCCACAAAACTTCAAGAGTATTGAATGATTACGAGTTTACAATCAAGTTCAATCAACAATCTGAATCAAAATGAAGCAAATCGGCCAAAACATCAAGAAACCTCAAGAACATCCAAAAACCAAAAGTTTAGGTGTTCTTACCTTCGATCCGGGTGGAATATGATGTTAATCCATGATTCCAACTTCCAAAACATGTTGTTATAAGTTGATTCTACTCAAAACCATCCATTTTGCTGAAGAAATCGCGTAGAAACGAAGAGAAAACATGAAAATGGTCGGATGACTCGGTTCAGGCCTTATATAGGCCGAGACCTGTCGGCACGTTACATACGTAACCGGCGGGTCCTTACGTACGTAGCCGGCCGTGGCCTACCCTACTGCCCAGTTCGTTCTGCACCCTTACGTATGTAACCGGCAGCTGGCTTACGTACGTAACTGGCCCTTACGGCCGTAACCGACCACTGTCTTACGTACGTAATCGGCCAGTCCTAGCCATCCTTGCGAGTCACTGCCGACCGTGCTCGGCCATCCCAATGGGTCACGGCCGGCCATGCTCGGCCATCCAGGTCATCTCGGCCACGACTCGACCGGCTACTCCGTAACGTACGTAACACTTAATCCGTTGCGTGCGTAATACGTACGTTGACTTGCTACAGTATTATACTCGTATTACGTACGTAATACACCCTGTATAACGTACGTAACTCCATCCGTTGACTCACCTGTCCACATCCGCGCCGAAAGCCACCGACCACGGGGCCCACTATCCGAGTCCTCTTGTTACGTACGTTATGTACACTATATAATGTACGTAAGCTAACACATTTTACGTACGTAAGCTCCAAGGCTTAACGTACGTAATGGCTTTTATACTTAGCCAAAAATCCAACGGTTCCTGTCTGACGTCTCGACGTACAAAATACAAACATACGGCATACTCAATACACATACTGAATCCGAAAATATTCTCATATGGTATACCTGACATCCAAATCAGTTCAACCTGATACAACAAATCCTCAATATAACTGTCAATCGAAACGTCAATTACACAAGTATAACTGTCTCGATTCTCAATTTATTTTATCCATACCGTATAGATACCAAACTATACAGTATACCTCAGATAAAATAACGCGAAAAATTTATACTGAAAATTCGGGTATTACATACAACCCCCATTAAAATAAGTTTCGTCCTCGAAACTTGCGACCTATCACCAACAACAGATAAATCCAAAATTTCCAACTTATCACAAAAATAATCAAGCGTCGCCACAAGCGAATAACCAAAACGATATACTTACAGGTGCGTGAAACCGATGATCTCCCGTGATACTAGCACACGACTCCCATACGAAGTCTCAACACAACCAACACACCAATATCACAAATAGCAGTTTGAAAAGATCTCAAAAATTTTGGAAACTCCAAAAATCGATATGACTCAAAAGTCAGAAAAACTCATTTTCAAAAGCCACGATACTACCGTACCGGTAGAGCCACATAACACACACGCCTGGGTTTCATAAAACCCAAGCTCCGATACCATCTTCTGTAACACCCCCAAAACCATTTGGGATATTACAGTGTCGTGGGTCCCGCGCCGGAACCCACCAGGCTAAAAACCGTTTACAAAACTATTTCAAAAACGTTTTAAAATGCCAAAAGGCCAATGACGATAATATTTTAAATACTCAAATATTTTCAAAAACATAATTCTGAAATACCGTCATAGAATACCATTTGAAAATACAAGGCGAAATGCCAAATCTCGACAGTTAAAAATGTATGTTAAGCCACTACCTTAAACGTACCGATAAAATAGTTAGGAAAAAGGGGTTTAACGAAATAACCCAAGTTCGCAAAATGCCAAAAGGCCATTTTGAAAATACACACGAGTTGGTAAAGATACCAAAAAGTCATTTTGAAATATACACCCGCAGCGGATTAATGCAGTTCAAAATACACATTTGCAGCGGAAATAAAACAACCAGAAATAAATACTCAATACTCAGGAACATGCCACAACTCGTATCACCCGGGAAGCTCACCCCTTCACGACCGCTACTAGCTCGATCTCCGTCCTAAAAATAAAGCCCACGACGGGGTCAGCCACAATACTCAACAATGATATCAATCACATCATCATAAATAATTACATACCAATGTAATAATATAGTAAGAATACGACCAAAGTAATCTTACCGTTATAATATTACCAATCCCCAACAATCCAATCCTTACCATAATCCACATTTCGCATCCTCGAATGATGAAATGAACTTAACAACTATTATCTGTATTGAATTTCAAAAATACCAACAATCCTCAAAACATTATCATAACTCACAAGTACGGAGTGATCCAATCTGTGCCAAATCCTATCCGTCGGATTACACAATCAAATCTCAACCTGGTTAAACCAATAATACACAACATTTCTGTAGATCAACTATCACATGACAATGAACACAAATCCCGAAACATCGACGTAGAGTCCGAATGCTCATAAGATCAATAACAATGATCAACCAATACATCAACTGAGAATATCATCGACATGATAACTCCAATACGACCAACAAAGGATCAACGATAACCGAGAGTACCATCAACATGATAACTCCGACACGATCAACAAAGGATCAACAATAACCGAGAATACCATGAACAAGGTAAACTCCAAATGATCAACAAAGGACCAACAATAACCGAGAATACCATCAACAAGGTAAACTCCAAATGATCAACAATAATGGATCTCAAAGAAACAACCTCGACTGTCGAACATACCCCTCGGGCGTATAAACCAACCAGTCACAAACCGTCGAACATACCCAACCATAAATGGAGGATGAACGACCAAACAATATGGCTCAAAGATGGAAGTCATAGTACGCCCGATCCGAAAATGTGTCCGTGCACAAGCCACCCCGGGTATCGATCAAATACACGTGTGGTCTTGTACGTAATTAGCCTCACGAACTACGTCTCGTGTGCACGGTTCAATGTGGAAATATCAACACATAACCATCATGTGCCCGGCTAAAAATCCTAGACAATAACCAATCGGCACGCAGATATAACTCCAGATATGTCACGATGCAACATGACAACGAAACTCAAAGAAACACATATCTAATAAGGATCAAAAGACTCACTGAAGTGAACAACAATATACTGACAATGAAAAGTCGACACGACTAATCAATATCCAAAACATCAATCCTGGGATCATCATCCCCAAATGAATGACCAACACGATCTACGATCTCAATACAACAGTCCTCGGATCAACATCCCTCAACGAATAACCGATACGAAACTCATTACACGAAACCTCAACATATACAACAACTCAACATACTAATTATCCACATGACTGAACAAATACTTACATTACCTCAAAGTCGAGGACCATATCCATCAACATCCCCCAATGAGACGATCAACACAACCATTAATACCAACAATAGTCATGGGATCAACATCCCTCAACGAACAACCAGTACGAATCTCAATATACGAAGCCTCAACATACAACATATACAACAACTCAACATAATAATTATCTCATAATTGAACAATACATAAATTACCTCAAAGCCGAAGATAACATCCTTCCCATGAACAACATCCCTAAATGAATACACAGTTATACAAATAATCTCAAATAAGGTACCATCCATTCAATACCAATAAACCTTTATCCCGATACTTATGTCATCACAATAACTATCCTCGATATCCGATATTCTATATCCTTGACCAAAGATAACTCACGTCTTCCCTGAACACAATTAAATCATATACCTTATGATTTATTACAACCAGAGTACGATATACAAACCATTATCCCGACAACTTACATTTCTAACAACATTGCTATACGAATTATAAATGAAATGAATATGAAACCATTCATCAAATATTATAAACTGAACAAGTAGAAACTTGCCTCGATACCGATACCACGAAGCCGTTACCAAAATCCATTGCCTTAGTATACGAGCTCCTCAGCCCTGACCAAAATCAATCTACGAACTCTTTAGCCTCAACCGCAACTCAACGGTCATAATCCACGATCAAAACATATCAACCTATTGCAATAACCGATTAACACACATTCAATAAGAATCAATAACCGACATACTCAGCCAACAAACTCAACGGTTCAACGAAACCTCGATCATATACATAATACCAAATAATCCAACTCAACAAATATGAACCCATATCCACGATACAAGTCGCAACTCGATGGTCACAAATAACAATCAATAACCGATCAACAAACAGAACGGTTCTACAATATCCCGATTAAACACATATCCAAACAAACCGAACCAATCAATCACAAATTCAAAACCACAATACGATTCCACAATCGGAAGATCATATCAATAATCAATTTAACCAAGTCTAAGCATCACCGATACCATATTCAATCTTAAATATGATTACAAGTTTCCTCCTTGTATAATCATAATTAAACCAATTACCAATTATCATCATCAATCCGGACGATCCGATTAATTCAACATCATAGATAACCATATTCCAAGAGTTTCAAATATTTTCATTATCCTAATTGAACACTTGTTCAATACGTATGAATTCTCAAACTCAAAAGTGAATCATAATCTTATCAAACCCGAAAATCATATTCGTATTCCTATACGAATATTGTACCAAAACACATAACTTAGTTTTAGATATGAATATTCCATATTCATATCCAAAACACCAACATCACTTAAACATGTTCATCAATTCATATATAATCCAAGAGTTCCTTAAGAACACAACTTATTCCGACATCACATTCAAAATCCTCAAATGACATAATCCGATGTGTTCTAACATCTAAACAATCCTTATTCACAATTCAAGGTATATATAATCATGTCCTTCAACAGATATACTTCTCATAACATTATGAATCGCAACAAACCACCAAGAACATCGAGAATACTACGATTCCATAATCGTAACAACATAATCGAATCATTTGATCACCAATTCATTATCTTCCCTTAACAAAATTCTCGTAAATACCAAGAATCATCACAACAATATCAATTCAATCACCATTCATACGAAAACGTGTAGAATTTTCCAAGTTCTACTCATTGAGACATTTCATCGAACACTTTGAAGGCATAGTCCAATTCAATCGATTATTCAAAGAAATACTTGAATTCGTTCCACAAAACTTTAAGAGTATTGAATGATTACGAGTTTACAATCAAGTTCAATCAACAATCTGAATCATAACGAAGCAAATCGGCCAAAACATCAAGAAACCTCAAGAACATCCAAAAACCAAAAGTTTAGGTGTTCTTACCTTCGATCCGTGTGGAAGGTGATGTTAATACATGATTCCAACTTCCAAAACATGTTGTTATAAGTTGATTCTACTCAAAACCATCCATTTTGCTGAAGAAATCGCGAAGAAACAAAGAGAAAACATGAAAATGGTCGGATGAATCGGTCCAGGCCTTATATAGGCCGAGACCTGCCGGCACGTTACGTACGTAACCGGCGGGTCCTTACGTACGTAGCCGGTCGTGGCCTACCCTACTGCCCAGTTCGTTCTGCACCCTTACGTACGTAACCGGCAGCTGGCTTACGTACGTAATTGGCCCTTACGGCCATAACCGACCACTGCCTTACGTACGTAATCGGCCAGTCCTAGCCATCCTTGCGAGTCACTGCCGACCGTGCTCGGCCATCCCAATGGGTCACGGCCGGCCATGCTCGGCTATCCAGGTCATCTCGGCCACGACTCGACCGGCTACTCCGTAACGTACGTAACATTTAATCCGTTGCGTACGTAATACGTACGTTGACTTGCTACAGTATTATACTCGTATTACGTACGTAATACACCCTGTATAACATACGTAACTCGATCCGTTGACTCACCTGTCCACATCCGCGCCGAAAGCCGCCGACCATGGGCCCCATTGTCCGATTCCTCTTGTTACGTACGTTATGTACACTATATAACGTACGTAAGCTAACACATTTTACGTACGTAAGCTCCAAGGCTTAACGTACGTAATGGCTTTTATACTTAGCCAAAAATCCAACTGTTCCTGTCCGACGTCTCGACATACAAAATACAAACATACGGCATACTCAATACCCATACTGAATCCGAAAATATTCTCATACGGTATACCTGACATCCAAATCAGTTCAACCTGATACAACAAATCCTCAATATAACTGTCAATCGAAACGTCAATTACACAAGTATAACTGTCTCGATTCTCAATTTATTTTATCCATACCGTATAGATACAAAACTATACAGTATACCTCAGATAAAATAACGCGAAAAATTTATACTGAAAATTCGGGTATTACATACAACCCCCATTAAAATAAGTTTCGTCCTCGAAACTTGCGACCTATCACCAACAATAGATAAATCCAAAATTTCCAACTTATCACAAAAATAATCAAGCGTCGCCACAAGCGAATAACCAAAACGATATACTTACAGGTGCGTGAAACCGATGATCTCCCGTGATACTAGCACACGACTCCCATACGAAGTCTCAACACAACCAACACACCAATATCACAAATAGCAGTTTGAAAAGATCTCAAAAATTTTGGAAACTCCAAAAATCGATTTGACTCAAAAGTCAGAAAAACTCATTTTCAAAAGCCACGCTACTACCGTACCGGTAGAGCCACATAACACACACGCCTGGGTTCCATAAAACCCAAGCTCCGATACCATCTTCTGTAACACCCCCAAAACCATTTGGGATATTACAGTGTCGTGGGTCCCGCGCCGGAACCCACCAGGCTAAAAACCGTTTACAAAACCATTTCAAAAACGTTTTAAAATGCCAAAAGGCCAATGACGATAATATTTTAAATACTCAAATATTTTCAAAAACATAATTCTGAAATACCGTCATAGAATACCATTTGAAAATACAAGACGAAATGCCAAATCTCGACAGTTAAAAATGTATGTTAAGCCACCCCTTAAACGTACCGATAAAATAGTTAGGAAAAAGGGGTTTAACGAAATAACCCAAGTTCTCAAAATGCCAAAAGGCCATTTTGAAAATACACACGAGTTGGTAAAGATACCAAAAAGTCATTTTGAAATATACACACGCAGCGGATAAATGCAGTTCAAAATACACATTTGCAGCGGAAATAAAACAACCAGAAATAAATACTCAATACTCAGGAACATGCCACAGCCAGTATCACCCGGGAATCTCACCCCTTCACGACCGCTACTAGCTCGATCTCCGACTACCTAAAAATAAAGCCCACGACGGGGTCAGCCACAATACTCAACAATGATATCGATCACATCATCATAAATAATTACATACCAATGTAATAATATAGTAAGAATACTACCAAAGTAATCTTACCGTTATAATCTTACCAATCCCCAACAATCCAATCCTTACCATAATCCACATTTCACATCCTCGAATGAAGAAATGAACTTAACAACTATTATCTGTATTGAATTTCAAAAATACCAACAATCCTCAAAACATTATCATAACTCACAAGTACGGAGTGATCCAATCTGTGCCAAATCCTATCCGTCGGATTACACAATCAAATCTCAACCTGGTTAAACCAATAATACACAACATTTCTGTAGATCAACTATCACATGACAATGAATACAAATCCCGAAACATCGACGTAGAGTCCGAATGCTCATAAGATCAATAACAATGATCAACCAATACATCAACTGAGAATATCATCGACATGATAACTCCAATACGACCAACAAAGGATCAACGATAACCGAGAGTACCATCAACATGATAACTCCGACACGATCAACAAAGGATCAACAATAACCGAGAATACCATGAACAAGGTAAACTCCAAATGATCAACAAAGGACCAACAATAACCGAGAATACCATCAACAAGGTAAACTCCAAATGATCAACAATAATGGATCTCAAAGAAACAACCTCGACTGTCGAACATACCCCTCGGGCGTATGAAACAACCAGTCACAAACCGTCGAACATACCCAACCATAAATGGAGGATGAACGACCAAACAATATGGCTCAAAGATGGAAGTCATAGTACGCCCGATCCGGAAATGTGTCCGTGCACAAGCCACCCAGGGTATCGATCAAATACACGTGTGGTCTTGTACCTAATTAGCCTCACGAACTACGTCTCGTGTGCACGGTTCAATGTGGAAATATCAACACATAACCATCATGTGCCCGGCTAAAAATCCTACACAATAACCAATCGACACGCAGATATAACTCCAGATATGTCATGATGCAACATGATAATGAAACTCAAAGAAACACATATCCAATAAGGATCAAAATACTCACCGAAGTGAACAACAACATACTGACAATGAAAAGTCGACACGACTAATCAATATCCAAAACATCAATCCTGGGATCATCATCCCCAAATGAATGACCAACATGATCTACGATCTCAATACAACAGTCCTGGGATCAACATCCCTCAACGAATAACCGATACGAAACTCATTACACGAAACCTCAACATATACAACAACTCTACATACTAATTATCCACATGACTGAACAAATACTTAGATTACCTCAAAGCCGAGGACCATATCCATCAACATCCCCCAATGAGACGATCAACACAACCATTAATACCAACAATAGTCCTGGGATCAACATCCCTCAACGAACAACCAGTACGAATCTCAATATACGAAGCCTAAACATACAACATATACTACAACTCAACATAATAATTATCTCATAACTGAACAATACATAAATTACCTCAAAGCCAAAGATAACATCCTTCCCACGAACAACATCCCTGAACGAATACACAGTTATACAAATAATCTCAAATAAGGTACCATCTATTCAATACCAGTAAACCTTTATCCCGATACTTATGTCATCACGATAACTATCCTCGATATCTGATATTCGATATCCTTGACCAAAGATAACTCACGTCTTCCCTAAACAGAATTAAATCATATACCTTATGATTTATTACAACCAGAGTATGATATACAAACCATTATCCCGACAACTTACATTTCTAACAACATTGCTATACGAATTATAAATGAAATGAAAACGAAACCATTCATCAAATATTATAAACTGAACAAGTAGAAGCTTGCCTCGATACCGATACCACGAAGCCGTTACCAAAATCCATTGCCTTAGTATACGAGCTCCTCAGCCCCGACCAAAATCAATCTACGAACTCTTTAGCCTCAACCACAACTCAACGGTCATAATCCACGATCAAAACATATCAACCTATTGCAATAACCGATTAACACACATTCGATAAAAATCAATAACCAACATACTCAACCAACAAACTCAACGGTTCAACGAAACCTCAATCATATACATAATACCAAATAATCCAACTCAACAAATATGAACCCATATCCACGATACAAGTCACAACTCGATGGTCACAAATAACAATCAATAATCGATCAACAAACACAACGGTTCTACAATATCCCGATTAAACACATATCCAAACAACCCGAACCAATCAATCACGAATTCAAAACCACAATATGATTCCACAATCCGAAAATCATATCAATAATCAATTTAACCAAGTCTAAGCATCACCGATTCCATATTCAATCTTAAATACGATTACAAGTTTCCTCATTGTATAATCATAATTAAACCAATTACCGATTATCATCATCAATCCGGACGATCCGATTAATTCAACATCATAGATAACCATATTCCAAGAGTTTCAAATATTTTCGTTATCCGAATTGAACACTTGTTCAATACGTATGAATTCTCAAACCCAAAAGTGAATCATAATCATATCAAACCCGAAAATCATATTCGTATTCCTATACGAATATTGTACCAAAACACATAACTTAGTTTTAGATATGAATATTCCATATTCATATCCAAAACACCAACATCACTTAAACATGTTCATCAATTCATATATAATCCAAGAGTTCCTTAAGAACACAACTTATTCCGACATCACATTCAAAATCCTCAAACGACATAATCCGATGTGTTCTAACATCTAAACAATCCTTATTCACAATTCAAGGTATATATAATCATGTCCTTCAACATATATACTTCTCATAACATCATGAATCGCAACAAACCACCAAGAACATCGAGAATACTACGATTCCATAATCGTAACAACATAATCGAATCATTTGATCACCAATTCATTATCTTCCCTTAACAAAATTCTCATAAATACCAAGAATCATCACAACAATATCAATTCAATCACCATTCATACGAAAACGTGTAGAATTTTCCAAGTTCTACTCATTGAGACATTTCATCGAACATTTTGAAGGCATAGTCCAATTCAATCGATTATTCAAAGAAATACTCGAATTCGTTGCACAAAACTTCAAGAGTATTGAATGATTACGAGCTTACAATCAAGTTCAATCAACAATCTGAATCAAAATGAAGCAAATCGGCCAAAACATCAAGAAACCTCAAGAACATCCAAAAACCAAAAGTTTAGGTGTTCTTACCTTCGATCCGGGTGGAAGATGATGTTAATCCATGATTCCAACTTCCAAAACATGTTGTTATAAGTTGATTATACTCAAAACCATCCATTTTGCTGAAGAAATCGCGAAGAAACGAAGAGAAAACATGAAAATGGTCGGATGACTCGGTCTAGGCCTTATATAGGCCGAGATCTGCCGGCACGTTACGTACGTAACCGGCGGGTCCTTACGTACGTAGCCGGCCGTGGCCTACCCTACTGCCCAGTTCGTTCGGCACCCTTACGTACGTAACCGGCAGCTGGCTTACGTACGTAACTGGCCCTTACGGCCGTAACCGACCACTGTCTTACGTACGTAATCGGCCAGTCCTAGCCATCCCTGCGAGTCACTGCCGACCGTGCTTGGCCATCCCAATGGGTCACGGCCGGCCATGCTCGGCCATCCAGGTCATCTCGGCCACAACTCGACCGGCTACTCCGTAACGTACGTAACACTTAATCCGTTGCGTACGTAATACGTACGTTGACTTGCTACAGTATTATACTCGTATTCCGTACGTAATACACCCTGTATAACATACGTAACTCCATCTGTTGACTCACCTGTCCACATCCGCGCCGAAAGCCGCCGACCACGGGCCCCACTGTCCGATTCCTCTTGTTACGTACGTTATGTACACTATATAACGTACGTAAGCTAACACATTTTACGTACGTAAGCTCCAAGGCTTAACGTACATAATGGCTTTATACTTAGCCAAAAATCCAACTGTTCCTGTCCGACGTCTCGACGTACAAAATACAAACATACGGCATACTCAATACACATACTGAATCCGAAAATATTCTCATACGGTATACCTGACATCCAAATCAGTTCAACCTGATACAACAAATCCTCAATATAACTGTCAATCGAAACGTCAATTACACAAGTATAACTGTCTCGGTTCTCAATTTATTTTATCCATACCGTATAGATACCAAACTATATAGTATACCTCAGATAAAATGACGCGAAAAATTTATACTGGAAATTCGGGTATTACAGAATATGAATAGTTTTGGTTTACAATGTCTAATGTTACTGTGTAAGGTGTATAATGTTCAAACATAACATACTTAATGCTTTATAATATTTCAGAAGTACTTAATGCTCTAATCCTTCCTCTTTCCTCATGGCATAGCACCAAAGTCCGTGACATCCCTGCTTCAGTAATTTCACGGCTTTCATTGCTTTGATCAATTTTCCCGAGTTTCCTGGTCTCCATCCTCGGAATAAGTGTTCAGATCCGTCATCAGCAATGATAGAAATGACTCTCTCTCGGTAATTCAGAATAGCTCCATAACGGTTGAGCCAATCGTCTCCGAGAATTAAATCGTCACCGTAGATGTCAACTACAATAAGATTCGATGGCCAATCTCTCCCTCCTATAGACACTGGAAAATCTCTAGCCTCTAGGGTTCCCACAATTCTCTCTCCACTCGGCAAACCCACAACATATGGTTCACAATCAAATAAGCACGAGATTTTTAAACGATTTACACAGTTCAATGATACGAAAGAATGTGTAGCTCCGGAATCGAATAAAACACTAACTGGTTGCAAAAGGATCTGAATCATACCTGATGCAACAGCAGTGTTCTGATCGTCAGATTTCCTCATCTCGTACAGGCGCGGAGGAACGGACCCAGCACTGGATGTCTCTCTCTTCCCAACGTTCTGCTGCTGAAATCCACTCTGCTGCGTCTGGTTCACACTTGTCTCCTTCGGAACTGGCGCTGGAGTGCGAGTACCAAAAGATCTAGTAGCAACTCCATAGAAGGCCGCACGGTGCCCTTCTTGTCCACAATCGTAACAAGTCACAGAAGATGCGGGGCAATCACGTCGAATATGCCCTGCTCGACCACAATTGTAGCATTTCTTTGATGCGTCCGGAACTGCTGATGTAGTCCGGAACTTCTTCCCACCTCTAGAAGGATGTAGAGGTTTTCTAGCCAAATAAAAAGAAGATTGGCCCTTGCGGGGCCCACCGCTCTTGTTTTCTGAGAAGTTGCCGGTCACCTTCTGCTTCTTTGCCTCCACTGATTTCTCCACCGCCGCCTCTTTCATGTCGTAGGCCAGCGCTTTGTCTTGATACTGTCGCAACGTAGTACACTCGAACCCGGACATGTACTGCTGAATCTCCGGCCTCATCCGCATATCGAAATGAAAAATCTTTTCTGCCTCCGTTCTGACCAAGTGTCGCACACAAGTCAGTTGATGATTAAAAATTTTGATTACATCTGTCACAGATGCTTCCGAACTCTGTGGTGAGAAAAACTCTCGGATCTTTGCCTCTCTAACTGGACGAGGACAATACTGTGCTTCCATCATTAGTTTGAATTCTGTCCAATCCGCATTATGATTCTCGGGTCGAATAGCTTCCCACCAATCAAAGGCCTCCCCAGTCAGAAAATACTGGGCAATGGGAACCTTCCGGTCCTCGGGACAGTTAAGACCCGCGAATATCTTCTCTAACTCCTTAAGCCAGTGATCCCAAGTAAGTGCCTCAGCAGATCCGTTAAATTTTGGCAGGTGCAATTTGACCACCTCAGCAAGCCATCTGTCTCCCCGGTTATCCTCGTGGTGCTGCTGTCCCATCGCCGTCTGCATGCGGTCGACTACCTGGGCGAACTGGTTTATCTGCGCCACCACCTGTTGAAGCACTCTCGGCATGTTAGGATTCGCGTCGTCATTCGCTGATCCTTGTTGCCCTCTAGAATGGGAATCGGTTCGACTAGCTGATAATTCCGGGGTAGTTGCGGAATCCTCCTGTCTCATGTTACCCCGTCCGCGTCCACGACCGCGTCCGCGTCCACGTCCTCCTCTCAACATACTGTAAACACAATTCCTCAATATCCAGGACAAAGTTTTCGAAATAAAGCCCGTCAATACTCACAAAACAGTAATTAAGTGAAACGGTAGTGTAAGAGATTAGGAGACTTACAACCACGGTCCACATGATGACTTTTGGCTGAACAGTGATGTTACGAATGACTCATAAATCAATAACATACACAGACCCAATTTAAAACCCGACTGCCAAGATATCCATAAATCTTAGCTCCGATACCATATTCTGTAACACCCTGAGATATTCGGAATAATTACAGCGCCGTAAACCCTTTAAGTAAGGATTTACAAGGCTAATTTAAAAGAAAAGTAAATATAAGACATCATCATCACGGAAATTCAAGTTTACAAAACCGTACAACTGGTTCAACGAGTAATTAATACAACCATATCGAAATGATATTAATAAGACACGCGTACTCGAGTACTGAAATCAAACCAAGAAAACACATCACCAACAACAAACAAACATCACTGAACCCCTTCGTCACGCTTGTGATCGTGGTCGCTTTCCCTGCTCCTCGGCTACCTGAACATCAAAACAAATGTCCACCCCCGAAGGGGTTAGCAAAACGATGCTAGTACAAGTATCATTTAAACAAATCAAATATGCATCAACAATACATAACATGATACACCACACGGACTTCCGCTACCGGAATCCGACAATGCGAATCCACATGATTCCATTAACACAGCAAGGGTATTCCAATGATCCAGCGCCCTCAGCATAGATCCCAAGATGATCCCGTCGGACCAACACGAGGTGGAAATAACTCCCAATGATCCAGCCTCACCTAGATCCCAAGATAATCCCGTCGGACCAACACGAGGTGGACATCCGATCCAGCGCCCTCAGCATAGATCGTACAACGTACACAAACACAACTCATGCATACACATATGCCAAATCATTATGTTCATCAACATGAACATACAAACACTAGATAACGAATATCATGACAATTCAACGAAATAAATCTCATGTTCAACAACATGAATAATCACACGCATACTCAAAATACCAATATTAACATATTACGATACTTGCCTCGAAGATGGCAAGAACGAAACACTTCAATGATCTCAACACACTCGAAGGCCGCCTCCTTCGATCAACGTAACAAGCTCGAACCTTAACAAAAGGAATGATATACAAATCATCTCAAGTCGAACGATGGCCTAACAATTCGATCTACGGCCCAAAAGCTCAAAATATGTAATCTGCCTGAACCACTTAGCGTACGCTACTTACTCTATGTAGCGTGCGCTAAGCCTGCCTGTTAGCGTACGCTATCGTATAAGCCTAGCGTACGCTAGCCACGGACTGACAGTTCTCTCTGATCAGCCGACTGACTCGGCTGATATCATAATGTACGTTACGTACCACACGTAGCGTGCATTAACTTATCCCCGATAGCGCACGTTAACTAACGTATGTTAGTGTGCGCTAACCGTGCATGGCAGATTACTACTAACAGAAAACTGGATTGAAATGGTGATGAACTCATGAATTCTATGGTGATAATACAAGTCATCCCCGAGCATATCATGCTAATAAGGTTTGTGAAAGTTCTATACGTACTAAATGACTATGAGATTCGAAGATACGGATAATCATCTCAACACCATAATTCATCTTAGATCTTAAATAAAATATTCTAAGTTCCGTTCGTCCTACGTTCCAAAACGCATGATTCCAATGTGTAGAACGTAACAACTCGGTAATATCCGTCTACTGATCACAAATTGGTTTGAAAATGCTTAGGAGTCCAAATACTAAGACGGTTCAAAGGTTCATACGATATATAAGTGTCGATACGTCAAAAGTATCCTTCTAACATGAGATGATCGATTATAAACGAAATAACTGGCTATCAAAACATGATCAGACGTCCTTTAGAACACTACTAACATTGGTGAAGAATCACCTACCTCAAAGTAGTGAAGAACAAGGAGAGAATCGAAGCAATCCAACACCGAAGGCTTGAACACCAATCTCCAATGATATACGATCTTCAATCACGATCTAGGATGTTGATATGAGGTGTTCAGGATGTAGGAAGTTATACTCTAAGTATAAGAATTCGGATGAGGGAGAAGAAAAGACTGAAAATACGAAAAAGGATGATGTCCTATTTATAGGAAATGGTTATTAGCGCGCGCTAGTCCCTGCTCGTAGCGTGCGCTAACAGCTACTGACTTTACTGCACTCAGCACTTAGCACGCGCTATGCACATGCCTGTAGCGTGTGCTAAGGCGTTGACTTGGCTGTTGGTCCCTTTTTCAAGTATACTCGACACAGCTTGGGAAATGTTTAAGCAACAGGCTGTATGGTTTTCGAATCTGAGCGCGTAGCGAAAGTCTATAATATAGTAGATATGCTGTCGATACAGCAACTCGGTCTATTCTCCTGTTAGCTTGGTGCTTACAGGGTTTTGCAGTGTGTTGGAACATTTTGTTCCATACATAAATTAATAATGTTTTGATGATTAAAGTTGCTAAACAAAACAAAACAACGAAGAGACGAAGCGAGCATCGAAGGAAAACGAAGTGCAGAATGCTGAAGAAAAACAAAGCTAACGTACGTAACAAGGGTATGTTAACGTACATAATATGGGCAAGCTAACATACGTAACGAAGGTTGTATAACGTACGTAAAGGAGTTCAAACAAGTGAACGTTGGATAAGTCAAAGTCAGCAAAGCATGCAACGGATATATGACGTCAGCAGTGACGTAATGTTAACGTACGTAACAGAGGAAAGGCTAACGTACGTAACTCAAATGATGAAACTCGCTGGACTGATTTGTGAAGATGCTAACGTACGTAACCATCCATGGTTAACGTACGTAATGAGGCTTACGTACGTAATGGAGAGCATATAACGTACGTAATGAGCAGTCTGGCAGCTAACGGCTAGTTTGATGATGGAGCCTATAAATACCATGCTTATGGTATTGATCAAGCACAACAACTTCAAGCATACTACACATTCATCAGAGATTGATATTCATTATATTGTTGTTGTAATATTGAGCTTACATTGAGTGATTGACTGTTATACACAAAATCATACACGAGTGGTAAAAGAAAAGATACGATTGGATTCGGTGTTATTAGGATCAAGGATCCGGCATTGTTAGAATCTCAATCGCTATCTTAGTGAGGCTTATCTAGTGCCGATAGAAAGCTAGAGAGGTTGATTCCTTGTCCTACGAAAAGGAAAACGGTTTAACTTGGACCAACACAAAGACAAGTGCAGTGGTTTATCACGGACCAATAGAAGACGTGATTGTAAACGGTTATACCTCGACCGATAGAAGAGAGGCGTAGAGGTTGCTATCTTTAACCTATTGAAAAAGATAAAGAGAGGACGTAGGCTCGTTTATAGCCGAACCTCTATAAATCCTTGCGTCATTTATTTTCCGCAATTTTATTTACGCTTCCGCAAACGGCGCAAATATCCGATTTGGTACCCAACACAGTGTATACTTGTATAAATCACAGTTATGAAAACAGTAACGGCGAAAGGTAAATAACACAGTATTTAAGTGGTTCGAGGTAAACCCCTCTACGTCCACTGGTCCTCCACATAGGAGTAAAACGTTTATTATAAATACTGCGTACACAACTATGTATTTATAATCAAACCTATCCTTGTATCGTTCACACAGATAGATACAAGATCGTCGCTTTCAACCGTTCACGCAGTTGGTTAAAGCTTCCTTCTTGACTAGCTTCTTCACACGGTTCCAAAGCTTCGTCTTATTCGTCCCACAGTCGAATAACTTGTTGAGTTCACACAGCTCGGTTTTACACGAGGTAAAAGGTAGGTAACCGTAAGAACAGCCTTTGAATATGAAGTTCTTGAGTGATGATGATCGTTCTTGATGTTGAGCATTTTATATCTCTTTAGATCTTAATTTGCGAAAGCTTCGAGATATGTTTTGCTCGATGTATATAATGATAGCTTCTTCACTTGGTAACCCGGTGTCTATGATCTTCAACGCTTTTATGAGATATATATAGTCTTCTGAATAATATATCTCATAAAAGCGTTGAAGATCATAGACACCGAAGTTACCAAGTGAAGAAGATATCATTATATACATCAGAGCAAAACATATCTCCAGAAGCTTTCTGCAAATTAAGATCTAAAGAGATATAAAGTGCTCAACATCAAGAACAGTCATCATCAGCTCAAGAACTTCATATTCAAAGCTGCTCTTACTCGGTTACCTACCTTTACCTCTGTAAAACCGAGCTCAGGTGAATTCAACAAGTTATTCGACTGTGGGACGAATAAGAGGACGAAGCTGGAACCGTGTGTGAAGAAGCTAGTCAAGAAGGAAGCTTTAACCAATGCGTGTGAACGGTTGAAAGCGATCTTGTATCTATCTCGTGTGAACGATACAAGGATATGTTTGATTATAAATACATAGTTGTGTACGCAGATTTATAATAAACGCTTTACTCTGTGTGGAGGACCAAATGGACGTAGAGGGGTTTACCTCGAACCACTTAAATACCGTGTTATTTACCTTTCGCTATCGCTTTCATAACTGTGATTTATACAAGTATACATCGCAAAACCCTGTAAGCACCAAGCTAACAGGAGAATAGACCGAGTTGCTGTATCGACGACATATCTACTATATTATAGACTTCCGCTACGCACTCAGTTCGAAAACCATACAACTGTTGCTTAAACATTTCCCAAGTGTGTCGAGTATACTTGAAAAAGGGACCAACAATTGGTATCAGAGCTTGATTCTAAAAAGAATCAATGTATTTTTAATCGAATTAGATCTTTAAAAACACTTATTTTCAAAATGTCTTTGTAATTCCCATCCTCTAATATGGATACCTTTATCTCAAATAAGATATCTATGTTTCACATTAACGAGTTTGATGACTGGAGAAACAGGATGAAGAACAAACTCAAAGCCTTCATTGGAGAATCAAAAGCTCCGCCCACATCAACAAAGACCGAAGAATGTCTTCAGGTGGTCACTGATAGCGATTCATCTGATGATGAGCTAGAGGATAGAGCCTATGTGTGCTCTATGGCCGAAGTTAAAGAAGAAAATGAAGACGGCGATGATGATGAGGTAAGCTCCACCTCAACTATTCCTATAAATGCATCTCATACCTTTGAAAATATGCTGAATGAATTTAATAACATTCAAACGGCCCATGAGATATTGAAAGGAGAAAACATACAGCTTGAAATTTCTAACTTTGAGCTGAAAGAAGAAAATGACTTGCTGAAGAATAATTACGAAAATATTTCAGCTGATTGCGAAAACAGCAAAGTCAATTTAGAAAAACTCATAAATCAATAACATACACAGACCCAATTTAAAACCCGACTGCCAAGATATCCATAAATCTTAGCTCCGATACCATATTCTGTAACACCCTGAGATATTCGGAATAATTACAGCGCCGTAAACCCTTTAAGTAAGGATTTACAAGGCTAATTTAAAAGAAAAGTAAATATAAGACATCATCATCACGGAAATTCAAGTTTACAAAACCGTACAACTGGTTCAACGAGTAATTAATACAACCATATCGAAATGATATTAATAAGACACGCGTACTCGAGTACTGAAATCAAACCAAGAAAACACATCACCAACAACAAACAAACAGCACTGAACACCTTCGTCGTCACGTCAGATGTGGTTGTTTCCCTGCTCCTCGGCTACGAACATCAAAACAAATGTCCACCCCCGAAGGGGTTAGCAAAACGATGCTAGTACAAGTATCATTTAAACAAATCAAATATGCATCAACAATACATAACATGATACACCACACGGACTTCCGCTACCGGAATCCGACAATGCGAATCCACATGATTCCATTAACACAAAGAAGGGTATTCCAATGATCCAGCGCTCAAAGATAGATCCCAAGATGATCCCGTCGGACCAACACGAGGTGGAAATAACCCGTCCAATGATCCAGCGCCCTCAGCCTAGATCCCAAGATAATCCCGTCGGACCAACACGAGGTGGACATCCGATCCAGCGCCCTCAGCATAGATCGTACAACGTACACAAACACAACTCATGCATACACATATGCCAAATCATTATGTTCATCAACATGAACATACAAACACTAGATAACGAATATCATGACAATTCAACGAAATAAATCTCATGTTCAACAACATGAATAATCACACGCATACTCAAAATACCAATATTAACATATTACGATACTTGCCTCGAAGATGGCAAGAACGAAACACTTCAATGATCTCAACACACTCGAAGGCCGCCTCCTTCGATCAACGTAACAAGCTCGAACCTTAACAAAAGGAATGATATACAAATCATCTCAAGTCGAACGATGGCCTAACAATTCGATCTACGGCCCAAAAGCTCAAAATATGTAATCTGCCTGAACCACTTAGCGTACGCTACTTACTCTATGTAGCGTGCGCTAAGCCTGCCTGTTAGCGTACGCTATCGTATAAGCCTAGCGTACGCTAGCCACGGACTGACAGTTCTCTCTGATCAGCCGACTGACTCGGCTGATATCATAATGTACGTTACGTACCACACGTAGCGTGCATTAACTTATCCCCGATAGCGCACGTTAACTAACGTATGTTAGTGTGCACTAACCGTGCATGGCAGATTACTACTAACAGAAAACTGGATTGAAATGGTGATGAACTCATGAATTCTATGGTGATAATACAAGTCATCCCCGAGCATATCATGCTAATAAGGTTTGTGAAAGTTCTATACGTACTAAATGACTATGAGATTCGAAGATACGGATAATCATCTCAACACCATAATTCATCTTAGATCTTAAATAAAATATTCTAAGTTCCGTTCGTCCTACGTTCCAAAACGCATGATTCCAATGTGTAGAACGTAACAACTCGGTAATATCCGTCTACTGATCACAAATTGGTTTGAAAATGCTTAGGAGTCCAAATACTAACACGGTTCAAAGGTTCATACGATATATAAGTGTCGATACGTCAAAAGTATCCTTCTAACATGAGATGATCGATTATAAACGAAATAACTGGCTATCAAAACATGATCAGACGTCCTTTAGAACACTACTAACATTGGTGAAGAATCACCTACCTCAAAGTAGTGAAGAACAAGGAGAGAATCGAAGCAATCCAACACCGAAGGCTTGAACACCAATCTCCAATGATATACGATCTTCAATCACGATCTAGGATGTTGATATGAGGTGTTCAGGATGTAGGAAGTTATACTCTAAGTATAAGAATTCGGATGAGGGAGAAGAAAAGACTGAAAATACGAAAAAGGATGTTGTCCTATTTATAGGAAATGGTTATTAGCGCGCGCTAGTCCCTGCTCGTAGCGTGCGCTAACAGCTACTGACTTTACTGCACTCAGCACTTAGCACGCGCTATGCACATGCCTGTAGCGTGTGCTAAGGCGTTGACTTGGCTGTTGGTCCCTTTTTCAAGTATACTCGACACAGCTTGGGAAATGTTTAAGCAACAGGCTGTATGGTTTTCGAATCTGAGCGCGTAGCGAAAGTCTATAATATAGTAGATATGCTGTCGATACAGCAACTCGGTCTATTCTCCTGTTAGCTTGGTGCTAGTTGCTAAACAAAACAAAACAACGAAGAGACGAAGCGAGCATCGAAGGAAAACGAAGTGCAGAATGCTGAAGAAAAACAAAGCTAACGTACGTAACAAGGGTATGTTAACGTACATAATATGGGCAAGCTAACATACGTAACGAAGGTTGTATAACGTACGTAAAGGAGTTCAAACAAGTGAACGTTGGATAAGTCAAAGTCAGCAAAGCATGCAACGGATATATGACGTCAGCAGTGACGTAATGTTAACGTACGTAACAGAGGAAAGGCTAACGTACGTAACTCAAATGATGAAACTCGCTGGACTGATTTGTGAAGATGCTAACGTACGTAACCATCCATGGTTAACGTACGTAATGAGGCTTACGTACGTAATGGAGAGCATATAACGTACGTAATGAGCAGTCTGGCAGCTAACGGCTAGTTTGATGATGGAGCCTATAAATACCATGCTTATGGTATTGATCAAGCACAACAACTTCAAGCATACTACACATTCATCAGAGATTGATATTCATTATATTGTTGTTGTAATATTGAGCTTACATTGAGTGATTGACTGTTATACACAAAATCATACACGAGTGGTAAAAGAAAAGATACGATTGGATTCGGTGTTATTAGGATCAAGGATCCGGCATTGTTAGAATCTCAATCGCTATCTTAGTGAGGCTTATCTAGTGCCGATAGAAAGCTAGAGAGGTTGATTCCTTGTCCTACGAAAAGGAAAACGGTTTAACTTGGACCAACACAAAGACAAGTACGAGTGGTTTATCACGGACCAATAGAAGACGTGATTGTAAACGGTTATACCTCGACCGATAGAAGAGAGGCGTAGAGGTTGCTATCTTTAACCTATTGAAAAAGATAAAGAGAGGACGTAGGCTCGTTTATAGCCGAACCTCTATAAATCCTTGCGTCATTTATTTTCCGCAATTTTATTTACGCTTCCGCAAACGGCGCAAATATCCGATTTGGTACCCAACACAGTGTATACTTGTATAAATCACAGTTATGAAAACAGTAACGGCGAAAGGTAAATAACACAGTATTTAAGTGGTTCGAGGTAAACCCCTCTACGTCCACTGGTCCTCCACATAGGAGTAAAACGTTTATTATAAATACTGCGTACACAACTATGTATTTATAATCAAACCTATCCTTGTATCGTTCACACAGATAGATACAAAGACTGTCGCTTTCAACCGTTCACACAGATTGGTTAAAGCTTCCTTCTTGACTAGCTTCTTCACACACAGTTCCAAAGCTTCGTCCTCTTATTCGTCCCACACAGGTCAGAATAACTTGTTGAGTTCACACAGAGCTCAGTTTTTACACAGAGGTAAAAGGTAGGTAACCAGGTAAGAACAGCAGCTTTGAATATGAAGTTCTTGAGCTGATGATGACTGTTCTTGATGTTGAGCATTTTATATCTCTTTAGATCTTAATTTGCAGAAAGCTTCTGGAGATATGTTTTGCTCTGATGTATATAATGATAGCTTCTTCACTTGGTAACTTCGGTGTCTATGATCTTCAACGCTTTTATGAGATATATATAGTCTTCTGAATAATATATCTCATAAAAGCGTTGAAGATCATAGACACCGAAGTTACCAAGTGAAGAAGATATCATTATATACATCAGAGCAAAACATATCTCCAGAAGCTTTCTGCAAATTAAGATCTAAAGAGATATAAAGTGCTCAACATCAAGAATATCATCATCACCAAGAACTTCATATTCAAAGTCTGCTCTACCGGTTACCTACCTTTTACCTCTGTGTAAAACCGAGCTCAGGTGAATTCAACAAGTTATTCGACTGTGTGGGACGAATAAGAGGACGAAGCTTTGAACTGTGTGAAGAAGCTAGTCAAGAAGGAAGCTTTAACCAACTGTGTGAACGGTTGAAAGCGATCTTGTATCTATCTCGTGTGAACGATACAAGGATATGTTTGATTATAAATACATAGTTGTGTACGCAGATTTATAATAAACGCTTTACTCTGTGTGGAGGACCATGGACGAGAGGGGTTTACCTCGAACCACTTAAATCTTGTGTTATTTACCTTTCGCTATCGCTTTCATAACTGTGATTTATACAAGTATACACTGCAAAACCCTGTAAGCACCAAGCTAACAGGAGAATAGACCGAGTTGCTGTATCGACAGCATATCTACTATATTATAGACTTCCGCTACGCACTCAGATTCGAAAACCATACAGCCTGTTGCTTAAACATTTCCCAAGCTGTGTCGAGTATACTTGAAAAAGGGACCAACAATTGGTATCAGAGCAGTTGATTCTAAAAAGAATCAGTCGTATTTTTAACTGAATTAGATCTTTAAAAACACTTATTTTCGAAAACAGTCTTTGTAATTCCCATCCTCTAATATGGATACCTTTATCTCAAATAAGATATCTATGTTTCACATTAACGAGTTTGATGACTGGAGAAACAGGATGAAGAACAAACTCAAAGCCTTCATTGGAGAATCAAAAGCTCCGCCCACATCAACAAAGACCGAAGAATGTCTTCAGGTGGTCACTGATAGCGATTCATCTGATGATGAGCTAGAGGATAGAGCCTATGTGTGCTCTATGGCCGAAGTTAAAGAAGAAAATGAAGACGGCGATGATGATGAGGTAAGCTCCACCTCAACTATTCCTATAAATGCATCTCATACCTTTGAAAATATGCTGAATGAATTTAATAACATTCAAACGGCCCATGAGATATTGAAAGGAGAAAACATACAGCTTGAAATTTCTAACTTTGAGCTGAAAGAAGAAAATGACTTGCTGAAGAATAATTACGAAAATATTTCAGCTGATTGCGAAAACAGCAAAGTCAATTTAGAAAAACTCATGGAGAGCAATCATCAACTTTCTCATAATCTAAATGAGACTAAGTCTCATCTGGAAAGCAAGACAAATGATTTGGCTCTACTCGAAGCCAAAGTAAAATCTCTCGAGAAACGTGAAGGAGAATTAGAGACAATCTTGAAATCTTTCGAGAAATCCTCTAAAAGAATGGAAGAGATCTTAAGCACTGGGCAACATGCTCATGATAAACGTGGCTTAGGGTACAACTCGTTCTCCAACAAAGAAAAATCTAGTATGGTATTCGTCAGGAGTGAGGAATCCATTCCTGTATCAAAAGAAGTTCCGAGTCCTGAGAAGGAACCCGTTGCACCGCGAACAGCAAAAGCTGCCATTCCGCCCCCGCAACTCTACTATTCGAGACAGTGGAACCAACAGCCACTCAGAAGGCATACTCAATAGCATGCTCCACAAGCATATCATAAACGCCAGCAGTTAGGGCTGGGGGCGGGGCGGTTTGGGGCGGGGCGAGAGTGTAACCGCACCTGCCCCGTATTTTTTGTGCGGTGCGGTTTTATGCGGGGCGGGGCATTTTTACAACTTAAAACCGCACCGCGCCACACTTTTCGCGGGGCAAGAAGGGAGCGGGGCGGGGCGGGGCGGAGTGAAATAGGATTTTGACTATTTTTTGTTTTTTATCTTGTTATATGCGGGGCGGGGCGGGACGAAGCGGGGCGGGGCGGGACGGATGAAATAATAATAAAACCGCACTCGTTTTATATTTTTTTTGGCGGTGCGGGTTTGATGCGGGCGGAAATTTTGATATATCAAACCGCACTCCTCGCCATTTTTGCGGTGGGCGGGGACGGACGTGCGGGCGGTTTTTTTGCCCGGCTACCAAAGAATCATTCGGGAAGAAGGTCAGATTCCAACCAATAAAGGCCCGTCTGAAGATTTCTCGGTAAAGACGCCTAGTAATCGGATACAGGAGCCCCGTTATTCATCAAGAAAGCAGGTGTCCGTGCAGTATCAACAACATCGTTGGGAATCCAACTGGAGACCCAGAAGGCAAGATGTTAGGCCAAAGAAAAGGGTTCCACCTCCGAGACGACAATCGTACTGGAATAACAACTATAATTCTCGATTTTTCATGCATTATAATTATCATGATTACAACGACTACGTGCCTGCCCCACGTAGATATCGATATAATGGACCAAAAGTAGCCTACAATAAACAAATTGTTGCCCGGGAAATTTGGGTACCGAAAGGCACTATCGGGAAACACTACAGCCAGAAATCCCTGTAAGTTTTTATGCTTTTACTCATTAAGTGAGGAGGAATGCTGTAAGACCCAAGAATAAAGTATCTACCATTAATTAACTGTACACTCAGAACCGTCAATACAGCACTGTAGGACAAAGAAGGCATGAAACCTTCCTACAGATGACGTGTGCATTAATTAAGGGGGAATACAGTACGACCCATGAATACAGTGTTAATCCGAACATACATGTAAGAACTGAATCCTGTATGTACCTTTTAAGGGGGAACACTACATTATTCGCGGATACATTATTTTCACTACAGGACATCAATTTTGATTGATAATCTTTTTATTACTATAAGAACTCGTCTGCGAACAGTTCATAGGTTAAGTTGTACTCAACTAGATCACAAATGTAAGATTGTGCCTGCGCTCCAATCATAAGTTTAAGATGTAACAAACTTTCCTATCATGTTAGAACTTGCCTGCGAGCAGTTCACATTTCTTTTAAACTAGTGCTGAAGATCAGATCATTTGACAGAAGATCAAGAAGCCTGCTCAAGCATCTATCATATAAAAAGAGGAAACAGTGGGATTAAACATCTCCTGTATCGAAGTCTTCTCATGTTACCATCAAGTGGTTATCGAAAGGGAAAATTGTTTTTAGCCTGAAGAGGTTTTGGTATCAAGAACTTGGCATGATCAAGAAGTTTTTGAATCATCAAAGTAGTTTTGGAAATTATCAAAAAGGGGGAATTTGTTGGGATAAATAATTTTGTTTTGATAATTGCCAAAAGCTTGATACATCAAGCCCTGTATCGAAAGCCGGTTGAAGTTGCAATCCTGTATCGAAGACCTTCTGATAAGCACCAGCATACAGCAAGCTCTCGCGCTACCAAGATACAGCAACAAAAGTCTAAATAAAAGCCAAGTATGGAAGCTGCCTCGAAACCTCAATACAGCACCCTTCCATACAGCGACTGACTATTCCAATATGCCTACAGCATAAATGGATACAGCACTCACATCGAAACAGGACTGAAGACCGTTTTAAAAGGAATCTTTAGTATTCACTAAAGTCAAGTATCGTTTGATAAAGAAGTATTTAAATACTGAAAGGATAAAGTATTTAAATACTGAAGCTGTCAGAGATCTTCAAATCCCGCAATATCCGGATCCTGGTCTATTCAAGTTGTCACGGAATCTTGCCCAACGGATCTATCTCAACGGACATATTATTCAGAAGACTATATATATCTCATAAAAGCGTTGAAGATCATAGACACCGAAGTTACCAAGTGAAGAAGCTATCATTATATACATCAGAGCAAAACATATCTCCAGAAGATTTCTGCAAATTAAGATCTAAAGAGATATAAAGTTCTCAACATCAAGAACAGTCATCATCAGCTCAAAAACTTCATATTCAAAGCTGATGTTCTTACCTGGTTACCTACCTTTTACCTCTGTGTAAAAACTGAGCTCTGTGTGAACTCAACAAGTTATTCTGACCTGTGTGGGACGAATAAGAGGACGAAGCTTTGGAACTGTGTGTGAAGAAGCTAGTCAAGAAGGAAGCTTTAACCAATCTGTGTGAACGGTTGAAAGCGACAGTCTTTGTATCTATCTGTGTGAACGATACAAGGATAGGTTTGATTATAAATACATAGTTGTGTACGCAGTATTTATAATAAACGTTTTACTCCTGTGTGGAGGACCAGTGGACGTAGAGGGGTTTACCTCGAACCACTTACATACTGTGTTATTTACCTTTCGCCGTTACTGTTTTCATAACTGTGATTTATACAAGTATACACTGCAAAACCCTATAAGCACCAAGCTAACAGGAGAATAGACCGAGTTGCTGTATCGACAGCATATCTACTATATTATAGACTTCCGCTATGCACTCAGATTCGAAAACCATACAGCCTGTTGCTTAAACATTTCCCAAGCTGTGTCGAGTATACTTGAAAAAGGGACCAACATTGGCTTTTCCCGAAAGCCGTCCAGGTTCATCCCGACACAATCCGACAGGGGTCCCCGGCCTGATCTCACCTACCGCACGTCTCAATCAAATTGACCACGCATAGCGTGCGCTAATGTTCCTTTGTAATGTGCGCTATGAATCCATGTTAGCGTACGCTACACATAGCCGATAGCGTGCGCTACATGCGCAGGATTACAATTTTTAAATCACATACACGAAATCATACGCTCAACAACATCGGATTATGAAATACGGAGAAAATACTCAGATCAAAGTGCACAATTACAATGTTACAAGTTCCAAATACATATCAGAAATCTCGGGTATTACATCCTTCCTCCCTAAAAAGAAGTTTCGTCCCGAAACTTAAGATGAAAACAACTCCGGATATCTATTCTTCATACTGTCCTCCGTTTCCCAAGTGGCCTCTTCGACTCCGTGTCGTGACCATTGTACTTTAACCAAGTGTATTGGTTTATTCCTCAATTGTTTGATCCGACTCTCAAGTATCTTGATTGGTCTCTCTTCGAAGGTGCCATCATTAGCTATCTCGATCTCGTCGAAATCAATGACGTGACTGGGGTCTGGTACATACTTCCGCAGTTGGGATACGTGAAACACATTGTGAACGTGACTCAGCGATGGCGGTAAGGCCAACCTGTATGCTAATTCTCCAACTCTCTCGAGGATCTCGAATGGTCCAATATATCTCGGACTTAGCTTACCTCTTCTCCCAAAACGGAAAATCCCTCGTGTAGGAGACACCTTCAATAGTACATGTTCCCCAACGTCGAACTCTAGAGGACGACGACGTACGTCTGTGTAAGACTTTTGTCGACTCTGGGCAGTCAACAGTCTTTCTCGAATCAAAGCTATCTTCTCTTGAGTCTGAATTATCAATTTCGGTTCCGTCCCGATCAAATCCGAAGAATCATCCCAACACAGGGGTGATCGGCATCTTCTCCCGTACAAAGCTTCAAATGGTGCCATCTTAATAGAAGCATGTCAACTATTATTGTTAGTGAATTCGATCAAGGGCAAGTGATCTTCCCAATCAGTTGACCAATCCAACGCACAAGCTCTAAGCATGTCTTCTACTGTTTGAATAGTCCTTTCGGACTGACCGTCCGTTTGGGGATGATAAGTCGTATTAAAGTTGAGCTCAGTCCCCAAAGCCCTGTGAACTGCTTTCCAGAAGTGCGACACGAAGCGACCATCTCGATCCGAAATAATGGTCTTCGGCGTCCCATGCAATCTGACTATCTCCGCAATAAATACTCGCGCCAATCTCTCGGGTCCCCATGTATCTTTAATTCCTAGGAAATGAGCCGACTTGGTTAGTCGATCAACTACAACCCAAATCATGTTCATTCCCGTTCTAGTCCTTGGCATACTGGTGATGAAATCCATCGAGATGTCCTCCCACTTCCATTCAGGGATCGGAAGCGGCTTTAACATTCCTAGGTCACGATGTTTAATCTTAACTTGCCGACAAGTTAAGCACCTCAAACGCATCCACGCCCTTCTTCATATTCCCCACCGAAGTTTTGTTTTAACTCCTTATACATCTTACTGCTTCCCGGGTGAATGGAATAGGGCGCGCTGTGAGCTTCCTTCAGAATAGTCCGTCTCAAGTCATCATCATCGGGAACGCAAAGTCGACTCTGAAATCTCAGAACTCCATCGTCTTGTATCACGAATCCTGGGGCTTTTTCTTTCTTTACTTCGTCACATAATCGAAGGATCAGAGAATCGTTCAACTGCTTAGATTTGATCTCCTCGACTAGTGATGAAGTTAGTTCCATCACATATAGTTGCCCTTGGATTCCTGGTGCCCATACTTCAATTCCTTCTCGGATCAATTCCCGCTGAATAATGGTTTGGGATGTAAGTGCTTCCAACACTCGAAGAGAAACAGGTTTATGGCTCAAAGCATCGGCTACTACGTTTGCTTTTCCCGGATGATAGAGAATCTCCAAGTCGTAATCCTTGATCAATTCCAGCCACCTTCTCTGCCTCATGTTTAATTCTTTCTGACTGAAAATGTACTTGAGGCTCTTATGATCGGTAAAGATCTGACAATGAGTGTCGTACAAATAATGTCTCCAAATTTTCAATGCAAAGACTACAGCTGCTAACTCCAGATCATGAGTCGGGTAATTTACTTCGTACGGTTTCAACTGCCGAGAAGCATAGGCAATTACCTTATCCTTTTGCATCAACACACATCCTGCACCACGATTTGAAGCGTCAGACACCATGAACCCATCAGTTCCATCTGGTAATGCTAATATAGGTGCTGTCGTTAGTCTCTTCTTAAGTTCATCAAAACCAGCCTGGCATTTCTCATCCCACTTAAACTTTTGAGTTTTCTGTAACAGCTGAGTGAGCGGACGAGAGATCTTTGAAAATCCCTCTACAAAGCGGCGATAATATCCAGCAAGTATTAGGAAACTCCGGACTTCCTTCACGTTATTAGGAGCCTCCCATTCCAAGATTGCTTCGACTTTCTTTGGGTCCATCTGAACTCCGTCAGCTGATATCACATGCCCGAGGAAAGTTACCTCCCTGAGCCAGAACTCGCATTTAGAAAGCTTTGCATACAGCTGTTCCTTCCTCAAAGTGCTCAAAACCACACGCAAATGTTCGGCATGCTCCTCTGCATCCCTCGAATATATCAAGATGTCATCAATGAAGACGACCACAAATTTATCCAAGTATTCCAAGAATACCCGATTCATCAATTGCATGAATACCGCAGGAGCATTGGTAAGTCCAAATGGCATCACTACAAATTCATAATGCCCGTACCGGGACCTGAAAGCAGACTTTGGTATATCCGATTCCTTAATTCTCAACTGGTGGTATCCTGATCGCAAGTCAATCTTCGAGAATACCCTTGCCCCTTGCAGTTGATCAAACAAGTCGTCGATCCGAGGTATAGGGTACTTATTCTTGATCGTCATCTTGTTGAGCTCCCTGTAATCAATACACAGTCGGAGGGATCCGTCTTTCTTCCGGACAAAGAGAACGGGCGCTCCCGAAGGAGAAACGCTAGGTTGAATATAGCCCTTCTGTAATAATTCCTCCAGTTGCTTCTTGAGTTCATACATCTCGGTTGGCACCATGCGGTATGGTGCTCTGGAAATAGGAGCTGCTCCAGGCTCTAACTCGATAGTGAATTCCACTTCTCTCTGCGGAGGTAACCCAGGTAGTTCGTCAGGAAATACATCTGAGAACTCATTCACAACTGAAATAGACGAGAGCTCTAATCCTTCCTCTTTCCTCATGGCATAGCACCAAAGTCCGTGACATCCCTGCTTCAGTAATTTCACGGCTTTCATTGCTTTGATCAATTTTCCCGAGCTTCCTGGTCTCCATCCTCGGAATAAGTGTTCAGATCCGTCATCAGCAATGATAGAAATGACTCTCTCTCGGTAATTCAGAATAGCTCCATAACGGTTGAGCCAATCGTCTCCGAGAATTAAATCGTCACCGTAGATGTCAACTACAATAAGATTCGATGGCCAATCTCTCCCTCCTATAGACACTGGAAAATCTCTAGCCTCTAGGGTTCCCACAATTCTCTCTCCACTCGGCAAACCCACAATATATGGTTCACAATCAAATAAGCACGAGATTTTTAAACGATTTACAGTTCAATGATACGAAAGAATGTGTAGCTCCTAATCGAATAAAAACTAATCAAGGTTGCAAAAGGATCTGAATCGTACACGATGCAAGAAGTGTTCGATCGTCAGTTTCCTCATCTCGCACGGGCGGAGGAATGGACCCGGATCGATGTCTCTCTCTTCCCAACGCTCGCCATCAAATCCACTCTGCTGCGTCTGGTTCACACTTGTCTCCTTCGGAACTGGCGCTGGAGTGCGAGTACCAAAAGATCTAGTAGCAATTCCACAGAAGGCCGCACGGTGCCCTTCTTGTCCACAATCGTAACAAGTCACAGAAGATGCGGGGCAATCACGTCGAATATGCCCTGCTCGACCACAATTGTAGCATTTCTTTGATGCGTCCGGAACTGCTGATGTAGTCCGGAACTTCTTCCCACCTATAGAAGGATGTGGAGGTTCTCTAGCCGAATAAAAGGAAGACTGGCCCTTGCGGGGCCCACCGCTCTTGTTTTTTGAGAAGTTGCCGGTCACCTTCTGCTTCTTTGCCTCCACTGATTTCTCCACCGCCGCCTCTTTCATGTCGTAGGCCAGCGCTTTGTCTTGATACTGTCGCAACGTAGTACACTCGAACCCGGACATGTACTGCTGAATCTCCGGCCTCATCCACATATCGAAATGAAAAATCTTTTCTGCCTCCGTTCTGACCAAGTGTCGCACACAAGTCAGCTGATGATTAAAAATTTTGATTACATCTGTCACAGATGCTTCCGAACTCTGTGGTGAGAAAAACTCTCGGATCTTTGCCTCTCTAACTGGACGAGGACAATACTGTGCTTCCATCATTAGTTTGAATTCCGTCCAATCCGCATTATGATTCTCGGGTCGAATAGCTTCCCACCAATCAAAGTCCTCCCCAGTCAGAAAATACTGGGCAATGGGAACCTTCCGGTCCTCGGGACAGTTAAGACCCGCGAATATCTTCTCTAACTCCTTAATCCAGTGATCCCAAGTAAGTGCCTCAGCAGATCCGTCAAATTTTGGCGGGTGCAATTTGACCACCTCAGCAAGCCATCTGTCTCCCCGGTTATCCTCGTGGTGTTGCTGTCCCATCGCTGTCTGCATGCGGTCGACTACTTGGGCGAACTGGTTTATCTGCGCCACCACCTGTTGAAGCACTCCCGGCATGTTAGGATTCGCGTCGTCATTCGCTGATCCTTGCTGCCCTCCAGAATGGGAATCGGTTCGACTAGCTGATAATTCCGGGGTAGTTGCGGAATCCTCCTGTCTCATGTTACCCCGTCCGCGTCCACGACCGCGTCCGCGTCCACGTCCTTCTCTCAACATACTGTAAACACAATTCCTCAATATCCAGGACAAAGTTTTCGAAATAAAGCCCGTCAATACTCACAAAACAGTAATTAAGTGAAACGGTAGTGTAAGAGATTAGGAGACTTACAACCACGGTCCATATGACGACTTTTGGCTGAACAGTGATGTTACGAACGACTCATAAATCAATAACGTAAACAGACCCAATTTAAAACCCGACTGCCAAGATATCCATAAATCTTAGCTCTGATACCATATTCTGTAACACCCCGAGATATTCGGAATAATTACAGCGCCGTAAACCCTTTAAGTAAGGATTTACAAGGCTAATTTAAAAGAAAAGTAAATATAAGACATCATCATCACGGAAATTCAAGTTTACAAAACCGCATAACCGGGTTCAACGAGTAATTAATACAACCATATCGAAATGATATTAATAAGACACGCGTACTCGAAATCGAAATCAAACCAAGAAAACACATCACCAACAACAAACAAACATCACTGAACCCCTTCGTCGTCACGTCGGTACTGTGGCTGTTTCCCTGCTCCTCGGCTACCTGAACATCAAAACAAATGTCCACCCCCGAAGGGGTTAGCAAAACGATGCTAGTACAAGTATCATTTAAACAAACCAAATATGCATCAACAATACATAACATGATACACCACACGGACTTCCGCTACCGGAATCTGACAATGCGAATCCACATGATTCCATTAACACAGCAAGGGTATTCCAATGATCCAGCGCTCGAGATAGATCCCAAGATGATCCCGTCGGACCAACACGAGGTGGAAATAACCCGTCCAATGATCCAGCGCCCTCAGCCTAGATCCCAAGATGATCCCGTCGGACCAACACGAGGTGGACATCCGATCCAGCGCCCTCAGCATAGATCGTACAACGTACACAAACACAACTCATGCATACACATATACCAAATCATTATGTTCATCAACATGAACATACAAACACTAGATAACGAATATCATGACAATTCAACGAAATAAATCTCATGTTCAACAACATGAATAATCACACGCATGCTCAAAATACCAATATTAACATATTACGATACTTGCCTCGAAGATGGCAAGAACGAAACACTTCAATGATCTCAACACACTCGAAGGCCGCCTCCTTCGATCAACGTAACAAGCTCGAACCTTAACAAAAGGAATGATATATAAATCATCTCAAGTCGAACGATGGCCTAACAATTCGATCTACGGCCCAAAAGCTCAAAATATGTAATCTGCCTGAACCACTTAGCGTACGCTACTTACTCTATGTACCGTGCGCTAAGCCTGCCTGTTAGCATACGCTATCGTATAAGCCTAGCGTACGCTAGCCACGGATCGATTTTCTCGATCGGTAGATCGACTCGGTGATATCATAACGTGCGTTACATTACCACGTAGTGTGCGTTAACTTATCCCCGATAGCGCACGTTAACTAACGTATGTTAGCGTGCGCTAACCGTGCATGGCAGATTACTACTAACAGAAAACTGGATTGAAATGGTGATGAACTCATGAATTCTATGGTGATAATACAAGTCATCCCCGAGCATATCATGCTAATAAGGTTTGTCAAATTTCTATACGTACTAAATGACTATGAGATTCGAAGATACGGATAATCATCTCAACACCATAATTCATCTTAGATCTTCAATAAAATATTCTAAGTTCCGTTCGTCCTACGTTCCAAAACGCATGATTCCAATGTGTAGAACGTAACAACTCGGTAATATCTGTCTACTGATCACAAATTGGTTTGAAAATGCTTAGGAGTCCAAATACTAAGACGGTTCAAAGGTTCATACGATATATAAGTGACGATACGTCAAAAGTATCCTTATAACATGATATGATCGATTATAAACGAAATAACTGGCTATCAAAACATGATCAAACGTCCTTTAGAACACTACTAACATTGGTGAAGAATCACCTACCTCAAAGTAGTGAAGAACAAGGAGAGAATCGAAGCAATCCAACACCGAAGGCTTAAACACCAATCTCCAATGATATACGATCTTCATCACGAGCTAGGATGTTGATATGAGGTGTTCAGGATGTAGGAAGTTATACTCTAAGTATAGGAATTCGGATGAGGGAGAAGAAAAGACTGAAAATACGAAAAAGGATGATGTCCTATTTATAGGAAATGGTTATTAGCGCGCGCTAGTCCCCGCTCGTAGCGTGCGCTAACAGCTACTGACTTTACTGCACTCAGCACTTAGCGCGCGCTATGCACATGCCTGTAGCGTGCGCTAAGGCGTTGACTTGGCTTTTCCCGAAAGCCGTCCAGGTTTATCCCGACACAATCCGACAGGGGTCCCCGGCCTGATCTCACCTACCGCACGTCTCAATCAAATTGACCACGCATAGCGTGCGCTAATGTTCCTTTGTAACGTGCGCTATGAATCCATGTTAGCGTACGCTACACATAGCCGATAGCGTGCGCTACATGCGCAGGATTACAATTTTTAAATCACATACACGAAATCATACGCTCAAAAACATCGGATTATGAAATACGTAGAAAATACTCAGATCAAAGTGCACAATTACAATGTTACAAGTTCCAAATACATATCAGAAATCTCGGGTATTACAGATCTTGCATCATTGCTTTAAGTTCAAATCTTATACTCTGTAAGGTTTATATATATGTTTCTGATCCTAACACTCCTGTTTATGCTGCTTCTTGTTGGTTGTTTGAAGTTGTATTGATGACCTTTCTCGATTATGCGACGAGTGGGCTACATATGTTGGTTAGAAGCATGGAAGATTTTTACTTTTTCGGAAGAATAGTGTGATCTTTTTGTTTGTTATTTTGAAATATTAACTGGTTTTGCTATGTGATATTTTGTACTTTGTAACTATTAAGGATAATGATGCTAATGGTTAATTAAATATTTTATATTTAGACTTTATCAAATATTGTTGCAGCATCAAAAAATATGTATCATTTTAAGATATAAATTGATATGTGATTTTCAGTACATATTTAATTATAAAATTACCGTTAATTAAATTATCAATTTAGTGTCAAGCATTTCTTGATAATCAAGTGTCAGAATTTACTCTCAATAATGTGTCAGAAATACGGAAATTAATGACACTGAAATACAATTACTATTTTCTCACATTATTGTGTCGTTATCTATTCACACTATAGTGTGTCGGAGTAGTGACATGTAATATTTATTGGAAGGTACTGACATTGTCGTATCGGAATATAGTTACATTTGTGTAACACAGACTACTGACACCAGTTTTAGTGACACCGTAAAATGGTGTCACCGCGTTTTGACTGCCGGATTACTGACACATTTTACGTGTGTTACTAAAAGGGTTTAGTGACAGTTTTTTGCTGTCAGTAAAGCCCTTTTTTTTAGTAGTGAATAGAGAATGGGGGAGTTGATATTGTGAAATAATTCAATCATGACGGAACCTAATGGCTCAAAATTAATTTTTTTTTGTATTAGCATCATTACACCGATCATATTTTGTATTATCTTACATAAATTTATTAAAAAAATTTGAGTTGATCCACCTCATATAATATTTGTTTATTTAAATAATGTATTTTTTTACATAAATTATATATATTTATAATCAAATGAATTAAATAAAGAAACAAAAAACAAAAATTGCCTGAAAGGGAGAGGGAGAAGAGTAGACCTTCTCACGGCCTGAGCCCACCGGTTCCGGGCCTCAGCCCGCCGGTTCACGGTAGGGCTATCGAACGGTTCAGTTCCGGTTAATCGGATCAAAATTTTCGGTTAACCGGAACCATAAATGTCCTAAAATAAGAACAGAAAAGCGGACCATATAAATTTTTGATTAATAGGAACCGGACCGGTTATTTTCGGTTCCGGTTCGGTTAACCAAAAAAAACATTTTTTTATTTTAATTTAAAAAATTGAAATAATATAATATAATTATAAAATATAGAAATATAATTTCACAAAAACAGTCTGCTGTAGGTAGGGTTCTAATTTCAAATTTTAAATTAAAAAAATTAAAATAATATAAGATAAGAGAATATTTTTTTACACTAATAACTTTTTGGTGTGTTTGAAGTTACACTAATAGCTTTTTTTTTCACCCCCGACACTAAAACCTTTGTTAACTTTTCGACGTTACACCAAATTATGGATGGCGTCAATTTATCCATTAGTTTTTGTTAATAAGGATAAAATTAGGGTTAAAACACACATAAATCTTTTGCAGGTGTTTCAAATTACACCCAAATAAATTTAAATTTAACTTTCAATATTATTATATTTAAATAATTAATAAAAAATAAAATAAAAGTAAAAGAATCTTATTTCATGAAAGGAGCTCTGATTCATTCCCGTTGTATTTGCATTTCTTTTTCTAAAATTAATATTAAAAATTATAATAAATTCAAAATAATTATTTAAATCTAACTTTCAATGTTATTATATTTAAATAATAAAAAAAATGAAAATTAAAATAAAATTATAAAAATCCTTCTTCCATGAAAGGCGCTTCGATGGCACGAAGCTCTGATTTGGAGCGTCCTGCCATGGAAGCTTTTAATGTGAACAAAAAAATTGAAAAAACATTTTAATTTATTTATAAAATTAATTATAATGTTCTAATTTCTCATTTATTTATGAAATTTACTTTTTAGAAAATTAAATTTTCTTAATTTTTAGAATAAATATTAGAACATTAGAACATTATAATGTTATTAATGCTAAATTCTATAAACAAATGGAAAATTAGAACATTAAATTAATTTTATAAATGAAAAATAAATAAATTAAAACATTTTCAAATTTTTGTTTTAAATAAAAGCTTCCAAGGCAGGACGCTCCAAATCAAAGCTTCCTGCCATGGAAGCATAGCTTCAAAGAATGCTTTTTTAATTTAGTTTTACTTTTTCTTTTGTATTAATTATTTAAATACAATAATATTGAAAGTTAAATTTAAATAATTATTTTGACTTTATTATAATCTTTAACATTAATTTTGGAATAAAAAATGTAAATACAACGAGAATGGATGAGAGCTTCTTCCATGGAATAAGGATTTTTTTATTCTATTGTTTTTATTAATTAGTTCAATACAACAATATTAAAAGTTAAATTTAAATTTGTTTGAGTGTAATTTGAAATACCTGCAAAAGGTTTATGCGTGTTTTAATCCTAATTTTACCCTTATTAACAAAAACTAACGGACAAATTGACGTCATCCATAATTTGGTGTAACGTCGAAAAGTTAACAAAAGTTTGAGTGTTGAGTATTGAAAAAAAAGTTATTAATATAACTTCAAAAACACCCAAAAGTTATTAGTGTAAATTTTTTTCTCTAATATAATTATAAAATATAAAAATAATATTTAATAAATATATTTTGTAAAATAGGTTTTCGGTTGGGAACCGAACAATTATCGATTAGATCGAAAACCAAAAAAATGAGACACAAAGGAACCGAAAACCGAACCGATAACCGGAATTTCGGTTCTCGGTTAACCGGAACCGCGCGGTGTAACACCCCCAGATTTATCCGGAAATATTACAGCGTCGTGGTCCCCGAGATGGAACCCACAAGGCTAAAAGAAATTTTCGCAAACATTTACAAATGCCCAAGAGGCTAACGACAGTACTATCTTTAAAAAATATTCGAAGACGTTATAAAACTCATTTATCAAAAGCGTCGTAAAACCTCATTTTCAAAAGGGCAAGGCCCAATGACCGAAACTCAATAGTTTAGAAAACGGTTTCCAAAGTAACTCAAGTTACTAGATATCAAAAAGTCATTTAAAATACTCACGCAGTGAAAAGGACAACCAAATAAAATTACTCTAGCAGCGGAATACAATATCTGATCAGGAATTCAGTTCATAAAAACATGCCCTAGCCAGTATCCTCCGGGAAGCTCATCTCTCCACGACCGCTACAAGCTCGATATCTCAAGAACCTAAAAAGAAATCCCATGAAGGGGTCAACCATAATATCCAACAATGAAATCAATCACATCACATCAATAATTACATACTAATGAAGTACTAAGTAAGAATACTACCAAAGTAATCTTACCGCCATCACTCTACCGAAATTTACGTCTCGTACCGTTTCTCACACAATACCCAAGGTTCTCAAAACATTAGCATAACTCACTGTTACGAAATCTACTAACTCTGTCCAATTCGATCCATCGGATATCATCATCAAATCTCAGTGCAAAAACCAAGTGTCCATCAAAGACGAATACCAAGAGGAAAGTACGGAACATACCTCGAGATGCACAATGCCACGACAATCACGTCAGTCTAATCCGAGATTAGATCAACACAATATATGAACATGGTCCTAACACAAGACCTACAAATGCATACTCACATGACAACGTCAATATGCTCAAAAACAATACAACTATGTATACTCAATGGAAATCCCATGATCCAGCGCCCTCAGCATAGATCCCAAGATGATCCTACAAGATCAACACGAGGTGGATAACCAACCATATACATATGCACAACAACACATATAAAACCAAAGATGTGAATCCACATGGTTCCATCAACATAATTCTGGGTAATCCAATGATCCAGCGCCGTCAGCATAGATCCCAAGATGATCCCGTCGGACCAACATGAGGTGGAAAACCCGTCCAATGATCCAGCGCCCTCAGCATAGATCCCAAGATGATCCCGTCGGACCAACATGAGGTGGACATCTGATCCAGCGCCCTCAGTATAGATCACACGATCCCAATGGATCAACACAATATAAACAATACAATTATGCATATACATATGCAAATCAATATGTTCATCGACATGAACAACACATGACTCAATAACATGAACGACATTATGACAAAAAACTAGGACGACCTCATGTTCAACAATATGAATGATCAACATTATCAACACTAGACCGAAATCAATACTAAGATACTTATCGCGAGTCCTTCAAGAGCAATCTCGATGTCAAATCATCACCGGCGATTATCCTCAATGCTCGACGATCCAAACGCACCATGAACTATAGATATTCATATCCTCATCTTTTATCGCAACGTAACCTTGATACCCGAATATACCAATGACTGAAATAAATCATATACAGTACGATTTAACTTCCAGAATCAGAAAGACAACATATAATCATTGCTATATGCATTATAAATGAAATGAAACTGAAACCATTCATTAAACATTATAACTGAGCAAGTAATAACTTGCCTCGATACCGATGAAGCCGTAACTAATTCCTTGCCGTCGTCTACAAGCTCCTCGGCCCTGACCAAAGCAATTCACGAACATACTCGAACACGGCCGCAACATACGGTTATAATCACCGATCAATAATCTCAACCTATTGAAGTAATCAATTAACACATATCCGATAATAATCAACAACCGATATAACTAATCAACAAACTCAACGGTTCTACAATATCTCGGTAAAACATAGTCTGTACAATCCAACTCGAACCAGCACGAATTCACAACCACAACACAAAAATATTACACTGTCTGCCTACTTAGCGCACGTTAAACGCATAATGTAGCGTGCGCTAAGTCGCTCCCGTTAGCGTGCGCTTGCCAGTAAGCTTAGCGTGCGCTAATGTGGTACAGTGGCGTGCGTTCCAATCATCGACTAACACCTTGCGACTATGAATCCGAATGAAAAGGAAATCATACTCCAAGATTAACAATAGCTTTCCAGATCCAAACTCATCATCATACACTAAATCATATTCGTATTCTTATACGAATATTATATCAAAACACATAACTTGGCTCTAGATACGAATATCCCATATTCATATCCAAAACACCAACACCTTCTATACATAATCATCATATCCTATAATTTCAGAGCTCTTCAAGAACATGAAATATCTGACATCACGTTCAAAACAACATAATCCGAGGTATATATCATAATGTTTATCATTTTCTTCATCATGCAAATCACATAATCAAACCAACCCGATAACAAGGATCGTCTCATACATAATCTGGAATACAACCTCATTAAGTTAAACGAATCACCATTAACATAAAGAATCGTAAATAACATCCGAAAACTCTTATCATAATCCCATAAAATCTCATATAATGTCGTCACATAATTATCCAACATGTTCCTCACATGTAATCCTCCTTAAAAATGAACAACTAACAAGGGATACGAATATTACCTGGATTAGATGAACCAAGAAGAAAAACAATTGAACTCCATTCCAAGAATCATGAGTAACTTGAAGAACAAGGCTTGAATCCATGCTCTCTATCTTAATCTTGTTAAAAATCACCACCTCACCGTGTTTGGGAACCTCAAGAACCTCCCAAAGCTCTCTCTATCGACTGAAGGAGAAAGAATGGACTAAATGCATCTCAAAACCTGTCTGTCCCCTTATATAGAATATATTACTAGCGTGCCCTAACATCTCATCTTTAGTGTGCGCTACCGCCTTAGCGTACGCAAACTGACTTTGTTAGCGTGCGCTATCGCAGCCCAGAGGCTACTGCCTCACTACGTAAACTAGCTTACGTACGTAATGCCCATGCATTAACGTACGTAAAACATCATGTCTAGCGTACGCAAGTCCTTGCCCTTAGCGTGTGCTATCCGAAGTTGACTTACTATAGTATTCACCTACCACTCATGCCCCCACATGCCAAAAGCATCCGCGATTTCCGGGATTCCTCTGACCGATCTGGAATTAGCGTGCGCTAACTATACGGTTTAGCGTGCGCAAGTCCTACATGACAAACACCCGCTGACCTTATCTGGACACGCATCACAAGTGGCCGGGTCCACTCGCCGAAAGCCAAGATTCCCTGTCGGACGATCTGATATTGGCGTACGCTAACCATCCTTGGTAGCGTGCGCTAAATGCCGATAAACATCAACCCGGGCCTACCTGTCGGCCGCCTTCCGAACCTTTCCCAGAATGCCTTACGTACGTTAAGGATCCTCCTTAGCGTACGTAATGCGATCCTATTAGCATACACTAACTGCACCACGTAGCGTGCGCTACTCATACCTCGTAGCGTGCGCTAAGCATATTTCATAGCATGCACTAATGTGGCTGTACTTCGCCAATTCCAACTCTTCTCGTCCGTCTCGACATACTGGATACGTACACTCACATACTGAATACATATACTCAATCCAATAATATTCTCATATGATAGACCCAATGTCAAAATTGAAATGACCTGATACACGATATCCTCAATTGTAATTGTCTCCCAAATACGTCAATTGTACCAATACTGACATCTCAGTCCCTTATTTATTTTATCCATACTATACAGATTCCATGCTGTACAATATAACTCGAATAAAATAATCTCAAACAACAGTATTAGAAATTCAGGATATTACATTCTACACCACTTAAAATAAGTTTCGGCCTCGAAACTTGCAATCCGTCTTAAAAATGAACAAACATACCGTTCAACCAAAATATTTCGAAACTATTACAACATGATCAATCATCTTCATTACTGAATAATCAAAAGAGCACACTTACAAATTCGTGGGTCGACGATCTCCTGAGATACTAGCAAGCGATCTCGCGGTACAGTCCCAATAAGCTTACAATCACAATTCCTTGAGTCTCAACAAAATATATCATCTTCGGATGAAACAATCTGCCCGAATCAAATCCTGTCTGCCTTATTACATAATCAAGTCCCAATTCCGATATGACGAATAATACACAATATATCTGCAAAACAACTGCCCAAAACAACGACACGAATCCCGAAACACTGACACAAAATTCGAATGTTCAAATGATCACCAACAATGATCGACCAATAAGTCAACCGAATTTATCATCGACATGATAAATTCCAATATGACCAAACAGAGGTCAAAACACAGTCGAGGATATCATCAACATGATAAACTCCAATACGACCAACGAATGGTCAACGATAATCGAGAATACCTTCAAACGGTAAGCTCCAACACGACCAACACAGAACCACAGAACTCGATATACAAACGAATAAAGTTCTCAAAACGACACGCCAATCACATACCGTAGATCTCAATAAACACAACCGACTGATGAACGAACCTCTCAGGCACACAAACAACCAGTCGCAATTCGGCGAACATCCCAAATCATACATGGAGTGAGAATGACTAATCAGTACTGCTCAAAATTCAAAAGGTGCTATCATCACATCAGTAGAGCCACCTAGAACATATGCTCCAATTTCACAAAATCCAAAGTTTCAAGATTACATTCTGTGCATGGATCTACAACACGCAGCATATTCCTCTCATCTGATAGATCAACCGATCATTCCTGGGTAACCAAACTGCCATACTAAAGTTCGAATCTCTATTTATCGTTCCAATACGGATGTATTATCCAGTTCGTGAGTCACGTTCATAACTCCACAATGTTATGCACTATGCACTAAATGCGTTTGTATATCAATCGCATTTTCAAAACCAGTTTGAAATCATATAGTCTTGTCAAAAGACAAATTTTCGAAAGTTCTTTCAAAAATTTCAAAACTCAAAACATAAATTTTCATAAGACCACGAAATCAATTTTAAAAATTAAATCGGCTCGCTGGTGCCAAGTATTCGATAACAGTTTTCTTCGAATCCACACGATTTCGAAGTTTTAAAATGCAAACTATGCAAATGCTTGACTACGTCCATACTCTCGTATACCAGTTCGGTCTGTCACCAATATCCACTGATATTCCAGCGGAAAAACACACGATAGAGTTCTAAAATCTCAATATATAAATTCCGACCAAAAACTCCTTTTCCACATATGACTCGCAACGTCAATCATTAACCCATCCTGGATTACTTCAAATGTGTTATGGAATAATCAACAAATCAAACACAGCGAAAGACTTCCCGAGAGGTTTCATTTGAATATGTAAACCAAAACCCCGAAAGGCAGTAATAAAATGCATAAGCGATTAGTAAGGTGTTTTACAAATCTCAGGAGTTTTAAGAAAATAGAAAAAAAAAATGCCTTTTGAAACCTTAGGGTCTCAGCCCGTATCTCGTTCCGCATTACAAGAAGTTTAAAAAAATAGAAAAACCCTTTTGGACCCCAAGTCCTGAATTACAAAACTATTTCAAAATCGATTGGGTATCGGCCCAAAAATCATTTTCGGTAAAACATCCGTAAGACGTTCACTTTGAAAAGTATCATTTTCAAATGCTCGAAAACAGTTCCATATATCACAAAATGAACTAACATGACTACATGTTCTTCTCAACCATGCACAACATTTCTCCCAAATGCACAATTCCGTTCCAAACTTAACCGACATACTGATTTCCAATATCATAGTTTCTCAAGATCATCAATCCTGTCTCACTCTGTCATCTCATACTGTGAAGCATAATATCTTTCTGAATCTCAAAACATATCAACTTAGAACGGCAATAAATCTCAATGAAATTCAAAAATCCAAATACTTACAGATTATGAAGCCGACAATTCCCCGTGATATTGGCACATGTCTCGACTCTAGAAAATACTCGACACAGATCTTTTCAAAACACACGTTTTGCAAACTCAGTTCAACTTGAGAACACAACACATCTCTTTCAAAAGAATTATGTTAGCACCATTTGGAAAAGTTTACAACAATCCCAGTACCACACTGATAAATCACATAACCCATAAACTCGAGTGAACAACAAAAATTCATGGCTCTAGTATTAGTCAATCGACAACTCGAATGACGCGACCAAAACACGATCCAACTCGACCCAAATGCCTAAGTTTTCATAACCTAAGCTCCGATACCATATTCTGTAACACCCCCAGATTTATCCGGAAATATTACAGCGTCGTGGGCCCCGAGATGGAACCCACAAGGCTAAAAGAAATTTTCACAAACATTTACAAATGTCCAAGAGGCTAACGACAGTACTATCTTTAAAAAATATTCGAAGACGTTATAAAACTCATTTATCAAAAGCGTCGTAAAACCTCATTGTTAAAAGGGCAAGGCCCAATGGCCGGAACTCAATAGTTTAGAAAACGGTTTCCAAAGCAACTCAAGTTACTAGATATCAAAAAGTCATTTAAAATACTCACGCAACGAAAAGGACAACCAAATAAAATTACTCTAGCAGCGGAATACAATATCTGATCAGGAATTCAGTTCATAAAAACATGCCCTAGCCAGTATCCTCCAGGAAGCTCATCTCTCCACGACCGCTACAAGCTCGATATCTCAAGAACCTAAAAAGAAATCCCACGACGGGGTCAGCCATAATATCCAACAATGAAATCAATCACATCGCATCAATAATTACATACCAATGAAGTACTAAGTAAGAATACTACCAAAGTAATCTTACCGCCATCACTTTACCGAAATTTACGTCTCGTACCGTTTCTCACACAATACCCAAGGTTCTCAAAACATTATCATAACTCACTATTACGAAATCTACTAACTCTGTCCAATTCGATCCATCGGATATCATCATCAAATCTCAACGCAAAAACCAATTGTCCATCAAAGACGAATACCAAGAGGAAAATACGGAACATGCCTCGAGATGCACAATGCCACGACAATCACATCAGTCTAATCCGAGATCAGATCAACACAATATATGAACATGGTCCTAACACAAGACCTACAAATGCATACTCACATGACAACATCAATATGCTCAAAAACAATACAACTATGTATACTCAATGGAAATCCCATGATCCAGCACCCTCAGCATAGATCCTAAGATGATCCTACAAGATCAACATGAGGTGGATAACCAACCATATACATGTGCACAACAACACATATAAAATCAAAGATGTGAATCCACATGATTCAATCAACACAATTCTGGGTAATCCAACGATCCAGCGCCCTCAGCATAGATCCCAAGATGATCCCGTCAGACCAACACGAGGTGGAAAACCCATCCAATGATCCAGCGCCCTCAGCATAGATCCCAAGATGATCCCGTCAGACCAACACGAGATGGACATCTGATCCAGCGCCCTCAGCATAGATCACATGATCCCAACGGATCAATACAACATAGACAATACAATTATGCATACACCTATGCAAATCAATATGTTCATCGACATGAACAACACATGACTCAATAACATGAACGACATTATGACAAAACAACTAGGACGACCTCATGTTCAACAATATGAATGATCAACATTATCAACACTAGACCGAAATCAAAACTAAGATACTTGTCCCGAGTCCTTCAGGAGCAATCTCGATGTCAAATCATCACCGGCGATTATCCTCAATGCTCGACGATCCAAACGCACCATGAACTATAGATATTCATATCCTCATCTTTTATCGCAATGTAACCTTGATACCCGAATATACCAATAACTGAAATAAATCATATACAGTACGATTTAACTTCCAGAATCGGAAAGACAACATATAATCATTGCTGTATGCATTATAAATGAAATGAAACCGAAACAATTCATTAAACTTTATAACTGAGAAAGTAATAACTTGCCTCGATACCGATGAAGCCGTTACTAATTCCTTGCCGTCGTCTACAAGCTCCTCGGCCCTGACCAAAGCAATTCACGAACATACTCGAACACGGCCGCAACATACGGTTATAATCACCGATCAATAATCTCAACCTATTGAAGTAATCAATTAACACATATTCGATAATAATCAACAACCGATATAACTAATCAACAAACTCAACGGTTCTACAATATCTCGGTAAAACATAGTCTGTACAATCCAACTCGAACAAGCACGAACTCACAACCACAACACGAAAATATTGCACTGTCTGTCTACTTAGCGCACGTTAAACGCATAACGTAGCGTGCGCTAGCCAGTAAGCTTAGCGTGCGCTAATGTGGTACAGTGGCGTGTGTTCCAATCATCGACTAACACCTTGCGACTATGAATCCGAATGAAAAGGAAATCATACTCCAAGATTAACAATAACTTTCCAGATCCAAACTCATCATCATACTCGAAATCATATTCGTATTCTTATACGAATATTTTATCAAAACACATAACTTGGCTCTAGATACGAATATCCCATATTCATATCCAAAACACCAACACCTTCTATACATAATCATCATATCCTATAATTTCAGAGCTCTTCAAGAACATGAAATATCCGACATCACGTTCAAAACAACATAATCCGAGGTATATATCATAATGTTTATCATTTTCTTCATCATGCAAATCACATAATCAAACCAACCCGATAACAAGGATCATCTCATACATAATCTAGAATACAACCTCATCAAGTTAAACGAATCACCATTAACATGAAGAATCTTAAATAACATCCAAAAACTCTTATCATAATCCCATAAAATCTAATATAATGTCGTCACATGATTATCCAACATGTTCCTCACATGTAATCCTCCTTAAAAATGAACAACTAACAAGGGATACGAATATAACCTGGATTAGATGAACCAAGAAGAAGAACACTTGAACTCCATTCCAAGAATCATGAGTAACTTGAAGAACAAGGCTTGAAGCCATGCTCTCTATCTTAATCTGTTAAAAATCACCACCTCACCGTGTTTGGGAACCTCAAGAACTTCCCAAAGCTCTCTATATCGACTGAAGGAGAAAGAATGGACTAAATGCATCTCAAAACCCGTCTGTCCCCTTATATAGAATATATTACTAGCGTGCGCTAACATCTCATGTTTAGCGTGCGCTACCGCCTTAGCGTGCGCTAACTGAGTTTGTTAGCGTGCGCTATCGCAGCCCAGAGGCTACTGCCTCGCTCCGTAAACTAGCTTACGTACGTAATGCCCATGCATTAACGTACGTAAAACATCATGTCTAGCGTACGCAAGTCCTTGCCCTTAGCGTGCGCTATCCGAAGTTGACTTACTATAGTAATCACCTACCACTCGTGCCCCCACATGCCGAAAGCATCCGCGATTTCCGAGATTCCTCTAACCGATCTGGAATTAGCGTGCGCTAACCATACGGTTTAGCGTGCGCTAGTCCTACATGACAAACACTCGCTGACCTTATCTGGAAACGCGTCACAAGTGGCCGGGTCCACTCGCCGAAAGCCAAGATTCCCTGTCGGACGATCTGATATTGGCGTACGCTAACCATCCTTGGTAGCGTGCGCTAAATGCCGATAAACATCAACCCAGGCCTTCTTGTCGGCTGCCTTCCGAACCTTTCCCAAAATGATTTACGTACGTTAAGGATCCTCCTTAGCGTACGTAATGCGATCCTATTAGCGTACGCTAACTGCACCACGTAGCGTGCGCTACTCATACCTCGTAGCGTGCGCTAAGCATATTTCATAGCATGCGCTAACGTGGCTGTACTTAGCCAATTCCAACTCTTCTCGTCCGTCTCGATATACTGGATATATACACTCACATACTGAATACATATACTCAATCCAATAATATTCTCATATGATAGACCCAATGTCAAAATTGAAATGACCTGATACACAATATCCTCAATTGTAATTGTCTCCCAAATACGTCAATTGTACCAATACTGACATCTCAGTCCCTTATTTATTTTATCCATACTGTACAGATTCCACGCTGTACAATATAACTCGAATAAAATAATCTCAAACAACAGTAGTAGAAATTCCAGATATTACACGCGGCTCCAGTTCGGTTTCGGTTCTAGCCGAGAACCAATTAGACCTCCCTAGTTCACGGTTCACATGAGGGTGAACCGTAACCGGCCCTTGAAGAAGAGAGGTGGTTCTGGGCCGGACTTAAAAACCGTCGGTTCCAATTCTGGTTAAAACCGTCGGTTCCGGGTTAGAACCGTTGGTTTTAATATTTTATAATTAAATCATTCAACTTGTTTTAAAAAATATTATAGTGAAAAATAAATTCATTTTCTTTTATTCTCGAAAGCTTACTTATGACCCATTGAGCATAAAGCCAAAAATAGAGGAAGAAAATTGTCTAAAGCCCATGAATATCTCTCGTTTTATAAGTCTAACTTTCTTATTCCTTTGAAGTATTTTTCAATGTGTGACAATGCTTCACATGCATGCTCTTTCCACTCTCCCATATCGAAAATTCAAGGAAGAAATGAGGTGATTTGCATTATGAATATAAGTATCTTGAATGACATTGTTTCACTTCACATCATGTTAATTTCTATATACTTTTCAAGTTTGAAGTTAATATAGTTTTAAAAACTCAATAATTATTGAACAAAACTGTCGGTTTGATTGTTGAAACCACCCCGATTTTGATGAAACCCGACGGTTTTGAACATTGAAACCGCATGTTCCAAATATGTAAAATATTTTATAATTATTTTATAATTAAATAATTCTAATTTCTACTTGTTTTAAAAAAATATTATAATGAAAACTATATTTATTTTGTTTTATTCTCCGAAGCTTACTTAAGCCCCATTAGCATAAAGCCAAAAATAGAGGAAGAAAATTGCCTAAAGCCCATGAACAACATCTCTCATTTTATAAGTCTACCTCTCTTATTCCTTTGAACTATTTTCCAATGTGGGACAATGCTTCTCATGCATGCTCTTTCAACTCTCCCACATCGAAAATTCAAGGAAGAAATAAGGTGATTTGCATTATAAATATGAGTATCTTCAGTTGAAACCACCACGGTTTTGATGAAACCAGACGGTTTTGAACAATGAAACTGTCGGTTCCACATTATATATGTAAAATATTTTATAACTATTTAATTAATAAAACATGATGTTCAAATCGTTGGTTATCCTGGCGGTTCCGGTTCCCCCTAATCTTGAACCTTAACCAGACCATTAGTAGCCGGTTCCAGTTCTGATTTCAGCCCGTTGACCAGCGGGCCGGTTAAAAATCATCTTCAGATTTGAATATGTAAGAGAGTAAAGTTTATCGTGCAACAATCATATATTGCATATTTGTGTTGATTAAATTTTTGGACTACTTGATTAATATGTATATTCTGAGATTGAATTAGGACTTCTGTTATTTGCAAAGAGAAATTTTTATTTCATTGTTGCTTTAATTTTAAATATTTAGCTGGTGAATATCAAAAGCAAGATTAATTCTTGTTAGTGCTTTTACTTTAAATTATATGGGTATACGTTAACATTACAAAGATTAATTATTATTGATTTGATTTTTATTGATAGAAGATGACTTCGAAGCATATGTCTCGTACTCAAAAGAGGAAAAGGAAACAAAAGGAGGATCAATTAATTCTTAGCCAAGCAGGAGATCTTGATAAATATTTTAAATGTAGCAACAAATACGAATCACATGAAGATGAAACATCAACACATGTGGATCAACAAATTGGAGACGATGAACAAGATAAAGTGATTGAAAATCTTGAATCACAATCAGCTGAGGATGAGGAAGTGATTGAAGAAGTTATGCATGTAAGCTTAACTCATAGTACAAACTATCTCTTGGAAGATCCGGCAAATTGGAAAAATATTGATCAAAAGATGAGAGATTATCTAGTTGAAAGAGGTCCACAAAGAGACGATGACATAATATATCCTCCCAACGAGAAAGGTAGACACTTTGATTCATCACAGTATACAAGAATTTTGCCAAATGGCCAAAAAGATAACAGGAGATTGCTACTTTATTCGGCTTCTTTGGATCGCATCTTTTGTTTCTATTGTAAGTTATTTGAAACTGAACATACATCGAAGAAGATCGGGGTTTTAGCTTCTGATGGATTTTGTGACTGGAAAAATATGCATAGTCGTTTGAAGAGCCATGGGGGGAGTAAGGAGCATATTCATTGTATGACTAGCTGGAAAGAACTCGAAGACCGACTTGGAAAGAAAGAGACAATGGATGAAAGTGTGCAGTTACAAATCGACAAGGAAAAAGAGCACCTGAAAAAGGTATTGAGAAGAATAATTATAATTGTGAAGCGACTTGCTAAAAATGGTCTGCCTTTTCGAGGAGATAATGAGAGGCTCTTTGTCGAGAACAATGGCATATTTTTTCAGATGATAGAGATGATGGCTGAGGCTGATCCAGTACTAGAGGAGCATGTTCGATGTGCTCACACACGTGAGATACAATATACATATCTTAGTCCCAAGATTCAAAATGAATTCATCCAACTCTTAGCAGGTGAAGTCAGAAGTGCAATCATAAAGAAGGTGAAACGTGCAAAATATTATTCTATTATACTTGATTGTACTCCAGATGCAAGTCATGATGAACAAATGTTTTTAGTTATCCGGTGTGTGGATGATTCCAAGGACTTACCAACTTTAGAAGAATTCTGGATTCAATTTTTGAAGGTGGATGATACTTCTGGACTCGGACTTTCGCTCGAGCTTATTAATACACTTGAAAAACTTGATCTTGATTTGGATGATATGAGAGACCAAGGGTATGACAACGGATCAAGCCTGAGTGAAAGACATAAAGGAGTGCAAAAAAGACTACTTGTGTTGAACCCGAGAGCTTTTTATACTCCATGTGGTTCGCATAGTCTCAATTTGACATTGTGTGATATGACGAACAGTTGCAGAAAAGCTAGAAGCTTTTTTGGAGTGATACAGCGCGTATACACATTATTCTCTTCCTCTATAAAACGGTGGAAAATCTTTAAAGACCATGTTGTTGGACTCATAGTTAAACCATTATCACAAACTCGATGGGAAATCCATGTTGAAAGTGTTAAGGCTATAAAAGAGCATCTGTAAAAATTCGAGATGCTTTACTCTTTTTAGCCGAGACAAGTGAAGATCCAAAAACTCAAAGTGATGCTGAAGCTTTAGCGACTAATAAGCTCAATAATTTTGAGTTTTTACTTGGAATGGTGATTTGGTATAGGATGCTACAAGCAATCAACAAAGTGAGCAAAAATCTTCAATTTGAAGACGTAGATATTGAAATTGCTATTACACTTTTGCAAGGACTCATTGTATTTTTTGATGACTTTAGAGAACATGGATTTGATCGTGCCATGGATGAAAGCTAAAGTTATCGCCTGTGAGAGGGGTGTTGAAGCTAAATTTCCAGAAAAACGGATCATCCGTAGGAAGAAACAATATGGTGAAAGTGGTAGTGACGAGGTCAAACAATCACCAGAAGAATCTTTCAGAGTTGATTATTTTCTCTACATAGTCGATCAACCACGATCCTCACTCCAAGAAAGGCTTGAAAAATTCAAGGAATACGGACTTACTTTTGGATTTTTGTTGAATGTGGAAAAGTGGAAGATTGAATCATATGAGAGTTTGTTGAATTCTTGCATAAATCTTGAGCAATATTTGAAGCACAATGGGAATGCAGACATTATTGGAGATGATTTATGCACAGAATTATTGTGTTTGCAGTCGTAATTTTCACGTGAAAAGTTGAGAGCAATAGATGTCCCGCGCTATTTGAAGAGGGTGAATTGCTTCCCAAATGCTTATATTGCGTATAAGATTTTGCTAACCATTCCGGTTACGGTTGCATCAGCGGAAATATCTTTCTCGAAGTTGAAGTTGATTAAGACCTATTTGAGATCAACAATGTTGCAAGACGGGTTAAACGGATTGGCTATGTTATCGATTGAAAGAAAACTTGTTGATGAGTTAGATTACACAGACTTGATAAATATTTTTGCGTCCAAAACCGCTCGACGTATTGTATTTAGATAAGGTAAAAAAATTTATCTCTTTTTCAATTCATTCTCATTTGTTCCATTATTTTTTTATATTAGTTTATCTCTCGCTTATTAAGAGCCTCAATTTTTTCCTGTCGCCTCGGGCCTTGCGAAGCACAGGACCGGCCCTGGGTAACACAAAATCAAGATCCCTTGGGTCGAGCTTTTGAACTTAATATCTTGTCTATTTCCATCGTTTTGGTTCCTAATGCATCTAACGAACAAGATTTGAAGAGCTTGTTTTGAATCCTTCGTCTAGATTAGGGATGGCAAAAAAAAAAAACCACTGGTCCGGGTACCCGCGGGTTTTTACCCGAATGGGTCCAATTCGGGTAACAAAATTTGGGTCCGGGTCTGGATCTGGGGCGGGTAGAGAAAAATAAATTCGGGTCCGGTTCGGTTCCGGGGTATAAGGTACCCACCCCGAACCCGCCCCGATATATATATATATATATATATACACACACTATGTTGGTTATGATATTGATGTGCTGGTCCCACCATGATGTCTTTTCAGGAACATTGCAGCTTAGGGGAGGGAGTGGTCACCTAATACCCTAGGTGCCACATCACCTCTATCCAATAAAAATCCTCCAACTCAAAACTACTCAATTCTACCCTAACACTACCCGATTTGGAGGGAGTGGTACCCTAATACCCGATTTTTTTTTTAAATACATAAAGAGTGGCAGCAGAGGATTTCCTGTTGTAAGAAACAAAAGAGTGGGAGGACTTTTGGTATGCAATATAATCAAACCTCTCTCTCATTTGCATGTCTTCTTCAACCTCCATATTTGTCCCAGAAATAATTTTTTTTTATTTAATGTACAACTAGAACTAGCCAACTGCTACTCCCCAACGTTCCAAAATTCAAACATTTCTCCACTTGAAACACTCGGCTTCACAAGCCGAAAATCATACCCGATTGATGAACCCGACTAGGCGGCGGCGGTGTACCCGATCGGATAGTGGTACCTGATCACCCAAACCGAACCCACTCCCTCCCCCTTACTCACACAGGACATTTGTTCTAATCAAAGGAAAAAAAACATAGAATAGTATCGGAATCTGGTAAACATTGAAAGAGCTCGTTCCTTCTCTCTTCTCTTCGTTCAGTCTTCCCTCACCTCCATCAGCAGCTGCCTCTCTACCGCCTGTGTCTATCTCCTGTCAAAGGAAAAGATCTAATCCATCAGTGTATATATATATATATATATATTAATACTTAATAAATTAAATATATATTAGTAATTAATTAGTAATATTATATATATATATATTAAATTAGTAATAAATTAAAATTAGTAATATATTATATATAATATTAATCCGAGAAAAAATATATTAATCCACGGGTACTCGGGTACCTTAATCGAACAGGCGGATGCAGGGCGGACCGAAAAAAATTTGGCGGAGTGCAGGCAGGTGCAGGGCCGATTTTAATCGCGGGTCCGGGTCTGCGTAGGCAAGACCCGCCCCCGACCCGCCTCATTGCCATCCATAGTCTAGATAAGTTTAATTAAAGAGCTTGTTTTGATTAAATAAACTTAGAAAATGATTAGAGTTAACGGAGCTTGTTGTTGACTTCGGAGTAGGAGTTCATTAGGAACAAAAGAAAGATAAGTGTTGCATTAATTCATAAATTAAAGGATTAATGACGCCAAAATCCACAACCTTTCATTCAACTTTCATTTTTTCCACAATTTTTTCAAAAATCCTGTAAATCCACAACTTTTGGCACTTGTTCGATTTTTCCATAATTTTGATTTAGCCCCAAATTCGGTCCTACGTGGATCCTACGTGGACGCCGGGAGTGTGTCCGCCGAAAATTCAAATTGCGTCGTTTTAAGTTTAGGGTTAATAACGTCAAAATACACAATATTTGATGCCCCTTTCATTTTTTCCACAACCTTTGGTACTTGTTCGATTTTTCCATTAGCAGAATCTAAAAAGTTGAAAAATATTTTCGATTTTTAGTTTTTTTGCACAATTTTAAGGACGGCTTTATAATGTAGTTCTATTTTTTTTTTTTGGTTTTTCCAAAAAAAAAATACGTTTGTAGAGTTTCGCTTTTTAGATTTTGACTAGTTAGTTTTCCAATTAGTATATCATGATTTTAAAACAATATACTTCCTAAAAACATAAAGCTAAGAACCCCCCCCCCCCCCCAAAAAAAAAAAAACAGTTGAAATATGGGGAAAAACAGATTATATTACATAAGGTGCAAATAATTAAGGAAAATATTCTTACCTATTTATTGCCATGAAACCAAATCACCTTACAAACAAACAATTGACATCTGAAAAACACACACACACAAAAGAAAAAAAACACTAATTATGTTGAGATGCAAACAAATAAATGAGTGTTTTAATATTATCTGAAACTTTTTAAAACTAACTAGTCAAAATCTAAAAAGATGAACTTTACAAACTGATTTTTATTTTTTTTGGAAAACCAAAAAAAAAATAATAGAACTACATTATAAAGCCGCCCTTAAAATTGTGTAAAAAAACTAAAAATTGAAAATATTTTTCAACTTTCAAGATGACGCTAATGGAAAAATTGAACAAGTGCCAAAGGTTGTGGAAAAAAATGAAAGGGTCATCAAAGGTTGTGTATTAACCCTAAGCTTAAAACGACGCAGTTTGAATTTTCGGCGGCGACAGCGTCCACGTAGGATCCGCGTAGGACCGAATTTGGGGCTAAATCAAAATTATGGAAAAATCGAACAAGTGCCAAAGGTTGTGGATTTACAGGATTTTTGAAAAGGTTGTGGAAAAAATAAAAGTCGGATGAAAGGTTGTGGATTTTGGCGTCATTAACCCTAAATTAAATTAGAATGGAAAATAACGGAACTAAGAACTGGATATTAATCGCAATCGTTTTTCCTTACTAAATTTTTTACTTCTTCTGTTTATTTGTGTACTTGTTATCTTGTTTACTTTAAATCAACCAACCTCCCCTTTTAATATATCTAGTATTATTACTTTTAATACTATTATTTATTTAGTATTGCTATTTTCGTTTCCTAAAAATATTCAAATCAATAAGTATCATTTGTTCCCTGTGGTTTCGACCCTTACTGGCCAATACCACTATTTATTATACGCAAGTCAAGGAACTTTATAAATATCTAATTTTGACGCGTCCCGACAGCACGGTCAAAATTTTGGCGCCGTTGTCGGGGAACGCTATGAAATTAATTTTATTTGCTGAGTTGAATTTTTATCGTTTTTTTTTCCTGAAAAGCAGTTTTTTTCTTCTTATTATTCCAAGCAGATTTTTGACATTGGGTCACCCAGTGTCAGTTCTTCTAACCGAGAACCGGGAACCAATTAGACCGTCCTAGTTCACGGTTCACAGGAGGGTGAACCGTAACCGGCCCTTGAAGAAGGGAGGTGGTCCAGGCCGGGCTTAAAAACCGGAGATTCCGGTTATAACCGCCGGTTCCGGTTAGAACCGTTGGTTTTTAATATTTTATAATTAAATCATTTAACATGCTTTAAAAAATATTATAATGAAAAATAAAATCATTTTCTTTTATTCTCGAAAGCTTAATTTTGGCCCATTTAGCATAAAACCAAAAATAGAGGAAGAAAATTGTCTAAAGCCCATGAAAAAATCTCTCGTTTTATAAGTCTAACTTTCAAGTCTAACTTTCTTATTCTTTTGAACTATTTTTCAATGTGGGACAATGCTTCTCATGCATGCTCTTTCAACTCTCCCACATCGAAAATTCAAAGAAGAAATGAGGTGATTTGCATTATGAATATAAGTATCTTCCATGACATTGTTTCACTTCACATCATGTTATTTTCTATATACTATTCAAGTTTGAAGTTAATATAGTTTTAAAAATTCAATAATTATTGAACAAAACCGTCGGTTTGATTGTTGAAACCATCCCGGTTTTGATGAAACCTGACGGTTTTGAAATTGAAACCACCTGTTCCACATTATATATGTAATATATTTTATAATTATTTTATAATTAAATAATTCTACTTTCTACTTGTTTTAAAAAAATATTATAATGAAAACTATATTTATTTTGTTTTATCAAGCTTATTTAAGCCCCATTAGCATAAAGCCAAAAATAGAGGAAGAAAATTGCCTAAAGTGAACAACATCTCTCATTTTATAAATCTAACTCTCTTATTCCTTTGAACTATTTTTTCAAGGTGGAACAATGCTTCTCATACATGGTCTTTCAACTCTCCGACAACGAAAATTCAAGAAAGAAATAAGTTGATTTGCATTATAAATATGAGTATCTTCAATTGAAACCACCACGGTTTTGATGAAACTGCCGGTTCCACATTAAACATTTAAAATATTTTATAATTATTTAATTAATAAAACCGGATGTTCAAACCGTCAGTTACCCCGACGGTTCCCCCTAATCTTGAACCTAAATCGGACCGTTAGTAGCTGGTTTCGGTTCCGATTTCAGCCCATTGACCAGCGGGCCGATTAAAAATCATTGACCAGTGGGCGGTTAAAAATCATTGACCGGCGGGCCGGTTCTGATTCAAAACCGCCCGGTCCGGTTAAAATGGGCAGGTCCAGAGGAGAGTATTGGTGGAAGAAGAAAAAAAACATGATAGGATACTTTTGGAAATATGCTGGAGAAGAAAGTCGTTCTCATTTAGTTATACCATCTAATCAGTCGATTCCCTCCACCCCACACCTACGGTACCGTCTATGGTACACCCCCACGTAGTGCATTCCCTGCCGGATGCACTACATGGGGTCTCTCCATGGACGGAACCCACAAGTCACAACCACCCCACCCATGGTTCTAAAAAACGCTAGTCGCTAGGCGTTCGGATTGCTAATGCCTAGCGCCCATAGGATTACTCGGGGATTAATCGGGGATTAGGCGGATTTATTTATTATTATTATTATTTTAATCATTATTATATATAAAAAATTATATATATGTAAAATAATTTAAAATAATTAAAATTTAACCATTTAAATAGATATATAATCAATTATATATTAAATGTGAAATATTGATATAAATATAAAAGAGTCCATAATATCCATAATATCTCGTTTAGGAATTTATAAGTCTTATTAGAACAAAACAGAAAAACAAAAAGTATAACCGCAGGCGTCCGCCTAGTCGTCACGTAGCTAGGAACTTTGAACATTGATATAGGTATAAAGTAGTACATAATATCCATAATATCTTAGCTTGCCTTCATAGGATCACCCACCGGCTAGGCAGCCGATTAATCACCCAAACGCCCAGTACAAGCGCCTAGGCCATAATCGGGACGGTAAAGGACCTTCTAGGGATTAATCGGAGGATTAATCGGTCTAGGCGGGGATTTTTAGAACAGTGACCCCACCGCAACTAAAAAAAAGAAAGGAATATTTTACCAAGGAAAAGAAAATTTCGTGGCCTTCATAGCTAACAAGTGCTTTCATCTTTTTTCCTTGACAAAACCTTATGTTTAACTAATTCTCGGAACAATAGTCTCGTCCCATCAAAACTGCTTCCAATTATATCGCGAGATGTTTTCATTGGTACTTCATCATTTCGTGGTGTTGAAATGCAAAGAAAATGAAGGTGAGGCTATACGCAATGCCCACCAGGATCGGCATCCCTGTTCACATTGGAAATATCTAGTATTAAACATTATCATATTTTGGCAAAATTGCAAATTTGGTGCTGGAACTTTTTCGGGTGGTCCGAAATAGCCCGTAAACCACAAAAACATCCCACTTTTAATCCTTTAAATACAGAATATCTAAAATGGTCCTCCAAAAAACTATCACTAAAAATTGGAAATATTTATACAGTTTTCCAAATAATGCATATTGCAAGATTAAACTATATATTTAAAGGAGTTCTTCTGGCATAATTTATTTTCTAAAGGACCATAGAGTAAGAGTAGGTCTCATGTAAGACGTAATGGATGGATCTCACCATCAGACTAATTCTTTTGAACTAAAATTCAAAATATACAAAAATAAAAAATTTAAAATTAAACTTAAAAAATTAAAATACCATAAATTCAACCCTCAAAACTGAAATTCAACCCTAAAAACTTGAGGAAAAAAAATCCAAAATAAAAAAATAAAAAAACCTAAAAAGTCCAAAAAAGCTAAAAACTGACAAAGAAATTAAAAAAAAACTAAAAACATAAAAAGAAAATGTTTGGTAAAAATAAATTAACTTATAACTAGCTTATTTTATGAGCTTATTTAAATAAACTAGCTTACTAAGTATGTAAGTATGCTAAAAATAAGATGGCTTTTAAGCCAACTTATTTATTTGAGTTTATTTAAAATGTCTCGTTTGGTATGCCATAAACTAGTTTATAAGTTAATTTATCAATTAAACTGTCAAACACACACAAAATAGCATCTCAATAAACTAGCTTGTAAACCATCAGTTAGTTTATCAACTAAACTACCACACACTCTAAGTTAGGCAGAATATGCTAAGTTAACCCAGCCAAAACCTGCGTTTGGTAGCAAATCGATTTAACCTTGCGGCCCTACATTAAATCAAGGCCCGTCCTTAATTCCACTATTTCGCAAGGTTTACTATCTCTTCAAATGGGTGCGATATGGGTTGACTAAATTGAGCAGTGTATTAATTATTTTAGATTACCAAAATTACCCTTCATCCTGCCCCACATTTTTGAACCCCCTCTCGTTCTTTCTCCCTCTCACCATTGACTTCTCCACCCTTTGAAACTCTGCACCTCCGTCGTCGCCTCGCGTCGTTGTAGAGCTCTCCCGCTGTCTCTTTCTTTGTTTTCGCAATCCTTGAATCGATTTGGGAAAAATTTGCAAGATTGTGGACATCATTATTCTCTTTCTGAAATTTGGGGATCTCGTTCCTCTATCTCTGACTTGTAGCCATGGCGGGGTTGTGTTTGGCGGTGGGCATGGCAAATTGAGGTTGACGGTGAATATTGCAGTAATTTTCAAATTGTTATAAGGTTATAATTGTAAATTACTTTTTTTATCTAGATTTTAAACAAGAGTACCAAACACTTCACTTGTATTATACTTATCTCATCTTTTCTCACCATATCCCAACCACCCTGGTTATTTTTAACATATCTTGATATATCCCGACTAGGTTACCAAACGAGCCATAAATAAACTAAATTTTAAACTCAAGTCTTCCAAGAAATACGTTCCGTGAGACGGTCTCATATGAATTTTCGACAGGACGATATCGATACAGCCCGCACTAAATTACATGACCAATTTTGCAATTTTGGGAATAAAAGAGAAGAGAGATGGAACAAATACCATATTTTGTGATTGGGGTAGGATGAGGATTTGAGTTTTGTAAGAGAAGAAGAAGCATGGAGCTAATAACAAGTCCACTTCCAAATTTTTCCCTCACATTCCTCTCCCTCATGTTTGATGACCAAAACCCAGTCATCCCCCCCTCCATTACAACCTTGACAAACAAGAACAACCCCAGCCACAGTGCAAATCTGGCCATTTTTCTCATTCTTGAAGTGGGATTTTCTCCCCAGCTGACCAAATTGACCATACAAGCAATGGTATATAGAGGAATCCAAAAATACCAATCTGAAATAAAAAAGGAAAAAAAATCATTTACCAAATTCACAAATATATATAGAAGAGATCCAGAGAGAAACGAAAATTTGGGAGAAAAGGGAGAATTATTTTCGGCATTTTGAACACAGTGATCTACGTTAATGGAGCGCGTTAGAATCCGGGAGGGAGCAAAAATTTTATATTTATTCATTTATTTCCTGTTGTTTGATTTTAAGCGCATGTTTGTCTATTTTTATTCTCCCGAAAAATCCATTTCTTTTTAGATCTAACCTATATATGTATAAGTATATATTTTATGCAATATATATGTATTTATATATATATAAGTATATATATATATACCTGAGTCATTGAACTGGAAACAAGCTGATATAGCAAAAAGGGAAGCCATTAACAGATTACAAACTCCCACTCTGAGTACTGATCTTTTACTGTTACCAGCCATTTTGTTTGTATACTGACTAATGATGATTTACTTTATGAAAGAGATGAGATATTATATGTTCTCATCAGGCGGGGGAGGAGGGGGGGGGGGGGGGTTTACTTTCTTGGAGATTGAGTACTGCTTCTCTCAAGTGTCGATATTATAATGTGGTGTTGAATTTGTTTAACTAACAAAATATATCATCCGGACGTTACTCCAGTAAGGAAACTTGTGTGGAGGTGAGACGATTTCCTCGCGAACCTATTATGCCCCATTTGGCTCCAGCATGAGCCCGGTTAAGACAACATAGTCTGGGCAAGTGGTGGTTAGGGCCCTCCGATTAGGAGGGTGGTCGAGTCTAAGTTGAAATTCGCCATTCAAAAAAAAAAAAATTAAATATACAGATAACTGTTATAATATATCACGAAAGTGACGTTTCAATTACAGAGGCTGCCTGCTTCCGTTCTTGTTTTTATATAATGTGAATGACTATTATGCCTCTAATGTAATTATGTAATTACGTTTGTGTCATCTGAAGTTTTCCTATAAATAGAACTTTAATTATTAATGAAAAACACACCTGAGAATTATTCTCTATTCTCTCTCTATAATATTTCGATTTTATAACATGTTATCAGCACGACTCTAACCTATTGAGTAATATGTCGAGAGTATGCTCTACAGTTGCATCTTATAGATGATCCTCTGTATCAGAAATCAAATTATTACAAAAGAATCTCAAAATCCGGACAAAACCAAAATCCCAAGAAATATATGAAGCGTAATATCCTTGAATATATCTATCTTCATGAGATGAGATGCATCTTACATACATATTTATATTAATGTTTGTTTCGGGTTTGGAGTCACACCTGTTGCTACCCAAAATATTATCCGGAGATAGATATTGCTGGAATGGATGGATAGCAAACAAAATGCGAGAACACTTCCGTGGGAAAAGTAAATAACACAAGATTTGTCGGGGTTGTTAGTCCCGGACTTGAATGCTCTCGCGAGATATTATTAATACGAATATTCTAGGATAGAAGTATTAATGTTAGAGTACAATTACAATGAGTGTAAAGATCCTAGTTATCTTAGCTAGTGAGCGTGTAGATTGCCGGAAGAACCAGATATGATGCTCTGTGAGTTCTTGTAACAACGTTGATGAGCTGTGACAACTGTGAGGGATCGACGGTTTCTCACAGTGTGTATAAGCTGTGTATCTAAGCTCCTGGACTTGCGTGTCTCTTCGAATTTGTGCTGTAGAGACTTCGTGCCTCTGCCGACCGTCTTCTGGTTGAGAGGTGCTGAGAGAGAAATCCTGAGGTAGATTCGGGAGATGAAAACCAAGAACTTGAAAGTATGTATGCGTTTGTATGTATTTCCGTGAATGAATGGAGAACTGAGCGTTTTCTCTGTTATGAGTGCTACTGAGAGGAACCTTTTTCCAGTTGCTGGAAGTTCTCTATTTATAGGACTGGGATATGCTAGGCGATCGCCTCTGCTGTATTATAATAAGCGGGTGGTCATCTTTAGCACATGGGCTGGTCCCCCTAAAGTCTGCAAGACTTGCTGGCAGCCAGCTATGCGGTCCAATGAGAAGTCTGCACGCGTCCGAGTCGCTGTCACGGGCGGTCCTACCTTGTACCTTTCGGCGGGTTTGTCGGTAGGTGATAAGGTGGTGACATGCTGTGGTCAACGATCCATGAAATGCGGCGCCTGTCGCGGATCTGCACATGGGCGCTGCTTTGAGATCCAGTCTTTGTGGACTTTGACGGACGATGGTCTCTGTTCGTGGCATAGGATGATCGTCATAAGTCGGGCACCAGGGTTGATCGCTAGGTGACAAAGGGCGATCGCCTCTGGAGTCGATCGCTAGATACCCGAAGGTGGTTTGGTATCTTTGCTTAGGCGAGTTCTCGGTCACTCGGCCTTGAAGTCGATCGCCTGTCGAGGTGAATAAATTTCGACACAACTGTAGGTCACAAGTCGTCCAGGAACAAGTCTAGAGGGGGGGTGAATAGACTTGTTGAAACTCTTGAACTCTTTTTCACGAAGAGTGAGTTTCTTCAGCTGATGGTCAAACAAATGACTTGGAGTCGTTTGTTCTTGGATAAGTGCGGAAGTCAGCTGATGACGAATATAAATTATTCTTAATGAAACACTTAACAATGTATGCAGCAGTTAAAGTATGATGCAGTAAAACAAGAATAACACAGCAATTATAGTGGTCTCGGAGGTGGGGTAATCCTCTACTAATCCACTTTTCTCCAAACTACTTGGAGATGAATTCACTATAATTTTCAACCAAAGGATAAATATTACGTTGATTCACAACACACTACAACAGACTTCCAACCGGTGGAAATCCGTGTCGTTGTACACACACTTGACGCTTTGCACCTCTTGATCCTCGATCCTTGGATGCCTTCTGATCTCTTACTTCAACCAAGAAGTACCCCGTACTCAAGATTATAGACAAGAGTGTTTGTCTTCTCCAACTTAAGAGCTTCCTTAAGTATGAACTTTTAGATCTGCTCTTTTCACGATGCTATTTGATTGCTTGAGATTGCTTGATTGCTTTGATCGCTAGAATGTATGTTCGCACCGGTTGTTGCTCGTTTCAAATCTTCGATATATATAGATCACGATCTCTGAGCTTCTTCCTTGTAGCCGTTGCAAATCAACAAATCCGTCCGTTGGAGAGAGACTTCATTGTTTAATCTTTTCGAACGTTGCAAGGTTGGATTCCCATTATTTAATTTTATCTTCCGACCGTTGTGAGGACTTCTGCATGTGAGCGCCGAATCTTTTGAATATAAAAGGATAAAAGTCTTCACGGTGGGTCAGGATGATTTAATTAAATCATATCTCTTGCGGGAATCACTCCAATTTGTCTCTTCACGTTGCATGTGAGCTTTAGTAATATTTGACTTTTCAAAGCATCTTGACGTGGACTTGGAGTACTAGGTTGTAGTCGAGTAGGCTGATGTGCGGCTTACATCTCTGCAGGTAGGTCCTCTCATGCTCACTTGCTTGTGACTTGTGCAGTCGGGTGACTTCCCGAGGTACCTCATTGCCGATCTGGTCAAACTTCTCGATAAATTTAGTTGACTGAGCTACTCGACCGAGTCATTGCTCCTCTCTGATGGACTAGGCTGTACTTAGTACTTAGCCGTTTTTCAGCCTAACTAACTTTTGGCCTACAGAAGACACTCATTTGGTTCTTCTTTACATTTTGCCAAGTTTTATACTTAACATATTTTGGCCTATGGAAGATACTCATTTGGTTCTTCCTTACATTTTGCCAAGTAATAAACATTTGATTTTAAATTAATGACATCATCAAAATCTAACAAGTATTCCTAACAAATTCCCCCTATTTTGATGATGGCAAAACTAAGTAAGAAATCAAATGACCAAGTCTGCACTTAAGTGCGAGACAAAAACTGAAATCAGTCTAATATTGAGACAACTGGAAATTGTCATTCAACAGACTGTTTATAAAATTTTCTGACTTATCATTGAAATTTTACAAGAATGTTTTAAGTACAGAAAATAAAATTACAAGTAAGAGAAATAACTAAAAGGTCATCTGCCTCTTCCTCTGCCTCTTCGAGTAGGCTGCTTGGCAGGCTTGAATGGTTTGGCTCCGATAGGTCTTACCTTGACTGGAGCAAGGCCATATTTTCTTTTCACCACAAGTGCTGCGAAATCCTGTTCTTGCTGAGACCTGAATCTGTTCTCAAGACACACTAGCTTGATTTCCCTCTTAAGTGCTAACTCATCAAGTTCACCGTCCATACGGGTCGGTGCTTCCTCTGCTCTGAAAGGAGGGATCATAGGATAGGCATTTTGCTCTTTAGCGTGCTTCTTGAGAACAGCCCAAAGCTTCGGATGGATTTCTTCCATCAAATTTATGAAAATTTCTTGTGGGGAGAGTTTGTCATCATGGAGTAGTTCCCAGACATAATAGTCTCTGATGAATCTCTTCTTAGCAGCTCCCCACATCTCAAGAGCTTCAAATGGAATGAAATCCTCAACAAACCATAGCTCCAACCCTTCCCATTCTAGGGTAGGTCCAAAGCCACCCCTAGTTCTTCTTCTCTTCCCTTCAGGCTGGTCAGCCTGGTCTTCTGGATCTACAGGTTCCTTTCTTTTTAGACTGGAGGGTCCTTCAATCTGAGGGACATCCTGCTTCTTCTTGCTTCTGATTTCTCTCTCTTCCCCCTGAATCCTCTCTTCCCCCTTTTTGCCAGCATCAATAAGGGTAGTCAACTGCTGTTCCATGCGGCTCATCCAATCAGACATGCCAAAAGGCATTCTATTGTTGGTAGGAGGAGGAGGCTGAGGGATCTCTCTCTGAAGAAGGGTGTCAATCTTGGCATTTATTATCTGAAGGTCAGGAGTGACCTGAGTTGATAGCAGCTCTCCAATAGTGTCTCTGACAATTTGCTTGATCAGCTCAGTCATGGTAGGAGATAACTGAGCTGATGGAGAGTGCTCTCCTGATCCCTCTGCAAGGGAACCACTAGACTGCAGGCTCCTGTCTGTAGCTGGTAGGTCAGAGTTTGTTTTCTCCGGGGTCCCTGACCTGGAGTCTTCATCCAGCTCTGCGTCTAGGCTGGTGTACCTGGCAGGTACCACAGACTTATCTGCAGCTTTGTGAGTAGGCTCTGGCTCCGGCTCCTGTTCTGGCTCCTTGGTTCCTTCTCTCTCTCCTTCTTTCTCTCCTTCTTCTCCAGATTTTTCTTTTTCTTCTCCCCTTTCTTCTTCTCCAGATTTTTCTTTTCCTTTTTCTGCTCCTCCTTCACCTCCATCATCATTATCATCATCATCATCATCATCATTTTTATCATCATCTTTCTCCTTCTCTTCTCCTTCATCATCCTCATCATCTTTCTCTTCTTCATCTTTTTCCTGCTCTACTTCTTCTCCTTCTTCTTCATCTCCTTCATCAGCCACTTCTTCTGTCTTCTCAATCTCCTCTGTTTGTTTTTCAACTGGTATATTTTCTTCAGATTCTTTCTCTTCTTCATCCTCTTCAGCCACCAAATCAATAATTTCATTGTCTCCATTAACTTCTTCAATCCTAATCTCCTTTTCTACTTCCTCTTCCTCCTCCTCTTCAAAAGTGCCATCAAAAATACTGAGCATTATAGAATGGATAAAGTGGTCCATGTTTGTCTTAAAATGTGACATGAACCATTTATCCTGGAGGATTAAGGCCAAATCTGATTCTTTGCAAAAGTTAATCAGAACATCCTCAGTGGCTTGGGGATATTCCCAACCACTAGTTTCAACAAAGGTTTGAAGATTTGTAAAAGACAGGGTTTTGAGAGATTTCCACTCTTTAAAAATATGTACAAAAGAGTGTTTTTCTGCTTGTGGTTTAACAAGCTGAAGTTGTTCAATAGAGAGATTGAAAGTATTATTATCTAATAGGTTAAAAGTGTAATCTGCTTCAGGAATAGAGATAATAAGACCTGCTTCCTCTTCTTCGGATATGTAAGCTGGAGGTGTGATAACAGGTACAATCCGAGTTTCGGTGTGCAGTGCGGGCGGTCGGATGAACTAGTGACTGAACTGATGGGCTGGCGTGATGCTCAGACTGCTCTCCCTCGCTGAACTGCAGCTTCCTAGGCCTCTTGGGAGAGGGTTCAGGTGATGACTGCAGGTTAGAGGGTCCTTCTGGGGCTGGTCCCCGTCTCTTGAATCTAATAGCAATTGGTGTATCGTCAGACTCATTCCCGGACTCGACTGCAGTTCCGATCTCAACTGCATGTCTGTCCGATTCCTCTGATAAATCGTATCTTGGATATGACCTTGAGTCCGGCAAATCCTTCAACAACTGGGCTGCTTTCCCAGTCACTCCAACTTTCTTCTTGTCATGGTCCATGTGACCTAGCCTCTTGTTTGGGTGGAAAGGGTCAATGTTTCCCTTAGCCACTCCGATTTTCTCCAAAAACCAATTAAGATGCGTTCCGAACGCCAACTTAGTTTTGAACTTCTTTTCATCGTCGAGCCACTCGACCTTGTTCACTTCGCGCACAAGCTGCCTGAAAATATAGTCCGCCCAATCGACTTCCTCGTCTTGAATCAACGCACCCAACACCATAAATTTCGAAGATGACAGTTGGTCATAGCTGCCTGCCATCCCCATGACTATCTTGTTGGTGATGTCTAAAGCAACTCGATAAATCTTTTTCAACTCATTCCTCTTTCTTTGTAAACTTCAATTTCTGGGATATTTTCGGCTTTGATCGTTTTCCGTGTTCGGCGGGTGATTGTTTAAGGGCTTCGACCGCCAAACCACGATGTTTCATCCCGAATACAGAACGAATCTTCTCTGAATCTATGGTGACTGGAACTCCGCCGACTGAGCTGTTAATCCCGTGTTGGATCAGATAGGCATTGCGATAAAATTCAACGACATCTTCCTTGAACAAATGTTGCGGGTTGATGTCGAGAAACGGGTAGATTCCATTCAGCTTCATCGCCCGGATCAAATCGAGCATATCGAAGTCCTCTAGATTTGCTTCTAATAAACCTTCGAAGTTGACAACCATGGAGAAGATGACCTGGTCCTTCACCGCCTTCATGTTCACTCCTTCAAAAGATGCCATTTCTGCAAAAAGGATTTTAGGATTTTTAGTGTATATTTTTGCTCTGTGAATTCTAGGGTTTCTGTAAGCGTAAAGAGTAAAGTGAAAGGTTTTCTTTCCTTATAAATAAGATGAAAATACGTTTGTATTAGTTTATTATATATTTGAACGGTGGTACGCCTTTTGATATTCTTTTGAATTTCAAATTTGAATCGGTGGCCCAATTTAAAATTCGACGGTTGATTCTGATTGGCCATCGTAGAGGTTAATTAAATAGGCGCCTGACGCGTGTATTAAAATTGCCACTTGGCTTATAAAAATGTATTTTTCAATGCCATTTCGTTAGCCAAAATAATATTATAAATGTGGCAGATAATAATAAAAAATAGAGATCAGTTTAGAGAACTTAGCTGGTTTGTTTCGTTGACTGTTGACCACTCTGCAACAGGTGAGTTTGACTTCTCGCCTGGTATTATGTACAGCTAAGTTGCTTCGACTGGCCTTCGTCTTCTTGCCTGCATCAGCTTAGGCTGATTCTGAGGGTCCGTCCTTCCTTCAACTTGCTTCAGAACTAGATTCCCAATCTAGTAATCCAAGGTCTCTGCTAAGCTCTAGGAACCTTTTTTCTGGCAAGGGTTTAGTGAAGATGTCAGCTATTTGGTAGTCTGTGCTGACTCTTTCAACTCTAACCCTTTTGTTAAGCACATGGTCTCTAATGAAATGGTGCTTAACGTCAATGTGCTTCGTCCTTGAGTGCAAAACCGGATTGTTGGTTATTGCAATAGTACTATTGTTGTCACACCATATTGGAACTTCGTTGGCAATAATATTATAGTCCCTTCACTGTTGTCTGATCCATAGAATCTGTGCACAACAGCTGCCTGCAGCTAGGTATTCTGACTCTGTAGTGGAGATAGAGTTAGAAACCTGCTTCTTGCTAAACCAGGATATCAGTCTGGTTCCTAGGAATTGACACGTTCCACTAGTGCTTTTCCTGTTGATTTTGCATCCTGCGAAATCCGCATCTGAGTATCCTGATAGCTCGAAGTTGTCATCCTTGGGATACCATAGTCCAACATTAATTGTAGACTTTAGGTACTTAATTATTCTCTTGGCTGCATCTAGGTGTGATTGCTTCGGCTTGGACTGGAATCTTGCACAAACTCCAATGGCATATGATATGTCTGGCCTGCTTGCAGTGAGGTACAGAAGAGATCCAATGAGTCCTCTGTAATGGGTTGAGTCCACTGATATGCCTGCCTCGTCTGCATCTAGGTGAGTGCTTGTGCTCATTGGAATTCTTGCGGGCTTGGCTGATTCCATTCCATATCTCTTGATAAGATCCCTGGTATACTTTGCTTGGTTGATGAAAATTCCTTTTTCCATCTGCTTAACTTGTAATCCGAGAAAGAAGTTAAGCTTTCCCATCATACTCATCTCAAATTCTCCTTGCATGAGGTTGGAGAATTTCTCGCATAGTTCTGGATTGGTTGACCCGAATATGATGTCATCCACATAAATCTGGACTATTAATATGTGGCCTTCGTGCTCCACTCTGAATAGGGTCTTGTCCACTTTCCCTTTGCAAAATCCATTTTTCTCAAGAAACACAGACAGTGTTTCATACCATGCTCTCGGTGCTTGCTTGAGTCCATACAGAGCCTTCAATGACTTATAGACTTTGTCTCCTTTGACAAAACACAGGGTTGCTCTACATAGACTTCTTCTTCTAGGATTCCATTCGAAACGCACTTTTTACATCCATCCGGTAGACTTCAAAGTCCTTGAATGCGGATATGCGAGGAATAGTCGATGGCTTCTAATCTTGCAACAGTGCATAAGTTTCATCAAAATCTATTCCCTCACCTTTGTGCATATCCTTTTGCTACGAGTCGGCTTTATTCCTAACAACAGCTCCGTCTTCATCACTCTTGTTTTTATACACCCATTTGGTGCCAATAACTTTCTTGTGATCGTGCATGCATTAGTTCCCGGACTTTGTTTCTTTCCATCTGCTCAATTCCTCTTGCATGGCATTAATCCATGAATAATCTTCCAAGGCTTGTTACGTGGTCTTGGGTTCAATTTGTGACATGAAACATGAGAACATCGCCATTCTATTTGGTAGAGTTGACTGTCTTGTCTTGACTCCATCGATCAACTTTCCGATAATTTCTTGAATTGGATGATCCTTGAGCCATTTGGGGATCTCGTCCTCTTCCGGGTTTGTTCCCCTGTTGGATTGCTCTGGTGGTTATCTGCATCACTGGGTTCAGTCTGCCATTGGATCGGCTACGCCTTGTCATCTGCTGACTTGGTTACAGGCTGAGATGAGTCTTTGTCGACTCCATTTGGTCTTCTTGACAAGCTGGATCGGATAGGTTTGGTGATCCTGTCGATCTGCCGATTGGGTCTTTTTTCATTGCGGTTGGGTCATCAGCCGATCTGCAGTGAGTCCACCATTCCAGTGTCATGTATAATGACTTCTTCAAGGGTTGCTGACTTGAGCTTGTTCTCAATTTGCTCAAGTTGTTTCCTGTACTCAACGGTAGATTCATCAAAAACAACATGGGGTGTTTCTTCCACAACTAAGGTTCTTTTGTTAAAAACTCTATATGCCTTGCTTCTTTGGGAATATCCCATAAATACACCATCATCAGTTTTAGCATCAAAGGCATTTAGCTGTGTTTTACCGTTGTTGTGGATGAAACACTTACAACCAAAAACATGAAAGTAAGCAACAGTAGGAGTTCTATTATTCCAAACCTCATAGGGAGTTTTGCCATGTCTCCCTACTATCATACTCTGCTCGGGTGTGGCGGTGTGTTGTGACTTGACCCAGAACCTTTTAAATAGGTCCGCTTCGCAATCATGGACCTTGCTTCCTTCAGAGTTCTGTTCCTTCTTTCAAGAACACCATTCTGTTCACGCGTCCTGCCGCAGAGCTCATCTGGATCCCATTCGATCGCTGAAATCGCTTATCGCCTTGTTGAGAAACTCTCCTCCTCTATCCGATCGATCTTGATTATGGAGGGATTTCTCATTCTGGATCCTTCTCAGCAGCTCGTAACTTGGTCAAGGTTTCACTTTTCTTGTATAGTAAAATGATCCAAGTGTACCTTGAATAATCATCTACTATTACAAGTGCATGCTTTCTGCCGCTCAAAGTCCTTGGTTTGATAGGACCAAATAGATCCATGTGGAGTAGATCTAGGATCCTTGTTGTGAGCGTTGTAGCCGAATCGGCTTGAACGATGCCTTGGTCTGCTTTCCCTTCGACATGCATCACAGTGTTTCCTTCTTGAATACTTCATTTGGAAGTCCTCACCCGACTTCCGAGAGCTAATCTTGTTGATGGCTTTGAAGTTCGGGTGACATAGTCTTTTGTGCCACAACCATCCATTCTCATTTCTGATTTTGGATAGAAAACAGGAGTTAGGTGTTCCTGTGTTCCAATCAATCATGTAGACATCTCTTTTTCTGAATCCTTGTAGCTTTATTTCTCCAGATAAGATGTCTATCACCATACACTTCAAGATGGTGAAGACTACTAGATTCTTCTCGTCACAGAACTGGCTTATGCTCAGGAGGTTGTACTTGAGCCCTTTGACATAATGAACTTTGGATATTACAATGTTTCCTCGGTGAAGCTCTCCAAAGCCTTTTGTCTGTCCTCTAGAGCTATCTCCAAAGGTTACATCGGGACCTCTTTCTTTGATGTATTTGGTCAGCATATTCTTGTTCCCGGTCATATGCCTCGAGCATCCAGAGTCTACAAACCATTCTTCACCTCCAAAATTTGAGCTTGAGGAGATGTGGTTGTAGTCCTTCCACCTTTTCTGCAATTAAATAAGCAGAGATTTAGGTACCCAAACTTGTGTGGGTCCTTTGGGGTTAGTTGGTTTCCTGGAGAATTGATTTCTCCTTGGATTATGGAAATTGTTATTATTATTATAACCCTTATAAGGTGCCTGTGGTCGAGGTCTAAATCTCCTGGTTGGATTGTATACCGGATATTCCTCAAAATTTTGATAGTGTGGGCCATTTCTAAATCTAGGCTGAGACCATTTATTAAACTTTTGTGGTCTCCACACTTGTTCATTTTGGTAATTAGGATAACCTTGAGGTTTCCATCTGCCCCTCCCATTATGAAATCTATTTTTGGGGAGTTGTTGGTAATAGTGGGCATGTTGTCTGGGCTGCTGCTTTTGCCTGGGCCACTGCCTAGTCGCCTGTCTAGGTGGCTGTCTGGTGTAACCTGACTGCAGCCTAGACGTTTGACTTGGCTGTTGCCTGTTTTTGAATATCGGTTTATACACAGGCTCAGCAGTCGAGACCATTGTTTCTCCCTTGATAAACTTGGTTTCAGAACTAGAGGGAGTGTGAGAATCATATCCAAGGCCTGATTTGGTATATAATGACCTTTTATAAGTACACAATTCGCCCAGAGTTGAAGACGCTTTCAGGGAGGTTATTTCCTGCGCCTGAGTTTTATTTATCTGTGCCAGCTTAGTAAACTCAGCTTTGGCATGAGCAAGTGCAGCTGATTTTTCTTTAAGTAAAATATTTAGCCGGTCTATCTCAGCTGTATTGACACTTGCCTGGTTTTTAAAGTCAGCTGTAGTTGTCTCAACCTTATTTAAATCTAGGCTGAGTTTTTCGAAATCATTTTTCAGCTGCCTATTCTCATCTTGCAGCTGAGTCTTCTCTCTTGTCTGACTTGGTGTGCGATTTAAGTGTTTCAAAATCTTTGAATAACTGATTCCGATTCATGTAAATCCATATCTTGTGACATGGCTGAGCTATTATTTGAACCGGTGGGTTTAGAAGTTACCTCTTCATCACCTAAGTTTGCCATCAGGCAATCATACTCCTCGTCTTCATCAGAAAAGAAACCGCCGCTTGATTCGACATGCTCCTGGTCTTCTCTGATGAGAGCTTTTCTTCTGTCTTCCTTTCTGCCCACCTCCTTCTTGGTTTCGTCCTTCTTGAGCTCGGGACAATCCATTTGGATGTGTCCTATTTTGTGACATTTGTAGCATTCAACTTTCCAGCTTCCAGCCTTCTGGTTCCTTCTTGGATTCTCCTTGTAGTTTTTCTTATACTTGGAGTAGTTCTTTCTGAAATTGCTGAACCTTTGCATTATGAAAACCATTTCTTCCTCAAAATCTAGTGGATTTGGAGGTTTCACATCAGATAGGCTCTTAGCAGGGGACTCGGCTGCAAATGCGATTCCCTTCTCTGCAGGCTCAGTTGAGGATGAGCTTGGAAGCTCGAACTCATAAGCCTTTAGATCGGAGAACAGCTCCTGAATCTTTATCTTATTCAGGTCTTTGGACTCTCTCATAGCTACAGCCTTCATGCTCCATTCGGGATTTAGAGATCTGAGGACTTTTAGTGCCATTTCCCTGCCATAGGTTTTGCCCAGGGAGTTGATCTCATTGATAATTTCAGTGAACCTTGTGTCCACTTGATCTATAGATTCACCATTCTTCATTTTAAAGTTGTCAAACTTTTGGATAGCTATTGACAACTTGTTTTCTTTGATCAGCTCCGTTCCTTCAGACATTAGAGCTAATGTGTCCCAAATTTCTTTGGCATTCTTACAGTTTTTGATCTTGACCATGGTGGATTTGTCAAGAGTTTGGTATAACACATCTCTGGCCCTGTTGTCAAGATTGGCCAGCTTTCTCTCCTCGGGGGTCAGCTCCGTTCTCTTCTTAAGAATCTTTTCGGGCCTCCCAGCTGCGATCTCCTCGGCTGTGTTGTCCTTCTCAAAAATGAATGGACCGTCTTCAATGATGCACCACATGTCGTCATGGATTGAAGATAAGTGTGCCTGCATTCTTATCTTCCAGAGATCATACTCGTCAACTGAAAAGACAGGTAGTCTAGAGTGCATGTGTTCCATTATAAAGTGAGAGATAAGATATATATCTAGTATAGATCTGGTTCGTGAGAAAAAAATGAACCAACCTCTCCGATACCACTTGTAGGTCACAAGTCGTCCAGGAAAAAGTCTAGAGGGGGGGGGTGAATAGACTTGTTGAAACTCTTGAACTCTTTTTCACGAAGAGTGAGTTTCTTCAGCTGATGGTCAAAAAAATGACTTGGAGTCGTTTGTTCTTGGATAAGTGCGGAAGTCAGCTGATGACGAATATAAATTATTCTTAATGAAACACTTAACAATGTATGCAGCAGTTAAAGTATGATGCAGTAAAACAGTAAATAACACAGGCAATTATAGTGGTCTCAGAGGTGGGGTAATCCTCTACTAATCCACTTTTCTCCAAACCAGTTGGAGATGAATTCACTATAATTTTCAACCAGTGATAAATATTACAGTGATTCACAACACACTACAACAGCTTCCAACCAGTGGAAATCCGTGCCGTTGTACACACACTTGACTGCCTTGCACCTCTTGATCCTCGATCCTTGGATGCCTTTACAGTCTCTTACTTCAACCAGTGAAGTACCCCGTACTCAAGATTATAGACAAGAGTGTTTGTCTTCTCCAACTTAAGAGCTTCCTTAAGTATGAACTTTTAGATCTGCTCTTTTCACGATGCTATTTGATTGCTTGAGATTGCTTGATTGCTTTGATCGCTAGAATGTATGTTCGCACTGGTTGTTGCTCAATTTCAAATCTTCAGATATATATAGATCACGATCTCTGAGATTCTTCCTTGTAGCCGTTGCAAATCTGAACAAATCCGTCCGTTGGAGAGAGACTTCATTGTTTAATCTTTTCTGAACGTTGCAAGGCTAGATTCCCATTATTTAATTTTATCTTCCGACCGTTGTGAGGACTTCTGCATGTGAGCGCCGAATCTTTTGAATATAAAAGGATAAAAGTCTTCACGGTGGGTCAGGATGATTTAATTAAATCATATCTCTTGCGGGAATCACTCCAATTTGTCTCTTCACGTTGCATGTGAGCTTTCCGTAATATTTGACTTTTCAAAGCATGTTGACGTGGACTTGGAGTACTAGGCTGTAGTCGAGTAGGCTGATGTGCAGCTTACATCTCTGCAGATAGGTCCTCTCTACATTCCTTTGTTTGTGACTTGTGCAGTCGGGTGACTTCCCGAGGTACCTCAGTGCGATCACAGTCAAACTTCTATGATAAATTTAGTTGACCAGAGCTACTCTGACTGGAGTCGGCTGCTCCTCTCTGATGGACTAGGCTGTACTTAGTACTTAGCCGTTTTTCAGCCTAACTAACTTTTGGCCTACAGAAGACACTCATTTGGTTCTTCTTTACATTTTGCCAAGTTTTATACTTAACATATTTTGGCCTATGGAAGATACTCATTTGGTTCTTCCTTACATTTTGCCAAGTAATAAACATTTGATTTTAAATTAATGACATCATCAAAATCTAACAAGTATTCCTAACAACAACAACACCAACATAGTTGCATCAATCCTCTTCCCTTACTAATAAATACTTTGAGATTTATGGATCTACAATTATCTTCTTCATCTGCACCAGCAGAAAATATTTGTTAGATACTATTATGTAACATCCCCAAAACCGTATGGGAATATTACACGCCGTAGACCCTTTCCACAAGGATCTACCAGGCTAAACATCCATAAACAACCAAATGCTTGCCCGACCAGGGTCAAACAATAAAATGATACAGACCGATATGGTCACTTACACGTGAATACACGAGGCCAAGTGAGGTTACACAACCCAATCGATAAAGCGAATTAAATAACATTACCCACACAGGGTCGAAATACAATACAAATGGAAGACTCAAATCAACTCGACAACACAACAAAAATCAAAATAACTCTCGACTCATGATTAGTATCGCATTTCGTCATCTTCTTGTGCCAATCCTGTGTCGCTCCCCGAATCTGCATGTACAGACGCAACAGACATCCACCCCGACATTACTGGGGTTAGTAAACTCCACTGTTTTACTAGTGCAAGTATCAAATCATACGAAATGTAACAAGCAATTAATAATCGTGATCAAATATAATAATCAAGTATCAAATATTCCCGGGAGGTTTTCACAAGAGAAGATAAGCTATGAAGCATTCGAAAATAAGATTATCATTTCGGAATTTTTAAAATTTCAAAACCATAAGACCTCAAGTCCCGATTCACAAAACCTTTCGAAAAACTTAAGGGCCTTAACCCAAAACTTGTTTCATAATTCAACAGTTTACAATAGGAAACATTTCCATAAATCTCGTGGGGCTCGCCCAACATTCTTTCTTAAAACTTTTCCGTAAAACTTTGATTTGAAAAGTATCATGCTCATGACACCGTGATCCACCATCACGTGTCTCCGTAGGTTCAACAACCCGCACGGACTACATCACGCACAATTAAACAAACATAATCAATTCCGACACCGTGATCCACATCACGTGTCTCCGTAGGTTCAACAACCCACACGGACTATTAACCAAACATAACCAATTCCGACACCGTGATCACATCACGTGTCTCCGTAGGCATAACAACCCGCACGGACTATATCAATCACAACAATCACACACATGGCCCGACACGTAGTCCACCGCCACGTGTCACCGTAAGCCCCGCCGAGCTCACCGGTTGGGCGCCGTGTCCGAAACTCATGGTCCATGCCATGCGTTATCGTAGGCCTCGTCGGACCCGACGATTGGACCTCGCACCTCACTAAGTTCGATCCGTAGTCCACCGCCACGAATCCTCGTAGGTCCGTCAAGCAACACGAGTGAACTTAGCGGTCACACACATATTCACATTCACATTACATACAACAACGAGCACAATTAATCAATCACCTTGATCACCACAAAATCGTACATTGCACGCAAATAACACAACCTCGACACTCGCAACAACTATCATAAATCAACGACATTTAACCAACATAACACACATCCGTACACAATACATTGTACAACCAAGTGTACAACCATCCCATATGTACGTCGCATTCTGCACAAATGGCACAACGCCTAACACGTATCGATATAACACTATTATCACAAAGCCTTCAAATTGCGGAAAACACAACCAATTCAAACGGAACATATTTACGAAGGCAAGCAAAGTCATTATACATCTCATACGTAATTACTAGTCGCAAGATACAAGTCGTATAGTAAGATACTTGCCTTAATAACCGCTACCGAACGCTCCGAAGAACACGGTTCGACCGAAGCTCGAACCCCAAGGAAGGCAACGAACGGAAGGGTTCCGACTCGAGTTCTTCACAAGAATTCGCTCCTAAGTCACAACGATGTCAATTCAATCACAATTCTACGAAAACGTATGGAACTTCCCAAGTTCTACTCATTGAAGCATTTTATCGGACACCTTGAGGGCATAGTCCAATTCAATCGATTATTCAAGGTAATACTCAAATTCGTTTCACAAAACTTCAGGGGTAATGAATGATTTCGAGTATACAACCATGTTCTAACAATAATCTAAACTAAAACGAATCAAATCGCCAAAACATCAAGAAACCTCAAAATTCCCAAAACCAAGAGTTTAGGTGTTCTTACCTTCGATCCGGTGGAATATGATGTTAATCCATGAATCAAACTTCCAAAACGTGTTGTTCTATGATTCTCTTACTCAAATCCATCCATTTATGTTGAAGAATCGCGAAGGAACGAAGGAAAAATGCGAAATGGCGGATAACTCGACCTGTGCCATTAAATAGGTGATGCACTGCGTGTGCGCGGCCAGACAAGTGTGCCGCGGCCCACGGCCAAAAACTGCCCAGCATCGGCTTAGTGCCGCGGCACAGCTGAAGTGTGCCGCGGCACGGTCTGATACCATTCCAACACCAAAAGGCACATCGTGCAGTCTTAGCTATTTCGACCATAACTCCTTCGTCCGGACTCCGATTGACTCACCGTTTGAACCATTGGAAAGCTAACTTGATGCTTTATAATATTGCAAAGATTCAGAATTTTTGGAGTTTCCAAGAATTTATGGTGATTTTTACAAAGCCGAACTCATACTTAGAAAAGTCGTTTAGTAATCCTGAACTCAATAAAACGACACCGAAACCCGAACCTGAATACGAACCGAAGATACGGTTACAAAGTACTCACAAAGATGAATCTAAGAGCTAGTAGAACACATGATTCCGACCACCCGAAGGCTCGAAATTCGACAACGGAAGGTAATTACCCCAACTTTGGGAAATTACGAAAATGGCCCAAATGCCCGAAAATCACCATACGACAACGAATAATCAAACCGAAGCTCACAACACGTATAACAACGTTAAATGAACTTACGAAAAACCCCAAACGACAGTTTCGAACGAGATTCGCAAGAACCGAACTCAAGCGCGGAAAAGTCGCTAAAAAGCACGGAACTCAACAAAGCAGCACCGAAACGAACTCGGATGACAAAAAGTGCAGAATTAAATATTCTCCGAATGACGAAACGGTCAAAAGCGAGTTTTCGAAACGGACCTCCGCCGAAAAATGAAAATTACCGGAAATCCGAAGTTGCGGATATTACATTCTACCCTCCTTAAAAGAAGTTTCGTCCCGAAACTTAAAATAAGTAGGGAGAAGCAATATCCCAACAGGAAACCTCAACGAGATACACAAGAACGCATAACTTTCGCCCATTGGCGAAACGTTACAAGCAATGCGAAAGAATATACAGTGGAAACACGCCCACGACGACCATAACAAAGCCACCGGCAATGATTCAAAACAATAACAATCAATTAACGACGCATCACATACCACATCATATGCACACATTTAATCAAAGAAACGTACGCGACAACAAGTCGCACCCGACTAAAACGGCTATGCGACAGAAACAAATAGAGTATTACGATAGAAATCATTCCGATTCTCATCAACAAGAAAATGTTTGACGTCAAAACACAAACAATTCAAGATAATGGAAAACGAGAATACCGGATATTACATTCTATCCTATTAAAATTAAGTTTCGTCCCAAAACTTAAAATAAAACATCATGATAGAATAGAAACAAAACCAGAAAGTTCACGCAACAAATATCAATCTCTACACGAATTACAGCACAAAGTACGATACACAACTACATCATCGACACCACCGGGCCCTCCCCGAGTAGGAACGAAAACCCGATTCCCGAACATCCCGGCAACGGACTCACAATGCACCGCTTGGTGCCCAATTGGCCGCACTTAAAACAATTAACCGGTGGCGACGACAATTACATCTCGCATGGCCTACACGATCGCAGCTAAAGCGTGTCTTCACATTGATCGTCTTACTCGCCTCGGGGTAAGGTTCTTAGGTAGTCAACCGAACGAGGAGTGCTCCTGCGGAAACCGCAAAGCAACAGGCTCACGGATCTCACTCCTCGGCCTCTTGAAAATTCCTCGAGGTCTTCTGTCTCTTACTCTCACCAGTTCCGTCACGTAAACGGCCATCTCAATGGCTAAAGCTCGGTCCTGATATTCCTTCAGGGTGGTACACATGAACGGAGCCATACTCTCACGGATATGGGGTTTCATGCGCATATTGAAGTATCGGACCTTGTCCGCTTCACTTCCCACTTGATCACGAACATAAGCCAACTGTCGATTATAATCGACTATCGCCTGGGATATTGACACATCCTGGGGCATAGCCGAGAAAAATTCAACGATTCTGCGTTCACGAACAGGCAACGGGCAATACTCTGCCTCCATGGCGGTCTTAAACTCAGCCCATGTAGGTGTACGGTCTGCAGGCACTACAGCGTTCCACCAGTCTGCAGCTTCTTTGTCGAGTAGGTACTGAGCAATGGGTACCCTCCTATCATCCGGACAAGCTACAGCATCAAATATTCTGTCCAATTGGAAGAGCCAGTTTTCCCAACCTAACAAGTCAGACGAACCCACAAAACGGGGCGGCTGCATCTTCATCACATCTCGTAACCACTTACTAGTTTCGTTATCCCTATTTGGGTTCTCATCCCGACGTACGACCTGATTCATCTGCACTAACTGATCAACCACCTGACGAAGGATGGTGGCGGCGCCAACGTCAAAATTAACGCTAGTCGAATATCCATGATCTATACTGAGCTGATTGGTACTCGGCAAGGAGGGAGTCGCCCTCTCCTGCTCCCGATTACGACCACGACCACGACCATGACCACGGCCTCGACCTCGACCCCTTAGCATACTGAACGGACATCCAATCAGAATAACAAGATAAAACAAACCTCACATAATCCACATAAGCCCAAAATCAAGAAGACAATGCAATATTCACACGTTCACATTGACAAAGATGAACGACCTATACCTCAAAGATACGGTTAAAACATTAAGTATACCATTGTGGTCCAACACCGTAATATTTTAAAAAAACAAGTTTATCGAGGTATTTGTTCGAATGATAATATAAAAAAATTCGTGAGTTCGAAAGATTTTCTTTGGGTGAAATTTTGAAAGTACTTTGTTTAATACTTGCCATTGAAGTGGGGAACGATACCTAACAACGTATCCGCCACTTGGGCATACAACCCATTTTCTCGACGAGAATAATAATATAGCAACTCACCGCTGCGGTTTAACCTCAATACATAAACACATAACGCTCTAAATTACGGAAGCCAAAGTTGTTTTGCAAAATGAAATTTTCCAAAATCCTTTAGTTCATAAGCAAAATGACGGTAATATTTTACAATGTCCGAAGTATTTTAAAACACATTTTTCAAATACCGTCTGATTGTGTCATTTGAAAATACACCCATTTGTCAAAATTTAACAAATTTTAAAAATCCATATAAACCATGGTTTGACCGCACCACCAAAATATTTTCCAAAATCGATTTCTACAAAATTCTCAAATCAGAAGTCCTTCAGAAACATTCACAAACTTACCCATAGCGGACAAAAATTACAACATTCCAAAAACAATAATTTAAAACCACATACTCAAATGGCAATCGTCGCCAATTCAATCAAATGCATCTCGTGGTATCAAGTTTAAACACACAAAGAAAATCATTCATCGGAGTTTCTCAAAAGCTCTACCGTTGGTACCTTCACGTAACCCATCAAGGTTTACAACCTTCACACCATACCACCCACGCGGTGGTTCAAAAGTAAAACAACAATACGCTCACTATACTCATACCATGTGCCACAAGTATTAAACACGACTACATCACACAATGCGTGTAAAGAAAATCATGCACCGCAATCAACTCACTAAGATAAAATCGAGATACAGTATTATGCATAAAGGAGGAGACTTACATCCACAGTGTCGCACGGAGGTGACAAATGCCACGATACTAATCTCGTCCGACAACATAACCGACACGTTGTGACCACGCACAACTCAACTTGTCACCTGACGACTCGAACGACAAGACAACACATTACTCGACAAAACATGACTTGAACGACCCGACACCTAGGTTTCCGCAAACCTAAGCTCCGATACCATAATTGTAACATCCCCAAAACCGTATGGGAATATTACACGCCGTAGACCCTTTCCACAAGGATCTACCAAAGCTAAACATCCATAAACAACCAAATGCTTGCCGGCAGGTCAAACAATAAAATGATACAGACTGATATGGTCACTTACACGTGAATACACATCGATGAGGTTACACAACCCAATCGATAAAATCAATTAAATAACATTACCACACAGGGTCGAAATACAATACAATAAGAAGTAAATCAACTCGACAACACAACAAAATCAAAATAACTCTCGACTCATGATTAGTATCGCAGCTCGTCATCTTCTTGTGCCAATCCTGTGATCGCTCCCCGAATCTGCATGTACCGACGCAAAACAGACATCCACCCCGATTACTCGGGGTTAGTAAAACTCCACTGTTTTACTAGTGCAAGTATCAAATCATACGAAATGTAACAAGCAATTAATAATCGTGATCAAATATAATAATCAAGTATCAAATATTCCCGGAGGTTTTCACAAGAGAAGATAAGCTATGAAGCATTCGAAAATAAGATTATCATTTCGGGAATTTTTAAAATTTCAAAACCATAAGACCTCAAGTCCCGATTCACAAAACCTTTCGAAAAACTTAAGGGCCTTAACCCAAAACTTGTTTCATAATTCAACATTTACAATACCTAAACATTTCCATAAATCTCGTGGGGCTCGGCCCAACATTCTTTCTTAAAACTTTTCCTGTAAAAACTTTGATTTGAAAAGTATCATGCTCATGACACCGTGATCCACTGGCACGTGTCTCCGTAGGTTCAACAACCCGCACGGACTACATCACGCACAATTAAACAAACATAATCAATTCCGACACCGTGATCCACTGTCACGTGTCTCCGTAGGTTCAACAACCCACACGGACTATTAACCAAACATAACCAATTCCGACACCGTGATCCACATCACGTGTCTCCGTAGGCATAACAACCCGCACGGACTATATCAATCACAACAATCACACACACAGTCCCGACACCGTAGTCCACCGCCACGTGTCACCGTAAGCCCCGTCGAGCTCACCCGGTTGGACGCCGTGTCCGAAACTCATGGTCCATCGCCATGCGTTATCGTAGGCCTCGCTGCATCAAAGACGATTGGACCTCGGCACCTCACTAAGTTCGATCCCGTAGTCCACCGCCACGAATCCTCGTAGGTCCCGTCGAACCAACACGAGTGAACTTAGCGGTCACACACATATTCACATTCACATTACATACAACAACGAGCACAATTAATCAATCACCTTGATCACCACAAAATCGCATATCGCACGCAAATAACACAACCTCGACACTCGCAACAACTATCATAAATCAACGACATTTAACCAACATAACACACATCCGTACACAATACATTGTACAACCAAGTGTACAACCATCCCATATGTACGTCGCATTCTGCACAAATGGCACAACGCCTAACACGTATCGATATAACACTATTATCACAAAGCCTTCAAATTGCGGAAAACACAACCAATTCAAACGGAACATATTTACGAAGGCAAGCAAAGTCATTATACATCTCATACGTAATTACTAGTCGCAAGATATAAGTCGATAGTAAGATACTTGCCTTAATAACCGCTCACGAACGCTCCGAAGAACACGGTTCGACCGGGAAGCTCGAACCCCAAGGAAGGCAACGAACGGAAGGGTTCCGACTCGAGTTCTTCACAAGAATTCGCTCCTAAGTCACAACGATGTCAATTCAATCACAATTCTACGAAACGTATGGAACTTCCCAAGTTCTACTCATTGAAGCATTTTATCGGACACCTTGAGGGCATAGTCCAATTCAATCGATTATTCAAGGTAATACTCAAATTCGTTTCACAAAACTTCAGGGGTAATGAATGATTTCGAGTATACAACCATGTTCTAACAATAATCTAAACTAAAACGAATCAAATCGGCCAAAACATCAAGAAACCTCAAAAATTCCCAAAACCAAGAGTTTAGGTGTTCTTACCTTCGATCCGGGTGGAATATGATGTTAATCCATGAATCAAACTTCCAAAACGTGTTGTTCTATGATTCTCTTACTCAAATCCATCCATTTATGTTGAAGAATCGCGGAGGAACGAAGGAAAAAATGCGAAATGGCCGGATAACTCACCTGTGCCATTAAATAGCCGATGCACCGTGTGCAGCGGCGCAGACAAGTGTGCCGCGGCCCACGGCCAAAAACTGCCCAGCATCGGCTTAGTGCCGCGGCACAGCTGAAGTGTGCCGCGGCACACAGTCTGATCCATTCCAACACCAAAAGGCACATCGTGCAGTCTTAGCTATTTCGACCATAACTCCTTCGTCCGGACTCCGATTGACTCACCGTTTGAACCATTGGAAAGCTAACTTGATGATTTATAATATTGCAAAGATTCAGAATTTTTGGAGTTTCCATGAATTTATGGTGATTTTTACAAAGCCGAACTCATACTTAGAAAAGTCGTTTAGTAATCCCGAACTCAACAAAACGACACCGAAACCCGAACCTGAATATGAACCGAAGATACGGTTACGAAGTACTCACAAAGATGAATCTAAGAGCTAGTAGAACACATGATTCCGACCACCCGAAGGCTCGAAATTCGACAACGGAAGGTAATTACCCCAACTTTGGGAAATTACGAAAATGGCCCAAATGCCCGAAAATCACCATACGACAACGAATAATCAAACCGAAGCTCACAACACGTATAACAACGTTAAATGAACTTACGAAAAACCCCAAACGACAGTTTCGAACGAGATTCGCAAGAACCGAACTCAAGCGCGGAAAAGTCGCTAAAAAGCACGGAACTCAACAAAGCAGCACCGAAACGAACTCGGATGACAAAAAGTGCAGAATTAAATATTCTCCGAATGACGAAACGGACAAAAGAGAGTTTTCGAAATGGACCTCCGCCGAAAAATGAAAATTACCGGAAATCCGAAGTTGCGGATATTACATATTAGAGTCCTCACCATGGATTCGTCCGAGGTGTAACACCCCCAGATTTAACCGGAAATATTACAGCGCCGTGGGCCCCGAGATGGAACCCACAAGGCTAAAAGAAATTTTCACAAACATATACAAATGCCCGAGAGGCCAACGACGGTACTATCTTTAAAATTCACAAAGACTTATAAAAATCCATTTATCAAAAACCGTCGTAAAAACTGATTTGAAAACGCCAGGCCAAACAGCCGACACTCAAAAGTTTAGAAAACGATTCCCAAAGTAACCTCAGTTACTCGATACCAAAAGAGCATTTCAAAATACTCACGCAGCGGAAAAAGGCCAACCAAAAAGATACTCTAGCAGCGGAATACAAGAACCAATCAAGAAACTCAATGCACACAACATGTCCTATCCAGTATCCTCCGGGAAGCTCATCTCTTCACGACCGCTACAAGCTCGATACTCCGAGAACCTAAAAGAAATCCCACGACGGGGTCAGCCATAATATCCAACAATGATGACCGTCACATCACATTAATAATAACATACCAATGAGAATACAACATAAGAATACGACCAACGTAATCTTTACTTACTCAAGAATTTCTCATCGGAATAACCATTATCACATTTCACATCCTGTACTCGATTAACCAATAAACTCGAACATAATATCTGTATTGTACCTTAAACAATACTCAAGATCCTCAAACTATCATAACCAACTCACGATACGTAAATCTACCATTTCTGACCAATACGATCCATCGAATAATATCATCAAATCCCAAGACGATAACCGATTGTCCACCAAAGACAAGTACCAAGGAAATACGGAACATACCTCGAGATATGAAGTGCCACGACAATCATATCGGTCTAATCCGAGATCGATCTATGCAATACGGACACGGTCCTAACACAAGACCTACAAATGCATACTCATATGACCACGCCAATATGATCATAGCAATAATAATCATGTATACTCAATGGAAATCCGACGATCCAGCGCCCTCAGCATAGATCCCTTTGTTGATCCTATCAGATCAACATAAGGTGGATAACTAACAATACACATGTGAACAACAACACATGATAAAATCAATGATGCGAATTCACAAGATTCCATCAACACAATACTGGTAATCCAACGATCCAGCGCCCTCAGCATAGATCCCCATGATGATCCCGTCGAACCAACGCATGGTGGAAAACCTGTCCAACGATCCAGCGCCCTCAGCATAGATCCTCATGATGATCCCATCGAACCAACGCATGATGGACATTCGATCCGGCGCCCTCAGCATAGATCCTCATAATCCCATCGGATTATTTACACAACATAAACAACACAATATGCATACACATATGCAAAACAACACGTTCATCAACATGAACAACATAACATGAACGACAACATGACAATTTACTAGGACGACTTCAAGTTCAACAACATGAAAGAGAATGTACGAGACCAAAATAAATAACATAAAACCGTGACCAATATGGAATACTTGCCCCGAGTCCTTCGGAAGCAACCACGATGTCCAATCATCACCGACGATTATCCCCACTGCTCGGCGATCCAAACGTACAACGAACTATAGATACTCATATCCTCGTCCTTACCATAATGTAACCTCGATACTCGAACATACCAATAACTGAGATAAAGCATATTCATTATGATTTACCTCCCGTAATCGAAAGAACGATATGCGATCCGATACCCGAGTTCACAATAATAATCATCGCTATATGCATTATAAACGAAATGAAATCAAACCATTCATTAAATATTATAACGAGCAAGTAATAACTTGCCTCGATACCGATACCACGAAGTCTGCCGAACACAATGCCTTTATCTACGAGCTCCTCACCTCGATCAAAAGCAATACAATGGACATACTCGAACGACCGCAATATCCGGTTATAATCACCGATCAATAATCTCAACCTATCGAAGAAATCAAATAACACATATCCGATAACGGTCAACAATCGAGAAAACTAACCAATCGAACTCAACGGTTCAACACAATCTCGAATAAACACGGTAACCAACCAAGTCAAACCATCACGAATTCCTAATCAAAACACAAAAATACTACATCGTCGCCTACTTAGCGCACGTTAATCACCTAACGTAGCGTGCGCTAAGTTGCTCCCGTTAGCGCGCTAGGCAAGAACGCGTAGCGTGCGCTAATGCAGGCGGTGGCATGCATTTCAAGCATCGTCTACACTTCCATCATGACAATGATCAACTCATCTCGAGATTAAGGATTTTATAACAATCATGACATATAATTTAATAGCTCTTCAAGAACACGAATTATCCAAATTCACGTTCATGATCCATAAATGATAAAATCCGATGTGTTCTAACATCTAAAAATCCTTATTCATCATGTTCTTCGACATACAATTCATATAACTTCAAGAATCACAATAGCACCACCATAATCGTTACCATACGAAGTAACCAACGACAAAACATCAAAATCCGAATTGAAGAAGGGAATTACATCAACATATATCTTGAATTCCATCCAAAACCATACGAAACATATCAATACTCATATATTGATAACAACACTAACTTAGTACGGTAATCCAACTCGTTGTCATGCTCATCAACTTGTTTATATGATAATCATCAACTCAAGAACATCATATACAATCCAAAACGAAATCTCAAAGTGAAGAGTAATTACCTTTTTTGAAGGAAAGGATTGATTTCCAAGAATCACCAATGATTTCAAGAACAAAGCTTCACTCCATGATTTCCATCTTTAATCTTGTTAAAGAGGATCATCCCTTAGTGTTTAGGAACTCCAAATGTTCTCCCAAGGTTGTCTCTATCGGGTGAAAGGAAAGAAATGGACGAAATGTTTCATGACACCCGTTTGTCCCTTTAAATAGAATACATCACTAGCGTGCGCTAAACCATTATGTTTAGCGTGCGCTAGCCTTAGCGTGCGCTAACTGACTTTGTTAGCGTGCGCTATCGAAGCCTGCAGGCTCTTGTCTTGCTTCAGAACTACCTTACGTACGTAATGCCCATGCATTAACGTCGTAAATCATCATGTCTAGCGTACGCAAGTCCTTACTCTTAGCGTGCGCTATCCAAGTTGACTTACTACGTTGTTCACCTACCACTCGCCCCACATTCCGACAAATTCGGCAAGGATAAGATTCCTTGTTGATCGATATATAGTTAGCGTGCGCTAAGCCTAATCTTTAGCGTGCGCTAATACTTCAGACAACAACCGCTGACTTACGAACGTGCGCCAAGCGGCAAAGGTCCACACGCAGATTCCTTCCGTCTGTATGCACTAGCGTCGCTAACCTATAAACGTAGCGTGCGCTAATCACCGCGATAGTGTGCGTTATGCATGAATATCGGTGTGCGCTAATAAGGCTATACTTAGCCATTTTCCGCAGCTTCTTGTCCAACGCCTCGACATACCAAAACGAACATAAGACACATCGAACACAAACATCGAATCAATAATATCATCATACGATATACCCAATATCAAAAGTATGACAACTCGATACACAATATCCTCAAATGTAATCACGACCAAATACGACAATTATACCGATACTCGATATCTCAGTCCTTTATTTATTTTATCCCTATGCATGATTTCACGCTGCATAATATAACTTCGGATAAAATAATATTAAACAACAAGAATAGAAATTCTGATATTACATTCTACACCCCTTAAAATAAGTTTCGTCCTCGAAACTTGCAATCCATCATAAAACGAACAACCATACTGCTCAACCCAAAATATCCCAAAACCATCACGACACCGATCACCATCATTATTCTGAATAGCCAAAACCGCATACTTACAAATACGCAGGTCGACGATCTCCGGAGATACTAGCCAGCGATCTCACTGTACAATCTCAATACGCTTACGATCACAATTCCCTGAGTCTCAACAAAATATATCATCTTCGGATGAAATAATCTGCCCGAATCAAATCCTATTTGCCTGATTACATAATCAAGTCCCAATTCCGATAAGACGAATTATACACAATACATCTGCGAAACAACCGCCCAAAACAACGACACGAATTCCGAAACATCAACACAAAATCCGAACGCTCAGATGATCACCAAAAATGATCAGCTAATAAATCAACCGAATTTATCATCAACATGATAAATTTCCAATATGACCAACCAGAGGTCAAAACACAATCGAGAATATCATCAACGTGATAAACTCCAATATTACCAACGAACGATCAACGGAAATCGAGAATACCTTCACACGGTAAACTCCAACACGATCAACACAGAACCACGTAAAGCGTATATATGAAAGAATAACATTCTCAAAACGTCAAATCAATCACGTACATTAGATCTCAATAAACATACCCAATCGCGAACATTTCCCTACTACGAACAACGAGTCGCAAATCGACGAACATACCAATTCATACAAGGAGTGGGAACGACCACTCAATATCCAAAACAACCAGCATGGGGTCACCATCCCCATATTTACACTTACAAAGAAATCATTCAAAGATCCCTATGGTAAGATTACGCTTCTACCGCACCAATGGAATCACGTAGCACCTATGTCCCGGTTTCACAAAATCCCCAGTTTCCAAAATAATATTATGTGCATGAATCTACAACACGCAACATATTTCTCTTATCCGATAAATCAACCGATCATCCGTGGATAACCAAACTACCATACTAACGTTCGAATCTCTTTCATCGTACCATACTGATGTACCATCCAGTTCGTGAGTCTCATTCAGAACTTCACCACGATATGCATTATGCACTAAATGCGTATGTACCTCAATCACATTTTCAAAACCAGTTTGAAATAATATATTCTTGTCACGAAGACAATTTTCGAAAGTTCTTTCAAGGGTTTGAAAACTCAAAACATAAATTTTGGTAAGACCACGAAATAAATTTTAAAAATTAAATCGACTCGCTGGTGCCAAGTTCTCGATAAAAATTCTTTTCGAATACATACATTTAAATAAAAATGGAATCATGCAAATGATTGACCACAACCATACTCCTGTATACCAATTCGGCTCGTCACAATCCACTTGACATTCCAACGGAAACCACACGATCGAGTTCCAAAACCTCAATATATAGACTCCGATAAAAACTCCTTTTCCACACATGACTCGTATCGTCAACCATTTACCCATCCTGGATCACCTCGATATGATATGACAAAACGTTGAAACAAATCAAGCAAATCAAACACGGCGAAAGACTTCCGAGAGGTTCCATTTGAACAAGTAAACCAAAGCCTCGATAGGCGGAAATAACATAGGTAAACGATTGGTAAAGTGTTTCTGAGATCTCGGGTGTTTTAGAAAACGAAAAGTCTTTTGAAACATTAGGGTCTCGGCCGTATCTCGTTCCACATTACAAGAAGTTTAAAAGTAGAAAACTCTTTTCGGACCCCAAGTCCTGGGTTATAAAACCATTTCAAAATCGATTGGGTCTCGACCCAAAATCATTTTCCATAAAACATCCGTAAAACATTCATTTTGAAAGGTATCATTTTCAAATGCTCAAAAGCAGTTCATATATATCACAAAATGAACTAACATGACTACATGTTCTTCTCGACAATCCATAGTCCTTCTCCGAATACACAATTTCGTTCGAATCTAACCAACATACCGATTCTCGAAATCATAACTCCTTAAGATCATCAATCCTATTCCAACTCTGTCACCTTATCTTTATTACGCATAATATTCAATTGAATCTCAAAACGTATCAACTTAGACGGCAATAAATCTCAATGAAATTCAAAATCCAAATACTTACAGATCGTGAAGCCGACGATTCCCGTGATAATCGGCACATGTCTAGACTCAAGAAAATACTCGACACATGTATTTTCAAAACACACGTTTGCCAAATCGGTTCGACTCAAGGACACAATACGTCTCATTCCAAAGAATCTCATTAACACCATTTGGAAAAGTTATAACAAGCCCAGTACGATACTGGCAAATCCGATAACGCACAAGCCTGAGTGAACAACAAAGACTCACGGCTCTAATATTTGTCAATCGACAACTCGAATGACGCAACAAAAACACGACTCAACTCGACCCAAATGCCTAGTTTTTCTCAACCTAAGCTCTGTTACCATATTCGTAACACCCAGTTTAACCGGAATATTACGGCCGTGGCCCCAGATGGAACCCACAAGGCTAAAAGAAATTTTCACAAACATATACAAATGCCCGAGAGGCCAACGACGGTACTATCTTTAAAATTCACAAAGACTTATAAAATCCATTTATCAAAAACCGTCGTAAAAACTCATTTGAAAACGCCAGCCAAACAAAGTGACACTCAAAAGTTTAGAAAACGATTCCCAAAGTAACCTCGATTACTCGATACCAAAAGAGCATTTCAAAATACTCACGCAATGGAAAAGGCCAACCAAAAAGATACTCTAGCAATGGAATACAAGAACCAATCAAGAAACTCAATGCACACAACATGTCCTAGCCAAGATCCTCAGGAAGCTCATCTCTTCACGACCGCTACAAGCTCGATACTCCGAGAACCTAAAAGAAATCCACGACTGGTCACCATAATATCCAACAATGATGACCGTCACATCACATTAATAATAACATACCAATGAGAATACAACATAAGAATACGACCAACGTAATCTTTACTTACTCAAGAATTTCTCATCTAATAACCATTATCACATTTCACATCCCGTACTCGATTAACCAATAAACTCGAACATAATATCCGTATTGTACCTTAAACAATACTCAAGATCCTCAAACTATCATAACCAACTCACGATACGGAAATCTACCATTTTCGACCAATACGATCCATCGAATAATATCATCAAATCCCAAGACGATAACCGATTGTCCACCAAAGACAAGTACCAGGAAATACGGAACATACCTCGAGATATGAAGTGCCACGACAATCATATCGGTCTAATCCGAGATCGGATCAATGCAATACGGACACGGTCCTAACACAAGACCTACAAATGCATACTCATATGACCACGTCAATATGATCATAGCAATAATAATCATGTATACTCAATGGAAATCCGACGATCCAGTAGCTCGGCATAGATCCCTTTGTTGATCCTATCGATCAACATAAGGTGGATAACTAACAATACACATGTGAACAACAACACATGATAAAATCAATGATGCGAATTCACAAGATTCCATCAACACAATCTGTAATCCAACGATCCAGCGCCCTCAAAGATAGATCCCCATGATGATCCCGTCGAACCAACGCATGGTGGAAATCCTGCCCAACGATCCAGCCTCAAAGATAGATCCTCATGATGATCCCGTCGAACCAACGCATGATGGACATTCGATCCAGCGCCCTCAAGATAGATCCTCATAATCCCATCGGATTATTTATACAACATAAACAACCTGATATGCATACACATATGCAAAACAACACGTTCATCAACATGAACAACTTAACATGCACGACAAGATGACAATTTACTAGGACGACTTCATGTTCAACAACATGAAAGAGAATGTACGAGAGCAAAATAAATAACATAAAACCGTGACCAATATGGAATACTTGCCCGAGTCCTTCTAAGCAACCACGATGTCCAATCATCACCGACGATTATCCCCACGCTCGGCGATCCAAACGTACAACGAACTATAGATACTCATATCCTCGTCCTTACCATAATGTAACCTCAATACTCGAACATACCAATAATCGAGATAAAGCATATTCATTATGATTTACCTCCCGTAATCGAAAGAACGATATGCGATCCGATACCCGAGTTCACAATAATAATCATCGCTATATGCATTATAAACGAAATGAAATCGAAACCATTCATTAAATATTATAATCGAGCAAGTAATAACTTGCCTCGATACCGATACCACGAAGTCGCCGAACACAATGCCTTTATCTACGAGCTCCTCAGCCTCGATCAAAAGCAATACAATGGACATACTCGAACACGACCGCAATATCCGGTTATAATCACCGATCAATAATCTCAACCTATCGAAGAAATCAAATAACACATATCCGATAACGGTCAACAACTGAGAAAACTAACCAATCGAACTCAACGGTTCAACACAATCTCGAATAAACACAGTCAGAACCAACCAAGTCAAACCATCACGAATTCCTAATCAAAACACAAAAATACTACACTGTCTGCCTACTTAGCGCACGTTAATCACCTAACGTAGCGTGCGCTAAGTTGCTCCCGTTAGCGCGCTAGGCGATGGCGTGGCGTGCGCTAATGCTGTGCAGTGGCATGCATTTCAAGCATCGTCTACACTTCCATCATGACAATGATCAACTCATCTCGAGATTAAGGATTTTATAACAATCATGACATATAATTTAATAGCTCTTCAAGAACACGAATTATCCAAATTCACGTTCATGATCCATAAAATGATAAAATCCGATGTGTTCTAACATCTAAAAATCCTTATTCATCATGTTCTTCGACATACAATTCATATAACTTCAAGAATCACAATAGCACCACCATAATCGTTACCATACGAAGTAACCAACGACAAAACATCAAAAATCCGAATTGAAGAAGGGAATTACATCAACATATATCTTGAATTCCATCCAAAACCATACGAAACATATCAATACTCATATATTGATAACAACACTAACTTAGTACGGTAATCCAACTCGTTGTCATGCTCATCAACTTGTTTATATGATAATCATCAACTCAAGAACATCATATACAATCCAAAACGAAATCTCAAAGTGAAGAGTAATTACCTTTTTTGAAGGAAAGGATTGATTTCAAGAATCACCAATGATTTCATGAACAAAGCTTCACTCCATGATTTCCATCTTTAATCTTGTTAAAGAGGATCATCCCTTAGTGTTTAGGAACTCCAAATGTTCTCCCAAGGTTGTCTCTATCGGGTGAAAGGAAAGAAATGGACGAAATGTTTCATGACACCCGTTTGTCCCTTTAAATAGAATACATCACTAGCGTGCGCTAAACCATTATGTTTAGCGTCGCTAAGCTTAGCGTGCTTAATCGACTTTGTTAGCGTGCGCTATCGCTTGAGGCTCTTGTCTTGCTTCGTAAACTACCTTACGACGTAATGCCCATGCATTAACGTCGTAAATCATCATGTCTAGCGTCGCAAGTCCTTACTCTTAGCGTGCGCTATCCGGTTGACTTACTACGGTGTTCACCTACCACTCGCCCCCACATTCGACAAAGATCTCGGCAAGGATAAGATTCCTTGTTGATCGATATATAGTTAGCGTGCGCTAAGCCTAATCTTTAGCGTGCGCTAATACTTCGGACAACAACCGCTGACTTACTGTAACGTGCGCAAAAGCGGTGTCCACACGCAGATTCCTTCCGATCTGCACGCACTAGCGACGCTAACCTATAAACGTAGCGTCGCTAATCCCGCATTTATAGCGTGCGTTATGCATGAATATCGGCGTGCGCTAATAAGGCTATACTTAGCCATTTTCGCGATTCTTGTCCAACGTCTCGACATACCAAAAACGAACATAAGACACACTGAACACAAACACTGAATCCAATAATATCATCATACGATATACCCAATATCAAAAGTACAACAACCTGATACACAATATCCTCAAATGTAACTGTCGACCAAATACGACAATTATACCGATACTGATATCTCAGTCCTTTATTTATTTTATCCCTACTGTACAGATTTCACGCTGTACAATATAACTCGGATAAAATAATATTAAACAACAGTAATAGAAATTCCGGATATTACACGAGGCATCTTTGATGGCTCAATTGCGGCTCAGCAATAAATCCTCTATTTCCAGACCTGACAGGAAGCCGCTTCAGCCGGGTAGAAATCTATGGAGCATTTAATCGAGCATTTTCACATCAGCAAGAGAGCCAAAATATGCAACTCGAATTTGGGGAATTCATGAATTGCACTCTTCCCAAGGTTCAAAAGACGATTTCGTTCTGGATCGGAGTGGTCACATCGCGCTCCTGTTCAAACGCAGCCCCAACAACCTCCGCCTGCAATGTTGACTCCAGTTCAACATCATAACGTGTCATTTGGATCAGATCAACCTAAAATTCCAATTTCGGGATTTATAAACCTTAAACTCTGAGTTTCTTCACAGTTTCTCCATCTACAGAGGCACAGACTGCGGCTGCGACTAAGCTTTTGCCAAGCCAGGTACTGTTTTTTTTTTGGGAAAAACAACTGTTGAGTGACGGGTAAGAAGGAATCAACTTATTGGTAGCAGCGGCGGAGGAGCAAGCCTCTTACATGATGGTGTGAGGTACTGTGTATATAATATATTTATATGTTAATTGCGATCATAAGAAGAAGCAGAATGAAGAAGATGAATTAATAAATAAAGGTAAAAATAATAGTAAAACATAGCCGCCACACACTAATCAAAAGAAAAGAAAAATGGTAGAGGACAAAGCCGTAAGGGTTGACGGTAAAAAACAAAAATAAAATAAAAAAAAGAGAGACAAAGAATGGGCTGTGAATGAAACCAAAGTAAAAAAAAATTAATATGAAAGAATAAATTATTCTTTTAATTCATTAAATCATAATTTTTTTTTTAAAATATAAGATACATATGATATCAGAATTGATTTTTCTTGATACCACCGTGACCCATTTCACGAGAGCTTCAATTTGACACCAATATTGACATGTGATTTTAATTCTTATATTGTGAAAATTTTACAAAATGGTATGTGTGATGTCACAGGACAGCCAGACGGCACTGACGCCGGCAATTGACATCGATTGATAATCTTCTAATAATCCAACCTAATACCACATGATTATACTTTGAGAAAATGATTGGACAATTCTGCTTTGGTAGAAGCAGTTAATTATTTTGTAGTTTAAATTGCGTCTCTTACTTATCTCAAAGTGGTGGCTTCAAACTACACATTTATTGAGCTTACTTTCTGTAATTACAATACCTCCTATGTGATGAGTTCAATTATCACAAGACGGATGGTTTTACATATGCAATTTATATATTATATATCACCATCGTGGTTGGTTATACCACAAGAATGGTTCATAGATCCTGCTCCCGAATAAGCAGTTGACAAGAATAAATCCTACTCTGAAGAAGTAGTTGACCGATTATCTAAATTCTGCTCTCGAAGAAGCAATTGATAAAAATAAATCCTACTCTGAAGTAGTTGATCAATGATTCAAATTATGCTCTCGAAGAAGAAGCAGTTGATGGAAATAATATCCGTTCTCCATGATTATTAAACACGAATGGAGAAAATTGAGCAAGTGATACCAGATGTTACTGATTAATTAAAAAAATTCCATGCGAATACACAGCATGATGGGATCATTTGACAAGTGATATGAAAACTATCACTGGAAAATAATTGCTCAATAAGTCTCATGTTAATTATATCACATGGCGGGATCATTGAAATCATATCGACATGAAAATGCTTATCGAGAAGCATATATCACATATTCGTGAGAATAATGTATTTGCATAAAGGCAAAAATGATCATATTATTGCTCTGGAAGAAGCACAAAGTAGTCGAAGTGGAAATATAGAAACTTGCTGAAAGGCAGTAAACACTCGACAATATGAAACACGGAAAAGAAAATACATATAAAACCCATAAAAAGAGAAGGGGTGCGTCTCGAGAGTAAAAATCCGTAACTCTGCCACCCCCTGGCATCAGGGTTTATAATGAAAGATCTAAAGGATCTAAACTTCTTTTTCGTTTAGCGCCAATACTCTGTGGCTGATGAGTTTTGACTTCCAAATTCTGAACTGAAATATATGCCTGAAACTTTATAAGTAGATCAGCAACAGTGTCAGCACATATTATTATATCTCGTGATGGCTGAGATATAAACTTGTGATCTACTCCTTGATCCAGAAAGGCAAGCAAATCGCTGAAGAAATTATTAATATTCAACAAACCTATAGGTTTGGTATGGAAGTCCCGCTCAGTCCATGACGTGATGTTGAATATCTCATTGAGTGTGCCATAACCACATGGAAGAACAATAAAAGCATCACTATTATTCACCACATACATCAAACTATCATGCACAGACTGTGCTTGAAGCATCAACCCAGTTGAACCCCCTATACTACTGGTTCTAACTGTGGGATAGTGTAAGGCACTTGTTACTCTTATTCTCCCATTTTGTGCAGCCTCTAAAAGATAACCCAAAAATCTATAATTACTCCCACCATAAAATATATCGATTTTGTATTTTCCTAATTCTTTTACGAATTGATATGCCATATCTATATGCTGGATATGACCTATCAGTTTGGATTCACCTAAAATACATATAGTTTTAATTGGATGAGATCTATATGAGGATTATGAGAACTCCATCTTTCTACACTACACTTTCTAAATACTTTTATGAGAAATACATTTTTCTGATTTGTGGATCCCAAATTTAAAGAACAAACTTCTTACTAAACGACAAATGATTTCACTATTTTCATTATAAAAAGAGCGACACATAAGTCACTATTTCTACTATTTTCTTTTTGACAAAATTGCAAAAGAAAACGAAAGATATGATATTATATTTTTCAATGAAAATGACGTTACCTTTACTAAGCGAAAGATATGATATTATATTTTTCAATGAAAACGAAAGATATGATATGATATTGAAAAACAATATTCATCAACTTGCATTATTTTTCTATTACCTTTACTAATTTTGACAGAGCGGACATACAAACTGAATCTTTTGAGACTAATTTTTCATGACTATAATGTTCCCGTTCATTTTTAAATTGTATCCACAAAGCCATTAGTTCACGATGAACGTATCCACTGGGATGTGTATCAAGAATCTGTTGGATATCATGATCCATAGATTCCTTACTCAATTCATCCTTGATAAATACTATTTTATCTTCTCGATTTTTAGATACAAACCCCACAGATTTGCATTGTGTGTCACATGTCCACCGAGCACATTTATAGCACCCACTTAATCTTTTTGCTCTCCGTTTCTTTGCAAAACTACTCTTACCTGTACATGGCATGTACTTAAATGAATTTGAAAATTCACCAGATAATCAAACTTGTGCTTCGATCAACCATCGGATATCTTCTGGGATGCCATTTCTCATTAGCACCCTTAATCTTTCGAGTCGAGCTGGACAAATTCTTTTTATGATATTCACTGGAAGAGATGGATAATATTTACGAAGATTCGAAATCATTGAATCCATTATGATATTCAAACCCTCGGTATGGGTGATTGTGAATATAATGATAATCAATTTATAGATTGGAATTACGCGTATGAGATTTGACTCCGCGTCCTGAAGCGTATGAACTACGGCTCTATATTTGAATAATGAACATAATATGACATATGGGAGTAGCGACTCCATGTTGATAATGATGTGCAATAATGGCACCGAAAGATGATGTGATATGCCGACAAAATATATATATGGTGATACAGACACATCATGTCTTAAAATATTTATTCTCGATTAATACCACTATTAGCCAATATTGGGAATGAATCCCTAATAAATTTGGAATATATTAAGGGGGAGTATGTGCCCATTTCCTCTACATGTGAACTACTAGATATTATGGATCTACTAGATAGTCACATGTGTATATGACTCGTAATCAGAAATTTGCGACATGATTTGCTCACGGTTTGAGCATATATTCCAGATCAGATTAAGCTAGTAATATATGCCAAATAAACTTGAATAGATCCCAGAAAGGATCAAGATATGCCCATATAAGTGGGATATCAATTGGCATACTATTTGAAGTCCTCCAGCCAATATCGAGAACATAATATATAAACTCTCATGACTGAAGATGAATACTGAGACACTGGCATATGAGTTTGGTACTCAAGAAATCTCTCAGGATGAGGTGGAGTATTGGTAGTTGGAAATATGTGAAATGCATCACACTATATCCTCACAATTATATGAACTTGAAGTTCAAAGATGCACGACAGATTATTAATCTTTGGTACCAACTACAACTGCTTTGATAAATACATAATAATTCCCCGAATATGAATCAAAGCAAATGATAAAAGGAGGCATATACTTTTGAGAAGTATATAGACATAACCACAATGTGTAATTCCAATGGATGATTGATAATGAGATATCTCGGCTGTAACAACCCGAAAACGGCGGCTATTACAGTGCCGTGGACCCCCACCAGGACCCACCAGGCGATATCACGATATGAACCTATATCCCGACAACGTGGTACCGTACCACAATATTAATCAAAACCCCGATGTGGAGTATAAATTATACATGTCTTAATTTGGGCAATCGTACACAGGATCCAAATTCGGTATAGACCATATGAAGATGGGAAATACCTTACAAATTATAATAAAATCATCCGACACAAAATACAAATGAAAATTTCAATAAGACATAACCGAACATAAAAAGACTCGGCCCCCCCGAATTAGCATCCTTCAAAACCCTCCGTCACCATGGTGCTCTTCCTGTGCCTTGCCCTTTCCTCGCCCTGAAATACAAGTATTTCGCCCAAACCACAGGGTCAGCTATACATGATAATAATTCTCATGACATTATACAATTCATATACATACGGATCTCAAAGAAACAACCGACTACTGAATATACCCCGCAGGCATATAAACAGTCAGTCCCAACTATCAAACATATCCAAATATACGAACGACCAAATAATATGGTTCAAGACGGACGTCACAGTACAAAAATCATCTCTTCGTGCATTGATGCAAGATGAGCCTCCATCCTAATTCTCCAATCATTAAATTCGTTAATAGAGAACATAGGCACTTTGTTGATCATAGATGTATCCATGTGAAAATAAAGAAATGAAAGAGACTGTTTTGAAAATTAAGTGATTTTGGATCTGATTCGATTAAAAATACGACTGATTCTTTTTAGAATCAACCATTCTGATACCACTTGTTGGCTACTAAGTATACTGGATACAGCTTGGGAAGTAGTTTAAACAACAAGCTGTACTGATTTTAAATCTGAGTGCGTAGCGAAAGTCTTAAATACAGTAAGTTGCTGTGGATACAACAACTCGATGTGCAGTGTATACTTAAATAATCACAGTAATTAAAACAAGTAAGGCAGAAGGTAAATAACACAATATTTAAAGTGGTTCGAGGTAAACCCCTCTACGTCCATTGGTCCTCCACACAGGAGTAAAAAGTTTATTATAATTACTACGTACACAACTACGTAATTATAACCACACACAATCAATATATCGTTCACACAGATTGATATAAAGATCTTAGCTTCAACCGTTCACACAGATTGGTTTGAGCTAATGCTTGACTGGCTTCTTCACACACAGTTCTGAAGCTTCGTCTTCTTCGATGCAATTCCTTCATACACAGTTTTGGAGTAGCAACGATTACTCAGTCCACACAGGGCTGATCTGGGTTTTTTCAAAGGATAGAACAAGGTATGGACAACAACTTTGACTTTAAGAGCTTCTAGCTGATGAAGTGTTGTTCAAGATGTTGAGCACTGTATATCTCTTAGATCTGAGTACACTAGTACAAAAGGTCACATAGGCCACGTTTTTCTAGTTACATCCTAGCCACATTTTTGTTTTTTCAGTGGCCAAAGGATGAAAATAAGCTTGTGGGCTAGTTATGGCCATCAGAGTTATTGTTTTGTAGCCATAGGGCACCATTTGGTCATGGTTTCAAATCTAAACATATAATATGTGGCCATTTATGAGGATATGGTCACATTGGAATGCAACACAAAAATTAACTCGAGGCCGAAAGGCATTTCATTTAGCTACTTTGGTTTGTTTGGGTGTCCAAATGTTATATTCATTTGACACTTAGATTTTGCGAGACAAAAAGTGACATATATAGCCAATTGAGATATTAATAACTGGCCATAATTTTTGTTTTTACAGTGGCCAAAGGATAAAAATAAGCTTGTGGGCTAGTTATGGCCACTACGGTTATTGTTTTGTAGCCATAAGGCACCATTTGGTCATAGTTTCAAATCTAAACATATAATATGTGGCCATTTATGAGGATATGGTCACATTAGAATGCAACACAAAAATTAACCCGAGGCCAAAAGGCATTTTATTTAGCTACTTTGGTTTGTTTGTGTGTCCAAATGTTATATTCATTTGACACTTCGATTTTGCGAGACAAAAATTGACATATATAGCCAATTGAGATATTAGTAACTGGCCATAATTTTTATTTTTACAGTGGCCAAAGGATAAAAATTAGCTTGTGGGCTAGTTATGGCCACTGCGGTTATTGTTTTATAGCCATATGGCACCATTTGGTCATGGTTTCAAATCTAAACATATAATATGCAACCATTTATGAAGATATGGTCATATTAAAATTCAACACAATTTATCAACTTGAAGCTTAGTTTACTATTGATTTTATGTTTTCTTCAGGGCCGGTTCTGACATTTTTTATGCCCATGACGAAAAGTCATATTAATGCCCTTTGTGTAAAAAACAATAATAAAATAAATTTTTATGGGGTTTGCAACATATATAGTCAAGTTAGGTGGCTCATTCCCGTGTTGATTTTTATTAAAATAAAATACAATAATACAATGGAGGACATAAACCAAAGACCTGAATAATGAAACATGAATATCACCTAAAGCGATATCTTCATGCATTTTTCAATCCCCAAAAGTTTACTTCATCAACATTAGTATTTTCAATATGTCCCTTAGTGAAAATTCATTCCGCAATTCGTTTTTTAAATTACATGCGAATTATGTGACAAGTACTGCAGAAAATCCATCTCAGTTGCCGTTCAAATAGTTAACTAGTGTGTGACCCATTGGAAAAATCAACGGGCATTTTAGTCCATTAAATTACAATTGCAACTAGAATTGATTTAATAATTGGAAAAGTTATACTATTACTATAATATTTTAAATCATCCTCACTCTTATATATTTTTTGAAAGGGAAAATGATTAAATATCAGGTCAAATTCAGTTTTTGTTACTAAAATAGGCACATTTTATTTTTGACAACTAATTATATTTTTTTTTAAATGATTACTGCAAAATAGTTTTTATTTTTTTGAATGATTACTACTTTACTCTCGTGTGTTGTAAACTTATATATATTTGTTTCATATTTACTCCAATTTCCGTACTCAAAATTTTTTGTTCCTCAATTTTTTCTTCACATATGTTTTTCTTACGTCTCCTACCCCAGATACCGCATACGAAAGGCGGTCAAGGGAGAATTGGACAAAATGCCGTTCCTCACAGTAGAACAAAAGATGGTTGCCGAAACAAAAGAATTGTACTATTTTTTTCAGCATAAATGGCAACGACAAGGCAGTGATGGTGCATATGATATTAGATGGAAGGTTGTAAATTAAGTTGTCATTGCCTTGGGGACCAATTCAGGATATGGATTTATAACATTCTAATACATTTTATAAAAGAATTATAAATCTTATAAAATTAAAATAGTTATAAGAATTACGACTTGTGTGGGTATTTAAATATAAAATTTAAGTAATCAAAATACTACTTATAAATATCCAACTACATTTGACTTCATTGGATAATGGGTATTGGATATCCAAACTTCATCTTTTTAAATAGTTATTTGAATCAATATCATTAACAAACTCTTCAGCATGATTTTCGACAAATTCACTAAAACATGTTTTTATCTAACAAAATATCTATTTAAATATCCCTGTACGGATTGAACAATTTCACATGTTTTTTCTTTTTATTTTATATTTTGAGTACTTGATGGTTGTGGTCGTCGAGTAAACATATCTTAAAACCAAATGAATCAAACAAAATCTATAAACAATACAAATAACACCAATCGAGTCAACCAATAAATTCGCATAGAAAGATAATGATGGATATCAATTTCCTATTCCTTCTTTCACCTATTCACCAATCATCAATTAATACTAACAATATCAATATAACATCAACTCGATTTATGTCTAAAATGACAAGAACATCAACAAGAAAACACAAAGCATTAAATTATAGAACAATTGGGTAAAAGGTAATGCAATCAATATTTTCTACCAAAATGGCGTAATGACTTCGCTTAATTCCAAAATCCAAAGCATTATTTTTTAACATTATCGAACATTAAGATTAACCGAAGAGGGCAAGCATCCAAAGAAACAAAGTTGAACGACGATGACATGAATCGCAAAACCGTAATGCCGAGATGGTAAGTAGGTAAAGATGAAGAGTGCAAACCAAGAACCATGTTTGCCGAATGTAATGACAGACTAGTTCACCAAATTCATCAAGATGAAGTCTGCCGAACCATATCCACCGGCACCAAGAAGACGAAGGTCGAACTCGAATTGAAGGGTCGAGCGAAGTAAGGTTTTTTTATTTTGAACAGATGTCGGAACTAGTCTTTACAATGTTTCATTTATATAAAAAAATGAAAAAAACATGTAGCATAATGAAATTTCTAACAATTGCTTTGAACGAATCGATCGATCCCATGTTGCCTCATTCCTCTCGATATTCAAGTCAAAAATCACAGGCACAATAGGAAAACCAGGATCTTAGTTCAATGGTGTCCAACTTCCAAAACCAAACTAGTTCTAACATTTAAAAAAGGGATTCTAATAAGATAACTTGTTAAAATTTAACAACTAGATTAATAAGAACATTCTGTTGATACTCATTCATATGTCGTTCTAAACATTGAATTTCTAATTCATGTTTTCAAATTTGGGTGAAATTTATCAGAAACCACTAAAATGAAATATACCGACATACCTGGAGGAACTCTAATGATAAGAAATCAAAGAGCCGGAGTCTGTCGTTTTGGTTTTCGTATAAATGCACTCCCCACCGTCGCTCGAAGTAATCACTGGGGTTCTTTACCCATGTCTTGTGGATCTACACCCGCAAAATGTTATCATTAGATGAAAAGTTACTGTACTGAATTCCTCGTTGTTGCCATCATCATATGCATCTTTATAATTTCTTGGAGGCATTCCGAAAACAATAGACATTTTCTTATTTAGCTGGTCTTTGACATAAAATACCTGCCTAGCTTGTGAGGCTAAAATAAAAGGATCATTTTTGTGTCCCAACATACAAAGATCAACCATCTTGTAGCCAAGATTATCTTTTTTGACCCCACGTTTATTATCAACCCAATCACACTTGAAAAGATGAATTTTTCTTATACAGTAATCTAACTCCCAAATCTCTTGTAAAACACCATAATAAGACGCTTTACCATATGTTACACCATCATCTCTAGAAATGTGCATGTCATCTGCATCGACGCTAACGCCGCTATTCTGGTGAATTCTACCTTCACGAGATTTTGTGCGAAATAGGTATCCATTGATGCGATATACAACATATTTTTTTACCTCGTAGTGTGGGCCGTGTGCTATCCACCTTAAGTTCTCTGAGATATTTTATTTAGAGACTGCCAACTTTCCCTCGACCTGAATTCATTACAAGGAAGAGTTTTCAGCTCAAGCAATATAACATAGCAAACACAATCTTTTCTACAAACTCTTACCTCCTTGCGTAACCATTCGGCAAAGGTAATAGCGTGTTCTTTCTCCAACCATGCTTGCCTTTTGGCAGGATTTTCTTTTTTCAAATGGAGCTTGTGTCGACTGACCAATACATTGATGAATGTTAATTTGTGTAGAAAAAAGTAAATAAGTGAAAACTAAAGAAAATTATTACTCACTCGATATAAGGCTCAATTTCAGACGTATTCTGCATTATGTAGAGATGTGCATGCGATAATTGTTCAGGACTAACTATACACGGTTCTCCACATGATAGTGGTTCTCCCTCCATAATAGTTTTAGAATCTTCACCCGTGTGAGATGTATTATGTCTGTCAAGTGGAATACCAATTGTCTTCATGTTTTTTTGGTACTCACTATAGATCTCAATTATTTCTTCTGCAACATTCTCTTCAGCAATGCATCCACAAGGTTTATTTCTGTTTCGCACATGTTTTTTGATAACCTTCATACACCTTTCGAATGGATACATCCATCGAAAGCATACAGGACCACATAATTTCACTTCTCTGGCAAGATGCACAGTTAAATGAATCATAATGTCGAAAAATGATGGAAGGAAGTACTTCTCTAGTAAGCATAATGTCACACAGAGATCCGCCTGCAACTTATCTATCTCTTCCACGATGATTTCTTTGGCAGATATTGACCTATAGAAGAAACAAAACCTGATAATTGCATATCTCACAGGTTTGGGCATAATTGATCGAATCGCAATGGGCAAAAATTGTTGTATAAGCATGTGATAGTCATGTGATTTAAGTCCGGTCAGCTTACGCTCTTTTTGATTCACAAGGGTGGCAAAATTCGAACAATAACCTTCTGGAACCCTTATCTCAGATATTTTTTCTAAGAACTTATCTTTTTCTTCCTTGGTTAATGTGTAACATGCTGCGGGAAGAGTTGTTCCTTTGTCATCTGTCTTAGGTACCAACTCCGGTCTTATCCCAAAATGCACCAAATCCAATCTGGCTTCTAACCCATCTTTCGTATGCTTGTTGTGCAGCAATGTTCCAACTAGACTCTCACCCACATTCTTTTCGACGTGCATAAAATCTATACAATGCTGGACAACGTTATATCTCCAGTATCGAAGGCGTCGCTGCCATATGTTGCATCTTTTCCAGTAGATGGTTTCATTGTCTTCCCCATTTGACTTGCCCGCTTGCTTTGATGTTCTCCTGATGCGCTTCATCTTTCCACCTTTTCCGGGCATAGCCTGCACGCAATCCACTTGAGTACCCTTCCCTCCCTTTCCCCATGAATTCTCTATACATTTTACCTCTTCGTATATTTCTTCACCGGTCATTGGTTCTGGAGTTGTGCCCCACTCTTGTTCTCCATTAAACGCCTTCTTCTGGCTTCTGAATGGATGATCATATGGTAGAAATCTTCTATGACCACCATAACTGTTTTCTTGAGAAAGGAAGTCTAACAGTGAGTTTTTCTCCGACACACCACACAACCTTTGTATCCTGAGTAAGGGCAACCCCGTAGTGTACCAAGAGCCGGTAATCGCCATCGTCCATAATACAACCGCATGTAGAGTAAACATTTCTTGTAAATATGCATCCCATGTTCTGATTCCTTTTTCGAATAAGAGTTGAAGCTCCTCAACTAAAACTTCTAAATAGACATCGATGTTGTTATCAAAGCACCATCTATAAGTAATGACAAAGATGATGAATTTTCTTTTCATACAGAGCCACGGTGGAAGGTTGTAGATCACAACTAAAAAGCCACACATCGCGAGCTTTGGTGCCTTTGTTTACATCAACTCCATCACCAAACAATAGCAGATTTCTTGGATCACTAGCAATTTCGGGAACTTGTCATCTATCACTCTCCATGCTTGTGAGTCTGTTGGATGACGTAATACACCATCTCTTTTTCTAGTGGTATGGTGCCATATAACATCTTTCGCCATTTGCTTTGATTGAAACAACCGAATCTTGGAATGATGGGGAAGTGCCACAATACCTTTCAGAACACCCTCGTACACTTTTCCTTGCTTGTCAACTTTCCATCTCGATGCCTTACAAGTAGGACACACCTTTTCATCCTTGTACATGCCTCTATAAAGAATGCATTCATTTATACAAGCATGTATTTTGTGTAACCTGAGCCCATTGATTTCATTATTTTCTTAGCCTCGTATGTATTTTTCACCATTACATTACCTTCTTCAGGGAGCATTTTCTTTAACAAGGGTAATAGTTCATCAAAGAACATGTCGGATGCTCCGTGATTGCTCTTCAAGTTGAGCAATTTGAACAATTGCATAACTTTGTAAAGTTACGAGATCCTTTGTATAGGGGCTTTTCAAAGATCTTCAAGTATCTTTTAAACTTCTCGTGGTCCTCTCATAAACCTTTTGCGGCTTCAACCATTTCTATAGTGTATGGGGCATCAGTGGGAATTCCCATTCCAAAATCTTCAGATTCCGTGGGCTGACCATTGTTGACGTCAACAGGCCTACTATTACTTGCCTCGTCTTTTTCCCCATGCTTAGTCCAGTTAGTATAGGTTGGATCAAATCCCTTAGAGAATAAATGTTCATCTACCTCGAGAATTGGTAATGCATAGTGGTTTAAGCAATATTTACATGGACATGGCATAAGAAATTCCTCATCTGTCTCGTCCTCCTCCTTCAGATGGTTGGCAGCATACCGCAGAAATGCCGCGACTCCGTCTTCATATGATTTTGACATTCTAGGGGTTCTCATCCATGCTTTTTCCATTCTGAAACACACATAAAGTCCGACATGTCAGCAACCGCTTCATGTGTAGGATAAAAAATCAATTCAACTTCATGATTGACAACCAGAACATAGCAAATCTATCATAGCAATAGATATAAATTCTATGATAAAAACAGGAGAAAATAGGACATTGCATTAGTAGGTAGTTTATAGGAAGATTAACACCACCGTTGATTCACTACTTCCCTAAAACATCGATATAAGAAAGAGAAGCAGGGAGCCAAGGTGAAAACTTCACAAATACAGTTCTTTGATTCTTTCACCAAGATAACACACACACGGAATTCAAATTCAAAGATGGACTATGAAAAACCCTATAAATATCTGTGATACTTGAATCAAAATACCAGATTCTAATATGCACCCAACCTCAAACAGAGCCAAAGGCAAACAAAATCGACATCATACAGATACATAACCAGATACAATTGTAGATACATAACTAGATACATTACCTGATACATAACAATGAACAACAAATCGGTAGAAAAATCGAAACCCTAAAATTAAAAGAATCAAACAAGTTGAGGGTTTTATGAAATTACCTAAACAAAATATCCTCTTTTCCAAGGTCACAGCGGCAACCATCAACACTTCTCAAATTTACGCTTGCCCTTGGTCGAACTTCTCTCTCTCAACTTGAGAAGCGTTTCAAATTGGGGGTTTCTCTCAACAAGAACTCTCTCTCAAATTGAGTCTAAGTGCTCGTTTTTTTTTTTCCGTAAGTGATCGCTCATTCCATAATTAGCTATTGTAATTTTTATATTATAAATTCATAGTTATTATTAATTATTTTCTTCTTTCATTCGTCTTTTTAGTCGACATGTTAGCTTGCTTGTTATCACGAGAGAAGAGAGTCTCTATCTTTCCGATTCTAATTTCTTTTCTCGTAGGATATGAGCTTCGGATCGATCGAATCAACGGGAGGAACTAGCTCTCTCTAGTATTTAGGTTATGATATGAGGATGCCCAAATAAAAGTTTTAATTTTATGACGGCCCATATTAGATTGATGGTGTTGGAAAGAAATAGTTAGTTTAATGATCACTTTAGTTGCTTTAATTTTGATTAGTTAAACAATAACTAATATTGTATAATTATAACTTTATTATCATTAATTAATTATTGGATGATTAATTAATTAATGAATAGTCTTATTAAATAATGATAAAAATAATTAATATAATATCGAGAGTACAATCAGATAAGCAATCATCTCCACCTATGACAAAAAATGGGCCATAATCCGGATCCTAGTAACTAAAAATGTGGGCTAATGTGCGGGCCCATAGCAATAAATCAAATGATAAAATACTGCCTAAATCTAAAAGAAGGGTAGCCAAGTTGGTCCATCCGTATAAGAGAGAGAAGAAACGGAGGAGCAGTATCATACGTATAAGTCTGAATACCGAGGGACGATACGTCGAGCTCAGAGAGATAATCAACCGGCTTGTTGCCCTCTCGGAAAATGTGGGTGACTCTGTACTGAATGTCTCGGAGAATGTGTCGGATACGCATAAGGGTGTGACGAACCTGCTAAGAGCCCCGATGGCCAGATGAAAGCAGGGTCACCACAGCAGCAGCATCAAGCTCAATCCAAACATATCTTGATCTCTGGGAAGCCAAAATCAGCCCAACAGCAAGCGCCTGGATCTCTGCATCAAAGCTTGATTGGATAGGTTGTACTCTTTGAATTTAATATCAGTCAATTTTGCTCGATATTACTTGAACATACTTAAATTTACTAGTTACTAACTAATTCCACCGTGTGACGTTCAAAGTTGCTCGAGGTAACTTGAACAAACTCAAGTTTACTAGTTAAGAACTGATTCCATCTCGTGTCGTTCAAATTTGCTCGAGGATAGTTGAACAAACTCAAATTTACCAGTTATGAACCAATTCCATCTCATGTAACAACTTCAAGTTTGTAATGCCCGAATAAATGGTGTATTTACCTTGTACTCAACCTTGTATTATTTCGACTTCGTGATGTTATAAATCGTAGATTGGTTTCCCGTATTTGTGCCCTTATGTTTTTATCTTTAAGCATTGCATGCATGATTTTGCACGTACTAACGTACGTTAACATACGTTCATAACGTACGCTAAGGATTCAGTGTTACGTACGTTATCTGATGTCCTTAACGTACGTAAGCTAAGTCAACTTGGGTTCGGATAAGGGTCGGCTTGTGGGGGCCGAAGAGAGGGTCGGGGAAGATTCGTGTGATTCCCGCATGAACCTGGACATAGGCGTTACGTACGCTATGGTACATGTGTTACGTACGCTATAGACATGAGTATTACGTACGTAAAACCCGCGTGACTACGTACGTAAAGGAATGGCGAAATCACCAGGAACTCGTCGGCGATTACGTGCGTTAAGGCTAGGTATAACGACGTTAAGCTTGTTACGACGTAAGGGGGTTATTGCATAACGACGTAATACTTAGAAATCTATTTATAGAACATGACCCTCACTTCATTTCCCACTTTTGCCTTGGCGATTTTTGCGTTCTTGAGACTATCCTTCACCTCATATCCCTCATATCATCAATTGCCTCCGAATTTGGGAAGCTTAGGCCGGTGAGTTGGTGATCAAGCTTCCTGAAGAGTTTATTGAAGATTTTCTTATTCTTTCATCTCTTAAGGTCTGTTACGATTCACCAAGCTAGAGTTTACATTCTTAAACTATACTTTGAGCTTGTTTTGGAAATATTTGGACTAGATAATGATCTTTTGAGTCCATCACCATGCTTTGTAGTTTAGAACCCGATTATACCTTATCTTTCTTTCATTACGTAGAGTCTTGATTTAGCCTCGGTGGATGAAACCTTAACTTGTAGCATCCTTAATTCATGGGAGTAATAAGCATGATTTCGCTTATACTCTCCGATTCCTTTTTATGTTTCCATTGAAGAAATTCATATATGTTAGAAGAAATTGTTATGACAATGTCCTCCATGTTCTTGAGGTAATACATATATGTATCGACTAGGTCCTTGAACTTAAACCGAATCACCGTAGTGTCGTTTTCCTTGCGAAATATTTAAGCATGCTTGTTGTCTAGAGAAATATAGCGGGTCGAATCATCTTGGCCGATCATATGGGGATTTGACATTCATTTCCTTATTTAACACAAAACCCTCAACACCTTGTGAAACAATGAACTTTCAAACAACGGTACTTCATTTTCGAAACGATCGTTCAGCCCTTATAGAGTACCTTATCGTTCTCGGTTTAGTTCTTACTTAGTGTTCTAACCGTGAACCAACCTAGTGTCACTACTTTACGATCTTAATATTAGTTTTCGGTGAGCGTATGTTAGTGCCGAGTGGTATGTTAAGTTCCTTGTATCTCTTTTTGAACAAGGTGCGAGCCTTGCATAGGGGTCGATCGTGGGGCGGTGACATACGGACGCGTGATGTTTGTCGGAGTATTACATTCTTGCCATTTCCGAGGCAAGTATCATATGTCGAGTTCGATTTATATTGAAACGTTGATCATGCTTGTGGTTTTATTGTTGAATATGAGATGTATTTCTGAAATTCTCGTGATATTCGTTGTTAATCGTTCGTATTGATGAACGTATTGAAGTGCATATGTGTATGCACAGTTGATTGATTTATGGTTTAAATGATCCAAGGGGATCATGAGGATCTATGCTGAGGGCGCTGGATCGAATGTCCACCATGCGTTGGTCCGACGGGATCATCATGGGGATCTATGCTGAGGGCGCTGGATCGTTGGACGGGTTTTCCACCATGTGTTGGTCCGAGGTGATCATTAGTATCTATACCTAGGTCGCTTGATCTCTGGATTACCCTGTATTATGTTGATGGAATAGTGAGGCCTCGCATCGTTGATTCCGGCGACGGAAGTCCGTTTTGCTTGTTTATGATGTATTGACGATTATGAATTATGATACTTGTACTAGCATTGTTTTGCTAACCCCTTCGGGGTGGACATTGTTTTGATGTTCGGGTAGCCGGAGCGGGAAGGCAACCACGATCACGGAGACGATGAAATGGCTCAGTGATGTGGTTGATGTTATTGTTATTTTGATGTGTTTCCTTGGTCTACTTAGTACTCGAGTACGTCTGATTTAATAAGTGTCATATTCGATATGGTTGTAAAAGTTTAACTCTTTGGATCAGTTGAATAAGTTCTATGTTTGAAATTCAGTTGTACAGTTGGATTATATTCATTTTTCTTTTAATCAGCCTGGTAAATCCTTACTTAAAGGGTTTACGGCGCTGTAATTATTCCGAACATCTCGGGGTGTTACAGAATATGGTATCGGAGCTAAGATTCATGGATATCTTGGCAGTCGGGTTAGTTGGGTCTGTTTACGTTATTTGATTTTTGGTCGTTCGTAACATCACTGCTGAGCCAGCATCGTCGTGTGGACCGTGGTTGTAAGCTTCCTAATCTCAAATACTACCGTTTTATTTAATTCATGTTTTGTGAGCATTGATGGATGTATTTTTAGAAAGTTTGCCCTGGATATTGAATATTTATGTTTACAGTATGTTGAGAGGAGGTCGTGGACGCGGACGCTGGCCGTGGACGCGGACGTGGAAATGCGAGACAAGAAGAGTCAGATCTACCCCAGAGATAACCGCTAGTCGAACGGATTCCCATTCCGGGGACGGCAGGATCGGCAAATAATAATGCAGATCCTAACGTGCCGGAGTGCTTCACAGTGGTTGCCAGATAAATCGGTTGCTCAAGTTGTGGATCGCATGCAGACGGCGATGGGACAACAAAGATAACGTGGATAATCGAGGAGATAGATGGCTTACCGAGGTGATCAAATTGCATCCTCCGAAATTTGATGGTTCGGCCGAGACGCTTTCTTGGGATCACCGGTGAAGGAGTTGGAGAAGATTTTTGCAGGATTAATCGTCCCAACGATGAAAGGTTCCGTCGCCCAAGATCTTCCTCGACAGGATGCTTTCGATCGGTGGGAGGCCATTCGACCGAGGAGCACAATGTTGATCGGACGGAATTCAAGTTGATGATGGAGGCGCAGATTGTCCTCGCCTGATTAGAGAAGCCCGAGTTCGGGAGTTTTTCTCACCACAAGATTCGGGAACATTCGTGACGGACGTGATTAAGACTTTTAATCACCAAATAACTTATGTGCGCCACTTGGTCGACCGAGGCGGAGAAGATTTTTCATTTTGACATGCGAATGAAGCCGAAATTCAAGCAAGATATGTCCGGATTTGAATGTACCACCTTGCGATAAGATCGTGACAAGGCGTTAGCCTATGATATGAAAGAGGCAAATAGAGAGAAATCGACGAAGCAAAGAAATGAAGGTGTCCGCAACTTCACGGAGGATAAGAGCAGAGGGCCTCGCAGTCGATCCTCTTTTCATTCATCCAGAGACCTCCGCATCCTTCTCGAGGTGGAAAGAAGTTCCGGCAGCACCAACTGCTTTTACACGGGGAAGAAGTGCTATAACCGTGGCAAGGCGGGACATGTTCGACGTGATTGTTTCGCGCTGCGTGACTGCTTTCGAGTGTGGACAGAAGGACATCGTGCAACATTTTGTGGGAATGCGACCCGATCTTTTGGTACTCGTACTCAGCTCCATCCGAGGGAGACGAGTGTGAACCAGACACGCAGAGTGGATTTCAGCAGTAACGCTAGGAAGAGAGAGGCATCCAAGGCCGGGTCCGTTCCTCCGCGCCTGCATTTAAATGAGGAAATCGAGGAACAGAACACACCGTTGCATCGTGCACGATTCTGATCCTTTTGCAACCTAGTGTCTTGTTCGATTCAGAGCCACGCATTCTTTTATATCTTTGAACCGTGTTAATCGTTTGAAAATCTCGTGCTTGTATAATCGTGAACCTTATGTTGTGGGATTACCGAGCGGAGAGAAAATTGTGGGAACCCTAGAAGCTAGGGATTTCCCAGATCTATAGAAGGAAGAGATGGCCATCGAATCTTATTGTAGTTGACATCTACGGTGATGATTTAATTCTCGGGGATGATTGGCTCAACCGTTATGGAGTCAGGTCAATTACCGAGAGAGAGTCATTTCCATCATTGCTAATGACGGATCTCGAACACTTATTCCGAGGATGGAGACCGAAGCTTGGGAAAATTGATCAAGGCAATGAAAGTCAGAAATTATCAAGGTGGATGTCAAGGACTTTGGTGCTATGCCATGAGGAAAGTGGAAGGAGTAGAGCTCTGTCTATTTCGATTGTGAATGAGTTCTCGATGTATTCCCCGACGAACTACCAGGTTACCTCCGCAAAGGGAGTGGAATTCACTATCGAATTAGAGCCCAAGCAGCTCCTATTTCCAGAGCACCATACCGCATGGCGCCAACCGAGATGTATGAACTCAAGAAGCAACCGGAGGAATTGTTACGAAGGGCTATATCCAACCTAGCGTTTCTCCTTGGGGAGCGCCTGCTCTTTGTCCTAAGAAAGACGGATCCTCCGATCGTGTATTGATTACAGGAGCTCAACAAGATGACGATCAAGAATAAGTATCCTATACCTCGGATCGACGACTTGTTTGATCAACCGCAAGGGGCAAGGGTATTCTCGAAGATTGACTTGCGATCGATACCACCGATTGAGGATTAAGGAATCGGATATACCAAATCCGCTTCGGATCCCGACGGCATTATGAATTCATAGTGATGCCGTTTGGACTTACCAATGCTCCTGCAGTATTCATGCAATTGATGAATCGGGTATTCTTGGAATACTTGGATAAATTTGTGGTCGTCTTCATTGATGACATCCTGATATATTCGAAGAACGCAGAGGAGCATGCCGAGCATTTGCGTGTGGTTTTGAGCACCTTGAGGAAGGAACAGCTGTATGCAAAATTTTCAAAATGCGAGTTCTGGCTTAAGGAAGTAACCTTCCTTGGGCATGTGATATCAGCCGACGGAGTTCAGGTGGACCCGAAGAAAGTCGAAGCAATCTTGGATTGGGAAGCTCCTAAAAACGTGAAGGAAGTACGAAGCTTCTTAGAACTTGCTAGATATTATCGCCGCTTTGTAGAAGGATTTTCCAAAATTGCTCGTCCACTCACTCAGTTATTACAGAAAACTCAAAAATTCATGTGGAATGAGAAGTGCCAGGCTGGTTTTGACGAACTTAAGAGGAGGCTAACGACAGCACCTATATTAGCACTGCCCGAGGGGACTGATGGATTCATGGTATACAGCGACGCTTCGAATCAGGGTCTGGGTTGTGTATTGATGCAGAAGGATAGAGTGATTGCTTATGCTTCTCGGCAATTGAAGCCGTATGAGGTTAATTACCCGACTCATGATCTGGAGTTAGCAGCTGTAGTCTTTGCACTGAAAATTTGGAGACATTATTTGTACGGCACTCATTGTCAGATCTTTACCGATCATAAGAGCCTCAAGTACATTTTCAGTCAGAAAGAATTAAACATGAGGCAGAGAAGATGGTTGGAATTGATCAAGGATTACGACTTGGAGATTCTCTATCATCCGGGGAAAGCAAACGTAGTAGCCGATGCCTTGAGCCGAAAACCTGTTTCTCTTCGAGTGTTGGAAGCACTTACGTCCCAAACCAAAGATTCAACGAGAACTGATCCGCGAAGGGATCGAAGTATGGGCACCAGGAATCCAAGGGCAACTTTATGTGATGGAACTGACTTCATCACTAGTCGAGGAGATCAAGTCTAAACAATTGAACGATTATCTGATCCTTCGATTATGTGATGAAGTAAAGAAGGGAAAAGCCCCAGGATTCGTGGTACAAGACGATGGAGTTCTGAGATTTCAGAGTCGACTTTGCGTTCCCGAGGATGATGATTTGAGACGGACAATTTTGAAGGAAGCTCATGGCGCGCCCTATTCTATTCACCCAGGCAGTAGTAAGATGTATAAGGATTTAAAGCAAAACTTCGGTGGGGAATATGAAGAAGGACGTAGCGAGTACGTTTGAAGTGTTTAACTTGTCGCAAGTTAAGATTGAACATCAACGACCTGCCGGAATGTTAAAACCGCTTCCGATCCCTGAATGGAAGTGGGAGGATATCTCGATGGACTTCATCACTAGTATGCCAAGGACTAGGACGGGAATGAACATGATTTGGGTTGTAGTTGATCGACTAACCAAGTCGGCTCATTTCCTGGGAATTAAAGATACATGGGGACCCGAGAGGTTGGCGCGAGTATTTATTGCGGAGATAGTCAGGTTGCATGGAACGCCGAAGACCATTATTTCGGATCGAGATGGTCGCTTCGTGTCGCACTTCTGGAAGGCAGTTCACAGGGCTTTGGGGACCGAGCTAAACTTTAGCACGGCTTATCATCCTCAGACGGACGGTCAGTCCGAAAGGACTATACAGACAGTAGAATACATGCTTAGAGCTTGTGCTTTGGATTGGTCAACTGATTGGGAAGTCCATTTGCCATTGATTGAATTCACCTACAATAACAGTTGGCTTGCTTCTTTTATGATGGCACCGTTTGAAGCTTTGTACGGGAGGAGATGTCGATCACCCCTGTCCGGGATGATTCTTCGATTTGATCGGGACGGAACCGGAATTGATAGTTCAGACTCAAGAGAAAATAGCTTTGATTAGAGAAAGACTGTTGACTGCCCAGAGTCGACAGAAGTCTTATGCGGACGTACGTCGTCACCCTCTGGAGTTCGACATTGGGGATCACATACTATTGAAGGTGTCTCCTACACGGGGAATTTTCCGTTTTGGGAGGAAAGGCAAGCTAAGTCCGAGATATATCGGACCGTTTGAGATCCTCGAGAGAGTTGGGGATTTAGCATACAGGTTGGCCTTACCGCCATCGCTGAGTCACGTTCACAACGTGTTTCACGTATCCCAATTGCGGAAGTATGTACCAGATCCCAGTCATATTATTGATTTCGACGAGATCGAGATAGCTAATGACGGCACCTTCGAAGAGAGACCAATAAAGATACTCGAGAGTCGAGTCAAGCAGTTGAGGAATAAACCGATCGCCTTGGTAAAAGTTCAGTGGTCTCGACATGGAGTCGAAGAAGCAACTTGGGAGACGGAGGAGAGTATGAAGTCGAGATACCCGGAATTATTTTCGTCTTAAGTTTCGGGCAAACTTCTTTTAGAGGGGTAGTATGTAATGCCCGAATAAATGGTGTATTTACCTTGTACTCAACCTTGTATTATTTCGACTTCGTGATGTTATAAATCGTAGATTGGTTTCCCGTATTTGTGCCCTTATGTTTTTATCTTTAAGCATTGCATGCATGATTTTGCACGTACTAACGTACGTTAACATACGTTCATAACGACGCTAAGGATTCGGTTACGACGTTATCTCGATGTCCTTAACGCACGTAAGCTAAGTCAACTGGGTTCGGATAAGGGTCGGCTTGTGGGGGCCGAAGAGAGGGCCGGGAAGATTCGTGTGATTCCCGCATGAACTCGGACATAGGCGTTACGACGCTATGGTACATGTGTTACGACGCTATAGACATGAGTATTACGACGTAAAACCCGCGTGACTACGCACGTAAAGGAATGGCGAAATCGACCCAGGAACTCGTCAGCGATTACGTGCGTTAAGGCTAGGGTATAACGTCGTTAAGCTTGTTACGTGCGTAAGGGGGTTATTGCATAACGTCGTAATACTTAGAAATCTATTTATAGAACATGACCCTCACTTCATTTCCCACTTTTGCCTTGGCCGATTTTTGCGTTCTTGAGACTATCCTTCACCTCATATCCCTCATATCATCAATTGCCTCCGAATTTGGGAAGCTTAGGCCGGGTGAGTTGGTGATCAAGCTTCCGTGAAGAGTTTATTGAAGATTTTCTTATTCTTTCATCTCTTAAGGTATGTTACGATTCACCAAGCTAGAGTTTACATTCTTAAACTATACTTTGAGCTTGTTTTGGAAATATTTGGACTAGATAATGATCTTTTGAGTCCAGAACCATGCTTTGTAGTTTAGAACCCGATTATACCTTATCTTTCTTTCATTACGTAGAGTCTTGATTTAGCCTCGGTGGATGAAACCTTAACTTGTAGCATCCTTAATTCATGGGAGTAATAAGCATGATTTCAGTTATACTCTCCGATTCCTTTTATGTTTCCATTGAAGAAATTCATATATGTTAGAAGAAATTGTTATGACAATGTCCTCCATGTTCTTGAGGTAATACATATATGTATCGACTAGGTCCTTGAACTTAAACCGAATCACCGTAGTGTCGTTTTCCTTGCGAAATATTTAAGCATGCTTGTTGTCTTGAGTAATATTGGGGGTCGAATCATCTTGGCCGATCATATGGGGATTTGACATTCATTTCCTTATTTAACACAAAACCCTCAACACCTTGTGAAACAATGAACTTTCAAACAACGGTACTTCATTTTCAAACGATCGTTCAGCCCTTATAGAGTACCTTATCGTTCTCGGTTTAGTTCTTACTTAGTGTTCTAACCGTGAACCAACCTAGTGTCACTACTTTACGATCTTAATATTAGTTTTCGGTGAGCGTATGTTAGTGCCGAGTGGTATGTTAAGTTCCTTGTATCTCTTTTTGAACAAGGTGCGAGCCTTGCATAGGGGTCGATCGTGGGGCGGTGACATACGGACGCGTGACGTTTGTCGGAGTATTACATTCTTGCCATTTCCGAGGCAAGTATCATATGTCGAGTTCGATTTATATTGAAACGTTGATCATGCTTGTGGTTTTATTGTTGAATATGAGATGTATTTCTGAAATTCTCGTGATATTCGTTGTTAATCGTTCGTATTGATGAACGTATTGAAGTGCATATGTGTATGCACAGTTGATTGATTTATGGTTTAAATGATCCGAGGGGATCATGAGGATCTATGCTGAGGGCGCTGGATCGAATGTCCACCATGCGTTGGTCCGACGGGATCATCATGGGGATCTATGCTGAGGGCGCTGGATCGTTGGACGGGTTTTCCACCATGTGTTGGTCCGAGGGGATCATGAGGATCTATACCAAGGGCGCTGGATCGCTGGATTACCCTGTATTATGTTGATGGAATCGTGAGGATTCGCATCGTTGGATTCCGATGACGGAAGTCCGTTTTGCTTGTTTATGATGTATTGACGATTATGAATTATGATACTTGTACTAGCATTGTTTTGCTAACCCCTTCGGGGGTGGACATTGTTTTGATGTTCAGGTAGCCGAGGAGCGGGAAGGCAACCACAGTACCGACAGGACGATGAAATGGCTCAGTGATGTGGTTGATGTTATTGTTATTTTGATGTGTTTCCTTGGTCTACTTAGTACTCGAGTACGTCTGATTTAATAAGTGTCATATTCGATATGGTTGTAAAAGTTTAACTCTTTGGATCAGTTGAATAAGTTCTATGTTTGAAATTCAGTTGTACAGTTGGATTATATTCATTTTTCTTTTAATCAGCCTGGTAAATCCTTACTTAAAGGGTTTACGGCGCTGTAATTATTCCGAACATCTCGGGGTGTTACAAAGTTTACCAGTTATGAATCGATTTAATCCCATGTCATTCAAATTTGCTCGATATCACTTGAACGAACTCAAATTTACTAGTTACAAAGAAATTTCATTTCTCATTATTAGATTTGCTCCATATTACTTAAACGAATCAAATTTACTAGTTACGAACTGATTTCATTCCTCGTCAATCAATTTTGCTCAATATTACTTGAACAAACTCAAATTTATTAGTTATGAACCGATTTCATTCCTTGTCAGTCGATTTGCTCAATATTACATGAACGAACTTAAATTTAATAGTTATGAACAAATTTCTTCGTCATTCAATTTGCTCCATATTACTTGAACGAACTCGAATTTACTAGTTACTAACTAATTTCATTCTTCGTCATTCGACTTGCTCCATATTACTTAAACAACCTCGAATTTACTAGTTACTAACAAATTTCATTCCTCGTCATTCGATTTTCTCCATATTACTTGAACAAGCTCAAATTTACTAGTTACGAATCGATGTCATACCTTGACATTCGATTTTGCTTGATATCACTTGAACAAACTCAAGTTTACTAGTTAAGAACTGATTCCATCTCGTGTCGTTCAAATTTGCTCGAGGATAGTTGAACAAACTCAAATTTACCAGTTATGAACCAATTCCATCTCATGTAACAACTTCAAGTTTACCAGTTATGAATCGATTTAATCCCATGTCATTCAAATTTGCTCGATATCACTTGAACGAACTCAAATTTACTAGTTACAAAGAAATTTCATTTCTCATTATTAGATTTGCTCCATATTACTTAAACGAACTCAAATTTACTAGTTACGAACTGATTTCATTCCTCGTCAATCAATTTTGCTCAATATTACTTGAACAAACTCAAATTTATTAGTTATGAACTGATTTCATTCCTCGTCAATTAAATTTGCTCGATATTACTTGAACGAAACTCAAATTTATTAGTTATGAACCGATTTCATTCCTTGTCAGTCGATTTGCTCAATATTACATGAACGAACTTAAATTTAATAGTTATGAACAAATTTCTTCGTCATTCAATTTGCTCCATATTACTTGAACGAATTCGAATTTACTAGTTACTAACTAATTTCATTCTTCGTCATTCGACTTGCTCCATATTACTTAAACAACCTCGAATTTACTAGTTACTAACAAATTTCATTCCTCGTCATTCGATTTTCTCCATATTACTTGAACAAGCTCAAATTTACTAGTTACGAATCGATGTCATACCTTGACATTCGATTTTGCTTGATATCACTTGAACAAACTCAATTTACTAGTTTTGAATCGATTATATTCCTCGTCATTCGATTTTGCTCAATATCATATCAATAAAATAAGGGGAGTGATATTTGCACTCTGGTTTTCTATCTCCTATTACCAATTAGACTCCATTTTTCTTTTTCTTAACACTATAATATATTTTTAATATTTCTACATTCAATTTTTGTATTTTGCACCTTTCTAGCAAAATTAAATAATGAGAAATGATTTGTATTAACAAAGGAGTGTTAATAATTATTGAGAGTGGTGTATCAATTTGAGTAAAAATTAATAAACTAGCCAACTTAAATAAAATGGCATTGACATAAATATAGGAGGTTCTAGCCGAGATCGACAATCTATAAAAGAAAATGAGTATGATAAATGATTTTCTGTAATTTGTAATTGTCAAAAAGCAATTGTACTTTGATTAATTTTATCGATATTATGAGGTTATCTTAGTATGATTATATAAGTCACAAACTATAATATTACTCATAGCATTAACTATTCAAGATCATGTGTATTATACAAACACTAATATTTTGATTATTAATTTTTCCGCATAAACAAATCTTTACTATTAATTATTAGCACTCCATTATTAATATTTCTCAATTTTCATTCTTTAATTTTGTTAGGAAAATGCCAAATACAAATAAATAATATAAAAATATTTAAAATATATTAAAATAGCAAAATAGAGAAAATGGAGTGTAAATATCATTCTCCTAAAATAAACTCAAGTCAGTGACTACATTGCATCACAATTATTTTTTTCAAGCTTTTTTTCCCTAATATTAACAAATATATTAATTTTAGATTTTTTAATTTAATAAAAACGTTATGCGCGTATTCTTCTAATCTCCTTCGCGGATCCTCTCAACCGCATATCGCCGCCTCTAATAAAGAACAGAGTTTCTCTCATTTTCTTGCGAAAATTAGGAAACCTTGATAAATTCAAACTGCTGGAAGAAATCACGCCACCCATGGATAGAAGATCTGCAATCGGAATAACTGAAAATAATCTTGGTTGAACCCTTTTTGGCGGGTTGAAATCAAGATGAAGTCTGTTGGGCGGGATTATTCCCGCTTTGTGTTCTCGAGTTCAACTAGTACAAATTTCGCATAAAGGTATTCATTTTCTCGTATAAGCGAAGGTATTCATTTTCTCTGTAGACAAATAATATGTTTTTATTCCAAAAATAGTTTAGTTTTGAGCAATTGATTTAGGGTTTGGCTGATCTTGATTATTGTTTGTCTATATTGGTGTTTCCTTAACATACATTTAGGGTTTGGCAAATCAGATTGGAAGTCTGCTCAAATGCTCTATCTGCACAAAAAAATTATGATTTTAGTTTTGTTTTATGGATGAAGTTATGGTAGTCTTGATTTATAATTTTGGTGATTCAAGGATGTTTTAAGCTTTTTATCTATTTAGAATTATGCTAATTACTCGGTTTGGACAAAAGTTGAGTTATCACTACTAGAAGTCCGAGTTGCACTATCATAATTTACTTTTTTCTAATCCTCGTCTGTGGAGAACCCATTATAAAACAGCTTAGTACTTACTCGAGTTCGAAACATATCTCGTATAGAAGTGTATGTACCCTTAACTAAGAACGATGACCATATACCATGTGAATATGCTCGATACATTTTGTGTTGCTATAAGCAACACGTAGTTTGATTTTTCATTGTATTTTGATATGTGCATACATTTTTGTGAGCCTGTTTCTTCACAAAACGAACTTCCTCAAGTTTATTAACGTCTAAGTGTGATATTTTAACTCATGGTGTGTCGAGAGCTGAGGAAATAGAGAATAAGCTGCTGATTTGGGTTTCACGTAGGCATTTAATTCAAATGCGATGTCTTAGGGAACTCATTTACATGTTAAAGTAGTATGTTTGAATTAGAATTTTAGGAGGATGTAGGTTGCTGCAAGCCAGACTTATTGAAGTGTCTGTCTGTTATACTTGATAGGCAACTTTGTTCTTTCATTTTTTTTCTTGGTTAAATAGTTTCACAGGTTATTAACTGGTGTGGTGTGTTATTGTTGATTGTTCTGGTATTTCTAGATTACATTAAAATCTTGTATTATGTATGCCACATTTTGTAGGTCTAGTAAGAACTTTATTTCGGGGTGATTCTGTGGTGATTTTATGTTTCTCATTTGTAAAGAAATGCTATATGATTGGTTCGCTGATGAAGCTATTATATGTTTTGATTGGATTTTTTGTTATGTTCTTCACATTGCTTGGGAAGGCGACTGGGTCCTAGGATTCTTGGCAAGTGCATTTATCAGCGGTAAAGTTTCATACATATTGTTTATTTGGGTCGATTGTTAATTCACCGTTAGGAGAGTAGGAGTTGTGAATATTAATGGTAGAATTACTAATTCTGTTACCCAAAAGAGCCCCATTATTATTGTTATTAACTTAAGAGGTCGATTACTTTAAAACCTTGAAACCATCATTTGAACTAACTACGCTTCGTAACATTTATGACCTTGGATATGTCAAACCGATCAAGTCAGAATGTGATTTGGTTTCGCTTATTCTTCTTTAACATTTATGTTTGATAATGTCATGGATTTTATGATTAAGATGGTTTTTCATGAGTTTAGTTCATTTTCGATTTAGATTGATATTATGAAGTACTTTATGATGAGTTAATTTCGCTATTATGCATTCGATATGGCGTCAAGTGAAGAGTCGATTATGACAATGATGACTTAGACCGAACCAATAGTGGATATGACTTTGGAGAATGGTTACTATAGCAGCAGCCTCGATGAATCACGATGAACTTCTTGGTAATGCTACAGAAATATACCTGTCTTGCTTGTATTAGTTTGTTTTGGACTTGAATATCGAAGTTTACTCTTACACCATCATTTTGCAATAACCGACATAACTTGTTTTGGGTTTAAACTTCCAGGGAATGATGAACATGAAGGGATAGTGACTAACACTGAAGTTATAGAAAGATCACCTCAATTCACAGGGGATCAAGATAAAACAATGTCTAAAGAGAAGAAGGAAGAGAAGAAGGAGGTTCGGGGATTGTCAAGAATGTTGAAATTAACTAAAAATTGGGATGGCAAGAAACATGTGGTTGAATTTGATAACCTGGGCCGATTTACGGGGGAATATGCATCAGAAATTGCAAGTTATATGGGAGTGTTGGTACGTCGAGATATTGGGCTTCGGTACTTGGAGTGGAAGAAGGTGCCCCCCGAGTTGAAGGAAAAGTTGTGGGAGCAAATATTGGTACGTAATTTATTGATTTCAACATTCAAGTTCAATACAATAATATATGCTATTCATTTCTATTAAGTTATTTGTCACTTACCTGCCATTCGTATTCTGGTAGCGCTTTTATGAAATCGAGGAGACCATGAAAAAAAATGATTAGCCATCTCGGTGTACACTTGCGCAATTTTAGAAGAAAACAGACGCAAATTTTATACACCCAATTTGGGTAAACCAAATAAATTCCAAAAAGTCCCTAGAAAATATCGTGTATTTTTGAAGCAAGAACATTGGGACGAGTTCGTAAAATTCCGACTCTCCGAAATGCAAGGTTGTATATTTCACTCTTTAATTTTATAATCACATTAATGTCATTTTTAGTCTCAAGTTTGTCATGAATGTAGTTATTTATCTACGTGCCTGTAAATTGTCCGATGATGGAGTTACGGCGCGTGCGAACCACAAATATGAACATAGGATGGGAAGAAGAGGATACGCGGGGTTGGTTGAAAAATTAGTAAGTCCTGACATACACCTTGTTAGCTAGTGCTTAGTCAAAGAGTATATCTAGTGTTGTTTATTTTGTGTTGAATTTAATCCATGACATGAAAAGTAGAGTATATATGTAATATTTGGCCTGTTGAATTACTAGAAAAAAGATAAAGTGATTCGTGAAGATGATGACAATCCTTCGCGGTCTCTCTTGTGGAGGATGGCACGTCGAAATCCACGTGGTGAATATTCTGATGACGAGGTTCAGGAAAAGGCAAAACAGCTTGTAAGATGACTGAAACTACCTAGCCATCTATTTATTGCTTAAACATTCTTGATTAGTATCTGTTCTAGTATCTTTATTAGTAATCGTAGTGTATCCTTAGTATCAGCTAATTGATCTCAAGTATATTAGAATCGTATTTTAGAATCTGGTATTTTGATTCAAGTAACTGTTTGAGGTTGGGTGCATATTAGAATCTGGTATTTTGATTCAAGTATCACAGACATTTATAGGTTTTTTCATAGTCCATCTTTGAATTTGAATTCCGTGTGTGTGTTATCTTGGTGAAAGAATCAAAGAACTGTATTTGTGAAGTTTTCACCTCGGCTCCCTGCTTCTCTTTCTTATATTTGATGTTTTAGGAAGTGATCAATCAACGGTGGTGTTAATCTTCCTATAAACTACCTACTAATGCAATATCCTATTTTCTCCTGTTTTTATCATAGAATTTATATCTATTGCTATGATAGATTTGCTATGTTCTGGTTGTCAATCATGAAGTGGAATTGATTTTCCCTATACTAAATATAGGGAAAATTAGTATATCGAGGTAAAATTAACAGCAGTGAAGTTTATATTACTTGATTAATACTCGCTTCTCTATTTTGTGCACAAGAGGAGTTTGATAAGAAGTTGGAAGATGGAACACTAAATAAAGAACTAGGTGTTGATTCCGTCACACATGTGTTTGGCAAAGAACGTCCTGGGCATGTAAAATGTGCGGGTAAAGGAGTGACTCCAACAAACTACTGGCACATGCCACGAAGAGGAGCATCCAAGGAGAGCCTTGCTGAACTGAAGAAACAATTAGATGATGAAAGGCGCGAGAACCAGAGGGAGAAAGAGAAGAATGATGAACAAATGAAGAATATGATGGAAAAAATGGCTCAACAAGGAAAAATGATGAGCAAATTATTATCTAAGCTGAATTCTCAAGGATTATTGAAAAAGAAAGCTTCCACTACCAAAAAGCAACGGGTAAGCAAAGTATTACAATGTCATGCTTCATGTATATGCAATTAAATACATTATAAAGTATGATTTTCTTATTGAATGCTTGTTTTTATTGAATGTTATGGGATTTTTAATCAATATTTCAGCACCTAATATTTCTTCAAAATGTTTACTGCATGTACTCTTCAGAAATCTACAAAGACCCATCACTCAACTCCTGCAACTACACATGGATCTCCTACATCTAGCCAGCATTCTAATGGAGCTAGGCCGGTGTCTCCTGTTACCACACAGGAATCACCTGCTCAAGACATGTCTTATATGCGTGTTAGATGTCAGTCTACAACCGAAGGCCAGGAATTCCCAAGGGTATGTTCTTTCTGAAAGTATTTAATTCTTTATGGCAGCATTTAAACTATGGTAAATATAAATTATATACTGATGTTGACTTGAGTGTTGTGATAAGGTGACAACTTCTGAGATACTAACATGTCGAATGTTTTTCTTCTTATATGTATGTCCAACAAGAGGAGTTATTTGATTCTTCTTGTAACGACACACTGTTATATGTTGCTATGTCGTAAATAAGGAAACATGTGTGACACATTGTAAGCATATTCATAGATCAAGAAGACAGTTCACCCAAAACATATGAATACAATAAGAAACCAAGTCTGTCAAGATTCCAAATGTTGGAAAATATAGATAATCAACTAACAACACTAAACCACTAAGCTTGTACCATTTTATATCTTTCTTAATTGGTACTAGTCTATTCATGCACACTGATATATTGTACCATTTGTTCTGATCTGATATGATCTACCCAATAAGGGTGTCACCAATGAAGATAGGTTCTTGCCTTTCTTTATTATTTATAATAGAACAACTTCAAGCCGCCCCAGGGATGTAGCATTTCAGGCCTTGCATTTACGTGATTCAGCTTTGCCAAGTTTGGTCAAGAGTAAGAAACTTAAAATATTGTAGACGCTCATGGTTATTTTGGCCGATTGATCTTCTTAGGACAGCCTAGGTTCCTAAACTTGGAATGGAAGCTTTGTTATGTTGTGGCGCTCTTTGTTAACCGATACGAAGGCTTATTATTCCACAACAACGAAAGCACTTTTTCAATCTTTCATATACTAGGGATTTCGGTTCTCCCCAACCAATCATGAATGGGACGTAAGAGCGCTTCTTCGTTGATTTAATCACATTCCAACATATCGATGAAGTTTGTTGTTTGAATGGTTGTTTCAAAAATTCTTATATGAACAAATTTTTCATGGTATTATTTTTTTCTATATTCGACTTGTATGTATTAGCCTGTTTAATATGTTGTTATGGCATATATGTTTGCAGATCAAATGCAAATCGGGCACATGGCCGACAAATAAATATTGTTGCAAATGGACGTGTTATTCTGGACTCGTCTCCAAAACAGAAGATACATGGAGTTGATCTTGAAGAAGATTGCTTCAGAGTTTGGATTGATGAACCAATACATCCAAATGCAGGTTTACCCTACATAACACAAGAATTTAAAACAGTAGAGGATGCTAAAAATAGTTTGGTAGCATGGCCAAAAGAATGGGTGATCAATCTCTCTACTGTAAGTTTCTTTACTCCACAACTTCAAGAATATTTTGTTAAAACCTTTGTCTATGCATATGTACATCATAAAATACCTTTTTGCTACATACAGAGGAAGCCATTCGAAGACAACCACAAGATACTTGAAAGCTCTTATTGTAATACCCGGTTGTAATTCAGTCATTATCATTCAGTAATCTCATTCGGTGGTTGTCACTTAGTGGATTTTCACTCATTTATAATCATTTATCAATCATGTTCATTCACCCGTGTTCACCGTTCGGAAAAACTTCGAGTTGTGTATCGTTATTGTCCATTGTTTCAACTTTCCACATATGAGTTCGACTTTGTTAGATCACCATTAATTTTTGGTAACTCCAAGAATTCTAAATCTTTGCAATATTATAGAGCATCGAGTTAGCTTTCCAATGGTTCAAACGGTGAGTCAATCGGAGTCCGGACGAGAGAGTTATGGTCGTTTTAGCTCAACCGCTCATTTTTTCGCTTATCGCCGATCACCGCCGACAACTCGGCCGTGTCGTCCGACACGCCCGTCCGTACTCGGCCCAGAAATGCCGGTCTCGCCCACGGACTCGACCGTGTCGCCTCAGCACGGCCGAGTCGAACCCTTCCGGATAAGCCGTAACCGATCGCTTGAGGCCCGACCGTGTTCCAGACACGGCCGAGTCAATGCCGAGCGCCGCGCATGCCGAGTCACTATCGGACAAGTCAATATCGGTAGGCCCTTCGCGCCACGACTGTTAGCGGTGACACGGTCGAGTCCTCGCCGGCCGCCACGCCGCGACCGTGTCAGGCGGACACGGTCGAGTCTGTCAGACGAGTCAACCCCTATAAATTCGTTTTTTGAGCATTTCAGCTCATTTCTTCCATTTCTTCCACCTTCATACGAGAGAGAGAAGCTTGGGGGAGATATTTTGTCATCATCAATCACTTGTGTGTTCGTATTTCATCATCCTGATTCATTGGAAAGCTTGGATAGTCGATTTTACACGTTTTCATCGGATCGAATTGGTTGGATCTTCAAGAGGTAATTCCTTCAACACCTTGGACTTCGATTTTGTGTTGAGATATGATGTTTTGGACGTTATAATCATGTTATATGAAGGGATATGTATATGATTATGAAGTTTGTATAATGATTCATTAGATTATTGAGGGATTATTCAAGAACACTTTGAACATCGAGTTGGATTTGGGGATTTTCGATTAATTGTCGTTATAATCACGTTTTCGGATATTCATTTTGGATTATTGATAGTATTCATGAGGTTTTGTGGGTTTGAATCATTCATTGGAAGTTGATTTCGGATGTAATTGAGTTTTGGTTGTAAACAATTGGAGATTGTTTACAACACGTTTGTTTTAATGCCCCAATGAGTTTCGGGTATTGTTGTATCGACTTTTGAGTTGGTTGTGATCATGCTTGATTCGTGTATTAAGAGAATTGTTGGTATTTGTGTTGTTCAAGGTTGTTCGAGCGGCCGATAATTTCATTAAGGACGTTGATCGTGGAAGTACCTTCTCGCCTTCGGTTTGAGGCAAGTTTTATACTTGTACTAGTCAATGAGATTAATGTCATCATATATGTGTATGAATGTGTGTATCATTCCGAGACTTAGTCTCTTCATGAATTCATTGATATCAGGAGATCGTTCGATACGATACCTTTCGGCAATTATGCCAAATGTTTATTGTTGTTCATTAACGGCCGATTCAAGGCATTGTAATACTCGTTATTAATGTCATTGTCGATAGCCGGCTCGTGGCATCGATGTATCGATTGTTGTTAATATTGATGTCGATCTAAGACATCGTTCAGATCATCGTTATTCATGTTGGGGGTTGTTATTAAAACCATATTGGCCGAATTAAGGCATTGGCTTATTCATTTCTCATCTTCGTTGTTGGTCACCGATTAAAGGTGCCGAGGCATCCTTCGTATCATTGTCATCGATTGGCCGTTCTCAGGCAAATCGAAATGTTCAATTATTCACCATCTCATTGTTATCGATTGACCGTTCTAAGACAATCGAGGTATTCTAATCATTCATCGTATCATTCGTAGCGATTGGCCATTCTAAGCCAATCGAAGTGCTTACTCATTCATGAATTCATCCGCTGCATCATTGTTATCGGTTGGCCATCCTAAGGCAATCGAGGTGTTAAATTGGGACTGTCAAGTACGGTGTCTATCCGTCTGTTACTGTCATCGTGTTGGCCGACTCAAGGCATCACACTATCATTAATTGTGATACGGCTTCGTGCCGTGGCTTCGGCCCTAATTGTGATATGGCTGGATGCCGTGGCTTCGGCCCTTATTGTGATACAGCTTCGTGCCGTGGCTTCGGCCCTAATTGTGATACGGCTGGATGCCGTGGCTTCAGCCCTTATTGTGATACGGCTTCGTGCCGTGGCTTCGACCCTCATTGATACAGCTTCGGGCTGTTTTGACTTCAGGTGTTTGTGATATTTGTTAATTTCCGCTGAACGACTTTCAGGCCTTTTGTAATGTCTTGGTATTTTCATTGGAGCCTTTGGGCATTATGATTCATATTAAATTCAGTTCTGATTTGGTTCATGTCGTTTAATTCATTGTGGTATTCTGTGATTATGATTCGCCGTTGGGCATTTATGTTCGAACCTGTCGAACATGTATTAATAGTATGCCGTGGGCATAGTATTTCACGAATGCTCGGTTCTTACCTTGGTTTGTGAGCATCTCGTATTATTATCATCATTGTACCATTTCGTTCTGCCTTTGGATGCATATCATGTTATACATGTATTTGATGTTCATTGTCCTGATGATCGACTTTGGGGCGGAACATGTTTTTCATGTTTTAGGTGCTTGCGAGGAGAGAGTTGAGACACAGGGGCATGATGATGGCGACGAGGCATTCGAGCGATACTAGTCCGAGTTGTTCATGTTGGTCAGTCGGTTGGAGTGTTCTTCAGTTGTCAGTCATTGTCATTTTGTATTACCCGAGCAGATGCTCGTGGATGTTGTATTTTTACTCTTGGCCATGTAGGCCCATCGTTGTCGTTGAAATTCCTTATCGGAATATTGTGTCAGATATCATGGTAGGGACTATGATTTTCCCTTGTTATTTAATTTAATGTATTTTTAGTCATGTTTGCCTGGTGGATCTCCTGGCGTGGGGTCCACGGCACTGTAATAACCCAATAGGAATTGGGGGTGTTATACTTATCAAGAACATGATGACAATGATGACAACCGGAGGACACTTGAAAGCTCCGATCAACAACATGATGATAGCCAGAAGACAGTTGAAAAGACTAAGAAGATTAAGAAGAAGAAGAAAGCTTCTGATATGAACGACGGGATATTGAAGCCTCTGAGAACGAGCAAGAGAATCAAGACTGTAGCCTAGTTAAAATAAGAGAAATAGTCGTGCTTTTGTAGGCGTTTAATGTTTAATTTTTTTGGATCAAGACAGTTGATTTATTGTTTTTTAGACATATTTCATTTATCTGATCAAGACATTTAACTTTTTATCATATGAGTAATAAAAAATTGGATCAATTTTGCATCAATTGTTGTTAATGAGTTTATGTTACACATTAGAAGTAGGTGGCAAATAGGTCCTTAAAGACTCGATAAAATAGGTGGCCAATACTGCATTCTTGTGGCTGAATATGAAATACAACCACCATTTAGATGTAAAACCGTGGCCGATGGACAACTACGACCACCTTTTAGATGTGAAATTGTGGCCAATGGACGAACTACGACCACCTTTTACAATTTTTCAGTGTCCAAAAGGAAAACAACGACCACCTTTTACAATTTTTCAGTGTCCAAAAGGAATACAACGACCACCTTTTATAATTTTTCAAAGGTCCAAAAGGAAAACAACGACCATCTTTTACAAATTTTCGTGTCCAAAAGGAAATTAACAACGGTCACCTTTTATAAATTTTCGGTCCAAAAGGAAAATAACGCCACCTTTTTACAAATTTTCGGTGTCAAAAAGAATACAACAACCACCTTTTACAATTTTTCAAAGGTCCAAAAGGAAAACAACGGCCACCTTTTACAATTTTTCGTTGTTCAAAAGGAATACAACGACCACCTTTTATAATTTTTCAAAGGTGAAAAATAAAACAACGGCCATCTTTATAAATTTACAGGTCCAAAAGGGAAATAACAACCACCTTTTATAATTTTTCAAAGGTCCAAAAGGAAAATAACTGGCCTTTTACAATTTTTCGGTCCAAAAGAAAACAATGGCCACCTTTTACAAATTTTCAAGATCCAAAAGAAAAACAATGGCAACCTTTTATAATTTTTCATGACCAAAAAGAAAACAAACAACCACTTCTTACAATCTTCCGGTCCAAAAGGAAAACAACGACGACCTTTTACAATTTTCGTTGTCCAAAAGAAAAACAACGACCACCTTTTATAAATTTTCAGTGTCCAAAAGGAAAACAACTGCCACCTTTTACAATTTTTCAGTATCTAAAAGGAAAAATACGACCACCCTTTATAATTTTTCAGTATCCAAAAAGAAAACAATAGTTACTAAAAATCAAATTGTGTGTCGGTAAGGATCCTATGGCTATGGTTATGGAACAAATGCTTTACCTACAAACAAAAAGGGGGTATTGTATAGACACGGTTACAGAGGAACAGCTACGAAAATTAATGTGAAATAGTCACTCAAAGTGGGTGTATCCGTAGAGGTACCCTTTTGTTACGCCACCTACGGTAACAGTTTTAGAGTAAAAAAAATCCATGGCTAAAAGACTATGGACACGTTTTCTAAATGTGGCCTATATGACTTTTTGTACTAGTGGTAGCAGTAAGCTTCTGGAGATATGTTTTGCTCTGATGAATATATTAATAGCTTTGTTACTTGGTTGCTTCGTAGTTCAGTAGTCTTCAATCTTCAAACTCTGGAGATATATATAGTCTTCTGGAAAATATATCCATTGAGATAAATCCGTTGATCAAGATTCCGTTCCAACGGGATGAAAAGCACGATCCGGATTTTGCGGGATTTGAAGATCTGTTGACTGACAGTATTTAAATACTTTATCTCTTAGTATTTAAATACTTCTTTATCAACGGGACTTGACTTCTGAAGATTCCTTCTTTGTCCTGTTGAGAGCTGTATGGAAGATCACTGTATTGACAATTCGAGACAGCTTCCAAACTTAGTCTTTATAAGACTTCTTTGCTGTACTGAAAGGTTCCACTGTATGCTGGATCTATGACAGGTTTTCGATACAGGTTGACACTTCAACTTATCGATACAGTTTCCTTACTGTATTGAGGATTGGCATATTGTCAAAACCTCTTATCAACACTATTCGATACATGGATTGATTATCCTGGCTGTTTCGATATAGGGTATTTGTTGTCCCAACAATTTCCCACTTTTTGACAATTTGCCAAGACTTTAAAACTTTCAAGTCTTCTTGATGATGCCAAAACCTTCTTCATGAAGCGAATGAATTTCTCGATGACTTCTGGCAGATTTCTTGGTCTTCTGTAAAATGGTTTGTCTTTCAGCAACTTAGTCTAATTTATGAACTTCTCGCAGTCGAGTTCGATACAGCTAAGAATTTTTACAACTTAAGCTTATGATTGGCGCGCAGGCATAATCTTACAATGTATTCTAGATGCATACAACTGAAATTATGAATTGTTCGTAGACAAGTTCGTACAACTTAATTTTGAAACAAGTTTCTATACTTGTGATTGTTATCTCAACAATTTAAGTTATGTAATCATACATCAACACAGTAGATTACGAGTTGTAATCTTTCAATACAAGCAAACATTTTTATTGATATTCAAAAATAGAGTACACGGTTTGCTGTTTCGAAAGAAAAATTACAAACAAAACTATTATACTAAGGATTTCAGCTCCTATAGTCCGCATGTCTTCATGGCTTTTTCCCTGGGTCATTCTCGGTTACACGCCACCAGTGTTGTATGGAGTCGTTGCCTCAATCTAGGTATATTGCTCTACCTTCGTAGGATCTGTCAAAGGCAAGAATCCAGTCTTCTGGATGGGTGATCTGATCTCCTCTTTTATGCTTGGATTTCATATCTAGCTGGAGAGGAAGCTTTCCTTCTTCTAACATCTTCGTGAATTTGTATGCAGCCTCCGCTAATGTCTTATAACCTTTGAAGATTGCGGATTCCCTGACGAGTTTAACAAAGTATCTCATCAGTTCATTCTTCCTCCATTGCTTCACTTCTTCGGCAGTTGGATGGCGGTTGGTTGGCAGACGAATTTCAGAAGGTCTTTGGATTAAGCTTTGCCATGGGACATTGGGATCATGAAATTCAGGTCGGGAGCCTGAAATCTTGAAACTTTGAGAGGGAGGGGCTAGCTTGTTCAGTTCAGCGGTAATGCTGTCTTGAGCAGCATTAAATGTAACACCCCAAACTAGGTGGATATTATAGTGCCGTGAATCCCCGACTGGGACCCACCAGGCGAATGAAAATGATGAATTAAATAATATAATTGTAGTACCGAACCACATTATATTACCAAGTACTCCGATGAGGAGTTTAAGTACAACACACCAGACAATATCAATACTAGTATATTTTATATGAAGATAAAATACACCACCCTGAATAAATAAACATCTCAAACGGAATTTGCAAATGAAAATACAAATGACGGAATAACTAAAATGATCAAGATGATGAACAAACAGAATGACCGGGGCCCCTACTAGTATCATCGGGACTCGCCGCCAACATGCTCTTCCCGTGCCTTTGCCTTGCCGTGACTGAAAACAAGATCCCCAACGGTCACCACACGTAACAACAATCCTCCAGAGTTGAAATTACACAATCATGAATTAATCAAGTTATGAAATATTCTTAATTATGAATTACGCCAAGAGGAGTATCATAGTACGCCCGTAATGTTCTCGTGCAAGTGTACAAGACGAATGACCGACACACACCCGTCCTTGTACCTAATTAGTCTCACGGAGGTAAGCGTTACTGCAGTGCACGGTCCGATGTATCGGTGAACCCAATACATGACCATCGTGTGCCCGACTAAAAATTCCACACAGCCACACCCGGCCACGCAATATGAACCCGGAAGGTCACATGAACAAGAATGACCATGATGAATATCAATGAATAATAATTAGACAAGGCTAAGATGACTCACCGATATGAAAGTAATAGTGACGTGATTGATAACCCAGTGAAATGATTTGGACCCGTCGTTCCTCGTGAATGAAATGATTATTCGACAATTACAAGTCTCAAAATGATTAATATTATGATGAATGAATTATAATTATGAGCAATCAACAACAAAAGGAATGAGTATCCTTTTAACCGAGTAAGATTTAACTTACACAATACCGATGAAGAATGTCCGTTCACGAACAACGTCCTAACCAAGATACCGGTCGCTCGAACAACCTTGAATAACAATAATTACCAACAATCGTTCAATACACGTATCAAGCAACAAAACACGACTAACCCAAAGGTCGAAACAACGATAATCAAACTCATAGGGCATTCCAACGAATACATAACCAACCACACAACTTCGGAAATATCCAATCCCGAATATGTCGAAACCCACACCAAAATGAGTATTTCGAACTAACAAAACACTTCAATGATATCAATAATCCATTAGGAATCCATAATTCATGATTACAACAACATCAATCGGAAAATCCCTAATTAACCGAAGTCAACCCCAAGGGTTCTTGAAAACAATTCCGAAAATAACCATTAAATCCGTAGGAATATATTTATCCAAGGTAGATAATCCATATCTAACATATTCCAATGATAATCCAAGCTTACACGAAGAAATCGGGAGGAAAACCCAAAAATCCGAAATTCTAGATCCAAGAAATTAATACCTTTGATTTGATGTTAAGGAGATGATAAAGTGATGATAATCCAACTCAAAGCCTTGAATATGATGATGGATGATAGAAGCTCGAAGAGAACACTCCAAGTCGCCCAAAATCGCCCGAAGTCGCACCAAAAACGAAAGGAAGTGAGAAATGACGAAATTCAGGCCAACTGTCCATTATATAGTCGCTCCAGGTTAGCGTGCGCTAGCCCTAATGCGTAGCGTGCGCTAACGGGAAATTTGGGTATTCCAGCACCCACTGTCTGAAAACGGTAGTGCGCGCTACGTACCTTTTTGTAGCGTGCGCTACGGCCATATCATTAGCGTGCGTTAATACTCATAGTTAGCGTGCGCTAACGAATAATTTGATGCCCAGTACTGGAATCCAGAAACTGCCTGTCCTCTGATCTGACCTCGATAGCGTGCGCTACAACCATTATTTAGCGTGCGCTATAATGTCGATTGCGTACGCTAAAAACAACACATAGCGTGCGCTAAGAATTAATCCAGTGCAGTCCAATAGCCACTGGACTCAACCTGATCTGTCCTTAGCGCGCGCTACACCACATATTAGCGTGCGCTACTACAACTCACTAGCGCGCGCTACTTACCATTCATAGCGTGCGCTACTTATAACTCACCTGCAGTCCAGTACCTTCTGGACTGCAGCCAGGGTAACCTTAGCGTGCGCTAAAGCTGAGTGGTAGCGTGCGCTACCTATACCCAATTAGCGTACGCTAAAAGGAGTACATAGCGTGCACTACCCCTCACGCACAGTTCGCAACGAAAATGACAATGATGATAAACACGTCACGAAACTCCAATCAGATTAGTGATGAATGATGATTGATACACGATACAATTACTCTGAATGATGAATACCATGACTGAATCTGAGTGACAAATGATTAATAATGAGTGAAAATTACTGAGTATCGATTACTGAATGATAAATACTGAATGATAATTACTGAATTACAACCGGGTATTACATTAAATTACCTTTCGTGCTGTAGCCTTATTCTCCTAGCATCTTCTCTTGCTTCTTCCCCTTTTTTGGCGTCATCAAGACGTCCTAGGATTTCCAGTGCGGCATCCTGTTTCATCGCAATGTTTGTCATTCTTTCGACAAGGGTGGAGAGCACCTCCGACATATCCTTGATACTTTTGTCGTGGGCTCGAAGATGAGAAGTGGTTTCGATCATGGCTGCTGCGGTCTTGGCCTCAGATATGCGCGTTTTGGATGCCTCTTCTCTCAGGAGTTTCTCTTGTTTCTCTTGCAGCTTCTTCAGTGCTTGTTTGAAGACTTCTGGCAAAATAGTGAAGGCTTCGACTACGCGAGAGACTTCATGTTGTAAACCAGTCATCTCTTCAACAGCAGAAGTGTGCATCCAGTTAAGAGCTTTTTCCACTGAATACAGTGCATTCACTGCATCCTGGATAAAGACTGTTTGAAGACCAAGAGCACGCAGACGCTCTTTCCTAGCAGCAGTGCTGGGAGAATCCGGCTTGGCAAAATCTTCGGATCCATTCAACCTCCTCAGATTCACGGTAGGGCGTGAATTGAGTTGGACATCCTCAGGTACATTACCGCCATCGGATTCCACGGTTGATGGGGCGGGAACAGCATTTTCGGGTTCGGCGACAGGGGGTGATGTATCCTCCTGTTGCGAAGGTGTGTCTGTAGACAAGGATACAGGAGGGACTGATTCCTCCTGTTATCTCTATGCAACATCTTCTTCTTCTGCGGCAGCAGGCTCGGGTGCCTGTTCCAACATAATTTCTTCTTCCTCGACTTGAGGGACTGATTCCTCCTCGTCAGGAATATTCTCTTGCTGTGGCGAAGGGGGGCTCACTTCGGCTTGATGGCCCTTCATCATCCTTGGCTTGAGAGGCATTTATGTCTTGGGCCTTCTCACGACTCATTCTCAGACCTGCTTGTAAAGCATCGTCATCGTCGTCTGAGTCATCGTCATCTTTTGGATTTTGGGGAGAGTCTTCGGACTTATCTTTTCCTTTTATCCTGGCGTCAGATTTTTGCAATAGATGGCTTTCAATCAATTCTTTGTAGTAGAGATTGTCCCATTGGATCAGGGCTTCAACCTCTGTTGAGTCCATCACTTCCAATACAAATCTCTCTTCATGGCTCCAGTCGCTGCAGTTGTATAAGGTGTCATACGGAGCTAGCCGGTAGCTTTTCCATTTAAGGAATCTTTCATAAGCATGATCAATCTGCACAGAGAGAAGGGTTTTGTTGATAATGGTGTCCGGGGAGGGACTGCGTACAACGTTTGAGTCCGCTGTAGCGAGGGTTTCCTCTACAGGTGTGGGATCCTGTAGGAAAGAGGGATTCCTTACAGGGGATGGTGCCCCGAAGGAAGATTGATCCTGTACGGGTGTGGAATCCCGCATAGGAGAAGTAGCGTTTGGCTCTGCAGGGGCAGCCGACTCGCCAGAGTCTTCTAGGTTGGCAGATGTCCGATTATCCGTCTTAACCGCCAAAGGCTCAGGATCTACTGTCGATACAGTAGCGGGCACCTCTTCCACAGGGGTTGGGCCCTGGGGTATTTGTTCGGTGGGTTGCGCCACGGTAGAAACTTCCTCGGAGGTTTTGGTGGATTTAGCTTTAGAAAGCCTCATTAGCTTCCTTTTCGGCTTCTCACCAGCAATAGGTGTCTTGCTGTGAGATCTTTTCCTCTTCCTTGAAGACTCCACATCCTGGGACTTCAAAGAAACATCCCTTGGATCTTCAGACACGGGCATACTTAGGACTTTAGGGTGGTTGCAGACCAGAGTGCTCTGGTTATAGGCTGTAGGCTTGACGCCTCCTAAGTATATTCGGGAGCTGTTTTTCTTCACATCTGCGGATTGTGAAAGTCCGCATTTTGTCAAAATATGGTTTAAAATTAAACCAAACGACTTCTTTTGAGTGGCAGGCTTGGATACTTCCTCCTGCAATCGCTTCAAGATAATCTGGCACCAGTTGACCTATTCACAGGTCAAAATCGCAATCATCATCCTAAATCTCAGATTCGTGCACATTTCAAATGCGCCAGTGCTATTTTCGATGATCCTGCAACAAAAATCATGCAAGTACACGTATGGCAAACAAAAATTCTTCTTGTGACAGGTGGTGTGAACCACATCAACAATAGTTGAACGGGTGAACAGGCCATAGTACTTCGTTATCAGCTCTTGAGACCCAAAAGTCTCAAGTTCTTCCATGGTAAGGCCACCAGCAGGTAGCCTGTAAATGTTTTAAAGAAGATCTCGATCGATACAGATCTCCACTCCTTGAATGACAGCAGTGATGTCAGCAACGTTGTAATACCCGAGATTTCTGACTTGTATTTGGAACTTGTGATATTGTAATTATAGTACTTTTATCTGAGTATTATTCTCCGTATTTCATAATCCGATGTTGTCGAGCGTATGATTTCGTGTATGTGATTTAGAAATTGTAATTCTGCGCATGTAGCGCACGCTATCGGCTATGTGTAGCGTACGCTAACGTGGACTCAATAGCGTGCGCTACAAAGGATTATTAGCGCACGCTATGCGTGGTCAATTTGATAGAGACGTGCGGTAGGTGAGATCTGGCCGGGGGACCCCTGTCGGATCGTGTCGGGATGAACCTGGACGGCTTTCGGGAAAAGCCAAGTCAACGCCTTAGCGCACGCTACAGGTATATGCGTAGCGCACGCTAAGTGCTGAATACAGTTAAGTCAGTGAGCCGTTAGCGCACGCTACGAGCAGGGACTAGCGCGCGCTAATAGTCATTTCTTATAAATAGGACAGCATCCTATTCGTGATTTCAGTTCCTTTTTCTCCCATAACCCGAATTCTTACACTTAGAGCATAACTTCCTTCATCCTAAACACTTCATATCAACATCCTAGCTCGTGATTGAGGATCGTATGTCATTAGAGATTTGGTGTTCAAGCCTTCGGTGTTGGATTGATTCGATTTCCTCCGTGTTCTTCACTACTTTGAGGTAGGTGATTCTTCACCGATATTATTAATGTTCTTAAGGACGTTTGATCATGTTTTGATAGCCAGTTATTTCGTTTATAATCGGTCATCACATGTTAGAAGGATACTTTTGACGTATCAGCACTATATATCGTATGAACCTTTGAACCATCTTAGTATATGGACTCCTAAGCATTTTCAAAACGATTTATGATCAGTAATCGGATATTACCTAGATTGTTACATTTTACACGTTGGAATCATGCGTTTTGGAACGTAGGACGAACGGAACTTAGAATATTTCTTGAAGATCTAAGATGAATTATGATGTTGAGATGATTATCCGTATATTTGTATCTCATAATCATAGAACTTCCAAAAACCTTATTAACCTGATATGCTCGAGGATGACTGGTATTATCACCATAGAATTCATGAGTTCATCACCATTCAACCCAGTTTTCTGTTAGCAGTATTCTGCCATGCAAGATTAGCGCACGCTAACATATGTAAGTTAATGTGCGCTATCGGGGTTAAGTTAACGCACGATACGTACGTAACGTACGTTATGAGATCAGACGAGTCAAACTGTCAGTCCGTGGCTAGCGTACGCTACGCTTATACGATAGCATACGCTAACAGGCAGGCTTAGCGCACGTTACGTAGAGTACGTAGCGCACGCTAAGCAGTCCAGGCAGAATTGTTTTAATTGAGCTTTTGGGCCGTAGACCGAATTGTTAGGCCATCGTTCGACTTGAGATGATTTGTATATCATTCCTTTTGTTAAGGTTTGAGCTTTCTATGTTGATCGAAGGAGGCGGCCTTCGAGTGTGTTGAGATCATTGAAGTATTTCGTTCTTGCCATCTTCGAGGCAAGTATCGTAACATGTTAATATTGGTATTTTGAGCATGCGTATGATTATTCATGTTGTTGAACATGAGATTTATTTCGTTGAATTGTCATGATATTCATTATCTAGTGTTTGTATGTTCATGTTAATGAACATAATGATTTGGCATATGTGTATGCATGAGTTGTGTTTGTGTACGTATACGATCTATGCTGAGGGCGCTGGATCGGATGTCCACCTCGTGTTGATCCGACGGGATCATCTTGGGATCTAGGCTGAGGGCGCTGGATCATTGGACGGGTTATTTCCACCTCGTGTTGGTCCGACGGGATCATCTTGGGATCTATGCTGAGGGCGCTGGATCATTGGAATACCCTTGTTGTGTTAATGGAATCTTGTGGATTCGCATTGTCGGATTCCGGTAGCGGAAGTCCGTGTGGTGTATCTTGTTATGTATTGTTGATGCATATTCGAATTGTTTAATATGATACTTGTACTAGCATCGTTTTGCTAACCCCTTCGGGGGTGGACATTGTTTTGATGTTCAGGTATCCGAGAGCAGGAAATGACAAGATCGACGTGACGACGAAGGGGTTCAGTGATGTTTGTTGTTGCTGGTGAATTGTTTTCTTGTTTTGATTTCAGTACTCGAGTACGCGTGTCGTATTAATATTCATTTCGATATGGTTGTATAAATTACTCGTTGAACCAGTTGTTCGGTTTGTAAACTTGAATTTCCAACGATGATGATGTCTTATATTTACCTTTCTATTAAATTAGCCTTGTAAACCCTTACTTAAAGGGTTTACAGCACTGTAATTATTCCGAATATCTCGGGGTGTTACGGTTATCGGAGCTAAGATTTATGGATATCTTGGCAGTCGGGTTTTAAGTTGGGTCTGTTTACGTTATTGATTTACGAGTCATTCGTAACATCACTGTTCAGCCAAAAGTCGTCATGTGGACCGTGGTTGTAAGTCTCCTAATCTCTTATACTACCGTTTTACTTAATTACTGTTTTGTGAGTATTGACGGGCTTTATTTCGTAAACTTTATCCTGGATATTGAGGAATTGTGTTTACAGTATGTTGAGAGGAGGACGTGACGCGACGCCTGGTCGTGGACGCGACGGGTAACATGAGACAGAGGATTCCGCAACTACCCGGAATTATCACTAGTCGAACCGATTCCCATTCGAGGGCAAGGATCGGCGAACGGCGACGCAAATCCTAACATGCCGGAGTGCTTCAACAGTGGTGGCGCAGATAAACCGGCCGCCTGTAGTCGACCGCATGCAGACGGCGATGGGACAGCAGCACCACGAGGATAACCGGGGAGACAGATGGCTTGCTGAGGTGGTCAAATTGCACCCGCCAAAATTTGACGGATCTGCTGAGGCAATTACTGGGGACCACTGGCTCAAGGAGTTAGAGAAAATATTCGCGGGTCTTAACTGTCCCGAGGACCGGAAGGTCCCCATTGCCCATTATTTTCTGACTGGGGAGGCCTTTGATTGGTGGGAAGCTATCCGACCCGAAAATCATAATTCGGAATGGACGGAATTCAAATTAATGATGGAAGCACAGTATTGTCCTCGTCCAGTTAGAGAGGCAAAGATTCGAGAGTTTTTCTCACCACAGAGTTCGGAAGCATCTGTGACAGATGTAATCAAAACTTTTAATCATCAGCTGACTTGTGTGTGACACTTGGTCAGAACGGAGGCGGAAAAGATTTTTCATTTCGATATGCGGATGAAGCCGGAGATTCAGCAGTACATGTCCGGATTCGAGTGTACTACATTGCGGCAGTATCAAGACAAAGCACTGGCCTACGACATGAAAGAGACGGCAGTGGAGAAATCAGTGGAGGCAAAGAAGCAGAAGATGACCGGCAGTTTTTCAGAGAACAAGAGTGGTGGGCCCCGTAAGGACCAGTCTTCCTTTTATTCGGCTAGGAAACCTCCACATCCTTCTAGAGGTGGGAAGAAGTTCCGGACTACATCAGCAGTTCCGAACGCATTAAAGAAATGCTACAACTGTGGTCGAGCAGGGCATATTCGACGTGATTGCCCCACGTCTTCTGTGACTTGTTACGATTGTGGACAAGAAGGGCACCGTGCGGCCTTTTGTGGAGTGGCTACTAGATCTTTTGGTACTCGCACTCCATCGCCAGTTCCGAAGGAGACAAGTGTGAACCAGACGCAGCAGAGTGGATTTCAGCAGCAGAACATCGGGAAGAGAGAGACATCCAGTGCTGGGTCCGTTCCTCCGCGCCTATACGAGATGAGGACATCTGACGATCAGAACACTGCTGTTGCATCAGCTACGATTCAGATCCTTTTGCAACCAGTTAGTGTTTTATTCGATTCCGGAGCTACACATTCTTTTGTATCATTGAACTGTGTAAATCGTTTAAAGATCTCGTGCTTATCTGATTGTGAACCATATGTTGTGGGTTTGCCGAGTGGAGAGAGAATTGTGGGAGCCCTAGAGGTTAGAGATTTTCCAGTATCTATAGGAGGGAGAGATTGGCCATTGAATCTTATTGTAGTTGACATCTACGGTGACGATTTAATTCTCGGAGGCGATTGGCTCAACCGTTATGGAGCCATTCTGAATTACCGAGAGAGAGTCATTTCTATCATTGTTGATGACGGATCTGAACACGTATTCCGAGGATGGAGACCGGGAAGCTCGGGAAAATTGATCAAAGCGATGAAAGCAGTGAAATTACTGAAGCAAGGATGTCATGGACTTTGGTGCTACGCCATGAGGAAAGAGGAAGGAGTAGAGCTCTCATCTATTTCGGTTGTGAATGAGTTCTCAGATATATTTCCGGACGAACTACCTGGGTTACCTCCGCAGAGAGAAGTGGAGTTCACTATCGAATTAGAGCCTGGAGCAGCTCCTATTTCCAGAGCACCATACCGCATGGCGCCAACTGAGATGTATGAACTCAAGAAGCAACTGGAGGAATTGTTACAGAAGGGCTATATTCAACCTAGCATTTCTCCTTGGGGAGCGCCCGTTCTCTTTGTCCGGAAGAAAGACGGATCCCTCCGACTGTGTATTGATTACAGGGAGATCAATAAGATGACGATCAAGAATAAGTACCCTATACCTCGGATCGACGACTTGTTTGATCAACTGCAAGGGGCGAGGGTATTCTCGAAGATTGACTTGCGATCAGGATACCACCAGTTGAGAATTAAGGAATCGGATATACCGAAGTCTGCTTTCAGGTCCCGGTACGGGCATTATGAATTTGTAGTGATGCCGTTTGGACTTACCAATGATCCTGCGGTGTTCATGCAATTGATGAATCGGGTATTCTTGGAATACTTGGATAAATTTGTGATCGTCTTCATTGATGACATCTTGATATATTCGAGGGACGCAGATGAGCATGCCGAACATTTGCGTGTGGTTTTGAGCACTTTGAGGAAGGAACAGCTGTATGCAAAGCTTTCTAAATGCGAATTCTGGCTTAAGGAAGTAACTTTCCTTGGACATGTGATATCAGCTGACGGAGTTCAGGTGGACCCGAAGAAATTCGAAGCAATCTTGGAATGGGAAGCTCCTAATAATGTGAAAGAAGTCCGGAGTTTCTTAGGACTTGCTGGATATTATCGCCGCTTTGTAGAGGGATTTTCCAAGATCTCTCGTCCGCTCACTCAACTGTTACAGAAAACTCAAAAGTTTAAGTGGGATGAGAAATGCCAGGCTGGTTTTGATGAGCTTAAGAAGAGACTGACGACAGCACCTATTTTAGCATTGCCAGATGGAACTGATGGGTTCATGGTGTACAGCGACGCTTCAAATCAGGGTCTGGGATGTGTGTTGATGCAAAGAGATAAGGTGATTGCCTATGCTTCTCGACAGTTGAAACCATACGAGGTTAACTACCCGACTCATGATCTGGAGTTAGCAGCTGTGGTCTTTGCATTGAAAATTTGGAGACATTATTTGTACGGCACTCATTGTCAGATATTTACCGATCATAAGAGCCTCAAGTACATTTTCAGTCAGAAAGAATTAAACATGAGGCAGAGAAGGTGGCTGGAATTGATCAAGGATTATGACTTGGAAATTCTCTATCATCCGGGGAAAGCAAACGTAGTAGCCGATGCATTGAGCCGTAAACCTGTTTCTCTTCGAGTGTTGGAAGCACTTACATCCCAAACCAGCATTCAACGAGAACTGATCCGTGAAGGGATTGAAGTATGGTCACCAGGAATCCAAATGTGATAAAACTAACTTCGTCACTAGTCGAGGAAATCAAATCTAAGCAGTTGAACGATTCTCTGATCCTTCGATTATGTGACGAAGTAAAGAAAGGAAAAGCCCCAGGATTCGTGTTACAAGACGATGGAGTTCTGAGATTTCAGAGTCGACAAAAGTCTTACGCAGATGTACGTCGTCGTCCTCAAGAGTTCGGCGCTGGGGACCATGTGCTATTGAAGGTGTCTCCTACTCGAGGGATTTTCCGTTTTGGGAGGAGAGGCAAGCTTAGTCCTAGATATATCGGACCATTCGAGATCCTCGAGAGGGTTGGAGAGTTAGCATACAGGTTGGCCTTACCGCCATCGCTGAGTCACGTTCACAATGTGTTTCACATATTCCAATTGCGGAAGTATGTACCGGACCCCAGTCACGTCATTGATTTCGACGAGATCGAAATAGCTAATGATGGCACCTTCGAAGAGAGACCAATCAAGATACTTGAGAGTCGGATCAAACAATTGAGGAATAAACCAATACACTTGGTTAAAGTACAATGGTCACGACACGGAGTCGGAGAGGCCACTTGGGAAACGGAAGACAGTATGAAGGCTAGATATCCAGAGTTGTTTTCATCTTAAGTTTCGGGACGAAACTTCTTTTTAGGGAGGAAGGATGTAATACCCGAGATTTCTGACTTGTATTTGGAACTTGTGATATTGTAATTATAGTACTTTTATCTGAGTATTATTCTCCATATTTCATAATCCGATGTTGTCGAGCGTATGATTTCGTGTATGTGATTTAGAAATTGTAATTTTGCGCATGTAGCGCACGCTATCGGATATGTGTAGCGTACGCTAACGTGGACTCAATAGCGTGCGCTACAAAGGATTATTAGCGCACGCTATGCGTGGTCAATTTGATAGAGACGTGCGGTAGGTGAGATGTGGCCGGGGGACCCCTGTCGGATCGAGTCGGGATGAACCTGGATGGCTTTCGGGAAAAGACAAGTCAACGCCTTAGCGTACGCTACAGGTATATGCGTAGCGCATGCTAAGTGCTGAATACAGTTAAGTCAGTGAGCCGTTAGCGCACGCTACGAGCGGGGACTAGCGCGCGCTAATAGTCATTTCTTATAAATAAGACAGCATCTTATTCGTGATTTCAGTTCCTTTTTCTCCCATAACCCGAATTCTTACACTTATAGCATAACTTCCTTCATCCTAAACACTTCATATCAACATCCTAGCTCGTGATTGAGGATCGTATGTCATTGGAGATTTGGTGTTCAAGCCTTCGGTGTTGGATTGCTTCGATTTCCTCCGTGTTCTTCACTACTTTGAGGTAGGTGATTCTTCACCGATATTAGTAATGTTCTTAAGGACGTTTGATCATGTTTTGATAGCCAGTTATTTCGTTTATAATCGGTCATCACATGTTAGAAGGATACTTTTGACGTATCGGCTCTATATATCGTATGAACCTTTGAACCATCTTAGTATATGGACTCCTAAGCATTTTCAAATCGATTTATGATCAGTAATCGGAATTACCTAGATTGTTACGTTTTACACGTTGGAATCATGCGTTTTGGAACGTAGGACGAACGGAACTTAGAATATTTCTTGAAGATCTAAGATGAATTATAATGTTGAGATGATTATCCGTATATTTGTATCTCATAATCGTAGAACTTCCAAAAACCTTATTAACCTGATATGCTCGAGGATGACTTGTATTATCACCATAGAATTCATGAGTTCATCACCATTCAACCCATTTTACATAGCGATTCTGCCATGCAAGATTAGCGCACGCTAACATATGTAAGTTAACGTGCGCTATCGGGGTTAAGTTAACGCACGATACGTACGTAACGTACGTTATGAGATCAGCCGAGTCAAACTGTCGATTGGCTAGCGTCGCTGAAGCTTATACGATAGCGTACGCTAACAGGCAGGCTTAGCGCACGTTACGTAGAGTACGTAGCGCACGCTAAGCAGTCCAGGCAGAATTGTTTTAATTGAGCTTTTGGGTCGTAGACCGAATTGTTAGGCCATCGTTCGACTTGAGATGATTTGTATATCATTCCTTTTGTTAAGGTTTGAGCTTGCTACGTTGATCGAAGGAGGCGGCCTTCGAGTGTGTTGAGATCATTGAAGTATTTCGTTCTTGCCATCTTCGAGGCAAGTATCGTAACATGTTAATATTGGTATTTTGAGCATGCGTATGATTATTCATGTTGTTGAACATGAGATCTATTTCATTGAATTGTCATGATATTTGTTATCTAGTGTTTGTATGTTCATGTTGATGAACATGATGATTTGGCATATGTGTATGCATGAGTTGTGTTTGTGTACGTTGTACGATCTATGCTGAGGGCGCTGGATCGGATGTCCACCTCGTGTTGATCCGACGGGATCATATTGGGATCTAGGCTGAGGGCGCTGGATCATTGGACGGGTTATTTCCACCTCGTGTTGCTGCGACGGGATCATCTTGTGATCTATGCTGAGGGCGCTGGATCATTGGAATACCCTTGCTGTGTTAATGGAATCTTGTGGATTCGCATTGTCGGATTCCGGTAGCGGAAGTCCGTGTGGTGTATCTTGTTATGTATTGTTGATGCATATTCGAATTGTTTAATATGATACTTGTACTAGCATCGTTTTGCTAACCCCTTCGGGGGTGGACATTGTTTTGATGTTCAGGTAGCCGAGGAGCAGGAAATGACCACGATCGACGTGGCAGCGAAGGGGTTCAATGATGTTTGTTGTTGCTGGTGAATTGTTTTCTTGTTTTGATTTCAGTACTCGAGTACGCGTGTCGTATTAATATTCATTTCGATATGGCTGTATAAATTACTCGTTGAACCAGTTGTTCGGTTTGTAAACTTGAATTTCCAACGATGATGATGTCTTATATTTACCTTTCTATTAAATTAGCCTTGTAAACCCTTACTTAAAGGGTTTACGGCGCTGTAATTATTCCGAATATCTCGGGGTGTTACAAACGTGACCTCCCTGGGCCAGCGACAAAAAGCGAACGACGGCGTTGAGGTAAAAGTCCTCAACCAGGTGAACATCGTATTTCTCGGAGGTTTGACTTCTAAGGCGGTAGAGACCTTACTGACGGAGTCGGGTGATGACGAACTCCATTGGTTCGACGTGATTTGTTTCAAAGAGAATACGCTCGATGACGACAGATCTTGAGAAGATCCGTCCATCGATGATGTTCGAGGATTTTTTGAGTGCGGGAAAAGATGTCTGACCAGCCATTGATGATTCTCAAGAAAATATGAAAGAGAATAAACGAAATTTGCAGTAAAATGCAAAAACTATGTAGGCTGTATTTGCTTGAGTATTCTTAAATTTTGCAGAAAGCGTAAAGAGTCTCTAATGGCAGTATCAGTCCTTTTATAGTGGGCGGCGAAGTAGGGTTTTCCAGAGTACGAATGGTCAGATTTTAAGGGATGGGAGCCGGATTTTGAAAAGAATGGTCATGATGAACTGAGTGTAACTGGTACACTTATCCACAGAATATTAAAATATGAGCGGGTCCCACTTCTGACAGTTGTTGTTACCCTAAATGCCTGAAACGGCGGTTTTAAAACATTACACAATTTGAAAACATCGCGGCTTTTGAGATTCAGTTGTCCAGATGTCGTGTAAGGCATTTAATGTAAATGATGTTTGACATGAAAACAGGGCACGTGGACAAAAATCATTTTAAAATGAAATAATATAATATAATATATATATACTGAATCGAAATCCTATAGTATGTGTTGTATCCGTGATGATACATCGTTCCCCCTTAAAAGGTACATATAGGTGTTAATTCCATACAACAACTTTTTGATTAATGCTGTATTCATGGGTCATACTGTATTCCCCCTTAATTATTGCACACGTCAGCTGTAGGATGATTGATATCACTTTGTTCACTACAGTGCTGTATTTCTGAGTGTACAGATAATTAATGGTGGATACTGTATTCTTGGGTCTTACAGCATTCCCCCTCAATTGTTGAATAAAAACAGTAAATTACTTACAGGGAGTCGGGCTGTAGCATTCCCAATTCTTGTCTAAGCATGTTGAATCTTGCTGTGTCGAGAGGCTTGGTGAAGATGTCGGCCAACTGAATATCTGTATGAACATTTTCGAGCCGAACATCCTTGTTCTCGACATGATTCCTTACGAAATGATGCTTCATGTTGATATGCTTAGTGCGCGAGTGCAGGACAGGATTGTGCGTTATTGCAATTGCACTCATGCTATCACACATGATTGGCGTCTCTCTGGATTCAATTCCATAATCTGACAACTGCTACTGCAGCCAAAGGATCTGCATACAAAGAACTACCAAAGACATAGTATTACGATTCTGATTCAGCCGTGGAAAGTGAGTTAGCCAATTGCTTCTTACTGAACCAAGAAACAAGTCTAGGTCCAAGAAAGTGACAAGTTCCACTTGTACTCTTCCTATCTAGCTTGAAGCCTCCGAGATCCGAGTCGTTGTATCCAACTAAGTCGAATCCGCCTTCTTTAGGATACCATAGTCCTACATCGACTGTTCCTTTAATGTACTTCAGGATTCGTTTAGCTGTATTGAAGTGTGATTCCTTAGGTGCTACTTGATATCTCGCACACACTCCAACAGCAAACTGGATATCAGGTCTGCTAACTGTTAGGTATAGGAGCGAACCAATAAGCTTCCTGTAGAGTGATTGGTCAACCGGCTTTGCGGCTTCATCAGCACTAATTTGCACGGAAGTGCTCATGGGGGTTGGCGATGATTTGGAAGTGTTCATTCCAAATTTGTTGAGAAGCTCCTTGCTGTATTTTTCCTGGTTGATGAAAATACCTGTAGGCATCTGCTTTACCTGCAAACCTAGGAAATAACTAAGTTCTCCCATCATACTCATTTCAAATTTACTTTGCATGAGATGAGAGAAACTTTGACACAAAGCAAGGTTAGTTGAACCAAAAATTATATCATCTACATAAATTTGCACCATTAGAAGGTCATCACCTTCCTGTATTTTGAACAAGGTCTTGTCTACAGCACCTTTCTCAAATCTATTGTCGGTTAGATACTGGGACAGGGTCTCGTACCAGGCTCTAGGGGCTTGTTTAAGTCCATACAGTGCTTTCCTTAGCCTGTATACTAGGTCGATGCTGTCTGTGTTGGCAAACCCTGGTGGTTGTTCAACATAAACTTCTTCGGCAAGGTCTCAATTTAGGAATACACTCTTGACGTCCATTTGGTATACAATGAAGCTCTTATGGGCGGCAAAGGCTAAGAATATCCTAATGGCTTTTAGTCTGGCTACAGGGGTGAAGGTTTCATCATAGTCTATGCCTTCTTCCTGGCTATAGCCTTGTGCGACTAGCCTTGATTTGTTCCTTATAATAAGTCCATTTCGATCCTTTTTGTTTTGAAACACCCATTTGGTTCCTATAACCGATTGATGTGTAGGTTTGGGTACAAGATACCATACATCGTTTCTTTCAAAACCATTAAGCTCTTCTTCCATAGATGTTATCCAATGAGAATTATTAAGAGCGTCTATGGTCGAAACAGGTTCGGACTGGGCTAAGAATACAGCAATAGTGCACATATTGAGTCTTCGAAGCTCGGATTAAGATTTCCATTCAGGAAATGGTGATATCTCAGTATCTAGTTCTTCTTGTGCACAAAGTACATTTCCTTGTGTACTCTGTATTCTACTACGGGTAGAAACACCAGCATCTGTGTTTCCAATGATCAGCTCTTGCGGGTGATCTCTCACCCATCTTCGGTCGGGTTCTAATTCAGGGTCCCGTACTGTATCGAGAGTTTCTATAGATACAGCTTCATCTTGTACAGCGTCGAATTCATCTACGTCGATTCTTACAGCTGCGGGGTTGATTTCTAAGTCAACAACAGGTTCTATAGGAGTTGGAGGATCTAAGATAGACAGATGTTGGATATTCTGAGTAATATCATCTACTCCGGTAGGGTCATGGTGAGGTTCGTCGAATACTACATGAACTGATTCCTCGATCGTCAGCTTCCTTTTATTAAAGATCCTGTATGCTTTGCTGATGGAGTATCCTACGAATATTCCTTCATCTGATTTCTCATCAAAGGTTCAAAGTTGATCCTTCCCATTATTCAACACATAACACCTGCATCCAAAAATGTGAAAATATGAAACTAACGGAGTTTTGTTGTTCCATACCTCGTATACTGTTTTGTTGTGGTGCTTGTTGACGATACAGCGGTTTTGAGTGTAGCATGCTGTATTGGTTGCTTCACCCCAGAAACGCTGTGGCAACTTGCTTGCGGCGATCATTGTCCTTGTTGCTTCTTTCAGCGTCATATTCTTTCGCTCGGCAACACCATTTTGTTGAGGTGTATGGGCAACTGAGTATTTGTGTTGTATCCCATTTTCCAAACAGGATTGCTCTATAAAGCGGTTAGTAAATTCTGTACCTCTGTCGGAATGAATGGACACGATACTCAATGCTTTTTCATTTTGCAGCTTTCTCAGGAGCTCGGGCATCTCTGATGTTGTTTCCTTCTTCTTGCTTAGGAAAATTGTCCAAGCATACCTGGAGTAATCATCAACAACAACAAGACAGTATTTCTTACCTCTCAAACTTACTGGGTCTACAGGACCGTAGAGATCCATATGTAGCATCTCCAACACTCTCTGGGTTGAAAGGTAGGATTTGCTCTTCAGGGTTGACTTGATTTGCTTGCCTTTCTGACACGGTCCGTAGACACTGTCCTTTTTGAATGACACGTTTGGCAATTCTCTTACCATTCCATGTCTTTAGAGCTTATTGATCGTCTTGAAGTTGACGTGAGACATCCTCTTGTGCCATAACCAGCTAAGATCTGCAGTGCCTTTGGCAACAAAGCATGGAATTGAGGAGCTCATAGGCTTCCAGTCAGCAATATACATGTTACCTGATCTGCTTCCTGTAAGCACAACTTCTTTGGTCTGGATGTTCTTGACTCTACAGCGATCTATATAGAATTTCACCGAGAACTATTTATCACAGAACTGGCTAATGCTAAGTAGATTGTACTGTAAACCTTCAACATATGCAACATCGGTGACTTTGAATTTTCCGACAAGTAGGTTTCCTTTCCCTCTTGTTCTTCCTTTAGATTTATCACGAAACGAACTTTTGGACTGCGACCTTCTACGATATCTGATAGCTTGCTTCTATCTCCAGTCATGTGCCGAGAGCATCCACTATCAAAGTACCAGGTGTCCTCTTCTAGGATGTCCTGTATGCAGAGAGATTAAGTAGATTTAGGTCCCCTTTGATTTTTGGGTCCATGTATGTTAGTTCCTTTAGGTGCCCAAGTTTTCCTGACAGCAACTGGTTTACTATAGGTCACATTCGGTACAGTGTTGCGATATCTACGTGGGGCATATCCGTAGTCACTATAACCATGATAATTATTATGCATGTAAAATTCAGGGTTATTATTACTAATCCAGTACGAGTGCCGTCTTGGAGGTGGAGCCATTTTCTTTGGCCTAACAGCTTGCCTTCTGGGTCTCCAGTTGGATTCCCAATGCTGTTGTTGATACTGAGCAGACACCTGCTGTTTCGAGGAATAACGGGGCTCCTGTATCCAATACCTCGGCGTACTGTACTGATAGTACTGCCGTGCGGGCCTTTGGTATTTGGATACAACCTTCCTTCTGAACGGCTGTTGGTGCTATTGATATGCTCGGGGAGCATGCTATTGAGTGCGCCTTTCAGGTCTGAATGGCTAATGATTCCACTGTCTGGAATAGGATTGCGGTGGCGGAATGGCAGCCTTTGTTGTTCGCTGTGCAACAGGTTCCTTCACGGGACTTGAGGTTTCTTTCGACACATGAATGTGTTCTACACTCTTGACGAACACTGTACTAGTTTTCCCTTTGTTTGAACATGAGCTGTATCCTAAGCCACTTTTATCATGAGCATGTTGCCCAGTGCTCAGAATTTCTTCTATTCTTTTGGATGATTTCTCGAACGATTTCAGAGTGGTCTCAAGTTCAATTTCTCGTTTTTCGAGAGTTGTGATTTTGGCTTGAAGTAGAACCAAATCATTTGTCTTGCTCTCATTGTGAGTTTTAACCTCACTTAGTTCATGAGCAAGTTGATGATTGCTCTCCATGAGTTTTTCAAAATCGACTTTGCTGGTTTCATAATCAAGAGACATATTTTCATAATTTATTTTCAGCAAGTCATTTTCATCTTTCAGCTCTAGGTTAGACAGTTGGAGCTGTATATTCTCATTTTTCAATGTCTAATGGGCCTTTTGAATGTTTTTAAACTCATTCATCATGTTTTCAAAAGTATGAGATGCATTTTATGGAATAGCTGAGGTTGAGCTTACCTCAGCATCGCTGTCTTCACCTTCCGGAATGTCCTTGGCCATAAAGCACATATATGCTTTATCATCGAACTCATCGTAAGATGAATCACTTTCAGTGACTACCTGAAGACATTCTTATGATTTGGATGGTGCGGGGGAGGCTTCTGATTCTCCAATCAGGGCCTTGAGCTTGTTTTTCCAAGCACGTCTTCTTTCATCTCTCTCTTGTTGCTCGGCTTCCGGCAACCTTTGAACTTTGGGATGAGGACATTTATTTGCATAATATCCTAGTTTCCTGCAATTATAGCACAGGTTAGCATCACCGGATGAAGTTTCGGTACTTACGTTGTGGACAGGTTTGGGCCTGTAGGGAGTCTTTCCAGACTGCTTGATGAATTTCTTGAATTTGTGCATGAGAAGTGCCATTTCATCTTGAGACAGGATATCATCGTCACTGTCAGTATTCTTGTGACTAGGCTTCGACGAGCTGGGCATGCTGTGTCGACGATTCGATACAGCGGCTAGTGCTGTGACCTTTGAAGGAGATTCTTCAGCTTTCTCTCTTCTGTCAATATCATACTCAAAAGCTTTGAGGTCAGAGAAGAGATCAAAATTAGATATTTCATTAAGATTGCAAGATACATGCATAGCTGTGGTCTTAATGTCCCATCAGGCAGGGAGAGATCTGAAAATTTTTAAATTCTTCTCCTTTTGGGTATAAATTTTGCCCAAAGCTTCAAGTTCACCAACAATACCAGTGAATCTGAGGTCAAGTTCCTCAAGTGTCTCAGTTGGTTTCATTTCAAAAGATTCAAATTCTTTGAGTCGGTTTTGAAATTTTGTTTTCTTTTGAGAGCTCGGTTCCCTCACAAATCATCTTGAGTTTATCCTGCATTTCCTTGGTGATTCTGACTCTTTACCTTCGAGAACGTGCCTTTGTCAAGAGTGACAAATAACGCGTTCTTAGCCACATTTTCGAGGTTGGCTCGCTTTCTTTCATCTGTAGTCCATTGCTCGCGTTCCTTCTCGAGCATCTCAGCATGGGCTTGGCCTTCAATCCTTGCGGCCATGTTTACCTTCATGATCTTGATAGGGCCATCCTGTATAACGAAAATCATCTCTTCGTGCATTGCTTCAAGATGAGCCTCCATCCTAATTTTCCAATCATCAAATTTGTTAATAGAGAACATAGGCACTTTGTTGATCATAGATGTATCCATGTGAAAACAAAGAAATGAAAGAGATTGTTTTGAAAATTAAGTGATTTTGGATCTGATTCGATTAAAAATACGACTGATACCACTTGTTGGCCACTAAGTATACTGGATACAGCTTGGGAAGTAGTTTAAACAACAAGCTGTACTGATTTTAAATCTGAGTGCGTAGCGGAAGTCTTAAATACAGTAAGTTGCTGTGGATACAGCAACTCGATGTGCAGTGTATACTTAACTAATCACAGTAATTAAAACAAGTAAGGCAGAAAGTAAATAACATAATATTTAAAGTGGTTCGAGGTAAACCCCTCTACGTCCACTGGTCCTCCACACAGGAGTAAAAAGCTTATTATAATTACTACGTACACAACTACGTAATTATAACAACATATAATCAATATATCATTCACACAGATTGATATAAAGATCTTAGCTTCAACCGTTCACACATATTGGTTTGAGCTAATGCTTGACTGGCTTCTTCACACACAGTTTTGAAGCTTCGTCTTCTTCGATGCAATTCCTTCACACACAATTCTGGAGTAGCAACGATTACTCAGTCCACACAGGGCTGATCTGGGTTTGTTCAAAGGATAGAACAAGGTATGGACAACAGCTTTGACTTTAAGAGCTTCTAGCTGATGAAGTGTTGTTCAAGATGTTGAGCACTGTATATCTCTTAGATCTGAGTAGCAGTAAGCTTCTGGAGATATGTTTTGCTCTGATGGGTATATTAATAGCTTTGTTACTTGGTTGCTTCGTAGTTCAGTAGTCTTCAATCTTCAAACTCTGGAGATATATATAGTCTTCTGGAAAATATATCCATTGAGATAAATCCGTTGATCAAGATTCCGTTCCAACGGGATGAAAAGCACGATCCGGATTTTGCGGGATTTGAAGATCTGTTGACTGACAGTATTTAAATACTTTATCTCTTAGTATTTAAATACTTCTTTATCAATGAGACTTGACTTCTGAAGATTCCTTCTTTGTCCTGTTGAGAGCTGTATAGAAGATCACTATATTGACAATTCAAGATAGCTTCCATACTTAGTCTTTATAAGACTTCTTTGCTGTACTGAAAGGTTCCACTGTATGCTGGATCTATGACAGGTTTTCGATACAGGTTGACACTTCAACTTATCGATACAGTTTCCTTACTGTATTGAGGATTGGCATATTGTCAAAACCTCTTATCAACACTATTCGATACAGGGATTGATTATCCTGGCTGTTTCGATACAGGGTATTTGTTATCCCAACATTTAAGTTTTTAACAAACTAAGAATGTCATCCTATTATATGTCTCCTAATTCACACGGATTAGTGTAATTGAATTCGGCTACCCATTCTACCGCATTAGTATCACCATAATCGCTACAATCATCCTAAGAACATTATCAACATATTAATGTAGTGATTAACACCTCTTTAAGTTATCAACGAAATCGATTAACTTGAACACATGAAGATTACGATTGTATTCTATCGAAATCCATTGTTTTACTTTGAAGAAGTTATTAAAAACCTAGTTATATCATTTGGATGTCGGGAACTCTAAACATAACATCACTCAATCTTGTAATAATTATTTTCAGGGGATTAACATAATCCTTTAAACCATTCATTACATCGATTTATTGATTCATCACAAAGGTATCGATTTTAGAGGGCCAAAAATATGGTTTCATGTTACCTTTCAAGGATCAATTGAATGTTCAAGACAAGATTAGTATTTCACACCTCTAGTCATCAAGGATTCCATTACTTACATGTTTTTGGTGTCAAGATTAAAATCAACTTCCTATTATCATGTTATTAATCAGGTTTTATCTATCTTTATCAACACAACCATATTATGAAGTTATCATACATCAACAAGTGATACTAACACCCCTAATGTTGTTCTTCACTTAGTTTGAGCATGATTCAAATAATTTATCATGTTTATACTAGATTAAACTAACATTATGTGAAGTGTTTATATATTAACATCATCATAAGCATAGATGTAATATGAGTTAAAGAAAGACCAACCTCAAAATGAAGAACAACACAACACTTCCAAGAACACACTTCAATCTCCTAATTTCCAAGTTACAAACTAAGTGCTGAAGCTCCAACACAAGATAGAAGGGATAGAAATCGATTTGGCAGGGTGGGGAATCATTTTCTCATAAGAAGAGTTGAATGGGTCGAGTAGAAAAATGAAAGGCAAGTCATATTTTTATAACCTGAACTCAGCATTACGTATGTTAAAGAGAGGAGTTAACGTACGTTAAAGCCCTTACGTACGTAATCCCATGAACATTACGTACGTAGTCGATTTATCAGATTTTTCTAACTTAAAACACACAAGTCGTTACGTACGTAAATATATAACCATTACATACGTAATAGCCATTGGCTATCGCGATCGACTCCCGACCACCTACCCACGTTCGGTCCCACCCACCGAAAGGGGGGCTACTGATGGATACCTTGCATTACGTACGTTAACATATGAATGTTACGTACGTAAAGCTACGTACATAGCGTACATAAAGAATATAGGCTAACGTACGTTAAGTTCTATAACAAGCAAAAATGGAATTCTCCCAATATCACCCAACAATCAATATAGTATGAATGACCAGGATTCTAACTTAACATAATTCATCAATGTACTCGCTATAACAAATACAGATATGGTGCGGCAATACTTAATTTAAACGAAGAATACAGTAGTAAAGGTGCGGATATTACATACTCCTCCCCTTAAAAGGAGTTTCGCCCTCGAAACTAAGGGGTAAACAACTCGGAGTATCTTTCTCGCATGCTATCCTCAGTCTCCCACATAGCTTCCTCGACTCCATGTCTCGACCACTCAATTTTTAATAAGGGAATTGTCTTGTTCCTCAACTATTTGACTCTCCTCTCAAGTATTCACATAGGACGCTCCTCATACGAATGGTCATCGGCTATCTCGACTTCGTCGAATTGAATAATGTGGCTCGAGTCAGCAACATACTTCCTTAACTAAGATACATGGAATATATTGTGAATCTGGCTTAAGACTGGTGGTAACGCCAAACGATAGGCTAGGTCGCCTACTCGTTCCAGAATCTCAAACGGACTAATGTACCTTGGGCTCAACTTGCCCTTTTTCCCGAATCGGAAAACACCTCGAGTAGGAGACACTTTGACTAGTACATGATCACCAACCTTAAACTCGAGTGGTCGTCGACGATTATCTGCATATGATTTCTGGCGGCTTTGGGCCGTTAAAAGACGACTCTTGATCAGGGTAATCTTCTCGCGGGCTGCTAATAACATATCAGGCTCCGTACCAATAGATTCAGACAAATCGTCCCAACACAAAGGGGACCTACAATGATGACCATACAATGCCTCATAAGGTGCCATATTGATCGAGGCGTGCCAGCTGTTATTATATGTGAATTCTACCAACGGTAGTTGGGCTTCCCAGTCGTACTTCCAATCGAGAGCACATGCCCTCAACATATCCTCTAGAGTTTGAATAGTCCTCTTAGACTGACCGTCGGTCTGAGGATGAAAAGCCATACTGAAATTCAACTGTGTACCCATCGCACGATGAACCGCCTTCCAAAAGTGTGACACGAACCATCCGTCACGATCTGATACAATACTCTTAGGGGTACCATGCAGTCTCACAATCTCTTTGATGAACAGCTGGGCCAATCTATCAGGGCCCCATGTATCCTTAATCTCCAAGAAGTGGGCTGATTTAGTCAGCCGATCCACAATCACCCAAATCGTATTCATGCCTCGACGGCTCGTCGGCAAGCTAGTAATAAAATCCATCGATATGTCTTCCCATTTCCACTTGGGAATCGGGAGTGGTTTCATCATGCCAGCTGGTCACTGATGCTCAATGTTGACCTGCTGACAGGTCAAACACCTCGAAATGAATTCGGCAACCTCTCGTTTCATGTTACCCCACCAATAGTACGGCTTCAAATCCTTATACATTTTGTTCGATCCCGGGTGTATGGAATACGGGGTAGCATGAGCCTCTTTCAGAATAGTATTCCTCAACTCTTCGTCTGCTGGTACACATACTCGGTTTTTGAAAGGCATCAATCCGTCCTCGTGAACCACAAATCCAGGGGCCTTCCCCTGGTTGATTTCTCCTCGAATTCTCGATAAGAATGGGTCCGTCATCTGTTTCGTCCTGACCATCTCTTCCAGGGATGATGAAAACTCAAGCGTGCACAGTTGTCCCTGAATGCGCTGTAACCAGACCTCAATCTCTAGTCTCATGAACTCTAACTGCAATTCCCTCTGGACGGTCAAATGGGTCAGTATCTGTTCCTACACTGTCTTACGGCTCAAGGCATCGGAAACCACGTTTGCCTTGCCCGGATGATAAAGGATCTCGATATCATAGTCTTTGATTAGATCTAACCACCTCCTCTGTCTCATATTCAACTCCTTCTGAGTAAAAATATACTTCAGGCTCTTGTGATCCATAAAAATCTGACAGGTAACTCCATACAGATAGTGGCGCCAGATTTTTAAACCAAACACTACAGCTGCTAACTCCAAATCATGAGTCGGGTAGTTGACCTCGTAAGGTCGCAACTGTCTAGATCCATAGGCGATCACTTTCCCGTTCTGCATTAACACGCAGCCAAGGCCCTGTCTCGACGCATCGATATATACCACGAATCCTTCCGTTCCCTTAGGTAGAACCAAAACAGGTGCTGAAATTAATTGACTCTTGAGTTCATCAAAACTTTGCTGACATGCTTCCGACCACAAGTATTTCTTATCTTTCCTCAACAGATTAGTCATCGGTTGAGCAATTTTGGAAAAACCTTCCACGAATCGGCGGTAATAGCCTGCTAGACCCAAAAAACTACGAACTTCCTTCACGTTCTTCGGAGGTATCCAGTCTCGGATGGCTTCTGTATTCTGTGGGTCTACCCTCACTCCATCTGCCGATATTACATGCCCCATAAAAATAACTTCAGGCATCCAGAATTCACATTTAGAAAATTTTCCATAGAGTTGTTCTTGCCTTAACGCATCGAGAACCTGGCGGAGGTGGTGCTCATGCTCTTCATGGTCACGAGAGTAGATCAGAATGTCGTCAATAAAAACGACTACAAAATGATCCAGATAATTAATAAAAACCTGATTCATCAATTCCATGAATACTGCCGGTGCATTAGTCAATCCGAATAGCATGACAACGAACTCATAATGCCCATAGCGAGTGCGAAAAGCTGTCTTCGGAATGTCATACTCTCGAATATGCAATTGGTGGTACCCGGATCTTAAGTCGATCTTGGAAAATACACCGGATCCTTGGAGCTAATCCAACAAATCATCGATATGAGGTAAAGGATATTTGTTCTTGATTGTTACTTTGTTCAGCTCACGGTAATCAATACACAAACGCAACGATCCATCTTTCTTCCGTACGAATAACCCCGGCGCTCCCCAAGGGGACGCACTGGGTCGAACATAGCCTTTCTCAGTTAACTCCCCAAGCTGTCTCTTCAGCTCCTGCATCTCAGTTGGGGCCATACGATACGGTGCTTTCGAAATCGGGGACGTCCCTGGCTCCAACTCGATGGTGAATTCTACCTCTCGTTGTGGGGTAGTCCTGGAAGCTCTTCTGGAAATACATCTGGATAGTCTCGAACTACCGGAATATCCACCAACTCGACTGGTTGGTCTGTTGTCTTGGTCATATAACACCAATAACCAATACATCCCTGGTTCAATTATCTCACAGCCTTCATAGCGCTGATGACTTTCCCAGAATGACTGGGATTATCACCCCGAAAAATGCACTCGACGCCATCATCGGATGTGACGGTCACTATTCGCTTACGGACGCTAAGCACGGCATCATGATGATCCATCCAGTCGATACCCAAGATTACATCATCTTTAGGTAACCACAATCAAGTCAGACAACCACTCACGGTCGTTCATGCGAATCGGACAGTTATGTACTTCACGATTCCCAACAATTCTTCTACCATAGGGTAGACCAATGACATAAGGTTCACAATCGGTAACATGATCTAGTTGCAAACGACTCAAACAAGAGGCAGATAAAAAGGAGTTTGAAGCACCAGTATCAAAAAGAACACAAACAGGGTGAGAATGGATCTCGAAAGTACCTACAATCATGCTGGCTTCGGGATCGTCGGCTTTCTTCATCTCGTAGACTCTGGATTTTGCAACTCCGGTACCAGGTGTACCAGCTTGATTTCCACGGCCCATCCCTTTGTTTGCCCCGGTAGTCTGATAGGAAGCGGACAGAGGAGCACGATCCTGGACAGAAGACTGTACTGGAGCAAGAGATGCTACTGGAGTACGCCCGGGTCCACTCCTACAATAGCGAGCACGATGTCCGTTCTTTCCACAAGTGTGACAGGCAACGGCCGGCTTCGGACACTTGGAGCTGATATGCCCTTGGTCCCCACAGTTATAACACATGACAGTTGAGCTGATTACCCGAGAGTGCGTTCCGGTCGGCTTCGGCGCCATAGGTGGCCCTTCAGAAGGATTTGGTACTGACTGGGGCTTCTTGAACATCCCCCGGTTACTGTCTGCCTGGGTCTGGTTCCTAGATCTCTTGTTGGAAAACTGAGGCTGCTTCTTGGAAATCTCCTTCGCAGTAAGTTCATACTCCAAAGCCTTCTCAATAAACTCTGGTAGAGTCGTACAGTGGTGATTGAGCAATTGCATCCTCATTCGGGGTTTAAGCCTCTTGAGGAAGTATTTGATCTTATCAGCTTCCGAACGGACAAGTGACGTAGCAAAAGGGAGAAGTGCTTGGAATTTCTCGGCAATAGTTAACACATCCTCGTCTTCAGATGGATCGGGGTTCAGTAATTTGGACAGTTTGGCTTCACGGAGGGGTGCGGGGTAGTAACGGTCTAGCATATTTTTGAATTATTCCCAAGTACTCGCGCCATCAGCAGGCCTCACAGAAAGTCACCAAGTATGGGCACTCTTACTAAGGTAGTAGGCTGCCACAGCAACTCGATTCTCCTCTCGGTACTCCATCATCTCGAACAGTTTCTCGAAATACTCTATCCAGTGTACAATGTCAGCAGGCTCAGATGAGCCTAAAGTCGGAGGTCACTGTCGTGATATGTCGCTAATAATCCGGCTCACGATCCCGCCATGCACCGGAGGCGGAGGCTGCCGCCCCTGCTATTAACCAGTAGTATTCCTCTGCATAGCTTCCATTAGCTGACCCATTTGGGTCATCTGGGCCATCATGCCCTGCATCACGGCATAAGGATCGACACGCGCATTCTGTCCAGTGTGATGCGATTGGTCCCTAGAAGGCGAATCGCTGCCTACGGAACTCTGCTCCACATTCGCACGCCTGTTGGCTCGTGGTATCGAGATTCGGCCCCTTTCGCGGCCTCGCCCCCCTCTGCCACGGCCTCTCAGATTTCTTTCCATACTGAAAGAATCAAGTCATAAGTATAGTTCAAGTTATCAATCATAAATCATGCTAAGTTAATAGCAACAAGGAATTTCATATCCAACAAAGCAGTTCGTAATGAATCACTGGCACAACAGGTGCTACACACTCAATATCATATCAACATCAAGTCGAAACAGTTCCAATCACATAATTAATTTAGGTTTTCCTCAAACAGATGAATTTTACCACATGTTATCAAGATGCCAAGATCAGTAAAGAGACCAATACGTCATCAATATTATGATAGTAATCAAATCATGGCTCATGAGAAACATACCATATTCGATGGGTCAGGCGCTTGCACAGGTTACACGTGGCATGAAGGTTTCTTGATGCTAATTCGATTCTACAATGACTCAAAAGAAAACAGACTCTCTGATACCATCTTCTGTAACAGCCCGAAAACGGCGGTTATTAAAGTGTCGTGGACCCCCACCGGGACCCACCAGGCGATATCACAATATGAACCTATATCCCGACAACGTGGTACCATACCACAATATTAATCAAAACCCCGATGTGGAGTATAAATTATGCATGTCTTAATTTGAGCAATCGTACACAGGATCTAAATTCGGTATAGACCATATGAAGATGGGCAATACCCTACAAATTATAATACAATCATCCGACACAAAATACAAATGAAAATTTAAATAAGACATAACCGAACATAAAAAGACTCGGGGCCCCCGAATTAGCATCCTTCAAAACCCTCCATCACCATCGTGCTCTTCCTGTGCCTTGCCCTTTCCTCGCCCTAAAATACAAGTATTTCACCCAAACCACAGGGTCAGCTATACATGATAATAATTCTCATGACATTATACAATTCATACACATACGGATCTCAAAGAAACAACCGACTACTGAATATACCCTGCAGGCGTATAAACAGTCAGTCCCAACTGTCGAATATATCCAAATATACAAACGACCAAATAATATGGTTTAAGACAGACGTCACAGTATGCCCGATCCGAAAATGTGTCCGTGCACATGTCCACCCCGTATACGGAATCCAGAATATACGCAGGACGATGTACCTAATTAGCCTCACGAACTACGTCTCGTGTGCATGATCTAAATGCGGAAACATCCACGCATGATCATCAAGTGCCCGGCTAAAAATCCTACACATAACCAATCGGCACGCAGATATGACTCCAGAGATATCACGATGCAACATGACAATGAAACTCAATGAATTACACCTTTATCAAGGAATCGAACGACTCACCGAAGTGTCAACAAAGCTCAACAGAACTAACGGTAACAAGAATGGTAAACTCGGGCATACCATCCCACCACAAATGATAACACGATCAAGGACATCACCATATCATGAATCATAGATTCTCAGAACATTTCATATACACGAAACGCATAATAACCACAAGAATTCAACCACCATTATAACCAAGCAAGATAACTTGCCTCAATTTCGTAGATGAATAATCCTTCTTTGAATGATCAAACAAACGGTATCCCCGGATAACAATACTCACGTGAACAAGCAACCTTGAATGAAATGTAATTCATTCAACAACACATTTGTACGATAACGGTATCATTACATAGAAACAATATTCGTAAATTTACTTGAATAGATCAATTATCCTATTGATCATTTTAATGTTCCAATTACGAATCATCATATAACATGTTTATTATGGTCATTCACATATTCTAGCATTAATGTCAAGCATTTGAAGTCAAAAATGTTACCGATGTAACATTGTGAAAACATCTTTTCAAATCATCGGCACTTCGGATTATGATATAAGTTTGTGTTTAATTACATTCTTCATTATCTTACCAATGATTACATTAAACCGGTCCAGAAATGAAATCGTAAGTTTAAGTTTTTAACAAACTAAGAATGTCATCCTATTATACGTCTCCTAATTCACACGGATTAGTGTAATTGAATTCGGCTACCCATTCTACCGCATTAGTATCACCATAATCGCTACAATCATCCTAAGAACATTATCAACATATTAATGTAGTGATTAACACCTCTTTAAGTTATCAACAAAATCGATTAACTTGAACACATGAAGATTACGACTGTATTCTATCGAAATCCATTGTTTTACTTTGAAGAAGTTATTAAAAACCTAGTTATATCATTTGGATGTCCGGAACTCTAAACATAACATCACTCAATCTTGTAATAATTATTTCCAGGGGATTAACATAATCCTTTAAACCATTCATTACATCGATTTATTGATTCATCACAAAGGTATCGATTTTAGAGGGCAAAAAATATGGTTTCATGTTACCTTTCAAGGATCAATTGAATGTTTAAGACAAGATTAGTATTTCACACCTCTAGTCATCAAGGATTCCATTACTTACATGTTTCTTGTGTCAAGATTAAAATCAACTTCCTATTATCATGTTATTAATCAGGTTTTATCTATCTTTATCAACACAACCATATTATGAAGTTATCATACATCAACAAGTGATACTAACACCCCTAATGTTGTTCTTCACTTAGTTTGAGCATGATTCAAATAATTTATCATGTTTATACTAGATTAAACTAACATTATGTGAAGTGTTTATATACTAACATCATCATAAGCATAGATTTAATATGAGATAAGGAAAAACCAACCTCAAAATGAAGAACAACACCAACACTTCCAAGAACACACTTCAATCTCCTAATCTCCAAGTCACAAATCAAGTGTTGAAGCTCCAACACAAGATAGAAGGGATAGAAATTGATTTGGCAGGGTGGGGAATCGTTCTCAGAGGAAGAGTTGAATGGGTTGAGTAGAAAAATGAAAGGCAAGTCATATTTTTATAACCTGAACTCAGCATTACGTACGTTAAAGAGAGGGGTTAACGTATGTTAAAGCCCTTACGTACATAATCTCATGAACATTACGTACGTAGTCGATTTATCAGATTTTTCTGACTTAAAACACACATGTCGTTATGTACGTAAATATATAACCATTACATAAGTAATAGCCGTTGACTTAGCTGTCGCGATCGACTCCCGACCACCTACCCACGTTCGGTCCCACCCGCCGAAAGACGGGATACTGATGGATACCCCGCATTACGTACGTTAACATATGAATGTTACGTACGTAAAGCTACATACATAGCGTACGTAAAGTAGATAGGCTAACGTACGTTAAGTTCTATAACAAGCAAAAATGGAATTCTCCCAATATCACCTAACAATCAATATAGTATGAATGACCAGGATTCCAACTTAACATAATTCATCAATATACTCGCTATAACAAATACAGATATGGTGCAGCAATACTTAATTTAAACGAAGAATAAGTAGTAAAGGTGCGGATATTACATCGGCAAGTTATGTTGCCATGGAGAAATAAATATTGAAAAGTGTCGACACAATATAGTGCTATGAATGAAATGAGGATATCAATGATTGGAAAAAGGATATCGATAAATGATATGAGTATATCCATGACTGTGAAATATGGATATTGGAAATGAGGATATTAAAATCTATAATTTTTGAAAATGAGGATATTGAAATCCATCGAAATTAAAATATATGCCCTTATAATAAAATAAAACATATGGGCTTACTGAAAGTGAGTCCTCAGGATATTTTAAACATATTATCAGTGCGTGCAGTCACTCAAAATAAGGTGTTCTGAAAGAAAATTATCTGCTGTACTCTTTTCCTTGACTGAGGTTTTATCCCACTGGGTTTTTCTAGCAAGGTTTTTAACGAGGCAGCTTAATCACAACTAATATAGAATCTCCAAAAGAGATTTGGAATATATTGCAAAGAATATGAGTTCGATATTACAAACTGCACTGAGTATGATACTCATCCTTGGAGGATTATTGAAATGCCTAGGGCATATTTATAAAATACGCGTTGTACTCTTTTTTCCTTGACTGGGGTTTTGTCCTATTGGGTTTTCCTAGCAAGGTTTTTAACGAGGCAACTGGAATGGCGTATTAGTATGAATAATGTACTCTTTTTCCTTCATTAGGATTTTTTCCCATTGGGTTTTGCTAATAAGGTTTTAACGAGGCATATTCATGGCATAATGAGGAACACTACAAAGATCAAGATTATTCCTCAAAGTTTGAAAACGAAAGGAATAGTTGTACTCTTTTTCCTTCGATCAAGTTTTTCCCACTGTGTTTTGTTGACAAGGTTTTAATGAGGCAATACGTGGATACTCCCAACAACGAATGATATACATGACAGATTCACTCAGTTTTTGTCCCACGAGGTTTTATTGAGACGGCACAAGAATACTCATACAAGAACTATCGAGATAAAGGGAGCAAATTTACAAAATTACAGATTTCTGAAGTTTTATCCAACAGAGATTTCTACCAACATTATGATACAACATGATATGATTGCCACAAGCTCCAATACAAACAGTTTGAAATTTTTTCTCCCATTAGGTTTTTCTTCAAACTAGTTCAGCAGATATTTATGTAAATAGTCATTCAAGGAAGAGTGTTATAATATACCACGAAAGTGACGTTTCAATTACCCCTTTGTTTTTATATAGTGTGAATGACTATTATGCCCCTGATGTAATTATGTAATTACGTTTATGCCATCTGAAGTTTTTCTATAAATAGGACTTCAGTTATTAATGAAAAACACACCTGAAAATTATTTTCTATTCTGTCTCTAAATTCTCTCTATAATATTTCGATTTTATAACAATAATATATTAGTTTGTAGATTCAATAACTATAGTGTTTTTTTTTTGAAATAGAAAAAACATAAGAACCATCTCTTTTTCACCCCTTATTCCAAAACGAACGATCAAAACGAACCGAACAACCGAACGCTAACGAACGAACATGGAATATGTGAAATTTTAATGAGCGAACATGAACAAGTGGTTTGTAATTTTATCGAACACGAATACTGTAACACCCCAAATGTATTCAGGAATATTACAGCGGCGTAAATCCTTTACATAAGAATTTACAAGGCTGCAGAAATGAAAAGACAATAACAGATACCAACGTATGAAAGTAACTGAAATAAAATACAAACAGTTCTGGGCCAATACCAAGAATACAAATATCCAAAGGAAGAGTATTAATACATCACCAAATCCAAATCATCACAAACGATGACATACTCGAGTACTTATTAAAAACAACACAAACAACAGATAATTAAACCCGGCCGGAACATCACTCTGCACCCTCGTCGTCATGCAGCAACAGTGGTTGTTTCCCTGCTCTTTTGGATCCTAAACATAAGCAAATGTTCACCCCCGAAGGGGTTAGCACAACGATTCTAGTACAAGTACCACAACATATTATTCAACATTTCATGAAGAATAATAATAACATAAATAACAAAATACGAACGAGCCTCTTCCTGCGAAAAACTCATAAATATCTTACACAAATGATAGTCACAACATGACATCACAACATACACATGGTAATTCCGATGATCCAGCGTCACTGCTTAGAACTCATGAAGATCCCGTCAGACTAACCCATGGTGGAAAAACCCGTCCGATGATCCAGCGCACGCTAGCATAGATCCCCCGATGATCCCGTCGGACCAACACGAGGTGGACATACAATAACGACATATATGCACAATGATATGTATAACATCAATACATAAAACAATTAAAGTACTTGCCTCGATTCAATGACAAGAATAATACTTCCACGAATATCAAAACACTTGAAGGTCGCCCCTTCGATCAATCACGTAGCAAAGCTCGAACCTTGAACAAAAGAAATAATATAGAGTTCATCTCACGTCGTACGAACATTTAATAATCCAAATTACGGTCAGAAGTTCATAAAACGTATTCTGTCTGACATGCATAACGTACATTACATATTCTCTGTAGCGTACGTTAAACCTACTCGTTAGAGTACTTAAGCTACGAAGTCTAGCGTACGCTAACCATGTATCGACAGTTCCTCTCTGATCAGCCGACTGACTCGTTTGATGATATAACGTACATTACGTACCAAACGTAGCGTACGTTAACTATGCCCGATAGAGTATGTAAGCTACATATATTAGCGTATCCTAAACACGTATATGACAGTTTCTCACTGGGCATACGACTGTCTTGATTTGTGATGAAGCTTACAAAATCCTCAGTGATTAACGTACGTTAACTCCATGCGTGATACACTCAAGAAAACTTGAATGTTCAAATCATCTTATAACTTCAAGGATAAACATATCATCATGATATCATACTTCAATCTTTGATCACAAATTCTCATACGTAATTCGAAAGTTCTAAGGTTGATGTCAATATCATTCTATCATTCAAACTATCATCTTGAAGATTGTTAACAGTCCACCTTACAAGGTACAATAAATCCTTCCGTGATCAACCTCCTAGGTTCATCTAACAACAATGATGTTAATACCAAGTCCGTGATTACTACGAATACACTATTCAAATTTGGATTATCAATCTCAGAAAACTTCCTTTACTTGTAACAAGATTCAAATTATGATGTTCTTAACGATGATAACTCCATCATAATCATCCCAACTTCTAAACATGATATTTGGTTGAATAAATTATCTATGGACTTAATATCTTGATAGCATGATCATCATATCTTTAAGAACACGAATCCAAGGTTGGAGATAGTATTAACATACCTTAAGATGAAGAAAACACCGAGACAATAGGTAGAATCTAACTCCGGTTGCTTGTGTGCCAATCCAAGATGTTTCTCCACTTTAATGATCAAGCAAAAGTGACATCCAATCTTCAATGATCAAGTAGAGATGGTCTATATGTGTTTAAGGAGGCTGGGATATATCTGGGCACGAAGTATGTTGAAGGCTAAGTGAAATAAACGAGCTCAAATGAAATGGGGTGATGTCTTATTTATAATTTCCTGAGCATAACGTATGCTAGCCTTTGCTCATAGCGTACGTTATCGTCCAAAATAGTTTACTATCTTGTTTCTGAGCTTCATTACGTACGCTACACTTACCATGTTACGTACGTAACCAATACTATTAGCACACCCTACATCCTTACCTTAGTGTACGTTAATACCCGTTGACTTAAAAAGTGTCCAGGTTCATCCGCAGGAATCTTATTCGGACCCATGTCCGGCTGGCGCATGTGTTAGCCGCCCAGCTCAATCATTGACTGTCTAATGTACGCTATGCTTCATTCGTAGCGTACACTAACCGTAGATGATAACGTACGTTAAGCTACATTCTTAGCGTACGTTATCACATATTTGCATGGGGAAATTTACATGTTACCATACTCATGTACAAGGATACAAATACGAGAAATATCATACTTCAGTAATCGATATCACAATTCCTAATAATACAGGGTTCAAATACAGATGAAATACTCAATAATTAATCCGGATATTACATACTCTCCTAGTAAAAAGTAGTTTCGTCCCGAAACTCAAGAATAAAATAACTCTGGATATATGGACTTCATGTTATCTTCTGCTTCCCAAGTGGCTTCTTCCACTCCGTGGCGCGACCACTAAACCTTAACCAAAGCGATCAGTTTGTTTCTCAATTGCTTAACTCGACTCTCGAGTATTCTGATCGGTCTCTCTTCCAACGTGCCATCCTGAGCGACTTCGATCTCGCTGAAATCAATGACATAACTAGGATCTGGTATATACCTCCGTAACTGGGATACGTGGAACACGTTATGAACATGGCTTAATGACGACGGTAATGCCAATCTGTAAGCCAACTCTTCAACTCCCTCAAGAATGGCCCGATATATCTCGGACTCAACTTCCCCTTTCTTCCGAAATGAAAGATTCCCCGAGTAGGAGAAACCTTTAAAAGTACATGATCTCCAGTACTGAACTCTAACGGGCGACGGCGTATGTCTACGTAAGATTTCTGTCGACTCTGGGCGGTCAACAGCCTTTCGCGATTCAAGGCTATCTTCTGTCGTGTCTGCACGATCAATTCTGATTCCGTCCCGATCAAGTCTGATGAATCGTCCCAACATAGGGGCGATCTGAATCTCCTCCCGTATAATGCCTCAAACGGTGCCATCTTAATAGAAGCATGCCAACTATTATTGTAGCTAAATTCAATCAGCGGTAGATGAACTTCCTAATCAGTTGACCAATCTAAGGCACAAGCCCTCAGCATATCTTCCACCGTTTGAATAGTCCTCTCGGATTGTCCGTCTGTCTGCGGATGATAAGCTGCGCTGAAATTCAATTCAGTTCCCAAGGCTTTATGAACCGCTTTCCAAAAATGAGACACAAAGCGACCTTCTCGGTCATAAATAATGGTCTTCGGTGTACCATGCAATCGGACTATATCTGAAATAAATACTCGTGCCAACTTCTCTGGTCCCCACGTGTCCTTAATGCCTAGAAAATGAGCTTATTTGGTTAAACGGTCAACTATCACCCAAATCATGTTCATCCCTGTTCTGGTCTTTGGCATATTAGTGATAAAGTCCATCGATATGTCCTCCCACTTCCATTCAGGAATCGGGAGCGGCTTCAGCATCCTGGCAGGTCGTTGATGTTCAATCTTAACCTGCTGACAAGTCAAACATTTCGAGACATAATCTGCTACATCTTTCTTTATGTTGCCCCACCAAAAGTTCTGCTTCAGGTCCTTATACATCTTACTTATGCCTGGATGGATAGAATAGGGCGTGCTGTGAGCTTCCTTCATAATTGTCTACTTCAGAACATCGACATCGAGAATGCAAAGTCGGTTCTGAAATCTCAAGACTCCATCATCATGAATTACAAATCGTGGGGCCTTTCCCTTGATCACTTCATCACGTAACCGAATCATCAGAGGATCATCTACTTGCTTAGATTTGATTTCTTCGGTTAACGATGAAGTTAATTCCATCACACACAGTTGTCCTTGGACTCGTTGCAACCATACTTCAATTCCTTCGAGAATCAATTCCCATCGAATGCTGGGCTGAGAGGTCAGAGTCTCCAGCATCTGAATAGAAACAGGCTTGTAAGTGCATCGGCCACTACATTTGCTTTGCGTGGATGATACAGAATCTCCAAGTCATAGTCCTTAATCAGTTCCAGCCATCTCTTTTGTTGCATGTTCAACTCTTTCTGACTGAAGATGTATTTGAGACTCTTATGATCCGTGAAGATCTGACAGTGAGTCCCGTACAGGTAATGTCTCCAAATTTTCAAAGCAAAAACTACCGCTGCCAGCTCCAAATCATGCGTTGGGTAATTTACTTCATAAGGTTTCAGCTGTCATGATGCATAGGCGATCACCTTCTCATTTTGCATGAATACACACCCGAGACCTTGGTTCGAAACGTCATTGTAAACTATGAATCCTCCAGTTCCTTGTGGAGTGCTAAAATCGGTGCCGTCGTTAATCTCTTCTTCAATTCATCAAATCTAGACTGGCACATCTCGTTCCACTCAAACTTTTGAGTCTTCTGTAGTAATCGAGTAAGTGGTCGGGTAATTTTGGAAAACCCTCCCACGAACCGACGATAATACCCAGCAAGTCCTAAGAAACTTCGGACTTCTTTCACATTCTTACGAGGCTTCCAATCCATAACTACTTCGATCTTCTGAGGATCTACATGGACTCCTTCAGCTGATACCACATGGCCAAGGAACATTACCTCCTTTAGCCAAAATTCACACTTAGAAAGTTTGGCATATAATTTGATACCAAATGATACCCAAACAATGATACTAATACAGGGACTGTTGTGAATCGTGGTTGAACGAAGCGGAAGTAGGGTTTATGGAGTAAAGAAACGAACAGCAAACAGCAAATAACAATAACGAACAGCACTTCGGTACAGGAGTACTTCGATACAACACTTCAATATAGCAGCACTTCGATACAGCAATATTCGGACAGCACTTTGATACAGACAGAATCAATTGCACTTCGATTCAGAGAGAGTCAATTGCACGTCGGTACAGCAATATTCGGACACCACTTTGATACAGACAGATTGCACTTCGATTCAGCGAGAGTCGATTGCACGTCAGTACAACAATATTTGGACAGCACTTCGTTACAGCAACAATGGACTACACTTCGGTACAGCGAGACTGGACATGGAAATGAAGAGGGCACTTCAAACCCTTAGAATTAATCACTATAATCCCCTTAGAATCCCGTTCCAACGAAACATTCAGAATTATTCTAAGAACTCAAGTTTCTGTGACTAAGACTTAACAATTTTATGAACTAAAATTGTAAGAATGTAGAAATGAGAATTATAAGAATAATACTCAAGAAAATTCGAGCAACAGCTCTGGACTCAAGCACAAGGCCGAAATATATTTTTGATTGCAAAAGTGATCTGTTTTTTTCATTACCAAAATGCCTCCTTTTATAGGAGTGTACAGAACAAACTATATTATCCCTGACATATTAAACTAAGGGAATAAAATCAAGAGTGTCCCTATTTCTAATACAATGAAGGGCGTTCACACATGTGACTAGATTAAAAGGAAATAAACTAACAACAACTATCCTAGAAAGTAAATAAAGAAGTCTTTGAAAAGGTCTTGGTCTTCACAACATCACGCTCATTTTGAAGCTCCCACATGCTATAGTACTTTTTCCAAGACAAAATAAAATATCACACCTTCCTTGAAGCTTCCTCACGCCTAAGTCTAATTCCCAAGCTAGGATGGATTTTCCTTAATCATCAAGTCGACCTTCGGTTGTTCATCCTTTATAGAGTATTTTCCTTTTCTAGTTTTATGATTTAACTCTCATTTTCAGGAAATTCGACAAAGACGCCCTCATGCCATTATTTAGGCAATATCTGGGGTCCGCCCTCAAGATTTCTGTTTTTAGCTATATCTGGGCTGCCCTCAAGCAATGCTATATCTAGGCTTAGGATATGAACAACTGTCGGGCCTTCTTGAATCTCAAGTAGATCCACCGTCGCATAGTCACTAAACTTAGACATGATTTCCACTTCAAATTCGGGCAGCTTAAGGACGAGTTTGTCTTCTTCTTTTCTTTGGATGTGAATTCTTTAGGCTCGGGGTCTTTATTTAGTGCACTCCAAGCAGCCTCAGTGTGAGGGTCTTCAAGAGAGGATTTGGTCGAGGCCATACAATAAACCTCTTGAGTAGGCATCGAGTTGTCTTCATAAGAGTTAGTAACAGATAATAAGGTAACAAGTGTGGAACGTGTATTAAGTTTATTTCGTGAAGTGGTGCTAGTGTCACTCGTTCTCAATATTTCACTCGTTTGTTCTCTCAACTTCCTAGCACGTGTGCGTGTGATAGGACCAGTGGGGTCCATGACGGCTCCAACCGTTCCTAACCCTATTGGTAGCACAACCGTGGTTGTATCATCCCCTCCCTCTTGAGGAGGATCTGTCCTCAGATCCGCGAGATCACCTGCTTCAAACAAAGATAAGTCAGAAACATTAAAAGTAGCAGATACATTGTATTCCCCTGGTATGTCTAGTTTGTAAGCATTATTATTTATTCTCTCCAAAATCATGAAAGGACAATCTCCTCTTGGCAGCAATTTTGATCTCCTTTGTATAGGAAACCTTTCCTTCCTCAGATGTAACCAAACGCAATCTCCAGGTTCGAAGACCATTTCCTTTCTCCCTCAGTTGGCGTGCTCAATATACTGCTTAGTATGCCTTTCAATGTTAGCTCTTGCTTTCTCATGGAGTTGCTTAACTAGCTTGGCTTTCTTCTTCCCATCTGTACTAATCCTTTCAGTCACAGGCAAAGGCACAAGATCAAGTGGGATCAAAGGATTAAATCCATAAACAATCTCAAAAGGAGAAAATTGAGAAGCAGAATGCACTCAACATGTGGCAAACATTCTTCCCAAGTTTTAATGTGTGTTTTTATTATAACCCTTAACAATGTAGAAAGAGTTCTATTTACTACTTCAGTTTGCCCATCAGTTTGTGGGTGACAAGTGGTATAAAATAGAAGCTTTGTGCCTAATTTAGCCCATAAGGTTTTCCAAAAATAACTTAGGAACTTAGCATCACGATCAGAAACTATAGTCCTAGGCATTCCATGTAAACGAACGATCTCTCTAAAGAAAAGATTAGCCACATGAGATGCATCATCAGTTTTGTGACAAGCTATGAAATGTGCCATTTTTGAAAATCTATCAACCACAACAAATATAGAATCCCTACCATACCGGTTTCTAGGCAATCCTATCACGAAATCTATTGATATATCAGTCCAAGGATTATTAGGAATGGGGAGTGGGGTGTACAAACCGTGGGGCTGAACTCGACTTTTAGCCATTTTACATTCGATACAGCAACCACAAATACGAATGACATCTCGTTTCATACCCGTCCAGTAGAAATGTTCTTGCAAAACAGACAAGGTTTTATCAATGCCAAAATGTCCCATCAAACCTCCCTCATGCGATTCGAGCAATAATAGTTCACGTATAGAGCTAGTGGGTATGCATAATTTATTTTCCCTAAACAGAAAACCATCGCTCTTATAGAACTTATCTACCCTAGGCTTCTCACAAGTAATGAAAATCTCGCCAAAATCAATGTCTTTCTCGTACAGATTTTTAATCAATTCAAAACCAAGTATTTTCGAATCTAAAGCAGTCAGGAAGGTATACCTGTGAGATAGAGCATCAGCAACGACATTTTATTTTCCCTGTTTGTATTTGATCACGTACGGGAATGCCTCTATGTATTTTATCCATCGAGCATGCCTCCTATTCAACTTCTGTTGCCCCTTCAGATGTTTCAAGGACTCGTGATCAGTGTGTATCACGAACTCTTTGGGCCATAAGTAATGTTGCCAAGTCTCGAGTGCTCAAACCAAGGCATACAATTCCTTGTCGTAAGTTGGATAGTTCAGCGAAGCTCCTCCCAACTTCTCACTGAAGTAGGCAATCGGCCTACCCTCTTGCATCAAAACAGCTCCTATGCCTGTACCGGATGCATCACACTCAATCTCAAAAGACTTAGCAAAATTCGACAGGGCTAGCAGTGGAGCATTCGTCAGTTTTTCTTTCAAGGCCTTGAAGGCCATCTCTTGTTCCTGTTCCCACTTGAATCCAACATTCTTCTTGATTACCTCGGTCAAAGGGGCGGCTACAGTACTGAAGTTGGGTAAAAACCGGCAGTAGAAGCTTGCCAAGCCGTGGAAGCTTCGGACTTCGCTCACATTTTTGGGGCTGTCCCATTCTCTAATTGCCCTCACTTTCTCTTCATCGGCCTGAATCCCCTGGGAACTAACAACAAAACCAAGGAAAGCCAATTTCTCGGTGCCAAAGTTGCACTTTTGAATGTTAGCAAACAAGTGTTCCTTTCTAAGCACAAGCAACACATCTTTTAAATGCTTTATATGTTCATTCAAACTTTTGCTATATATTAGGATATCATCAAAGTATATAACAACAAACTTTCCTATAAAAGCACGTAGAACATGATTCATTACCTTCATGAATGTGCTTGGTGCATTAGTGAGCCCAAATGGCATAACTAACCACTCATACAAACCATGTTTAGTTTTAAATGCTGTTTTCCACTCGTCTCCCTCTTTCATTCGAATATGATGGTACCCACTTTTTAAATCAATTTCTGAAAATATTATGGAACCATATAATTCATCTAACATTTCATCAAGTCTAGGGATGGGATGTCGATATTTCACCGTAATGTTGTTTATTGCACGGCAGTCTACGCACATCCTCCACGAGCTATCTTTCTTTGGTACTAGCAACACCGGAACTGCACAAGGACTCATACTTTCCCTCATATGTCCCTTTGCTAGTAGCTCATCCACTTGACTTTACATTTCTTTAGTCTCTTATGGATTACTTCGGTATGCAGGACGGTTTGGTATTGAGGATCCTGGAACAAAGTCGATCTGGTGTTCTATGCCTCGAACAGGCGGCAATCCGGGTGGTGTCTCCTCGGGAAACACATCTTCAAACTCCTGCAATAAAGAGACAATCAATGGATCAGTAGTATCAGGAATAGATGGAATATTAAGCAATATATCACGAAATAGAAATAGAACCACAGGCCGTCTTGCTAGCAAGGCCCGTTTAACCTCACTAGTCCTACAAAGGGCGACGATTTTTATTCCTTTAGGGACTGCCGTGACTGTTTTCTTTTCCTTCTCTTTTTTTTCGTTTTCTCTCAGTGCTTGCACTAATATCCTCTGATCTTCAAGGATTTGTTTAGGGGTCATAGGTGATAGGTTTAATTTCTTCTTCCCAAAGATGAAGGAATACTTGTTCGGAAACCCATCATGAGTAACTTTGCGGTCGTACTGCCATGGTCTTCCTAAAATAATCTGGGTGGCATGCATAGGGGCGACATCACAAACTACTTCATCCTCATATCTACCTATCTTAAAGGGCAGAGCGCATATACTCACCGCCTTTAGCTCTCCAGCATTATTCATCCACATCAACTTATATGGTTTAGGGTGCTTTTCGGTTTTAAGTTCTAATTTCTGCACCAAGGCTGTGCTAACGACATTGACACAACTACCCCCGTCTATGATCATACTACAGAGTTTATCCTTAATGTAGTACCTACACTGAAACAAGTTCTCCCTCTGGCTATCCTCATCTTCCACTGTCTTAGCTGACAAGGACAATCTAAGCACTACATTAATCGTCCCTTCTAAGATCTCTTCGTTACATTCTTCTATCTCTTCTCCACTATCCCCATTATTAATCTCTTCTTCACCCTCACCTTGCCTTAAAGTTTGAAGACTATACCTAAGGTCCCTCATGTGATAGCTAGGAACAAACCTTTCCTTCATCACTCGCTTAAGCTCTTCCCATGTATCTATAGGTCTTTCCCCACGTCAATGCCTAAGTTGAACTACATGATCCCACCATACAAGAGCATACCCAGTGAACTCTACAGTAGCTATCTTAACCTTCTTAAGATCAGAAAAGTTTCGACACTCAAATTGTCCCTTGACCTTCCTAACCCATTCAAAATAAGTTTCGGGATCAGATTTACCTTCAAAAGGTGGTATGGAAAACTTAACACTACTTAAGTTATCGTCTACCCGTCCCTGTTGTTCCCTAGGCTCTCGGTCGATCCTAAACTGCCTATCATCCTCAAAGCACTCGTCATATTCATCTTCCGGATAGTATTCGGGTGGTGGAGGGGCTGCCCTAACTCTACCCCTTCCTCTACCTCTATACCGTGAATCCCTTTCCTCCCATTGTGGGTTCTTTTTCTCGATCTTCCCTATTCCTATTAGTAGGTTTGGGAGTTTGTGAAGTTCTATGGGATTTCAGCTCTTCTCTCATCTACAACATCATGTTTTCCATCCTTCGTATGTAGGATGTTCGGCCTTCGAGTTGGAATTGCACATCACGGAAGCATTGGATTTTATTAGTAACTGGGTCATCGCTTAGGACCTCTTCCTCGTCTATGGGATCCTTCCCAGCTCGTCTAGGTACTGGAGTTTCTCCATCCTTCGAGTTTCTTGATCCTGTCATCATGGTACCAAGTGATTTGAAACAGGAAACAAGTATCGAATATCTTACCTAAAACACATCAATTTAACTCCAATGCGAACCACAAAATTATTTATATATATATATATATATGAGAGTAAAAGATAAGAGAGGAACGACTAAACCGTTCTCTGATGCCAAATGATACCAAACGATACCCAAACAATGATACCAATACAGGGACTGTTGTGGATCGTGGTTGAACGAAGCGGAAGTAGGCTTTCTGGAGTAAAGAAATGAACAGCAAACAGCAAATAACAATAACGGACAGCACTTCGGTATAGCAGCACTTCGCACTTCAATACAGCAGCACTTCAATACAGCAATATTCGGACAGCATTTTGATACAGACAGAATTGATTGCACTTCGATTCAGCGAGAATCGATTGCATGTCGGTACATCAATATTTGGACACCACTTTGATACAGACATATTGCACTTCGATTCAGTGAAAGTCGATTGCATGTCAGTACAGCAATATTTGGACAACACTTCGTTGCAGCAACAATGGACTACACTTCGGTACAGCGAGACTGGACACGGAAATGACGAGGGCACTTCAAACCCTTAGAATTAATCACTATAATCCGCTTAGAATCCTGTTCCAAAGAAACATTCAGAATTATTCTAAGAACTCAAGTTTATGTGACTAAGACTTAACAATTTTATGAACTAAAATTGTAAGAATGTAGAAATGAGAATTATAAGAATAATACTCAAGAAAATTCGAGCAACAGATCTAGACTCAAGCACAAGGCCGAAATATATTTTTGATTGCAAAAGTGATCTATTTTTTTCATTACCAAAAGGCCTCCTTTTATAGGAGTGTACAGAACAAACTATATTATCCCTGACATATTAAACTAAGGGAATAAAATCAAGAGTGTCCCTATTTCTAAGATAATGAAGGGCGGTCACACATGTGACTAGATTAAAAGGATATAAACTAACAATAACCATCCTAGAAAGTAAATAAAGAAGTCTTTGAAAAGGTCTTGGTCTTCACAACATCACGCTCATTTTGAAGCTCCCATATGCTAAAGTACTTTTTCCAAGACAAAATAAAATATCACACCTTCCTTGAAGCTTCCTCACGCCTAAGTCTAATTCCCAAGTTAGGATGGATTTTCCTTAATCATCAAGTCGACCTTCGGTTGTTCCTCCTTTATAGAGTATTTTCCTTTTCGAGTTTTATGATTTAACTCTCATTTTCAGGAAATTTGACAAAGACGCCCTCATGCCATTATTTAGGCAATATCTGGGGTCTGCCCTCAAGCTTTCTATTTTTAGCTATATATGGGCTTTCCTCAAGCAATGCTATATCTGGGCTTAGGATTTGAACAACTGTCGGGCCTTCTTGAATCTCAAGTAGATCTACCGTCGCACAGTCACTAAACTTAGACATGATTTCCACTTCAAATTCGGGCAGCTTAAGAAAGAGTTTGTCTTCTTCTTTTCTTTAGACGTGAATTCTTCTAGGCTCAGGGTCTTTATTTAGTGCACTCCAAGCAGCCTCAGTGTGAGGGTATTCAAGAGAAGATTTGGTCGAGGCCATACAATAAACCTCTTGAGTAGGCATCGAGTTGTCTTCATAAGAGTTAGTAACAGATAATAAGGTAACAAGTGTGGAACGTGCATTAAGTTTATTTCGTGAGGTGGTGCTAGTGTCACTCGTTCTCAATATTTCACTCGTTTGTTCTATCAACTTCCTAGCACGTGTACGTGTGATAGGACCAGTGGGGTCCATGACAGCTCCAACCGTTCCTAACTCTATTGGTAGCACAACCGTGGTTGTATCATAATTGCTCGCTTCTCAAAAGTTCTAAAACAATCCGCAAATGATGCGCATGCTCTTCCGGGCTCTTAGAATAAACCAGAATGTCATCAATGAACACAACCACAAACTTGTCCAAATACTCTATGAACACTCGATTCATCAATTGCATAAACACGGCAGGTGCATTAGTGAGACCAAACAGCATCACTACAAACTCATAATGTCCGTAACGAGTTCTGAATGCTGACTTCGGAACATCAGATTCCTTAATCCTCAGCTGATGATCTCCTGATCTCAGATCGATTTTATAAAACACAGTTGCTCCTTGCAACTGGTCAAACAAATCATCAATCCGTGGTAACGAATACTTGTTATTAATCATCATCTTATTCAATTCTCGATACTCAATACACAATCGAAGCGATCCGTCCTTCTTCCGGACAAAACGAACTGGTGCACCCCAGGGCGAAACGCTTGGCTCGATATAGCCTTTGTCTAGTAACTCTTCCAGTTGCTTCTTCAATTCGTACATTTCAGTAGGTGCCATACGATACGGTGCCTTAGAAATTGGTGTAGCTCCTGGTTCCAGCTCGATGGTGAATTCCACATCCCATCATGGAGGTAGTCCAGGTAATTCGTCAGGAAACACATCCGGAAATTCGTTCACAATAGGAATGGATGAGAGTTCTACTTTTCCGTCTTCTTTCTTCATTGCGTAGCACCAGTATCCGGTACAGCCCTGTTTCAACAATTTGACAGCTTTCATCGCCTTCATCATCTTTCCTGAGCTTCCTGGTTTCCATCCTCCAAACAGTATTTCGAAACCATCGTCAGCTATCATCGAGATATTCCTCTTTTGGTAGTTTACAATAGCTCCATATCAATTAAGCCAATCATCTCCGAGTATCAGGTCGTCTCCTTGCATTTCTATCACAATCAGATTTAAGGGCCACTCTCTGCCTCCAAATGATACAGGGAAATCTCTAGTTTCTAAGTTTCCCACAATCCTCTCTCCACTCGGTAAACCCACAATATAAGGCTCACAATTATGAAAACCAGAAATATTCAAACGATTTACACAAGACAAGGATATAAATGAATGCGTAGCTCCTGTATCGAATAAAACGCTAACTGGCTGTGAAAGAATCTGAATAGTACCTGATGCGACAGCAGCATCTTGATCCTCTGCTCTCCTCATCTCGTACAGAAGTGGGGGAACGGATCTGGCACTGGATGTTCCCTTTCGGTCCCACTGTCATCTGCCTCGTCCGCGACCAAAATTCTGGGGCAGCTGAACACTTTGTTGCGTCTGTTGGATAATAGCTTCCTTCTGAACTGGCTGTGATGTACGGGCTCTAAAAGACTTTGCAACCTCTTCACAGAACACCGCACGATGTCCCTCTCGACCACAATCAAAATAAGTCACGGCAGGTGGGGCAATTTCGTCGATAGTACCCCATCTGGGCACAGTTAAAGCACTTCCTGGTTACATCCATCATGGCTGATGCTGTTCCGAAGTTCTTTCCGCTCTTAGATGGGTGCGGAGGTTTCTTGAAAGAATGAAATGATGACTGGGACTTGTGGGGCCCGCTGCTCTTGTGCTCCGTGAAACTACCAGAGACTTTCTGCTTCTTGGATTCTGCAAACTTCTCCATTGGTGCTTCCTTGATTTCAGTCAATGCTTTATCCTGATATTGACGAAGAGTGGTACATTCAAAACCGGACATGTACCTTTGAATCTCTGGTTTCATTCTCATATCAAAAGGGATCATCATTTCTGCATCTCTTCTGACGAGATGTCGAACAAATGCTAAATGTTGGTTAAACATCTTAATCGTCTGAGATACTGGCACATCTGAAGGTTGCACAGAGAAAAATTCCCGAACTTTGGCTTCCCTCACAGGACGAGGGCAGTACTGAGCTTCCATCATCAATTTAAATTATGCCCAGTCAGCATCATGATCTACAGGCCGGATGGCTTTCCACCACTCGGACGCTTTCCCTATCAGAAAGTACTGAACAATAGAGGCTCTCCGGTCGTCAGGGCAATTAATCCCGGCAAAAAATTTCTCCAGTTATTTTAACCAATGATCCCACGTCGGTGTCTCAGAAAATCCGTCGAATTTGGGTGGTTGCATCTTCGCCACCTCTTGCAGCCATCAGTCGCCTCGATTTCCCATGTCTGGGATACCTTGCTGTCAATCTCCCTGTTGTAATCCTACTGCCACCTGCATTCGGTCCACGACCTGGGCAAAATGAGTCATTTGGTTAACCACCTGACGAAGGATTTCGGGCACAGTAGGTTCCGGTTTATTATTAATAGATCTTTGTGGCTCACCTGAGCTGTGGCTGGCCTGATTAGAAGGCGAAGCTTCTCTTTCGACATTCCTTCGTCCGCATCCGCGACCGCGACCACATCCACATCCACCTCTCAACATACTGTAAGCATAAATACTCAATATACAGGAAACAATATCGTTCAAATGTTCAAGTATAAAGAGGTATAACATGTAAAGGACGAGATAGAGTTTAGGAACATACAACCACCATTCGCAGGAAGACGTAGGCAGTACAGTGATGTTATTCACGGCTGGTTACCATAATCTTAGCTCCGATACCATATTCTGTAACACCCCTGATGTATTCAGGAATATTACAGCGCCGTAAATCATTTACATAAGAATTTAGAAGGCTGAAGAAATGAAAAGACAATAACAGATATCAACGTATGAAAGTAACTGAAATAAAATACAAACAGTTCTGGGCCAATACCGAGAATACAAATATCCAAAGGAAGAGTATTAATACATCACCAAATCCAAATCATCACAAACAAATACATACTCCAGTACTTATTAAAAACAACACAAACAACAGACAATTAAACCCGGCCGGAATATCACTCTGCACCCTTGTCGTCATGTAGCTCCAGTGGTTGATTCCCTGCTCTTCTGGATCCTGAACATAAACAAATGTTCACCCCCGAAGGGGTTAGCACAACGATGCAAGTACAAGTACCACAACATATTATTCAACATTTCACGAAGAATAATAATAACATAAATGACAAAATACGAACGAGCCTCTTCCTGCGAGAAACTCATAAATATCATACACAAATGATAATCATAACTTGACATCACAACATACACATGGTAATTCCGATGATCCAGCGTTTACTGCCTAGAACCCACGATGATCCCGTCAGACCAACCTGTGGTGGAAAAACCGGTCCGATGATCCAGCGCACGCTAGCATAGATCCCCCGATGATCCCGTCGGACCAACACGAGGTGGACATACAACAACGATATATATATGCACAACGATATGTATAACATCAATACATAAAACAATTAAAGTACTTACCTCAATTCGATGACAAGAATAATACTTCCACGAATATCATAACACTCGAAGGTCGCCCCTTCGATCAATCACGTAGCAAAGCTCAAACCTTAAACAAAAGAAATAATGTAGAGTTCATCTCACGTCGTACGAACATCTAACAATCCAAATTACGGTCGGAAGTTCATAAAACATATTCTGTCTTACATGCATAACGTACGTTACATATCCTCTGTAGCATACATTAAACCTACTCGTTACGTAAGCTACAAAGTCTAGCGTACGCTAACCATGTATCGACAGTTCCTCTCTGATCAGCCGACTGACTCGTCTGATGATATAACGTACGTTACATACCAAACATAGTGTACGTTAACTATGCCCGATAGCGTACGTAAGCTACATATCTTAGCATACGCTAAACAGGTATATGACATTTTCTCACTGGGCAGACGACTGTCTCGATTTGTGATGAAGCTTACGGAGTCCTCAATGATTAACGTACGTTAACTCCATGCATGATACACTCATGAAAACTTGAATGTTCTAATCGTCTTATAACTTCAAGGATAAACATATCATCATGATGTCATACTTCAATCTTTGATCACAAATTCTCATATGTAGTTTGGAAGGTCTAAGGTTGATGTCAATATCATTCTATCATTCAACCTATCATCTTAAAGATTGTTAACAGTCCACCTTACAAGGTACAATAAATCCTTCCATGATCAACCTTCTAGGTTCGTCTAACAACAATGATGTTAGTACCAAGTCTGTGATTACTATGAAGACACTATCCAAATTTGGATTATCAATATCAGAAAACTTCATTTACTTGTAACAAGATTCAAATTATGATGTTCTTAACAATGATAACTCAATCATAATCATCCCAACTTCTAAACATGATATTTGATTGAATAAATCATCTATAGACTTAATATCTTGATAGCATGATCATCATATCCTTAAGAACACGAATCTAAGGTTGGAGATGGTATTAACATAACTTAAGATGAAGAAAACACCGAGACAATAGGTAGAATCGAACTCCGGATGCTTGTGTGCCAATCCAAGATGTTTCTCCACTTCAATGATCAAGCACAAGTGGCATCCAATCTTCAATGATCAAGTAGAGATGGTCTATATGTGTTTAAGGATGCTGGGATATCTCTGGGCACGAAGTATGTTGAAGGCTAAGTGAAATAAACGAGCTGAAATGAAATGGGGTGATGTCTTATTTATAATTTCCTGAGCATAACGTACGCTAGCCTTTGCTCATAGCGTACGTTATCGTCCAAAATAGTTTACTGTCTTGTTTCTGAGCTTCGTTACGTACGCTACACTTACCATGTTACGTACGTAACCAATACTATTAGCACACGCTACATCCTTACCTTAGCGTACGTTAATACCCGTTGACTTAAAAAGTGTCCAGGTTCATCCGCGGGAATCTTATCCGGACCCATGTCCGGCTGGCGCATGTGTTAGCCGCCCAGCTCAATCATTGACTGTCTAACGTACGCTACGCTTCATTCGTAGCGTACGCTAACCGTAGCTGATAATGTATGTTAAGCTACATTCTTAGCGTACGTTATCACGTATTTGCATGGAAAAATTTACATGTTGCCATACTCATGTACAAGGATACAAATACGAGAAATATCATACTTCAATAATCGATATCACAATTCCGAATAATACAGGGTTCAAATACAGATGAAATACTCAATAATTAATCCGGATATTACAAACACGAACCGAACAAACTGAATCCTTAACGAACGAACGTTCGTTAAAATCACTTTTCGGTTCGTTCTGTTCAAAATACACCCCCTAGATGAATGCAAATATGAGACAGTTAGGGTCTCTTTACCAAATTTGTCTATCTGGGTAAATATGTCTGTTTGGGTAAATGTGTCTGTCTGAGTAAATTGATGTTGTTGTTTACTTTTTCATCTGAATAAACTGTCTGAATAAGAGAAATAACTGATTTACCCCTGAATATGAATTATAAGCTATTTTATAAATTGTTGTTTATTTTTTAAGCCATATAAATGATATAATCCAAAAATCAAAACACAAATTCATAAAGTACATAAAAATCAAATTTCAAACACAAGGAAGTCAAGTTCAAACATAAAGTAGCCAAATTCAAATACAAAGTAGACAAGTTTAAATATTATTAACAAAACTATTTATTTTTGAATTTTAAATAAAAAATTCTGATTTTTAATATTATTATTCCAGATATTTTTTTTCCTTAAAAAATAAAAGTTCCGATTTATTTGTCAGATTTTTTAAATTTTCCAGAATTTTGAGATTTTTTTTATTTTTTACTTTTATTTTCGAGTTTTAAATAAAAATTTTGATTTTTAATATTATTATTCCAGATATTTTTTTAAAAAATAAAAATTCTGATTTTTAATATTACTATTCCAGATTTTTTTGTTAAAAAGTTTTGATTTTTTTTCAGATTTTTTAAATTTTCTCTTTTTTTTCTTCCAAATCTGGAGGATCAGGTCTTGAAAGGGGAGAGGGGTAGCGGGTGTCAGTTTTGTGTCTGTATGGAGACAAGAGGTGGGGAGGTCACTTATCGATTCAGACTCCTCATTTTTCATTAAGCCGTCTTACCCATGTCTGCGCGAATAAGTCGTCCAGTCCATTAAGCCCATTAAGTTGAAACTAAACGGCCCCTTACAAATATAGTGCCAAGGATGATATAATACTACATTCGTTCTCTTATAGCTGCAACATCTGGACTTTCACGCTTGCCAATGCACAAATTTGATTATGAATATCTTCAATTCTTTATTTCTAAAAATTATGAGAAGTTGATATTTTGAAAGTATATTTCGAAATGAATCTAACAAGATCTCACATGACTATATTTTTTCATATGTATAAATCACAAAAGATGGTCAAAAGAGAGTATGTGAACAGTGTAATAGTCAACATGTTGCAATAATAAGAGAACGAGGGAAGTATTTCTTTCTGTCATGAAAAACGACGACAATTGATACGGTGACAATTGCATGTGTTTCAATTCAATCGATTCCAGTGGCCAAATTATGGCCATATACCTTAAGTTTTACGGTCGTAATGATGGGAAATTACGGCCGTAAGCCGTGCCTGTTACGGCCGTATTATCTATAATATCGGAATATTTGATATATAAATTATCTGTATTGGAACCTTCTTGATATTTGCTTATGTTGTATTTATGATTGATGTATGTTTCTACACATTCGTGAATCAACATTGTGGATTGCACGATTTTATAGAGTTGTAGTCGTGCATGTTCTCATTCGTTATTAGCGCACGCTACACTTATTCGTAGTGCACGCTAATACTAGAGAGGTACCGCACGCTAGTGTTATACTTAACGCGCGCTACACTCAATCAACTATATCGTGATAGGATCAGTAGGTGGGGAACCAGATCGCGAGAATCCCGGACTCTTTTGGACTCACTCGGGCTACATTTGAAAAGTTGAGTCAACGGGGTTGCTAGCGCGCGCTAAATGTAGGTCGGTGGGCAGTCAGTGAGCTTCGTAAAACTCATTAGCGCACGCTAACGAGTGTATAACGTACGCTAAAGGATATTATTAGCGTACGTTAAGGCCATTTAGCATACGCAAGGCCAAAGACAGTAGAATACAGTAGCCTGAGAGCCCGTTAGCGCACGTTAAGTTGTAAGTGTAGCGCATGCTAATAATCATTTCTTATAAATAAGACTTCACCCCCACTTCATTTTTCACCCTGAACTTCGGCCCATAGTCGACTGCCACTACCTGGTCCAGCAACCTCACGATATTTCCACCCCATATAAACCTCTACCCATGATTTGTTGAAGGCATAGAACATTGAAGATTGGTGTTCAAGCATCCAACGTTGATTTACACCAAGCGGTTTCATTGTTCCCTTATTGTTCCTTCATTATTCTTCTGTGGTAAGGTATGTAGTACGATTCTTACTCTCTATTTTCGTAGTTGTGATGTTAGCAATATAGTATACTAAACCTAATGATTGAATTAATCAAGTAGAACATGTTTATAGTTAAACTTTTAACAACTTAGTGATGAACATGGTGATTAAGGGTTTGTAATGATGTGTTCTTTATGTTTTAAATGGTGGCAATCATGTTTAGTTGAATCACATTCTTCTTGATGTACTATTAACATCACTAGGACAATAATAATCCTTAGTTTCATTTTAGATAGGTTGATTTGGAGAATTGTTATCATTATATTGAATCAAACTATCATGCTTAGGAAGATTTTGAACTGGATGAACTTAGGTTTTTCATCGGATTTGGTTGAACCTGGAATTATATCCACATAAGGTTATAATTCAGAGATGTTTAGTTCACCTCGATGATGATTTCGTGACGATCTTGTGATGAATAGCTCGACATTATCGTTAACCTAACTAGGTGAACTCATAACCGATGAGCATGGTAATAACTTTACAAGAATAATACATGGTTCGTACGGATGATGATAATCTTTGAGTAAACCTTAAAAATGATTAAATGTTTTTGTGAGACAAAGTTGTTTAGATTATCACTTTCAAAACACTGATGATGTTTTTAGGGAATTCTACCGGCATATCGACATTTTAACAAAGTCCTTCTTAGTGATTGTTCTTGACAAATTCTTGTCCGTTTGAACCATACGAATAATTGAGGACATATTGAAATGATAACCGAATCGTAAGAACGAATTGAAGTTAGTATGAATCCTTGAAATGGAATGTGGATATATACATATATATATATATGTATATATCCACATTCCATTTCAAGGATTCATACTAACTTCAATTCGTTCTTACGATTCGGTTATCATTTCAATATGTTCTCAATTATTCGTATGGTTAAACGGACAAGAATATGTTCTTACTAATTATTCGTAAGAACGAATTAAAGTTAGTATGAATCCTTGAAATGGAATGTGGATATTATATATATATATATATATATATATATATATATATATATGTGTGTGTGTGTGTGTGTGTATAGAAAGTTAAACTATTCAATTAGAAATTAGGATGTCGTCTCACTAAATTCAATATCGATGATTATATGAATGTGTTATTGAGTGAAATATATTTCATTCAAGGTTGATTGTTCAAGTAACCGATATTAGTCGAGGACCATTCGTTCGTTCGTCAAGGAAGGATTATTCTCGTCTCCGTATTGAGGCAAGTTATCTTGGTTGGTTATAATGATGTTTGTATTCTTGTGATGGTTATGCGTTTCGTGTATATGAGACACTTATGAAATTATGACCTGTGATTTGGTATTATTCTTGATGATGTTCCGTTTTCATCATGGGATTGCATTCCCAAGTTCGTCATTTTTGAACCGTTGATATCATTGATCCTTATTGTCATTTCGGTGAGTTTTTTATCCTTAATCGGATATGTGATTTATTGAATTCGTTGTCATGTTGTATCGTGACATATCCGGAATAATATCTGCATTCCGATTGGTTATTGTGTAGGATTTTTAGCCAGGCACACATATAGTCATGCGTGGATGTTTCCGTATTGGACTGTGCACACGAGACGTAGTTTGTGAGGCTAATTAGGTACATTGTCCCACGTATATCTTGGATTCTGTATACGGGGTGGACATGTGCACTGACATATTTCCGGATCGGGCGTACTGTGATGTCCATCTTGAGCCATACTATTTTGGTTGTTCATAGTCCATGTATAATTGGATGGGTTCGACATTTTGTGACTAATCGTTGACGTAGCGGATGCGTAACACAAAGAGATAATCGTCTTGACACTACGTGTACTAGACGAATCTTCAATAATCTTACTTCAAATCAATAATCAACAACCCTAATGATCTAGGTTTAAGTGTTTAAATACATAACCAAGGCCCATAAAGTCCAACATATGGACGGGCTTATTAACATAACTTAAAAAGGAAAGCAAATAAACAAAGAAATTAATTCCTTGGTTTGAATACACGATCATAGGAATCCATGAACTCCAATGACTCGTTGACCACATCATTCTCCCCGGCCAAGAAAAGGTTCGCCCTCGAACCGGAATCGTCTACGGGAACATCATCATTATCTCCCGTGTAAGGAATCAAGTGCTTCAGATTGAAGACATCCGAAGTACGAATATGGGACGGAAGCTTCAAACGGTAAGCATTAGGATTGATCCGAGCAAGAATCTCCAATGGTCCAATCTTACGAGCCGCAAGCTTATGATACTCATGGGCCGGGTAACGTTCACGAGTAAGAACGGCCCAAACAAAATCACCCGGCTCGAACTCCACGTGACAACGCCTCGTATCGGCGGCCTCCTTGTAGGCCAAAGTGGAAGCCAACAGCTGATCATATGTAGCACGGTGTGTATGACGCAGAGACTCAATCAAATCGACAGCCCGTACGTCCGCTCGAACCGGAGACGGTAAGGACCCTAAGTCTGAAGGGCCACGAGGCAACATCGCATAAACTATCTGAAACGGGGCAAAACCAGTGCTACGGTTCACGGCCAAGTTGTGGGCAAACTCCGCCTGACTCAACTGCACATCCCAAGTACGAACATGCTCACCCACCAAGCAACGAAGGAGGTTGCCCAAAGAACGGTTCACGGTCTCAGTCTGCCCATCTGTCTGGGGGTGATAAGCACTACTGAAATCCAATCGAGTGTTGGCCATACGCCACAGGCTCCTCCAAAAGAAGCTCAGAAAATGGGTGTCCCGGTCGGAAACGATAGAAGACGGGAGGCCATGCAAGCGATACACCTGTCGAAAAAAAGTTTGGCCACATTAACAGCATCAGTGGTCTTCTTGCACGGGATGAAGTGAACCATTTTAGAGAAACGGTCCACAACCACAAAAATGGAATCACAACCCCGCTGAGTACGAGGCAAACCAACCATGAAATCTATGCTGATGGCTACCCAAGGAGCTGATGGAATCGGAAGGGGACGGTAGAGGCCTGCATTCGTGGCCGTACCCTTCGAAACCTGACAAACTCGGCATCGAGACACATAACGAGAGACATCCCTATGAAGTGTAGGCCAAAAGTACGACCGCTGAAGCAGTTCAATGGAGCGATCGCGGCCCACATGACCGGCACAATGAGTCTCCGAAATGAGGCGGAGACGGAGGCTAGTGTCCGGAATACATAACCGAGTACCCTTAAACAGAAATCCATCCAAAATAACGAAATCAGCAGCATCCCCCGAACGGAGTCGAGCCAGAATAAGGCTGAAGAAACGATCATCGGCATAGGACTCAGGTAAGAGATCAAGGCCCCAGACCGCAACACGCAGATTTGACAAAACAAGGGAACATCGACTCAGAGCATCAGCCACCCTGTTCGACTGACCCGAACGATGCTTCAGCACAAAAGTAAAATGTTGAAGAAATGCCACCCAAGAGGCATGGCGAGCTGACAAGTTATCCTGTGAAGCAAGGTGACGCAGAGCCTCATGGTCCGAATAGAGAACAAACTCACGGTGGAAAAGGTAATGACGCCAATGGCGCATAGCCCGAACAACCGCATAAAACTCGACGTCGTATGTACTATAACGACTCCGAGGACCTGCAAGCTTCTCACTAAAATACGCTACAGGGCGCCTACACTGACTCAATACGGCACCAATGCCCGCCTTCGAAGCATCGCAGGACAACTCAAAGGGCTGATCAAAATCAGGGAGTAGTAAAACCGGGGCAGTAATGAGGCGATGCTTAATATCACGGAAAGCAGCCTCGGCAGCAGGGGACCACGAAAAGGGCTTCGAGCCAATATAATCTGTAATAGGAGCCATAATAGCACTGAAATGGGCAATGAACCTCCTGTAAAAAGAAGCTAATCCGTGAAAACTCCGAGCCTCTGTCACCGTGGTAGGAGAAGGCCAATCACGAATCGTGGCAATCTTAGAGTCATCCACACAAATTCTGTCAGCCGAGATAAAGTACCCCAAGAACAACACGGAATCAACCCCGAAAATGCATTTCTTGGGTGAAGCAAAGAACCGCTTGGCACGAAGAATGTCCAACACTGCACGAAGATGAACAATGTGCTCGGCTTCCGACCTGCTATACACCAAAATGTCGTCGAAATAAACGACAACACACGAGCCGATCAAAGAACGGAGTGACTGGTTCATGATACGCATGAACGTGCTAGGAGCATTGGAGAGGCCGAACGGCATAACTAGCCACTCGAACAGACCCTCACGAGTCTTAAACATAGTCTTCCACTCGTCCCCTGGACGAATGCGAATCTGGTGGTATCCACTACGAAGATCCAGCTTACTAAGAATCGTGGAGCCACTGAGCTGGTCTAACAGATCGTCCAACCGAGGAATAGGGAACCTGTACCGGACTGTAATCTTATTAATTGCGCGACTGTCCACACACATGCGCCAGGACGAGTCCTTCTTAGGGATGAGAAGGGCAGGTACCGCACACGGGCTCATACTCTGACGGACCGAACCCTTCAGTAACAACTCCTCCACCTGACGACGCAACTCTTCGTGCTCAATAGGACTCATTCGATAGTGTGGCCTGTTGGGCAGAGAAGCGCCTGGCACCAAATCGATATGGTGCTGGATGTCCCGGAGGGGGGGCAAGCCCGAGGGTAACTCCGACGGAAAAACATCAGCAAATTCATCCAAAAGTGCACGAATAGCAGGAGCAGTAATAGGATCAGACTCAGAAACATCCACAGCCAATAACAGAACCAAAAATGAAGCAGACGATTCCTCAGATAAACAATCCGGCTGAGATAACAAAACCACATTATCAACCGGGGTAGGCAATTTAGGCACAGACGAATGCAAAACAATCTTAGCACCATCAAATACGAAACTGTAAGTGTTCATCCTACCGTCATGTACAACTGACCTATCAAATTGCCACGGACGCCCCAACTGCATCAGTTGGTATCCGGAGTCACGGTACGCTCCTTTCAATGCCTCACCGTCCTAATGCCCGGGAGATGAAGAAATTGAAAGATCAAATCGCGAGTCTAGACCAATCGGTCCAGTCATTGTGTGTACAACAACGAACAAATTTTGAGGTAGTTATGGTCAAGTCCCGACCATGCCGCCGCCAAGTTGCACCACCCGTAACCGGATTTACGGTCGATCTACCGGAGTTTGACGGATCTTGTGAACCACAAGCCTGCACAGATTGGCTTCGTCAGTGTGAGAAAATGATGGTATTCAGAGGCGTCCTATCGGAACACCGAGTCAAAGAGGCGGCGAAATACCTCCGTGGCCGTGCGTCAGCCTGGTGGCGTCGCCTGAAAATGTCCAGATCTCGTCAAGGTAAACCAAAACTCACAGATTGGAACAAATTTAAGAAACTTATCCAACGAGAATTTGTTCCTGCAAATCCAACGCCCATTCTCCTTCGCAAATTTCAGAGCTTCGGCACTGTTCTGTCACCCTCTTTGTGGTGCCGTCCCCAAAGCGTCACTTCTGGTTCTGCCCCCACAACCGAGAACCGATGGACACACTCCACCGTCTTTCTTGAACCAGTCTGCCAGATGTCCGCCGCTCAACCGCCACGAACCCGCGACGAATCGCCCCACAGGCCGCCGCCGCGCCTCATCGGAAACTCTGCAGCGACGGTTCGTGCAGACCAGAGTGCGTTTGTTTCCAATTTCCACAGTGATGCCCTAGGCCTTAATGGGCTTTTCACGCATAAGTTCTTTTCTGATCACGACTTTGTGGGCCCAACTGATTATTCACATCAGGACGTGAAAGATAATATACCAGGTGTGCTCAATCTTTTTGTTAGTAAAGATGGGCCTGATTCTTTATTGCATGGGCCTGTCACTGTTGTGTCAAATTTTGAGCCTGATGACTTTTATAATGATGATACGCAAGTGGAGCTGAATATTTCTAATAGTGGGAATACTACTGAAAATTATTTTGAACAATACGATCTTGCGTCTGATGTAGAAATTTTTGGTTATGAGTCTGAGGAATTTGTTGAAAATAGGCCGTTTAATTTTTCTGATGGGTTGGATAATTTTAGTGAGTGTCCATTTTTTGATGGGCCTCCTATTTATGATGAAGAGGAAGAGTTGCCCGTAAGTGATCTCGTACCTGTTTATGACATCGAGCATGAAGATGAGCTTTATCAAAATTATGATTTGAAAGATGATAACGAGGCCTTTTTCCCATCTCTTGAACTGACGCCCGATGAGTTCCACCATGATGATGAAGGTTCTGACTCACAAAGTAACTATTATTTTTTTATAATTATGGATAGTTATTTTATGGGCAATTCTAAGAAGTATTATTCCTATCGTCTCAAGGTTTTGAGCAACACCCGAACAGCCGACATTTTTGAGCTTCACTACTTGATGGTTTTGTTTTATCCCTCTAGAGATGAGATCGATGCCGATTCGAGGACGAATCGTTTCAAAGTGGGAGAGAATGATGGAGATGAGATCTCGATGATCTTGATTTGTTATAATTGTGATTTAATTAGGAAATTAGTCATTAATGTAATTATTTAATTAATTAGCATTTATTATATTCCTTAATTAGTGTTAGGGTTTTCCTATTTAAGAGTCAGTCCTGTAATCTTTTCATTCAGTTATTTATGAATTAATAAAATTAGTGAGAGAGTTTTCTCATGTTCCTCATTGCCGGTATTCCAATGGGAATCAACGGAGATTGAGAAGGTTGTTCTGTTTCGTTCACGCTTCTCCCTGCATCAATCGTTCATACGCCCGAGGGGTATGTTCGTTGGTTGGGTCGTTTTCCTTGAAATTTAAAATATATGTGATTTGTATAATGTCTTGAGAAATCATTTATCATGTATATCTGACCCTGTGTTAGGCGAAATACTTGTGTTGTATTTTAGGCCATGGAAAAGGCAAGGCACGGGAAGATCATGGTGACGGCGAAGGGTTCGAAGGATACTAGTTCGGGGGGGCAAGTATTTTGTTGTCCGGTTATGTTCAAACCATGTAATGTTATCTTTCCGTTTTATTTAAATTGTTGACCGAATGTATTGTTATTTGAGGTATATTCCATCTCCATATGGATTATACTTATATTTTGGATCCTGTGTATAATAAGGTCGTTGGCCATACTACTGTAAACTCCTAATCGGAGTAAGTACTATTTATTGTGGTTCGGTATCACAAGCATTGCATATTTAATCTGTATTTTGGGTATCGCCTAGTAGGTCCCAGTATAGGTCCACGGCACTGTAATGGCCGCCTTTTTAGGGTGTTACAGAAGATGATATCAGAGAGTTGGGTTTTTTTAGTCATTGCGAAATGAACTAGTATCAAGAGACCTTCGTGTCACTTGTGACCTGTGCAAGCGCCTGACCCTACGAGCCAAATATGGTACGTACTTTATGAGCCATGATTTAATTAGTGGCATGATATTGATATAGGAATGGATCTCTATGTTGATCTTGATATTTTGAGGATTTGTGGCAGAATTTATCTGATTGATAATTCGAAGTAAATTCTGGATTGATTATAAGATTGAAATTGTTCGACTCAACGTCGATATGATATTCTGTGTGACACTCGTCGTGTCGATATTCATTATTAATTGTTATCTTGAATATGTAATTCCTTATTGCTATTAACTTAGCATGAATTTTGATTGGTATCATGAACTGTACTTATGGTTACCATTATGATTTGATTCTTTCAGTATGGAAAGAAATCTGAGAGGCCACGGCAGAGGGGGACGAAGCCGCGGCAGAGGGGGACGAGGCCCTGGAAGGGGCCAAATCCCGATACCACGAGCCAACAAGCGTGCGAATGTGGTGCATAGTTCCACAGGCAGTGATTCGCCTTCTAGGGACCAATCGCACCACACTAGACGCGAGGATGCGCGTGTCGATCCTTACGTTGTGATGCAGGGCATGATGGCTCAGATGACCTAGATGGGTCAATTAATGGAAGCTATGCAGAGAGCTACTACTGACCAGCAACAGGGGCCACCTCTTGTACATGGCGAACATGTGAGTCAGATCATCAGCGATATCTCACGCCAGCAACCCCCGACTTTTGAAGGCTCCTCTGAGCCTGCTAATATCGTGCATTGGATTGAACACTTCGAGAAATTATTCGATACAGGGGACTGTCCAGCAGAGAATCGTGTTTCCGTAGCAACTTACTATCTTAGCAAGGGCGCCCACACCTGGTGACTTTCGGTGAGACCAGCTGATGGCGTTTGTACTTGGGAGGATTTTAAAAAACTCATGCTAGACCGTTACTATCCAGGGCCACTCAATGAGGCCAAACTGTCATAATTGCTAAATCCAAACCCATCTAAAGACGATGATGTACTATCTGTTGCCGAGAAATTTCAGGCACTTCTTCCTTTTGCCATGATGGTTGTCCAATCGGAGTCCGATAAGATCAAATATTTTCTCAAGAGGCCTAAACCCTGAATGAGAATGCAACTGTTGAACCACCACTGTACGACCCTACCGGAGTTCATCGAGAAAGATCTGGAGTACGAACTAACCGCGAAAGAGATTTCCAAGAAGCAACCGCAATCCAACAACAAGAAATCCAGGAACCAGAACCAGACTGACAGCAACCGGGGAACATTGAAGAGGCCCCAACCAGTGCCAAATCCTTCTGAACGGCCACCCATGGCGTCGAAGCCAGCCAGATCGCAACCTTGAGCGGTCAGCCTATCTGTTGTGTGCTATAACTGTGGAGACCAGGGGCACATCAATTCTAAATGCCCGAGGCCGGCCGTCGCATGCCATACTTGTGGGAAGAATGGACACCGTGCTCATTATTATAGGAGTGGACCAGGACGTACTCCAGCAGCATCTCATGCTCCAGTTCAGTCTTCTGTCTAGGACCGTGTACCTCCGTCCTCTTCATATCAGACTACCGGGGCAAACAGGGGGATGGGCCGTAGAAACCAGGCCGGTACATCTGGTGCCGGGGCTGCAAAACCCAGAGTCTACGAGATGAAGAAGGCCGATGATCCCAAAGCCAGCATGATTGCAGGTACTCTCGAGATCCGATCTCAACCCTTCTGTGTTCTTTTTGATACTGGTGCTTCACACTTCTTTTTATCTGCTTCTTATTTAAGTCGTTTGCAATTAGATCATGTTACCAATTGTGAACCTTATGTAATTGGTCTACCCGATAGTAGAAGAATTATTGGGAATCGTGAAGTGCAGAACTGTCCGATTCGCATGAACGGCTGTGAGTGGTTGTCGAATTAAATTGCGGTCGATTTACCTAAAGATGATGTGATCTTGGGTATCGATTGGATGGATCGTCATGATGCCATACTTAGTGTCCGCAAGTGAATAGTGACCGTCACATCTGATGATGGTGTTGAGTGTATTTTTTCAGGGTGACAATCCCAGCCGTTCCGGGAGTCATCAGCGCTATGAAAGCAGTGAAACTGCTTAATCAGGGGTGTATTGGCTATTGATGTTACATGACCAAAACAGTAGATAGACCAGTCGAATTGACCGATATTCCTGTAGTCCGAGACTAGCCAGACGTATTTCCAGATGAGTTGCTAGGCTTACCTCCACATCATGATGTAGAGTTTAATATAGAGTTAGAGCCAGGTACGTCCCCGCTTTCGAAAGCACCATATCGAATGGCTCCGACTGACATGCAGGAATTGAAGAACCAGCTGGAGGATTTGATGGAGAAGGGCTATATTCAACCTAGCGCGTCCCCTTGGGGAGCACCGGTGTTTTTTGTATGGAAGAAAGACGGATCCCTGCATTTGTGCATTGATTACCGTGAGCTGAACAGGGTAACCATCAAGAACAAATATCCATTGCCTCGTATTGATGATTTATTGGATCAAATTCAGGGAGTTGCTGTGTTTTCTAAGATCGACTTGAGGTCCGGATATCATCAGTTGAGGATTCGAGAGTCTGACATTTCTAAGACTGCTTTTCGTACTCGCTATGGGCATTATGAGTTCATAGTGATGCCTTTCGGACTGACTAATACACCGGTAGTATTCATGGAGTTGATGAATTTGGTATTTATTAATTATCTGGATCGCTTTGTAGTCGTCTGTATCGATAACATTCTGATTTACTCTCATGACCACGTAGAGCATGAGCATCATCTCCATCAGGTTCTCGATGCTTTGAGGCGGGAACAGATCTACGGGAAATTTTCTAAATGTGAGTTCTGGATACGTGAAGTTATCTTTCTCGGACATGTTATATGAGTTGATGGGGTGAGAGTAGATCCACAGAAGACAAGCTATCCGAGACTGGCTACCTCCGAAGAATGTGAAGGAAGTTCGCAGTTTCTTAGGGCTGGTAGGTTATTACCGATGGTTCGTGGAAGGTTTTTCCAAGATTGCACAACCAATGACTAACCTGTTAAGGAAGGATAAGAAGTATTTATGGTCAGAGGCATGCCAGCGGAGTTTTGATGAACTCAAGAGTCGATTGATTTCAGTACCTGTTTTGGTTCTACCAAAAGGAACTGAAGGATTCGTAGTGTATAGTGACGTGTCTAAACAAGGGCCTTGAATGTGTACTAATGCAGAACGGAAAGATGATCTCCTATGCATCAAGACAACAACGACCTTACGAGGTCAACTACCCCACCCATGATTTGGAACTTGCAGCCGTGATGTTTGCTTTAAAAATCTGGCGTCACTATCTGTATGGAGTTACTCGTCAGATATTTACAAATCACAAGAGTCTGAAGTACATTTTTACCCAGAAGGAGCTAAACATGAGGCATAGAAGGTGGCTAGAGCTAATCAAAGACTATGATATCGAGATCCTTTATTATCCTGGTAAAGCAAATGTGGTTGCTGACGCTTTGAGTCATAAGACAGTACATGAACAGATGCTTGCCCGCTTGACAGTCCAGAGAGAATTGCAATTAGAGCTTGTGAGGCCGGAAATCGAAGTCTGGTTATAGCGTATTCAGGGACAACTCTGCACGCTTGAGATTTCATCATCCCTTGATGATATGATCAGATCGAAGCAGGTCACGGACCCATTCTTATCTCGAATTCGGGATGAAGTAACTCAATGGAAAGTCCCTAGATTTGTAATCCACGAGGATGGATTGATATGCTTCAGGAATCAGGTTTGTGTACCCGCAGACAAAGAGTTGAAGAACTCTATCCTGAAAGAGGCGCATGATACCCCGTACTCCATTCACCTGGGATCTAGCAAGTTGTATAAGGATTTGAAGCAATGTTATTGGTGGGGGAATATGAGGCGTGAATTCGCAGAGTTCGTTTCGAGATGTCTCACCTGTCAGTAGGTTAAGATTGAGCATCAGCGACCCGCAGGAATGCTGAAACCACTCCCGGTTCCCGAGTGGAAATGGGAGGACATATCGATGGATTTTATCACTAGCTTGCCGATAAGTCGTCGAGGGATGAATACGATTTGGGTGATTGTGGACCGTATGACCAAATCAGCCCACTTTTTGGAGATCAAAGACACATAGGGACCCAAGAGATTGGCCCAGCTATTTATTAAAGAGATTGTAAGGATGCATGGTACCCACAAGAGTATTGTATCAGATCGTGATGGGTAATTTGTGTCTCACTTCTGGAAAATAGTTCATCGTGCGATGGGTACGCAGTTGAACTTCAGTACGGCATTCCATCTGCAGACGGATGGTCAGTCTGAAAGGACTATCCAAACTCTGGAGGATATGGGATGCCCAACTGCTTTTAGTAGAATTAACATACAATAACAGTTGGCACACTTCGATTCAAGTGGCACCTCATGAGGCATTTTATGGCCGTCGTTGTAGGTCCCCTCTGTGTTGGGACGACTTGTCTGAATCTTTGGGTACGAAACCCGATATGTTGTTAGCAGCCCCTAAAAAGATCGCCCTGATTAGGCATTGTTTGTTAATGGCTCAAAGCCGACAGAAGTCTTACGCAGACAACCGTCGACGACCACTCGAGTTTGAGGTCGGCGACCATGTACTAATGAAGATGTCCCCTACTCGAGATGTTTTTTGTTTTGGGAAGAGAGGCAGCTGAGTCCGAGGTATATCGGGCCGTTTGAGGGGTTGGAACGAATAGGCGATCTGGCCAATCGTCTGGCGTTGCCACCAGCTCTGAGTCGGATTCATAACGTATTTCATGTCTCCCAGTTGAGGAAATATATTGCTGATCCGGGACATATACTTCAATTTGAGGAGATTGAGATAACGGAGGATCATTTGTATGAGGAGCGTCCCGTACAGATACTTGAGAGGATGATCAAACAGTTGCGGAACAAGACGATTCTCCTACTGAAGGTTCAGTGGTCACGACATGGAGTCGAGGAGGCTACGTGGGAGGTGAAAAGCAGCATGCGAGAGAGATACTCCGAGTTGTTTACCCCTTAGTTTCGAGGACGAAACTCCTTTTAAGGGGGGAGTATGTAATATCCGAATATTTGATATGTAAATTATCTGTATTGGAACCTTCTTGATATTTGCTTATGTTGTATTTCTGATTGATGTATTTTTCTACACATTCGTGAATCGACATTGTGGATTGCATGATTTTATAGAGTTGTAGTTGTGCATGTTCTCATTCGTGATTAGCGCACGCTACACTTATTCGTAGCGCACGCTAATACTGGAGAGGTAGCGCACGCTAGTGTTATACTTAATGCGCGCTACACTCAGTCAACTAGATCATGACAGGATCAGTAGGTGGGAACCAGATCACGAGAATCCCGGACTCTTTTGGACTCACCCGGGCTACTTTTGAAAAGTTGAGTCAACGGGGTTTAGCGCACGCTACAGTGTTGTTGCTAGCGCGCGCTAAATGTAGGTCGGTGGGCAGTCATTGAGCTTCATAAAATTCGTTAGCGCACACTAACGAGTGTATAACGTATGCTAAAAGATGTTATTAGCATACGTTAAGGCTATTTAGCGTACGCAAGGATGAGAACAGTAGAATACAGTAGCCTGAGAGCTCGTTAGCGCACGCTAAGCTGTAAGTGTAGCGCACGCTAATAATCATTTCTTATAAATAAGACTTCACCCCCACTTCATTTTTCACCCTGAACTTCGGCCCTTAGTCTACTGCCACAACCTGGTCCAGCAACCTCACAATATTTCCACCCCATATAAACATCTACCCATGATTTGTTGAAGGTATAGAACATTGAAGATTGGTGTTCAAGCATTCGACATTGATTTGCACCAAGCGGTTTCATTGTTCCCTTATTGTTCCTTCATTATTCTTCTGTGGTAAGGTATGTAGTACGATTCTTACTCTCTATTTTTGTAGTTGTGATGTTAGCAATATAGTATACTACACCTAATGATTGAATTAATCAAGTAGAACATGTTTATAGTTAAACTTTTAACAACTTAGTGATGAACATGGTGATTAAGGGTTTGTAATGATGTGTTCTTGATGTTTTAAATGGTGGCAATCATGTTTAGTTGAATCACACTCTTCTTGATTGACTATTAACATCACTAGGACAATAATAATCCTTAATTTCATTTTAGATAGGTAGATTTGGAAAATTGTTATCATTATATTGAATCAAACTATCATGCTTAGGAAGATTTTGAACTAGATGAACTTAGGTTTTTCATCGTATTTGGTTGAACCTGGAATTATATCAACACAAGGTTATAGTTCAGAGATGTTTAATTCACCTTGATGATGATTTCGTGATGATCTTGTGATGAATAGCTCGACCATATCGTTAACTTAACTAGGTGAACTCATAACCGATGAACATGGTAATAACTTTACAAGAATAATACATGGTTCGTACGGATGATGATAATCTTTTAGTAAACCTTAATAATGATAAATATTTTTGTGAGACAAAGTTGTTTGGATTATCACTTTCAAAACATTGATGATGTTTTTAAGGAATTCTACCGGCATATCGACATTTTAACAAAGTCCTTCTTAGTGATTGTTCTTGACAAATTCTTATCCGTTTGAACAATATGAATAATTGAGAACATCTTGAAATGATAACCGAATCGTAAGAACGAATTGAAGTTAGTATGAATCCTTGAAATGGAATGTGGATATATATATATATATATTGGCGAGCGCGCCCCTATATAGGTATGTGTTAAAATAAAAAGTCTCTTATAATAAAAAGTGTAGGGAGGATTGTGGGAGTGACATGTGTCATCCCCATTCCACATCATATGACATGTGTCACCCACCCCCACCCCCCACCCTCGAAAAAAAAAATTTCCCGCCAAAAAAAAAATTGGGGGGCAAAAATAATTTTTTTACGCAAAAATATTACTGCATCACAGTTTTAAAGTTACTGCATCACAATTATGATTTAGTGCATTAATGTTATAAGTTACTGCATCATACTTGATGCACTTAACTGTTAACTATGATGCAGTAACTTATAGCTGTGATGTAGTAAAACTTATTAGTGTGATGCACCAAAACTTATAACTGTGATGCAACAAAAAAATGGTGCATCATACTTATAAATTTTTGGCGGGAAATTAAAAAATTTTGGGCCCCCCAAAAAAAAAAATTTTGGTGGGAAAAAATAAATTTTTTTGTGGGGGGCGGGGGGCGGGGGAAGGGGGTGTGGTGGGTGCCACATGTCATATGATGTGGCATGCTGGTGTGGCAAGGTGACACATGTCACTCCCACAATCATTCCTACACTTTTTATTATAAGAGACTTTTTAGAATAACCCCACCATATATATATATATATATCCCTGTTAAGTGCGAGAACTATGAGAACTCCTCTAGAGCAATGAGATTTTTTTAAATATTAAAGATTATTATTTAATCTAAAGGGTATTATAGTAAAAGACAATTTTTATATTTTTCAGAATTTTTTTGTTAAATCCTGTTTTTAAATATCTCATAATTTTCGGATTTTTTTATTTTTTTTATTTTTTTTGCATGCATGTTTCTAGAAAGTCAAGGTGCATATGTGTTTCATTCAAATAATGTAAATTTACATGTTTTTTTGTTGTACAATAGTTTAAACTTCAAATGAGTTTTACTTAAAAATGTAATTGCACATGTGTTTCTGCCGTATATTCTATAAACTTCTTAGATAACAACTAAAAACATAAATTATATTCGTAACCTTTAGATTTATTACAAGCCAAGAACATAATATAATACATTAATTTTTATATCAAATGAAATACAAATCAAATTTATCATTTTGAATATACATGTAACACCCCCAAAACCATCTGGGATATTACAGCGCCGTGGGTCCCGCGCCGGAACCCTCCAGGCTAAAAATCATTTCAAAAACGTTCAAACACGCCAAAAGGCCGATGACAGTACTATTTTAAATAACCAACTATTTACCAAAATATAGTTCTCAAATACCGTCATCAATTACTATTTGAAAATATAAGACGAAAATGCCAAAACTCAACAGTTTCGAAATGTACGTTAAGCCACCACTTATACTTACCGATAGAATAATTTAGGGAAAAAGGTTTTAACGAAATAACCCGAGTTCGCAAAATACCAAAAGACCATTTTAAAAATACACACGAGTTGGCGGAAATACCAGAAAGTCATTTTAAAAATACACACGCAGCGGATATAAATACAGCTCAAAAATACACAATTGCGGCGGAAATAAAACAACCAGAAAGAATACTCAATTCTCCACACACGCCACAACCAGTATCACCCGGGAAGCTCATCCCTTCACGACCACTACTAGCTCGATCTCCGAGTACCTAAAAATAAAGCCCACGACGGGGTCAGCCACAATACTCAACAATAATATCGATCACATCATAAATAATTACATACCAATTGTTGGAATAACAATACCCAGTATCGAATTTGTTGGGATAAACCCTGTATCGATACTGCCCTGTATTGATCGTAGTGTTATGATGTTTTGACAATAAGCCAATTCTCTATACAGTAAGAAAATTGTATCGATAAGCTGAAGTGCCAAGTTATGTCAAAGACCTGTCATAGTTCCAGCATATATTGAATCCTTTCAGTACAGCAAAGAAGTCTCATAAAGACTAAGTATGGAAGTTGTCTCGAATCAACAATACAGTGATCTTCCATACAGCTCTCAACAGGACAAAGAAGGAATCTTCAGTTCCCACTAGAAGTCAAGTCCCGTTGATAAAGAAGTATTTAAATACTAAAAGATAAAGTATTTAAATACTGTAAGTCAGAAGATCTTCAAATCCCGCAAAATTCGGATCGTACTTTTCATCCCATTGGAACGGAATCTTGCTCAACGGATTTATCTCAACGGATATATTTTTTAGAAGACTATATATATCTCATCAAGGCATTGAAGATCAGTTAGCAAGTGACAAAGTTATTATTATTATATACATCAGAGCAAAGCATATCTCCAGAAGCTTACTGCAACTCAGATCTAAGAGATATACAGTGCTCAAACAACTTAAACAAGACTTCATCAGCTAGAAGCTCAGAAAGTCAAAGTTATTGTTCATACCCTGTTCTATCCTTTGAACAAACCCAGATCAGCCCTGTGTGGACTGAGTAATCTTTGCTTCTCCAGAACTGTGTGTGAAGGATTTGCATCGAAGAATACGAAGCTTCAGAACTGTGTGTGAAGAAGCCAGTCAAAGCATTAGCTCAAACCAATTTGTGTGAACGGTTGAAGCTAAGATCTTTATATCAATCTGTGTGAACGATATATTGATTGTGTGCTGTTATAATTACGTAGTTATGTATGCAGTAATTATAATAAACTTTTTACTCCTATGTGGAGGACCAGTGGACGTAGAGGGGTTTACCTCGAACCACTTTAAATACTGCGTTATTTACCTTCTGCCTTACTTGTTTTAATTACTGTGATTATTTAAGTATACACTACACATCGAGTTCTTTGTATCCACAACTTCATCGTATTAAGACTTCGCTACGCACTCGATTTAAAATCGATCTGACTTGTTGTTTAAAACACTTTCCAAGCTGTATCCAGTATACTTAGTGGCCAACAAGTGGTATCGGAGAGGTTGATTCTAAAAAGAATCAGTCGTATTTTTAACCGAATCAGATCCAAAATCACTTAATTTCCAAAACAGTCTTTTTCATTCCTTTATTCTCACATGGATGCATCCTCTATTAACGAATTTGATGATTGGGGAATCAGGATGGAGGCTCATCTTGCAGCAATGCACGAAGAGATGATTTTTGTTATACATGATGGCCCTATCAAGATCATGAAGGTAAACACGGCCGCAAGGGTTGAAGGCCAAGCCCATGCTGAGATGCTAGAGAAGGAGCGCGAGCAATGGACTACAGATGAAAGAAAGCGCCCCAACCTCGACAATGTTGCTAAGAACGCGTTATTTGTCACTCTTGACAAAGGCACGTTCTCAAAGGTAAGGAGCTGTAAAACAGCCAAGGAAATCGGGGATAAACTCAAGTTGATTTGTGAGGGAACTGAGCTCTCAAAAGAAAACAAAATTTCAAAACTGACTCAGCAATTTGAATCTTTTGAAATGAAACCAACTGAGACACTTGAGGAACTTGACCTCAGATTCACTGGAATTGTTGGTGAACTTGACCAACTGCTTTGGGCAAAATTTATACCCAAAAGGAGAAGAATTTAAAAATTTTCAGATCTCTCCCTGCCCGATGGGACATTAAGACCACAGCTATGCGTATGTCTTGTAATTTAAATGAACTATCTACTTTTGATCTCTTCTCTGACCTCAAAGCTTTTGAGTATGATATTGATAGAAGAGAGAAAGCTGAAGAATCTCCTTCAAAGGTTACAGCACTAGCCGTTGTATCGAATCGTTGACACAGCATGCCCAGCTCGTCGAAGCCTAGTCATAAGAATGCTGACAGTGACGACGACATCCTGTCTCAAGATGAAATGGCGCTTCTCATGCACAAGTTCAAGAAGTTCATCAAGCAGTCTGGAAAGACTCCCTACAGGCCCAAACCTGTCCACAAGGTAAGTACCGAAACTTCATCCGGTGATGCTAACATGTGCTATAATTGCAGGAAACCAGGACATTATGCAAATAAATGTCCTCATCCCAAAGTTCAAAGGTTGCCGGAAGCCGATCAACAAGAGAGAGATGAAAGAAGACGTGCCTGGAAAAACAAGCTTAAGGCCCTGATTGGAGAATCAGAAGCCTCCCCCGCACCATCCAAATCCGAAGAATGTCTTCAGGTGGTCACTGAAAGTGATTCATCTGACGATGAGTTCGATGATAAAGCATATATGTGCTTTATGGCCAAGGACATTTCGGAAGGTGAAGACAGCGACGATGAGGTAAGCTCAACCTCAGCTATTCCATTAAATGCATCTCATACTTTTAAAAACATTCAAAAGGCCCATGAGACATTGAAAAATGAGAATATACAACTCCAACTATCCAACCTAGAGCTGAAAGATGAAAATGACTTGCTGAAAATAAATTATGAAAACATGTCTAGTGATTGTGAAACCAGCAAAGTCGATTATGAAAAACTCATGGAGAGCAATCATCAACTTGCTCATGAAATAAGTGAGGTTAAAACTCATAATGAGAGCAAGACAAATGATTTGGTTCTACTTCAAATCAAATTCAAAACTCTCGAAAAACGAGAAGATGAACTTGAGACCATTCTGAAATCGTTCGAAAAATCATCCAAAAGAATGGAAGAAATTCTGAGCACTAGGCAACATGCTCATGATAAAAGTGGCTTAGGATATAGTTCATGTTCAAACAAAGGGAAAACTAGTACAGTATTTGTCAAGAGTGTGGAACACATTCCTGTATCGAAAGATACCCCAAATCCTGTGAAGGAACCTGCTGCACCGTGAAAACTGAAGGCTGCCATTCCGCCCCCACAATCCTATTCCAGACATCGGAATCACTAACCATTCAAACCTGAAAGGCGCACTCAACAGCATGCTCCCCGAGCATATTAATAGCGCCAACAGCCGTTCAGAAGGAAGGCTGTATCCAAATACCAAAGGCCCGCATGGCAGTACTACCAGTACAGCACGCCGAGGTATTGGATACAGGAGCCCCGTTATTCCTCGAGACAGCAGTTGTCCGCACAGTATCAACAACAGCATTGGGAATCAAACTGGAGACCCAGAAGGCAAGCTGTTAGGCCAAAGAAAATGGCTCCACCTCTAAGATGGCACTCGTACTGGATTAATAATAATAACCCTAAATTTTACATGCATAATGATTATCATGGTTATAGCAACTACGTTTATGCCCCACGTAGATACCGCAACACTGTATCGAATGTAACCTACAGTAAACCAATTGCTGTCAGGAAAATTTGGGTACCTAAAGGCACTAACATACATGGACCCAACAATCAAAGGGGACCTAAATCTACTTAATCTCTTTGCATACAGGACATTCAAGAGGAAGACACCTGGTACTTTGATAGTGGATTCTCTCAGCACATGACCGGAAATAGAAGCAAGCTATCAGATTTCGTAGAAGGTTGCGGTCCAAAAGTTCGTTTCGGTGATAAATCTAAAGGAAGAACAAGAGGGAAAGGAAACCTACTTTTCGGAAAATTCAAAGTCACCGATGTTGCATATGTTGAAGGCTTACAGTACAATCTACTTAGTATTAGCCAGTTCTGTGATAAACAGTTCTCGGTGAAATTCTATATAGATCGTTGTAGAGTCAAGAACATCCAGACCAAAGAAGTTGTTCTTACAGGAAGCAGATCAGGTAACATGTATATTGCTGACTGGAAGCCTATGAGCTCTTCAATTCCATGCTTTGTTGCCAAAGGCACTGCAGATCTAAGCTGGTTATGGCACAAGAGGATGTCTCACGTCAACTTCAAGACGATCAACAAGCTCTCAAGACAGGGAATGGTAAGAGGATTGCCAAACGTGTCATTCAAAAAGGACAGTGTCTGCGGACCTTGTCAGAAAGGCAAGAAAATCAAGTCAACCCTGAAGAGCAAATCCTACCTTTCAACCCAAAGAGTGTTGGAGATGCTACATATGGATCTCTACGGTCCTGTAGACCCGTTAAGTTTGGGAGGTAAGAAATACTATCTTGTTGTTGTTGATGATTACTCCAGGTATGCTTGGACAATTTTCCTAAGCAAAAAGAAGGAAACAACATCAAAGCTGCCCGAGCTCCTAAGAAAGCTTCAAAATGAAAAGGCATTGAGTATCGTGTCCATTCGTTCTGACAGAGGTACAGAATTTACTAACCGCTTTATAGAGCAATACTGTTCGGAAAATGGGATACAACACGAATACTCAGCTGCCCATACACCTCAACAAAATGGTGTTGCCGAGCGAAAGAACAGGACGTTGAAAGAAGCAACAAGGACAATGATTGCCGCAAGCAAGTTGCCACAGCGTTTCTGGGGTGAAGCAACCAATACAGCATGCTACACTCAAAATCGCTGTATCGTCAACAAGCACCACAACAAAACAGCATATGAGGTATGGAACAACAAAACTCCGTTAGTTTCGTATTTTCACATTTTTGGATGCAGGTACTATGTGTTGAATAATGGGAAGGATAAACTTAGAACCTTTGATGAGAAATCAGATGAAGGAATATTTGTAGGATACTCCTCTGTCAGTAAATCTTACAGGATCTTTAATAAAAGGAAGCTGGCGATCGAGGAATCAGTTCATGTAGTGTTCGACAAACCTCACCATGACCCTACAGGAGTAGAAGATGTTACTCAAAACATCCAACAACTCTCCATCTTAGATCCACCAACTCCCATAGAACCTGTAGTTGACCTAGAAATCAACCCCGCAGCTGTAAGAATCGACGTAGATGAATCTGATGCTGTACAAGCTGAAGTTGTATCTACAAAAACTCTCGACACAGTACAGGACCCTGAATTAGAACCCGACTGAAGATGGTTGAGAGATCACCCGCAAGAGCTGATCATTAGAAACATAGATGCTGGTTTTTCTACCCGTAGGAGAATACAGAGTACACAAGGAAATGTACTTTGTGCACAAGAAGAACTAGATACTGAGATATCACCATTCCCTGAATGGAAATCTCAATTTGAGCTTAGAAGACTCAACATGTGCACTATTGTTGTATTCTTAGCCCAGTCCGAACCTGTTTCGACCATAGACGCTCTTAATAATTCTTATTGGATAACATCTATGGAAGAAGAGCTAAACGGTTTTGAAAAAACAATGTATGGTATCTTGTACCCAGACCTACGCATCAATCGGTTATAGGAACCAAATGGGTATTTCGAAACAAGAAGGATCGAAATGGACTTATTGTATACCAAATGGACGTCAAGAGTGCATTCCTAAATGGAGACCTTGCCGAAGAAGTTTATGTTGAACAACCACCAGGGTTTGCCAACACAGACGGTATCGAACTAGTATACAGGCTGAGAAAAGCACTGTATGGACTTAAGCAAGCCCCTAGAGCCTGGTATGAGACCTTGTCCCAGTATCTAACCGATAATGGATTTGAGAAAGGTGCTGTGGATATGACCTTGTTCAAAATACAGGAAGGTGATAACCTTCTAATGGTGCAAATTTATGTAGATGATATAATTTTTGGTTCAACTAACCTTGCTTTGTGTCAAAGGTTCTCTCATCTCATGCAAAGTAAATTTGAAATAAGTATAATGGGGGAACTTAGTTATTTCCTAGGTTTGCAGGTAAAACAGTTGCCTACAGAAATTTTCATCAACCAGGAAAAATACAGCAAGGAGCTTCTCAACAAATTTGGAATGAACACTTCCAAATCATCGCCAACCCCCATGAGCACTTCCGTGCAGATTAGTGCTGATGAAGCCGCAAAGCCGGTTGACCAATCACTCTAAAGGAAGCTTATTGGCTTGCTCCTGTACCTAACAGCTAGCAGGCCCGATATCCAGTTTGCTGTAGGAGTGTGTGCGAGATATCAAGTAGCACCTAAGGAATCACACTTCAATACAGCTAAACGAATTCTGAAGTACATTAAAGGAACAGTCGATGTAGGACTGTGGTATCCTAAAGAAGGTGGATTCAATTTTGTTGGATACAGCGACTCGGATCTCGGAGGCTGCAAGCTAGATAAAAAGAGTACAAGTGGAATTTGTCACTTTCTTGGACTTAGACTCATTTCTTGGTTCAGTAAGAAGCAATTGGCAAACTCACTTTCCACGGCTGAATCAGAATACTATGCTGCTGGTAGTTGCTGTATGCAGATCCTTTGGATGCAGCAACAGTTGTCAGATTATGGAATTGAAGCCAGATAGACGCCAATCATGTTCGATAGCACGAGTGCAATTGCATTCACGCACAATCCTGTCCTGTACTCGCGCACTAAGCATATCAACATGAAGCATCATTTCATAAGGAATCATGTCGAGAACAAGGATGTTCGGCTCGAAAAGGTTCATAAAGATATTCAGTTGACCGACATCTTCACCAAGCCTCTCGACACAGCAAGATTCAACATGCTCAGACAAGAATTGGGAATGCTACAGCCCGACTCCCTGTAAGTAATTTACTGTTTTTACTCAACAATTGAGGGGGAATGCTGTAAGACCCAAGAATACAGTATCCACCATTAATTATCTGTACACCCGGAGCCTTCAATACAGCACTGTAGGGAACAAAGATGTATGAATTATCTTACAGCTGATGTGTGCAATAATTAAGGGGGAATACAGTATGACCCATGAATACAGCATTAATCCAAAAGTTGTATGGAATTAAAACCTATATGTACCTTTTAAGGGGGAATGTTGTATCGTCGCGGATACAGCACATACTATAGGATTTCGATTCAGTATATATTATAATATTTCATTTTAAAATCATTTTTGTCCATGTGCCCTGTTTTCATGTCAAACGTCATTTACATTAAATGCTTTACACGACATCTGGACAACTGAATCTCAAAAGCCGCGATGTTTTTAAATTGTTTAATATTTTAAAACCGTCGTTTCAGGCATTTAGGGTAACAACAAATGTCAGAAGTGGGACCCACTCATATTTTAACATCTGAATAGATAAGTGTACCAGTTATACTCAGTCCATCTTGACCGTTCATTTCAAAAGCCGGTTCCCATCCCTTAAATCTGACCATTCGTTCTCTGGAAAACCCTTCTTCGCCGCCCACTATAAAGGACTGTAATGGCCATTTGAGACTCTTTACGCTTTCTACAAAATTTAAGAGTACTCAAGAAAATACAGCCTACAAGTTTTCTGTGTTTTACTGCGAATTTATCTTAATCTCTTTCATCTTTTCTTGAGAATCAACAATGGCATCTACTCAGATCTCTGCCACCGCCCTCAAGAAAACCTCGAACATCATCGACGGACGGATCTTCTCTAGATATGTCGTCATCGAGCGTACTCGCTGAAACAAATCACGTCGAACCCATGGAGTTCATCATCACAAGGATACGTCAGCAAGGCCTCTACCGCCTTGAAAGCCACGCCGCCGAGAAATACGACGTCCATCTGGTTGAGGAGTTCTACCTCAACGCCGTCATTCGTTTTCTGTCGCTGGCCCAGGGAGGCCACATCGCTGATATCTCTGCTATCATTCAAGGAGTGGAGATCTGTATTAATAGAGATCTTCTCCAGAACATTTACAGGATGCCCGCTGATGGCCTGACCATGGAAGAACTTGAGACTTTTGGGTCTCAAGAGCTGATAACCAAGTACTATGGCCTGTTCACCGGCTCAGCTTCGGTTGACGAGGTTCACACCACATGTCACAAGAAGAATTTTTGTTTGCCATACATGTACTTGCATGATTTTTGTTGCACAATCATCGAGAATCGCACTGGTGCATTTAAAATGTGCACAAATCTGAAATTTAGAATGATGGTTGCGATTTTGACCTGTGAAAAGGTCAATTGGTGCCAGATTATTTTGAAGCGCTTGCAGGAAGAAGTATCCAAGCCTGCCACTCAAAAGAAATCATTTGGTTTATTTTTAAACCATATTTTGACGAAATGCGGACTACCATAATTCGCAGATGCGAAGAAAATCAGCTCCCGGATCTACTTAGGAGGCGTCAAGCCTACAGCCTATAACCAGAGCATCCTGGTCTGCAATCATCCAAAAGTCCACAGTATGCCAGTTTCTGAAGATCCAAGGGATGTTTCATTGAAATCCCAGAGTGTGGAATCTTCCAAGAAACGCAAGAGATCTCACAGCAAGACACCTATTGCTGGCGAGAAGCCGAAAAGGAAGCTAAGGAGGCTTTCTAAAGCTAAATCCACAAAAAACTCAGAGGAAGCTTCTACCGTGGCGCAACTTAGAAGACTCTAGCGAGTCGGCTGCCCCTGCGGAGCCAAATGCTAATTCTCCTATGCGGGATTCCACACCCGTACAGGATCCATATTCCATCGGGGCACCATCCCCTGTAAGGAATCCCTCTTCCCTACAGGATCCCATACCTGTAGAGGAACCCCTCGCTACAGCGGACTCAGACGTTGTACGCAGTCCCTCCCCGGACACCATTATCAACAAAACCCTTCTCTCTGTGCAGATTGATCATGCTTATGAAAGATTCCTTCAATGTAAAAGCTACCGGCTAGCTCGATACGACACCTTATACAACTGGAGCGACTGGAGCCATGAAGAAAGATTTGTATTGGAAGTGACAGACTTGACAGAAGTTGAAGCCATGATCCAATGGGACAATCTCTACTACAAAGAATTGATTGAAAGCCATCTTTTGCAAAAATCAGATGCCATAAGAAAAGGAAAAGATAAGTCTGAGGACTCTCCCCAAGTTCCAAAAGAATACCATGACTCAGACGACGACGACGATGCCTTACAAGCAGGACTGAGAATGAGTCTTGAGGAGGATCAGGACAGAGAAGCCTCTCAAACCATGAATGACGAAGGACCATCAAGCCGAAGTCAGCCCCCTTCGCCACAGCAAGAGGATATTCCTGACTTTGAGGAATCAGTCCCTCAAGTCGAGGAAGAAGAAATTGTTTCGGAACAGGCACCCGAGCCTGCTGCCGCAGAAGAAGAAAAAGTATCACATGCCGTCCAGCAAGAGGAATCAGTCCCTCTGCCGGAACAGGCGGAAGCTGAGAGACAACAGGAGGAATCAGTCCCTCCTGTACCCATGTCTACAGACACCTCTTCGCAACAGGAGGATACAGCAACTCATGCCGCCGAACCCTCAACAGCTGCTCCCGCCCCATCAACCGTGGAATCCGACGACGGTACTACACCTGAGGATGTCCAACTTAATTCACGTCCTACCGTGAATTTGAGGAGGTTGAATGGATCCGAAGATTTTGCCAAGCTGGATTCTCCCAGCACTGCTGCTAGGAAAGAGCGATTGCATGCTCTTGGTCTTCAAACTGTCTTTATCCAAGATGCAGTGAATGCCCTTCACTTAGTCGAAAAAGCTCTGAATTGGATGCACACTTCTGCTGTTGAATAGATGACTGGATTAGAGTATGAAGTCTCTCGCATAGTCGAAGCCTTCACTGTTTTGCCAGAAGTCTTCAAGCAAGCCCTGAAGAATCTGCAAGATAAACAAGAGCAACTCCTGAGAGAAGAGGCATCCAAAACGCGCATATCTGAGTCCAAAACAGCATCTGCCATGATTGAAACAACTTCTCACTTGCGAGCCCACGACAAGAGTATCAAAGATATGTCGCAGGTGCTCTCCACCCTTGTCAAGAGAATGACAAACATTGAGACGAAACAGGATGCCACACTGGAGATCCTAGGACATCTTGATGATGCCAAAAAGGGGGAAGAAGCAAGAGAAGCAGCAAGGAGAATAAGGCTACAGCACGAAAGGGAATTTAATGCTGCTCAAGACAGCATTACCGCTGAACTGAATAAACTAGCCCCTCCCGCACAAAGTTTCAGGATTTCAGGTTCTCGACCTGAGTTCAATGACCCCAGTGTCCCATGGCAAAGCTTAATCCAAAGACCTTCTGAGATTCGTCTGCCAACCAACCGCCATCCCACTCCCGAAGAAGTGAAGCAATGGAGGAAAAATGAACTGATGAGATATTTTGTTAAACTCGCCAGGGAATCCGCCATCTTCAAAGGTTATAAAACATTAACGGAGGCTGCAGACAAATTCACGAAGATGTTAGAAGAAGGAAAGCTTCCTCTTCAACAAGATTTGAAATCCAAGCATAGAAAAGGAGATCGGATCACCCATCCAGAAGACTGGATTCTTGCCTTCGACAGATCCTACGATGGTAGAGCCATCTACTTAGATCGAGGCAACGACTCCCTACAGCACTGGTGGCGTGGAACCGAGCATGATCCAGAGAAAAGTCCATGGAGACATTCTGATTATAGAAGCTGAAATCCTTGTAATTTTTGTTTGTGATTTTTCTTTCAAAATAGCAAATCCTTGTACTCTATTTTTGAATATCAATAAAAATATTTGCTTGTGTTGGAAGATTACAACTCATAATCTACTGTGTTAATGTATGAGTACATAACTTAAATTGTTAGATAACAATCACAAGTATAGAAACTTGTTTGAAAATTAAGTTGTACGAACTTGTCTACGAACAGTTCATAGACTCAGTTTTATGCATCTAGAATACATTGTAAGATTGTGTCTGCGCGCCAATCATAAGCTTAAGTTGTAAAAATTCTTAGCTGTATCAAACTCGCCTGCGAGCAGTTCATAAATTAGACTAAGTTGCTGAAAGCCAGATCATTTGATAGAAGACCAACAAATCTGCCCGAAGTCATCAAGAAAGTCATTCGCTTCATGAAGAAGGTTTTGGCATCATCAAGAAGGACTTAAAAGATTCCAAGTCTTGGCAAATTGTCAAAAGGGGGAAATTGTTGGGATAACAATACCCTGTATCGAATTTGTTGGGATAAACCCTGTATCGATACTGCCCTGTATTGATCGTAGTGTTATGAAGTTTTGACAATAAGCCAATTTTCTATACAGTAAGGAAATTGTATCGATAAGCTGAAGTGCCAAGTTATGTCAGAGACCTGTCATAGTTCCATCATATATTGAATCCTTTCAGTACAGCAAAGAAGTCTCATAAAGACTAAGTATGGAAGCTGTCTCGAATCAACAATACAGTGATCTTCCATACAACTCTCAACAGGACAAAGAAGGAATCTTCAGTTCCCACTAGAAGTCAAGTCCCGTTGATAAAGAAGTATTTAAATACTAAAAGATAAAGTATTTAAATACTGTAAGTCAGAAGATCTTCAAATCCCGCAAAATCCGGATCGTGCTTTTCATCCCATTGGAATGGAATCTTGCTCAACGGATATATTTTTCAGAAGACTATATATATCTCATCAAGGCGTTGAAGATCAGTTACCAAGTGACAAAGTTATTATTATATACATCAGAGCAAAACATATCTCTAGAAGCTTACTGCAACTCAGATCTAAGAGAGATACAGTGCTCAAACAACTTGAACAACACTTCATCAGCTAGAAGCTCAGAAAGTCAAAGCTGTTGTTCATACCCTGTTCTATCCTTTGAACAAACCCAGATCAGCCCTATGTGGACTGAGTAATCTTTGCTTCTCCGGAACTGTGTGTGAAGGATTTGCATCGAAGAATACGAAGCTTCAGAACTGTGTGTGAAGAAGCCAATCAAAGCATTAGCTCAAACCAATCTGTGTGAACGGTTGAAGCTAAGATCTTTATATCAATCTGTGTGAACGATATATTGATTGTGTGCTGTTATAATTACGTAGTTGTGTACGCAGTAATTATAATAAACTTTTTACTCATGTGTGGAGGACCAGTGGACGTAGAGGGGTTTACCTCGAACCACTTTAAATACTGCGTTATTTACCTTCTGTCTTACTTGTTTTAATTACTGTGATTATTTAAGTATACACTGCACATCGAGTTGCTGTATCCACAGCAACTTACCGTATTTAAGACTTCTGCTACGCATTCAGATTTAAAATCAGTACAGCTTGTTGTTTAAAACACTTTCCAAGCTGTATCCAGTATACTTAGTGGCCAACACCAATGTAATAATACTGTAAGAATACTACCAACGTAATCTTACCGTCATAACCTTACCAATCCATGGCAATCCATAACAAATCAATCCTTACCATAAATCCATACTTCGCATTCTCAAATGACGAAATGAACTCGACAATCATCATCTGTACTGTATTCAAACAATACCAAGTATCATCAAAACATCATCATAACTCATATGTGTGGAATGAACCATCTGTGCCAAATCCTATCCGTCGGATTGCACAATCAAATCTCAACCTGGATAAACCAATAACATACAACATATCTGTAGATCAACTACCACAAAACAATGATAACAATTCCCGAAACATCGACGTACAGTCTGAATACTTATACGATCAATAACAATGATTAACCTATAAATCAATCGAGAATATCATCGACATGATAACTCCAATACGACCAACAAAGGATCAATGATAACCGAGAATACCATCAACATGATAACTCCGACACGATCAACAAAGGATCAACGATAACCGAGAATACCCTCAACAAGGTAAACTCCAAACGATCAACAAAGGATCAACAATAGCCGAGAATACCATCAACAAGGTAAACTCCAAATGATCAACAATAATGGATCTCAAAGAAATAACTCCGACTGTCGAACATACCCATCGGGCGTATGAACAACCAGTCGCAAACCGTCGAACATATCCAATCATACATGGACTATGAACAACCCAACAATATGGCTCAAAGATGGACATCACAGTACGCCCGATCCGGAGATATGTCAGTGCACATGTCCACCCCGTATACGGAATCCAGAATATACATGGGACAATGTACCTAATTAGCCTCATGAACTACGTCTCGTATGCACGGTTCAATGTGGAAATATCAACACATAACCATAGTGTGCCCAGCTAAAAATCCTACACAATAACCAATCGGAACGCAGATATGATTCCAGATATGTCACGATGCAACATGACAACGAAACTCAAAGAATCACATATCCAATAAGGATCAAAATGACTCACCGAAGTGAACAATGACATGGGTAATGAAAGATCGACACGATCGACAATGTCCAAAACAAATATCTTAGGATCACAATTCCCAAAGGACGATCAACGCGATCATCAATCTCAGCACTATCATCCTGGAATCAACATCCCTCATCGAACAACCAATACGAATCTCATTATACGAAAGCTCAACATATACAACAACTCAACATACTAATTATCCTCATAACTGAACAATGCTTAAATTACCTCAAGATCGAAGACAATATCCTTCCACGAACCAACATCCCTGAACGAATACACAGTTATACGAATAATCTCAAATAAGGTACCGTCCATTCAATACCAATAAACCTTTATCCCAATACTCATGTCATCACGATAACTACCCTCGTTATCCGACATTCCATATCATAGATCAAAGATAACTCACATCTCTTCCTCAATCAAACATAATTAAATCAAACATTATGATTTGATCCAAACTAGAGCACAATATACAAACCAACATCCCGACAATTTACATTTATAACAACATTGTTATATGAATGATAAATGAAACTAAAGCGAAACCATTCATTAAGTATTATAAATTGAGCAAGTATAAACTTGCCTCGATACCGATACCACGAAGTCGTTACCAAAATCCATTGCCTTTGTCTACGAGCTCCTCAGCCCCGACCAAAAGCAATCTACGAATTCTTCAACCTTAACTGCAGCACAACGGTCGAAAACAGTGATCGATTATCACAACCTATTTGCAATAATCGATTAACACATATTCGATAATAATCAATAACCGACATAGCCAACCAATCAACCTCAATGGCTCAACAATACCTCGATCATAAACATAAAACAAAATAATCCAACTCAACAAATACGAACTCATATCCACAATACAAGCCGAAATCTAATAATCAACATAACCGATCAATAAACCCAACGGTCTACAATAGCCCGATTAAACACAAATCCGAACAACCAAATCAATCAATCGTGAACTCAAAACCATAACATTATTCATAATTCGATAATCATATCAATAATAAAATTAAACCAACAACACGGGTCTAACATTACCGATTCCAAATTCAAATCATAGATACGAATACAAGTTTCCTCCCTGTAAATTCATGATTAGAACCAATTACCGATTATCATCATCAATCCGGACAATCCGATTAGCTCAACATTAAAGATAATCATATTCCAAGGGTTTCAAATAGCTCAAAATTTCGATTTGAACACTAGTTCAATACGTATGAATTTCCAAATTCAAAGATGAATAATAATCTCATCAAACCCTTAATCATATTCGTATTCCTATACGAATATTGTATCAAAATACACTTAGTTCTAAGTGTGAATATTCCATATTCATATCCAAAACACCAACACTTTTAAACGTATTCATCATATCAATGATCAATTCATCTCGATATTAAGAATATCATAACATACTCGATTCCAACTTCAATTCCAACTATGAATCAACAAGACTCCTTCTTGTTCATATTCGTAAATTCATAGAAAACCATTTACCAGTTATTATCATGATTAATCACATTCCAAAATCATCCAAAATCTTCCCCAAAATCATGACATGTATAACTCAAGAGTTCTTCAAGAACACGAATTATCCGAATTCACGTTCATAGTCCATAAAAAAACATAATCCGGTGTTTTCTAATATCTAAACAATCCTTATTCATAATTCAAGGTGTATATCATTATATTCTCCAATATCGATCCTCCTAACATCAAGAATCGAAACGATACCACCAAGAACACCAAGAACACTATGATTCTGTAATCACAACCAACATAAGCAAGACATAAGCCATCGTATCCTTCAACATACAGTTCATATAGCCTCAAGAATCATAACAACAAAACCATAATCATCTTCATACGAATCATTCATCAACAATAACATCAAAATCCGAATTTAAAGAGAGGATTATCCAACATACCTCTTAGAAGATGAAATGTACAAACAAACACTTCAAGAATCATCAATATCTTCATATCCCAAGCTCCAATCCCATGTTTCAAAGCTCATAATCGACTTAGGAGGACTGAAACACTACTTCCTAAGTGTTGGAGGGCGAAAAACGAAGTGGAATGCTGAAGATAAATGAAAGACAGGCATCAACTTTTATAAACTTCCAACTCGTTACGTACGTAACATTCCACAGTTAACGTACGTAACACCCTTTTACGTACGTTATCTAACCTTCGTAGCGTACGTAATGACAGTCCAGAGGTCACTAATTCATGTCATTCACATCCTTACGTACGTAACACATTCTCCATAACGTACGTAATACGTACGTTGACTTGCTACAGTAAAATCTCATATTACGTACGTAATACTCTCTGTACAGCGTACGTAATACGTAGTTGACTTGCCCATGCACGTTCTCCACCGAAAGCTACCGACACAGGGCCCCACCTGCCGACCACAGCTCGGTCCTATCTGATTCCCTTTGTTACGTACGTAATGCATTATGCATTATGCATTATATATAACATACGTAAAGCATAGAATTTAGCGTACCTTAAGGGCTCTATACTTAGCCAAATCCAACTGTTCCGGTCCGTCTCGACATACTGGATACGTATACTCACATACTGAATACGTATACTCATTCCAATAATATTCACATGCGATAAATCTGATATTAAAGTTAAGACAATCTGATATACAATATCCTCAAATATAACTGTCGTCCAAAACATCCGTGAATATAGTTGTCTCCATTATCAATTTATTTTATCCATACTGTATAGACACCAAGCTATACAATATATCTTAGATAAAATAACGCGAAAAATTTATACTGAAGATCTCGGGTATTACATACTACCCCCCTTAAAATAAAGTTTCGTCCTCGAAACTTGCAACCCTGTCACAAACAACAGATCAATCCAAAATTTCCAACCCATCACAAAAGCAATCAATCGCTGCCACAAATGAATAGCCAAAAACAATATACTTACAGGTATGTGAAGCCGATGATCTCCCGTGATACTAGCACATGACTCTCATACGAAGTCTCAACACAGTACCAACACACACTAATATCACAATTAGCAATTTGAAAAGATCTCAAAAATTTTGGAATCTCCAAAAATCGGTTTGACTCAAAAGTCAGGAAAATAATTTTCAAAAGCCATGCTACTACCGTACTGGTACAGCCACATAACACACACGCCCGGGTTTCACAAAACCGAAGCTCCGATACCATCTTCTGTAACACCCCCAAAACCATCCGGGATATTACAGCGTCATGGGTCCCGCGCTGGAACCCACCAGGCTAAAAACCATTTCAAAAACGTTCAAACACGCCAAAAGGCCGATGACAGTACTATTTTAGATACCCAAATATTTACCAAAACATAGTTCTCAAATACCTCATCAATTACTATTTGAAAATGTAAGGCGAAAATGCCAAAACTCAACAGTTTCGAAATGTACGTTAAGCCACCACTTATACTTACCGATAGAATAATTTAGGGAAAAACGGTTTAACGAAATAAACCCAGTTCGCAAAATGCTGAAAGGCAATTTTAAAAATACACACGAGTTGGCGGAAATACCAGAAAGTCATTTTAAAAATACACACGCAGCGGATATAAACACAGTTCAAAAATACACAATTGCAGTGGAAATAAAACAACCAGAAAGAATACCCAATTCTCCACACATGCCACAACCAGTATCACCCGGGAAGCTCATCCCTTCACGACCGCTACTAGCTCGATCTCCGAGTACCTAAAAATAAAGCCCACGACGGGGTCAGCCACAATACTCAACAATGATATCGATCACATCATCATAACTAATTACATACCAATGTAATAATACTGTAAGAATACTACCAACGTAATCTTACTGTCATAACCTTGCCAATCCATGGCAATCCATAACAAATCAATCCTTACCATAAATCCATATTTCGCATTCTCAAATGACGAAATGAACTCGCAATCATCATTTGTACTGTATTCAAACAATACCAAGTATCATCAAAACATCATCATAACTCATATGTGTGGAATGAACCATCTGTGCCAAATCCTATCCGTCGGATTGCACAATCAAATCTCAACCTGGATACACCAATAACATACAACATATCTGTAGATCAACTACCACAAAACAATGATAACAATTCCCGAAACATCGACGTACAGTCCGAATACTTATACGATCAATAACAATGATTAACCTATAAATCAATCGAGAATATCATCGACATGATAACTCCAATACGACCAACAAAGGATCAATGATAACCGAGAATACCCTCAACATGATAACTCCGACACGATCAACAAAGGATCAACGATAACCGAGAATACCCTCAACAAGGTAAACTCCAAACGATCAACAAAGGATCAACAATAGCCGAGAATACCATCAACAAGGTAAACTCCAAATGATCAACAATAATGGATCTCAAAGAAATAACTCCGACTGTCGAACATACCCCTAGGGCATATGAACAACCAGTCGCAAACCGTCGAACATATCCAATCATACATGGACTATGAACAACCCAACAATATGGCTCAAAGATGGACATCACAGAACGCCCGATCCGGAGATGTGTCAGTGCACATATCCACCCCGTATACGGAATCCAGAATATACGTGGGACAATGTACCTAATTAGCCTCATGAACTACGTCTCGTGTGCACGGTTCAATGTAGAAATATCAACACATAACCATAGTGTGCCCAGCTAAAAAACCTACACAATAACCAATCGGAACGCAAATATGATTCCAGATATGTCATGATGCAACATGACAACGAAACTCAAAGAATCACATATCCAATAAGGATCAAAATGACTCACCGAAGTGAACAATGTCACACGGGTAATGAAAGATCGACACGACCGACAATATCCAAAACAAATATCTTAGGATCACAATTCCAAAAGGACGATCAACGCGATCATCAATCTCAGCACTATCATCCTGGAATCAACATCCCTCATCGAACAACCAATACGAATCTCATTATACGAAATCTCAACATATAGAACAACTCAACATACTAATTATCCTCATAACTGAATAATGCTTAAATTACCTCAAGGTCGAAGACAATATCCTATCCACGAACCAACATCCCTGAACGAATACACAGTTATACGAATAATCTCAAATAAGGTATCGTCCATTAAATACCAATAAACCTTTATTCCGATACTCATGTCATCACGATAACTACCCTCGTTATCCGACATTCCATATCATAGATCAAAGATAACTCACATCTTTGTCCTCAATCAAACATAATTAAATCATATATATTATGATTTGATCCAAACTAGAGCACAATATACAAACCAACATCCCGACAATTTACATTTATAACAACATTGTTATATGAATTATAAATGAAACGAAAGTGAAACCATTCATTAAGTATTATAAACTGAACAAGTATAAACTTGCCACGATACCGATACCACGAAGCCGTTACCAAAATCCATTGCCTTTGTCTACGAGCTCCTCAGTCCCGACCAAAAGCAATCTATGAATTCTTCAACCTCAACCGCAGCACAACGGTCGAAAACAGCGATCGATTATCACATATTCGATAATAATCAATAACCGACATAGCCAACCAATCAACCTCAATGGCTCAACAATACCTCGATCATAAACATAAAACCAAATAATCCAACTCAACAAATAAGAACTCATATCCATAATACAAGCTGAAATCTAATAATCAACATAACTGATCCATAAACCCAACAATTCTACAATAGCCTGATTAAACACAAATCCGAACAATCAAATCAATCAATCGTGAACTCAAAACCATAACACGATTCATAATCTGATAATTATATCAATAATCAAATTAAACCAACAACAAGGGTCTAACATTACCGATTCCAAATTCAAATCATAGATACGAATACAAGTTTCCTCCTTGTAAATTCATGACTAGAACCAATTACCGATTATCATCATCAATCCGGACAATCCGATTAGATCAACATTAAAGATAATCATATTCCAATGGTTTCAAATAACTCAAACATTCAGTTTGAACACTAGTTCAATACGTATGAATTTCCAAATTCAAAGATGAATAATAATCTCATCAAACCCTTAATCATATTCGTATTCGTGTACAAATATTGTACCAAAATACATAACTTAGTTCTAAATGTGAATATTCCATATTCATATCCAAAACAACAACACTTTTAAACGTATTCATCATATCAATGATCAATTCATCTCGATATTAAGAATATCATAACATGCTCGATTCCAACTTCAATTCCAACTATGAATCAACAAGACTCCTTCTTGTTCATATTCGTAAATTCATAGAAAACCATTTACCGGTTATTATCATGATTAATCACATTCTAAAATCATCCGAAATCTTCCCCAAAATCATGATATGTATAACTCAAGAGTTCTTCAAGAACACGAATTATCCGAATTCACGTTCATAGTCCATAAAACAACATAATCCGATGTTTTCTAACATCTAAACAATCCTTATTCATAATTCAAGGTGTATATCATTATATTCTCCAATATACGATCCTCCTAACATCAAGAATCGAAACGATACCACCAAGAACACTATGATTCTATAATCACAACCAACATAATCAAGACATAAACCATCGTATCCTTCAACATATAGTTCATATAGCCTCAAGGATCGTAACAACAAAACCATAATCATCTTCATACGAATCATTCATCAGCAATAACATCAAAATCCGAATTTAAAGAGAGGATTATCCAACATACCTCTTAGAAGATGAAATGTACAAACAAACACTTCAAGAATCATCAATATCTTCATATCCCAAGCTCCAATCCCATGTTTCCAAGCTCATAATCGACTTAGGAGGACTGAAACACTACTTCCTAAGTGTTGGAGGGCGAAAACCGAAGTGGAATGTTGAAGAGAAATGAAAGATGGGCATCAACTTTTATAAACTTCCAACTCGTTACGTACGTAACATTCCACAGTTAACGTACGTAACACCCTTTTACATACGCTATCTAACCTTGGTAGCGTACGTAATGACAGTCCAGAGGTAACTGATTCATTTCGTTCATATCCTTACGTACGTAACACATTCTCCATAACGTATGTAATACGTACGTTGACTTGCTACAGTAAAATCTCATATTACGTACGTAATACACTCTGTATAGCATATGTAATACGTAGTTGACTTTCCCATGCACGTTCTCCACCGAAAGCTACCGACACAGGGCCCCACCTGCCGACCACAGCTCGGTCCTGTCTGATTCCCTTTGTTACGTATGTAATGCATTATGCATTATGCATTATGCATAACGTACGTAAAGCATAGAATTTAGCGTACCTTAAGGGCTCTATACTTAGCCAAATCCAACTGTTCCGGTCTGTCTCGACATACTGGATATGTATGCTCACATATTAAATACGTATACTCATTCCAATAATATGTTGATGCGATAAATCTAATATTAAAGTTAAGACAATCTGATATACGATATCCTCAAATATAACTGTCGGCCAAAACATCTGTGAATATAATTGTCTCCATTATCAATTTATTTTATCCATATTGTATAGACACCAAGCTATACAATATATCTTAGATAAAATAACGTGAAAAATTTCTACTTTAAATCTCGAGTATTACAATACATATGCACGCCTTCTAAGAACATATGTGCACAACATATGTATTTGAAGTTTCTCATCAGATTCTATCGAACATGTGTGCATGTCTTCCAAGAACATACATGCACGCCTTCCAAGAACATATATATACTTCCAGTTTTCTCATCAAATTATTTAAAACATATGTGCACGCATTCAAAGAACATAAATGCACGCCTTCCAAGAACATATATGTACTTCTAGTTTCTCATCAAGTTCGTTAAAATATATGTGCACGCCTTCAAAGAATATTTTGTCACGCACATGAAATCTCAATATAACATAACTCAAGATAAAATAACACACATGAAAAAACTTAAACTAGCAAACACAAATATGCAATAATCATATATCTTCAAAAGTCGCGAATTATCTTCTTGTATATTTATGTTCATCCACTTCTCGGTCTTCAAAAATATCATTATCTTTTTGAATATTGATTCATCCATCTTCCCATCATCTTCTTTCTCCATAGTCAGTCTGGCTGCACACTCCATCTGGATGCTATAGAAGAGTGTGATACTCAATTTCTTCACGGATACCAGTGAGGAGAGCCCGAAGGAGACAGAAAGGGACTCCCTTGAAAGAAGTACGATCAGAAACGCTCCTCCTTACCAAAAGAAAGTCAAGCCCGATTATTAGGAGAATGGCCTAGGGAAGGGCGCTCGCTTCTGCCCAGATCTAATAGATTTTGACTTCTTTCCGTTAATACCAAGCAGGCAGAAAGATCTAGTAAGAGGCGCACTCCTGGGGGCAGGAATAGTAGCAGCTCAATCCGATCTTTCTTATTTTTTCTGGCGAGTATGTGATGAAGAAAGTGGTAGGCGGCGGCTAGGGTTTCTTAAGGAAAAGGAGAGTGCGTGAATGTGGAAGTAATTTTTGACCTGTAATTGATTTCTCCTTTTAAGATAAATGAGTTTTTGTTTATTTTCAACATATTTAAAGAAACCCTATAATACCCTTTTATATTTTATTAAGTATAATTTGCTTTCAATTTAATTACAAAACTGCCACATTTATTATTAACCACTGATCTTCTAATCCAAAGGCTAAAAAGGAGTTCTCGCAGTTCTCGCACTTAAGAGGGTTCTGAAAATAAAGTTACACTATATATATATATATATATATATATATATATATATATATGTGTGTGTGTGTGTGTGTGTAGAAAGTTAAACCATTCAAATAGAAATTAGGATGTCGTCTCACTAAATTCGATATCGATGATTATATGAATATGTTATTGAGTGAAATATATTTCATTCAAAGTTGATTGCTCGAGTAACCGATATTAGTCGAGGAGCGTTCGTTCGTTCGTCAAGGAAGGATTATTCTCGTCTCCGTATTGAGGCAAGTTATCTTGCTTGGTTATAATGATGTTTGGATTCTTGTGATGGTTATGCGTTTCGTGTATATGACACTTATGAAATTGTGACCCGTGATTTGGTATTATTCTTGATGATGTTCCGTTTTCATCATGGGATTGCATTCCCAAGTTCGTCATTTTTGAACTGTTGATATCATTGATCCTTATTGTCATTTCGGTGAGTTTTTTTATCCTTAATCGGATATGTAATTTATTGAATTCGTTGTCATGTTGTATCGCGACATATCCGGAATCATATCTGTGTTCCGATTGGTTATTGTGTAGGATTTTTAGCCAGACACATATATAGTCATACGTGGATGTTTCCGTATTGGACTGTGCACACGAAACGTAGTTCGTGAGACTAATTAGGTAGATTGTCCCACGTATATCCTGTATTCCGTATACGGGGTGGACATGTGCACTGACACATTTTTGGATCGGGCATACTGTGATGTCCATCTTGAGCCATACTATTTTGGTCGTTCATAGTCCATGTATAATTGGATGGGTTCGACATTTTGTGACTAATCGTTCATACGCCCGAGGGGTATGTTCGTTGGTTGGGTTGTTTTCCTTGAAATCTAATATATATGTGACTAGGGGTGTCTAAATGGTTCCCGCTTCTCGGTTAGAACTGGAACCGAACCGGAACCGTATAATTGGTTAAAGATTCGGTTTTTGGTTCCTTATTACATAATTTTTCGGTTTTCGGTACGGAACCGGAACTAAACGGTTCCGAACCAAAAATCGATTTTATAATATATTTATTAAATATTATTTTTATATTTTATACTTATATATTTTATTATTTTAATTTTTGTAAATAAAAATTTTAAAACCCTAATATTGTTAAATAAATATTTTATATTTTGTTTAAAATATATAATAATATATTATATATGTATTAAATATTAATTTATAATTTATAATTTATAATTTATAAAAAAAACGGTTCTGTCGGTTTAACCGAAAAGGAACCGAAAATATTCGGTCCGATTCCGGTTAACCGAAATTTTATATGGTCCGATTTTCGGTTCTCATTTTTGGGCAATTATGGTTCCGGTTAACCGAAGATTTTGGTCCGGTTAACCGGAACCGAACCGTTCGACACCCCTATATGTGATTTGTATAATGTTTTGAGAAATCATTTATCATGTATATCTGACCCTGTATTGGGCGAAATACTTGTGTTGTATTTTAGGTCGTGGAAAAGGCAAGACAGGGAAGATCATGGTGACGGCGAAGGGTTCGAAAGATACTAGTTCGGGGGGCCCAAGTCTTTTGTTGTCCGGTTATGTTCAAACCGTATAATGTTATCTTTCCGCTTTATTTAAATTGTTGACCGAATGTATTGTTATTTGAGGTATATTCCATCTCCATATGGATTATACTTATATTTTGGATCCTGTGTATAATAAGGCCGTTGGCCATACTACTGTTGTAACACCCCAAACTAGGCGGATATTACAGTGCCGTGGACCCCCGACTGGGACCCACCAGGCGAATGAAAACGGATGAATTACACAGGGTAAAATGTAGTACCGAACCACATTACAACATCAATTACTCCGATTAGGAGTTTCATACAACACACCCAGGATAAAATAGAATACATGTGTATTTTATGTGACGATAAAATACACAACACTGAATGAAATGAGTATTCAAACGGAATGTCTGCAGCGGAATAAATAAAGGAAACATAAATGACTGAATAAATGACTGAACAGACTGGGGCCCCCTACTAGTATCACTGGGACTCCTCGCCGTCACCGTGCTCTCCCCGTGCTTTAGCCTTGCCACTGAAAGCAGTATCCCAACGGGTCACCACACGAACAACAATCCTCAAGAGTTTTAAATACACAATCATGAGTTATCCGCGATTATACAATATCTGTCGAAACATACGCAATCAAACATGCTATATGAATCAACAAATGATACGGCTCAAAGGAATGGCGCCACACTACGTCCGGATGGAAATGTGTCCGTGCACAAGCCACCAACGAGTATCGATCGAATACCCGTGTGGTCTTGTACCTAATCGATCTCACGAAGCCATCAACTCGTGTGTGCACCCAATGTGAGGCCACCAACCAACACACGACTATAATGTGCCCGACATGAAAATCCTACACATACCAACCGCACGCCAAATGTGACCCTAATGCCACAATATGACAAAAGTGACAACGAAAATGAATCATGACTCACCAAGATTAAATGACGGTGAAATGAATGACCGCTTAATGAAATGATTGGAACCGCTGCTCCTTATGGTGAGGTGATTATTTGACAATGACAAGTTTTGATACGGTTAATACAATGATGAATGAATTACGATTATGAATGAACAACCTCAAAAGGAATGAATATCCTTTTAACCGAGTAAGAATTAACTTACACAATACCGATGAAGAATGTCCGTCCACGAACAACGTCCTAAATGAAATGCCGGTCGCTTGAACAACCTTGAATAGCAATAAGTACCGACAATCGTTCAATACACGTATCAAGCAAAAGCGATCATAATCGATCCAAACGTCGATACAACAATATTCGAACTCGAATATATCGAAACCAACTCCAAGATGAGTATTTCAAACCATCAAAACACTTTCAATGATATCAATAATCCATTAGGAATCCATAACTCATGATTACAACAACATCAATCGGAAAATCCCCAATTAACCGAAGTCAACCCCAAGGGTTCTTGAAATAATTCCGAAAATAACCATTAAATCCATAGGAATATATTTATCCAAGGTAGATAATCCATATCTAACAAATTCCAATGATAATCCAAGCTTACACGAAGGAATCGGAAGGAAAACCCAAAAATCCGAAATTCTAGATCCAAGAAATTAATACCTTTGATTCGGTGTTTTGGAGATGATGAAGTGATGATTAATCCAACTCAAAGACTTGAAGATGATGATTGATGATTACACCTTGAAGAACACTCTCTAAATCGCCCAAATCGCCAAGAACCGACGGGAGGAAGAGAAAAAGATGACAAATGACGAAGTCTGACTAAACTGTCCAATTTATAGCCGGTCCAGGTTAGCGTGCGCTAGCCCTTGTGCGTAGCGTGTGCTAACGAGTAATTTGGGTAGTCCAGTACCCACTGTCCGAACACGGTAGCGCGTGCTACGTACCTTTTTGTAGCGTGCGCTACAGCCATATCATTAGCGTGCGTTAATGCTCACAGTTAGCGTGCGCTAACGAATAATTTGATGCCCGATCGGGAATCGAACCGCACGACCTCGGCGGACCTCGATAGCGTGCGCTACAACCATCATTTAGCGTGCGCTATAATATCGATTGCGTACGCTAAAAACAACACATAGCGTGCACTATGAATTAATCCAGTGCAGTCCAGTAGCCCCTGGACTCAACCTGATCCGTCCCTAGCGCGCGCTACTCCACATATATAGCGTGCGCTACTACAACCCGTTATCGCACGCTACTTACCACTCATAGCGTGCGCTACAAATAACTCACCTGCAGTCCAGTACCTTCTGGACTGCAGCCAGGGCAACCTTAGCGTGCGCTAAAGCTGGGTGGTAGCGTGCGCTACCTATACCCAATTAGCGTACGCTAAAAGAAGTACATAGCGTGCGCTACTCCTCACGCACAGTTCGCAACGAAAATGACAATGATGATAAACACGGCACGAAACTTCAATCAGATTAGTGATGAATGACGATTGATACACGATACAATTACTCTGAATGATGAATACCATGACTGAATCTGAGTGACAAATGATTAATAATGAGTGAAAATTACTGAGTATCAATTACTGAATGATAAATACTGAATGATAATTACTGAATTATAACCGGGTATTACATACACCCCCCTTAAAAGAGTTTCGTCCCCGAAACTAAGGGTCAAACAACTCGGGATAACTCTCCCGCATACTATCCTCGGTTTCCCAAGTAGCCTCTTCGACTCCGTGTCTAGACCACTGAATTTTAACCAAAGGAATCGTCTTATTCCTCAACTGTTTGATTAAATCGTTCTAAAACTCGCATAGGACGCTCCTCATATGAATGATCGTCGGCGATCTCGATTTCGTCGAATCGAAGTATGTGGCTCGAGTCGGCAACATACTTCCGCACCGAGAGACATGAAACACATTATGAATTCGGCTCAACGCCGGAGGTAAAGCCAATCGATAAGCTAACTCGCCTACTCGATCCAAAATCTCGAACGGTCCAATGAATCTCGGACTCAACTTTCCTCTTCCCAAAACGGAAGATACCACGACTCGGGATACCTTGACCAACACATGGTCACCACCTCGAACTCTAATGGTCGGCGACGGTTATACGCATATGATTTGCCGACTGCGAAACAACAAACGACTCGATCAAAGCTACCTTCTCACGGGCGGCTATAAGCATATCGGGCTCGGTGCGATTGATTCGATAAGTCGTCCCAACACAACGGAGATCGACAACGACGACCATACAAGGCCTCGTAAGGTGCCATCTTGATCGAAGCATGCCAACTATTATTATACGTGAACTCGATCAATTGTAGTTGGGCTTCCCAATCGTCTTTCCAATCGAGGACGCATGCTCTCAACATGTCCTCTAATGTCCGAATGGTCCTCTCGATTGTCCGTCGGACCGAGGATGAAAAGCGGTGCGAGATTAAGCCGAGTTCCCATAGCACGATGAACTGATTTCCAAAAATGCGACACAAACCGTCCGTCACGATCGGAAAGCGATACTTTTAGGAGAACCGTGCGGATCGACTATCTCTTTGATGAGCAGGTTGAGAAAGTCTCTCGGGACCCCATGTCTCCTTGATCTCAAGGAAATGAGCTGATTTAGTTAAGCGGTCCACGATCACCCAGATCGTATTCATGCCACGACGACTCGTCGGCAAACTCGTGATGAAATCCATAGAAATGTCTTCCCACTTCCATTCGGGAATAGGAGAGGTTTTGACATACCCGTCGCGATGTTCAATCTTAACTTGTTGTGAGTTAAGCATCTCGAAACAAATTCGCGACTTCTCGCTTCATATTACTCCACCGGTAATTTTGTTTCAAGTCCTTGTACATCTTGCTAGACCCCGGATGAACAGAATAAGGGGTAGCATGAGCTTCTTTCAAAATCGAGTTTTTCAACTCGTCATTCGCCGATACGCATTACCGATTCTTAAACCTCAAAAGTCCATCCTCGTGGACCACAAATCCAGGGCTTTCCCTGAGCCACATCCTCTCGGATGCGCAACAATGATGGGTCGAACCCCGATTCTCTCGAATTGCCTCCTCGAGTGACGATGAAATCTCTAACATACAAAGCCGCCCGAACTCGCTGAGCCGGACCTCGATCTCGGGTCTAAGGAATTCTGCTGAAGCTCCTTCGAATCTGTTAAATGGGCAAGCATCTGCTCTGAGCAGACTTACGACTCAAGGCGTCGCGACAACGTTCGCCTTGCCGGTGGTAGAGGATCTCGATATCATAATCTTTGATTAATTCCAACCACCGTCTCGACGCATATTTAACTCCTTACGAGTAAATATATACTTTAAACTCTTATGATCGGTGAATATCGATGTAACGCCATAAAGATAATGACGCCAAATTTTCAAAGCGAACACCACTGCTAGCTCCGTGCCGTGGGTCGGATAATTAACCTCGTAAGGTCTCAATTGCCGTGAAGCATAGCAATAACCTTCCCGTTCGCATGAGTACACATCCGAGACCCCGTCCGGACGCATCACTATAGACCACAAATCCTTCCATCCCCTGCGGCAAGGAAAGTACAGTGCCGACATTAACCGGCTCTTGAGTTCCTCAAAACTCCGTTGACACGCGTCGGACCACGTGTATTTCTTATCCTTCCGCAAAGGTTCGTTAAGGGTTGAGCGATTCTAGAAAATCCTTCCACAAACCGCCGATAATAACCCGCTAATCCGAGAAAACTTGGATTTCCTTAACGTTCTTCGGAGGTAGCCAATCTCGAATAGCCTCCGTCTTCGAGGGTCGACACGAACTCCGTCGATGAAATTACATGTCCGAGAAAAGTCACTTGGACATCCGTAACTCACATTTGGAAAACTTCCCATAAAGTTGTTCTCGTCTCAACATGTCGAGCACTTGATGAAGGTGAAACTCGTGCTCCTCCCGGTCACGAGAATAAATCAAAATGTCATCGATGAAGACGACAACAAACTGGTCCAAAAAGTCGATGAAAACCCGATTCATTAATTCCATGAATACCGCAGGTGCATTAGTCAATCCGAACGGCATAACCACAAACTCATAATGACCATAGCGTGTTCGAAACGCCGTCCTCGCGATGTCCGACTCTCGGATCCGCAACTGATGATATCCAGACCTTAAGTCGATCTTGGAAAATACTGAAGCTCCCTGAAGTTGATCCAAAAGATCATCGATACGGGGTAGGGGATACTTATTCTTGATCGTCACCCTGTTCAACTCCCGATAATCAATACATAAGCGGAATGAACCATCCTTCTTCTTGAAAAACAACACTGGTGCTCCCCACGGGGACGCACTCGGTCGGATATAACCTTTCTCGAACAACTCCTCAAGTTGGTTCTTTAATTCCTGCATTTCGGTCGGGTCCATCCGGTACGGTGCCTTAGATATCGGGTACGTACCAGGCTCCAACTCAATCGTGAATTCCACATCCCTCTGTGGAGGCAAACCAGGTAACTCGTCTGGAAAAACATCGGCATATTCCCTCACCACCGGAATATCCGTTAACATTACTGATGACTTCTCGGTTTTGGCCATTTAACACCTATAACCGACACATCCCGATTGAGTAACCTTACCGCTTTCATCAAATTAATGACCTTACGAGCAGTAGAGATTACCTCCCGAAACACACATTCAACCCCATAAATGCGAAATGATAGTGACCATACGCTTACGGACACTAATGATGGCATCATGACGATCCATCCAATCAATACCCAAGATGATGTCATCCCTCGGCAAATCTACCACGATTAGGTCCGGCCATACGACCATGGCCCAGATCGGACAATTACGAATCTCACGATTACGATAATTCGTCTACCATCGGGTAGGCCAATGACATAAGGCTCACAACTAGTAGCACTACCAAGACGTAGTCTACTCAAACATGACTCGGAAATGAATGAATGCGATGCACCGGTATCAAAAAGGGTACACACAGTTGAGATAGAATATCGAGTGTACCGAGATCATTCGGGCCTCGGGATCATCGGTCTTCTTCATCTCATAAATTCGGGGCTTACTGCCCGAACCGGATGCTCCGTCGATAGCTCTTGGCTCGCCTTTATTAGCTCCGTCGTCTTGAACGACGCCGACCGAGTGGCTTTGATTACGCACCGCCAATGTCCCGGGCTTGAGATGACGCCGGAGTAGGTTTAGAGTCCCTACGGCAAAAACGGGCCCTATGCCCAGCAACCCCACAGTTGTGGCACGTGATACCGCCGGACATTTGGTGCTGAAATGACCTTGTTCTTCACAGTGAAACAGTGATGGCCGAACCGGCCGCTCGTGATCGAGATTCCGTGGGTTTAGACGCCATGGGAGGTCGTTCGTAAAAGTAGAGCCCGCACGTGGTTTCTTGAAAGTGGCGTGACTCCCGCCGACCGATTACGGTTCTTAGACTTCTTGCCACCGATGAGGGTTGTTGCTTAGCAATTTCCTTAGCAGTAAGCTCGTAAGTGAGAGCTTTCTCAATGAACTCGGCAGTGGTACAGCTTATGATTAAGCAATCAAGTCTCATACGGGGTTTCACCTCTTGTGAAATATTTGATCTTGTCCGCCTCAGAGTGAATGATAGACGAGGCGAACGGAAGAAGTTCCTGAAATTTTTCGGCGATGGCGAGAACATCATCATCCGCCGAAAGGTCGGGAGTGAGTAATTCCGACAACTTGGCCTCCCTGAGTGGGGCTGGATAGTACCTCTCCATCATGAGAGTCTTGAACTGATCCCAAGTACATGATCCGTCTATGGGCTTCAACGATAACCACCATGAATGAGCGCTCTTACCAATATAGTAAGCCGCAACTGAAACTTTATGCCCTTCAGGGCAATCCACCATAGCAAATAATTTCTCGAAATGCTCAAGCCAATGGACGATATCCGCCGGCTCAGATGAGCCCTCAAAGGTAGGTGGTCGCTGGCGAGAGATATCGCTAATGATATTGCTTACAACCCTCTCTTGCCTCTGAGGTGGCGGCGGAGGAGCCTGTTGATTTTGAGTAGTGGAGTTATGCATCGCCTCCATTAGTTGTGCCATCTGAGTCATTTGGGCCATCATGCCCTGCATAAAGGCCAGTGGGTCAACTCGAACACCCTCTGACTGAGCTGTGTCCCGGGTCCGACTCCCTGATAGTGAATGATCGCGTCCAGGTGAATGAGTGGCGTCACACGCTCGATGAGTTAACATTATTCCTGGCATTCGCACGTGTATTCGCACGAGTTCTCGGGATTCGGCCCGCTCCACGGCCTCGTCCTCCACGTCCTCTGCCAGCCCTTTCCATACTGAAGTGGAAAGTCATATGATGATTATATTATGAAATGATGAAAATGAGCATACGCGCTCAAATACAGCGATTACATGAATGATTAATTGACGTGACATGATTATCTGATGAAGTTACTGAAATGATTATCTTGAATGAGTTAACAAGATTAATGATTTGATCTTCCTGATCAACAACTGAATAACGAAATGAATTGAGTGATTAATGAGTTAACCTGACCGTCTTGGTCAAAATGACAATGATGATTGAGGATTGTTAACTGATGAATCATGAATGAATGATTAATGCCAGAAATTATACCATGGCATTAGAAATCTTACAGTTCTTGGTCTGATTGGCTCGGCATTTGCACAGGTTACACGTGACGCGAAAGTCCAATGATACTAGTCCGATGACGATGATTTCAAATGAGACATGACTTGGAGGGTAGTATTCAAAACCACGCTCCGATACCAACTCTGTAACACCCCAAACTAGGCGGATATTACAGTGCCGTGGACCCCCGACTAGGACCCACCAGGCGAATGAAAACGGATGAATTACACAGGGTAAAATGTAGTACCGAACCACATTACAACATCAATTACTCCGATTAGGAGTTTCATACAACACACCCAGGATAAAATAGAATACATATGTATTTTATGTGACGATAAAATACACAACACTGAATGAAATGAGTATTCAAACGGAATGTCTGCAGCGGAATAAATAAAGGAAACATAAATGACTGAATAAATGATCAATGCATCGGGGCCCCCTTCTAGTATCACTGACTCCTCGCCGTCACCGTGCTCTCCCGTGCTTTAGCCTTGCCATGACTAAAATGCAGATTCCCAACGGCCGCCTACACGTAACAACAATCCTCAAGAGTTGAAAATACACAATCATGAGTTATCCGCGATTATACAATATCCTGTCGAAACATACGCAATCAAACATGCTATATGAATCAACAAATGATACGGCTCAAAGGAATGGCGCCACACTACGTCCGGGATGGAAATGTGTCCGTGCACAAGCCACCAACGAGTATCGATCGAATACCCGTGTGGTCTTGTACCTAATCGCCTCACGAAGCCATCAACTCGTGCACACCCAATGTGAGGCCACCAACCAACACACGACTATAATGTGCCCGACATGAAAATCCTACACATACCAACCGGCACGCCATGTGACCTAATGCCACAATATGACAAAAGTGACAACGAAAATGAATCATGACTCACCAAGATTAAATGACGGTGAAATGAATGACCGCTTAATGAAATGATTGGAACCGTCGTTCCTTATGACTGAGGTGATTATTTGACAATGACAAGTTTTGATACGGTTAATACAATGATGAATGAATTACGATTATGAATGAACAACCTCAAAAAGAATGAATATCCTTTTAACCGAGTAAGAATTAACTTACACAATACCGATGAAGAATGTCCGTCCACGAACAACGTCCTAAATGAAATGCCGGTCGCTCGAACAACCTTGAATAGCAATAAGTACCGACAATCGTTCAATACACGTATCAAGCAAAAGCGATCATAATCGATCCAAACGTCGATACAACAATATTCGAACTCGAATATATCGAAACCAACTCCAAGATGAGTATTTCAAACCATCAAAACACTTTCAATGATATCAATAATCCATTAGGAATCCATAATTCATGATTACAACAACATCAATCGGAAAATCCCCAATTAACCGAAGTCAACCCCAAGGGTTCTTGAAATAATTCCGAAAATAACCATTAAATCCATAGGAATATATTTATACAAGGTAGATAATCCATATCTAACATATTCCAATGATAATCCAAGCTTACACGAAGGAATCGGAAGGAAAACCCAAAAATCCGAAATTCTAGATCCAAGAAATTAATACCTTTGATTCGGTGTTTTGGAGATGATGAAGTGATGATTAATCCAACTCAAAGACTTGAAGATGATGATTGATGATTACACCTTGAAGAACACTCTCTAAATCGCCCAAATCGCCAAGAACCGACGGGAGGAAGAGAAAAAGATGACAAATGACGAAGTCTGACTAAACTGTCCAATTTATAGCCGGTCCAGGTTAGCGTGCGCTAGCCCTTGTGCGTAGCGTGCGCTAACGAGTAATTTGGGTAGTCCAAGACCTTTGTCCGAACACGGTAGCGCGCACGTACCTTTTTGTAGCATGCGCTACCCATATCATTAGCGTGCGTTAATGCTCATAGTTAGCGTGCGCTAACGAATAATTTGATGCCCGATCGGAATCCGTAAACCGCTCAACTCGACTGACTCGATAGCGTGCGCTACAACCATCATTTAGCGTGCGCTATAATATCGATGCAGACGCTTAAAAACAACACATAGCGTGCGCTATGAATTAATCCATGCGATCCAAAGAGCCCTGGACTCAACTCGATCCGCCCCTAGCGCGCGCTACTCCACATATATAGCGTGCGCTACTACAACCCGTTAGCGCGCTACTTACCACTCGTAGCGTGCGCTACAATAACTCACTGCACCCAAGACCTTACGGATCGCAATGGTGGCAACCTTAGCGTGCGCTAAAGTCGGTGGTAGCGTGCGCTACCTATACCCAATTAGCGTACGCTAAAAGGAGTACGTAGCGTGCGCTACTCCTCACGCACGCCCGCAACGAAAATGACAATGATGATAAACACGGCACGAAACTTCAATCAGATTAGTGATGAATGACGATTGATACACGATACAATTACTCTGAATGATGAATACCATGACTGAATCTGAGTGACAAATGATTAATAATGAGTGAAAATTACTGAGTATCAATTACTGAATGATAAATACTGAATGATAATTACTGAATTATAACCGGGTATTACAACTGTAAACTCCTAATCAGAGTAAGTACTATTTATTTTGGTTCGGTATCACAAGCATTGCGTATTTAATCTGTATTTTGGGTATCGCCTGGTAGGTCCCAGTATGGGGTCCACGGCACTGTAATGGCCGCCTTTTTGGGGTGTTACATTATCAAGTAGCTAGTAGGTATAAGAACTTACAGATTTTACATGCATTTTTATCAATCTTTCTCCTCATTCGGTTCTTGAGCGATTTTGAGTGAGTTCATGGGTGTTTCATCATCTCGGCATCATAATGCACCGAATTTAGGATTAAAACACTCTTTTAACATCTGTCTTCCATCGATTTACTTCCAAACCAATGTAAAACCGTCCAGAGCCTAGGTTTTGTGTTTTTAGGGTTTTTGGGTAGAATTGTGCAACTAATTCGAATTGAACGTTGTGCTTACGATGTGTTGTATATTTAATCATTTTCCCAAATATTTGTTAAACAACTGTGATTGTAATTTGTAGATCGATCAAATTTTGTGAAGATTGGACCGATTCACATCCGTAGACTATTTCATTAACTGTCTAATGGATAATGGAATTTCTGGGGCGTGTATCTTCCATACTAGTGGAGTAGTTGTTCATTGAGCGTCATTATGTTCTAGGGTTGAGGATTTGTGAGGGATTCAGACCGAAGCTCCCTTTATAGGTGATTTCTTCTTGTTCAATCTATCAAGGCAAGTACTTAATTGCATTATATTATACTTTATGTTATTTGATTTTTGAATCGTGAATTGTGATGTGAGTTGTGAGTGGTTGTTCACACGAATATGGGTTGACGGAATCTTTGAGGACCGGTGCTCAAGGGCCTAGTCGTGGACGTGGTTTTTCCACAGAGGATGATTCGACGGGACATCTGGGGATCTGTGCTAAGGTACCTGGTCTTGGAATCACCCATGAGCGATATGTTTTGACGATGTTGTATGTTTTGACGAGATATAAATATTTCCAGATATTATTTCTGAATGTGTATATCAAATGGTGTTACTGCATAAACAATATGTTAAATGTGTATTTCAAATGATGTTAAGCACAATATTCGAAAAATACGAAGATTTATGAAGGAAACAAATCCACATACATTTTACATTTTAAGTATGAAATATGTATCTTAAATAATAGATCATAAAAATACGATGATGCAGATAGAAGCATGAATTAGATACGATAAACAAATACTTTCGTTGATTCAATGAATACCGAAAGCAAACGCACAGTTAATCTGTTGATTCTCTAAAAATTACTAGAAGAACACAATAAAAGGGACAAACCCTAATTTTCATTCATCATCAAAAGGCCGATACAAACGTAGCATCTGTTGATTCTTAGAATACCCGGATATACACAATGTGATTAAACGTGTTAATCTATTAATTCACACATGAATACTAGAATAACTGTAACACCCCCAAATCCCATTGGGTTATTACAGTGCCGTGGACCCCACACCCGGAGATCCACCAGGCGAAACATGACTAAAATACATTAAATTAACCAACAAGGGAGATCACAGTCCCTTTCATGATATCCGACACAATATTCTGATAAGGAATTTCAACGACAACGATGGGCCTACATGGCCAAAAATAAAAATACAACGACGTCCACGAGCATCTGCTCGGGTAATACATAATGACAATGACTGACAAACTGGAGAACACTCCAACTGACTGACAAACATGAAAAACTCGGACTAGTATCGCTCGAATGCCTCATCGCCATCATCATGCCCCTGTGTCTCAACTCTCTTCTCGCAAGTACCTAAAACATGAAAACATGTTCCGCCCCCACGGGGTCAGTCATCCAGATAATGAACATCAAATACATGTATAACATGATATGCATCCAAAGGCAGAATGAAACGGTACAATGATAATAATAATATGATATGCTCACAACCCAAGGTAAGAACCGAGCATTCGTGAAATACTATGCCCATGGCATACTATTAATACCTGTTCGACAGGTTAGAACGTAAATTCCCAACGGCGAATTATAATTATAGAGTACCACAATGAATTACACGATATGAACCAAACCAGAACTGAATTAATTATGAATCACAATGCCCGAAGGCTCCAATGAAATTACCAAGACAATCACAAAGACCTGAAAGTCACTCAGCCGAAGCTGTCAATCAACATAAACACTGAAACTGGAACATCTCGAAGCTGTAGTTAATGAGGGCTAATAAGATCATAACCACGACCGTGACCTACTGAGCTGTAGGTGTCGGGAATCCAACCGCGAAGGTTCAAGCCCCAAGCTTACCCATAATAAGATCATAAACACGACCGTGACCTACTGAGCTGTAGGTGTTAGGAAGCCAACCGCGAAGGTTCAAGCCCCAAGCTTACCCAATATAAGATCATAAACACGACCGTGACCTACTGAGCTGTAGGTGTTGGGAAGCCAACCGCGAAGGTTCAAGCCCCAAGCTTACCCATAATAAGATCATAAACACGACCGTGACCTACTGAGCTGTAGGTGTTGGGAAGCCAACCGCGAAGGTTCAAGCCCCAAGCTTACTCAACGAGCACTAGCCAAGACTAGCCTCCAAAATACAATTATCATAAATGGCAATAATCCCAAGATTACCGAATTCACGAGAATGATAGTGTGCTGCCTTGAGTCGGCCAACACGATAATGATGACTCATGGATGGGCACCGTCCTTGGCGGTCCCAATTCAATACCTAGATTTCCTTAGAATGGTCAATCGATAACAACCACACAACGGATGGGAACTATCCTCGACAGCCCCAATTCAATAGCTCGATTGCCTTAGAATGGCCAACCGATAACAATAATGCAGCAGATGATTCAATACCTCGATTGCCTTAAAACGGCCAATCGATAACAATGATGCAGCGGATGATTCAATACCTCGATTGCCTTAAAATGGCCAATCGATAACAATGATACAATGAATGATTGAGCACCTTGATTGCCTTAGAATGGCTAATCAATGACAATGAGACAATGAATGATTGAGCACCTCGATTGCCTTAGAACGGCTAATCGATGAAAATGATACAATGAATGATTGAGCACCTCGATTGCCTTAGAACGGCTAATCGATGACAATGAGACAATGAATGATTGAGTACCTCGATTTCCTTAGGACGGCTAATCGATGACAATGATACAATGAATGATTGAACTCCTCGATTGCCTTAGAACGGCCAATCGATAACAATGATACAATGAATGATTGAACTCCTAGATTGCCTTAGAACGGCCAATCGATAACAATGATACAATGAATGATTGAACTCCTCGATTGCCTTAGAACGGCCAATCGATAACAATGATACAATGAATGCCTCGGCACCTTTAATCGGCTACCGACGACGAAGATGAGAACGAATACGACAATGCCTTCAATCGGCCAATACAACATGAATGACAGGATGCCAACATTAATAACAATGATTACAACAACGTCTAGATCGACATCAATATTAACAACAACAACCGATACATCGATACCGCGAACCGGTGATCGATAATAACGTTAACAACGAATATCTCAATGCCTTACCGGCCATTAATGAATGATAATAAACATTTGGCATAATTGCCGGAGAGTATCGTATCGAACGATCCTCTAATATCAATGAACTTATGAAGAGACTAAGTCTCGGAATGATACAACACATTCATACACATATATGATAACATTAATCTAATTGACTAGTACAAGTATAAAACTTGCCTCAACCGAAGGCGATGAAATCCTTCCATGAACAACGATGTAACACCCCAAACTAGGCGGATATTACAGTGCCGTGAATCCCCGACTGGGACCCACCAGGCGAATGAAAATGATGAATTAATAATATAATTGTAGTACCGAACCACATTATATTACCAAGTACTCCGATGAGGAGTTAAAGTACAACACACCAGGACAATACCGAATACTAGTATATTTTATATGAAGATAAAATACACCACCCTGAATAAATAAACATCTCAAACGGAATTTGCAGCGGAAAAATACAAATGACGGAATAACTGAAATGACTGAAATGACTGAAACAAACGAAATGACTGGGGCCCCCTACTAGTATCACTGGGACTCGTCGCCGTCAACATGCTCTTCCCGTGCCTTTGCCTTGCCGTGACTAAACAAAATCCCCAACGGCCGCCATACGTAACAACAGTCCTCAAGAGTTGAAATTACACATGAATTAACTGGAGTTATGAAATATTCTTAATTATGAATTACGCTGAAGAGGAGTATCATAGTACGCCCGTAATGTTCTGTGCAAGTGTACAAGACGAATGACCGGACACACCCGTCCTTGTACCTAATTAGCCTCACGGAGGTAAGCGTTACCGTGTGCACGGTCCGATGTATCGGTGAACCCAATACATGACCATCGTGTGCCCGACTAAAAATTCCACACAGCCACACCCGGCCACGCAATATGAACCCGGAAGGTCACATGAACGAGAATGACCATGATGAATATCAATGAATAATAATTAGACAAGGCCAAGATGACTCACCGATATGAAAGTAATAGTGACGTGATTGATAACCCAATGAAATGATTTGGAACCGTCGTTCCTCGTGAATGAAATGATTATTCGACAATTACAAGTCTCAAATGATTAATATGATGATGAATGAATTATGATTATGAGCAATCAACAACAAAAGGAATGAGTATCCTTTTAACCGAGTAAGATTTAACTTACTCAACAACGATGAAGAATGTCCGTCCACGAACAACGTCCTAACCAAGATACCGGTCGCTCGAACAACCTTGAATAACAATAATTACCAACAATCGTTCAATACACGCATCAAGCAACAAAACACGACTAACCCAAAGGTCGAAACAACGATAATCAAGTTCAAAGGGCATTCCAACGAATACATAACCAACCACACAACTTTGGAAATATCCAATCCCGAATATGTCGAAACCAACACCAAATTGAGTATTTCGAACTAACAAAACACTTCAATGATATCAATGATCCACTAGGAGTCCATAATTCATTATTACAACAACATCAATCGGAAAATCCCCAATTAACCGAAGTCAACCCCAAGGGTTCTTGAAATAAATCCGAAAATAACCATTAAATCCATAGGAATATATTAATCCAAGGTAGATAATCCATATCTAACATATTCCAATGATAATCCAAGCTTACACGAAGAAATCGGAAGGAAAACCCAAAAATCCGAAATTCTAGATCCAAGAAATTAATACCTTTGATTCGATGTTAAGGAGGTGATGAAGTGATGATAATCCAACTCAAAGACTTTAAGGTGATGATGGATGATAGAAGCTCGAAGAGAACTCTCCAAAATGTCCGAAATCGCCCGAAACCGATGAGGGAGTGAGAAAGAATGATAAAATGACGAACTCCGGCTAACTGTCCATTATATAGCCAATCCAGGTTAGCGTGCGCTAGCTCAGCGTGCGTAGCGTGCGCTAACGGGTAATTTGGGTAGTCCAGTACCCACTGTCCGAACACGGTAGCGCGCGCTACGTACCTTTTTGTAGCGTGCGCTACGGCCATACCACTAGCGTACGTTAAAACCCTTAGTTAGCGTGCGCTAACGAATAATTTGATGCCCAGTACTGGAATCCAGAAACTGCCTGTCCTCTGATCTGACCTCGATAGCGTGCGCTACAACCATTATTTAGCGTGCGCTATAATATCGATTGCGTACGCTAAAAACAACACATAGCGTGCGCTAAGAATTAATCCAGTGCAGTCCAGTAGCCACTGGACTCAACCTGATCTGTCCTTAGCGCGGCTACACCACATATTAGCGTGCGCTACTACAACTCACTAGCGCGCGCTACTTACCATTCGTAGCGTGCGCTACTTATAACTCACCGCACCCAAGACCTGGATCAAAACAGGCAACCTTAGCGTGCGCTAAAGCTGAGTGGTAGCGTGCGCTACCTATACCCAATTAGCGTACGCTAAAAGGAGTACGTAGCATGCGCTACCCCTCACGCACAGCTCGCAACGAAAATGACAATGATGATAAATACGGCACGAAACTCCAATCAGATTAGTGATGAATGACGATTGATACACGATACAGTTACTCTGAATGATGAATATCATGACTGAATCTGAGTGACAAATGATTAATAATGAGTGAAAATTACTGAGTATCAATTACTGAATGATAAATGCTGAATGATAATTACTGAATTACAACCGGGTATTACATACACCCCCCCCTTAAAAGAGTTTCGTCCCCGAAACTAAGGGTCAAACAACTCGGGATAACTCTCCCGCATACTATCCTCGGTTTCCCAAGTAGCCTCTTCGACTCCGTGTCTAGACCACTGAATTTTAACCAAAGGAATCGTCTTATTCCTCAACTGTTTGATTCTTCGTTCTAAAACTCGCATAGGACGCTCCTCATATGAATGATCGTCGGCGATCTCGATTTCGTCGAACTGAAGTATGTGACTCGGGTCGGCAACATACTTTCGCAGCTGAGAGACATGAAACACATTATGAATTCGGCTCAACGTTGGAGGTAAAGCCAATCGATAAGCTAACTCGCCTACTCGATCCAAAATCTCGAACGGTCCAATGAATCTCGGACTCAATGTTCCCCTCTTCCCAAAATGGAAGATACCACGACTCGGGGATACCTTGACCAACACATGGTCACCAGCCTCGAACTCTAATGGTCGACGACGGTTATTTGCGTATGATTTCTGTCGACTCTGAGCTGTCAACAAACGACTCCTTATCAAAGTTACCTTCTCACGGGCGGCTATAAGCATATCGGGCTTGGTGCCGATTGATTCTGATAAGTCGTCCCAACATAACGGAGATCGACAACGACGACCATACAAGGCCTCGTAAGGTGCCATCTTGATCGAAGCATGCCAACTATTATTATACGTGAACTCGATCAATGGTAGTTGGGCTTCCCAATCGTCTTTCCAATCGAGGACGCATGCCCTCAACATGTCCTCTAATGTCTGAATGGTCCTCTCTGATTGCCCGTCGGACTGAGGATGAAAAGCGGTACTGAGATTAAGCTGAGTTCCCATAGCGCGATGAACTGATTTCCAAAAATGCGACACAAACCGTCTGTCACGATCGAAAACGATACTTTAGGAGTACCGTGCAGTCTGACTATCTCTTTGATGAACAGTTGAGCAAGTCTCTCGGGACCCCACGTCTCCTTGATCTCAAGGAAATGAGCTGATTTAGTTAAGCGGTCCACGATCACCCAGATCGTATTCATGCCACGACGACTCGTCGGCAAACTCGTGATGAAATCCATAGAAATGTCTTCCCACTTCCATTCGGGAAAAGGAAGAGGTTTCAGCATACCCGCCGGTCGCTGATGCTCAATCTTAACTTGTTGACAGGTTAAGCATCTCGAAACAAATTTTGCGACTTCTCGCTTCATATTACTCCACCAGTAATTTTGTTTCAAGTCCTTGTACATCTTGCTAGACCCCGGATGAATAGAATAAGGGGTAGCATGAGCTTCTCTCAAAATCGAGTTTTTCAACTCGTCATTCGCCGGTACGCACAACCGATTCTTAAACCTCAAAAGTCCATCCTCGTGAACCACAAATCCAGAGGCTTTCCCCTGAGCCACATCCTCTCGGATGCGCAACAATGATAGGTCCGAACCCTGATTCTCTCGGATTGCCTCCTCGAGTGACGATGAAATCTCTAACAAACAAAATTGCCCCTGAACTCGATGAAGCCAGACCTCGATATCGGGTCTAAGGAATTCCTGCTGAACCTCCTTCTGAACTGTTAAACGGGCAAGCATCTGCTCCTGAACGGACTTACGACTCAAGGCGTCGGCGACAACGTTCGCCTTGCCCGGGTGGTAGAGGATCTCGATATCATAATCTTTGATTAATTCCAACCACCGTCTCTGACGCATATTTAACTCCTTCTGAGTAAATATATACTTTAAACTCTTATGATCGGTGAATATCTGACAGGTGACGCCATAAAGGTAATGACGCCAAATCTTCAAAGCGAACACCACGGCTGCTAGCTCTAGGTCGTGGGTCAGATAATTAACCTCGTAAGGTCTCAATTGCCGTGAAGCATAGGCAATAACTTTCCCGTTCTGCATGAGTACACATCTGAGACCCTGTCCGGACGCATCACTATAAACCACAAATCCTTCCGTCCCCTGCGGCAAGGAAAGTACAGGTGCTGACATTAACCGGCTCTTGAGTTCCTCAAAACTCCGTTGACACACGTCGGACCACGTGTATTTCTTATCCTTCCGCAAAAGGTTCGTTAAGGGTTGAGCGATTCTAGAAAATCCCTCTACAAATCGCCTATAATAACCCGCTAATCCGAGGAAACTTCGGATTTCCTTAACGTTCTTCGGAGGTAGCCAATCTCGAATAGCCTCCGTCTTCTGAGGGTCGACACGAACTCCGTCTGATGAAATTACATGTCCGAGAAAAGTCACTTCGGACATCCAGAACTCACATTTGGAAAACTTCCCATAAAGTTGTTCTCGTCTCAACACGTCGAGCACTTGATGAAGGTGAAACTCGTGTTTCTCCCGGTCACGAGAATAAATCAAAATGTCATCGATGAAGACAACAAAAAACTGATCCAAAAAGTCGATGAAAACCCGATTCATTAGCTCCATGAATACCGCAGGTGCATTAGTCAATCCGAATGGCATAACCACAAACTCATAATGACCATAGCGTGTTCGAAACGCCGTCCTCGCGATGTCCGACTCTCGGATCCGCAACTGATGATATCCATACCTTAAGTCGATCTTAGAAAATACTGAAGCTCCCTGAAGTTGATCTAAGAGATCATCAATACGGGGTAAGGGATACTTATTCTTGATCGTCACCCTGTTCAACTCCCGATAATCAATACATAAGCGGAATGAACCATCCTTCTTCTTGACAAACAACACTGGTGCTCCCCACGGGACGCACTCGGTCGGATATAACCTTTCTCGAACAACTCCTCAAGTTGGTTCTTTAATTCCTGCATTTCGGTCGGGGCCATCCGGTACGGTGCCTTCGATATCGGGGACGTACCAGGCTCCAACTCAATCGTGAACTCCACATCCCTCTGTGGAGGCAAACCAGGTAACTCGTCTGGAAAAACATCGGCATATTCCCTCACTACCGGAATATCCGTCAACATTACTGATGATTTCTCGGTTTTGGCCATATAGCACCAATAACCGACACATCCCTGATTGAGTAACCTTACTGCTTTCATCAAATTAATGACCTTACCAGAACAGCCGGGATTACCTCCCCGAAACACACATTCAACCCCATCGTCTGAAATGATAGTGACCATACGCTTACGGACACTAATGATGGCATCATGACGATCCATCCAATCAATACCCAAGATGATGTCGTCCCTCGGCAAATCTACCACGATTAGGTCCGCTGGCCATACACGACCATGCAACTAAATCGGACAATTCTGAATCTCACGATTACCGATAATTCTTCTACCATCAGGTAGTCCAATGACATAAGGCTCACAACTAGTAGCACTACCCAGACGTAGTCTACTCAAACATGACTCGGAAATGAATGAATGCGATGCACCAGTATCAAAAAGGGTACACACAGGTTGAGATAGAATAACGAGTGTACCTGAGATCATTCGGGCCTCCGGATCATCGGTCTTCTTCATCTCATAAATCCGGGGCTTGCTAGTCCCGACCGACGCTCCTGCCTCGGCTAAAAGCTCCACCTTTAGTCGCCTCTGTCATTTTAAACGACGCTGATTGAGTGGCCACGATTCAACGGATGACCGTTAGGTGCCCGAGATGACGTCTCGAGTAGGTTTGGAGTCCCTACGGCAAAACGGGCCTTATGCCCAGCAATTCCACAATTATGACATGTGATAGTCTGTCTCGGACACTTGGTACCGAGGTGACCAAGATCCCCACAGTTAAAACAGGTGATGGCCGAACCGCCGCTCGAGACCGAGATTCCGCGGGTTTAGACGACACAGAGGTCGCTCGAGAAAAGCAAAGCCCACACGGGGTTTCTTGAAAGTTGTCCGACCGCCTTCAGCCGATTACGATTCTTCGATTTCTTGCTAGCGCATTTAAGGTTGCCGCTTAGCAATTTCCTTAGCAAGAAGCTCGTAGGTGAGAGCTTTCTCAATGAATTCGCCAACATGGTGCAATTATGATTAAGTAATCAAGTCTCATACGGGGTTTCACCTCTTGCCGAAATACTTGATCTTATCCGCCTCGAATGAATGATGGAGGAGGCGAAAGGAAGAAGTTCTGAAATTTCTCGGCAATGGCGAGAACATCCTCGTCTGCGAGAGGGTCGGGGTGAGTAATTCGACACTTGGCCTCTCTCGAGTGGGGCCGGATAATACCTCTCCATCATGAGAGTCTTAAACCGATCCCAAGTACAAGATCCTTCGGTGGGCTTCAACGATAACCACCAAGAATGTGCGCTCTTACCCGGGTAGTAAGCCGCAACAAACTTTGTGTCCCTCGGGACACTCTACCATAGCAAACAACTTCGAAATGCTCGAGCCAATGAATGATATCTGCCGCCTGCAGAGCCCTCAAAAGTAGGTGGCCTCAAGCGAGAGATATCGCCGATGATATTACTAACATTCCTCTCTTGCCTCTCGAGGTGGCGGCGGAGGAGCTCGCTGATTTTGATTGACGGAGTTATGCATCGTCTCCATCAACCGAGCCATCTCGGGTCATTTGGGCCATCATGCCTCGCATAAAGCGAGTGGGTCAACCCGACACCCTCTCGACCGAGCCGTGTCCTGCACGACTCCCGATAGTGAATGATCGCGTCGTGTGAATGAGTGGCAGCGTCAGCGCTCGATGAATTAGCATTATTCCTCGCGTTTGCACGTGTATTCACACGAGTTCTCGGATTCGGCCCGCTCCACGGCCTCGTCCTCCACGTCCTCGCCACCCTTTCCATATCAAGTGGAAAGTCATATGATGATTATATATCTCGCATGAGTATCACATTATGATTATATTATGAAATGATGAAAATGAGCATACGCGCTCAAATACAGCGATTACATGAATGATTAATTGACGTGACATGATTATCTGATGAAGTTACTGAAATGATTATCTTGAATGAGTTAACAAGATTAATGATTTGATCTTCCTAATCAACAACTGAATAATGAAATGAATCGAGTTATTAATGAGTTAACCTGACCGTCCTGGTCAAAATGACAATGATGATTGAGGATTGTCAACTGATGAATTATGAATGAATGATTAATGCCAGAAATTATACCATGGCATTAGAAATCTTACAGTTCGTGGTCTGATTGGCTCGGCATTTGCACAGGTCACACGTGACGCGAAAGTCCCATGATACTAGTCCGATGACGATGATTTCAAATGAGACATGACTTGGAGGGTAGTATTCAAAACCACTCTCCGATACCAACTCTGTAACACCCCAAACTAGGCGGATATTACAGTGCCGTGAATCCCCGACTGGGACCCACCAGGCGAATGAAAATGATGAATTAATAATATAATTGTAGTACCGAACCACATTATATTACCAAGTACTCCGATAAGGAGTTAAAGTACAACACACCAGGACAATACCGAATACTAGTATATTTTATATGAAGATAAAATACACCACCCTGAATAAATAAACATCTCAAACGGAATTTGCAGCGGAAAAATACAAATGACGGAATAACTGAAATGATCAAATGATCAAACAAACGAAATGACCGGGGCCCCTACTAGTATCACTGACTCGTCTCCGTCAACATGCTCTTCCCGTGCCTTTGCCTTGCCGTGACTGAAAACAAAATCCCAACGGGTCGATACGTAACAACAAGATTTCAAGAGTTGAAATTACACAATCATGAATTAACTGGAGTTATGAAATATTCTTAATTATGAATTACGCTGAAGAGGAGTATCATAGTACGCCCGTAATCATCTGTGCAAGTGTACAAGACGAATGACCGGACACACCCGTCCTTGTACCTAATTAGCCTCACGGAGGTAAGCGTTACCGTGTGCACGGTCCGATGTATCGGTGAACCCAATACATGACCATCGTGTGCCCGACTAAAAATTCCACACAGCCACACCCGGCCACGCAATATGAACCCGGAAGGTCACATGAACGAGAATGACCATGATGAATATCAATGAATAATAATTAGACAAGGCCAAGATGACTCACCGATATGAAAGTAATAGTGACGTGATTGATAACCCAATGAAATGATTTGGAACCGTCGTTCCTCGTGAATGAAATGATTATTCGACAATTACAAGTCTCAAATGATTAATATGATGATGAATGAATTATGATTATGAGCAATCAACAACAAAAGGAATGAGTATCCTTTTAACCGAGTAAGATTTAACTTACTCAACAACGATGAAGAATGTCCGTCCACGAACAACGTCCTAACCAAGATACCGGTCGCTCGAACAACCTTGAATAACAATAATTACCAACAATCGTTCAATACACGCATCAAGCAACAAAACACGACTAACCCAAAGGTCGAAACAACGATAATCAAGTTCAAAGGGCATTCCAACGAATACATAACCAACCACACAACTTCGGAAATATCCAATCCCGAATATGTTGAAACCAACACCAAATTGAGTATTTCGAACTAACAAAACACTTCAATGATATCAATGATCCACTAGGAGTCCATAATTCATGATTACAACAACATCAATCGGAAAATCCCCAATTAACCGAAGTCAACCCCAAGGGTTCTTGAAATAAATCCGAAAATAACCATTAAATCCATAGGAATATATTAATCCAAGGTAGATAATCCATATCTAACAGATTCCAATGATAATCCAAGCTTACACGAAGAAATCGGAAGGAAAACCCAAAAATCCGAAATTCTAGATCCAAGAAATTAATACCTTTGATTCGATGTTAAGGAGGTGATGAAGTGATGATAATCCAACTCAAAGACTTTAAGGTGATGATGGATGATAGAAGCTCGAAGATAACTCTACAAAATGTCCGAAATCGCCCGAAACCGATGAGGGAGTGAGAAAGAATGATAAAATGACGAACTCCGGCTAACTGTCCATTATATAGCCAATCCAGGTTAGCGTGCGCTAGCCCTTGTGCGTAGCGTGCGCTAACGGGTAATTTGGGTAGTCCAGTACCCACTGTCCGAACACAGTAGCGCGCGCTACGTACCTTTTTGTAGCGTGCGCTACGGCCATACCACTAGCGTACGTTAAAACCCTTAGTTAGCGTGCGCTAACGAATAATTTGATGCCCAGTACTGGAATCCAGAAACTGCCTGTCCTCTGATCTGACCTCGATAGCGTGCGCTACAACCATTATTTAGCGTGCGCTATAATATCGATTGCGTACGCTAAAAACAACACATAGTGTGCGCTAAGAATTAATTCAAAGGCACCAAAGAGCCACCGGACTCAACCTCGATCTGTCCCCAGCGCTACACCACATATTAGCGTGCGCTACTACAACTCACTAGCGCGCTACTTACCATTCGTAGCGTGCGCTGCTTATAACTCACCGCAGTCCAAGACCTTTCGGATCGCTGTGGCAACCTTAGCGTGCGCTAAAGCTGACTGGTAGCATGCGCTACCTATACCCAATTAGCGTACGCTAAAAGGAGTACGTAGCGTGCGCTACCCCTCACGCACAGCTCGCAACGAAAATGACAATGATGATAAATACGGCACGAAACTCCAATAAGATTAGTGATGAATGACGATTGATACACGATACAGTTACTCTGAATGATGAATACCATGACTGAATCTGAGTGACAAATGATTAATAATGAGTGAAAATTACTGAGTATCAATTACTGAATGATAAATGCTGAATGATAATTACTGAATTACAACCGGGTATTACAAACGAACGGCGTCCTCCGATAAACACAAGTACTCGAAGAACCTTGAATGAAATACAATTCATTCAATAACACAATATCAATCGAAATCAACACAACGACCGAAAGAAACTCTTTGAGAAATTTAATCGAACACTAAATGTTCAAAGTTCCTCAAGAGCCTAGGAATCATCAATCGGGTTGAACGAATCGAAAATATGGATACACAATCCATAGAACACGATTAATAATGTTTACTAACATCAACCGATTCATCAAATTCGGACGAACAACGAAAATCAAGAAGAAATCTCAAAAAAATCCAATTCTAGGAGATTTCAAGAAATTACCTCGATCCGACGAAGAACAATGATTTGATGTTGATATAATCGATAAGAATACTCAAAAATGCTTAGAAATCGAGTGGAATCAACCAAAAACTCCATTTCCCGATTTTTCCCGTCGCCCGTCGCCAGCCGCACCCGGGTGAAGAAATGTGATAAAAATGAAGTCTGGCCGATCCAGGCCTATATATGGCCGGCAGGGTTACGGCCGTAACCGGCAGGGCCTTACGGCCGTAACCGGAATTCGTCAAAATCCGCCCAGCGCCTCCCGATCGCTTACGGACGTAACCGACAGGGCCTTACGGCCGTAACTCGGCACTTACGGCCGTACCCGGCAGGTCCTTACGGCCGTAACCCGAATTCGTCAGGCCATGCCTGCCGATCACTTACGACCGTAACCGGCACCTTACGGCCGTAATTCGGCCAAAGCAAAGGCCTAAATCAGGCGTGGCTCTACGTGGCCACTCCGACGGCCCGGACGACGCCGAAACCCAAACCTGAATATGAATCAAAGATACGGTTACGAAGTACTCACAAAGACGAATCCAAGCACTAAGAGAACACACGATTCCGACCACCCAAAGGCTCGAAATTCGACAACGGAAAGTAATTGCCCCAAACTTTGGGAAATTACGAAAATGGCCCAAAACGTCCGAAATACACGATACACGATCGAAACACCAAGACAAAGCTCACAACATGAATAATAACATTAAATGAACTTACGAGAAACTTGAAACAACAGTTTCGAACGAGATTCACAAGAATCGAACTCAAGTGCGGAAAAACCGTTTAAGAACACGGAACTCAACAAAATGATACCGAAACGAGCTCGGATGACAAAAAGTGCAGAATTAAATATTCTCAGAATGACGATACAGTCATGGGCGAGTCGTTAAAACGGATTTCTGCCAAAAAAAGAAAATTACCGGAAAATCGAAATTGCGGATATTACATACTACCCCCCTTAAAAGAAGTTTCGTCCCGAAACTTAAAACAAGTAGGGAGAATCAATATCCCGCCAGGAAAAATCACTGAGATACACACGAACAAGAATGATTACAATGAATGATAATGAATCGAAATCCAACAAGGATCAAGAATGACTCACCGGGGTGAAATGATAACGTAATGAGTGATAGCTCAAATGAAATGATTGGAACCATAGTTTCCCGTGAAGTGAATGATTAGTTTGATAATTATAATTCTCAACGTGATTGATATATGATGAATTACTTATGTGAACGAATGAACGACAAATGAAATGAATGATTATCCTATTACCGAGCAAGAATTAACTTGTTGAAAACCGGTGATGAATGTCCTATCAGATCACAAAGCAAACAATAAATAACTCGCTGCCTCGAGATTAAGATGCTCTCCCAGCACGAAGACGACTAGAAAATGATCTCTTGGACGTCGGAGTCCGATGTCCCTCTGACAGCTCTTCCCATACCAAGGTAGGAAAGTCACGTGATAATTACAGATCTCGTATGAAGATCGCATTATGATTACGATACAGAATGATAACAATGAGCATACATGCTCTAATACAATGAATGCATTAATAATGCAATGAAATGATCGTCGACATGACGCCGGAATAAGATAAGATCGCATAAAAGATCAAGTGAGGTAACATGATTATCTGATGAAATTCCTGGAATGATTACCTTGAACAAGTTAACAAGGTTGAAAATTTGATCCATAAGATCAACAACTGAACCGTGAGATGGACTGGATGATTAATGAATTAACTGAACAATGAGATTGACTGAGTGATGAATGAATTAACTGAGCGATGAGATTGACTGAGTGATGAATGAATTAACTGAGCGATGAGATTGACTAAGTGATGAATGAATTAACTGAACAATGAGATTAACTGAGTGATGAATGAATTAACTGAACAATGAGATTGACTGAGTGATGAATGAATTAACTGAACAATGATATTGACTGAGTGATGAATGAATTAACTGAACAATGAGATTAACTGAGTGATGAATTAATTAACTGAACAATGATATTAACTGAGTGATGAATGAATTAACTGAACGATGAGATTTACTGAGTGATGAATGAATTAACTGAGTGATGAATGAATTAACTGAACAATGATATTAACTGAGTGATGAATGAATTAACATGATCGACAAGATCAAAATGATGATTGAGGATTATTAACTGATGAATGAGTTGATCCTTAACGCTTACACAAGTCACACGTGCTCCAAAACAATTAGTCATGAATCAATCATAACAATAATATCACATATAGGTTTCAACAAAGCATGAATAATTAATGACATGATGAATGTATGAACATAAAGAGAATCGAGTCCTTACACAGGTCATACGAAGCTTCGAGGTCTCACGATACTAGTCTTCACTGACGACGACTCGATGAATGAATGACTTGTGCAGTCGTACAAATTTCACGACTCACAAAACCCGACTGTCCAGATTGTCATAACCTGACAGTCCCACTACTACCGCATCGGTAGAGCCACATAACTCACATATCAGGGCATCTCACAACCCAAAAGCTTTGATACCATCTTCTTTAACACCCCTAAATCCCATTGGGTTATTATAGTGCTGTGGACCCCACACCCGAAGATCCACCAGGTGAAACATGACTAAAATACATTAAATTAACCAACAAGGGAGATCACAGTCCCTACCATGATATCCGACACAATATTCCAATAAGGAATTTCAACGATAACGATGGGCCTACATGGCCAAAAATAAAAATACAACGACGTCCACGAGCATCTGCTCGGGTAATACATAATGACAATGACTGACAAACTGGAGAACACTCCAACTGACTGACAAACATGAACAACTCGGACTAGTATCGCTCGAGTGCCTCGTCGCCATCATCATGCCCCTGTGTCTCAACTCTCTCTTCGCAAGCACCTAAAACATGAAAACATGTTCCGCCACTGGTCGGGCCATCCAGATAATGAACATCAAATACATGTATAACATGATATGCATTCAAAGGCAGAATGAAACGGTACAATGATAATAATAATAATACGATATGCTCACAACCCAAGGTAAGAACCGAGCATTCGTGAAATACTATGCCCATGGCATACTATTAATACCTGTTCGACAGGTTAGAACGTAAATGCCCAACGGCGAATCATAATTATAGAGTACCACAATGAATTACACGATATGAACCAAACCAGAACTGAATTAATTATGAATCACAATGCCCGAAGGCTCCAATGAAATTACCAAGACAATCACAAAGACCTGAAAGTCACTCAGCCGAAGCTATCAATCAACATAAACACTGAAACCGAAACAGCCCGAAGTTGTAGTTAATGAGGGCTAATAAGATCATAACCACGACCGTGACCTACTGAGCTGTAGGTGTCGGGAAGCCAATCGCGAAGGTTCAAGCCCCAAGCTTACCCATAATAAGATCATAAACATGACCGTGACCTACTGAGTTGTAGGTGTTGGGAAGCCAACCGCGAAGGTTCAAGCCCCAAGCTTACCCATAATAAGATCATAAACACGACCGTGACCTACTGAGCTGTAGGTGTTGGGAAGCCAACCGCGAAGGTTCAAGCCCCAAGCTTACCCATAATAAGATCATAAACACGACCGTGACCTACTGAGCTGTAGGTGTTGGGAAGCCAACCGCGAAGGTTCAAGCCCCAAGCTTACTCAACGAGCACTAGCCAAGACTAGCCTCCAAAATACAATTATCATAAACGGAAATAATCCCAAGATCACCGAATTCACGAGAATGATAGTGTGTTGCCTTGAGTCGGCCAACACGGTAATGATGACTCATGGATGGGCACCGTCCTCGGCGGTCCCAATTCAATACCTAGATTTCCTTAAAATGGTCAATCGATAACAACGACACAACGGATGGGAACTATCCTCGACAGCCCCAATTCAATACCCTGATTGCCTTAGAATGGCCAACCGAGAACAATAATGCAGTGGATGATTCAATACCTCGATTGTCTTAAAACGGCCAATCGATAACAATGATGCAGCGGATGATTCAATACCTCGATTGCCTTAAAATGGCCAATCGATAACAATGATATAATGAATGATTGAGCACCTCGATTGCCTTAGAATGGCTAATCGATGACAATGAGACAATAAATGATTGAGCACCTCGATTGCCTTATAACGGCTAATCGATGAAAATGATACAATGAATGATTGAGCACCTCGATTGCCTTAGAACGGATAATCGGTGACAATGAGACAATGTATGATTGAGTACCTCGATTGCCTTAGGATGACTAATCGATGACAATGATACAATGAATGATTGAACTCCTCGATTGCCTTAGAACGGTTAATCGATAACAATGATACAATGAGTGATTGAACTCCTTGATTGCCTTATAACGGCCAATCGATAACAATGATACAATGAATGATTGAACTCCTCGATTGCCTTAGAACGGATAATCAATAACAATGATACAATGAATGATTGAGCTCCTCGATTGCCTTAGAACGGCCAATCGATAACAATGATACAATGAATGATTGAACTCCTCGATTGCCTTTGAACGGTCAATCGATAACAATGATACAATGAATGATTGAACTCCTCGATTGCCTTAGAACGGACAATCGATAACAATGATACAATGAATGCCTCGGCACCTTTAATCGGCTACCTACGACGAAGATGAGAACGAATACGACAATGCCTTCAATCGGCCAATACAACATGAATGACAGGACGCCAACATTAATAACAATGATTACAACAACTTCTAGATCGACATCAATATTAACAACAACAACCGATACATCGATACCGCGAATCGGTGATCGATAATAACGTTAACAATGAATATCTCAATGCCTTACCGGCCATTAATGAATGATAATAAACATTTGGCATAATTTCCGGAGAGTATCGTATCGAATGATCCCCTAATATCAATGAACTTATGAAGAGACTAAGTTTCGGAATGATACAACACATTCATACACATATATGATAACATTAATCTCATTGACTAGTACAAGTATAAAACTTGCCTCAACCGAAGGCGATGAAATCCTTCCACGAACAAGAAACGGCGTCCTCCGATAAACACAAGTACTCGAAGAACCTTGAATGAAATACAATTCATTCAATAACACAATATCAATCGAAATCAACACAACGACCGAAAGAAACTCTTTGAGACATTTAATCGAACACTAAATTCAAAGTTCCTCAAGAGCCTAGGAATCATCAATCGGGTTGAACGAATCGAAAATATGGATATACAATCCATAGAACATGATTAATAATGTTTACTAACATCAATCGATTCATCAAATTCGGACGAACAACTAAAATCAAGAAGAAATCTCGAAAAAATCCAATTCTATGAGATTTCTAGAAATTACCTCGATCCGACGAAGAACAATGATTTGATGTTGATATAATCGATAAGAATCCTCAAAAACGCTTAGAAATCGAGTGGAATCCACCAAAAACTCCATTTCCCGATTTTTCCGCCGCCACCGCACTGGGTGAAGAAATGTGATAAAAATGAAGTCTGCCGAGCCAGCCTATATATGGCCTAAGGGTTACGGCCAGAACTGCATTCGTCAAAATCCGCCGCCGCCGATCGCTACGGCCAGAATCGACAGGCCTTACTACGGCCAGAACTTGGCACTTACGCTGCATCTGCAGTCCTTACGGCCAGAACCGCATTCGCTGTGCCATGCTCGCGATCACTTACGGCCAGAATCGACACCTTACGGCCGTAACTCAGCCTGTGCCAGCGGCCTAAATCAGGCGGCCGTGGCTCTGGCTGTAGCACTCCGACGGCCCGGACGATGCCGAAACCCGAACCTGAATATAAATCGAAGATACGGTTACAAAGTACTCACAAAGACGAATTCAAACGCTAAGAGAACACACGATTCCGACCACCCGAAGGCTCGAAATTCAACAACGGAAAGTAATTACCCCAAACTTTGGGAAATTACGAAACTGGCCCAAAACGTCCGAAATACACGATACACGACCGAAACACCAAGCCAAAGCTCACAACATGAATAATAACATTAAATGAACTTACGAGAAACTCGAAACAACAGTTTCGAATGAGATTCACAAGAATCGAACTCAAGTGCGGAAAAGCCGTTTAAGAACACGGAACTCAACAAAACGATACCGAAACGAGCTCGGATGACAAAAAGTGCAGAATTAAATATTCTCAGAATGACGATACGGTTATGAGCGAGTCGTTAAAACGGACTTCCGCCGAAAAAAGAATATTACCGGAAAATCGAAATTGCGGATATTACAATAACAACAATTAAAACACGATAAAAGGCATAAAACCAATATTTTTTATTCATCAAACAACTACCTTACAATGATCTTGAGACTCATATTTATAATAGACAACTATGATTTTAGGCGTATAATCCCTAAAAGCCCAACCCACTAATAAATAATTAACGCATAACTAAAGTCCTAAAACTATATAAAATATGCATACTTATAAATAATTAAATACAATGTTATCTCCATCATTCTCTCCCTCTTTGAAAAAATTCATCCTCGAACCTGCAATAATATTATCTCCAGCAGTATGATAAAGCTGACAACGCATTTATCTCCAGGGTAAGCAAAAGTAAATAACGTCTCGTGAAACTTGACTTCAAAAATATCTAGAATACGTACATGATACAAGATCCTTAGATGGTAGGAGGGTCTTGAAGAAGTGTCCAAATAACTATCATTATTAATGAAGAAATGATAGTTATTAAATTCAAACCCAAAATTATCAACAAATAAGTTGAGCCCATTAAAACTAATAATCTTAGAACCATTTTTCTCAATGGAAATAAGCTCATTGGAATGATCAGGCCCATAGAAGGATTAATAATCCAAAAGGATCCAATCTTGCGAAGTAGGGAAGCATGCCCAAACTCATCGTCAACCTCTTCACAGCAGCGCCGCTGCAACATCAGGAGGTCGACGGGGAAGCCATAAAGCTCGTGCCTCGTATCTGCCGATGGGGAAGCCGTCCAGTGTCGCCGTGTGTCGCTGCGGGAAGCGCGGAAATGGTGGCTTGTTCCTGCAGTGTTGGCGGTTCGTGCAGGGGGGCGTCATGTCTGGGTAGAGCAACAACGAACGACGCAGGGTGCGAGAACCGCCGTGACAAGTCGTCGGTCTGTTTCGTGGCTCGATTGCGGCGGTGGGCATATGGTGTCGCCATGGTCGGCGTGCGAAGGTGTAATGTTGCAGTGTTGGTGGTGGTGGATCTGCGATTTTGTTCGTCCTCCTCTGAGGAGTTGACGTGGAGATCGAACTAGCGCAACCCCGATCTGCATCACGTCGATCGGCCAAAAGGGATGATACATGGCGGTTCATTGGGGTGCTGGTGATAGGGGCTGGCCGATTTGGATTTGGATCGAGGTATGGTGATGGTGATGTTGCGGCGGCAATAAGGATTGCTAAAACTGGAGATGGTGGTGGCGAGGTCGTCAACAAGTCCAGTGAGAGGTGGACTCGTTGGCGGTAGCAGTCGAAAATTCCGTCAAAGGTAGCTGCTATTTGGGACCAGGTGAAATCAAATTCCTCCTCCATACCATAACCTTGTCTCGTCGTTGTACCCCATCAAATTGTTATGACCCCGGATACCAACTGATGCAGATAAAAGCGTGAATTAGATACGATAAACAAATACTTTCATTGATTCAATGAATACCAAAAGCAAACACACAGTTAATCTGTTGATTCTCTAAAGAATACCAGAAGAACACAATAAAAGGGAAAAACTATAATTTTCATTCATCGTCAAAAGCCCGATACAAACGTAGTATCCGTTGATTCTTAGAATACCTGGATATATGCAACGTCATTAAACGTGTTAATCTATTGATTCACACATGAATACTAGAATAACAACAATTAAAACATGATAAAAGGGATAAAACCCAATATTTTTAATTCATCAAACAACTGCCTTACAATGATCTTGAGACTTATATTTATAATAGATAACTAGGGTTCAAGGTGTAATACCCGTGATTTTCTCTTTCGGTAAATTTTCATTTTTGGCATTTTTTCTGGTCTCCAGAACTCGCTTGCGAGCGTTTTGACATTTTGATAATGTTTTCTTGTGCGTGTTTGGTCATCCGGGTTTGTTCCGGGGCTGTTTTACCCGAATCTCTGTTTTGAGTGACTTTTTCCGCTATTTGGTTCATTTCGTGTGATGGTGATTCGAAACTATAGTTTCGTATTTCCTATAAGTCCGTTGAGCTTTGTTATGCGTGTTATGAGCTTCATTTTGGTTGTTTGATGTCATATTGTGATTTTCAGACGTTTTTGCCCGTTTTGTAATTTCCCGAAGTTTGGGGTAATTACTTTCGTTGTCGTTATTCCGAACCTTACGGTAGTTGGAATTGTATTTTCTTTTAACGTTTGAGTTTGTCGTTGTGTACTCTTCGTATGCATGCCTTCGTCTTGTGTTGTTGCCGTCGTTTCGTCGCGCTCGTACTCGACGTACATATGTTATGCTATAAGCATAACGTACGTTATCATCATGTGCCTTACGTACGTTAAACCTTCTCATTACGTACGTGAGGGTATTCCAGTTCACACAGTGAGTTCTGACCGTCGATAGCGTACACTTTGTGAGGGTCATAACATATGTTAACTGTGCGCATTACGTACGTTAAGCCCTTGCCGTAACGTACGTAATGGTCTTAGTTATTTCGGACAAGAGGTTCTGGGCATCGATTACGTACGTAATATTTTGTGTCTTACATACGTAATACCGTTAACGTACGTAATGCAGGCGCGGGTTTATATACCCAGGGGTTGACCGAGTTCGTCATTTCTTCACCCTCTCTTCGTTTTTGTTCCACGGGCGAGGCAAGGGTTCTTCTAGGGGCGATTTTGGAGTCTTGTAACTCTAAGCCTTCATCTTCCTTGAGTTCTTGGTGTTGATTAACATCATCAATCCGTGTTCTTCATCATTGATTCGAGGTAAATTTCTTGAAATCCTTTTCTATGTATTTTGAGAATCTGTCGTGCTTCGTGAATCGTAGTGTTATGTATCCTTATTCGGAAGTATTGATTATATTTCGATGTTTTGATTCGTACTCTTATCTTGTTCGGGTTCGGGTGATGTTCTTGATGTTCTTGGGGAAGTATTGAACCCTATGTGCTCGATCTTTTGTTTCTACGAATTCTTGTTGGGAATTTCGTATATTTTCCGTCCTCCTTGCGATCGACTTCGCAGTAATTATGTTGTTCTTGTGTTTTCAACCTAGTTGGAGGATTCGAGGGTTTCTGGTCGAGCTTTCCCGTTGGTCCGCGTGCTTTGGACTTGAGGCGAGTATCTCGTCTATATTCTTTATACTTTGAGAATGTGATGTGTCGTGAATTTAACGTGGACTTGTTAGTGACGGTATATTTAGCCATAACTTACTTTTAACGAAGATGTGATTTTATGAAAGTAATTACGAACGTAAACTTGAGTTTCATGAAGAATGATAACAACCATTTCATATTATTTTGTGCTTAAAGTGGATACTAGAAATGAGTAGTTAACTCAGCAATTGTGGAATCGCGCAATACTGGTATTATTCGCTCAATAGCCTTTTTTTCCTGAATGATGGTGTGTTGTGAATGTTGTGCCTTTTTGGAAGTTATGTTGCGTTAACTTATGTGTTGCGTGGCTGCGGTTGTAGTGAATATTGTGCCTTTGTTGTTGTTGCATGTCTTAGCGAATTGAGATGTTATCCGGGTAGGGACCCGTCGAGGCCTCCGGCGGCGCGTTACTTGCGAGTACGGCCAGTCGTTACGTTGTGACCATAAGGTTATCAATTCAGGTAGGTCTGGAGAGGGCTCCGAGAATCATCACTTGCGAGTGTGATGTCATGATAAACTTATGGGCGTGTTTGAATGATATTATCCGGGTAGGGTTCCGTCGAGGCCTCCAGTGGCGCGTTACTTGCAAGTACGGCCAGATGTTACGATTTTAACCATAAAATTATCTAATCGGGTATGTCTGGAGAGGTCTCCGAGAATTGTTGCTTGCGAGTATGATGTCAAGATAACTTATGGATGTGTATGAGTTTGTTTTCGATGAGCTAATCCGGGTGGGTCCCGTCGAGGCCACGAAGGTGAATTGGGTGTTTGATTTGATATCTCTGAATTGTGAATGCTTGAATCTTGGATTCCGGTTGTATTGGTGAATGTGGTTTTGTTTTTCAGGCTTGGTTTAGAAATTAATCATTTATGTGATTTTGAAAGAAAACCTTTTTGAAAAGAAAAGTATTCATATTTCATAATTTTACACTAAGACCCCCGAAGTCTGTAAATAATCTCTTAAAGTGATTTCTGGAGTAATTCACATGATCCATTTTAAAGCAAATGATTTTGAAAAGACTAGACTAGGGGATCATGTTACTACCTTGTCGAAAGGTTATTTTCATAACGGTTGTATTCTTGATGTATAATTGTATAGCTTGGTTACTTGCTAGCGATTTCCATCGCTAACCCCTCGTTGGGGTATTATCTTATGCTTTTTCAGGTATTCTGATGAGAGAGAGCAACCACAAGATCGGTATTGAGGATGATGTAAGCAACGATACTAGTCACAGTTGTAGTCGGTTGTCCGTCAGTGATCTGTCGGTCTGAGTATTTATTCTAGTTCTTTGTCATCCTTAAGAGGATGGACATGCTGTGTAAATTGTTATCGAGTTGTAATTTGGTTTATCATTTGTACTGCTATGTTGTATTTTGAGAGACTTAATCGGTCTACGGTTTTATGTTTTGGTCGAATTGACCACGTGTGGGTTTGTTTTGTTGTTTCCTGCCGCGTAGATCCTTTCGGAAAGGATCTACGGCGTGTAATGTCCCTAAGCGGAGTGGGGGTATTACATAAATGGTATCGGAGCTTAGGTTTGCGAAAACCTAGGCAGTTGGGTCTAGTTGGGTCTTTTCGAGTCGTGTCTTGTCGGAGTCGTGTCTTGTCGTGTCACCCGGGTGAGCAATTGTGAACAAGTGTGATCATTGTGATCTGTTGTGATCAATTGTGATTCGTTGTGATTAGTATCGTGGCGCATCCATCATCTCCGTGCGTCCTGTGGATGTAAGTCTCCTCTTTTATGCGAGGTATTGGTATTTCGTGATTTCGTGTATGTGCGATGATTGTGGTTCGTAATTTTGTTTGTGTAGTGGTGTAAGGTGAAATTCGTGTTTGATACATGTGGTATATCGTGTGCATATTGAGCTGAATGTATTGATGGTTGGATATCGATTGGTGCAATAAAATGTGAGAACTGTGAATCTTGACGTGTTCCAGAGAATATATCGACGGTAAAGTTCGTGAGAAACTCAGATGGGTAGTTTTGACGTATGTTTGAACTTGGTGTTCGCGAATTATGTTTGATTGAATTTGTGATCTCGTTGTCGAATGGGCATGTGGTTTCAAATTCAATTATTTTCGGATAGTTGTAATTATGTCCGCTGCGTGTAGGTTTGGAAACAATTTTCTTAATTGAAATTACGAACTTGAGTATGTTCTTCAAGAACCGATTTTTGAAAATATTTCGATGGTGAGGTTAATCAACAGTTTTGCATGGATTTTGAAAATGGTTAAACCGTGACGAGTTAGTCTTGTATTTTCAAATGACACCTTCAGGCGGTATCTGAAGTAGGCGTTTTAAAGTATTTTGGACATTGTAAAATATTACCGTCATTTTAGTTATGATCGAAAGTATTTTGGAAATTTTTTGCTAAGATTCGAAAGTTTCGCTTCGAAACGGAACAGGATATTGATGATTTCAAATTTCTTTTTTTCTAGACTGACTCCTTTCCACTTTATGAGGAACGACAAGTCTTCTAAAATATTTTTCACACTTTTTCAAAATTTTCAAAATAAGAAATCCTTGATCCGTTTCACGAAGGAGCGATAATTACAAGCATTTTTGTTGTTTGAGAATGAAATTCAATTTTTTCTTAATTTATGCATCCGTGTGCTGACTAATATCATTACCCGTGTTGATGATGCTCGAGTTGTGGTCATTAAGCTGTTTTTCCGTGACTCTTATTAGAAAGTTTGAACTTTAATAAATTTCGAAAAATTCAGTGCTTTAACTCAAAATTTTTGACTTGATATTTTCAAAAGTTCAACTGAATTGGGATGTCCTTGGTTATTGGTAAATCGTCAACTTTAGTGTGAGAGTTTATGAATATTTTATGAGAGTTTGGTTTTGTTTCAAAAATGATGGTAACAGTTGAGAATGGTTCGAAATTTAAATGATATTGTCGTGTATGCGGTGATAGCTGCGCTTGATGCCTTGGCCATGTGTTGAATGTTTCGAGTGGTTTACTCATGTGCTTGATTCTAGTGTGTGATGACTTGATAATGTTGTTGTCGGAAATATTCATTTCCGAATCTATGAGAACTACCATATATGAGTTTATCGTGTGAACACTATATGGTAACTCTTGTTAGCAAGAATATTTCTGTTCTTCGCAAGTGTGTCTTGTATGGACCTTCTTTTGTGATTGATGTTATGTGTTGTTATGTCTCATTTTAACGAATGATTGTTCAGTTTAGTATGTCGAGGGCCAGAGGTCGGGGCCGTGGCAATCAGTCGCGCGATCAGGATTATGCTGCCGGTGATGGCGTTGGTATTGGTGTTGCTACTATACTTCAGCAGGTGGCAGACCAGATGACTCATTTGACCTGTGACGGTTCAACGTAACACTCATGGATCGAGAACGTCGGGTCGACTCAGTGGCTTAGAGAAGTGGTTCGTATGCGTCCTCCCTGTTTTGCAGGCGTAGGTGATACTTTGGGCTGGGACGATTGGCTTTTCCAATTGGAAAAGATTTTCAAGGCGGTTGGTTGTCTAGAGAAACGGACCTATCGCTCAGTTCCTTCTCGATAGTGACGCTGCTAATTGGTGGGAGGCCGTTGAGCCTCAGGATCATGCTATTACTTGGGATGAGTTCAAGAAGTTGATGGAAGCGGAGTTCTGTCCGGAGTCGATCCGAGAGCAGAGAATCCGAGATTTTTATCTAGCCGAGCCGCAAGATATACCCGTCTCGCAGTCTATTGTCGATTATAGTCGACAACTCGCTTACGTGAAGGGGCAGGTGAGGACCGGGGAAGACAAAATCTGTCATTTCGATATGCGGATGAGACCAGAGATTCGACAGTACATGTCGGGTTTCACTTGTGCTACTTTGAGAGAATATTAGAATCGAGCCATGGCATACGAGATGACATCGTTATCTACTGGGCCTTTACATGAGCCGAAGAGGCAGAGGATGTCTGGAGATTTTTCGAATAATGTGGGAGTCGGAACTTCTTCTCGTCGAGTTTCGAGTAGTCCTTTGGTGAAACCTTCATTTTCTTCGTTCGGTGGAACCAAGAGTTCCAAGTTGTCTTCTTTGACTCCTAGTCAGACTGTGAGGTGTTTCAATTGCAATGTTATGGGCCATGTGCAAGCTAATTCTCCTTCGCAACCGGTTACTTGTTATAACTGTGGACTCGAGGGCCACAGAGTTCAATTTTGTGAAATATTCCATGAAGTTTCCCAGAATCGTGCTTCGGCATCGGTATCGGGATCGATTCGTCAGGAACACTGAGATTTTGTCGTCCGTACTTTGTTGTTTGTGACTTCTGTAATGTACCCAAAACAAGTTATTACAAAGGCCGTGGATCCTCCCCGGGACCCACGTGCAATATCACAATATACACTTAAAATCTGACAACGTGGCACCGTACCACAATATTTATCAAAACCCCGGTGTGGAGTATGAGTTATTCATGTTTTTAAATACGAGCAAACATACACAGGATCCGAACTCGGTACAGACCATATGACGATGGGCAATACCTAACAAATTTTAGTACATTCATCCGACACAAAAATAAAACGAAAGTCACAATTAAAACGTAACCGAACAACCAAAAGACTCGGGGCCCCCCGAAATAGCATACATCAGAATCCTCCGTCGCCATTGTGCTCCTCCTGTGCCTTGCCCTTTCCTCGCCCTGAAATACAAGTATTTCGCCCCAAACCACAGGGTCAGATATAAATGATAATAATTCTCATGACATTATACAATTCATATATACTGATCTCAAAGAAATCCACCGACTACTGAATATACCCCGAAGGCGTATAAACAATCAGTCCCAACTGTCGAACATAACCAAATAGACGAACGACCATATACTATGGCTCAAGACGGACGTCACAGTACGCCCGATCCGGAAATGTGTCCGTGCACATGTCCACCCCGTATACAGAATCCAGAATATACGTGGGACGATGTACCTAATTAGCCTCACGAACTACGTCTCGTGTGCACGATCTAAATGCGGAAAACATCCACGCATGATCATCAAGTGCCCGGCTAAAAATCCTACACATAACCAATCGGCACGCAGATATGACTCCAGAGATGTCACGATACAACATGACAACGAAACTCAACGAATTACACTTTTACCAAGAAATCGAACAACTCATCGAGTGTCAACAAAGCTCAACGATATCAAGGGTCCAAAGGTAACGAACTTGGGAATACAATCCCATGACGAAAACGGGACATCATTAAGAACAACCTCAAGTCACAAGACACAAGTTTATAGGTGTTTCATATACACGAAATGCATAATCATCATAAGAATCCACACATCATTATAACCAAGCAAGATAACTTGCCTCAATTCCATAGACGAATAATCCTTCCTCGAATGGTCAAACGAACGGTATCCTCGTCTAACAATACTCACGTGATCAAGCAACCTTGAATGAAATATAATTCATTCAACAACTCATTCGTACGATAATGGTATTATCGCATAAACAATATTCGTAAATTTACTTGAATAAATCGATTATCCTATTGATCATTTTAATGTTCTTATTACAAATCATCGTATGTTTATCATGTTCATTACATATTCTAACCTTAATGTCAAATTCTTGATGTCTAGTTTATCATCAATGCAATATCGTGAAAATGTCTTTTCAAATCATCGACACTTCTAATTACGATATAAGTTGTGTTTAATTACATTCTTCATTATTTTACCAACGATTTCATTCAAAACTTAATTACTATATGAAACATAAGTTTAAGTTTTTAGTGAATTAAGAACATCATCTTAATTTACGTCTCTAAACACGCACGGATTAATGAAATGGAATTCGGCTACTCATCTACCGCATTTGTATCATCATACTCAACACAATTCTCTTACGAACATTATTAACCTATTAATGTAGTGATTAACACCCTTTAACGAAATCGATAAATTCGAACGTATGAAGATTACAACTTCCTTTTATCAACATTCATTGTTTTACTTTGAAGAATTTATTAAAAGCCTAGTTATACCATTGGATACTTGAGATTTTTGAAGTAACTTCATCCATCTAACAAAGATCATCTACAAAGGGTTAACATCATCTTGCCAACAATTTTATCACAAAGGTTTTAGAGGCCAAAAATCATGGTTTCATACAACCTTCAAGAATCAATAGAATGTTCAAGACAAATTTAACATTTCTCACTTTTAATCATTAAGGATATCATCCCTAACATGTTTCTAGTGTTGAGACTAAAATCAACTTCTGATTATCATGCTATACCTCAGGTTTTAAGTATATCATTATCAACACAATCACATTATGAAGTTATTTACATCAAGAAGTAACACTAATACCTTCAATGTTAATCTTCACTTAGTTTGAGCATGATTCAATTAACTTATCATGTCTACACTAGTTTAAACTAGCATTATGGGAAGTATTTATCTACTAACATCATCATAAGTATGGAATTGTTATGAGTTAAAGAAAGACCAACCTTAAAATGAAGAACAACACCAACACTTCAAGGGATACACTTCAATCTCTAGCTTCTCCAAGTCACCAATCAAGTGTTGAGGCTCCAACACAAGTTAGAAAGGCTTAGAAACGAAGTTGGAAGGGAAGGGAATCGTTCCTAAGTCGGGAGATTGAAAAAGGTCGAGTAGGAATTGAATGGCAAGTCATACATTTATAATCTGAACTGGACATTACGTACGTTAACGAACGTGGTTAACGTACGTTATAGCCTTTACGTACGTAATCTTATGATCATTACGTACGTAACCAATTTCATCAAATCTCCCTGCCTAAAAACACGCAGCTGCGTACGCACGTGCAGCTATTACGCACGTAATAGCCGTTGACTTGGCTGTCGCGATCGACTCGACCACCTACCCTTGCTCGGCCCCACCCGCCAAAGGCGGATTGCCGAGGATCTTCCGCATTACGACGTTAACGTATTGATGTTACGACGTAAGGCGCCTACATAGCGTACGTTAAGAATACATGTTAACGTCGTTAAGTACTATAACAAGCATAAATGGAATTCTCGCAATATCACCCAACAACTAATATAGTATGAATGACCATGAATCCAATTTAACATAATTCGGTACTTGCTACAACATCACGTATATGGTGCGAAAATACTTAACTTAAATCATGAAATACAATATTAAAGGCGAGGGTATTACATAATCCCCCTTGAAAGGAGTTTCGTCCCGAAACTAAGGGGTAAACAGTGGGTATTTCTCTCGCATGCTATCTTCGCATCCCACGTAGCTTCCTCGACTCCATGTCTTGACCACTGAATTTTTAATAAGGGAATCGTCTTGTTCCTCACTGCTTAATTCTTCTCTCGAGTATCCGCACAGTCGTTCTTCATACGAATGGTCGCCGCTATTTCGACCTCGTCGAATTGAATAACGTGGCTTGGATCGGAACATACTTCCTTAATCGGGATACATGGAATACGTTGTGAATCCGACTCAAAGCCGGTGGTAATGCTAAATGATAGGCTAGGTCGCCTACTCGTTCCAGATCTCAAACGGACCAATATACCTTGGGCTCAATTTGCCTCTCTTCCCGAATCTAAGACACCTGGTAGGAGATACTTTGACCAAGACATGGTCACCAACTTCAAACTCGAGTGGTCGCCGATGATTATCTCGTATATGATTTCTGGCACTTTGGGCCGTTAATAGACGGCTCTTGATCGTGGAAATCTTCTCGGCTGCCAATAACATATCAGGTTCCGTACCAATAGATTCAGATAATTCGTCCCAGCACAAAGGGGACCTACAACGACGACCATATAATGCCTCATAAGGTGCCATCATGATCGAGGCGTGCTAGCTGTTATTATATGTGAATTCTATCAACGGCAGTTGGGCTTCCCAGTCAGGCTTCCAATCGAGAGCACATGCCCTCAACATATCCTCTAGAGTTTGAATTGTCCTCTGATCGACTGGCTTGGTCTGAGGATGAAAAGCCGTACTGAAGTTCAACTGTGTACCCATAGCACGATGAACCGCCTTCCAGAAGTGTGACACGAACCGTCCGTCCCGATCTGATACAATACTCTTAGGGGTACCATGCAGTCTCACAATCTCTTTGATGAATAATTGGGCCAATCTCTCGGGGGCCCAAGTATCCTTGATCTCCAAAAAGTGGGCTGATTTAGTCAATCGATCCACAACCACCCAAATCGTATTCATGCCTCGACGGCTCGTCGGCAAACTAGTAATAAAGTCCATCGATATGTCTTCCCACTTCCACTCGGGAATCGGAAGCGGTTTCATCATGCCAGCTGGTCGTTGATGCTCAATCTTGACCTGCTGACAGGTCAAACATTTCGAAACGAATTCGGCAACCTCCTGTTTCATGTTACCCCACCAATAATACGGCTTCAAATCTTTATACATTTTGTTCGATCCCGGGTGTATGGAATACGGGGTAGCATGAGCCTCCTTTAGAATAGTATTCCTCAACTCTTCGTCTCTGGGTACACATACTCGATTTTTAAAGCGTAATACCATCCTCGTGAACCACAAATCCAGGGCCTTCCCGATCGATTTCTCCTCGAACTCGGATAAGAATGGGTCCGTCATCCTGCTTCGCCCCGATCGTCTCATCAAGGGACGGTGAAATCTCAAGCATGCACATTGTCCATGAATGCGTTGTATCCAGACCTCAATCTCTCGGTCTCATGAACTCTAATTGCAACTCCTCTCGGCGGTCAAACGAGCTAGTATCTACTCCCGCACGCTTGCGGCTCAAGGCACGGCAACCACGTTTGCCTTGCCTCGGATGATAAAGGATCTCGATATCATAGTCTTTGATTAGCTCTAACCACCTCCTTTGTCTCATATTCAACTCCTTCCGGGTAAAAATATACTGTGCTCTTGTGGTCCGTAAAATATGGCAGTAACTCCATACGTATAGTGGCGCTGCATTTTTAAAGCAAACACTACGGCCGCTAACTCCAAGTCATGAGTCGGGTAGTTGACCTCGTAAGGACGCAATCGTCTGGATGCATAGGCGATCACTTTCCCGCCCCGCATTAACACGCAGCCCAAGGCCCCGCCTCGATGCATCAGATACCGCGAATCCTTCCGTTCCTCTAGGTAGTACCAAAACAAAATAAATTAATCGACCTTTGAGTTCATCAAAACTTTGGCCGACATGCTTCCGACCACAAGTACTTCTTATCTTTTCTCAACATTAGTCATCGGTTGAGCAATTTTGGAAAATCCTTCCACGAATCGTCTGTAATAGCCTGCTAGACCTAAAACTACGAACTTCCTTCACGTTCTTCGGGTAGCTGGGCCTCGGATAGCTTCCGTCTTCTCGTGGGTCTACTCTTACTCCTCCGCTGATATCACATGACCTTAAAAATAACTTCGACATCCGTAATTCACACTTAGAAAATTTTCCATAGAGTTGTTCTCGCCTTAATGCGTCGAGAACCTCGCGGAGGTGACACTCATGCTCCTCATGATCACGAGAGTAGACCAAGATGTCGTCAATAAAAACGACTACAAAACAATCCAGATAATTAATAAAACCCGATTCATCAATTCCATGAATACCGCAGTGCATTAGTCACCAAAATGGCATGACAACGAACTCATAATGCCCATAGCGATGCGAAAAGTCGTCTTCGGATGTCGACTCTCGAATCCGCAATTGGTGGTACCTGCACTCAAGTCGATCTTGGAAAATACAATGGCTCCTTGGAGTTGATCCAATAGATCATCGATGCGAGGTAAAGGATATTTGTTCTTAATTGTTACCTTGTTCACTCCCGAATCAATACACAAACGCAATGATCCGTCCTTCTTTCGTATTTAATAACACCGGCGCTCCCCAAGGATGCACCGGGTCGAACGTACCCTTTCTCGATTAATTCTTCGAGTTGTCTTTTCAATTCGCATCTCGCCGGGCCATACGGTATGGTCCTTTCGAAAGCGGGACGCCCTCGGCTCCAACTCAATGGTGAATTCCACCTCTCGCCGTGGGGGTATTCCCGAAGCTCGTCTGAAATACATCCTGATACTCGAACTACTGGAATATCAATCAATTTGATCGCCGGTCACTGCCTTAGTCATGTAACACCAATAACTAATGCATCTCTCGGTTCAAGAATCTCATAGCCTTCATAGCTACCGATGACTCTCCTGCATGATTGGGATTATCACCCCGAAAATACACTCGACGCCATCATCCGATGTGACGGTCACCATTCGCTTACGGACGCTAAGGACGGCATCGTGACGATCCATCCAAATAATACCCAAGATTACATCATCTTTAGGTAAATCCACCACAATCAAGTCGACAACCACTCACGGTTGTTCATGCTAATCTGACAGCTTCAGACTTCACGACTCCCAATAATTCTTCTACCATCGGGTAGACTAATTACATAAGGTTCACAATTGATAACACGATTCAAATGCAAACGACTTAAACAAGAACTAGACAAAAAGGAGTGTGAAGCACCAAGATCAAAAAGAACACAAACGGCCGAGAGTGGATCTCGAGAGTACCGCAATCATGCCGGCCGGATCATCGGCTTTCTTCATCTCGTAAACTCGGGTTTTGCAACCCCTAAGGAGTGTACCAACTTGATTTCCACGGCCCATCCCTTTGTTCGCCCCGTAGTCCGGTAAGAAGCGGATGGAGGAGCACGTTCTTGAACAAGATCAGACCGAGCAAGAGATGCTACCGAGCACGCCCGAGTCCACTCCGGCAATAGCGAGCGCGATGACCGTTCTTCCCGCAAGTGTGACAGTAACGGCCGGCCGGACACTTGAGCTGATATGTCCTGGTCCCCACGCTTATAACACACGGCAGGTGAGCCGATTGCCCGAGAGTGCGTTCTGCGTTTCGGTGCCATAGGTGGCCGCCGGAAGGATTTGGCACAGCCGGGGTTTCTTGAATACCCCTCTGCCATCGTCTCCTTGGGTCTGGTTCCTGGATCTCTTGTTGGAAATCGAGGCCGCTTCTTAGAAATCTCCTTCGCGGTAAGTTCATACTCCAAAGCCTTCTCAATAAACTCCTAAGGTCGCATAAAGGTGGTGATTGAGTAATTGCATCCTCATTCGGGGTTTAAGCCTCTTGAGGAAATATTTGATTTTATCAGCTTCCGAACGGACAACTGACGTAGCAAAAGGGAGAAGTGCTTGGAATTTTTCAGCAATCGCTAACACATCCTCGTCTTCCGATGGGTCGGGATTTAGTAATTCGGACAGTTTGGCTTCACGGAGGGGTGCAGGATAGTAACGATCTAGCATAAGAGTCTTAAATTCCTCTGAAGTACTCGCGCCTTCGGTAGGCCTCACAGAAAGCCACCAAGTATGGGCACTCTTACTAAGGTAGTAGGCTGCCACAGCAACTCGATTGTCCTCTGGGCACTCCACCATCTCGAACAGTTTCTCGAAATGCTCTATCCAGTGTACAATGTCGGCAGGCTCAGATGAGCCTTCAAAAGTCGGAGGTCGCTGACGTGATATGTCGCTAATAATCCGGCTCACGATCCCGCCTGTGCACCGAGGCGGAGGCCGTTGTCCCCGATGTTGACCAAGAGTATTCCTCGCATAGTTTCCATCACCGACCCATTTGGGTCATCCGGGCCATCATGCCCCGCATCACGGTGTAAGGATCGACATGTGCATTCTCTCCGGTGTGGTGTGATTGGTCCCTAGAAGGCGACCACCGTCAAGGAACTCGCTCCACATTCGCGCGTCTGTTAGCTCGTGGTATCGGAATTCGGCCTCTTCCGCGGCCTCGTCCCCCTCTGCCACGGCCTCTAAGGTTCCTTTCCATACTGAAAGAATCAAGTCACAAGTACAGTTCGATTTATCAATCATAATTCATGCTAAGTTAATAGTAACAGGGAATTTCCTATCCAACAAAGCAGTTTTAAAGAATCACTTGCACTACAAGTGTTACACACTCAATATCATATCAACATTAAGTCGAAACAATTCCAATCACATAATTAATTTAGGTTCTATTCAAACAGATGAATTTTGCCTCATGGTAGCAAGATGCCAAGATAAGTAAGGAGACCAATACATCGTCAATATCATGCCAGTAATCAAATTATGGTTCATGAGAACATACCGTATTCGACGGGTCAGGTGCTTGCACAGGTTACACGTGGCACGAAGTTTTCTTGATGCTATTTCGAACCTACAATGACTCAAAATAAAAACACACGCTCCGATACCATCTTCTGTAACAGCCCAAAAACAGTGGCTATTACAGTGCCGTGGATCCCTCCTGGGACCCACCAAGCAATATCACAATATACACTTAAAATCTGACAACGTGGCACCGTACCACAATATTTATCAAAACCCCGGTGTGGAGTATGAGTTATTCATGTTTTTAAATACGAGCAAACATACACAGGATCCGAACTCGGTACAGACCATATGACGATGGGCAGTACCTAACAAATTTTAGTACATTCATCCGACACAAAAATAAAACGAAAGTCACAATTAAAACATAACCGAACAACCAAAAGACTCGGGCCATCAGAATCCTCCGTCGCCATTGTGCTCCTCCTGTGCCTTGCCCTTTCCTCGCCCTGAAATACAAGTATTTCGCCCCAAACCACAGGGTCAGATATAAATGATAATAATTCTCATGACATTATACAATTCATATATACTGATCTCAAAGAAATCCACCGACTACTGAATATACCCCGAAGGCGTATAAACAATCAGTCCCAACTGTCGAACATAACCAAATAGACGAACGACCATATACTATGGCTCAAGACGGACGTCACAGTACGCCCGATCCAGAAATGTGTCCGTGCACATGTCCACCCCGTATACGGAATCCAGAATATACGTGGGACGATGTACCTAATTAGCCTCACGAACTACGTCTCGTGTGCACGATCTAAATGCGGAAAACATCCACGCATGATCATCAAGTGCCCGGCTAAAAATCCTACACATAACCAATCGGCACGCAGATATGACTCCAGAGATGTCACGATACAACATGACAACGAAACTCAACGAATTACACTTTTACCAAGAAATCGAACAACTCATCGAGTGTCAACAAAGCTCAACGATATCAAGGGTCCAAAGGTAACGAACTTGGGAATACAATCCCATGACGAAAACGGGACATCATTAAGAACAACCTCAAGTCACAAGACACAAGTTTATAGGTGTTTCATATACACGAAATGCATAATCATCATAAGAATCCACACATCATTATAACCAAGCAAGATAACTTGCCTCAATTCCGTAGACGAATAATCCTTCCTCGAATGGTCAAACGAACGGTATCCTCGTCTAACAATACTCACGTGATCAAGCAACCTTGAATGAAATATAATTCATTCAACAACTCATTCGTACGATAATGGTATTATCGCATAAACAATATTCGTAAATTTACTTGAATAAATCGATTATCCTATTGATCATTTTAATGTTCTTATTACAAATCATCGTATGTTTATCATGTTCATTACATATTCTAACCTTAATGTCAAATTCTTGATGTCTAGTTTATCATCAATGCAATATCGTGAAAATATCTTTTCAAACCATCGACACTTCCAATTACGATATAAGTTGTGTTTAATTACATTCTTCATTATTTTACCAACGATTTCATTCAAAACTTGATTACTATATGAAACATAAGTTTAAGTTTTTAGTGAATTAAGAACATCATCTTAATTTACGTCTCTAAACACGCACGGATTAATGAAATGGAATTCGGCTACTCATCTACCGCATTTGTATCATCATACTCAACACAATTCTCTTACGAACATTATTAACCTATTAATGTAGTGATTAACACCCTTTAACGAAATCGATAAATTCGAACGTATGAAGATTACAACTTCCTTTTATCAACATTCATTGTTTTACTTTGAAGAATTTATTAAAAGCCTAGTTATACCATTGGATACTTGAGATTTTTGAAGTAACTTCATCCATCTAACAAAGATCATCTACAAAGGGTTAACATCATCTTTCCAACAATTTTATCACAAAGGTTTTAGAGGCCAAAAATCATGGTTTCATACAACCTTCAAGAATCAATAGAATGTTCAAGACAAATTTAACATTTCTCACTTTTAATCATTAAGGATATCATCCCTAACATGTTTCTAGTGTTGAGACTAAAATCAACTTCTGATTATCATGCTATACCTCAGGTTTTAAGTATATCATTATCAACACAATCACAATATGAAGTTATTTACATCAAGAAGTAACACTAATACCTTCAATGTTAATCTTCACTTAGTTTGAGCATGATTCAATTAACTTATCATGTCTACACTAGTTTAAACTAGCATTATGGGAAGTATTTATCTACTAACATCATCATAAGTATGGAATTGTTATGAGTTAAAGAAAGACCAACCTTAAAATGAAGAACAACACCAACACTTCAAGGGATACACTTCAATCTCTAGCTTCTCCAAGTCACCAATCAAGTGTTGAGGCTCCAACACAAGTTAGAAAGGCTTAGAAACGAAGTTGGAAGGGAAGGGAATCGCTCTAAGTCGGGAGATTGAAAAAGGTCGAGTAGGAATTGAATGGCAAGTCATACATTTATAATCAATCGACATTACGACGTTAACGAACGTGGTTAACGACGTTATAGCCTTTACGCACGTAATCTTATGATCATTACGCACGTAACCAATTTCATCAAATCTCCCCGCCTAAAAACACGCAATTGCACGCACGTAACCAGGCAGCTATTACGTACGTAATAGCCGTTGACTTGGCTGTCGCGATCGACTCCCGACCACCTACCCTTGCTCGGCCCCACCCGCCGAAAGGCGGATTGCTGGAGGATCTTCCGCATTACGTACGTTAACGTATTGATGTTACGTACGTAAGGCGGCCTACATAGCGTACGTTAAGAATACATGTTAACGTACGTTAAGTACTATAACAAGCATAAATGGAATTCTCGCAATATCACCCAACAACTAATATAGTATGAATGACCATGAATCCAATTTAACATAATTCGTCGGTACTTGCTACAACATCACAGATATGGTGCGAAAATACTTAACTTAAATCATGAAATACAATATTAAAGGCGAGGGTATTACAACTTCACCCTTTTCTTTTAAGTTTCGGGACGAAACTTCTTTTTAGAGTGGTAGAATGTACTACCCGTGATTTTCTCTTTCGGTAAATTTTCGTTTTTGGCATTTTTTTCTGGTTTCCAGAACTCGCTTTCGAGCGTTTTGACATTTTGATAATGTTGTGTTCTGTGTGTTTGGTCATTCGAGTTTGTTCCGGGGTTGTTTTACCCGAATCCGTATTTTGAGCGACTTTTTCCGCTATTTGGTTCATTTCGTGTGATGGTGGTTCGAAACTACGGTTTCGTGTTTCCTATAAGTCCGTTGAGCTTTGTTATTCGTGTTGTGAGCTTCGGTTTGGTTGTTTGATGTCATATTGTGATTTTCGGACGTTTTGGGCCGTTTTGTAATTTCCCGAAGTTTGGGGTAATTACTTTCGTTGTCGTTATTCCGAACCTTCGGGTAGTCGGAATTGTATTTTCTTTTAATATTTGATTCGTCGTTGTGCACTCTTCGTATGCATGCCTTCGTCTTGTGTTGTTGTCGTTGTTTCGCAGTTTCGTCGCGCTCGTACTCGACGAGCTGAACTTAGCAATTTTGGAACTGCTAAGTGACTTACGTACGTTATGCTATAAGTATAACGTACATTATCATCATGTGCCTTACGTACGTTAAGCCTTCTCATTACGTACGTAAGGGTATTCCAGTTCAGACAGTGAGTTCTGGCCATCGATAGTGTATGCTATGTGAGGGTCATAACGTGCGTTAACTGTGCGCATTACGTACGTTAAGCCCTTGCCGTAACGTACGTAATGATCTTCGTTATTTCGGACAAGAGGTTTTGGGCATCGATTGCGTACGTAATATTTCGTGTCTTACGTACGTAATACCGTTAACGTATGTTATCCTTTGTGTACAACGTACGTAATGCAGGCGCGGGTTATATACCCAAGGGGTTCGTCATTTCTTCACCCTCTCTTCGTTTTTGTTCCACGTGTGACGCAAGGGTTCTTCTAGGGGTGATTTTGGAGTCTTGTAACTCCAAGCCTTCATCTTCCTTGAGTTCTTGGTGTTGATTAACATCATCAATCCGTGTTCTTCATCATTGATTCGAGGTAAATTTCTTGAAATCATTTTCTATGTATTTTGAGAATCTTTAGGATCCTAGTCGTTCTTCGTGAATCGTGGTGTTATGTATCCTTATTCGAAAGTATTGATTATATTATGGTGTTTTGATTCGTATTCTTATCGTGTTCGGGTTCGTGTGATGTTCTTGATGTTCTTGGGGAAGTATTGAACCCTAATTGTTCGATCTTTTGTTTCTACGAATTCTTGTTGGGAATTTCGTATATTTTCCGTCCTCCTTGCGATCGACTTCGTAGTAATTATGTTGTTCTTGTGTTTTCAACCTAGTTGGAGGATTCGAGGGTTTCCGGTCGAGCTTTCCTGTTGCTCCGCGTGCTTTGAACTTGAGGCGAGTATCTCGTCTATAGTCTTTATACTTTGAGAAAATGTGATGTGTCGTGAATTTAACACGGACTTGTTAGTGACGGTATATTTAACTGTAACTTACTTTTAACGAAGATGTAATTTTATGAAAGTAATTACGAACGTAAACTTGAGTTTCATGAAGAATGATAACAACCATTTCATATTATTTCACTACCCCATAATCATGATTTTGTGACTGTCAAAAAATGTCACAAATGACAAAAATAGTCACAAATGACTGTCATAAAACCACCAGTCAAGTTTTTTTGTGACTGTCAAAAACAGTCACAAAACAGTGACAAAACCTCATTCATGACTTTACAATACCACTTTCTATAGCAGTCACAAATATCATTTATAACTATCATTAGCAGACACGAATTTCATCTTTTGTGACTTCCATGGACAGCCACAAATATCATTTTTCATCGTTGTCTTGTGACTGTTTTTAGAAGTAACGAATATTGAAAAAAATACAAAAAAAAAAATAATAAAACCCCATTTTTCTCTGAATGCAATCTAATTGTTTTTCACAGTGAATTCATAATACAATCCAAACATATTTCTCAAAGTATTCACACAACACTCCAATTAATTTTTACAAGACATATAAAAATCACAATGTAATGCTCAAAATTAGCACGTAAAAAAAATCCGAACCAACCCATTGGGAATAAAGCACTTATACATAAGTAAAGCATTTATACAACTTATTCACCAAACAGTCTCTTGTAACTTTTTCATTCATGGTTTAGCTTCTAATTGCGAACACTACCAAACTTCTGATCGGTACATCTGCCCTGCAGTCCCTTCAAAAACTTGCCACGTCCCGCAATGAACTGCAGAATAATCACAAAGGAAAAAAAACAAAAACAAAAAATCATAATTAATATCTTGATCGATCCAATCTATCATCATGAATATCATTAAGGTAGGCACTACTTATTATGATAACAATGTAACAAAAATCAAAAGCTCTATTTTTTCAAACGTCCGGTTTATCTTCCTTTAAACATATGTCTCAAATAAGTTCACAAGGTTTTCGATAAGCAAAATGCAGAATCATACAATGATTACCATTACAATGATACAACTCTTTAGATTTTTTATTTTCCATCTGATGAATTATTCATATTTATACGTATTCAAAATACTTCGATAAATTAAAATATGATCACTTCCAGTATTACGTACAAACGTAAAGCTAATGATTGCAAGCGGGAAGAGGGATCAGTACAATCATACCTTGTTTGTGAGTATGACCCCGGAAAGAAAAGTTACCTGCATAATAACCGAAAGGGGGTACACAGGACAAAGACAAGCGGAGGTTATTAAAAATAAAACAATTGAAGATGTCACATTCAAAGATCATTCGATTTAAATAGCAGATAACATCACAAGATTCAGTTGCAACATCTTGTTACCTAAACCTCGTCTAAAGCTTCTTTAACTTTGATCTGAGCTAATAATTTGATGAAATCATTTTATAATCAATCGTCAAATGGTTCGTGATAAAAGCAAAAGGAAAAAGAAATATGTCCACAATGAGAAATAGTAACCACCAAATGGCAAAGAGCAACTGAGAAAGACTATAAAATTCATAACTTAATATGAACCTTTTTTTGATGATGCATCAAATGAGGGTCTTTTAAGCGTTGAATCAACAGATGGAGATTCAGTATTTGAAGCAACTGTTTTCGTGTCCGCAATTGGCCATTTTTTGCCCTTGTGTTGTTGCGTCTGAACGTCTGCTTTTGCCTGTGCAAACCTTCGCTCTAGAGCTTCCAAAGTTCGTTTCTTTTGGTCTTCCATAGTTGTTTCACTGCATCCCGAATATTTCACTGCTTTTGCCTGTGCGAACCTTTTTCTCTAGAGGGTTTTTCCTGGCAAAAACCTGCGGTATTGCATTTGGACATTCAGAAGATTCATAATTCTATTGAAGAATGGAATCGGAATCGGAACCAATATAAGCTTACCCCATCTGATGGAATTGAAGATGCAACCCTTATGAAATTGGAATTTGATATAATGTATTTTGTTTATAAAACACTTATTGAAATGGGGTTTCACCAGACTTCTCTTTGTGATGTCAGAAGATTCTTTCTCCATATGAAGTTCATAGCAAAATATTTCCAACCATGTATTTGTAACTTTCCTTCCATAAGATTTCTGTCAAACGACTACCACAAAATTGTTGTCCACGAGTTATTAAAAACATTTTGCACTAAAATTTTAGTACATTCTCATTGAGCAATAGCTCCAGTCTTAGTCTCCTTCGATCAGAGAAAAAAAACATGGCCATAATCAACTTCAAAGATGGATTACAAATAAACTAATCCAAATGGTATAACCTCTATATGCATCATATTTATAGATCTAAGAAAGAGATCCATGAATTACACATAAACAAATATATGTGGCTACAAGATGAGCATGTGTGTGCGTGTGAATCACTGATCGGTAATCTAAGCCAAATGGCATAAACTATATATGCATCATATTTATAGATCTAAGAAAGAGGTCCATGAATTACGCAGAAACAAATATATGCAGCTACAAGATGAGTGTGTGTGCGTGTGTGAATCACTGATCGGTAATCTCACAGGCTCATCGGATAGGGAAGTAGATTCAAAATCGAAGGCCGAGAGAAGGAGAGTATTCGGGATTCCACTGTGACCTTCTCCGCCACCTCCGGCGAGGACGACGTGGCGGCTCCCGTTGTAAGAAGCGACATTTTCCGATTCTGCTGCGCTATCTTTTTTCACGGCGACGGCGGGAACCTACGCTGCGCCGTATAGAGGGACGCCGTATTTCTTGCAGCCTAATTCTCTGTCGTTTTTGTTGCCTTTCCCCATTTTCTCCCTCGTCTCTCTTCCCTGGGTTTTGACTTTTGATTATGGAACCCCCATTTCCACAGGAACGAATTCCACCCAGAAGAAGTGGAATTTGATTGCTCAGATAGACCTCCGTAGCCCACCTTCAATCGGATAGATACCCGAATTGGCAGAGAATATCTGTGTTTGTTGAAATTTTTTATTTTACTTTTGATAGATCGAGTGTAAGAGAGCACCTAGAGGAGAATATGAACGAAAGAGAAGAAAAGAGAAGCTAGGGTTGGCCAAATTGTATTTATACATAAAATTGAAAAGTTTATGACTGCTCTCAAGACAGTCACAAATATTTGATTTACGATCACAGACATAAATAATACAAGTCGTTAATAGTCAAACATTTGGATTTATCATTTGTTTGATGCGATCGTTATTGGAAGTCGTAAAATTGTATTTGTCGTTCGATCATACAAATCCAACGAGTTTCAATGTCACAAAATCCTGTTTTTGGTGTAGTGTTTTGTGCTTAAAGTGGATACTAGAAATGAGTAGTTAAGCGAGGACTTGTGGAATCGCGTAATACTTGTATTATTCGCTCGTTAGCCTTTTTCCTGAATGATGGTGTGCTTTGAATGTTGTGCCTTTGTGGAAGTTATGTTGCGTTAACTTATGTGTTGCGTGATTGTGGTTGTAGTGAATATTGTGCCTTTGTTGTTGTGTGTCTTAGAGAATTAAGATGTTATCCGGGTAGGGACCGGTCGAGGCCTCCGGCGGCGCGTTACTTGCGAGTACGGTCATACGTTACGTTGTGACCATAAAGTTATCAATTCGGATAGGTCTGGAGAGGGCTCCGAGAATCGTCACTTGCGAGTGCGATGTCATGATAACTTATGAGCGTGTTTGAATGATGTTATCCGGGTAGGGTTCCGTTGAGGCCTCCGGTGGCGTGTTACTTGGGAGTACGGCTAGACGTTACGATTTTGACCATAAAGTTATCTAATCGGGTAGGTCTGGAGAGGGCTCCGAGAATCGTTGCTTGCGAGTACGATGTCGAGATAACTTATGGATGTATATGAGTTTGTTTTCGATGAGCTAATCCGGGTGGGTCCCATCGAGGCCACGAAGGTGAATTGGGTGTTTGATTTGATATCTCTTAATTTTGAATGCTTGAATCTTGGATTCCGGTTGTATTTGCGAATGTGGTTTTGTTTTTGAGGCTTGGTTGAGAAATTAATCATTTATATGATTTTGAAAGAAAACCTTTTTGAAAAGGAAAATATTCATATTTCATGATTTTACACTGAGACCCCCGAAGTCTGTAAATAATCTCTTAAAGTGATTTCTGTAGTAATTCACATGATCCATTTTAAAGCAAATGATTTTGAAAAGACTAGACTAGGGGATTGTGTTACTACCTTGTCGAAAAGTTATTTTCATAACGGTTGTATTCTTGATGTATAATTGTATAGCTTGGTTACTTGCTAGCGATTTCCATCGCTAACCCCTCGTTGGGGGATTATGTTATGCCTTTCAGGTATTCCGATGAGAGAGAGCAACCATAGGATCGACATGGAGGATGATGTAAGCAACGATACTAGTCACAGTTGTAGTCGGTTGTCCGTCAGTGATCTGTCGGTCCGAGTATTTATTCTAGTTCTTTGTCATCCTTAAGAGGATGGATATGTTGTGTAAATTGTGATCGAGTTGTAATTTGGTTTATCAGTTGTACTGCTATGTTGTATTTTGAGAGACCTAATCAGTCTACGATTTTATGTTTTGGTCGAATTGAGCACGTGTGGGTTTGTTTTGTTGTTTCCTGCCTGGTAGATCCTTTCGCAAAGGATCTACGACGTGTAATGTCCGTAAGCGGAGTGGGGGTGTTACACTAGGCGTATAAGCTCTAAAAGCTCAACCCACTAATAAATAATTAAAACATAAGTAAATTCCTAAAACTATATAAAATATACATACTTATAAATATTTAAATGCAATATTATCTCCATCAGAAGGTTAATTTGATATATCTTCATCTAAAATAAACAAGATGTTAAATGTGTATTTTAAATGATGTTAAGCACAATATTCAAAAGGTACCAAGATTTTTAAAGGAAATAGTTCCACATATATTTTACTTTTTAAGTATGCAATATGTATCCTAATAATAAATCATGAAAAGAAGGTTAATTTGATATATCTTCATATAAAATGAATAAAAATGAGTGTAAGATAATATTTTGAAAATAAACAATGTTTTATGGAAATTACCATCTCACCTCTCTAAGCTAATAATTGATATTCGACTAGACCGTTAGATTGTATATTTATTAAAAGGTTATGATTGGTTTCTAGTTTCTACAAATGAATATGATTCTATATGTCAAAGTATAATTTCATGATTATCGGTCCGAAAAAAATTTCATAATCAAACTATTGCATCCAATCTGTCCAAAAGTTTATGTTTCATTAAAAAATAACACTTTAGAAAGTTTACAATATAACTTTTACACATTCAAATAAAACAATGACTTTCTATTTTCTAATATTGATCACACATTCAGCATTAATATCTTCTACACACTCTATTCCACTTGAAAAGGTGATTTCAAAACATGATTTATCCCACTTGGAAGGTAATTTCAAAATAAAATCTTAATATCTAATTAAAATTTATATAATATTTCTTAAAATAAAGGTTTTTTGCTATATAAATTATAATATCAATTGATTGTATATTTTTAAAAATGAGTAAGAACAGATGTTTAAAACGAGTTTGCATTTATGCTAAAATAACTAGAAAATTAAAAGTTGTACTGTAACCAAATCATCTTCAAGCGGGTGAGGGAGAGTAATTCTGAATGGGATAAACCTTTGAAATTTGCAATTTACCTGGAAAAAAGAGGGAGCTCGCGAGCCAAAAAAAAAAAAAAGATAAAACTGAAAAGGCAAGAACAAGATCAAAAGCCGACAGGCCTCGCGCTGCCGGGCATGCCTGTCTCTCCAGGGTGGGATCTCGCAGCCGCAGCACTACGCCGCGCACCGCGTCCGTCGGATAGACACACACACACACTGCGTGTGTGTGTGATCGGAGGGCAGGAGTGCAGCGTGGCCACAGACCGTAGGGGATCCTCGCCTGCCGTCTCTCCACTGATATGTAACTCCCACTTTATCTGTGTAGTGTGTGTGAGAGAGAGCGAGAGAAAAAATAAAAATTAGCAACCAAGTGTCTTTGCGCGGTTGGTCATTTGATCTTTAATTTAGTTGGAGGTCAGGAGTTCAATTTCTGGTGGTAATATTTTGAAATTGAATTTCTCGCTCAAAGATCCCTTAGTTTTTTACTAAGAGTTAGGTCCTAGCTTTCCGGGATACGCTGGTGGAACAATTAAATATTGAGAGTTTCAAGCGGCAGTGTGGGAGGTCAGATCTCGGTGGGACCCTACGGTTGAATTTGAGGGGGTCCAGCATAGAGCAATCACTTGGGGAACGACTCCTTGTGCGCGGTAGTTGAGGATATTTAAGAACCTGAGAGTCAGATACACATCTCACTATTTAACTAGTAGCAGTACTGTGAGGCCGAAACTATTATCCCAAAGAGTAGTCAGGTGTACACTTGAAACCTCCTATCAAAACAAAAACAAAAATAAAAAAATAAAAATTCGCGCAAATCAAACATGATGATGATATGTATATATGTTTTTTTTTTTTTAAAAATTGACTTTCTATACTATCCTATTACATAAAATCGCATTGTCAAGGTTCGAACCTTGGTCTTTTCCCCCAAAAACAAATTGCCTTACCAACTCTGCTAGGCAGATGTTGGCATATGATATGTATATATGTATCGATTCTTTTTTCCCAGTAGTTCACGTCTCCCACCATTCATACATTAATATTTAATTATATTTTTCTATTAATATAAAAAAATAGTATAAAACACGAGTTATTCAGACCCGTGCGATGCACACGGACTGTATCTAATTGTTCATTGCGTAATGTCAGGTCTTTATTAAAAAGATGTCCCTTTTATTCCACATGCAATAACATCAAATTTCAATTTCTTTTATTATTTAACAGATGGTTCAACTATTTTAACTACAAAGTTTAATGGTAATAAAATAGCATGCAATATTGCAATAATCTTTAGCAACATTTAATCCTAATTATTCCTCTCACCCTCAAAACATCTGCCCCATCTTATTCATCCGTAGTCAAAAGAAATATTATGTAACACACTGTTACTTGCACGACCAAAACTTTTTCCAAATAAAAACATCCCAAAAATAAGAGAATCATTTATCAATCTTATAAATTAATAGCAATGACCAAAATCAAACATAACTAAAAAATATGCAGGCCCATTATACATAACCCAAACCAAAATAAAATACTTAACAAATAACCCTAATCCGTACTCCACACAAATACACGCCTCCTTCCCTAATTTTTTTCTCTTATCTTACGCAACCATCTAACAAAAAGAAACGCATCTCACAACTCTTTCCTTTTAGTTACTTCCAATCAAATCCCAAACACACGAATCACAGTCACAAAAACATTCTTGTTTCTTGATTTCCTTATTACAACTCACGAACAAAACACAAAGGCTAACTCTTTCGTCTTAGACAAATCGAAGATCTATATCTTCATTTCATCTTAAACTTTAATCTCAAAAACACATAAAACATGGACCTTGTTCTTCGAAGATCAAAGACAAAACATGCAAAACCTTAAACCTTTGATACTCTCTTTCATGCATGATTCGTTGACAAGTTTGGGTTCAAGTTCCTATTCGGGTCTCGGGTAGGTTTCGTGTTTTTCGTTTCTTTTTTTTTACCGAATGAAAGTAAGATTGAAGCACTTTTATTTTGATCTTTCTTTTAAGTTTCGAATATTTAATAAGAAGTATTTCTTCTTATAGATCTATGATGGGTTTGGTTCACACACAAAAAACCTTTAAATACTGTTACAAAAAGTGAACGGACTGAGATATTTGTGTTTGTTTTTTTGAGTCTTGTTTGTGTTTAGTATAGATTGTGAGTTGAGGAGGATGGGATTAGGATAGTATATGATGTTGTTGTGATTGTAAACAGAGTGGTGATGGAGATGGGAGATCTGCTTCACAGTTTATTTTCTTGTTTTTTTCCTTTTCGTTATAAACTGAGGTCTATTCGGTTGTTATTTATAGGCTCCTGATCAATTAATAAGCAAATGTAAACACTATTTAAAGAGTCTTTTGATTTTCTTTAAAACTTAACATCACTAATTAAAAAGTCTTTTGATTTTCCTAAAACAGCAACAACAATTGATATTATAGAAGATCGTTCGGATTCTTGAGTGTTACATTTAATTCGCCCAAATAAACGTCTGCATCATCCCCTTTGTTTACCCAGGCAAAATAAATTTTCATAGCATTACAACTTAACAATAAATAGTAAGATATAAAATTGGAGTTATTAAAACTGCACAATAAATTTAAGGACTGAATCTTTATATATATAAGATAATTCAAATTTGTTTTAATGTATATAGCTTCAACCTATAAGCCTTTATTCTATAATCTTTAGTAATATATACTCTTTATCCACTAATCATGTTAACATATGTTTTCCGCATCAATTTATAAAAGCTACTATATTGGAGTGAAGTGGAGTGAACTAAGATGAGTTCGGTATGAGTTTTAATAAAATAAAAAAATAAATAAAATAAATAATAAGAAAATTGACGGACGAATTAAAATGACAAAATATTAATTTAATCGGCAGACGGAAAGAGTAATTAGCAAACAAGGAAGGCCATCGAGAAAATTATACTCCTTTTGTCCCATCAAAAGGTTGACAGATTGGTGTATTTTGTAGGTTCAATGTGTAGTAGATATTAAAAAGTAAGAAATATCAATGATGAATGTATGATGAAAATTAAAAAATAAACATAATTGTTTTATTTGATTGTAAAAAATAATATATATATATATATATAACTTACTAAACTAACTATTTTTTAAAAAAAATATAAACCTTTCAGTGGGCAAACAGCGATAGCTTTAAAGATTTTTATAATCATTAAAAAAGGTTGGGTGGGGGCACTGGGGGGTAATGTTTTATGGCCTCATCATTCCACTCTGTCTGTTAAAGCTTATCCTTCAATCATTTTTCAATGGGGGTTCATATTTTATAAATTAATAAAGAAAATTGTTATTCCAAAAAAAAAGAAGAAAAAAAAAAGTTATCTCAGATTTAAATTTTTCTTTGAATATGGCTGAAATTAGGGTTCCCAGATTAGAACAAGGCCAAACAAGGATTAAAAATGTTCCAATTGTTGTAACCCCAGATGGATTCTGGTGTTGCCCTTCACCCAATGTGTTTCAGAAAACCCTAAAGACCCAAAATCCCCCAAACAAGCCCAGACCACCTCTCCCCACACAAATTCAGAAAAATCAAGCCCATATAAACCATAAAAAGCCCATCGCCACTCCCTCCACAACAAATCATGGCAACCTCTCACTGCCAAAACCCGAAAACACTCCCAGAAAGGTAACGGTCGAGTTCGGCGAGCCTGGAACTAGCGACCTGAAGGTGATTTTGCTCGGGAAACAGGGACTGGCTGTGAAATTGATTGTCCACAGGAGGGTATTAATGGAAAACAGCAGTTTTTTCGCGGGCCGGATATCCGAACAGGAACAGCAGCTTGTTTCTCCATGTCTTGAAATTGATGACTGTGAGGATGTTGAGATATATGTGGAGACTATCGGGTTGATGTACTGTAAACAAGTGAAGCAGAGGTTGATGAAGCAAAGCGTTGCGCGCGTGCTGCGAATCCTAAAGGTGATTTACGGAGTCCGGCCTCGTGTTTTTCTTTTTAGCTCTCGCTCTTTTTGTGTGTTTTAGTTAGTATGGATTGCATATTTATTTATTTGCATCTTTATAATAGTTGATGTTTATAGTTAGACCTGATCAGACAACGAGTTAGAACGGTTTAGGTCCCGTGCTCTTCGACTTTCGACTTAAAAAGATAATATCCAGTTAAAATCAGTTTTGATCAGGCAAAATCAATTTTGGTTAGTAAATTTAGTTCCCGTCAGTGAAATTCTGTTCTAATCAGTAGCTAATCAGTTTTAATCAGTAACAAATTCAGTTTCGTTCAGCAAAAATCACTTCAGGTGAAGAAAATCGAGTCTTGGTATAAGATGGATTTGGAATCCACCACAATGACTCCAAAAATAGCTCGGAATAGGAGCTTAAGATGGATTTGGTTTAGTCGAAAATCCAATTTCAAAGATGGTCATTATGTGTTTGAAATTGGAAATTCGACTTTCCTCAAATGAAAACATCGTCCGAGATATCCCTTTTTTTTTTTCTCGCTCACATATTCTCACGTTTTAGTTATCCTATCCAGTGGATTTTCGCTTGACTTTCGGAGAAAACTATTCCATGATAATATTTTCTTATGCTCAGGCAAATGTAGAGTAACTTGATCACATTTATGTTGCTCATATAATATAGGTTGGTGAACAACTTGGTTTTTCGACATGCATCCAATCGTGTTTGGAGTACTTAGAAGCTGTCCCTTGGGTCGGAGAAGAAGAAGAAGAAAAAGTAGTGTCGTCAGTTTTAAATCTCAAAGCTGAGGGCCTTGTAGTCAAACCAGTACTAAAACGAGTTTCTTCCAATACTTCAGAGCCGCCCAAAGACACCCTCACTCACATACTCGAATTGGTGTTGAAGAGCCGAGACGAAAAAGGGCGCCGGGAAATGAAATCCGTCGTACTCAAACTTCTTAAAGAAAACAACACTCCCTCCGCCTCATCAAACTCATCCGACTTGTGCAATGAAACTCTATACAACTCATGCAAAACCTCCTTAGGCTCTTTATCGTCTTTATTCAAACAAGCCGCCAACCCTTGTTTCGCCGACGAGACAATAGAAACTAAAGATCCCGTTTCAAAAACTATTGCTTTGGAATCCGATAATCTCCTTTGGTTGCTCGACATTTTAGCCAACAGGCAATCTGCAGACGAGTTTGCCTTCATTTGGGCTAATCAGGGCGAATTGGTATATTTACACGCGAAGATTGCTATTGTGTCGCGTTTTCATGTTAGTGTAATTAGTTCGAGGCTATTTGTGGGGATAGGACGAGGAGAGATTTTGACGTGTAAGGACACACGCCGTTTATTGCTAAAGACGTGGCTAGAGCCATTGTTTAACGACTATAAATGGTTGCAGCATGGAGTGAGATCATTCGACAGGACGGTTGTGGAGGAAGGGATAGGACGAATGATACTTACTCTCCCGTTAGAGGATCAGAGGACGATTTTGGTGTCGTGGTTGGGATATTTTTTGAAGGCCGGAGATAGTAATTGTCCGAATTTGCGAAGGGCGTTTGAGGTTTGGTGGAGGAGAACGTTTGTTAGGCCGTCTGTGGAGTTGAGGATTTTTGAGCCGTCCGATGGTGTGATGACAAAGGTGGAGGAAGATTTGGTGTCTTGATGGCATGATGGAAGACTGCTTGTGTCAATTTGGGATCTTTAACAGAAAATTAATTAATAGTGTGTGAGTTTTTATTTTATTTTATTTTTTATTTTGAGGAGGATCAAATTAAAAGTATGTTGCTCCGTTAAACTATGAGATCTTTTTTTTTATTGGTGTATGTAATTATTTTGTTAATATAAACCATATATTTTGTGAAAGGTAGAGTTGAAGATTTTATGTCGGGGAATTTATGAGCCAAAATTCAAAAATATATTTTATAGCGTCATTTTACATACCTTTAAGCAACTACGTCTTATTGATATATTTTATCGGATTTAGAATATCTGGTTCGCATACTCCTATCACATAAACGGGCTCGTGTTATCCTCTTCACGAAAACGAATACCTATTAGCTGTTTTATTCGAGTTAATTCAATATAACCATAAAAATATTTTTCAAAATAACTCTATTCCCAAAATATTTGAAAAAAACATTGAAAAATGAAATATAAAAAGATATTACAAACCCCCCATTGATGAGGCTTGAAGCTTCAACGGATTGCGGAATAGGAGTTGAATAGTGGCGGAATAGGAGGAGCTGAAATTGAATTTGAAATTTGATTTCGAGGATTTCTTGCTAGCAATTTTGTTACCACACGATGACTATAATTGGGCGACTAGTAGAGGTTGCCGGTCGTTGGAGAACTTGGAGAATCGTCAATAAAAAATCATCGGTTGCATGATAATAAAGTCCCAATTAAATTTAGGCATTTAGGGTTTTGAAAACCCTAGTAAAAATTTTCTGAGTTTTTGAGGCATGGACACACCCTTTTGTTTTTCTTGTTTTAGGGGTGTATTTTCTTAATATATTTCAGTGTGTATTGTGTATTTTTTTATGTATTAAGTTTGTATTGTGTGTTTGTAAATTATACTTTTAAAATAAAATACTGATTAAAATTTAGATAAATTCACTTAAAATTGAAGTTTGTCATGGTATAAATTATAATATTCAATGATTGAAAAAATAAAAAATAATTGACTAAATAATTTAAAATAGATTATACCCTCATTAAATTAAATAGATTAAAAAATTGTATTTGAAGCAAAATGCACTTTTCAAGTAGAACGGAGAGTATCTAACCATTTTCGGAACTAAATCATCCTGAAAGGGTCAAGTTATTTGGACTCCGTTTTTATGAAAGTACACCTGCATGATTAGTATTACTAAAAATGTTCGCAAAATATTTTCGAACGTCGCAAAATTGTTCAACAAAAATTTTCAAACATCGCCCGTTTTTCCGAAAAAAAAATCCATCAATAGCAAAATCGTCAAAAATACGACCAAGTAAAAATGTTCAGAAAACAAAGAGGAAAAATATGAAAAATTCGAAAATTTAAGTTGAACATTTACCAAATATTCGAAAAAAGTTTATTAACAGATTTTCTCCCATAATTAGAATGTGTGTACTTTCATAAATATAGGATCCAAATAACCTGACCCATTATGGAAGCTTAAAGGGAAAATTACATATTCTACTACATTAGTGTATTTAATTACAAAAATACAACAATGTAAAAGTAATTACAAAATTGACAACTGTTTACCTTTTTTTTTTACATCTGTTTACCAGGTATTAAAAAGGTAGGTTTTACGAAATTACGTTTTATTATCTTTATCCTGTAACTATATCCCCCTTTTAACCCTACTGAGCGAGAAACCGGCTGAAGAATATCTTCAGCGCTTATCTCTTTCTCTTTTCTTTCTATCTCTTACTGAGCGAGAATCCGGCTGAAGAATATCTTCAGCGCTTATCTCTTTTTCTTTTCTTTCTATCTCTTTGTTTTCTTTCCGAAGATTTCTCCTTGGTATATTGATATATATATTTTCGTTTTTATTGATTGGAACCCTAAACTTGTTTAGTTCTTTTTATGGAGGTTACCAATTGCGAGAATTGGAGGAAATCCGCAAGGCTTGAGAAGGGTAAAAATCTTCTTCATGGCGTAGATTTGCGTAGTTCTGGATCTGGTCAGAAAAGATTTGGTGGATACCTTAGTCCCGTGCAAAAAGAACTTCGGAAGAAGACTCGAATGGAAGGTGAGTCAATCGGTCCTGTTAAACGATGTCTTGACCCTGATTTTGAATCTCCGATCGACAAAGGCAAGGGTAAAATTGTTGGTGAATTGAAGAAGCAAAAACATCCCGATGGTGAAGCAAAGCTCTTTCTTCGTCCGAAGTTTTTGAAGGTATTTTACTTATATTATATATACCAACGTTTTAACATTCAAGTATGCATTTTTTTGAAAATATTTTGTTTGTGGATTTGTATTTTATCTTAATTTACGTGTTTCTGAAATAATTATGTTTTTAAATTTTTTGTTTTTTTGCAGAAATGGATTTTTTATTATGATGAAAGTGACAAAAACTTTCATGGGAAAGCAACTTATTGGAATGATTTTGACGTTCCGCAAATTATTCATGATAAATTGACGGTTGGTCAACGTGATTTGTTTATGGAAACTCATTTTGGACAGTTTCTTGATCTTAAACCGCCGAAAATGTTTTCACAAATTATTCATCAAGCCCTTGTTAGAGAAATTTACCAAAGGGATAATGAAGAAATGTGGTTTGAGTTTGGGGAGTTATGAGTTCGTTTTGGGTTACCGGAGTTTTGTTTAGTAACTGGCTTGCGTGGGGATGGTTTTTCTGAATTATCTGCGTTTGAGGATCAACATAATGATATGATATATAAATTCTTTGGTGGAAATCGTGTTACTAGAGCGTTAATTGAGTATACGTATAAAGATGTCGTCTTTGAAGATGATAATGAGGCAGTTAGGCTTTCAGTAATTTATTTACTGTTTAATTATTTGTTAGCTGCTGGCCCTCCTAGGTTTGTAGATAGGTCAATATTGATTTATGCAGCGTCTGGTGATTTGAATGTTTTTTCTTGGGGTAAGTTATGTTTTGAGCAGACTTTGAAGTCCTTATCTGTTGCTGTGAAAGGATCTCCAAGACGGTTGAAGAATGGTTCTGTGGAGTATAATCTTTTTAAAAATAATTACACTAAACTGTATAAGTTGTGTGGTTTTCCGTATTGTTTTTAAGTTTTTTTGTATGAAACCATTCCGACTTTGAAGGATCGTGGAATATGTCTTCTGAAAGATAAATCGTATCTGAGGATATCATCTTGGATTGAAAGTGGTAAAACTCCAACTAACGATCAGCTGAATGATTATGTTTTTGGTTCTGGACAGGTATCATTTGGTCTTTACGTTTTTCACTTAAGATCATACAACTCTATATATATATATATCATATGGTTTTATATGATATTTATGTCATCATGTCTATGCAGTTTATTTGGGTTTTTATGTACTTAATAATGTTTTTGCAGTTGAGAATTGAGTTTCTTAGACCCACTTTTGAGGAGTTGGAGAGAATGGATTTTTTAGCAGGGTTTAGGTTCTTACAAATAGCTGATGGAGGTGTTGGAGTAGATCAGAAATTTGTAACAAAACCGAAGAAGGTTTTTATTGGAAGTTCTTATATGAATGCTGAATTTAAAAAATTAGTTGAGGAAAGGGTAAATTCACTAAAATCTAGTATTGTGAAAGTAATTGAAGAATGTGGCTCAGTTGCTTAGTACCCAGACTGAGATAATTACTCAAGTTAAGTGTTTACTGAAAGAAGTTCAGTTTGGTCGTGAAGATAAAATGAAGTCAAATGGCGGAGTAAATGCATATGTTGAAGGATTTGTTGGAGTTGCTGACGTTTTTTCTGGTAGTGGTGGTGCACATTCAGGGACATTTAAAGGCAGGCCTTCTTCACCTGGAGAAGTTTATAAAAAAAAACATGGCTGATGTGGATAATATTGTTCATGTTTTCTTTTTTATCTATTCTTGTTTTTTTGTATTATTAGTTATTTTTATTGTTGTCAATCTCCTTTTTGTAGTATTACTATTTATTTGGATAATATTGTCAAGTCTGTTTTTTTTTTATTTTGTATTATTATAGTTGGTTAATTAGGATACCAGTTTTTGGTAACATATCCATGCATATTATTGTAGGATACTACTTTTGCACAATTTAGTTACCTGAGTATCATTTTTATGGCTACCTATATGTATGACAGTGTTATTTTTTTCCCAGAATATACCAACTGTGTCCATAGGAAAGATGGGATTTGGAGATCAACTCACAGATGAGGCTGTAGTTGTTGAGAAAGTAGTCAATCAGGAAAATGGTGGTTCCTCTGGGAAGGTTAGTGTGGTTTGTGGAAACTTATTTTAGGTGTTAAAAGTTTTATCTGTTCCACTGTAAAAATTTGGTACTTTACTTTGATTTTGTGTTCGATTGGTTTTGTTATTTAGATTATTTAATTAGATTGGATATGTGTATTATATAAGATATTTATTAGCATAATTAGTTATTTGCCAATATTTTCCTAGTTACCAATCTGGTAATAACGTTTATTGTTATTTTTTGTAGAACTTAAAAGTTGTTTGATTGAATAGTTTATAAGGTTAATTTGTTTGGTTTACATATGAGTTATTAATTATTCATTAAATATTTGAGTTGTGATGTGAGTTTGAATGTTACAATCTTGATATTTTGTGTATAATAAGCTGTTTATACAATTGTATTTTATTTTAGGAACCAATCATTCAGGAATATCCCTCATTTGATCTTCTTAGTCAGGGAATATCCAAGTGTCAAGAGGCATTAGAGATGGTAACAATCTTACTTATTTTGGTATCCTATAACTTGTTATTTAATTTTTCTGGATGTTTCACACTATAGGATGACGCTGATATGAAGAGTAGTAATCTAATGGATGACATAATTTTTACTACTCAAGATATCAAAATTATTGATGATTTGGAGCAAAGTGTTGGAAAAGTTGTTACCAGAGGTAAGCGTGCAGTGGTTAAGAGTGCAGTTTATAAAAGTCCTTTTACTACAGAATTTGGTTCGGCTGAGTGCAAGGAAATTGTTCCATATGCAAGAGATATACGGAAAGGGATGTGTGCGTTTCCGTTGGAATGTTTGAAAATGCCTGAAAGGGATGAGATTGAAACTTTTGAGCAGTGGTTCGAGTTGGGTTCAATTCTCGAAAGAGGTTCGTTTAACTTTTTTGCCACTAACAATTATTATATAATTTATTGTTGGGAAAAATGATTTATCTATTTTAATTGTAGGGTTTATAAATTTCCTGGGAGCAGTGATATTATTGAACCTCCACTCAGTTTTGTGTTTACCTGTGTTAGTAGTAAATTGTGGTTTTATAATTTGTTGACTCCAAACAAATGGCTTGATCATGATGTAAGTTTATTCACAAATATGTCATTCCATTATATAATGTTGTATTACCTAGTAAATGTTACGTTGGGTTATTTTTTTTTTTGCCTGGCAGCATATCAACATTTGCTTTTACTACTTGAGGAAGTTGGCGCGACATTCTCCTCATGTTTTGATTAAGGTTACAACAGTTGATTCATGGTTCCATGTCAAGTTGACTAACTTGTACAATGAGTACTGTGAGAAGCTTGGAGATACTAATGTGTTGGCCCGAGATAATGATATATGTGACTATATTCTTGGTTATTCGATGTGCGTTAACACACCTTGGGTTGAGGTTGACAACATTTTATTTCCTATTAATATGGATGGTCCTGCTCATTGGTTTTTACTGGTATTTGATGTGCATCGTCGGCGCGTTGTTGTGTACAACACATTCCAGCCAAATTGTATCACTATGCAGACCAAGATCATGGATGTTTGTGAACATTATATTATTGGGCTTCCTATAATTTTGTCTCACTGTGGTTTTTGGAAGGGAAGAAATGATGTTGATTTCACTACGCCCTGGTACTGTGATAAAGGTTTTGAAGATGCAATTGAACTGGAATTTGCAAAGTCTGTCCCGGAGCAGGTTCAATGGTGAGTTTATTAAGTTGGTCTGGAATTCTCTTTTTTAGTGATTGTGAGGATCTGTATGATGTTTTTACAATAGCTTACTTTTATCTTTTGTAGTGATTGCGGTATTTTTACCATTGGTTTTGCGGAGTATTTTATCTGGCGAAGGATGGATGACTTGTGCCGAAGATTTGAAGTGAAGGAGTATCGCAGTAAATTATGTGTCTACCTTTTTCTGCATGGGAGAAGTAAGGAAATGAGTGGTTATGAGTCGGACACTGAATTTCCTGGTAGAAGATCTCTTAAAAAGTGCAGTGCGGCTGTTTAGTGGAATATTGTGTGAAGCTTTTAATTGTAGTTTTATTTGTGTTATTTTGAATGTTGATGAGATTGAGTACTTACTATTATGTGAATTTTTTTTTTTTTTGGTTGGCATGTTTAGTTTATGTTGATGAGAATAGTTTTATTTCGGTTATTATGTTATATCGTTGAAGTTATTTTGGTTACCAGATTTGTAAGAAGTTTATTTTGGTTTGACTATATGTTTTATTAAACAATGTTATATGAACTGTATATATGTGTTGTATGTAGAATCTAGATACATAATATGTTTTATTTGTAGATACCAAACAAAACGTTAGGGAATACTTTTTTTATTAGTATTATATTATAGATAACTTAATATTTATTTTGTATGCAAGATGTAATTATGTAAACCGTTGTCTATGTATGGATACTGGAAAAAACATAAATGGATACTTAAAGTTAGAGCATTTGTGAAACTATCATTTCACATAATAATTATTTATTTATTAATATATTTTTGCGATTGTATGTATCAATAAACAATGCTATAGATAATATGATATATATATATATATATGTAAGGTGTATGGAAGATATTTAATTACCTAAACTATTGTCTAGATATGGATACTGGAAAAAGAAAAAATGGATACTTAAATTTAGAGAATTTGTGAAATTTTCATTTCACATAAGAATTATTTGTTATTACTACTTTTTACACGATGTATCATTATAATTCATTATTCAAGTTTTCATTATGTAAACTATTTTCTATGTGCGGATACTGGGCATAGCATAAATGGATACTTAAATTTAGACTAGTTTTGAAACTATATTTCATGTAACAGTTATTTTATGAATGTATGTATCATTTAACAATCCTATAGATAATTTAATATATATAAATATATATGTATGGTGTATGCAAGATTCAATTATGTAAAATATTGTCCATGTATGGATACTGGAAAAAGCATAATTGGATACTTAAACTTATTATAATGTATATAATTGGAAAAAGTATTCAATTATGATGTATAATTGGATACTTAAACTTATATATTCTTGATTCTAATTTTTTAGTTAGTGATTAAAAAGATACTAGAATACCAAAAAAAAAAACATTTATATAAAAGGATAGTTAATTATTCAAACTACGAGGATAAATAATGTTTTACACAACAGGTGGGTTTTTGCAAGTTTTTCTATTATGGCCTTTGAGTTTGCAATTGGTGCATCTGATTTGGCTTTATTGCTCCATTGAGTTTTTGTATCTTCCTGCCTTTGGTCTACCTGGAGGTCTTCTTGTGATCGGTGGGTACACCTTTAGACACCTAATTTTTTATGGTACCTCTCAATTTTCTGTATCTCCGACTGGCATGATAGCTGATGAATAAGTCGCTACCAAAGCATCTTTGCTGTACAATTTTGAACAAATATCATAGCAGCTGAAATTTCTCTTTCTAATGACTGCTGCGGCATGTGTGCACGGCATCTCATGATATTGAAATTCTTCGCATGTACAAGTTCTTTCTGATATATTCACAATATATTGTTTGTTGACATCATATACTGTGAATATAACCAAGTTTGAGCTTACAACCTGTACAAAGAGACATACATAAGGTATATTATACATTGTTATAATGGTATGCTATACATTATTTTAGGCTAGTGCAGTATTAAATTATAAAGAATTGTTCAGAGTATACTACGAACTAATTTATTTTGTCAGTCAAAATTTATATTAGTTAAAATGTACTTGTCTTTTTAAATTCTTAATATTAATTATGTGAAATTATTAGTAAGTAATGATTTTTTTTATACATGTAAGATTATTCAAATTTATATTTAACCTTGTAAGTGATACTAACCTTGAGTTTTTTGGAGTCATTGATGATTGTTGCAAGTTTCTTCTCGGCATATGTTGAGAGAGTAGTGAAGGTAGACAACGCAACTTGTTTGTTTGCAAAGTACCATTGTTGAGTTAAACAACGGAGACACTCAATCATTGTGGAAGTTGGCAACTCTCTTATTGACTTGATGGCACTATTCAAGGATTCAGCAATGTTTGAAGTCATTGTTGTATATCTACTTGTTGGTCCATGGAGTCTTGTGCATTTACTCAATGTAACCTCATTTTCCAGAAATGGCCTTATTCGTTTATCAATGGAATCTAAATCTGCCATATGTTTATTAAATTCCTGTAAATTGTATGCTCTGCATACACCATTATAGGCATTTTTCACATCTACTCCTCCTTTCTTGAATCTTTTTTAATATTTTTAAGAATATGATAAGTGCATGCACCATGCATAACATCTGGAAATATGGTGTCCAATCCTTTTGCAATGGCATGATGTCGGTCAGATACAATACACTGTCCAGTTCGCACTGTAAATGATTTCCTCAGATTAGAAAAAAACCATGTCCATGAATCTTCGTTCTCACTATCAACGACTGCAAATGCAAGCGGAACAATAGATCTATTTGCATCTTGGGCACAAGCTGTGAGTAAGGTTCCCATATACGTAGAACAAAGAAATGTGCCATCAATTACTATAATGGGGAAATAATTATCCCATGCAACTATCGATGGGCCAAGGGCAAAATACAAGTACTTGAAACTGCCATTGGTATCCAGTGACAAGTCTGTGATAGTTCCTGTTAAATTGACAATAATATATTTCAGATAAATTATTTCAATTCATATACTCAAAACTAGTTGTCACTAGCTCTGACCTTGGTACTGGGTCATATTTTTTGTGTATTTCAATAATCAGGCACATGAATTCTAAATTAATACTGCTAATATAAAAATCACCAGACCAGTATAATTGGGTAACCAAATATGCAAATATTGGTAGTCACAAGTGATACAACATATAATGTACATTTAACTACGTACCTGGATTTGCAATTGTTGTCATGTGCAACCATGAAGGTATCAATGAGTAGTCGTGAGGATTTCCACGTACTTTTGTCAATGCCTTTTCTCTTGATCGCCATGCTTTTTAGTAGGAGATAGAGACATTATACTCTTCCATCATGTCATCTACGATGTCTTTTGGAGTGTATACTCTCTTGAGATTTGTAAACTTGTTTTTTATGCATTCAGTGACAAGTTCACTTGTTGCTTGCCTATGAGAACTCATCAAGATATCAGATGAACACGTATGTATGTTGTTGAATTCGCTTATCTTAAACAAGCTTGTGTGGCCCACTCTAGATGCCCTGACCTTCCACCCACATTTTTGGTTGTCTATGCAAATCAGCACATAGTCTCTCTCGAAGATCGTTGTACCTTATGCTGTCGATTATTTAGCATTGACTACAATCTCAAAGTTTTGGACAAAATGTCCTTGTTTGCATATACTTGATTTTTCCTGACTACAATATTTCCTGCTGTTGTAATGACCTAGTTTTCTTTTTCCTCATTGCATTCGCCCAGTGCCTGGCTTGTATTTCCTATTCCAATGATATATTGTGCCACTCTTTCTGCATGTAGTCTGTTCCCCAAATCTTCAGTTAATAAAGGGATCATAGCAGAGCTTTGGTTCTCTGAGTTCACTGCATTGTTTGTATATATATATATATCTTCTACACAACATATGGCTAGTTGTCTGATGTCTTCTTCTTCAACTATAATTGGATACTTTCCGTAGTCTGGGCTTTTTCGAGAAATTTCCATAAAGAAACTCAATGTTGCATCATCTGAAATTTCAATAGGTGGAATGTGATTCTGGATTTGAAATTTCATCGTCATTGTGGCTGAACTGAGCATCTTTAGTGACTGGCGCACTAGATTTTCCATGGCACAGAAGGAAATTGTTGGCGAAACTAATATGCCTGTCACCTTGAAGTCTTTGTATTCATTTTTTTCGTACCATTTTCCATTGAAATATAAAAACAGTGGTATCACTTCCATTACCTGGTAAGAAACACTTTAATTAAACATCAATGAACAGCTTCAGAAAGGTAGCCAATGACTTTGTATTTGGTAATTAGAATATTAAACAGAGGTCACTAATTCAATACTAAGTTTTATTCCATAATCTTTTTCTGGAAATAAAAGTACAATTTCAACAGTATACAAACAATAAATTAGTGTTTACCAAAAGACATTTACTGTTACAAGTAATCATATAATCAGCAATGTTTCCCAAATATAATCATGTTTTCACAGAGTGTTGTAATAATCAATTGTATTATCAAAGGAAAAATAATTACAACTGATTCAAATTAACGTACAGATAAACATTAGAAGCATCTTTATCTTTCTTATGTTTCACTTGACCTAACATACAAACAAGGACAAATTCAGCTATGATTATACACTACCATACATGGAGTAACCAAGTACCAACACAAAGTAACCAACAGTAAAACATTCAATGCCATCATTTGTAAATGAGTTACTATATAAGCAAAGATTAGTTCTGACTATTCAGCTTATCACTAGATGGTATGCACTCTTATTTATATATACTCTTTATTGTTTAAAAAATCAAATCTCTTAAACTAACTCAGTGTTATAAGAAACTGAGGGATGTTATAAAATGTGAATACGATTTTACAAATAAGGACAAATTTAGTCAGAATTATATATCACCATACATGTAGTAACCAAGTACCTACACAGAGTAACCAACATAGAGTAACAAGGACTAAATTTAGTTATGATTATATATTACCATACATGGAGTAACCAAGTACCAACACAAAGTAACCAACAGTAAAATGTACAATGTCATCATTTATAAATGAATTACTATACAAGCAAAGATTAGTTCTGACTATTCAGCTTATCACTGGATGGTATCCACTCTTATTTATATATACTTTATATTGTTTAAAAAATCAAATCTACTAAATTAACTCAATTATAAGAAACTGAGGGATGTTATAATGATGTGAATACGATTTTACAAATAAGGACAAATTTAGTCACAATTATAAACATCATACATGGAGTAACCAAGTACCAACACAAAGTAACATCATAGAGTAACAAAGACTAAATTCAGTTATGATTATATATTACCATACATGGAGTAACCAAGTACCAACACGGAGTAACCAACAGTAAAACGTTCAATATGACTATACTAGATGGTATCCATTATTATTAATATATAATAAATTGTTTATATATCACCATACATAGAGTAACCAAATTCCACGACATGGTAACCAACAGTAAAATGACTCCATATGTTCAACTTTACGTGTAGTTGTTGAAACATATAAGCAAAGATTGTGCCGACTCAATTACAAGACAGCGTAAACAACAATAAAACGACTCAATATGCTCATCTATACCTGTAGTTGCTGAAATTTATAATCAATGATTATGCCGACTCAATTACAGAAAGGGTAACCAACAGTAAAATTTCTCAATTTGCTTAGCTATACATGAATCACTAAAACATATAATATTTTAATGGATGAATAAGAATTTCCGAATTCATACCTCTATTCCGAATCAACTTCGCAGTATTCCGAAATTTGCACTCTAATTCTTCTTGTGTTCTTACCTGTTGGTAGATCTGGGGTTTTTTCTTCGTGTTTGGAATCGGTTTTCTATATGGAAAGAGGTCGATTTTTTCGGAATAGATATCTCTCTCCATTTTTCAGAAGAATCCCCCTGTAAAAGCGGCCACTTCTTTGGTAACAGTTGTCTTTTATTATCTACATATTAATTGTGTTTTTTGTTATGAATGTAATTATTTTGTTTGGTGTCTTATTTTTATAAATAAAATGTATATATATATATTATTGTGTATACATGTAAACTCCCCAAACTTAAATAAATTGTTCATGGGCCAAAAGTTATGGGCCAAACTGACACGATCGGAAGCCGAGAATAGATTTTCTTTGGGGTCTAATTCCCCTTCGTCTACCCTCTGCCGGATATTCGGCGCAACGTCCACGGAAGCGACAAATTTGTAAATCGGAGCAAGAATTTTTAATCTCCAAAAAAACGTGAATCGAGTTTCTGAACTTATCTGCCTGAGAATTAAACCAAGTGAAGCGGACTGATTAATTCGTCAACAATGGTGATTTGCTCCTGGAAGGTGACTTATGCATCACCAGCCGTTTATTAAACCCATAAATTCTTGATCGTACATAAGCATTCGAGCTTCTCGACTCTGGATTTGAACTCAAGTTTCTGCACGCACACTCGATGTTGATGATCATCCCACTGCCACTTCGAAGTTGCACTTCTCGGAAATCACGCACCCATGGTGTTTGATGTTTTATCCCACAAAACCTTATTCATTTTTCTTCCATCCCGCTTATTGCTTTTACAATCTCCTCCTTTTTCTGCCTCCATTTAATCTTTAATCTGCTTGCCTTTCATTACTTCTAAATGTATTCCAACAGACTCTACTCTCTAACTACCATTTTCAAGAATTTTACTCTACAAGCATGCCATTTTTCGGGAACCGCCCAAAATCTGAACAAGGTGTCCTTATATCTCCAAAGGGCAAAGCTCATTGATTCAATAAGGCTGTGTCTCCGTTCGAACTCACCGGAAAGCTCTCTTGTTAACATTTTGAGTAGTCCTTCATTGGACTCATTTGTTGTGACCAATGCACTTCGATCGGCTCCCTCTCCTATATCTGCTCTGTCTTTAATCGAATCCCTTGAAAAGGTTAAAGGTTTTTCTCATTCCCAAGATACCCTCCACGCATTGGCCAAGATTCTCGCTAAATCTGGACAAACGGGTAAACTTGGAGCATTAATTGATGCCATCAATTCCGGGAAGTTCATAAACGCGACGTATGTTAGTTTCATGGATCGTATGCGGTGGTATGCAGATGCAGGCGATTTGCACGAGGTTACTCGTGTTTGGGATGAGTGGAAAAGAACATTAGATAAACATCCTTGTACAGAGTCCTATAATATTGTAATGAAACTTTGTGTAGACAAGGGCATGAATGAAAAGGCTGTGAATGTGTTCTGTAGGATGATTGAGGAAGGGGCGCTTCCGAATTGCAGAACATATACAGTTATCATTCAGCACCTGATTAAGTTTGAAAACTTAGATTCAGCCATTGAACTTTTTCAGATTTTACCTCTTATGAGAATTAGACGTACGTTAAAGCAATATTCTGTGTTGGTCGAAGCTTTTACTTGCACGGACCGGTTAAGTGTCGTCAGGACTTTGCTTAACGAGATGCGGGCCGACGGGATATTGCCCGGTCGAGCAATGCTATTGTCTTTGCAGCGTATGAAAGAGGCAGGCTTTGTTTATGAGACAGAGGAATTAATTAATGAAATGCTGCCGGATGAGAGGATAAAATGTTTAAATTATTCTATCGCTAGTACTGAGGATGATATTGATGATGAGGATGAGGGTGGCCGTAGTATTTTTGGAGTGGAAAAGGATGAAGTTCGACTGAAACCATGGTTGGACCCATCTGCTTTGGCTAGTGCCTTGCAAAATTGGGAATATGAAGAGGTATCTGCATTAGAAGACGCGAATTTTATGTGGACCAGTCGATTAGTCTGCAAATTGATTAGAAATTTCAAATCACCCGAGACAGCTTGGCAGTTTTTCGGATGGGTTTCTCATCAGCCCGGATTTGTCCACGATATTTACACAATATCAAGGATGATTACTAAGTTGGCTCGACATGGGTGCGTCCGATTGGTCGATGAGCTCCTGTATAAGATTAAACAAGAACGTATGAGATTGTCGTTCAGCACTATCAGATTAATTATCGATTTTTATGGATTTTCAAGAAAAGGCGACGCGGCTTTAAACATTTTCCAAAATTCCAAGACGATTTGTGGCCCCATATCGGAAAACAGTCGGCTCATCTTATATTCATCTCTCTTGAGAACATTAGCCAAGTGTCAGATGAATAGTGAGGCCTTTGATATACTCGAGGAAATGTTTCTAATCGGGATTTCGCCAGATGTACAGACATTTTCGGGTTTAATGCATCACTATGCACTTCAAGGTGATATTAAAACCGTGCAGAGGCTCTTTGGAATGGTGAGGCAGAGTAGTTTGGAGCCCGATGCCTATATGTACAAGATTTTGATATGTGCTTATTGCAAATGTGAAAGGGCTTCTCTTGCATTGAGGATTTTTGAGGATATGAGAAATTCAGGATTAGTGCCTGATTTAGCGACTAAACAGTTACTTGTGAAGAGCTTGTGGAAGGAAGGTAAAATCCGAGAGGCGGCTCAAGTAGAAGAGATGAGTGAGGGAAATGGTGAGGTTATTCCACTTGCTTTGCCGGGACATTTGTATACTGTAGGCACTGCAGATCTTATGAAAGTGTACAAATTGTATTCGAGTAATATTACTACAGCAAATCCTGGCAAAGAAATAAGGGAGACCAAGTCGTTAGTGTCCGGGTGAGGAAATATTTGTCGAGACAAAAGTCGGAGGTAACTTGATTGGAAGTCTTGGCTTTTGGTGTTTTAATGCTTTCTATGTTGTAATTTTTCGCATGAATAATGGAGAATTATTATTGTATGTTTTTTTTATAAGAAGAACAAATTATTTTTCCATAACAAGAACAAATTATCATTATATCTCTTATTCAATTATTACACTCAGACAACTCAGTCATTTTTTCTCCAAACAAATTCTATCCTATTTCTGTAGCACACTAGTCACAATCATACTAGTCACATCCTGTTTATAGTCTCTCTTTTCCTGTGTAATTGGACACAATCATGGGTACGTCGTACTCGTAGAACTATTCATGATTGGAACATTAATTCCACATTGAAAAAATATAAATCATGTTTCATTATTTAAAGATTATTTGTTATTCCTCTCATTATCAATTGATTTTGAAATATAACCACATATTTTAATATGGTTTTAGAGCCCGCTCTGTATACATGTGAATCCAACGGTTCACGATAATCTAGTTCTGCGCCACCCAAATTAGAGAATCCAGAATGTAAGCTGGTTTTGAGATGAAACATCCGACTCTAAAAATACCGACATGCACCCTCATTGTAACAAATCACATCCCATTTTACATATTATGTCGTCCTATTACAACCTTTGGGTTGTTTGATTATACTTCCATTCACATATGTTGTTTAATGTTTGACACTCTCTGTGTCCCGGCGTAAGTGTTATATTTAGAATAAAATTGGTGTAGTCTGTGAGAATGATTGAATGTGATAAGTGTAAATTTGTAAGAATTGATGGTAAGTGTGTGACGTTGATTAAAAAATAAAATGTATTGATGATGATTATGTGGTGGAGGTTAAAAGAGAAAGTGTGATGATTTGATTTGGATTGTATTTAATAAAATATAACACTTCAAAAAGAATGATTTTTTTGGATGAAATGTAATATATTGGGTGGGGCGAAGTAAAATTTTGAAAATGAGATTTTTTCTAGTGTTTGCAAAACTCTCTTATTATTATAGCGATAAACAAAACCAACCAGTATTGAGAAGCGTGGGTGAACGAACAAAAATAATAATAATAAGACATCAAGAATATATAAATTAATTGAGGTTTTTGTTCTAGTCATTTCTGTTGGTGTTATTAGCACCTTTTAGCCGTGTGATGTTGTGTTTTCCTATTATTTTTCCATCATTTTTAGGGTTTTATTAGTTATTTTAGGTTTTGGGGTCATTATAGAATTCTAAGTATTTTTATATATTTTTTTGTAAGTTTTAGGAAAGACGGACGTCGGGTCAGATAAGACACAATGAGCGAGTCACCCAATAATTGCTGAGTCACCATTGAGACTGCTCGCACAGCACTTCCGAAATATTCTCTTATCACCTTCCAATCAAGAACCCGTAGATGCCGCACAACCCAACGTTCAAGAACCCCGTTCAAGAAAGTACCCCTACTCAAATTTGAATGACAAGAGTGTTTGTTTTCTCCAACTTGTAAGAGCTTCTTATGACTTGAATATTATGATCTTAGCTTTTCACGATGCTTAGAAAGTATATTGCTTTTGCTTTGCTTGCTTGTGAGTGTTAATCGCATCGTACTTCTGCTCAAGAGTTATATTTATAGTAGGTTATTTGAGCTCTTCCTAGCCGTTGGATCATTTGAACAAATCAGTGACCATGTAGGGGTGACTCGACTGAAGGATGACTGCAGCCTTACAAACAGTGAGCATCAAGCAGCTCTGACCGGGTCACTATACGACCGAAGGGTGAACTTCACCGGATTGAAGGGTGAACTTCACTTGGGAGCGATTTTTGCCTATTTAATCACTTTTGTCAACATCTATAAATCGGTGATTTATGCACTTGTTTGCGGATCAATTCTTATTTGTTAGATTTTAGAGAGGATACATTAGAGAGCTCTAGGGTTTCTTAATCTCTTTGAATTGTCTTTCCATTTCAGTTTCCTTCTTCAATTAGTTGTAATTGGCTTGCTTCAATGACTCAAGTTTTATACAAGTTGTGTTTTCTATATTTGTCTTCAAATCTACTATCTAAAAGTAAGTTTGCTCACTTTAATTCTCAATTTTATTATTTCTGAGATCCGACCTCTCCATGGAACTTTATTTTTATTGTGTGTTTTCTCTGTTTATTTTTATTTTCCATATAAAACCATTCTAGGGATTCGAGGCTAATTTACCCAATTCATCTAGGGTTTAGGGGGATTGGCAATGAAATCAATCTAATTTGGGGAAGTCATATTGTTTAATCTCAATTGGGGGAAACCTGACCAGAAAGGGAAATTTTCCCCAAAAATACCTAAATTTGAGTTGGATATAATTCGAAAGAACATCATCTAAATAAGATTAACTTGACAATTTCAGCAAAATTCCTAGTGAAATTGGTGCAATTCCCATATCCCTAGACTTTAAATATTTTTATTTTTGTTAATTGCGCATTTTAAGGATTTGATTAATTTCTCTAGTGATAATTCTTGAACCAACTATATTAGAATTTAGAGTTTTTAACATTATATTTGTTTCTTTCGTACCTTTTATTCATTTTAGCCTCTCCTAAACAACTTTGAGAGTACAACTCGAGTCTACTACAACCACTACGATTGACCTTTCTCTTGCAGGCGAAATTCTACTAATCTAGAATACCCCATACAGAAATTGGCATCGTAGCTCGAAAGTTTAACGAATGCTAGTGAATTTCCTGCAAAAACGAGTCTAACATTGCTTCAATTTTTTTCTTTCCTCTTTACTTGCATTTTTTTGTTCTCTTTTACTACTCCGCTGGTGTTTTATTTATGTGAGTTCCATCATCAAAGATACCATGGGTATTAGGACTGGGAATTTTCAACCCGAAACCCGTGGAATCGAGCCGGAACCGAATCGAAATTCTCGGTTCGGTTCGGTTCCTGGGTGTTGAAATTACGTATTTTGTTGGAATCGAACCCGAATTTAGAAACTCGGTTCGGGTTCGGTTTCTGCGAAAAAAATTTCATAGAAACCCGAAATTACCTATTTACCTTTTTTATTAATATTAGTTAATTTATAAAGAAAAATAAAAAATCCTAGAAGTATACCGTCTTACTTAATTGTTGAAGTTCAAGTTACTCTTTTGTTGTTTTATTTTGTTTGATATTTTAATTGTATCAACTAAACATTTAATATTATATCTTCACTATCTTGTTTTTAATTGAACTATCATTGTTTAGAAATTTAAAATGGAGTCAAACTTTGCTTTTAAATAGACTAATGTTGTTTAAAATTGAACTTTTTAGATTGAAACAGATGAATAGATTCATATAGACATGAAAAAATGAAACCGAAATATTGTCGGAACCGAACTGAAAATTTCGGTTCGGGTTGTGTTCGGTTCCGAATGAAAAAAATATGGCCCAGCGAAATCTGCGGTCGGTTCGGATTGATTCGCAAATGAACCCGATTTCTGACAGCCCTAATGGATGTGTCAAGTTGGTATTTTGATGCGTCATCTTCTCCGAGCAAGGACCTAGCTCTTAAGTATGAAACGATGGAAGCATTTTTTGACAAGGAGTATGAGAAGTTAGACCGACTTGTACAATTAAAAAATAAGCAGTCTCATTCTCCATATAGTTGTGCGACACCTCGAGATCCTTATGTACAAACGCAATGGAATACGCCATATGTGGAGCCTAGTCCCAATTATTTAGGGCACAACGGTTCCAAACTACAATTCATATCCTGCTCCTTTGAGCTATGAGCTGAACAATTACTACCAACCATGTTCAAGTGGGCACGACTATAATTATAAAAATCAATGATCTATGCCTCAAGATTACGATGCTTATCCTTCGGAGCCCAGTGACTATTATACACCCCTCTTCTTACACTTATGATTCAAATTCTTAATATCCAAGCTACCCTCCCACCTATGATTTATCATATTTCAACAATGTTACCACCTATTCATCACATCTCGATTATCATCAATTAAAAGCTCAACCAAATACACCTATATCTTATGATCCTTTGTTCGCTATATTTTTAAACAATCCGCAAGTGTACGGAGAATATATAGAAAGCGGCGAGCAAGGTCGTATTCCACAGAGACTAAATACTCTTATTGTATTAAGTACTAGATTATAGTGTTTCCGCTTTTATCTAGACGATCGAAAGGTAAAATGGATGGTTAATAAAATAAAATAAAATGATCACAATAAATTAAAACAATTGAAAATATCCGAATTAAAGCGAATTGCAAGAGTTTAGAAAGGTAGATTCCAAGGCTATGTTTCCGTTGATTACAAAATTTAGTCGGGATTGGTTCCAAAAAGTTCTAAGTGCGTCTCCAAAACGATGATTACAACAATATTCTAAAGTCTCTCTCGAGATGCATTAAAACGTAGATTAAACAACCTATAACAACGTCTCCGTCTATTATAAATTATCTAACTCCAAAATGTTCATAAGATTAAACATCATCATAGTTCATCACCGATTTCTCAATCTCGTAATTTACTACGTCAAATACTCGAAACCTATTAATGCCCTCTTCTCTCGAATTATGAGCAATTAAGTTAAAAATGTAAAAAACATTGATCAAGTGTCTAAACATGAATCAAAACCAAGTATTTGATAAAGAAATCACACTAGATATATATTGTTGTGTCAAGATTTAACACCTTCCGACCGGCGATCGCCTCCGAGGCGGCGACAGGCTTCTTGCCCGGCGGCCAAGCGGTCTGCCGGCGGCGACCGGGCGACCAAGCCTCAACCCGGCGGACAGCTAAATCGGCGAAGGAAGGTCCCGGGACAAGTCCGATGCGGCGATCGACCTCGGATACGATCGTCACTCGGCTCTCGGCGGCCGACTCCTGGCGATCGACTAGCGGACGATCCTCTCTCGGCATCCGCCGATCGACCCTTGGCGGCCGACCCTTGCCGACCTTGATGGTGGCGAAACGATCCTCGGTGTCGGCTAGAGGCGACCGCATCATGACGATCTGGCGATGGCCATCCCGGTCGGCGAGGCCAAGTCTCAATCTGACCCACGTGCGAGATCCACGGCGGCGACAAAGCGCTGTCTCCTACCTCACCTACCAACGGGGCCCGGACACTGCGAAAGGAGTTGGCGGACAAGACATATGACTACACTGTCACCTACCACGACAAAGTCCGCGAAAGTAGCAAAGTGGGACCTCCTGTGATACTTAGGACGCGTGCCGGCTCCTCATTGGGCCACTCGGCTAGTGCCAGTGGATCTATGGACTTTTGGCGGGCAGCCCACGTAACCTTTAGGGCGATCGCCCCATTGCATTAAATGCCGAAAGGCGATCGCCCATTAGGGACAGGGCCCCTCGGCCCCTATATAAAGAGGACGGCTGCACTTGGACACTTCTTGACTTCCCTCGCATTTCATACCATACGAAGCAAATCACTTACACTTGGCTAACATCCAACTCTTGGCAACACTTTCTTTCGGTCTTACTTCTCCGGCCTTTTCTCCTCGAGCAGATTACCGGCGGGACGAAGAACAAACCGCTCAGAGCCGGATCAACGAGTCTTTTTACACTCATTGTATTTAGATTTCTCTCATTAATACGTGTATCCACGAATATTTGTATTAATAACATCTCGCGAGAGCATTCAAGCCCGGGCCTAACAAACCCGGCAAATCTTGTTTTATTTATCTTCTCTCGGAAGTGCTCCCGCAATTGTTGTTTGTTGTCCGTCTTCCAGTATTAATCTTCGGATAAATATTTTGGGCAACAACAATTGGCTAGAAGGAAGGGGATCGACCCTCGATTTTTATACTTACCGTCCGAAGAACACTCACTGTTCTCGGGCGGATCTGAAGTGACACTTACCGCACTTCAAAGAAATCCTTCGAAATCATGTCTTCCGCCTCGCGTCGAAGAAAGCCGCCGACTGGCCAAACCCCTGTTCCGTCGGTCGAGCGCGGCCGATGGTGGAAGGTAGCGCCGCGATCGAGACGCTCGATCCGTCCACGGACGGCGGCCCAACCTCTCGCTCGATCGGTTCGAACCAAGGAACGGATCGAAGGGCCTGGCCGTCTACGGGAGCGACGGAGTGCTCTCGACGCGCCTCGATTACGCCCCCGGTCTCTCGCCGGAAGATCAGCGGAAGCTCAAGGCACTGCGGCGAGCGATCGCCGAGGCTCCGTCCACGGGAAGAGGCGCTCGCGGCGGGGCACCTCTCTTCGATCGCACAGGCGGTGACCCGACAGCTGCGGGCGGTCCGGCCCGGCTACGAGGCAGCGGAGTTTGAGTCCGTCACCGGGAGCTCGGCTGCCGACTCCCGGGCGGCTGGCCGTCTGGCTCCCCCTCGCCAAATTGCCGAGGTCGGCGGTAGCGGAGCCCGGAGATCGGTACACGATCGCCTAGGCTCCTGCTCCCAAAGCCGATCGACAAGCGACCAAGCCACGGCGATTGCTGCGATGCAGCGTCAACTCGACGACATGAAGGCGCTCCTGGAATCCAGGGCAGGCGCCAAGAAGACGATCGCCGGGCCAAGCGAGCCGCTCACGATCGACATCGAGCTCGCCCCCGTGCAGCATAAGATCGCTCCCCCGCAAACGCCCGTGTACGAGGGGCGATCGGACCCCCAAGTGCACCTGAGGAAGTTCAACATCTACATGACCGGGTGTGGGGCATCAGACGCGACCAGATGCCGAATGTTCCCTCCTCGGCCTGGGCGACCTCGCCACCGGTGGTACACTTCATTGCCACCTCGGTCCATTGGCTCCTTTAACGGTGGCGCACGGCTTCACCGAGTACTTCGCCACCGGGGTCGTCGGCCCGAAGGTCCCCTTCGCATGATGCAAATCAAGCGGGGAGAAGAAGAGTCGACTCGGACTACATCGGCCAAGGTAGACGTAATCATCCTCAATGGCGAGCCCATAGCGATGAGACCGCCACATCTGCGGTCTAGGAGGTTTTCGGGGTTTTCGCCTATGTTCGGGCATCTTACGAAGACCCGACCTCGACTCTACGCAGCCTTAGGGCTAGAGCGCGAATTTTACGGCCGAGGCAAAGGTTTCTTCTTAGCACAGTGAGAAGCGCGATCGGCACCGGACGACGATCTCCGCCCGATCGCCAATATCGACCTACGAATAAGCGATCGGCATCCGGCGACGATCGCCGTCTTCGGCCCGATCGCCGATCATCACGCTACATCATCCGCATCCGGAGGACACGATCGCCATCTGATCCGGCCATATAACATGACGGACTAAGGCATAAGATCGCCTCCACCGCACATCATAAAGCCATGGCCACAGCGATCGATGGGCAACCGCCCGGCCATGCAAGGTCCCTTTCGGCCAAGATCGCCCGCCCTTCGTTTAAATACGAGGCCGGCGTAGTCGAGCTCTCCAACATTAATCGGTGGACACGATCGCTCGCCCTCAAAGGTTCATCATCGACATGGTGAACCGGACAATGCGACGTGCCGCAACCCCGTCTCAACGTACACCGTCGAGGTCGGCCATCTCCATGGTGGCCGAGGTGGAAGCAGAGCTAACAAGCCGCGGGCGTGGAGTTGATTCATCCGACGCCGCCCGCGCAAGGACTCCTCTAGGCCGAGACCGCACGCCTTTCGTTTAAATACAAGGCGAGGCGCGGCTACAGAGGACCCTCATAATAAAGTGAGTCACGAGACACTCATTGTCTTCGCGCACCAAGACACGGTCATGGGGTCGGTCCATCGATCTCCGCGATTGTGCACGATTCCTCAAACAAAGCGAAACCACCAAGTTTCCATGGGGATCGGCCAATGTTGTTTTTGCGGTACAAGACCGAAAGATAGCTAAGCCAATCGACTATGTTAGCCCAAGTCCGAGTCTAAGTCGGCTCGGATCGCCGTCCTCATCCGACGCGATCGCCGGCCAAGAACCACCTCGCCCCATGTCTTCAACATAGGAGCAAGGCAGGGGCAATTGTTGTGTCAAGATTTAACACCTTCCGAGGCCGTGATCGCCTCCGAGGCCGGCGACCAGGCTTGCCGAGCGGCCAAGGCAGATCTGCCGAGCAGCGACCAGGCGACCAAGCCTCAACCCAGCGGACCAGCTAAATCGGCCAAAGGAAGGTCCCAGGACAAGTCCCGGTACCGAGCGATCGACCTCAGATACGATCGTCACTCGGCTCTCGGCGACCGACTCCTGGCGATCGACTAGCGGACGATCCTCTCTCGGCATCCGCCGATCGACCCTTGGCGACCGACCCTTGCCGACCTTCAGTGACTGGCCGAGAACGATCCTCGGTGTCCAGCTAGAGGCGACCGCATCATGACGATCTGGGCCGATGGCCATCCAGTCGGCCAAGGCCAAGTCTCAAAACTGACCCCACGTGCAGATCCACAAAAGGCGCTGACAAACCTGTCTCCTACCTCACCTACCAACAGGGCCCAGACCTGCGAAAGGAGTTGGCGGACAAGACATATGACTACAGCCTGTCACCTACCCTGACAAAGTCCGCCGAAAGTAGCAAAGTGGGACCTCCTGTGACAGTACTTCCGGACGCGTGCCGGCTCCTCATTGGGCCACTCAGCTAGCTGCCGGCTGGATCTATGGACTTTTGGCAGGCAGCCCACGTAACCTTTAGGGCGATCGCCCCATTGCATTAAATGCCGAAAGGCGATCGCCCATTAGGGGACAGGGCCCCTCAGCCCCCATATAAAGAGGACAGCCTGCACTTGGACACTTCTTCAGCTTCCCTCGCATTTCATACCATACAGAAGCAAATCACTTACACTTGGCTAACATCCAACTCTTGGCAACAACTTTCTTTCGGTCTTACTTCTCCCGGCCTTTTCTCCTCGAGCAGATTACCGGCGGGACGAAGAACACCGAGCTTCGCTCAAGAGCCGGATCAACAGAGTCTTTTTACACTCATTGTATTTAGATTTCTCTCATTAATACTTGTATCCACGAATATTTGTATTAATAACATCTCGCGAGAGCATTCAAGCCCGGGCCTAACAAACCCGGCAAATCTTGTTTTATTTATCTTCTCTCGGAAGTGCTCCCGCAATTGTTGTTTGTTGTCCGTCTTCCAGCAGTATTAATCTTCGGATAAATATTTTGGGCAACAACATATATAATTATTAATCCCTCAAAACCTTAGCAATCAACGTACTCCCATGCCCGGAATCTAACGAGTTTAGCCGGACATGGTAATGAAAGAAAGATTAATAATCATCATGTTCATCACGTTCATGCTAAATAAAACAACAAATAAATAAAAGATAGGAAGAAGATAAAACTCGGATGGTGTCTTGATTGATCCCGGTTGAAGCTTTCAAATGTTCTTGAAGTGTTCTTCAAGAATTCTTCAAATCTCCTTCTTTTTGGAATAAAAGCCCTCAAATCTTGTGTTTGTTTTCTCTCTCCAATCTCTCAAAAACTCTCTCCAAAGCTGAATATCCCCAAGTCTTGCCCAAGATCCATTTTTATAAGGCTAAAAATACCACTTTTCATGCTCAAATCTTGCAAAAATGTCAAAAGATGATTTTTCCACCGAAAAGTGACACGGCCCGTGTCAAATGACATGGCACGTGTCATAGTGATCTAGAAAAGGAGATGCTCGCTGGACAGGGAACTCGACCGTGTCAATATGGCACGGCCGAGCAAATGACACGACCGTGTCGAATGACACGGCCGTGTCATACTCCTCCAAAAAGGGCACAATTGCCTGGATGTGAAACCCAACCATGTCAATATGGCACGGCCGGGCTAATGACATGGCCCGTGTCAAATGACACGGCCGAGCTCGTGTTGGTCCGTTTTGACACCGTTCTGACTCCTTTTAAGGCTCAATCTCTCGATTCCGCATTGCTTGATATGTATTGGGGTTTGAGACTTCGTTCTTGCTTGATTTATGTCCATAAAGTACCTATAAAATCAATAAAATGTCCCAAGCGTGATCGAGTCCAATAAACACAATATGAGCATAAACGACACAGTTCTACACATTTTAGGATCTTAAAACCCGGAAAATCAGTGTAAAAATGTGTAAAAATGAGTGTTATCAAAATCCCCCAAACTTGAACGTTGATCGTCCCGAGCAATGCACTTTAAAATAACCACTCTTAGGGAAACTCGTCCCTCAACATACCTCAAAGGATCATTTTGAAAGTTCATCAATACGCCTCAAGAAATAAATAAGTTGAGTTCTGTAAAGTATGCAAATCTCTGGGGTGCTTCACCTCATAGCTAATACTTGAATAATACGAACCTCGCCGGTCAAGTGTATTCCCTCACTCTCAAAGTGTATAATGGGATAAGTGACGCTCAAAACTCATTCAATGAAATAAGAATCCCCATAGGCTTGCCAATCGTCTACATCTCTACCACTGGTTGTGCATGTAATTGGTGAATCAAAAAGGACTTTATCGGTTGTAATGTAGGCTTTTTGGTCGGGGTAGGATAAGTATGGCTTAAAGTGACTTGACTTGAGCAAATTAGAACATAATCTCAATAATCACTTCTCTCAATTAGAAGCTCAAAATTTTGTTTTCCTTGGAATTTGCTTCCTTCAACCCCTTGATTTTAATATAATCGCACTAAGCGCTTTTAAAAGTGAGAATCACAATCTTATTCCTCCTTATTACTCCAATAAATCTCGTTTCTCTTTTTTTATTCTTTTTTTGTGCCCACTCTTTGTTTTTTTTTCATGTGGTGGACAACATCATCATTATAATCACACCATTCTTCCTTCAAATTTATTTTGATGAATTATTGCAATTGAACCAACAATCTTCCCAATCGCCTCCACACATCTTTTCATTCTTTTGCCAATTTGTTCTAATAAGCTCAAGTATAGGGACAAAAGTTTATAATGGAACGGAAAGCTCATAATGTGGCTAACAAGAAATAGGCTTTAAGCTCAATCGGGCTAACTAGGGAAATAAATTTTTGAGTTGGCCAAAAGGTTTGAAGGGTTGCCAATAAAAATCGCCTAAAATCACTTTCACTAATTTGCACACACACTTGTAGTTTCGAATAAGATACCAGGGCAAGTTCTATAGTCTTAAAACATTAATGGTACAATCGGCAATGAAACTTGCATATTTAATGATGCACGAAGGCTCAAAAGCTCACAAGCTATATTTGTTCATATTTCCAAGGTATTAAACTATTTATTCAATTTCACACCCTTTTGATTATTCTACAATTTTTTTCCCTTCAAATTACCCTCGATTTGCGTATCAAAATAACAAAATAACTCCCGAGGAATCCAAGACAAGAGTTCATTCTTTCGAGTTTCACCTAAGTTCATGATTCTCAAAACACACCAAGTTCAAAATAAAACACACCAAAATAAAACAAAAAAATTCACACCAAAATGTAAATCAAAATCACACCAAAATCCAAACCAAAATCCAAAAGACAAAATAAAAACAAACAAACAATGTAGGTATTTCTTGACCCAATATCTCCCCACAAACTTGAATTAAAGAGTATACACATGAAGGGGGTATAGTATATAAACAATAAAAACTTTGGGTCAAGAAATACTTACAACCGGTCCTACTGATTTGGTGGAGGAAAGTGGCCTTATTGGACATGCCAATCGTGCATTCGTCGTAAAAGGGTCAGCATTTCGTCTTGTCTCTGTCGGGTCTCCTCTTGGAAAGCCTCGAACTCTTCTCTAAGCGTGGAACGAGATGTGGCATGTCTTGATTCGGCTTGTCTCGATGACTTGGGCCGTTCTCTCTCTCTTCTTCTTCCTCCCCCGTTTCTCTTTTATCTTCAGGGCCTCTCTCATAGGCGAATTCCTCCTCCATTCTTTCTGCTCTATCTTCTTCTCGCATCCTCTCGGCTCTATCCTCATTTTCCGTACGCCTAGGACGGACATTCCGAGCAACGTATCTTTCAGTAGGAGAGATTAATCCAGCTGCTTCCCGGGCCAATTTATACGCCTCCGTGGCCATTTGTAGATTTCCTAAATCCCGAATACTGTCAATAGTTGTCAAAGTTGTATTCGGGAGTAGGAAATGATCACCGCCATTCTGGAGGAAAATAACACGAGAGTCGTAGTCGAGAATATTCATCAACTTCATGACTTGGACAGATAGGAGCATATTTCCCGGAAGGGGAGTTCGGTTTTCTAGTGGTACATCAAGACGAAGTGCGATAGGGGTAATTAAACCCCCTATCCAAATCTCCCCTCTCGGTTTAGTGGCAACATCCTCAAAATGATCCATGATAATAGCTCCGGTTGCTGGATCTGTTCCGTCGAGTATATGTGATAAAAAGTATAGCTCTCGTTGAGTAATTGGCCCCGTTTCTTTCCGGCCGAAGATAGTGCTCGCAATTACCTTGTGTAGATAGCGGATGATAGGATTGCGAAGTGAGGATCCTTTTGCCGACTTTGGGATGTAGGGACGTGCATCGCTCCCCGGATACTCAACCATTGCCCGCCAATAAATCTCACACTCGAACCGATTGATTCGGTATTCTCCGTACTTTCGAGTGTCATATATAGCATCCAATTCACCGGGAGATAGTTTTTCGTTTTTGTTGTTTAGCCGGAATTCCAAAGCGGTCGGCTCATGTGAAATCGGGTCTCTTTTAACATTGAGTGTGCTAAGGAATTCCAACGTGAGACAACGGTAGGTGGGTCAATGTTGGGTCATTAACGTTGTCCAACTTATTCTTTCAAGCAGCCTCATGACATCGTCTCTTATTCCCATCGCCGTCGTGCATTCTTCGTCCGGCCATCGAGTGGGGAGCATTTTTTTCTGCCCCAATATCTCCCATCGTGCTAAGCGACTTGGCGGAAGTTCAATTCCATATGTCTCGGGCGTCTCGACAGCCCCTTGAGTCGGTATTCTCGTCGGTTGCTCAATTTCTGTTGTGGGTCTTCCTCGTCCTCATTGAGCTGTACCCCGTCCCTGTTGGGCATTTCCTCGTCCTCGTCCTCGTCCCCTGGCCATTTTTCTGCAAGAGATTCATCGATTATCATTTATTTCACAAAAGCTCAAAATCACTATTTATCAATAATATACGCTCCCCCAAACTTCTTACAAATTACACATTTTCCCCAAAATAAGCGTTTTTTCAAAAATACCACAACCGTAAATTCCAACGCCAATCGTCATTGTATGTAATATCCCAATAATTTCAAACATGTAATAACATCTCTCAATCATATACGTCCAACATGTAATTTACGAAAATCACCAACAAAATTTCAACGTATTTTTACTCATGACAAATTTCACCAAAAATCCATTTAAGAACCCTAAATTGCTCAATAAATCATATTTCACATTATCTCAATGCAATGAAGAATTAAACCATCCAAAATCGTGAATCATACCTTGAATTCGGAGTGAAAATTGAAGAAAATTTCAGAAAAAATCGCGACCCAAAAACCCGGATGAATTCGTCCGATTCGTACCCTTTGAAGCTCTAGGATTATGGAATAATGATGAACACCTTGTTATTTTGTGAGATTTAACACGATTCTTGCTTGATTTTGACGGATTTTAGGGGATTCGGGGCTAGGGTTTCGGATTTGGGGAAGAAGGAAATTTGGGGAAGAAGGAAATGAAGGAGTCGGTCGTATTTCAGCTTTTTATACCGCCCGACTGACATGGCCCGTGTCAAATGACACGGCCGTGTCATACTTGTCTCCATTTTTAAAAACGATGTCTGTCCACCTAACCCGGCCGTGTCAATTGACACGGCCCGTGCTCAACTGCCCCAGAAAGTAAAATTTCCACTGAATACCTGACTCGACCGTGTCGAATGACACGGCCCGTGTCGTACTAGCTTGGAACGTCAAAATCGACTGGTCCTCAGACCCGACCGTGTCAATTGACACGGCCCGTGTCATACCTGCACAGAAAATGATATATGAACTGCCTGCACGACCCGACCGTGTCAAATGACACGGCCCGTGTTGTACAGGCCTGAAAAATGCAGTTTTGTTTTCGGGTCTTTTTCCTGCGAATTGAACACCAAAAATTGAACCGGTTAGTTTTACAACAAGTAAAAATACAAAAAAAGTGTGAAAAAGATCAAAACATGAAAATAAAAACTATTGGGTTGCCTCCCAATTAGCGCTAAGTTTAATGTCTTCAGCCGGACGTCTTCAACTGGAAGTTTTATGGCTCGATTAAAGTTATTACGGATACGGATTCCTTTTGATTGGGATGATAGTAGTGTTTGACTCGTTGTCCGTTAACTTTAAATAGCACTCCTTCTCTGCTCATGAGCTCGACTAGGTGGAAGTACTTTCTTGATCACGAATGGACCTGACCATCTTGATTTTAATTTTCCGGGGAACAATTTTAGTCTTGAATTATAGAGAAGTACTTGTTGCCCTGGCATAAATTCACGTTTAACGATCATCTTATCGTGCCATATTTTAGACCTCTCTTTGTAGATTCGAGAGTTTTCGTAGCATTCATCCTGGAATTCTTCCAACTCATTTAGCTCTAGCAATCTTTTCTTTTCGGCGGCCTCAAAATCCAAATTTATTCTTTTCACTGCCCACATCGCTTTATGCTCCAATTCCAAAGGTAGGTGACATGATTTCCCAAATATGAGTTGATAAGAAGATGTTCCCAAATGGGTTTTATAGGCCGTACGATAAGCCCAAAGTGCATCGTCGAGCTTGGATGACCAATCTTTCCGAGATGTACTCACCGTCTTTTCCAGGATTAACTTAATCTCTTTGTTGGCCGCTTCGGCTTGTCCATTTGCTTGTGGATGATAGGCCAATGATTTCTTTGATCGGAACCCATATTTATGAAGGAGTTTATCCATGATTTTGTTGACAAAATGCGATCCCCGATCACTGATTAACGCTATTGGGGTTCCGAATCGGCAAAAGATGTTCTTCTTTAAAAATTTCATTACTACTTGAGCATCATTTGTTGGGGAAGAAATTGCCTCGACCCATCGAGATACGTACTCGACCGCTAGTAGAATGTACTTATTCCCGAATGATGAGGAAAATGGACCCATGAAGTCGATACCCCATACGTCAAATAGTTCAACCTCAATTACGTTGGTCAGGGGCATCTCATGACGTCTTGAAATATTTCCCACTCGTTGGCATCTATCGCATTGTTGAATAAAGAGATAGCAATCTTTGTATAACGTAGGCCAATAAAATCCGCTTTGCAACACCTTTGCAGCAGTCCATGTTGCTCCGAAATGTCCTCCGGTTGGTGACGAATGACATTGTTGAAGAATTTCACCCCATTCCTCTTGCGGTACACATTTTCTCACTATCATGTCGGCACATCTCTTAAAAAGTAGTGGATCATCCCACATATAGAACTTGATATCATGTAGGAATTTCTTCTTTTGATAATGAGATAAATCCGGGGGTAGCACACCTGCGACCAAAAAATTAACAATGTCAGCAAACCACGGAAATTTAGCTTCTACCATAAAAAGCCGCTCGTCCGGAAACTCTTCTTTAATCCCTTCGATCTCGGGCTCCTCCCCCTTTTTGTACTCGAGGCAAGATAAGTGGTCGGCTACCACATTTTCACAACCTTTTCTGTCTCGAACTTCCACGTCAAACTCTTGTAAAAGAAGAATCCATCGAATTAGGCGAGGTTTAGAATCTTTCTTTTCAAACAAGTATTTGATAGCTGCCTGGTCCGTGTGTACTATCGTCTTTGTACCAATTAAGTATGATCGGAACTTATCAAAAGCAAATACCACGGCAAGCATTTCTTTCTCCGTTGTTGTGTAATTCTGTTGGGCTCCGTCTAATGTCTTGCTTGCATAATAAATAGCCCAAAAGAGTTTCTCACGACGTTGTCCCAACACAGCTCCGACCGCATAATCACTTGCATCACACATGATCTCAAAAGGTTGAGACCAATCCGGTACCACGAGGATAGGAGCACTCACTAATGCCTTCTTTAAAGTCTCAAATGCCAGCAAATATTCGTTAGAAAGAATGAAAGTGGTATCTTTTTCTAACAATTTACTCAAAGGTTTAGTGGTTTTTGAAAAGTCTTTTATGAATCTCCTATAAAAACCCGCGTGCCCAAGAAAACTCCTAATTGCTTTTTCATTCTTCGGTGGGGGAAGTTTCTCAATGGCGACAATTTTCGCCCTATCAACCTCCAAACCGGTGGCGGACACTCTATGGCCTAGGACAATTCCTTCTTGCACCATAAAGTGGCATTTCTCCCAATTCAGCACGAGATTAGTGTCTTCACATCGTTGCAAAACTAAAGTAAGATTATGCAAGCAATGATCAAATGAATTTCCAAACACCGAAAAATCATCCATGAAAACTTCCATTATATTTTCGATCAAATCGTGAAAGATAGCCATCATGCAACGTTGAAACGTGGCTGGGGCATTACATAAACCAAACGGCATTCTACGATAAGCATAAATTCCATAAGGACATGTAAAAGCCGTTTTTTATTGATCTTCCGGTGTTATGTAGATTTGATTATACCCTGAATATCCATCAAGAAAACAGAAAAATTCATGCCCCGCCAATCTTTCAAGCATTCGATCAAATCGTGAAAGATAGCCATCATGCAACGTTGAAACGTGGCTGGGGCATTACATAAACCAAACGGCATTCTACGATAAGCATAAATTCCATAAGGACATGTAAAAGCCGTTTTTTCTTGATCTTCCGGTGTTATGTAGATTTGATTATACCCTGAATATCCATCAAGAAAACAGAAAAATTCATGCCCCGCCAATCTTTCAAGCATTTGATCAATGAAGGGAAGGGGAAAATGGTCTTTGCGAGTAGCCGCATTTAAAGCCCTATAGTCTATACACACTCGCCATCCCATAACTACTCTCATAGCAATTAATTCATCTTTCTCGTCTTTGGTTACGGTCATCCCTCCCTTTTTTGATACAACTTGCGTAGGACTCACCCACTCACTATCGGAAATTGGATATATCACTCTGGCATCTAAAAGTTTTAGCACTTCTTTTTTCACCACTTCTTTCATTATGGGATTAAGTCTTCGTTGATTTTGCACTTTAGGTTTAAAATTTTCTTCAAGCAAAATCCTATGCATGCATATGGACGGGCTAATTCCCTTCAAATCTGAGATAGACCATCCTATAGCCGACTTATGTGCTCTCAATACACGAAGCAATTTATCTAATTGAGTGGATGAAAGTGAAGAGGATACAATTACCGGATTGGTATTGTTATCATCTAGAAATGCATACTTGAGGTGTTCTGGGAGGGCTTTAAGGTCCAAGCTTGGTTGAGATAAATCCGATTGAGATGAAACGGACCCAAAATTTTGCACCATGTCATTGGACACGTTCGAGTCGTCCGTCAGCTTGATTTCCGCAACTACTTCATGCTCATCTTTGTCAAAATCATCGGATTTATTGATTTGCATTTTTTCCTGTAGAGAATTTAATTCAGAAACATAATCAAACAAGTCAGAATCGTCAAACTCCAAAGTTGAATCACTAGAAAAACATGAGTTCGTAAGAGCAAACTCTAACGGATCCGGAGACAATGAGTGTAAGATTTTTTTCTTTCCATACGAGCTTATATGGTCAATAACATTGCAATATTCCGTATCATCATGAAATTTGATAGCTTTAAATATAGAAAATAGAACATGCTCATCGTTAACACGTAGTGTTAATTCTCCCCTATCAAAATCAATAAGAGCCTTTCCCGTTGCTAAAAATGGACGTCCAAGGATAAGTGGTAGATCTTCGTCTTCTTCCATATCAAGGACAACAAAATCCGCTGGAAATATAAATTTGTCGACTTTTACAAGCACATCTTCAACAATCCCCTTGGGATGTGTTATAGATCGATCCGCCAATTGTAGCATAACCGTTGTGGCTTTCATTTCTCCGACACCTCATTTCCTGAAAATAGATAAAGGCATGAGGTTAATCGAAGCACCTAAATCACACAAAGCTTTATCGAATGAGACGTTTCCAATGGTGCATGGAACAGTAAAGCTTCCGGGATCCTTAAGCTTTTGAGGTAATTTGCGTTGGATAATAGCGCTACATTCTTCGGTTAGTTTAACCGTCTCATGATCTTCCATATTTCTTTTTCTTGACATCACATACTTCAAGAATTTTGCATAGTTAGGCATTTGTTCCAAAGCATCTGCAAAAGGAATATTGATATTAATTTTCTTGAAGATATCTAAAAACTTTGCGAATTGTGCATCTAACTTTTTCTTTTTGAAACGTTGAGGAAAAGGGAGAGGAACGTTAGGAGTAGAGTTAAGAGATATTTTAGGCTTCTCAGCCCCTTTGGATGTATCATGCTTCCCTTCTTCCTTTTCAATTTCGATTTGATCCTCCTTGACTTCCTCTTTTTGTTGGACCCTTGGCATCTTTGGCCCTTCATAATTCGTTCCACTTCTTAAGGTGATCGCTTGACAAGACTCTTTTGGATTCACTTCGGTATTGCTCGGAAATTGTCCCCGTTGATATTGACTCCCGACAACTTTAGCTAATTGTCCAATTTGAGTTTCGAGATTTTTCATTTGAGCTCCCATGGTGGTAGCTAATTGAGTGACATGGCCTTCAATTTTGTCTAATTTCTCCTCATCTCGACTAAATCCGCTTTTCGTCTCCATCATGAATGTAGCTAGAATATTCTCGAGATTTGACGTCGGCTTTGCTTCTTCAATTATCTCACCATTCGACACCTTGAATCCGGCCGGTGGTTGCAAAGCATTGTTTGGATTAGCATAGATAAAATTTTCATGATTTCGATTGGAGGGATGGTAGAAGCCCGATGGTGGATTATTCTGGAAATTGTTGTAACTCCGATTATTAATGTAATGTGCCTCCTCCAATGGATCGGACGGTAGTGAACTTGAACTTCCTTGAGAATCTCCCTTCGAATCACCTCCTTTTGTTAGAGCCCCCAATTGAGTAGTTAACATCGTCATTTGCGCGGTTAGTGCCTTTATAGGATCCGAATCGGATATCTCAGCCACCCTTCTAATATTTGATCTTTCCATCGGCCATTGATAGCTATTCATAGCCATTTCTTCGATCAATCCATACGCTTCTTTAGCGCTCCTTGCTAGCAATGCCCCTCCCGCGGAAGCATCAATAAAATTTCTTATTTCTCCCATAAGACCATTGTAAAAGAAACACATTTGTTGGTCTTCGGGGAAACCATGTCGAGGGCATCGCCTTAGTAGTTCTTTGAAACGTTCCCAAGCTTCATATTACGGTTCGGAGTCCAATTGATGAAATTGAGTAATCTCACTTTTTAGCTTCATTGTCTTGTTTGGTGGGAAAAATTTGAACAAAAATTTTTCGCTCAATTCTTCCCATGTCTTTATACTTCCGGGAGCTAAAGTTCCAAGCCAATTTCTTGCTTTCTCCCTCAAAGAGAATGGAAACAATCGTAAGCGTATTGCATCATCCGAGACTCCATTCATTTTGATAGTATCACATATTTGCATGAAATGAGTGAGATGGGCATGTGGATCTTCGACAGCAAATCCTCCAAATTGATTTTGTTGAACCATTGAAATTAAGGCAGGCTTCAACTCGAAATTTAGGGCGTTGATTGGAACATGAGTGATTCCTCCAAAGTTTCGGTCTAGTTTTGGTCGGAATCCATCCCGAATTGATTGTACCCTAGTTGTTGGATTTTCAATCATTCCGCCCTCGTTGTCTTGGATTATTGCATTATCGTTCGTGTTGTCCCTTCCCACGTTATCTCCCGCTCTCTCCATGTCTTCAAAAAGATCCCTTCTTAGTTTCCTTGAGGTAGCACTTGTTCTTCGGGCAAATGCTTCTACTTCCGGGATGAAAGTTTCTAAAGGCACACAGGATGAACGAGAGTTCATGCACTCCCTGAGTAGAAATTGTATAACATGAGTTAAGTAACAAATAAGAAAATGTCTAAAGTAAGACTAGAAACACTTATCGTAATATCAACACTAATAAAATTAATTTAGTCCCCGGCAACGGCGCCAAAAACTTGTTCGCTATATTTTTAAACAATCCGCAAGTGTACGGAGAATATGTAGAAAGCGACGAGCAAGGTCGTATTCCACAGAGACTATATATTCTTATTGTATTAAGTACTAGATTATAGTGTTTCCGGTTTTATCTAGACGATCGAAAGGTAAAATGGATGGTTAATAAAATAAAATAAAATTATCACAATAAATTAAAACAATTGAAAATATCCAAATTAAAGCGAATTTCAAGATTTTAGAAAGGTAGATTCCAAGGCTAGGTTTCCGTTAATTACTAAATTTAGTCGGGATTGGTTCCAAAAAGTTCTAAGTGCGTCTCCAAAACGATGATCACAACAATATTCTAAAGTCTCTCTCGAGATGCATTAAAACGTAGATTAAACAACCTATAACAACGTCTCCGTCTATTATAAATTATCTAACTCCAAAATGTTCATAAGATTAAACACCATCATAGTTCATTACCGATTTCTCAATCTCGTAATTTACTACGTCAAATACTCGAAACCTATTAATACCCTCTTCTCTCGAATTATGAGCAATTAAGTTAAACATGTAAAAACATTGATCAAGTGTCTAAACATGAATCAAAACCAAGTATTTGATAAAGAAATCACACTAGATATATATGATTATCAATCCCTCAAAACCTTAGCAAATCAACATACTCCCATGCCCGGAATCTAACGAGTTTAGCCGGACGTGGTAATGAAAGAAAGATTAATAATCATCATGTTCATGCTAAATAAAACAACAAAATAAATAAAAGATAGGAAGAAGATAAAACTCGGATGGTGTCTTGATTGATCCCGGTTGAAGCTTTCAAATGTTCTTGAAGTGTTCTTCAAGAATTCTTCAAATCTCCTTCTTTTTGGAATAAAAGCCCTCAAATCTTGTGTTTGTTTTCTCTCTCCAATCTCTCAAAAACTCTCTCCAAAGCTGAATATCCCCAAGTCTTGCCCAAGATCCATTTTTATAAGGCTAAAAATACCACTTTTCATGCTCAAATCTTGCAAAAATGTCAAAAGATGATTTTTCCACCGAAAAGTGACACGGCCCGTGTCATAGTGCTCTAGAAAAGGAGATGCTGGCTGGACAGGGAACTCGACCGTGTCAATATGGCACGGCCGAGCAAATGACACGACCATGTCGAATGACACGGCCCGTGTCATACTCCTCCAAAAAGGGAACAATTGCCTGGATGTGAAACCCGACCGTGTCAATATGGCACGGACGGGCTAATGACACGGCCCGTGTCAAATGACACGGCCGAGCTCGTGTTGGTCCGTTTTGATACCATTTTGACTCCTTTTAAGGCTCGATCTCTCGTTTCCGCATTGCTTGATATGTATTGGGGTTTGAGACTTCGTTCTTGCTTGATTTATGTCCATAAAGTACCTATAAAATCAATAAAATGTACCCAAGCGTGATCGAGTCCAATAAACACAATATGAGCATAAACGACACAGTTCTACACATTTTAGGATCTTAAAACCCGGAAAATAGATGTAAAAATATGTGTAAAAATGAGTGTTATCATCCTTATCAGTCAAGAGTAGAATTTTCGTACCAACAGAGCAATCCTCCGCCTTACCTCAACAAGTCGCATGTGAACATTCCTTCTCAAATGGAAGGGACGCCTTCTTGGGAAATTTAAAAGAAGCTTGGATGTGCCGAATTGAAGATTCTATGGAGGCATCTTGCTAAATCATAACCGAGTCCTTCAAGAGATTTGAGGCTCACATGAAAAATATAATCAACATGTGTATTTTCCTGAACCACACATTCGATGAACATTTGGCGTAGGGTGTGATGAGGATAAAACATGTAGTAAGTATGTTATGGAGTCTTATATGGATGTTGATGACTTGGGGAATAAGGCTTTACGTGAAGTTGGGTGTGACGTTGAGGTGAATGAGGAGCCATTTTTGGTCGGACATGAGGGGACAAATGTGGCATGCAAGGAGGAAAATAAGTACAATGACCTTTATTTGGAGCCTTACTCTTATCATATTACCGACTATGAAACTCATAGATTAACAACATTTTCGTTGAAAAATGGTGATGTATATGTAAAAAGATTAGAGAGCCTCTGGATGTATGCGTCCTCAATTTAGGCGGTTCAGTTGTTCCGGTTCTTTCCGAGTCTTCCCTTGTGTTGGATTGGTGATTTAAAGAAAGGCTCGCTTGACCATGGTTTCCCTACTTTACCGAATCACGTGCTAGATAGTATAAAGTCAACTAACATTTTTTGGGTGACTGGTGTCCCGTCTTTGTGCTTGACGGACTTCTTTGTTTTTGGTGAGGACACCATTCATGCTTTATTTCGTAGTTGCGGCCACACATTTATTTTGGTCGATAATATTGCTCATTCATATTCCGTCAAACATATTAAGATGCTCAATTTTATGCCCACCTTCTCTTCATGTCGAGCTTACTTCTACATGTGGGACATAGAAAGCATGGCATTACTTGTTTTTGGATCTTGATTGATTCTTGACGAGTTCTTCGGGCTAGCGACATTAAAAAAGTGTTTCTTGTGAGGCCTGTCATTTTTGTATTGTCTCATGTTTCACATATTTTTTCTGTTATTTTCATACATTCTTGCTTCTAATCCTATTTTTATTTTTACAGTTTTGGTTGTAGGAACTCGGGCCACGTCACGAAAACGGGCAAAAGATTGATATTTCATAAAATCGGCCTAGGCCGCCGGACACGACCTTTGGTCGAGTCACTAAGTGACCAAAGGGTCCTATCTATTGGCCTCTGAGCCTTCGATCATCTGGGGCTGATAGACCGACACGCACGTCCCAAGCTAGTCATTCGGTGACCGCCGCACGGTGATCGTGCCACCCTTTCGCTCACTCTTCAGTCACTTTATAAAAAAACTGCCTACAAGTTCAAAAGTTTTCATTTGCAATCCTTGGTGAATTTCATTAAAATTTTGTTTTTACGGGTTCATGGTGAAGTAAGGTACATGATCTAATTTTTTTTAGTGTCAGAACGACCTAATCATCTACCATATTTCTTGAAGCTTCTTTGGCGCAACGTAGCGTGCGAAGTGTCCGACAAAATTCCCTGTCTTCGGGTCGTATGTTTATCTTGGGCTTCTAATTCTTAAGGATACTGAACCCGCCACTGGGCGGCCCGTGAGACAACCCCTCACTCGCTTCCTTTCTCCTTCTCTTTCTTTTTGTGAGAGTGCATTTTTACTTTCCGTTGTGGTATATGTGATTTTTGTTTTTTGTGCGTGCTTTTTTTCGCACTTTCTTATGTTGTTGTCTTTTTCACTTGATCTGCCCATGGTGTTTGGTGTGTTTTTGATGTTTATTATGTGTAGGCTTTTATATGAGTACTTTTCTCACTTAATTACTTTGCGGTTCACTTGCCTTGGTAGCCAAAACGAGCAAAGTGGATTAAGCGGCACGCGAACTCTAGGAGAGTTCCACTTTACTTTTTTCCTTGCTTTTTTACTCTTTTTAATTGGCAATGATAATATTTATAGTTTTTAAGTGTGCGGGAGGGGATAAACTGATTGTCTTTGCTTAGCATGTGACTAGTGTGTGACCACCTAGTTTCTATTCGGCAACTTAACCTTTATGTTGAGATATAAATTCAAAATTGTGCTTGCATTTAAGTTTTGTGCGTGACATTTCATATGATTACTTGATGTACGATTCTAACACGGATCAAGACTTGTTGAGATATAGATTAGAAAATGTGAATGTTAGTTAAGATTGTGGGGCTCGAAGTAGTTTGTGATTCATAAAGTGATCGGTTGTATCTTGTGTCTTGATTGTTGGTGGTTGTCTACGACGGTGTTATGCCTTAGATTCACAAAATAAATATACTTATTAAAGAAGCGGTTTTTGTTTTTGAAAATAAAAAATAGGGAAGTCACACATGAGATGAGAGGTGCCTTGAAGAGAAAAATCTCTAATGTAGGAATGGAACTTTAAAACTTCGATGAGAGGCCTACAAACCAGTTGAGATCTTATTAATATTAGATCAATGAAACAGTCCCTACTACATAGAATGGTGTCACAAGCATTGCACCTCGAACATGTGCAAAATAATAAGTATATAAATAAGTGGTTCGTGGCTAGTGTATTTTTGGATATGCTACTGTAGTCGAGCATGAGGTGCGACTTTGAGGTACGTAATGGACACTTCCGTGGAGAGCAATATATTTTCGCCTAACATTCCATGTTACTAATTTCACGTTATCATCATTTCTCTAAAGTCTGAATTAAGGTATCAGGATAAGTAGTTTGGGTTACAGTTTCCGATGATTTTAAATAGCATTTTTTTTACATTTAAATACCAATTGTTTTGTATGAGGACAAGCAAATGGTTAAGTGCGTGGTTTGTTTTAGTCGTTTTAGTTAGTATTTATAGTATAATTTCAGTCGTGTGATGTTTTGTTCTCATTTATAGGGTTTGTTAGATATTTTAGGTTTTAGGGTCAATTTAGATATTTAGATACTTTTACGGTCTTATGTGTGTAATTTTAGGAAAAACAGGCGTCGGAACAAGTTAGACACAATGAGCGAGTCACATAGAGCTATAGCACCATCGAGTCACCACCGAGACCGCCTGTATAGCACTACCGAGACACACACTAATCAATACGTAGGGATGACTCGACCGAAGCGTGATCACCATCTTACAAAAAGTGACCGCGAGACAGCTCCGACCGAGTCATAATATGACCGAAGGGTAGTTTACCGGACTGAAGGATGAACTTTACAATGGGTGTGAATTTTGTCTATTCAACCACTTGTCCAGCTATGCGTGAGGGAGCATGTTGAAGCATTAATGCCTTGCATTAAATATATAAAGATCCTGAGCTACTCCTCTCATTGCCAATTGGTTTTGAGATGGAACCCCAGACTTTAACAATAACACTTGAGCCCGAAGCAATAACTAAAAAAATATAGGTCGGATTCTTCTCATAATAGATAATGAGGAAGACGACCATGTAGCGAAAAGAGTTTAGATAAAATTTGTTGAAGCATTAATCTCACATTGGGAAAATACAAGCATTGCAATCAATATATAAAGATTCTGGGCTACTCCTCTCACTGCTAATTGGTTTTGAGATGGAAACCCATGTTGACGTCTGATTTGGTCAACGTCACGTGTGTTGATCTAGACGAATGGATCGAAGCCACGTAGAAAATAACAAACAAGATGAAAGAGTTTGGATCACTAAATTTTATTAAATGCCCGTAATTTCGAGTAGGGTCGAGCTGGATTGTTTGAACTGATCTATATGTTTTGCTCACGTATTACAAAATTTCTCTTTTTTTTCTATCTCTTTCCCTTTCTTATAAATTCCAAAAGTCCTTTTTTATTGTACATTCCTTCTATATATAGACAATCTTGACCAGTCAGGAGACGACAGCTGGAGAATGTTTGGGAATATGCCCAAAACACTTGTCAGAGTGTAAATACACCTTAGACACGTGGCGGCTTATAAAGATTGCTTCGGGAATGGATATGACATAATGCATTAATTGTCCTGTATGCCTGTCCCGCATGCTTCTGGCGACATTTATCCGCTGGGGTTGGTCCTCGGGTATCCCGCCGTTCTGGTCGGCCTTGTCGTAATCTTGAGTTGGAGCGTATTTATCCTTGATCTTCTCGGTCCTTTCGGTCTGGATATCGGGTCGGCCTTGGTCCCCTAGTTCGTCCTCGACGTCTCTGACCGGTACAGTCTTTAACGAGCCCGGGAGAGAATTTGATTCGTACTCGGTCCGACTTGTTGTTCTGATCGGCCGGTTCAGCTGACTGGAGTGCTTACGTGGATGCCAAGACGGATGGGCTGTCAACAAGGGCCCCCGAGTCCAGGGCCGTGCCGAGCTGGCCGGGACTGGGGTCGTTTCTCAGTAAGGTCGATCCGGCTTGTGGGAGGATAAGATCTCTAGAAGGGACGCCTCTTCGGGAGTCACGTCGATTCGATCTCAAGGTTCTAGGTGTTATGATGAGGGAGACACGTGGTCGGATATGATTTGATGATGCGTTCACGCGCCTTCGATTTTTGCGATGGTTCAGTGTGAATCGTCGCGTCACGCGCTGGGCATCTAATGCCTTTCTTCCCTTATAAATATATGGCGTCTTCTTCCTCATTTCTCCTTCCGCCATTTTCGTTTCTGTTGTAGAGAAAAGAAAGAAAGAAAGAAAAGAGTTTCGGTATTCTTCTTTGATTTTAGCGGAAAATTTTCGGTAAGCCTTTCTTTCCTTTCTATTTGATATGTCGGAGTTGAGGGATGAGAGGGCGGAGGAGGAGTTGACTGTGTCGCCGGACCGCACGGGGGTGGCGGATCTGTCTGTAGGCGGAGTCCCCGTCGACTGGATCGACGAAGAAGAAGGTGGCGAGGTCGTCGGGATCTGGAGACGTGGAGATGGTGGCGCCGTTGACGGCGGTCGGCGGGATTCCGGAGGAAGAAGGGGTTGAGCCTACGGCGTCTTGGATTCGGCCTCGGCCGTCGCCTTTCGTGGAGGTGGGGTGGGACTCTGCCTCGATTCGCAGTACCGTCACGGAAGAGCAGTTGGTGGCTTGGCGGAGGCGGTTCAAGATCTCGGCTAGGGTGCGGATGTTTGTTTTGACTCCTGAGGAGAGGCCCCACACCCCGCCTCCCGGCTGTGCGGCGGTGTATTACCGTTCTTTGCTGGCTGGGTTGAGGTTCCCGCTTCCGTTGGCTTTCTCCCGCTGGCTAAGGCAGTGGGGTCTTCTGCTGGCGCAGATTCACCCCAATTCTTGGGCTCGGGTGGTGGGGATTTTCGTCCTTTTCCATCAGCACGGCTGGCCCGAGCCCAGCTTCGAGGAGTTCAAAAGCCTTTTCCTGTGGAGATCGATCGGCAGATCCGGCTCCGGCTGGTTTTACTTGACAGCCCGACATGCCATGCACAAGGAGGTGGTGGATGTGCCGGAGACCATCCACAGTTGGAAGGAGCAGTGGTTTTATGTCGGGGGGCCTTGGAGGAGCTCGGTAGATGAGTGGGAGCCCGGTGTCATAGACGCGGAGCTTCGGATCCCGGAGCATTTTATTGCCAAAATGAGTAAGTATCGTGTTTTCTGTGCTGTTCCCTTCTTGTCTAACGCTCATCGTTTATTTCATGTGCAGAGCGTATCCCGGCGCAGGAGACATCTTCCGAATTTGACGATCGGATTGAGAAGCTCCTAGATCTCCCTGCCGAGCAGAGGAAGTCGCACCTCCTAGTCACAGAAGTAAACCTCTAGGCCACCGGCCTCTGAACTACCGACCCGAGTACCATGTCTTCATCAGTTTTTTTTAACATATCTTCTTTCTCCAGTCCCTAGGGTCAAGGTTCCGTCTGGAAGGAAAGAGACACCTGCGCAGCGTGTGGCGAGATTGGCTGCCGAGGCTGCTGAGTGGAGGGAGCGTGCGGGCAAACGAAAAAAGGGGGAGACCGAGCCTCAAGGCAGCGTGACTAAAGTGGAGGCTCGGCCCGCTCCTAAAGTTCCTGTATCCGCGCCGAGCCCTGTCCGGACGGATCGTGCGACTGACAAGGAGCCCTTAATTGACTTGGAGAGTCATTATCTCCCGGTTAATACGGATCGGGAGGAACCTTGTGCCCAGATGAAGGGGCGACGGCCGCGCTGTTCCTTGATTACGTCCGGGCAGCTACCCCAACCGCTGAGATGCTCAACCGGGTTCCCCCGGCGGTGGCTGTGTCCAATCACATCCCTATGAGGGGCTGGACGCCCAAGCTGGAGATGGTGACCAACTACATGGGTCCGGCTGAGCAGATCCAATTCGGAAATGCTGTAATCGGCTGTGCGATGTGCACTTACGTGAAGGCCACCGATGAGCTAATGGCCCTGGACGAGAAACATAAGAAGATGGCGGCCGATATTCAGGCCCTGCAGGAGGAGCACCATCTCTGTCCTTCACTGATCAAGTCCTTGGAGGAAGAGATAATCTCCTTGAAGGGTGATATGGAGATCTTGGAGAGTCGGGCCCTCGAGGCCGATATGTGGAAAGTGAAAGCCGGAGAGATGACCGAGGCGGCCGAGCTAGCTCATAAGCGGTGGTTGGACACCAGGGCTGAGCACGAGGCCTATTTGCAAAATACGAAGGCCCAGCTTGAGAACCTGACCGATTGGGTTAATACTTGCGAGGCTTCGGGCTACGCCAAGGGTCTTGCCGAAGGGCCGACGGCTTTTAAGGAGACGCCTGAGTTCGAGGAGCTGATCAACCTGAATTACGTCTCCACCTGCTAGGAAATATTAGATCTCATGAAGGGAGGGAAGACCGTTGAGGAGGTCGAGGCCTATATAGTGTCCCAGGCGGCCGATCTGCAGGTTGACCCCCTTGGAGCTGATGAGCCGAAGGCCGTCGAGGTTGTTGAAGATCCAGGGTTGGTTCCGCCTGGTGAAGGTGAAGGACAGTCCTTCCAGGCGGCTGGCCAGGAGGGTGGGGCCGAGTAGATTTTTAATTTATTTCTTGTATGGCCTGCATGTAATATCCGCAATTTTCGATTTTCGGTAAATTTCTTTTTTTCGGCCGGAGTCCATTTTGACAACTCTATCATGACCGTTTCGTCATTCCGAGAATGATTAATTCTGCACTTTTTGTCATCCGAGTTCGTTTCGGTGTCGTTTTGTTGAGTTCCGTGTCCTTAGTCGACTTTTTCACGTGGGAGTTCGACTTTGTAAAGTCACCATTAATTCTAGGAAACTCCAAAAATTCTGAATCTTTGCAACATTATAGAGCATCAAGTTAGCTTTCCAATGGTTCAGACGGTGAGTCAATCGGAGTCCAGACGAAGGAGTTATGCTCGAAATAGCTAAGACTACACGATGTGCCTTTTTCGTGTTGGAGTGGACTGTACCGTGTGCCGCGGCACACTTCAGCTGTGCCGCGGAACTAAGCTGATTCCTGGGCGTTTTCTTGGCCACAGGCGCGGCACACTTGTCTGTGCCGCGGCACGGTCTTCTGCGTTTTTAGCAGATTTTCGAGGAGAAACATTCATTTTCTCCTCTCTTCTTCCTCCTACCATTCTAGGCGATTCTAAGGGCGATTTTGGGCGATTTGAGTGCTCCCAAACTTGTAGAGATCATCCACCTCAAGTCTTGTTGTAGATTTTCGACCTCTACTTGAATCATTCATCCAAATCAAGGTATTTTGGCTTGAACCCTTGTTTTTGTAGATTTGGGGATTTTTCCTTTTTGATTTCGATTCCAATCCGGTTTTAATCAATTAATTGTTGTATAAACGTTGTTTTGAACTTGTTCTACGGATTGGATACTCGTATCTTTGGTTCTTTCGACCCGAGGGGTGATTTCTTTGTTCTTGAAGGGTCTTGAACATTTAATGTTCGATTAAATGTTCGAATGAGTTCCCTTTGATAGTTTGTTGGGATTTCCGTTGTTTTCGGCCTTGATTCTCGTCGTAATCATGTTTTATTATTCCTTACAGAGGATTATAGGTGCTCGATGATTCTGATGTTGAATTCCGTTGGTGATTGATGATTCATGTGGTGTTTTCCCGTAGTACTTTCGGTGCTATCGCGTTCTAGATAGTGTTCGGGACTTTGAGGGCTACCCGGCCGTATCCGTTCATTTTTCCATTGCTCGTGATATCGAGGCAAGTACCTTGCCCATACTATTCTTGTCTTGTGAATATGATATTTGGTGATCGTCTTTATATATTTGTTTGATTGTTTGAAACGAGTTTTCAAAAGATTTGGTTAGCCTTGTTAAAGGCCCTCTTTCAAAACCGTGTGTGTTTTGTGATTGGTGTGATTCGTGAACGAGTATGTGAATCTTATGGATATGTTTGGTGTTGATGATGCACTTGGTATTTGCGTGTGGATGTATATTGTTTCATTTCGGTGCATTGTGGTTTGACGTGTTGTTTTATTAAGTGTTTGATGCCTCTGGGTGAATTGTTTGGATATCCTTGGTGTGATATGTTACTCGTGTTTGAGATTATTTCGCTAGCCAGCTCGGGGGGTCCGACGGGATCACGGAGTGGGATTCGTGGCTTCGTCCCGGTCCTAGGCGACGTGTGGTGTTTGAGTATTTCGCTAGCCAGCTCGGGGGGTCCGATGGGATCACGGAGTGGGATTTGTGGCTTCGTCCCGGTCCTAGGCGATGCGAGTACATGTTTTGTGAATGTGTTTGCTCACCTCGGGAGGGTTCGATGGGACCACAGAGGGAATTCCAATGGCTTCGACCTGGGTTCACGAGTGAAACTTCACTGCTACGTGTGTATATTTTGTGATTGTTGTTCGCTCACCTCGGGAGGGTCCGATAGGATCATAGAGGGAATTCCATTGGCTTCGACTTGGATTCACGAGTGCGGTTGCTTATGTTTTGTGAATGTGTTTGCTCACCTCGGGAGGGTTCGACGGGGCCACGGAGGGAATTCCATTGGCTTCAACCTGGATTCACGAGTGAAACTTCACGGGTGCGTGTGTATTTTATGTCCGTCGAGGACGCGTGACGTGGGTTTCAACCTTGTGTATTGTTGTCGGTTTTCTGTTTGCGAAAACAAAACCTTTGGGCTGTGACCTGTGACCCTGTTGATTTTTAGAAAGATAAGAATTTGATAATCCTAAGTTGTTTTCTATCTAAACTCTCTATGGCATTTAAACGGTTTTATAAATTGTTTTCCCTTGATTTGTGACCTTTCGGTTTTAGAATGTTTTACCAAACTCTTGCCTCGGGAAGTACTTTTCGTCACGTTTGGATTTTTAAGGATTCCTGGTTATTGTTATTTGTGAAATGTGAATTGTATGGCTCGTATTTTTGCACTTGTACTTGCACTAGCAAAACAGTGGAGTTTTGCTAACCCCCGAGTACTCGGGGGGGTGGATGTCTATTTTTGCATTCAGGTTTTGGAGCATAGCACAGGGTCGGCACGAAGGATGATGAAAGATGAACGATACTAATCACACGAGGATCCGTTGACGTCATATTTGTCTAGTTGTATTTTCTTTTCCTCTGCAGTATATTTTTTCCCGTTGTACGGGTGTGGTTGTATTTTGACCCCTGCGTGGGCATGAGTTGTAATTGAGTTGTAAGTATTTATTGAAAGACCAAATCGGTCTACTGAGTTATTTTAGCCTTAAAGGCATGGTTGAGTTGTTATATGTTGTTACCAGCCTGGTAGATCCTTGAGGAAAGGTTCTACGGCGTGTAATATCCCTGAGCGGATTGGGGGTGTTACACTGCATGCCAGTTTTCCTTTGTTTTTTATCATACGTACTTTGTAGAAATGCCTCTTTAAGTGAATAAAATCTTCTTTATAGCACCTGTTTTAGTTGATTTTTTCTGAATGTTTGGGCCCAGTTGGTTCGGCCGTTGCCTTTCTTTCATGTTCACCATTTGTTGATTGTGCCGAGGTGAGCCCGGACTTTCAGGGTGCCGAGGCGAGCTCGGACCTTTAGTGTCGGATGAGCCGATCTTATGAGGTGCCAAGGCGAGCTCGGTCTTATAGTGCTGGATGAGCCGGTCTTATGAGGTGCCGAGGCGAGATCGGTCTTATAGTGCTGGATGAGCCGGTCTTAAGAGGTGCCGAGGCGAGATCGGTCTTATAGTGCCGGATGAGCCGGTCTTATGAGGTGCCGAGGCGAGCTCGGTCTTATAGTGCTGGATGAGCCGGTCTTATGAGGCGCCGAGGCGAGCTCGGTCTTATAGTGCCGGATGAGCCAGTCTTATGAGGTGCCGAGGCGAGCTCGGTCTTATAGTGTCGGATGAGCCAGTCTTATGAGGTGCCGAGGCGAGCTCGGTCTTATAGTGCCGGATGAGCCGGTCTTATGGGGTGCCGAGGCGAGCTCGGTCTTATAGTGCCGGATGAGCCGGTCTTATGAGGTGCCGAGGCGAGCTCGGTCTTATAGTGCCGGATGAGCCGGTCATATGAGGTGCCAAGGCGAGCTCAGTCTTATAGTACCGGATGAGTCGGTCTTATGAGGTGTACCAAAGCTAAAAATGAAATAACGTCAAATTTTATTGATAATAACTCTTTAAATACATGGCATTCCACGGATAAGTTAATCCCTGGCTGTTCAGATATTCTAACCAATAGGCTCCATTCTTAAGGACTTCACTAATCTTGTACGGTCCTTCCCACTTGGGCTTAAGGGGTCCCGGATCTGGTCCCAATACCCGTTTAAGAACGAGGTCTCTGACCTGGAAACTTCGATGGTGAACCTTGGAGTTGTAGTATTTTTCGCATCTTTTTTTATAGATTGCGTTTCGCATTTCTGCTTGGGTCCGCTTTTCGGCGATGAGGTCCAGGCTCACTTGGAGGGTCAAGTCGTTATCTTGTTCTTCGAAATGGGTTACCCGGTAGGTAGGCGCCCTAATTTCGACCGGGATGACTGCCTCAGTGCCGAAGGCTAAGGAGAAGGGTGTTTCTCCAGTAGCGGACTGATGCGTTGTTCTATATGCCATAAGGCTCCAGGGAGTTCTTCGGGCCAGGAACCTTTGAGTTATTCAAGGCGGGTCTTGAGGTGCTGCTTTATAATTTTATTGATCGTCTCGACCTGTCCGTTGGATTGCGGATAATACGGTATGGAAAAGTTGTTTCGTATGTGGAGGCCATTGCAGAAGGCCCGAAATTTCTTATTGTCAAATTGTTTAGCATTATCGGAGATAATAGATTGAGGGATCCCGAATCGGCAGATGAGTGACTTCCAAATAAAATCGATTATCTTTTGCTTGGTTGTTCGTGCCATAGGCTCGACCTCAGCCCATTTTGTGAAATAATCAACTGCGACGATGGCGTGTTGTACTCCTCCCCGTCCTTTGGGTAAGGGGCCGATCAGATCAATTCCCCACTTGGTAAATGGCCACGGGCAATAAACGGAGGTGAGGGTTTCTGGCGGAGATCGGATCAGAGAAGCGAAGATTTGGCACCGGACGCACTTACGCACGAGCGCGATGGCTTCTTTTTTAAGATTCGCCCAGTAATATCCTTGCCGGATCAATTTATAGGCCAATGCCTAGCCGCCGGAATGATTACCGCATATACTCTCGTGCACCTCTCTGAAGGCATACTCTGCTTCTGACTCGGACAGGCATTTCAGCAATGGCACCGAATATCCTCTCTTGTATAAAGTTCCATCCACGATAGTGAACCGGGCGGACTGAGTTCGTAATGATCTCGCCTGGGCTCGGTCCTCGGGTAAAATGCCGCTTTGAAGATATCGGATTATAGGTTGCATCCATCCTTGCGGTTCTGATTGTTCAGCTGCCCGGACTTCGGCTATTTCCAGGATTGATGATGCATGGTATCCTATGCTGACCTCGTCCATATGTTCGGCTCCGGAGCTGGACGCGAGTTTGGCCAAGGAGTCGGCTTGGATGTTCTCGGTTCTGGGTATGTGTTGTATAGTTCCCCAAAAATCTTGCAGCTGAGCCCGCGTCAGGCCGAGGTACTTGACCATTTGGGTTCCTTGGCCTCGTATTCGCCCCTAATTTGGTTTACCACTAATTGAGAATCACTCAAGACAGTGAGGCGAGCAAGACCGAGGGAGGTCGCCATTTCCAGACCGGCCAAGAGAGCTTCGTATTCCGCTTCATTGTTGGTGGCCGGAAAACCTAAGCGAATGGCCGAGCAGAACAAATGTTGGTCGGGACTGGCGAGGACTATTCCTGCACCTGCCCGGTCGGCGGTCGAGGACCCGTCTACGTAGAGTGACCACTCTTCTGATCGGTCATTCTCTTGTGTGATCGCTAGTGTGAACTCTGCGATGAAATCCGCTAGGGCTTGACCTTTTATGGCAGTGCGCGATTCAAAAGTTATGTCAAACTGTCCGAGTTCGACGGCCCATTTGATCATCCGGCCGGATACGTCAGGTTGGTGCATGACCTGTTTTAAAGGGTAGTTTGTTAAGACGACTACCTGATGTTCCAGAAAGTAGGGTCTTAACTTACGGGACGCCATTATGAGCGCATAGGCCAGCTTTTCCATTGGCGCGTATCTGAGCTCGGCATCATGAAGGGCCTGACTAACATAATAGACCGGATGTTGAACTGTATTCTCCGTTCGGATCAGAGCGCCGCTGATCGCAGAGTCGGATACCGCGAGGTATAAATTGAGAGGTTCTCCTTGGGCCGGTCGTTGCAGGATCGGTGCTTCTGCCAGGACTTCCTTGATAGCTTCAAAGGCTTTTTGGCAAGGGTCTGTCCACTGAAAATCTCTGTTTTTTTTATTGCCTCAAAGAAAGGTTTACATTTGTCAGTTGAGCGAGAGATAAAGCGACTTAGCGCGGCTAGCCGGCCAGTTAGGCTCTGCACCTTTTTGACCGAATTTGGTGGAACAAGTTCGGTCACTGCCCTGATTTTATCGGGTTTGGCTTCAATCCCTCTTTGACTTACCATGCAGCCGAGGAATTTTCCGGAACCTACCCCAAATGAACATTTCTTTGGATTTAACTTCATCTTGTACTCTCACAAAATAGCAAACATTTTATTGAGGTCATTTACATGATCGGCCGAGCGCAAAGACTTTACTAACATATCATTTACATACACCTCCATCGTATGACCTATCAAGCTATTGAACATTTGATTTACCAGGCGTTGATATGTTGCGCCGGCATTCTTGAGTCTGAAAGGCATCATTCGGTAATAGTATAGGCCGCGGGCCGAGTAGAAGGAGGTGTTTTCTTCATCAGTGGGATGCATCGGGATCTGGTTGGATCCGGAATATGCATCCATAAAACTCATCAGCTCATGCCCGGCCGTTGCATCCACCATATAGTCGATATGGGATAGGGGATAGCTGTCTTTCGGGCATGCTCTATTCACATCAGAGAAGTCAATGCAGAGCCTCCACAGCCCGGTCGGCTTTTTCACCAGGACTGGGTTGGCCACCAGGTTGGGTACGTGGCTTCCCGGATGAACCCGTTGTCGATCAGCTTTTCCATTTCCTCTTCTATCCCCTTCTGTCGTTCAGGCCCCATTTTCCTCCTATTCTGAATAACCGTCTTTGAACTGGGCTCGATATTCAGCCGGTGGCACGCAAATTCCGGTTAAATCCCCGGCATGTCCGAATTGGTCCACGCGAAGACATCCAAATTCTGTCTCAGGTGGAAGATTAGCTCAGAGCGGATTGGCTCTTGGAGGTTGTGGCTGATCTTTAGCTGTCGGACGGGATCAGATGTGTCCATGTCGACCTGGTCCAGCTCTTCTGTTGGCTCAGCATAGCGAATTTTCCCTTTTGGATTTTGGTATCGCGGGTCGACAGGATCTTCTTCCAGGATCAGCTCTTTCCCTGGCCTGCGGCCTCGGTCCGCATCCTCGTCAGTTTCCATTTCGAAGGCTTGAGCGGCCCCGGGTCCTTCGGCATCCTCTTCGAGTAGGGCGTCTTCTGCCAGCTGTTCGGAGCTGGTGGCCCCCATTTCTTCCGGTAAATTCTCCGGGGTGCCCTCTGCGGCGTTTATTTCGCGAGCCCGGATGCTGAGGTTGCATTCCCGGGCGGCACTTTGATCTCCCCTATGTACCCCGACGCCGTCCGGGGTGGGGAACTTCATACACAAGTGATATGTAGACTGAGTGGCCCTCAGCCTTGACATCATAGGTCGGCCTATGATGGCGTTGTAGTCGCTGTGCACGTCGATGATCTTAAACGTAGTGATCATCGTTCTCTTGATCGACCCCTGACCAAATTCCAGGCGAGGTCGATTTCCCCCAATGGTGAGGTGCGGCAGTTAGCAAATCCCCTAATGTCCTCGTTGCAGGGTCTGACATAAGATTGGTCTACCTTCATCCTGCGAAGGGTATGAAGGTAGATGATGCTGGCATAGGCCCCGGAGTCTACCAACACTCTGTGTACCGGGATCCCCATTATGGGCAGAGTGATGACAAGGGCATCCGAATGGGGATGGTCCAAGCCATCTGCATCGGACTCTTCGAAAGTAATTGCCAGCTGGGGGTTTTGGGGGGCTCTTCGGCCACTGATAGAAACCCCTCGGGTCGGCGCTCTGTCCGTTGATAAGAGGTGGTGGCCTCTCGAATGGATGCCTTTTTCTGCCGCTTTGACCGATGATCATCGACCTCGGCTGTTCCCATGATGGTCAGAATTTTCCGAGGGGGACTTGGGGGCTGGAGGCACCCGATCGTTCTTGGCTCTTGTCGTGTCGGTCCGATCCTGGCGATCCCGGGGTGGGTTCCGGGTAAATCGCCTTAAGCCGGTATCGTCGCATACCGCAATCAGGGCGGCGAAGAGGTCCCGGCACTGTTCGGTGTTATGGACGCCGATTCATGGTATTTACAAAAGCAGGTCTGGTCCATATCCTTGTGATCTTTATAGATCGGCCGAGGAACCGGAAGCAAATTCTTGTCTTTTATTTGATCAAATATGGTCGCGGCCCCGACATAATATATTTCAGCAAAGCTAGCCATGAGCTCGGGCCTACGCTCCCGATAGCTCTGCGTTGTTGGTGTAATACCCCGATTTTTCGGATATATTTTTCGTTTATATATTGGATATCGCGGATGGTTAATTATGCTCGAGGACGTTGTGAACGTTTGATAATGTTATTGAATTGAGTATATGTATTGATTTTGCCGTATGCTCGTATTTGGTATGTCGTGACGTTGGACAGGAATTGCTGTAAATGGCTAAGTATGGAAGCCATTACGTACGTTATGTGTTGAAGCTTACGTACGTTAAATTGGTAGAGTTACGTACGTTATGGCCGAGACATTACGTACGTAACATGGGAATCAGACGATCGAGTCGTGGTCGGCAGTGGGACCACGTGTCGGTGCTTTCGGCGGAGGATGTGGGACGAGTCAACCTCGGCCATTACGTGCGTTATGTATGGCATATTACGTGCGTAATGTGGGTAATCTTGTAGCAAGTCAACGTATGTATTACGTGCGTTATGGTACAAGATTTACGTCGTAAGGAAGTGCCAAAAATGAGTCGATTAACTCTGGACTTTCGTTACGTGCGCTACCAAGGTCGGATAGCGTCGTAATGGTGTGTTACGTCGTTAACTATGGAAGGTTACGTGCATGTAACGAACATATTGTTTTATAAATGGGCCTTACGTCTTTCATTTCACTTCAGCATTTCTCTTCGTTTTTCATCTCCAAACATTGAGAGAGGGATACTTTGGCTCTCCTAATTCGATTTTGAGCTTGAGGGCTTGGATTTGGAGCTTGGATATGGAGTTATTGATGATTCTTGAAGTGATTTCTTGTGTATTCCATCTTCTAAGAGGTTGATTAACCAATAGGTATAATCATCTTGCCGCGGTGAAAGGTCGTAGATTCCGTCCAATCGGGGCTGAAGAGCTCGTAGACGAGGGCGATGAGTTCGGTGTTGGTTTTGTCATGTTGGTATCCAGGCAAGTGTTTACTTGTTCGGTTGTAATGTTTTGATGAGTAATTCCATTTACATTTCATAAGTATTTTATGTTGTATTGCATATTGACGAATGTTCAGTGATGTTCTAAAAGGATTAGAATGCACAGTTGATGATTGTTGAGATACTTGGACAATCTTGGGAAGATTGTAGTATTCGGATATTGTTGATGTCATTTTAGATATTCTTGGTCTGTGGTATGCATTCCGGAAGGAAGTCCGGATAGAGGTATGTTTTATGGTAATCGTACATAGAGGATTATGTACGAGAAAGTATTCGGTATTGCGGTATTATACGGTATTGTTGTGATACTGGGATTTTTATAGTATTATCGTGATATTGGGATTTTGACGAGAATCGTTGGATTACCGGAAGTGGTAAGGTTATCGTTGAGGTTATTATTCTCATGATGCATGGCATGTGAATATTTATGTTTATGTACTTGCGGTTATTTGTCGGGCATTATTGCTGACCCCGTTGTGGGACTTGTTTTTCAGGTATTGAGAACTTTGATGGTAGCGGTCGTGAAGCGAGGATTCGGGACGATACTGGCTATGGCATATTGTTGGGGAATCGTGTATTCTGTTTGTGTATATCATTATTGATATATATGTATCTTGGACTGTATTTTTATCCACTGCGTGAGTTCTTTCAAATGGCTTTCGGCTTTATGCCAACTGAGTTTGATTTCGAAAACCGATTCCCTTAACCGAGTTTTTGGCCTTGATTATCTTGACGGTGGTTGGTGTTTTCAAATGATTTTGTGAGTTTTGGAAAATACTACCGTCATCGGCCTTTTTGGGCGTTTTTGTAAATAGTTTTTAGCCTGGTGGGTTCCGGCGCGGGGCCCACGGCGTGTAATATTCCCGGTTGATTTTGGGGGTGTTACAAATATGGTATCGGAGCCCATGGTTTTGTGATAACTGGGCATGTGTGTTATGTGGCTCTACCAGTGTGGTAGTTGCGTGATTTTTGTGTAGCTGGATTTCTGGCTATTTTGAACTGTGTTGCTTTGGTTCTATGTGATTTTTGAGTACTGTCGTGGTGATGTGTGGGTTTGGGGATTGTTGGTGTTCCCGAGACCGACGAGGCAGGGAGTGAACGCCGGTGCCGTGGTCAAGTGCAATGTGCGGCTCCAATCGGGAAGTGAACGCTGGTGCGAGGCACGTGCAATGTGCGGCTTTCGATGTGGAGTGGAACGCCGGTGATACGTGCATGTGACAAGGAGCGGCTCATGCGCTTTAGGTGAGGATACACAGCGTCACAGATCCCACAAAACTCGACAGTGCTCTAAACTTGGTGTGGTCTTGACGGAGACCAATCGTTTTCAAATTGTGATTATTCCTGTTTTGGCATTCTTGTTGTGTTGAGATTTTTGAAATGGTGTCATATGCTAGTATCACGGGAGATCTTCGTCTTCACTGACCTGTAAGTATGTTGTTCGGATTATTCGATAATTCTTGGTTATCTTGGTGATTTTGGATTTTCCGTTGAAATATTGTTTGTGCGAGTGATTGCAAGTTTCGAGGACGAAACTTATTTTTAAGGGGGGTAGAGTGTAATACCCCGATTTTTCGGATATATTTTTCGTTTATATATTGGATATCGCGGATGGTTAATTATGCTCGAGGACGTTGTGAACGTTTGATAATGTTATTGAATTGAGTATATGTATTGATTTTGCCGTATGCTCATATTTGGTATGTCGTGACGTTGGACAGGAATTGCTGTAAATGGCCAAGTATGGAAGCCATTACGTACGTTATGTGTTGAAGCTTACGTACGTTAAATTGGTAGAGTTACGTACGTTATGGCCGAGACATTACGTACGTAACATGGGAATCAGACGATCGAGTCGTGGTCGGCGGAGTGGGACCACTGTGTCGGTGCTTTCGGCGGAGGATGTGGACGATGAGTCAACCTCGGCCATTACGTCGTTATGTATGGCATATTACGTACGTAATGTGGGTGGTACCGTAGCAAGTCAATGTATGTATTACGTGCGTTATGGTACAAGATTTACGTCGTAAGGAAGTGCCCAAAATGAGTCGATTAACTCGACTTTCGTTAAATGCGCTACCAAGGTCAGATAGCGTATGTAATGGTGTGTTACGTACGTTAACTATGGAAGGTTACGTACGTAACGAACATATTGTTTTATAAATGGACGCACGTCTTTCATTTCACTTCAGCATTTCTCTTCGTTTTTCATCTCCAAACATTGAGAGAGGGATACTTTGGCTCTCCTAATTCGATTTTGAGCTTGAGGGCTTGGATTTGGAGCTTGGATATGGAGTTATTGATGATTCTTGAAGTGATTTCTTGTGTATTCCATCTTCTAAGAGGTTGATTAACCAATAGGTATAATCATCTTGCCGCGGTGAAAGGTCGTAGATTCCGTCCAGTCGGGGCTGAAGAGCTCGTAGACGAGGGCGATGAGTTCGGTGTTGGTTTTGTCATGTTGGTATCCAGGCAAGTGTTTACTTGTTCGGTTGTAATGTTTTGTTGAGTAATTCCATTTACATTTCATAAGTATTTTATGTTGTATTGCATATTGACGAATGTTCAGTGATGTTCTAAAAGGATTAGAATGCACAGTTGATGATTGTTGAGATACTTGGACAATCTTGGGAAGATTGTAGTATTCGGATATTGTTGATGTCATTTTAGATATTCTTGGTCTGTGGTATGCATTCCGGAAGGAAGTCCGGATAGAGGTATGTTTTATGGTAATCGTACATAGAGGATTATGTACGAGAAAGTATTCGGTATTACGGTATTATACGGTATTGTTGTGATACTGGGATTTTTATAGTATTATCGTGATATTGGGATTTTGACGAGAATCGTTGGATTACCGGAAGTGGTAAGGTTATCGTTGAGGTTATTATTCTTATGATGCATGGTATGTGAATATTTATGTTTATGTACTTGCGGTTATTTGTCGGGCATTATTGCTGACCCCGTTGTGGGACTTGTTTTTCAGGTATTGAGAACTTTGATGGTAGCGGTCGTGAAGCGAGGATTCGGGACGATACTGGCTATGGCATATTGTTGGGGAATCGTGTATTCTGTTTGTGTATATCATTATTGATATATATGTATCTTGGACTGTATTTTTATCCGCTGCGTGAGTTCTTTCAAATGGCTTTTGGCTTTATGCCAACTGAGTTTGATTTCGAAAACCGATTCACTTAACCGAGTTTTTGGCCTTGATTATCTTGACGGTGGTTGGTGTTTTCAAATGATTTTGTGAGTTTTGGAAAATACTACCGTCATCGGCCTTTTTGGGCGTTTTTGTAAATGGTTTTTAGCCTGGTGGGTTCCGGCGCGGGGCCCACGGCGTGTAATATTCCCGGTTGATTTTGGGGGTGTTACAGTTGGGGCTGTCGAGGAAGAGGCGGGGGCCTTATTCTCCCGGCGGGATTCTTGATGGGCCTCTCTGTAGTCATGCCTATCTTCTTTCTTTTTGTAGGACCCTTTCTGGTCGGAGGGCATGACCAAAACTGGTGCCGGCATAGCTTCCTCGGCAGCAATATGGGAGCTAGCGCGCTCCAAGAATTCTTGATAGGTGTGTGGGACATTCTGGCACACCGTCCAACGGAAAAAAGAATTTTTAAGGAGGCCGGCCTGAGCAATAATGGCCAGCGCGTCGTCCGACATGGGTTCCGTCTCCAATATCCGTTTATTGAAACGAGATATATAATCTTTAAGGGACTCGTTTGGCCCCTGTACGACGGAAGCGATGGATGAGCGCGGGGCGACTCGCACTAGGGACCCCATGAAATGGGATCGGAACGTCGCCGAGAGTTGAGCCCATGTCTGAATGGAATGGTGGGGCAGCGTCCGATACCATCTCTGGGTCCTCTCCCCCAGAGTCAAGGGGAACATTTGGCACCGAAACGCGTCTTGAGACCTGTGCAGGTCCATCCAGAAGTTATAATGTCCGAGATGGGCGTTGGGGTCTGTCTCCCCGTTGTATGGCGGAATCTGAGGGATCTTAAACTTCTCTGGGAGGGGTTCCGCCAGAACACTGGGGGCCAGGGGGCTCTCCTGGCTGTTAAGCCATTCCGAACTTTGGGATGGCTGGAGTTGCTTGTTTTCGAGCTCCGTAAGGCGTTTTTAAAGAAACTCGATCTCACTCGAGTTATCGCTCAGAGTTTGAGGTAATACTTGTGTCGGATTTAGGGACTGTTGGGGAGCTTTTTTTTCTTTACGGCTCTGGCTCTGGATAGTGGGAGTTGGCGCCGCTTTTTCGACTTTCTTCCCTGACCCGAGCCGATCAAAAACGGATATGGGGCGTGAAAGCCTACTTTTTCGAGAGGGATGTGAGCTTTCTCCGTGGCTTTCCGCCCCTTCCCCGACGACTCGAGAGGCCGTCCTCTTTTTATGCCGTCTCGAGGCAGCTGGGCGGGTCGTCTGAGATTCCGCCTCCGCATGGTCTTCGGGTTTTTGAAGGATTCCGCCCCCAGTGACCCGTGTCATAAGGGCTGCCATGCCCTGGATGAAGGCTGGATGTTTAAAGCACTCCACCACCTTGCGGAGGTTTTCTTCCTCCGTTGCGGGCCGAGGGTTTTTTGAGCTTTCGTGAGACATTTTCGGGGAGTAGTATTTTTTTATCGAAATCCTGCCCTTCCTCTAGCGCCAATATGTTGACGTCTGATTTGGTCAACGTCACGTGTGTTGATCTAGACGAATGGATCGAAGCCACGTAGAAAATAACAAACAATATGAAAGAGTTTGGATCACTAAATTTTATTAAATGCCCGTAATTTCGAGTAGGGTCGAGCTGGATTGTTTGAACTGATCTATATGTTTTGCTCACTTATTACAAATTTTCTCTTTTTTTCTCTCTCTTCCCCTTTCTTATAAATTCCAAAAGTCATTTTTTATTGTACATTCCTTCTATATATAGACAATCTTGACCAGTCAGGAGACGACAGCTGGAGAATGTTGGGGAATATGCCAAAAACATTTGTCAGAGTGTAAATACACCTTAGACACGTGGCGGCTTCTAAAGATTGCTTCGAGAATGGATATGACAGCATGCATTAATTGTCCTGTATGCCTGTCCCGCATGCTTCTGGCGACGTTTATCCGCTGGGGTCGGTCCTCGGGTCTCCCGCCGTTCTGGTCTGCCTTGTCGTAATCTTGAGTTGGAGCGTATTTATCCTCGATCTGCTCGGTCCTTCCGGTCTGGATATCGGGTCGGCCTTGGTCCCCGAGTTCGGCCTAGACGTCTCTGACCGGTCCGGTCTTTAACGAGCACGGGAGAGAATTTGATTCGTACTCGGTCCGGCTTGTTGTTCTGATCGGCCGGTTCAGCTGACTGGAGTGCTTACGTGGATGCCAAGACGGATGGGCTGTCAACACCCCAGACTTTAACATGGTACTGCAGTTGACTCTCTACACGTGCGAACCCAACGGCCCATGGTGTTCTAGCTCCGCGCCATCCGTGTTAAAAACTTCATGCTGTAAGTCTTGATTCCGGTTACTCGTGAGGGGGTGTATTGAAGCATTAATCCCACGTTAAGAAAATATAAGTCTTGCAATCAATATATAAAGATCCTATACTCCTCTAATTGCCGGTTGGTTTTGAGGTGGAACCTCATACTTTAACAAAATTGATTTTAAGGGAGAAGACATTTATTCGAAATGGAATTAAGACCCTGAGAGGGGAAAACTCTAATCCACTCCTCACCTGGTCAACAAACCTGGTAAGATGACATTATCATCATCGCTCTGGAACATCAGAGGGCTGGGTAGTGGACAAGACCCAATTTGTGGGAAGTTTGAGGAAATTTATAAATATGTTGATCATATCTGCGCGCTAATAGAGAGGAGTTGGTGGAAGAATTTTGGTTGCCCCAACCTTGATATGGTAAGCATCGACACCCAGGTGGCAGTGACCTGGTCGGAAGGAGAAGGACCAACTTGAAAATTTTCGACTACCACCAGAGGAATCCCTATGGGAAGCAGATTAGAGATCTTATCTCATTATGGCTTGTCAACTAGTTGCAGGGTTGAACAAGTTGCTAAGGAAGACGATTTACGAAGCAAGGGGATTTTGACTTCCTCGCGGACGAAGGTGAATCGCTCAGAAACTTATATCCACAGAGGAAGAATGCCCTCGGGGGTTTGGGGAGCTGGAACCTGAAGACTTGTTATTTTAAATATCTATAAATGCTAGTTGCAGGTTAAGTAGGTAGAGTTAGAGGGACAGACCTATGAGACGGGTAAGAGGTTGAAGGAAGATCTACTGTGGGTTTTGTTATAAAGTGTCGCACTAGGAAGCACGGGTACTACATTTTGTCGGCCGTTCCCGTTCTGGGGACGTCTTGGGGATGGGAGGAGGATGCCTTAGAATCTTCCCCAGGGCGAATCTGAAGTGGTGGGGATGGTGGACACTTTTGGGTTCGGCGGGAGGTGATTTCGGGGACGGTTCCCGGGTGTTTTTTGGAAGAAGAAAAAAAGTCAAATCTCTAATATTGCAGTGATGGATCAAATCCCTCTACTGTAACTAAGTCGCACCGGCCAACAAATCTTGAGTCATCGGGCCATTCTACCACATCTCCATCACTGGCGCACCGCTCATCAACCACTGGTAATTGTCGCTTGGTCGGTCCCCCCCTCTCTCTCTCAAGGACGGTCTTGCTCAATGAAATTTTCAGGGCCGATCTATATGTTTTCTTGTAACTTCCCGTGCTGTCTGTCCTCGATTTTTTAAGCTAAATCAAACCAAACCAAACATACCCAGTATATCCCGCCGAGTGCAGGAAGGAGTAAGATGTCTGTGACCAATGCCCTACTTATTACGGTAGGGAGAATTTGCTTAGTGAAGGCCAGAACAGTGCGTGAGAATTTTGTGTGATAAATACAAAGGAAAACATATGATTCGAAAAGGCTCGAGGCCATACCAGCGTGGCAGTACATGGGACTTACCTACGCGAAATTTGGCTACTTCACTCCCGATGAACGCTCTCTAACAAAAGAGAGGTTGGCTCTGTGGCACACTCCTCAAAAATACACCACACGCAAAGACAATAGGATAAAATATACAATAAAAGTAAAAATGCAATGCTCAAGGTCAAAGCTAAGAGACAACCCAACCTGAGGCTCTCAACTACAGCCGACTCCCAATAAAAGAATCCACAACTCGATCTGGCGCCTCCAAGCGCACTTATCCATCATGATCGGTCTCGGGAAAGGTTTAAGGCCTTCAAATCTAATCTCATTGCTCCTCCCACGTCCTCCTCGGCCTGCCTCTCCTCCTCTCCCCGACAACCATTAAACGCTCGACCCTCCTCACCGGGCAGATGCCTCCTGCGGACGTGGCCAAACCATCTCAATCTCCCTTCCTAACTTTCACGAAATGGGCGCCACTTCCAGCGTGTTCCTGAAAACCCCGTTCGCAATTCTATCTAACATTGTGCGACCACACGACCAACGTAACATTCTCATTTCAGCCACTTCCAACTTGCTCTCAAGCGACTTCTTCATCGCCCAACATTCGTAGCCATACAACATTGCAGGTCGGATTGCCGCTCTATAGAATTTACCCTTCAACTTTAGAGGGACTTTCTTGTCTCACAGGACCTCTGTCGCTGCTCTCCACCTTAGCCACCCCGCCTTGATGCGATGCGTGACATCATCTTCACACTCACCTTCCTTCTGAATGATCGAATCCAAATACTTGAACTTATCCGTACGGGGTACGATCTGATCCGCAATCTTTACCTCAACATCTTCCTCGTTGGCTTCACCACTAAAGTTACACCAGAGATACTATGTCTTAGACCGGCTCACACGCAAGCCCTGGGATTCTAACTTAGCCCTCCAAAGCTCCAACTTCGAGTTCACCTCCCTCCTCGACTCCGCCACTAACAAAATGTCGTCAGCAAAAAGCATGCACCACGGGATGCCATCTTGAATCCCTCATGAAATGACGTCAAGGATTAGAGCGAAGAGAATAGGACTTAGCGCCGACCCCTGGTGTAGCCCTATCTCAACGGGAAAATACTGGGTGTCACCAACTGGGGTCCTAACGCATGTCCTAGCTTGGGAGTATATGTCTTGGATCGCCCTAATGAACGGCAACGACACCCTCCTCTCTACTAGGCTCCTCCAAATAACATCGCGCGGGATGCTATCATAAGCCTTCTCTAGATCTATGAACACCATATGGAGGTCCTTACGCCGCTCTCTAAACTTCTCCATAAGGCGTCTGACGAGATGAATGGCCTCAGTCGTGGAACTCCCCGGCATGAAGCCAAATTGGTTCTCTGAGATCTCCACTTCTCTTCTAACCCTGCATTCCACCACTCATTTCTAAAGTTTCATAGTATGACTGAGGAGTTTAATACCCCTATAGTTACTATAACTCTGAGCATCGCCTTTGTTCTTGAAAAAAGGCACGACAATACTATGCCTCCACTCTGTCGGCATCTTAGAGCCTTTGAGGAGGATGTTGAACAGCTCTGCTAGCCACTGAACTCCGACATCCCCCAGACAAAGCCACACCTCAATAGGGATCTGATCCGGGCCTACAGCCTTAGCTCTACCCATTTTTATTAGGGCACCCTTTACTTCCTCCTTGCTGATGCTCTCACAGGAACTAAACGAACGAGCAGAAGATAGACTAACTCCTTGCACCACCGAGTCACTACCTCTAGCCTCATTGAAAAGTTCGAAAAAATACCTATTCCACCGCTCCTTAATAGCCACATCGTTCACTAACACTTGACCCAAATCATCCTTAATAAACTTAACGGGACCCAGGTCGCGCCGCCCTCTTTCCCTAGCTTTCGCTAGTTTAAAAATAACATTCGCTCATTCTTTGGTGTCAAGGCGCTTGTACATCTCCTCGTAAGCCTCACATTTAGCCTTAGCCACTGCCTTCTTAGCCTCTCTTTTCTCCACCTTGTACGCTACAATCTTCAAGATTCTCTCCTCCCCATCACTAACCGACAAAAGCTCCTTAAATAGCGCTTGTTTTGCCTTAACCTTGTTTTGGACCTCCTCATTCCACCACCAAGCCTCCCTAGGTCCACTAGAGCTGCCCGAAGAAACCCCTACCACCTTCTCGCCCACTCTCCTAATAGCATTGGCCATACTGGTCCACATAAGGTTAGCATCGCCCGCACGCAAAAAACCTCCTTCGCGGGTCAGAGACTCCTTGAATACTGTCGCCTTCTCACCCTTCAGATCCTTCGAGAGAATCCTAGGTCTAGCTTCTCTAACCCTGCTAACAACACGACCTCTCATGGATAAATCCATAGCCAGCAGCCGGTGTTGAGAAGCACATGCCTCGCTCCGGAACACCTTGCAGTCCACGCACGCCCTAGCATCCCGACTGCGCAAAAGAAGGTAGTCAATTTGCGGGTTGTGCCCCCCACTACTGAAGGTGATGAGGTGCTCAGCTCTCTTATGAAAAACAGAGTTAGCAATTACCAACTCCTGCGCAGTGGCAAACTCCAACAGTGCGGAACCTCCTGCATTCCTAACTCCGAATCCGAAACCCCTCATGCGCACTATGATAACCATCCACCCCCTCACCAATGTGCCCATTGAAATCGCCCCCCAAATAATAAATTAATCGTCCGGAATACACCCGACCAACTCATCTAAACAGACCAAAAAGGCTTCCTTATCAAGCACACCCAAACCAACATGTGGGGCATACGCACAAACCACATTAACCACCTTCTCCCTAACCACCACTCTAATGGACATAATCCTATCATTGCACCTCTTCACTTCCACGACGTTGTCCTTAAGCTCCTTAGACAAAAGAATGCCCACACCATTGCTCGAGTTATCAAGGCCTGAATACCACAATTTATAACCGTTCACCTCCCTGGACTGCGCCCCCTTCCACCTAGTCTCCTGAATACAAGATACATTAACCCTTCTCTTACCCAAAACATCCACAAGCTCCAAAAGCTTACCCGACAAGGTACCCAAATTCCAACTACCAACCCGCAAACAGTGCGACATCGACCAATACAAAACCCAAACGCACTACGAGAAATAAAATGGGGTAGTGAAGCCAAAAATGAAAATAAGATGAGAATGACAAAGACAATATAAAAGCAAGCAAACCACATAAAAATGGTAGATATATGGTAGACAAAAATGAAATTTAACAGAAAAGTACAATGATACCGGACTTCGACACGCGTTGGAGACGAGGGAGGAGAAGCCGCGGAAGCTGGAAACCGATCGACTCCTAAATAGGGAAAAGGCGATCGATAGGCCGACGACACCTGGTAGCAGCACGGGAAACCCTGCTTCGGATCAACTCGGAAACAGAAGGAACTTTCCTTGCAAACGGACCAACAGAAGGTGGCCGGAAAACGCCTCACGCGCCGTCGCGAGGGTTTGCGATGGGGAGCAGAACCGAATCAGAAGCAGGACTGGGAATGATTTGCCGGCGAAAAAACTGCTTGGTCGCCTTTCTGAGCTGGTTCCAGTCGTTGAGGTTTGGGTGCAAATCGTTGACTTCCTATGGTGGCTGACCTCTGCTCAGAATTCCGATGGAGGATATCTACACCTGCAAAAAAAAATTTAGGTATACACTAGATAGCTACTGGTTAGTAAAAGGAGCGAGAAGGCTGTTGTTTTCGTTGAAGTTTCCGGCGGGCCGCCGGTCAGTCAATCCCAGAGAGAGAGAGAGAGGACAACGAAAAAAAGGAAACGTGAAAATTCTAATTTTCTGTCCTCGATTTTTTGTTGTTGTCAATCCAATTAATTTAAGATATAATTTTTTGAAATTGGGATCTGTTTTATATGATTTTGTAAATTTATAAAATATAATGTTAATTTCTAAAATTCTTCTATTCATTTTTTCTATAAAAATGTGCAGTTAATTTTTAAGATTTTAAATTAAGTTGTTTCTTTTATGTTATAATAGTGACTTATGTATGGATTTTAATTTTGGAATTATGTATGGATCATAATTTTAAAATTTTAAAATATCATTTCTCGTACTCATATTGTACCTGTTATTTGAAATTTTAATTTTTGCCGTTTTTCATCTCCGTCTCCATCCCCGTTTTTCGTTCCCGTCCCCTTCTTCGTGCTATTTAGTTGTCGCATGCACCTGAGTTAATGTTATCTTACCTGAATTTTTTTGGAGAATGGCAAATATGGTGGGAGGAGGAGGAGGAAGAAGACGTTTTATAAAAGGACTAGGCGGACGATAAAAAGACGGAAGCGGGCTTGACCACAATATTATTGTAACACCCCAATATATTCAGGATTATTACAGCGTCGTATACCCTTTATATAAGGATTTACTAGGCTGAGATATTTAAAACAACGTTTATAAAATACTACAAGCGAAATTGTTATTACAAACCGGGTTTTTCGACAATGGAAGACAAACACCGAATAGAAATTTATTAATACATGACCAATCAAATCAACACAAAAATAACAATGTACGAGAGTACTTATTCAGTCACGACACAACTGAAAGGACTTTCGAGACCGTTAACATCAATTTGCACCCTCGTCATCATACAGCTCTTATGGTTGTTTTCCAGCTCTCCTGGATCCTCAACATAAAACACATGTCCACCCCCGAAGGGGTTAGCACAACGATGCTAGTACAAGTGCGATAACTTATACAACAATAGATTACTCAACGTCTCTTGAAGAATAACAACAATGACAACAATAACAACAAACCTCTCCTACGAGAAGACTAACAATGCATTACACAATATGACAATCACAACATACACATGGTAATCCGATGATCCAGCGTTCACTGCATAGATTCCAAGATGATCCCGTCGGACCAACATGAGGTGGAAAACCCATCCAATCAGCGCACGCTAGCATAGATCTCAAGATAATCCCGTCAGACCAACACGAGGTGGACAAACGACAACGACATATGCATGACAACATGAATAACATTAACACGGAAAACATATTTAAAGTACTGGCCTTAGAAAGACGACAAGGATTAAATACTTCGACGAACTTCAATACCCTCGAAGGTCGTCCCTTCGTCCAACCACTTGTAAGATTCGAACCTTATACAAAAATAAATAACGAAGAGTTCAACTTGCATATACCTTACTAATACAAGAGCATCTAACGATCCTAAACTATGACCGAGCTAATTATCCTACGTACGGCCGGTTCACGGTTCGATTACCCGACGAACACATAGTCGGGCTATTAACATACCTCATGCGAATCAAATGATCATAATGGGAAATAAATTGCCGACGTATATAATTCAAGGATATTCATGTCATCAAAAATCCATACTCCAGTCTTGGTTTATCAATTCTAATATATGGTTCGGCTTTTCTATGATTCATATCAAGGGTATGATTCAAGATGAACAAATTAAAACATCCTTTCAAAGGAAAACGTATTCAACCGTGTTCTAGGTTTAGTTCACCACTATGAATCCCATTCTCCCCCGAAGTAGTTCTTCCTACCAAAGTTCCATGTTCGATACGTTTGTCACCAACATAATTACTTCATTCTAACCATTAATATGAAGAAGGTTATCCATTCATAATCAATCCTCACAAGTCATGAACCTATTCTTGATGAAAACCCTCAATATTCATCCTCTTGAATTCCTATATCATAAGTTATAACATTTAACAAGTCATCTGATATAAGAACATTTCGAAATCATCTTCCAATGTGTGTTACAATCTCAGAAAACTTCATCTTAATGTTCAACATAACAAGGCTCAACTCGAAATATTCTAAACAATGGAAAAGCTCAAGTATAATCATCCCAATCCTCCTAAAACATGGTGTTCGGTTTATTAAGTCATCAATGGAATCTAATAATCTCAATAGAATGCTCATAACATTCCTAAGGACATGAATTCAAGGTTGGAATAGCATCAACATACCTTATACGATGAAACAATCGGTAAAACTCAACACTGGAAGCTTGAACACTAATCCATGATATCTTCCATCCTCAAAGTTGAGTTCAGAGGCTGATTTATGAAGTTTATAAGGTTGGGGAAACTCTCAAAATTTACGGAGGTCAGACAAGAGGAGTGAAAAAAATATGAGAAATGAAATGGGTGATGTCCTATTTATAGTAAGTAACAATTAGTGTACGCTATGCCTTATCCTTAACTTATGTTAACGGGCTCCGTAGCTCACTGCCTTATTCTGTCCTCAGTCTTGTGTACGCTACCAAGACAATACATACGCTACATGTTGTCTTAGCGTACGTTAACACACAGTATTGCATACGATAATGATCTCACGTACCTTACTGCATCTTTGTGTCCTTGGCTTAGCGTACATTACCTATGTAATATCCGCATTTTCTTTTTCACGGTATTTTCATTTTTGGTGTATTTCTTGTTTTTTTAGCAACCCTCGTGTAACCGTATTGATTTTCGAGAATATTCGTTTCGAGACTTTTGTCATCCGGTTCTGCATTTATTGGTTCTTCCGTCGCTTATTGATCTGATTCTCGTAATTGTTGTTCGGAACCGCCGTTCGGGGTTGCCGTAGATCCATTGTATGTTATCATGCGTATTGTGTTGTTCCGTTTGATACTTCGGTCGTGTTTCGGTGTTTACGACCATTGTTATCCTGTGCCTAACGCGCGCTAATATTATTGTATAGTGCATGCTAAGCATCCTTCAGTAGCGCACGCTACGCTTGTTGGTAGCGCGCGCTAGCGAGTTGAGCCCTGGCAGTGGCAGTGAGCCTGTTTCTGATCTCAGTCCTTTGGACTAATGGTTTAGCGCAAGCTACGTTTGTCTAGCGCACGTTATTGTCTAGGACTAGTGCGCGCTAGGTGCCCGGTAGCGTGCGCTAACCCGACAGCCCAGTACTGGACAGTTTACTCTTGGATTAGGTCAGGTGCCCAGGTAGCACATGTTATAGACCGATAGCGCGCGCTACCGAGACGTTGTTAGCGCACACAGAGTGGCCGGTAGCGCACGCTAACGCGGTCAGGTGAGTACGGGGCAGGTTACTTCTGGACTCGGCTGATGTCCAGGTAGCGCACGCTATGGACCGATAGCGCGCGCTACCGAGAGGCTATTAGCGCACGCTAATTATTAATAGCGCATGCTAACGGTTCAGAACTTAGGTCCTGGACTGGGGTGTTAACTTTCTGGACTGGAGTTTCGCCCGATAGCGCACGCTAACTTTTAAGGTTAGCGCACGCTAACGCTTCCTGGCTATAAAAACCAGGGAGTTGACCCAGATTCTCACTTTTCTCATTTCTTCTCCTCCCCCGCGGCTTAGCGATTCCTCAGGTGATTTTCGGGCGATTTCTTCCTCCGACCACTTCAGATATCATTTACCTTGATCTCTTGGTGTAGATTAACAACACCTACTTGTGTTCTTCATCCTTAATCCAAGGTAAATCTCTTAGAAGCCTACTTTTGGGTAATTTGGGGTTTTTTGAGTTTTTGTCTGATTTGTTCCGTATTGTTGATTAATTCATGACGAATATGATTAATCTTGTTAGTATTCTTGGTTTCCCTACGGATTCATGGTATATTTCGTAGTTGTTGCGTATTCGAGAGGGTTTGGTTGTGGTCCGCCCTCGTTGTTGTTTTTATACAAACATGTATCGTTTCATACTCGTTTAGAGTTGGTTGTGATTGTGTTCTTCGAATCTTTAGGTACTCGTTTAGAGTTGGTTGTGATTGTGTTCTTCGAATCTTTAGGTTCGTGGTTGTCAGTTCCTAGCGTTCGTTGGTGATTTTTCCTTTCCGTTCGTTGCGTCGTCAATTACTCAAGGCAAGTATTTTTGGAAACCTTTATGCTTAACATGAAATGGTGATGTATATTGTGTGTGCTTTGCTCACCTCGGGAGGGTCCGACGGGGCCTCGAGGGAATCCAATGGTATAGCCCTGGATTCACGAGTTTGCTTCGCTAGCCAGCTCGGGAGGGTCCTTAGAGGCCTCGAGCGGGATCAATGGTATAGCCATGTTCCCAAGGCGATGCGCATGCGTGATTTGTTTTATGATATGGCCGGCTCGGGAGTGTCCTTAGAGGCGTCGAGCGGGATCAATAGTATAGCCCTGTTCTCAAGGCAAATTGATTGACTTTTTATTTTCGGAAAAGACATGTCTAGTTTTGGTTTTGAAATGTTTTGGTGCATTGTACTATGAAACGTGTAAGCGAATGGTTTGCCTTGATTACTTGTACTAGCGTAATTGCTAACCCCTTTGGGGACCCGTTTTGGGGAAATTCTTGTTATAGATTTCAGGTTATGTTCAGCCTGACGAGCTGGGACAAGATTGAGGATCTTTGGCAGGAGTCGTTGACATGTGCATTTGAGTCTTTTTATTTTCATTATTCTTTTCGATATGGTTGTTGTCTACTTTATGAACTTATAGATGGTACTCGCGAGTACTTAGGTTTTTTCTTTCGGATTGTGATTTGTATTCGTGGAAGTTAATTATGTTTGTTGGTGTTGATTATTCCGCCGGTTGTACTGGGCGTGTTATTTGATTTTCATCTGGATGGCGTGTGCTTTTACTGTGGTAATTCGTGTCTAGCCTGGTGGGTCCCATGTAGGGGTCCACGGCACTGTAATATACCTTGGATATCTCAGGGGTGTTACAGAAAATGGTATCGGAGCAAGGTTTATGGATACCTAGGCTTGTCGGTTATTTGGGTCTAGTTGTGTTTTGTTTTGCACATTGTCACACCGCTGCAAGCATCTCCGTACTTCCAGTGTTCGTAAGTTTTCCTTACTCGATTCTTTGTTTTCTCGTACCGTATTTCGGTTTCTTAACTGTGGTTGTTTTTCCTATCTTACTTATCATCGAGTTGCTTTTTGCCACCTTTTAACACCAGTATGGATGCTGTAAGAGGCCGTGGTCGTGGTCATGGTCGTGGACGCAGCCGGGGACGTGGGGCAGCCGGTGAGGCGGCCACGTCGCATTCTTCGGGAGCCGGCAGTACCGGTGACCGTCATAGCCATGCTTCTTCTCAAGATGGTGCCAACCGTGGTGTTGCGGCTGTCATGCAACAAATGGTGAACCAAATGGCGGCGATATCTCAGGCGGTTCAGAACCCGAATCCAGCCCACGCTAATCGGGGCGGGGTGGATCATTGGCTTCAGGATGTCATCAAGATGCATCCTCCTCAGTTTTCGGGAGCTTCAGACCCGATCGGCTGGAAGGGGTGGATCAAGGCGATATCTAAAGTCTTTGTGGCCACCAACTGTCCCGAGGACCGCAAGGTCCCTGTGCCATACTTTCTCACCGGGACGCCATCGATCGGTGGGTCATTGGGCCTAAGGACCACGTTGCTTCGTGGGCGATATTCAAGGACCTAATGGAGACCGAATATTGCCCGTGGCCGGTTAGACAGGCTCGAGTTCATACCTTTTATGATGCTCAGCCTCGGGATATTCCTGTTTCTCAAGCTATTGCCGATATCAACAAGGAGTTGGGCTACGTGAATACCCAAGTTGTCGAGGAGAGCGACAAAATTTTTCACTTTTCCAGACGGATGAAACTGTCAATTCGAGACTATATGTCTGGGCTCGTCTGTACCACTTTGAAGGATTATCATAGTAGGGCTCTTGCGTATGATATGTCGGTGACGTCCAGTCAAGCGACTCGTGAGAGCAAGAAGCAAAAGTCCGTCGAAAATATTTCTGGTCACAAGGGCGGAGGCCAGCAAAAATATCAATCTGCGAATGTTTATGCGGGCGGTTCGGCTCATTTTTCTAGGAGTTCTCGAGGTGCTGCTAGAACCTCCGTTCGTGAACTCATATGCTTTAACTGTGGCTTGTCGGGCCATAAGAACCGGGAGTGTCCTCGTCCGCAGTTGACTTGTCATATTTGTGGTCAGACAGGCCACAAGGATTCCTTTTGTGAACAGATCAGACAGATCCGTGGTGCCCGTTCTTCTCATCCAGCGTCTAGGGAGACGAGTGTGAACCAAGTCTCGTTTGCTCCATAGTCTTCGCCGAGTGCCAGCCGAGGGAGAGGTCGGGATCAGCCCGCTAGAGGAGGAGCTTCTAGTGTCGACTCCGCCCACCTACGTGTTTATGAGATGAGGAGGGCCGATGATCCAGCGGCTACTGTTGCGACAGGTCCCGTTCATATTCATTCTCATCCTGTCAGTGTGCTTTTCGATTCTGGTGCTACGCATTCGTTCATATCTCTGGAGTGTGTGCGCCGTTTGAGTCTCGACTGTTTGACGCCTTGTGAGCCTTTCATCGTTAAGCTTCCTAGCGGTGATAGGATCATTGGTGATCAGGAGGTTCGAGACTGTAACACCCCCAGATCTGACCGGGAATATTACAGTGCTGTGGGCCCCGAGATGGAACCCACAAGGCTGAAGGAAATTTTCGCAAACATTTACAAACGCCCAAGAGGCTAACGACGGTATTATCTATTTAAAAACATTCGAAGACTTTATAAAACTTGTTTATCAAAACCGTCGTAAAATCTCATTTGAAACCATAAGGCCCGAAATGCCAAAACTCAACAGTTTAAAAACATACGTTAAGCTATCGCTTACACGTACCGACATAATAGATTTAGAAACCAATTTCCAAAGTAACCTAAGTTACCAGATACCAAAATGCCATTTAAAATACTCACGCAGCGGAAAAGACAACAGTTAAAAATACTCTAGCAGCGGAATACAATAACTGATCAGGAAACTCAATACACAAATACATGCCTTAGCCAGTATCCTCCGGGAAGCTCATCTCTCCACGACCGCTACAAGCTTGATATTCCAAGAACCTAAAAAGAAAGCCCACGACGGGGTCAGCCATAATATCCAACAATGATAACCATCACATCACGTTAATAATTACATACTAATGAGATACTAAGTAAGAATACTACCGATATAATCTTACCGCCGTAAATTTACTTACTCGAATAATTCTCATCAGAATAACCATTATCATAATGCACATCTCGTAATCTCGATTATTCAATAAACTCAAACAAAACATCCATACAGTACCTCAAGCAATACCCAAAATTCTCAAAACATCATCATAACTCGCAATACATAAATATACCAACTCTGACCAATTCGATCCATTGGAATAACATCATCAAATCCCAACACGATAATCGATTGTCCATCAAAAGACAAATACCAAAGGAAATACGGAACATACCTCAAGATATGAAATGCCACGACGAAATCTGGTCAGTCTAATCCAAGATCAGATCAACACAACATACGAACACGGTCCTAACACAAGACCTACAAATGCATACTCATATGACAACGTCAATATGCTCACATCAATAACAACACTGTATATTTATGGCAAACCCATAATATACATATGCACAATAACAATACATGGTAATCCGATGATCCAGCGTTCACTCCCTAGATCCCACGATGATCCCGTCAGACCAACCCCTGGTGGAAAACCTGTCCGATGATCCAGCGCACGCTAGCATATATCCCCCGATGATCCCATCGGACCAACACGAGGTGGACATATGCCAACAATGCACAACTGCACAAAACAACAGTACACAATGCACGACAACAACAATGCACAAATACATGACAACAACAATACACGAATGTATCACAACATGATCGACACAAATGACAAAAATGATTAGAGTACTTGCCCCGAGTCCTTCGAGAGCGATCTCAATGTCTAAACCATCACCAACCATTATTCTGAATATTCGACGATCCAAAATGTCACGGACGGTAGATAATTCACGTCTTCGTCTATACCATAATGTATCCTCGATACCAAGTATACCAACAATAAATGTAAATCATATACATTATGATTTAATTCTCAAAACTCCAATACAACTTATAATCCCAAATCTCCTGCGATTACGATTATAAACATTGCTATACGAATTAAAAACGAATGAAACGGAAACCATTTATTAAATATTATAAACTGAGCAAGTAATAACTTGCCTCGATACCGATGAAGCCGTTATCAATCCCATTGCCTTCGTCTACAAGCTCATGGGACCTGACCAATGCAATTCACGAACATACTCGAACACGACCGCAACATACTGTTATAATCACCGATCAATAATCTCAACCTATTATAGTAATTCGATAAACAACAAGTTCGATAACAATCAACAATCAATAAAACCAATTCACAAACCCAACGGCTAAAAAATATCTCGATTAACCACTAGTCTGATCAATCCAACTTAAACGATCACGAATTCACAACCGTAATATAATTATGTACACTTTCTGTTGACATAGCGCACATTAATCACTTAACGTAGCGTGCGCTAAGTCGCTCCCGTTAGCGTGCGCTAGCCAGTAACACTAGTGTGCGCTAATGACATGCAGTTGTATGCATTTCAGGTGCCGATCAACATATGGCGATTATCATGAACACTGAGTGATTCGAAACCATGTTCATAGCTATCAAAACAGCGAAATTTAATATCCTTTAACATATAGGTAATCATCCAACTTATAATCCAATTCATATATTCAGATATCATCTTATTCCTCAAATATCAACATCATGAACACCAAGAACCATAACAACACTTCCATAATCTATCATTACAGATAGTAATCATCAACAATAACATCAACATTCGCAAAGGAGGAGAAGGATTAACCAACTTATCTCAAGAAAACGAACTACACAATTCAAACCTCAAGAATCATGTCAATATCCATATATCAACAACAATATCATCATAATCCGGTAATCCATCTCATAATCATGCTCATCATCTTGTTTATATGATAATCATCAACTCAAGAACATCAACATTCAATCCAAAACGAAATCTAAATAAGCAGAGTAATTACCTCTTTGAAGGAATGGATTGAATCCCAAGGTTGAATCCATTCTCAATCACTTCCAAGCTTCAAATGTTGTTATGAATGATTATCTCCACCATAATCCAGTGTTTGGAACTACAAACATCTCTCTAAGAACTCTCTCTATCGGTTGCAAGGAAGGAATGGACGAAAATGAAGAATAATAGCCAACTACTCATACATATATATATATATATACTGTACATTATTACCGTATGATAACATCTTCATTTAACGTACGTTACATGCTTAGCATGCGCTAACTATCTTTGTTAGCGTGCGCTATCGCAGTCCAGAGGTTACTGCCTTACGTCATACAATGATTTACGTATGCAATGCCCATGCAATAGCGTAGGTAAAGGCCTCTACTTAGCGTACGCTAGTGCCTGATCATAGCGTGCGCTACGCATAGTTTACTCGTTTGTCTGTATGCTCCGAAGACGGGTCCACACACCGAAAGCTCTGACAAGGATAAGATTCCCTTTGGACCGATCTGATGTTAGCGTGCGCTAACAATATGCATTAGCGTGCGTTAATCCTTCATAACAAACATCCGTTGACCTCGTCAGCACATGCACTGAAAGTGGCTGGGTCCACACGTAGATTGCTTCTGATCCGGTCTGCACTGGCGTGCGCTATCCTTTGCCTTTAGCATGCGCTAAACCTGCACGATAGCGTGTGTTATTCTTGAATATTAGCGTGCGCTAATCAGGCTATACTTAGCCATTTTCAGCTATTCTTGTCCAACGTCTCAATATACAGAATACAAACATACGGCATACTGAATACGTATACTACTTCCAATAATATTCTCATACGATACACAATATCCTCAACTGTAATTGTCAACCAAGTACGAGAATTATACCAATACAGATGTCTCAATCCTTAATTTATTTTACCCATACTATACAGATTCCACGCTGTACAACATAACTCGGATAAAATAATATTAAACAACAGTAGTAGAAATTCCAGATATTACATACTACACCACTTAAAATAAGTTTCGTCCTCGAAACTTGTAATCCGTCATAGACAAAATAAACAAATTGTTCAACCAAAAATATTCTGAAACCATCACGACAACGATCAATCATCATTATTACCGAATAACCAAAATAGCATACTTACAAATGCGCAAATTCGATGATCTCCTGAGATACTAGCAAGTGACTTCAGTGTAAAGCCTCAATGCGCTTACAATCACATTCAATGAGTCTCAACAAAAATATCATCTTTGGATGAAATAATCTATCCGTATCAAATCCTGTCTGTCTGATCGCACAATCAAGTCCCAATTCTGATATAATCAATAATACACGATACATCTATGAAACAACTGCCAAAAAAATGACACAAATCCCGAAACATCGACACAAAATTCGAACGCTCATACGATCATTAACAACGATCAACCAACAAATTAACCGAGAATATCATCGACATAATACGACCAATCCAAAGGTCAAAACACAATCGAGAATATCATCAACATGATAAACTTCAATACTACCGACGAAGGAGCAACAACAATCTAGAATACCTTCACATGGTAAGGTCCAACACGATCAACACAGAACAACAGAAACCGATATACGAATGAATAAAGTTCTCAAAACGACACCAATCACATACAGTGGATCCCAGTAAACATACCAGACTAGTGAACATACTCCTCGGCATACGAACAACCAATCACAAACCGACGAAAATATCCAATCATACATGGAGTGGGAACGACCACTCAATATCCAAAACAACCAGCATGAGGTCACCATCCTCAAATCTACACTTACAAAGAAATCATTCAAAAATCACTATGGTAAAATCGCACTACTACCATACCAATGGAATCACATAGCACATACGCCACGGTTTCACAGAATCCAAAGTTCCAAAATTACATCTTGTGCATGAATCTACAACACGCAGCATATTTCTCTTATCCGATAAATCAACTGATCATCCCTGGATAACCAAACTACTATACTGAAGTTTGAATCTCATCTCATCGTACCATACTGATGTATTATCCAGTTTGTGAATCTCACTCAGAACTTCACCATGATATGCATTATGCACTAAATGCGTATGTATATCAATCGCATTTTCAAAACCAGTTTGAAATCATGCAATCTTGTTAAGAAGACAAATTTTCGAAAGTTCTTTAAAAAATTTCAATACTCAAAACATAAATTTTTGTAGGACCACGAAATCAATTTTCAGAAAGTTAGACTGGCTCGTTAATGCCAACTATTCTATAACAGTTTCCTTCGAATCCACACGATTTTGAAGTTTTAAAATGAAAACTATGCAAATGATTGACCACATCCATACTCCTGTATACCAATTCGGTTCGTCACCAATATCCACTGATATTCCATAGGAAAACCACACGATAGAGTTCCAAAATCTCAATATATAAACTCCGACCAAAAACTCATTTTCCACATATGACTCGCAACGTCAATCATTAACCCATCCTGGATCACCTCAAATATGCTATGACAAAATATTGAAACAAATCAACACAGCGAAATACTTCCCGAGAAGTTTCATTTGAACAAGTAAATCAAAACCGCGAAAGGCAGTAGGAAAATAGATAAATGATTGATGAAGCGTTTTAAAAATCTCGGGAGTTTTAGAAAACATGAAAAAGCCCTTTTTGAAACATTAGGTCTCAGCCTAAATCCCGTTCCACATTACAAGAAGTTTAAAAAATAGAAAATCCTTTTGGACCCCAAGTCCCGAGTTATAAAACTATTTTAAAATCGATTGGGTCTCGACCCAAAATCATTTTCCGTAAAACATCCGTAAAACATTCATTTTGAAAGTATCATTTTCAAATGATCAAAAACAGTTCATATATCTCAAAATGAACTAACATGACTACATGTTCTTTTCCCGAATACACAACTCCATTTCCAAAATTTAACCGACATATTGATTTCCAAAATCATAACTTCTCAAGATCATCAATCCTGTCCCAACTCTGTTACCTTATACTGTAACGCATAATATTATGCTGAATCTCAAAGCATATCAACTTACAACGGCAATAAATCTCAATGCAGTTCGAAAATCCAAATACTTACAGATCGTGAAGCCGACAATTCCCCGTGATACTGGCACATGTCTCAACTCTAGAAAATACTCGACACAGATATTTCCAAAACACACATTTTGGAAACTCAGTTCAACTCGAGAACACAACACATCTCTATCCGAAGAAACATGTTAACACCATTTGGAAAAGTTTACAATAATCACAGTACCACACTGGTTAACCACTTAACACACAAGCCCGAGTGAACAACAAAAACTCACGACTCTAATATTCGTCAATCGACAACTCGAATGACGCGACAAAAACACGACCCAACTCAACCCGACTACCTAGGTTTTCACAACCTAAGCTCTGATACCATATTCTGTAACACCTCCAGATCCGACCGAGAATATTACAGTGTCGTGGGCCCCGAGATGGAACCCACAAGGCTGAAGGAAATTTTCGCAAACATTTACAAATGCCCAAGAGGCTAACGACGGTATTATCTATTTAAAAACATTCGAAGACTTTATAAAACTCGTTTATCAAAACCGTCGTAAAATCTCATTTGAAACCATAAGGCCCGAAATGCCAAAACTCAACAGTTTAAAAACATACGTTAAGCTATCGCTTACACATACCGACATAATAGATTTAGAAATCAATTGCCAAAGTAACCTAAGTTACCAGATACCAAAATGCCATTTAAAATACTCACGCAGCGGAAAAGACAACAGTTAAAAATACTCTAGCAGCGGAATACAATAACTGATCAGGAAACTCAATACACAAATACATGCCTTAGCCAGTATCCTCCGGGAAGCTCATCTCTCCACGACCGCTACAAGCTTGATATTCCAAGAACCTATAAAGAAAGCCCACGACGGGGTCAGCCATAATATCCAACAATGATAACCATCACATCACGTTAATAATTACATACTAATGAGATACTAAGTAAGAATACTACCGATATAATCTTACCGCCGTAAATTTACTTACTCGAATAATTCTCATCAGAATAACCATTATCACAATGCACATCTCACAATCTCGATTATTCAATAAACTCAAACAAAACATCCATACGGTACCTCAAGCAATACCCAAAATTCTCAAAACATCATCATAACTCGCAATACGAAAATATACCAACTCTGACCAATTCGATCCATCGGAATAACATCATCAAATCCCAACACAATAATCAATTGACCATCAAAAGACAAATACAAAAGGAAATACGGAACATACCTCAAGATATGAAATGCCACGACGAGATCTCGTCAGTCTATTCCAAGATCAGATCAACACAACATACGGACACGGTCCTAACACAAGACCTACAAATGCATACTCATATGACAACGTCAATATGCTCACATCAATAACAACACTGTATACTTATGGCAAACCCATAATATACATATGCACAATAACAACACATTGTAATCCGATGATCCAGCGTTCACTGCCTAGATCCCACGATGATCCCGTCAGACCAACCCATGGTGGAAAACCTGTCCGATGATCCAGCGCACGCTAGCATAGATCCCCCGATGATCCCGTCGGACCAACATGAGGTGGACATATGACAACAATGCACAACTGCACAAAACAACAGTACACAATGCACGACAACAATGCACAAATACATGACAACAACAATACACAAATGTATCACAACATGATCGACACAAATGACAAAAATGATTAGAGTACTTGCCCCGAGTCCTTAGAGAGCGATCTCAATGTCTAAACCATCACCAACCATTATTCTGAATATTCGACGATCCAAAATGTCACGGACGATATATAATTCACGTCTTCGTCTATACCACAATGTATCCTCGATACCAAGTATACCAACAGCAAATGTAAATCATATACATTATGATTTAATTCTCAAAACTCGAATACAACTTATAATCCCAAATCTCCTGCGATTACGATTATAAACATTGCTATATGAATTAAAAACGAATGAAACGGAAACCATTCATTAAATATTATAAACTGAGCAAGTAATAACTTGCCTCGATACCGATGAAGTCGTTATCAATCCCATTGCCTTCGTCTACAAGTTCCTCGGCCCTGACCAATGCAATTCACGAACATACTCGAAGACGACCACAACATACTGTTATAATCACCGATCAATAATCTCAACCTATTACAGTAATTCGATAAACAACAAGTTCGATAACAATCAACAATCAATAAAACCAATTCACAAACCCAACAGCTCAACAATATCTCGATTAACCACTAGTCTGATCAATCCAACTTAAACGATCACGAATTCACAACTGTAATATAATTATGTACACTTTCTGTTGACATAGCACATGTTAATCACTTAACGTAGCGTGCGCTAAGTCGCTCCCGTTAGCGTGCGCTAGCCAGTAACACTAGCGTGCGCTAATGACATGCAGTTGCATGCATTTCAGGTACCGATCAACATATGGCGATTATCAAGAACACTGAGTGATTCGAAACCATGTTCATAGCTATCAAAACAACGAAATCCAATATCCTTTAACATATAGGTAATCATCCAACTTATAATCCAATTCATATATTCAGATATCATCTTCTTCTTCAAATATCAACATCATGAACACCAAGAACCATAACAACACTTCCATAATCTATCATTACAGAGAGTAATCATCAACAATAACATCAACATCCGCAAAGGAGGAGAAGGATTAACCAACTTATCTCAAGAAAACGAACTACACAATTCAAACCACAAGAATCATGTCAATATCCATATATCAACAACAATATCATCATAATCCGGTAATCCATCTCATAATCATGCTCATCATCTTGTTTATATGATAATCATCAACTCAAGAACAACAACATTCAATCCAAAACAAAATACAAATAAGAAGAGTAATTACCTCTTTGAAGGAATGGATTGAATCCCAAGGTTGAATCCATTCTCAATCACTTCCAAGCTTCAAATGTCGTTATGAATGATTAACTCCACCATAATCCAGTGTTTGGAACTACAAACATCTCTCTAAGAACTCTCTCTATCGGTTGCAAGGAAGGAATGGACGAAAATGAAGAATAATAGCCAACTACTCATACATATACTGTACATTATTAACGTACGTTACATGCTTAGCATGCGCTAACTATCTTTGTTAGCGTGCGCTATCGCAGTCCAGAGGTTATTGCCTTACTTCATACAATGATTTATGTACGCAATGCCCATGCAATAGCGTACGTAAAGGCCTCTACTTAGCGTACGCTAGTGTCTGATCATAGCGTGCGCTAATCATAGTTGACTCGTTTGTCTATATGCTCCGAAGATGGGTCCACACTGTTGGGTACCAAATCGGATATTTGCGCCGTTTTATGCGGAAGCGAAAATAAATTGCGGAAAATAAATGGCACAAGGATTTATAGAGGTTCGGCTATTAACGAAGCCTATGTCCTCTCTCGATGTATCTTTCTCTTAGGATTAAGATCAAAACCTCTACGCCTCTCTTCTATCGGTCGAGGGATTACCGTTACAAGCTCGTCTTCTATCGGTCCGAGTAAAACGTTTTTCCTTTTCCATTGGATAAGGAATCAACCACTCTAGCTTTATATGGGTACTAGATAAACCTCACTAAGATAGAGATTGCGATTCTAACAATGCCGGATACTTGATCCTAATAACACCGAATCCAATTGTATCTTTTCTTTTACCTCTCGTGTATAATGTTGAATGTATAAACACTCAAACTAACAATATATGCTCAATATTACAACAACAATGTAAGTATATGATTCTCAGATGTATATCTCGTTTGCTTGAAGTTGTTGTACTCAAACAATACCATAGGGATGGTATTTATAGGCATTTCCCACAAACTAGACGTTGCTGGCTGTTTTGACTTGATAGCGTGCGCTAGCCTTCCCTATTAGCATGCGCTAGACTGTTCCAGTTTCAGTCCAGTAGCTTTGTTTCTTCTTTAGTGTACGTTATGCCTTCTGCCTTACGTACGTAACCTTCTTGTATTAGCGTGCGTTAATAACACATTGTAGCGTGCGCTAATCCAATATATCCGTTGCATGGATTGTCAAAGTATCCGTTTGATATGCTGACTTTGACCTGCTTTTCCCAACGTTCTGATTGACTTGATTCAAACATCTTAGCGTGCGCTAATCATACTTTGTAGCGTGCGCTAATGCTGACTTTATTGCATACGTTATTCTGTGTTTGAATTCCTCCACAACGGTAACAAGACTTCGATAGCGTGCGTTAATGATAACGTGTAGCGTGCGCTATCTCATCAGCTGACTTCACTTCAGCTAACTTCGAACTTGGCTGATATGCAGATGACTTCCCGTTAGCGTGCGCTAACTTATGATGACTTGCGTGCGCTAGACATGCATTTTGCTCAACTTTTTGCGTCTTCGTCTGCTTCGTCGTTTTGCTTCGCCTCGATGTTGTTTTGTTGTTTAGCAACTTTAATCATCAAAACACAAATTAAATAATGTGTGGAATAAATATTCCAACAATCTCCCCCTTTTTGATGATTACAAAACAACTCTTGAATTGGATAATCTGTAAAAATAATATATGTATATTTCTACGAATTAAAGTTTTCGGCTTTGATCGTTTCATTAGTTTCTCCAATCCTTTTCTTTTTCTTCTTTTTTGACTTCTTCATTTTTCCATTTTTCAACTCCTTATCCCCCTTTTTGTATGCTTTCTTTTTCTTTTCGGCTTCTTCGATTTTTCTCATTTTTATCAATTCATCTCCTTCTCCCCCTTTTTGTCTTCATCAAAAAGTATAAAATTATAGAGTATAACAAATGAAATATGCATGATGCCAATTTATGCATTAATAAACAAAAAATACTCCCCCTCAAAAAATATCACAATTTAATTTTTGGGAATCCAACCTATAGTTGGTTTTTCTTTTGAAACATAAACAATATTTGAAATATTTGTTCCTTTAGGAACCCAAATCTTTTTAATTTTTATCGTTCGTCTTGGGCTTTTACAGTTAGAAATATGATGCCCAATTTTCAAACATTTTTCACATCGGGGTATTTTGAAATTGACGGATTTATTTTTCGAACGTGATTTGAATCCTAACCCCTCTTTATTTAGAGTATATTTTTGAACACATAACATTTGTTCAAATTTATCGTTGCCGCACGAAAATTTCTTTGTCAAAATTTTTAGTTCATCTTGAACTTTTAAAAGATCATTTTTTAAAATATTCTCATTTTCAATACATTTCGAATGATCGATTTCAACAAATTTCCCTTTTTCAAGTATTTTGGAATTTTCAATTTCCAAAGTTTTATATTTAGACTTGAGGGATTTAATTTCATTTAAAGCATTTTGATAGTCCGTATGTAATAACTCGAATGCTTCAAAAAGTTAAATCGTAAGAATTACTTACTTGGCTTTCGACGTCGCTATCGTCGAATGAACTCCGGGCCATGAGCGCGAGATTATTTTGTTCAAGAAAATCTTCATCGGGATCTTCGTCGCTCCATGTTGCGATTAGAACCTCCTTTTGCTTTACTAGACAGTTCTTAGCAAAGTGGCCTGGTTTGCCACATAATCGATAGGTGTTGTCGAATTTCTTAGGTTCGCTCGCTTGAATGTCCTTCTTCCTCCGGTTTAATAAGTATTGGAACTTATTAATATTTTTGGCATAATATGCCATTTTTTCATCACTTTCGTCCACCGGGATTTCTTCTTTCTTTTTCGGCACCTTAGCCTTGAAGGCTATCGATTTTTCCTTCGGTTTTGGTTTGGCATTCCGAGATTTTAGAACAATCTCGTAGTTGATAAGAGAACCAACAAGAGCACTAAAATCGAGAGTATTTAAATCTTTGGATTCCATTATTGCCGTAACCGTACCGTCCCATTATCGAGGTAGTGATCGGAGAATTTTCTTTACTTTCTCACTACTCGAAAGTGGTTTTCCGAAACATGCTAATCCATTAGTGATAACCGAAAATCGGTCAAGCATAATCGAGATGGATTCGTCGTCCTTCATTTGGAATAATTCATAATCGTGAAGGATCATGTTTATCTTCGTCTCCTTGACTTGAGATGTACCTTCGTGTGTTACTTCAAGCATTTTTCAGATTTCTTTGGCACTATCCCACGATGATATCCGGTTGTGTTCTTCCGGATTTAAGGCACAGTATAATAATTGCGTCGCTTTGCAATTATAATGGTCGTTTTTCCAATCCGCATCGTCATACTCTTCAAAGGTTTGAGAGTTCCGTTTGAGTTCGTCGGGATTTTGGGACCAAGACAAATCACCTTCCAAAGTTCGATGTCGTAAGCTCGAATGAATATCGACATCTTCTTCTTCCAAGTCATGAAGTTCGCGCCATCAAAAAATGGTGGTCGGTTGAGAGCAAGGCATTCGACGGGAGCCATTTGGAACGCCATTGGATCTTTTCTCCTCGGATGTTAAGCCGCGTATTGGAGTACCGCACTGATACCAATTGTTGGGTACCAAATCGGATATTTGTGCCGTTTTATGCGGAAGCGAAAATAAATTGCGGAAAATAAATGGCACAAGGATTTATAGAGGTTCGGCTATTAACGAAGCCTACGTCCTCTCTCGATGTATCTTTTTCTTAGGATTAAGATCAAAACCTCTACGCCTCTCTTCTATCGCTCGAGGGATTACCGTTACAAGCTCGTCTTCTATCAGTCCGAGTAAAACGTTTTTCCTTTTCTATTGGATAAGGAATCAATCACTCTAGCTTTCTATGGGTACTAGATAAACCTCACTAAGATAGCGATTGCGATTCTAACAATGCCGGATACTTGATCCTAATAACACCGAATCCAATCGTATCTTTTCTTTTACCTCTCGTGTATAATGTTGAATGTATAAACACTCAAACTAACAATATAAGCTCAATATTACAACAACAATGTAAGTATATGATTCTCAGATGTATATCTCATTTGCTTGAAGTTGTTGTACTCAAACAATACCATAGGGATGGTATTTATAGGCATTTCCCACAAACTAGCCGTTGCTGGCTGTTTTGACTTGCTAGCGTGCGCTAGCCTTCCCTATTAGCGTGCGCTAGATTTCGATTTGATCCGGTAACCGTTTCTTCTTTAGCGTACGTTATGCCTTCTGCCTTACGTACGTAACCTTCTTGTATTAGCGTGCGTTAATAACACATTGTAGCGTGCGCTAATCCAATATATCCGTTGCATGGATTGTCAAAGTATCCGTTTGATATGCTGACTTTGACCTGCTTTTCCCAACGTTCTGATTGACTTGATTCAAACATCTTAGCGTGCGCTAATCATACTTTGTAGCGTGCGCTAATGCTGACTTTATTGCATACGTTATTCTGTGTTTGAATTCCTCCACAACGGTAACAAGACTTCGATAGCGTGCGTTAATGATAACGTATAGCGTGCGCTATCTCATCAGCTGACTTCACTTCAGCTAACTTCGAACTTGGCTGATATGCAGATGACTTCCCGTTAGTGTGCGCTAACATATGATGACTTGCGTGCGCTAGACATGCATTTTGCTCAGCTTTTTGCGTCTTCGTCTGCTTCGTCGTTTTGCTTCACCTCGATGTTGTTTTGTTGTTTAGCAACTTTAATCATCAAAACACAAATTAAATAATGTGTGGAATAAATATTCCAACACACACGCCGAAAGCTCTGACAAGGATAAGATTCCCTTTGGACCGATCTGATGTTAGCGTGCGCTAACAATATGCATTAGCATGCACTAATCCTTCATAACAAACATCCGTTGACCTCGTCGGCACATGCACCGAAAGTGGCCGGGTCCATACGTAGATTTCTTCTGATCTGGTCTGCACTAGCGTGCGCTATCCTTTGCCTTTAGCATGCGCTAAACCTGCACGATAGCGTGCGCTATTCTTGAATATTAGCGTGCGCTAATCAGGCTATACTTAACCATTTTCATCTATTCTTGTCTAACGTCTCAACATACAGAATACGAACATACGGCATACTGAATACGTATACTACTTCCAATAATATTCTCATACGATACACAATATCCTCAACTTCAATTATCGACCAAGTACGACAATTATACCAATACAGATGTCTCAATCCTTAATTTATTTTACCCATACTGTACAGATTCCACGCTGTACAACATAACTCGGATAAAATAATATTAAACAATAGTAGTAGAAATTCCAGATATTACAGAGACTGTTCTGTGCTTATTTGTGAGAGGGCTTGGCCCTCTAATCTTATTGTTGTGGGAATTGAGGGTGAGGATTTAATTTTCGGGGATGATTGGCTCGAGCGGCATGGTGCGATCATGAACTACCGCACGAGAATCATCACTATGTTAGCCGAGGACGGCACCGAGCACTCTTTCATAGGGCGAAAGAGGGGAAACCAGAAGTTCGTTATTAACGCCTTGAAGACGGTGAGACTCCTGCGAAAGGGGAGTACTGGTTATTGGTGCTATGCCTTGAAGGCGGAGAGTGGTGGAGTCGAGCTTTCATCGATTCTAGTTGTTAGTGAGTTTCCTGACGTCTTTCCTCATGAGTTACCGGGGTTGCCACCGGACCGTGAAGTAGAGTTTGCTATCGAGTTAGAGTCGGGTGCGGCTCCGATTTCGAAGGCGCCGTATCGCATGGCACCTTCAGAGATGGCCGAGTTAAAGAAGCAGTTGAGTGAGCTTCTTGAGTCGGGGTATATTCGACCGAGCGCTTCTCCTTGGGGCGCACCAGTTTTGTTTGTTCGGAAAAATGATGGTTCACTGCGTTTGTGTATCGACTATCGCGAGCTAAACAAGGTGACCATCAAGAACAAGTATCCTCTGCCGATAATTGATGACATGTTCGATCAGTTGCAGGGAGCTTCGGTATTCTAGAAGATTGACTTGAGATCGGGGTACTATCAGCTTCGGGTGAAGGAGTCCGACGTGCCGAGAACAGCTTTTCGGACGAGATACGGACACTATGAGTTTTTAGTTATGCCTTTCGGGTTAACTAATGCGCCGGCGGTGTTCATGCAGTTGATGAACAAGGTCTTTATTGAGTATTTGGATAAGTGTGTCGTCGTCTTCATTGACGATTGTTGGCCACTATGTATACTGGATACAACTTGGAAAGAGTTTTAAACTACAAGCTGTACGGTTTTAAATCTGAGTGCGTAGCGGAAGTCTTTAAATACAGTAAGTTGCTGTGGATACAGCAACTCGATATGCAGTGTATACTTAAATAATCATAGTTTAATAACACAAGTAAGGCAGAAGGTAAATAACGCAGTATTTAAAGTGGTTCGAGGTAAACCCCTCTACGTCCATTGGTCCTCCACACAGGAGTAAAAAGTTTATTATAATTACTGCGTACACAACTACGTAATTATAACAACACACAATCAATATATCGTTCACACAGATTGATATAAAGATCTTAGCTTCAACCGTTCACACAGATTGGTTTGAGCTAACACTTGACTGGCTTCTTCACACACAGTTCTGAAGCTTCGTCTTCGTCGATGCAAATCCTTCACACACAGTTCAGGAGAAGCAAAGATTACTCAGTCCACACAGGGCTGATCTGGGTTTGTTCAAGGATTAGAACAATATATGAACAACATCTTTGACTTTCTGAGCTTCTAGCTGATGATGTGTTGTTCACGGTTTGAGCACTTGTATATCTCTTATATCTGAATAGCAGTAATCTTTGGAGATATGTTTTGCTCTGAATATTTCTTTGTAAGCTTGATCGTTTGTAAGTCGTTCAGAAGATTAATCGTCCACTTCCTTGTGATCTTCAAACTCTGGATATATATATATAGTCTCTGAAATATATCCATTTGAAATCTATCCGTTGGGCAAGATTCGGTGACAACATACATTTGACTGAGATCCCGATATTGCGGGATTTGTAGATCTTCTGACTTACAGTATTTAAATACTTTATCCTTTAGTATTTAAATACTTCTTTATCAAAGGGACTTGACTTCTAGTGAATACTGAAGATTCCTTCTTGTCCTGTTGAGAGCTGTATGGAAGGATCACTGTATTGACAATTCGAGACAGCTTCCATACTTAGTCTTTATAAGACTTCTTTGCTGTACTGAAAGGTTCCACTATATGCTGGATCTATGGCAGGTCTTCGATACAGGTTGACACTTCAGCTTTTCGATACAGTTTGTTTACTGTATGCTGGATTGGCTTATTGTCAAAACATCATAACACTACATCTCGATACAGGGATTGTTTATCTTGACTGTTTCGATACCAGATATTGTTATCCCAACAATTTCGATACAGGGTATTTGTTATCCCAACAATTTCCCCCTTTTTGACAATTCGCCAAGACTTAAATCTTTCAAGTCTTCTTGATGATGCCAAAACCTTTTTCATGAAGCAAATAACCTTCTTGATGACTTCGGGCAGATATCTTGGTCTTCTGTCGAATGATCTGGCTTTTTAGCAACTTAGTCTAATTTATGAACTGCTCGCAGGCGAGTTCGATACAACTAAGAGATTTTACAGTTTAAGCTTATGGTTGGCGCGCAGGCACAATCTTACAATGTATTCTAGATGCATACAACTGAATTTATGAACTGTTCGTAGACAAGTTCGTACAGCTTAATTTTTAAACAAGTTTCTATACTTGTGATTAATTTCAGCAATTAAATTTAAGTACGTAATCATACAATAACACAATAGATTACGAGTTGTAATCTTTCAAGACAAGCAAGCATTTTATTGATATTCAAAATAGAGTACAAGGATTGCTGTTTTGAAAGTAAATTACAAACAAAAATAATATACTAAGGATTTCAGCTCCTATAGTCCGAGTGTCTCCATGGCCATTTCTCTGGATCATTCTCGGTTCCACGCCACCAGTGCTGTAGGGAATCGTTGCCTCGATCTAAATAGATTGCTCTACCATCGTATGATCTGTCAAAGGCAAGAATCCAGTCTTCTGGATGGGTGATCCGATCTCCTCTTCTATGCTTGGATTTCATTTCTACTTGGAGAGGAAGCTTTCCTTCTTCTAACATCTTCGTAAATTTGTCTGCGGCCTCCGCTAATGTTTTATAACTTTTAAAGATGGCGAATTCCCTGACGAGTTTAACAAAATATCTCATCAGTTCTTCTTGTTTTTCTTGCAGATTCCTCTTCTCTCAGGAGTTGCTCTTGTTTTTCTTGCAGATTCTTCATAGCTTGCTTGAAGACTTCTGGCAATGCAGTGAAGGCTTCGAATACTCGAGAGACTTCATGCTGTAATCCAGTCATCTCTTCGACAGCAGATGTGTGCATCCAATTTAGAGATTTTTCTACTGAATACAAGGCATTAACTGCATCCTGGATAAAGACGGTTTGAAGGCCAAGAGCACGCAATCTCTCTTTCCTAGCTGCAGTGCTGAGAGAATTCGGCTTGGCAAAATCCTCTGCTCCATTCAACCTTCTCAAATTCACGGTAGGGCGTGAATTGAGTTGGACATCCTCAGGTACAGTACCGTCGTCGGATTCCACGGTTGATGGGGCGGGAGCAGCTGATGCGGGTTCGGCGGCAGGAGGTGCTGTATCCTCCTGTTGCGAATTGGCTTCTGAAGACATGGGTACAGGAGGGACTGATTCCTCCTGGTGTCTCTCAGCTTCCGCCTGTTCCGGCAGAGGGATTGATTCCTCTTGCTGGACGGCGCGTAATACTTCTTCTTCTTCTGCGGCAGCAGGCTCGGGTGCCTGTTCCGAAACAATTTCTTCTTCCTCGACTTGAGGGACTGATTTATCATTGTCAGGAATATTTTCTTGTTGTGGCGAAGGGGGCTCACTTCGTCTTGATGGCCCTTCGTCATTCTTGGTTTGGGAGACATCTCTGTCCTGAGCCTCCTCACGGCTCATTCTCAGACCTGCCTGTAGGCATCGTCGTCGTCGTCTGAGTCGTGGTCTTCTTTTGGATCTTGGGGAGAGTCCTCGGACTTATCTTTTCCTTTTCTTCTGGCATCTGGTTTTTGCAAAAGATGGCTTTCAATCAATTCTTTGCAGTAAAGATTGTCCCATTGGATCAGGGCTTCAACTTCTGTCGAGTCCGTCACTTCCAACACGAATCTTTCTTCAGTGCTCCAGTCGCTCCAGTTGTATAAGGTGTCGTATGGAGCTAGCCGGTAGCTTTTCCATTGAAGGAATCTTTCATAAGCATGATCAATTTGCATAGAGAGAAGGGTTTTGTTGATAATAGTGTCCGGGGAGGGACTTCGTACAACGTCAGAGTCCGCTGTATCGATTGGTTCCTCTACAGGTATGGGATCATGTATGGAAGAGGGATTCCTTACAGGGGATGGTACCCCGAATGAAGGTGGATCCTGTACGGGTGTGGAATCCCGCATAGGAGAGTTAGGTGTTGGCTCCAAAGGGGCAGCCGACTCGCTAGAGTCTTCTAAGTTGGAAGATGTCCTCTCATCTGTCGTTGCCGCCAAAGGATCAGGATTTACTGTCGATACAGTAACGGTCATCTCTTCCACAGGGGTTGGGCCCTGGGGTAATTCATCGGTGGGTTGCGCCACGCTAGAAGCATCCTTGGAGGGTTTGGTAGATTTAGCTTTTGTAAGCCTCCTTAGCTTCCTTTTCGGCTTCTCAGCAGCAGTTGGTGTCTTGCTGTGAGATCTCTTACGTTTCTTGGAAGATTCCATACTATGGGATTTCGAAGAAACATCCCTTGGATCTTCAGAAACGGGCATATTGCGGACGGATGGTTGGTTGGCGACCAGGGTGCTCTGGTTATAGGCTGAAGGCTTGACGCCTCCTAAGTAGATCCGGGAGCTTATTTTCTTAGCATATGCGGATTGTGGTAATCCGCATTTCGTCAAAATGTGGTTTATAAATAAACCAAACGATTTCTTTTGCGATGCAGGTTTTGACACTTCTTCCTGCAGACGCTTCAGAATTATCTGACACCAGTTGACCTTTTCACAGGTCATAATCGCTACCATCATCCTAAATCTCAGATTCGTGCACATCTCAAAGGCACTAGTGCGATTCTCGATGATACGGCAGCAAAAGTCATGCAAGTACACGTATGGAAAGCAGAAATTTTTCTTGTGACAGGTAGTTTGAACAGATTCAACTGAAGTTGATCCTGTGAACAGGCCATAGTACTTGGTCAACAGCTCTTGAGACCCAAAAGTCTCAAGGTCTTCCATGGTCAGGCCATCAGCGGGCAACCTGAAGATTTTCTGGAGAAGATCTCGGTCGATGCGGATCTCCACTCCGCGGATGAGAGCGGTGATGTCAGCAACGTGGCCTCCCTGAGCCAGCGACAGAAAGCGGACGGCAGCATTGAGGTAGAAGTCCTCAACCAAATGGACGTCGTATTTCTCGGCGGTGTGGCTTCCAAGGCGGTACAGGCCTTGCTGACGTATTCTGGTGATGATGAACTCCATGGGTTCCATGTTATTTGTTTCAGCGAGAATTCGTTCAATGATGACATATCTGGAGAAGATTCGTCCGTCAATGATGTTCGAGGCTTTCTTGAGGGCAGTGGCAGAGGTCTGAGCAGACGCCATTGAATAATCTCAAAAAAAATGAAAGAGTTTAAGAGAAATTTGCAGTAAAAAGCAAAGAAAACTTGTACGCTGTATTTGCTTGAGTACTCTAAAAATATCCAGAAGGCGTAAAGAGTCTCAAATAGCAATTTCAGTCCTTTTATAGTGGGCAGCGAAGAAGGGTTTCTCAGAGAACGAATGGTCAGATTTAAGGGATGGGAACCGGCTTTTGAAATGAACGGTCATGATGGACTGAGTGTAACTGGTACACTTATCCATTGAATTTTAAAATATGAGCGGGTCCCACTTCTGACATTTGTTGTTACCCTTAATGCCTGAAACGGCGGTTTAAAACATTAAACAATTTAAAAACATCGCGGTTTTTGAGATTTGATTGTCCAGATGTCGTGTAAGGCATTTAATGTAAATGACGTTTGACATGAAAACAGGGCACGTGGACAAAAATTATTTTTAAAATGAAATATTATAATATAATATATATACATTGAATCGAAATGCTATAGTATGTGCTGTATCCGCGACGATACAGCGTTCCCCCTTAAAAGGTACATTTTAACTCCATACAACAACTTTTGGATTAATACTGTATTCATGGGTCATACTGTATTCCCCCTTATTTATTGCACACGTCAGCTGTAGGATGATATCACTTTTTCCCTACAGTGCTGTATTGAAGGCTCTGAGTGTACAGATAATTAATGGTGGATACTGTATTCTTGGGTCTTACAGCATTCCCCCTCAATTGTTGAGTAGAAACAGTAAATTACTTATAGGGAGTCGGGCTGTAGCATTTCCAATTCTTGTCTAAGCACGTTGAATCTTGATGTGTCGAGAGGCTTGGTGAAGATGTCGGCTAACTGAATATCTGTATGAACTTTTTTGAGCCGAACATCCTTGTTCTAGACATGATTCCTTATGAAGTGATGCTTCATGTTGATATGCTTAGTGCGCGAGTGCAGGACAGGATTGTGCGTGATTGCAATTGCACTCGTGCTATCACACATGATCGGCGTTTCCTTGGCTTCAATTCCATAATATGACAACTGTTGCTACATCCAAAGGATCTGCATACAGCAACTACCAGCAGCATAGTATTCTGATTCAGCCGTGGAAAGTGAGTTTGCCAATTGCTTCTTACTGAACCAAGAGACAAGTCTAGGTCCAAGAAAGTGACAAGTTCCACTTGTACTCTTCCTATCTAGCTTGCAGCCTCCGAGATCCGAGTCGCTGTATCGAACTAAATAGAATCCGCCTTCTTTAGGATACCACAGTCCTACATCGACTGTTCCTTTAATATACTTCAGGATTCGTTTAGCTGTATTGAAGTGTGATTCCTTAGGTGCTACTTGATATCTCGCACACTCCAACAAAGAATCGATATCGAGCACAAGCCGTTAGGTACAGGAGCGAGCCAATAAGCTTCCTGTAGAGTGATTGGTCAACCTGCTTTCCGGCTTCATCAGCACTAATCTGCACGGAAGTGCTCATGGGGGTTGACGATGATTTGGAAGTGTTCATTCCAAATTTATTGAGAAGCTCCTTGCTGTATTTTTCCTGGTTGATGAAGATCCCTGTAGGCAACTGTTTTACCTGCAAACCTAGGAAATAACTAAGTTCTCCCATCATACTCATTTCAAATTTACTTTTCATGAGATGAGAGAACCTTTGACACAGAGCAAGGTTAGTTGAACCAAAAATTATATCATCTACATAGATTTGCACCATCATAAGGTCATCGCCTTCCTGTATTTTGAACAAGGTCTTGTCCACAGCACCTTTCTCAAATCCATTATCGGTTAGATACTGGAACAGGGTCTCATACCATGCTCTAGGGGCTTGCTTAAGTCCATACAATGCCTTCCTTAGCCTGTATACTAGGTCGATGCCGTCTGTGTTGGCAAACCCTGGTGGTTGTTCAACATAAACTTCTTCGGTAAGGTCTCCATTTAGGAATGCACTTTTGACGTCCATTTGATATACAATGAAGCTCTTATGGGCGGCAAAGGCTAAGAATATACTAATGGCTTCTAGTCTGGATACAAGGGCAAACGTTTCATCATAGTCTATGCCTTCTTCCTGTCTATAGCCTTGTGCGACTAGTCTGGATTTATTCCTTATGATTAGTCCATTTCGATCCTTCTTGTTTCGAAATACCCATTTGGTTCCTATAACCGATTGATGCGTAGGTCTGGGTACAAGATACCATACATTGTTTCTTTCGAAACCGTTAAGCTCTTCTTCCATATATGTTATCCAATGAGAATTATTAAGAGCGTCTATGGTCGAAACAGGTTCGGACTGGGCTAAGAATACAGCAATAGTGCACATGCTGAGTCTTCTAAGTTCGGATTGAGATTTCCATTCAGGTAATGGTGATATCTCAGTATCTAGTTCTTCTTGTGCACACAGTACATTTCCTTGTGTACTCTGTATTCTCCTACGAGTAGAAACACCAGCATCTATGTTTCCAATGATCAGCTCTTGCGGGTGATCTCTCAACCATCTTCGGTCGGGTTCTAATTCAGGGTCCCGTACTGTATCTAGAGTTTCTGTAGAATCAGCTTCAGCTTGTACAGCATCGGCTTCATCTACGTCGATTCTTACAGATGCGGGGTTGATTTCTAGGTCAACAACAGGTTCTATGGGAGTTGGTGGATCTAAGATGGAGAGTTGTTGGATGTTTTGAGTAACATCTTCTATTCCTTTAGGGTCATGGTGAGGTTCGTCGAACACTACATGAACTGATTCCTCGATCATCAGCTTCCTTTTATTAAAGATCCTATAAGCTTTGCTGACGGAGGAGTATCCTACAAATATTCCTTCATCTGATTTCTCATCAAAGGTTCTAAGTTGATCCTTCCCATTATTCAACACATAGCACCTGCATCCAAAAATGTGAAAATACGAAACTAACGGAGTTTTGTTGTTCCATACCTCGTATGCTGTTTTGTTGTGGTGCTTGTTGACGATACAGCGGTTTTGAGTGTAGCATGTTGTATTGGTTGCTTCACCCCATAAACGCTGTGGAAACTTTCTTGCGGCAATCATTGTCCTTGTTGCTTCTTTCAACGTCCTATTCTTTCGCTCGGCAACACCATTTTGTTGAGGTGTACGGGCAGCTGAGTATTCGTGTTGTATCCCATTTTCCGAACAGTATTGCTTTATAAAGCGGTTAGTAAATTCTGTATCTCTGTCGGAACGAATGGACACGATACTCAATGCCTTTTCATTTTGAAGCTTTCTCAGCAGCTCGGGCAGCTTTGATGTTGTTTCCTTCTTCTTGCTTAAGAAGATTGTCCAAGCATACCTGGAGTAGTCATCAACAACAACAAGACAGTATTTCTTATCTACCAAACTTACCGGGTATACAGGACCGTAGAGATCCATGTGTAGCATCTCCAACACTCTTTGGGTTGAAAGGTAGGATTTGCTCTTCAGGGTTGACTTGATTTGCTTGCCTTTCTGACAAGGTCCGCAGACGCTGTCCTTTTTGAATGACACGTTTGGCAATCCTCTTACCATTCCCTATCTTGAGAGCTTGTTGATCGTCTTGAAGTTGACATGAGATATCCTCTTGTGCCATAACCAGCTTAGATCTGCAGTGCCTTTGGCAACAAAGCATGGAATTGAGGAGCTCATAGGCTTCCAGTCAACAATATACATGTTACCTGATCTGCTTCCTGTAAGCACAACTTCTTTGGTCTGGATGTTCTTGACTCTACAGCGATCTATATAGAATTTCACCGAGAACTGTTTATCACAGAACTGGCTAATACTAAGTAGATTGTACTGTAAGCCTTCAACATATGCAACATCGGTGATTTTGAATTTTCCTACAAGAAGGTTTCCTTTCCCTCTTGTTCTTCCTTTAGATTTATCACCGAAGCGAACTTTTGGACCGAGACCTTCTACGAAATCTGATAGCTTGCTTCTATCTCCGGTCATGTGCCGAGAGCATCCACTATCGAAGTACCAGGTGTCCTCCTCTAGGATGTCCTGTATGCAAAGAGATTAAGTAGATTTAGGTCCCCTTTGATTTTTGGGTCCATGAATGTTAGTGCCTTTAGATACCCAAATTTTCCTGACAGCAATTGGTTTACTGTAGGTCACATTCGGTACAGTGTTGCGGTATCTACGTGGGGCATACTCTGTCGGCTTTCAGTATTTAAATTAGTGGTGCCACCGGGCCGTGAACCGCCGGTTCCGGTTCACCAGAAGAGGTGAACCTGAACCGGCCCGGGTATTCTGTAAAAGGGCCGGTTCGCGGGCCCGGAACCGGCGGATCCCGGGTTGAACCGCCGGTTCCGTTTTTTTTTTTTAATTTATAATATATGTAATATTATTTATATCTTAGTTTTTTCTAAATTAAATAATTAAATTTCTAAATTTTGTAATTTACAAGTGTTGACTCTTTGAAATTACTTAAGTTAATTTAATAAAAATATAATAAGTTATTATATAATTTAGAGAGTTAGAAATTCTTTATGTTGTGTATTTTTATATAATTTATAGTAACTTGTAATATTTTTTATGACTTTTTAATAAAATTAAATTACATGTGTTGAAAATTTGAAATATTGAAAACTTGAAATGCAATAAAGTAAAAATAGTTCTAAAATATTTACAATCAAAAAATTTGAAATTTGAACATTTGAATTTTGTTTATAGATAAAATTGGGGGGAGTTGGGAAAAATTTGAATTTTGAATTTGAAAAAATTTGAAATTTGAAAATTTGAATTTTTTTATAGATAAAATTGGGGGAGTTGGGAAAAATTTAAAATTTGAATTTTGAATTTGGGCGGAAACCATTGCCGGCGGAAAACCGCGGTTGCCGCCGGTTCACGGACTCAGAACCTTGAACCGTAATCGGCCGTGCGAGCAATGTTCGGTTCGAACCGCCCGCGGTCGATTCGAACCGGACCGTCGAACTGGCGGTCACGGAACCGATTCGGTTAAAATGTGGCACCACTAATTTTAATACTTTATCCTTTTAGTATTTAAATACTTCTTTATCAGACGGGACTTGACTTTAGCGAATACCAAAGATTCCTTTCCAAACGGTCTTTAGTCCTGTTTCGATGTGTATTGAAGGTCTCAATACTCCAAAGCTTGAATGATGTATCCATTTGCGCTGTAGGCTATAGAGAAGTCGCTGTATGGAATGTTTGTTGTATGAAGGGACAGCTTCCATACTTGGCGCTTTTAGACTCTTGTTGCTTTATGATGGCATGATGATAAGACTTCGATACAGGATCAGCAACTTCGATAGGACTTTGTCGATACAGCAGCTTGTTGTATGCTGGATTGGCATATTATCAAAACACTCTTATCAAGATCTTTCGATACAGGGATTGTTATCCCAACAAATACAAATCACAATCCGAAAGGAAAAAACCTAAGTACCCGTGAGTACCATCTATAAGTTCATAAAGTAGACAACAACCATATCGAAAAGAATAACGAAAATAAAAAGACTCAAATGAACATGTCAACGACCCTGGCCAGCATCCTCATACTATCCCAGCGCCCGCTCGTCAGGCTGAACATAACCTGAAATCCATAACAAGAATTTTCCCAAAACGGGTCCCCAAAGGGGTTAGCAATTACGCTAGTACAAGTAATCAAGGCAAACCATTCGCTTACACATTTCATAGTCAATGCACCAAAATATTTCAAAACCAAAACCAGACATGTCTTTTCCGGAAATAAACAGTCAATCAATTTTCCTTGGGAACAGGGCTATACCATTGATCCCGCTCGAGGCCTCTAAGGACCCTTCCGAGTGGGCCATATCATAAAATAAATCACGCACGCGCATCGACTTGGGAACAGGGCTATACCATTGGTCCCGCTCGAGGCCTCTAAGGACCCTCCCGAGCTGGCTAGCGAAACAAACTCGTGAATCTAGGGCTATACCATTGGATTCCCTCGAGGCCCCGTCGGTCCCTCCCGAGGTGAGCAAAGCACACACAATATACATCACCATTTCATGTTAAGCATAAAGGTTTCCAAAAATACTTGCCTTGAGTAATTGACGACGCAACGAACGGAAATGAAAAATCACCGACGAACGCTAGGAACCGAAAACCACGAACCTAATGATTCAAAGAACACAATCACAACCAACTCTAAACGAGTATGAAACGGAATACACCCGAAAACCCTCATACGATTCATGTTTATTCGTATAAAAACAACAAGGAAGGCGGACCACAACCAAACCCTCTCGAATACGCAACAACTACGAAATATACCATGAATCTGTAGGGAAACCAAGAATACTAACAAGATTAATTATATTCGTCATGAATTAATCAACAATACGGAACAAATCGGACAAAAACTCAAAACCCCCCAAATTACCCAAAAGTAGGGTTCTAAGAGATTTACCTTGGATTAAGGATGAAGAACACAAGTATGTGTTGTTAATCTACACCAAGAGCTCAAGGTAAATGATATCTGAAGTGGTCGGAGGAATAAATCGCCCAAAAATCGCCTGAGGAATCGCTAAGCCGCGGGGGAGGAGAATAAATGAGAAAAGTGAGAATCTGGGTCAACTCCCTAGTTTTTATAGCCAGGGAACGTTAGTGTGCGCTAACCTTAAAAGTTAGCATGCGCTATCGGGCGAAACTCCAGTCCAGAAAGTTAACACCCCAGTCCAGGACCTAAGTTCTGGACCGTTAGCGTGCGCTATTAATAATTAGCGTGCACTACCTGGACATCAGCCGAGTCCATAAGTAACCTGCCCAGTACTCACCTGACCGCGTTAGCGTGCGCTACCGGCCACTCTGCGTGCGCTAACAGCGTCTCGGTAGCGCGCGCTATCGGTCTATAGCGTGCGCTACTGGGCACCTGACCTAATCCAAGAGTAAACTGCCCAGTACTGGGCTGTCGCGTTAGCGCGCGCTACCGAGCACCTAGCGCGCACTAGTCCTCGACAATAACGTGCGCTAGACAAACGTAGTGTGCGCTAAACCGTTAGTCCAAAGGACTGGGATCAGAAACAGCCTCACTGCCACTGCCAGGGCTCAACTCGCTAGCGCGCGCTACCAACAAGTGTAGCGTGTGCTACTGAAGGATGCTTAGCGTGCGCTATACAATAATATTAGCGCACGTTAGGCACAGGATAACAACGCTCCTAAACACCGAAACACTACCGAAGCATCAAACAGAACAACACAATACGCATGATGACATATAATGGATCTACAGCAACCCCGAACGGCGGTTCCGAACAACAATTACGAGAATCAGATCAATAAGCGACGGAAGAACCAATAAATGCAGAACCGGATGACAAAAGTCTCGAAATGAATATTCTCGAAAATCAATACAGTTACACGAGGGTTGCTAAAAAAACGAGAAATACACCGAAAATGAAAATACCGTGAAAAAAATGCGGATATTACATTCTACCCCTCTAAAAATAAGTTTCGTCCCGAAAACTTAAGAAATAAACAACTCGGGGTACTTAGTACGCATGCTATCCTCGGTTTCCCAAGTTGCCTACTCGACACCATGTCTCAACCACTGCACTTTGACCAAAGGAATGGTCTTATGCCTCAGTCGCTTCTCACGGTGCTCTAAGATCTTCAAGGGACGCTCCTCAAAGGTAATATCCTCGGCGACATCAATCTCACCATAGTCGATGATGTGCTTAGGATCCGGAACATACTTCCTCAGCTGGGAAATATGGAAAACGCTATGAACGTGACTCAAGGCCGGAGGTAACGCCAAACGGTATGCCAACTCACCGACTCGCTCGAGAATCTCAAAGGGCCCAATAAATCTCGGACTCAACTTCCCCTTCTTCCCAAAGCGGAAAACTCCCCTCGTCGGCGACACCTTTAGCAAAATGTGGTCTCCCACCTCGAACTCCAAAGGTCGACGACGGACGTCGGCATATGACTTTTGTCGACTCTGAGCAGTCAACATCCGTTCTCGAATCAATTCCACTTTCCGCCTCGTCTCTAAAGCGATATCCGGTTTGATCCCGACCAAATCGGACGCCTCATTCTAACAAATTGGTGATCGAAAACGCCGCCCATAAAGTGCCTCATATGGTGCCATTTGAATAGACGCGTGCCAACTATTGTTGTACGTGAATTCGATCATTGGCAGATGCTCCTACCAGTCACTGCTCCAGTCGAGAGCACAAGCACGCAACATATCCTCGAACGTCTGGATAGTGCGTTCCGATTGTCCATCTGACTGAGGATGAAAAGAGGTACTCAAACGCAAACAAGTACCCAACGCCTTATGCACCGCTTGCCAAAAATACGATAGAAAACGGCCATCCCGATCCTAAACAATAGACTTCGGAGTGCCGTGAAGCCTCACAATCTGCGCAATAAACACACGAGCCAACTTCTCCGGGCCCCAAGTATCCTTGATGCCCAGAAAATGTGCCGACTTGGTCAAACAATCAACAATCACCCAAACCATATTCATGCCCGATCTCGATCTCGGCAAACTCGTAATGAAGTCCATCGATATATCTTCCCATTTCCATTCCGGAATGGGAAGTGACTGCAATAACCCGTCCGGTCGCTGATGTTCGATTTTGACCTGCTGACAAGTCAAACATCTCGCTACAAACTGTGCGATCTCTTCTTTCATGTCATTCCACCAGAAATTTCTTCTCAGGTCCTTGTACATCTTACTCGAACCAGGATGAACGGAGTAAGGCGTAGCATGGGCCTCACGCGAAATACTCTGTCTCAGCTCCGAGTCGTTCGGTACACACAACCGACTCTGAAATCTCATTACACCATATTCATGAATCACAAACCCATGAGACTTTCCCTTAAGAACATTCTCTCGGATTTGGATAATTATCGGATCCTCCAGCTGCTTCAGTTTAATTTCATCGATCAGAGATGACGAAATCTCTAAAGCACAGAGTTGCCCAACGGCTCCTGGCAACAAAATCTCAATACTCAACTCAATCAAATCCTGTTGAAGCTCAGATTGAGACGTAAGGATCTCAAGTGTCTGCAACTAGATCGGTTTCCGACTCAATGCGTCGGCTACGACGTTCCCCTTGCCCAGATGATAAAGGATTTCGAGATCATAATCCTTAATCAACTCTAACCATCTCCTCTGCCTCATATTCAACTCCCGCTGTGTAAATATGTATTTCAGACTTTTATGATCGGTAAAAATCTGACATGCAGAGCCAAAAAGATAGTGACGCCAAATCTTGAGCGCAAAAACAACTGCCGCTAACTCCAAATCGTGAGTAGGGTAGTTGAGCTCATACGTCCTCGACTGTCTCGACGCAAACGCGGTAGTCTTGTCGTGCTGCATCAACACGCACCCAAGACCCTAACCCAAATCATCGCTATAAACAGCAAAACCCTCATTGCCACATGGCAACGCTAAAATCGGGGCTGAAGTCAAACGCCTCTTCATCTCCTCAAAACTCGACTGCCTCTCGTCGTTCCATACGAACTTCTCGGACTTCTGGAGCAACTGTGTCAGTGGACGAGCTAGTTTCGAGAAACCCTCGACGAACCTACGGTAGTAACCAGCTAAACCCAAGAAACTACGGACCTCTTTCACGTTCTTAGGCGGTGCCCAGTCCAACACTGTCTCAACCTTCTGCGGATCCACACGGACCCCCTCGGCTGAAATCACGTGACCTAGAAACATCAATTCCTTCAGCCAGAACTCACATTTCGAGAACTTTGCATAGAGTTGCTCGGTCTTCAAAATGTCTAACACTACTCGTAAATGATACGCGTGTTCCTCCCCGTTCCTCGAATAAATAAGGATATCGTTGTTGGGATAACAAATACCCTGTATCGAAATTGTTGGGATAACAATATCCGGTATCGAAACAGTCACGATAAACAATCCCTGTATCGAGATGTAGTGTTATGATGTTTTGACAATAAGCCAATCCAGCATACAGTAAACAAACTGTATCGAAAAGCTGAAGTGTCAACCTGTATCGAAGACCTGCCATAGATCCAGCATATAGTGGAACCTTTCAGTACAGCAAAGAAGTCTTATAAAGACTAAGTATGGAAGTTGTCTCGAATTGTCAATACAGTGATCCTTCCATACAGCTCTCAACAGGACAAGAAGGAATCTTCAGTATTCACTAGAAGTTAAGTCCCATTGATAAAGAAGTATTTAAATACTAAAGGATAAAGTATTTAAATACTGTAAGTCAGAAGATCTACAAATCCCGCAATATCCGGATCTCAGTCAAATGTCTGTTGTCACAGAATCTTGCCCAACGGATAGATTTCACAAGGAAGTGAACGATTAATCTTCTGAACGACTTACAAACGATCAAGCTTACAAAGAAATATTCAGAGCAAAACATATCTCCAAAGAAACATATCTCCAAAGCTTACTGCTATTCAGATATAAGAGATATACAAGTGCTCAAACCGTGAACAACACATCATCAGCTAGAAGCTCAGAAAGTCAAAGTTGTTGTTCATATATTGTTCTAATCCTTGAATAAACCCAGATCAGCCCTGTGTGGACTGAGTAATCTTTGCTTCTCCCGAACTGTGTGCGAAGGATTTGCATCGAAGAAGACGAAGCTTCAGAACAGTGTGTGAAGAAGCCAGTCAAGTGTTAGCTCAAACCAATCTGTGTGAACGGTTGAAGCTAAGATCTTTATATCAATCTGTGTGAACGATATATTGATTGTGTGTTGTTATAATTACGTAGTTGTGTATGCAGTAATTATAATAAACTTTTTACTCCTGTGTGGAGGACCAGTGGACGTAGAGGGGTTTACCTCGAACCACTTTAAATACTGCGTTATTTACCTTCTGCCTTAGTTGTGTTATTAAACTGTGATTATTTAAGTATACACTGCATATCGAGTTGATGTATCCACGGCAACTTACTGTATTTAAAGACTTCCGCTACGCACTCAAATTTAAAACCGTACATCTTGTAGTTTAAAACTCTTTCCAAGCTGTATCCATTATACTTAGTGGCCAACAAGTGGTATCGGAGAGGTTGATTCTAAAAAGAATCAGTCGTATTTTTAACCGAATCAGATCCAAAATCACTTAATTTTTAAAACAGTCTTTTTCATTCCTTTATTCTCACATGGATACATCTATGATCAACAAAGTGCCTATGTTCTCTATTAATGAATTTGATGATTGGAGAATCAGGATGGAGGCTCACCTTGCAGCAATGCACGAAGAAATGATTTTTGTTATACAGGATGACCCCATTAAGATCATGAAGGTAAACATGGCCTCAAGGATTCAAGGCCAAGCCCATGATGAGATGCTCGAGAAGGAGCGTGAACAATGGACCACAGATGAAAGAAAGCGCGCCAATCTCGAAAATGTGGCTAAGAACGCGTTATTTGTCACTCTTGACAAAGGCACGTTCTCAATGGTAAAGATCTGTAAAACAGCCAAGGAAATCTGTGATAAACTCAAGTTGATTTGTGAGGGAACTGAGCTCTCAAAAGAAAAGAAAATTTCAAAACTAACTCAGCAATTTGAATCTTTTGAAATGAAACCAACTGAGACACTTGAGGAACTTGACCTCAGATTCACTGGTATTGTTGGTGAACTTGAAGCTTTGGGCAAAATTTATACCCAAAAGGAGAAGAATTTAAAAAATTTCAAATCTCTCCCTGCCCTATGGGACATTAAGACCACAGCTATGTGTGTGTCGTGTAATCTAAATGAAATATCTACTTTTGGTCTATTCTCTGACCTCAAAGCTTTTGAGTATGATATTGACAGAAGAGAGAGCTGAAGAATCTCCTTCAAAGGTTACAGCACTAGCCGCTGTATCGAACCGTCGACACAGCATGCCCAGCTCGTCGAAGCTCAGTCACAAGAATGCTGACAGTGACGACGACATCCTGTCTCAAGATGAAATGGCGCTTCTCATGCATAAGTTCAAGAAGCTCATCAAGCAATCGGGAAAAACTCCCTACAGGCCCAAACCTGTCCACAAGGTAAGTACCAAAACTTCATCCGGTGATGCTAACCTGTGCTATAATTGCAGGAAACTGGGACATTATGCAAATAAATGTCCTCATCCCAAAGTTCAAAGGTTGCCGGAGGCCGAGCAACAAGAGAGAGATGAAAGAAGACGTGCTTGGAAAAACAAGCTCAAGGCCCTGATTGGAGAATCAGAAGCCTCCCCCACACCATCCAAATTCTAAGAATGTCTTCAGGTGGTCACTGAAAGTGATTCATCTAACGATGAGTTCGATGATAAAGCATATATGTGCTTTATGGCCAAGGATATTCCGGAAGGTGAAGATAGCGATGATGAGGTAAGCTCAACCTCAGCCATTCCATTAAATGCATCTCATATTTTTGAAAACATGATGAATGAGTTTAAAAACATTCAAAAGGCCCATGAGACACTGAAAAATGAGAATATACAGCTCCAACTGTCTAACCTAGAGCTGAAAGATGAAAATGACTTGCTGAAAATAAATTATGAAAATATGTATATTGATTGTGAAACCAGCAAAGTCGATTATGAAAAACTCATGGAGAGCGATCATCAACTTGCTCATGAACTAAGTGAGGTTAAAACTCACAATGAGAGCAAGACAAATGATTTCGTTCTACTTCAAGCCAAAGTCAAAACTCTCGAAAAACGAGAAGATAAACTTGAGACCGTTCTGAAATCGTTCGAGAAATCGTCCAAAAGAATGGAAGAAATTCTGAGCACTGGGCAACATGCTCATGATAAAAGTGGCTTAGGATACAGTTCATGTTCAAACAAAGGGAAAACTAGTACAGTGTTTGTCAAGAGTGTGGAACACATTCTTGTGTCGAAAGAAACTTCGAGTCCTGTGAAGGAACCTGTTGCACAGCGAACAGCAAAGGCTGCCATTCCGCCACCGCAATCCTATTCCAGACAACGGAATCACCAGCCATTCAGACCTGAAAGGCGCACTCAACAGCATGCTCCCCGAGCATATCAACAGCGCCAACAGTCGTTCAAAAGGAAGGTTGTATCCAAATATTAAAGGCCCGCACGGCAGTACTATCAGTACAGCACGCCTAGGTATTGGATACAGGAGCCCCGTTATTCCTCGAGACAGCAGGTGTCCGCACAGTATCAACAACAGCGTTGGGAATCCAACTGGAGACCCAGAAGGCAAGCTGTTAGGCCAAAGAAAATGGTTCCACCTCTAAGACGGCACTCATACTGGACTAATAATAATAACCCTGAATTTTACATGCATAACAACTATCATGGTTATAGCGACTACGCAAACCACGCAATATCCGGATCATGGTCTACTTAAGTCAACTATCTAAGTTGTCACGGAATCTTGCTCAACGGATTTCTTTCACAATGGATATATTTCAGAAGGCTATATATATATCTCCAGAGTTTGAAGATCATACATAGAGATATACATACTCAGACGAACGATCATAAGCAGATAACTGAGTAACAACAACCAACAAGTGCTTACACGAATATTCAGAGCAAACATATTTCTTCAAGTATACTGCATATTCTGAGAGAAGAAATATCCAAAGTGCTCAACCTTGAACAACACATTATCAGCTAAAGATCGAGAAAGTCAAGCTGTTGTTCAAATCATAGTTCTATCATTGAACAAACCCATCAGCCCTGTGTGGACTGAGAAAGCATTGCTTTTCCCGAACTGTGTGTGACGGATCTGCATTGAAGAGACAAAGCTTTGGAACTGTGTGTGAAGAAGTTAGTCAAGTGAAAGCCTAAACCAATCTGTGTGAACGGTTGAAAGCTTCGATCATTGTATCAATCTGTGTGAATGATACATTGATAGGTTTGATTATAAATACGCAGTTGTGTACGTAGTATTTATAATAAACATTATAACTTTTGTGTGGAGGACCAGTGGACGTAGAGGGGTTTACCTCGAACCACTTTAATTACTGTGTCATTTACCTTCTGCATTTACTGTTTTAATATTTGTGATTATATTTAAGTATACACTTCATATCTAGTTGCTGTATTTACAGCAACTTACTTTAACAAGACTTCCGCTACGCACTCAGATTTGAAAATCATACAGCCTGTTGTTTAAAACACTTTCCAAGTTGTATTCTGTATACTTAGTGGACAACAGTATTCGTGGAAGTTAATTATGTTTGTTGGTGTTGATTATTCCGCCAGTTGTACCAGGCGTGTTATTTGATTTTCATCTGGATAACGTTTGTTTTTACCGTGGTAATTCGTGTCTAGCCTGGTGGGTCCCATGTAGGGGTCCACGGCACTGTAATATACCTTGAATATCTCGGGGGTGTTACAACCTACATCATGTATTGTACGCTAAATATCATTGACTTAACTTTTCCAAAAAGCGTCCAGGTTCATGCAAAGGAAATCCGTCTGCATCTTCACCCGGCTCCACACGCCGACCATACTTTATCTGATATTTAACTGCCTCTTGCATACGCTAAGCATACAACATAACGTACACTAGCTCTGATTATTAGCGTATGCTAGGTACATTAGTTTAGCACACGCTAATATCATGCAGACATATGCATGAATTAACAAACTCTACACGATACGATCATGATGGATTACGGGTAAGGGAAATCATATTATATGACATAATCATATACCACATGTTCAATTACAGATAAAAACACACAACAAGTATTCGGGTATTACATACTCCCTCTCTAACTAGAATTTCATCCCGAAATTTAAGACTGATATAATCCCGGGTCTCTTGCCTTCATACTGTCTTCAGTTTTCCATGTTGCTTTTCTGACTCCATGTCGTGACCACTGAACTTTAGCCAAGGGGATTGGTTTATTTCTCAATTGCTTAATTCGACTCTCGAGTATTTTGATTGTTTTTTCTTCAAATGTGCCATCATTAGCTACTTCGATCTCGCCAAAGTCGATGACATGACTGGGATCCGATACGTACTTCCATAGCTGTGATACATGAAACACATTATGAACATGACTCCATGATGGAGGTAAGGACAATGTGTATGCTAATTCTCCAACTCTTTCGAGAAGATCTAAAATGACCCGATATACCTCAGACTTAGTTTTCCCTTTCTTCCGAAATGAATAATTCCCCGAGTAAGAGAAACTTTTAGAAGTACATGATCCCCAACTTCAAATTCTAACGGGCGGCGGCACACATTTGCGTAAGATTTGGCGGTCAACAATCTTTCGCGGATTAGGGCTACCTTCTCCTGAGTCTGTATTATCAATTCTGGTTCTATCCCGATTAAGTCAGACAAATCATCCCAATACAAGAGTGACCTACATCTTCTCCCGTACAATGCTTCGAAAGGTGCCATCTTAATTGAAGTATGCCAACTATTATTATAGGTGAACTCAATAAACGGCAGATGAGTTTCCCAACCAGTTGACCAATCTTGGGCACAAGCTCTCAACATGTCTTCTATTGTTTGAATGGTCCTTTCGGATTGCCTATCGGTTTAAGGATGGTCAGCCGTGCTAAATCTCAACTTGATTCCTAAAGCCTTATGAAACGCTTTCAAGAAACGCGACATGAAACGGCCATCCCGATCTGAAATAATAGTCTTCGTTGTTCTGTGTAATCGGATTATTTCTGCAATAAATATCCGGGCCAATCTCTCCAGTCCCCACGTATATTTGATACCTAGAAAGTGAGGCGACTTGGTAAAACGATCAACTATCACCCATATCATATTCATTCCAGTCCTGGTCTTCGGCATGTTGGTGATAAAGTCCATTGAGATATCCCCCACTTCCATTCAGCGGTTGGAAATGCCTTTCCCTTGCTCACTTCGTCAAGTAACCGAATCATTAAAGGGTCATCAAATTGCTTCGATTTGATTTCATCAGTCAATGATGAAGTTAATTACATCAGACATAATTGCCCTTGAACTTTTTGTGACAACACTTCAACTTCTCCACGAATCAACTCTTGTTGAATTCTGAACTGGTTCGTGAGTAGGGGTGTATTTCGAACTGAACGTTCGTGAAAATTTCACGAAAATGTTCGGTCAACGTTCAGTTCGTGTTCGGTTCGGTCAAATTCGAACAGTTCGCGAACATGTTCGTTACATACGCGAACCGAACACGAACAAAATAATATATGTTCGTTAGTTCACGAACAGTTCGCGAACAAAGGTTTTTTATATATTTATTAATAATTTTACAATAATTAATAAATATAATTAATAATTTTTATAATAATTAATAAATATATATACAAAATAAAACCTACCATTCCAAAATCCTTAATTTCTAAATCTATCTTCTCTTTTTATTTTATTAATTATTATTGCTTGTACTTTAGTTTTTTTTTTCTTTTTTTAGAACACAAACGAACAAACGAACGATCAAAACGAACGAACAATCGAACGCTAACGAACGAACACGAAATATGTGAAATTTTAACGAACCGAACACGAACAAGTGGTTTGCAATTTTACCGAACACGAACACGAACCGAACGAACCGAATCCTTAACGAACGAACGTTCGTTAAAGTCACCGTTCGGTTCGAAATACACCCCTATTCGTGAGTAACTCCAGCATCCGAATAGAAACAGGTTTGCGGATTAGTGCGTAAGCTACTACATTATCCTTGCATGGATGATAAAGAATTTCCACATCATAGTCTTTAATTAATTATATCCATATCCTCTGTCGCATGTTTAATTCTTTCTGACTGCAAATGTATTTAAGACTCTTATGATCTCTGAAGATATGATAATGAGTCATATATAAGTAGTGTCCCCATATCTTCAGTGCAAAACAATAGCTGCTAATTCCAAATAATGCATTGGGTAATTGACTTCATACAGTTTCAGTTGTCGTGAAGCATAGGAGATTACCTTATCATTTTGCATCAGTACGCAACCTAGACCCTTATTTGAAGCATCGCTGTAAACTACGAATCCTTCAGTCCATTGTGGTAGTGCTAATATTGGAGCCATTATTAGTCTCTTCTTGAGTTCGTCAAAACTAACTTGGCACTTCTCCTTCCATTCGAACCTTTTGGTTTTCTGCAATAATTGAGTAAGTGGGTGGGTGATTTTGGAAAATCCATCCACGAACCGACGACAATACCCAGCAAGTCCTAAGAAACTTCTGACCTCCTTCACATTCCTAGGAGACTCCCACTGTGTGATTGCCTCGACTTTTTGCGGATCTACTCAGACTCCTTCTGCTGATATTACATGAACAATGAACATTACTTCCTTCAACCAGAATTCACATTTAGAAACCTTGGCATACAACTGTTCACTCCTCAAAAGGTTCAACACAATCCGCAAGTGTTCCACATGCTCGTTCGGACTCTTAGAGTAGACCAAAATGTCATCTATAAAGACAACTACAAATTTATCGAGGTACTCTATGAATACTCTGTTCATCAACTGCATAAACACAGCGGGCGCATTGGTGAGATCGAATGGCATTACCACAAATTCATAGTGCCCGTAGCGAGTCCTAAGTGTTGACTTTGGAATGTCGGATTTTTTAATTCTTAATTGATGGTATCCTGATCTCAAATCGATCTTCAATAATACTGTCGCTCCTTGCAACTGGTCGAACAAATCATCAATTCGAGGCAACGGGTACTTATTCTTGATCGTCACTTTATTTAGCTCTCGATAGTCAATGCACATCTGAAGTGATCCATCTTTCTTCGAACGAATAAGACGGGTGTGCCCCAGGGGGAAACACTTGGCTGGATATAACATTTGTCCATCAGTTCTTCAAGTTGCTTGTTCAACTCATACATCTCGGTGGGTGGCATACGATACGAAGCCTTGGAAATAAGTGTGGCTCCCGGCTCTAGCTCGATGGTAAACTCTACATCTCGTTGTGCAGGTAATCCAGGTAATTCATCAGGGAATACATCCGAAAATTCATTTACAATAGGAATAGATGAAATTTCTACTATTTCTTCTTTCTTCATTGCATAATACCAATACCCGACACAACCATGTTTCAGCAGTTTGATAGCCTTCATTGCTTTAATCACTTTTCCTGAGCTCCCTCGTCTCCATCCTTCAAATAAATATTCAGAGCCGTCCTCATATATCGTCGAGATGTTTCTCTTCCGGTAGCTAATAGTCGAGCCTTCCTCACATATCGTCGAGTTCATAATAGCTCCGTAACAGTTAAGCTAATCGTCTCCTAGAATCAGGTCATCTCCTTGAATTTCCACCACGATCATATTTGAAGGTCAATTTTTACCTCTGATTTATATAGGAAAATTTCTAGCATCTAGATTCCCCATAATTCTTCCCCCACTCGGTAAACCCACAATATAAGGCTCACATTCATGAAAACAAGAAATTTTCAAACGATTTACATAAGACATTGATATAAATGAATGTGTAGCTACGGTACCGAACAGAACACTAACTGGTTGCGAAAGGATTTAAATCGTACCTGATGCAGTTGCTGTATTTTGATCATCTATCCTCCTCATTTCATAAAGACACGGAGGAACGGACCCATCACTTGATGCTTCCTTTAGGTCATACTGTCCTCTGCCTCTTACTCGGCCAAAATTCTGATGTGGTTGAACATTCTGCTGAGTTTGATTGACGCTCGCCTCTTTCTGGACTGGGTGTGAAGTATGAGCTCCAACATCTCCACAGTACATTGCACGATGTCCTTCCTGTCCACATTCATAACACGTCATGGAGGGAAGCGAGCAGTCACGCCGAGGAGTATTGTGTTTCATATTGATATACTTGCACTAGCTATTCGACGGCTAACCCCTTTATGGGGGAAATACGTTTTATGTATTTCAGGTTCCAGGAGAGCGGACAGGCTGGTATCGGGTCGGCACGAAGATGGTGGGCAAGTGTGATACTGTGTCTTTCTTCCAGTTATGTTTGGAGTTTCCCGTTCAGTGTTGTTGTACTGGATTGGCTTTTGAATACTCGAGTATTGTTTTCCCTTTCCTTGATGTTCCGGCCTGTGTTTGCCGAAGTATTGATTCGAGTTGTGATGTTGTGAATACATTGGTTATGTTTTGAATACCTTTGTATTGTTTTTAATTCCATTGTATGTAGACCTCCTCGGTCAAAGTTTATAGTTCTGCGTATGTTTAGCCTTGTGGGTCCCACGGCGGGGCTTACGGCGCTGTAATATTCCCTGAATAACTTGGGGGTGTTACAGAATATGGTATCAGAGCTTAGGTCTATGGATACCTAGGCTGTCGGTCTTTTGGGTCGATCGAGTCATTAATTGTCCGCATTATCACTACTCTGCCATCATCACAGTGCGACCGGTACTTGTAAGACCTCTCACTCTTCTGGTGTTTCCTTATTCGTTTTGCTTCCTTTTATCGGTATTCTTGAGAATCGGACACTTTGATGACGCGCGATTAAATTGTGCTTACGTGACTTGTGTGTTCTTCAGTATGTCAGCGGGTAGGGGTCGTGGTCGTGGTCGTGGCCGTGGACGAGAAAGAGGTCGTGGCGCGGCCGTTTCCATCAGTTCAGTTGCGGGGTCGACCAACCCCAGTTTGTCGAACTCGGTGCATCCCGACACCAAGAGTCAGCACGACCAGTCAGACGGTCAGGGGAACAACGCGGACGTTGGAGTGGCGAATGCACTTCAACAATTGGCTACTCAAATGACTATTTTGGCCCAAACTGTTCAGATGAATAACCCGAACCCAAACACGGATGCCTTGCTTCAGAATGTGATCCGTATGCACCCTCCACAGTTTGGCGGTGCTGCACTGCTAGGTCCGGGAAGACTGGCTAGCGGAATTAGAGAAGATTTTCGAGGCGGTTGATTGCCCCGAGGTGAGGAAAGTACCAATTGCTCAGTATTTCCTCACTAAGGAGGCCGCTACTTGGTGGAAGGTCATCAAGCCGCAGGATCGTATTGCCTCGTGGGATGAATTTAAGGAGCTCTTGGAGGCCGAGTTTTGTCCTTGGCCGGTACGAGAGAGCCGAATCCGAGCCTTCTTCGAGGCTAAACCACAAGATATTCCCGTTTCGTAGGCGATCGTGGAGTATAACCAACAATTGATCCATGTGAAGGATCAAGTGCGTAACGAGCGTGATAAGATCCGTTATTTTGATATGCGGATGAATTTGGACTTACGGCGGTATATGGCCGGATTTGCTTGTACCACACTGAAAGAGTATCAAGACAGAGCTTTGGCCCATGATATGTTGAGCCCCGACAATAATACCGTTGAAGAACCGAAGAAGCAGAAAGTCGGGGGAAGTTTTTCTGGCTCTAAGGGTGGCAACTTTCAGAAGTCGCAGACGACTAACCGTTTTGCCGGACAGTCGTCACGTTCTAATAAAGGGAAGAGGGGTTACCGTCCCACTTCGGGTACCCCAAATCGCGCGGTGACTTGCTATAATTGTGGTCTTCCAGGCCACTTTAGTTCGAATGCTACTTTCCACTATTAAAGTGTCACACGTGTGGTCGATGGGGCATAGAGCGGTTTACTGTTCCGAGCCGAACCGGACTTTGGACACTCGGCTTCGCCCCAACACCTCTTGATCAAGGTATTAATCCGACAATCCTTTGGTCAACCTCAATGCATTTTGGCAGGGGCCGGACGGGTCGAATGCCGGAGGGGGAACTCTAGCGTCGGTTCGGTGCAACCACGAGTTTATGAGATGCGTCGAGCGCATTTAACCCGACGCGACGGTGGCTTCGTGTACCATTCATATCCTATCTCATCCAAATTGTACTTTTTGATTCGGGTGCTACACATTCTTTTATTTCCTTGGAGTGTGTACGCCGTGTGAATATAACTTGTCCGACTACTTGCGATCCCTTCATCGTGAGGTCGCTAGCGGGGATAGAATTGTGGGGAACCGGGAGATTAGAGATTTTCCGGTGATTATATCCGGTATAGATTGGTTATCGAATTTAATTGTAGTTGATATGGAAGGCGAGGACGTGATCCTCGGCGAGGATTGGCTTGATAGTCATCAAGCGATTATGAACTACCGTACTAAGGTTATCACCATGATGACTAAAGACGGATCCGAGTACTCATTTTTGGGGCGTAAGTCGGGACTATCCAAGTTACTAATCAGTGCCATGAAGGCCGTAAAACTTTTGAATAAAGGTTGTGCGGGCTATTGGTGTTATGCCTTGAAAACGGATGGAAACGAAATCGATTTCTCTTCGATTTCGGTTGTTAGTGAGTACCCCGATGTTTTTCCGAATGACCTCCCGGGATTACCGCCAGATCGAGAGATAGAATTTACCGTGGACTTGGAGCCAGATGCGGCTCCGATTTCTAAAGCACCTTACCGGATGGCACCTTCCGAGATGCAAGAATTGAAGAATCAATTGGGAGAACTTCTGGAAAAAGGGTACATCAGACTGAGCGCCTCGCCTTGGGGCGCGCCTGTTCTTTTTGTAAGGAAGAAAGATGGTTCACTACGTTTGTGCATTGATTACCGTGAGCTGAACAAAGTAACCATCAAGAACAAGTATCCTTTGCCACGTATAGACGATTTATTTGATCAATTGCAAGGGGCTGCAGTTTTCTCAAAAATTGATTTAAGATCCGGTATTATCAACTCAGGTGAGGAGTCGGATGTTCAAGACGGCATTTCGGACGAGATATGGGCATTATGAATTTGTAGTTATGCCTTTGGGTTGACTAATGCACCGCGCTTTCATGCGATTAATGAATAAGATATTCATCGAGTACCTCGACAGATGTGTAGTCGTCTTTATTGACGACATCTTGATCTACTCTCGAGATAAGGAGGAACATGCCCGACACCTGCGTTTGATATTAGACATTTTGAGAACCGAGCACCTCTATGCAAAATTCTCGAAATGTGAATTTTGGTTGGAAGAAGTTATGTTTCTCGGCCATGTGATTTCGGCCGAAGGGGTTCGTGTAGACCCGCAGAAGATCGAGGCAGTGCTAGATTGGGCACCGCCTAAGAATGTTAAGGAGGTTCGTAGCTTTTTGGGCCTTGCTGGGTATTACCGTCGGTTTGTCGAAGGGTTCTCGAAACTCGCTCGGCCGCTTACAAAATTACTCCAGAAGACCGAAAAGTTTATCTGGACGGATGAGAGACAACAGAGCTTCGATGAACTGAAGAGACGATTGACTTCAGTGCCGATTTTAACCTTACTGCATGGTAGCGAGGGCTTTGCAGTTTATAGTGACGCTTCGGGTCAAGGCCTGGGCTGTGTACTTATGCAGCATGATAAGACGATAGCTTTTGCGTCTCGATAATTAAGGCCTTATGAGATGAATTATCCTACTCACGATTTAGAGTTGGTCGCAATTGTCTTCGCACTCAAGATTTGGCGGCATTATTTGTATGGTTCACCGTGCCGGATTTATACCGATCACAAGAGCCTGAAATATATTTTCAGTCAGAAGGAGCTGAATATGAGACAGAGGCGTTGGTTAGAGTTGATAAAGGATTATGATTTGGAAATTCTTTACCACCCCGGAAAAGCTAATGTCGTTGCGGATGCTTTGAGCCGCAAATCGGCATCTCTTCAAATGCTCGAGGTTCTTACACCTCAGACGAAAATTCGTCAGGACTTAATTGAGCAAGGGATAGAAGTTTGGCTTCAACGAGTACAAGGGCAGCTGTGTACTCTCGAAATTACTTCGTCTTTAGTTGATGACATCAAAGGGAAGCAGTGGAGTGACCCGATGATTTCTCAACTGAAGGAAGATGTAATTAAAGGAAAAGCTCCTGGCTTTATGGTACACGAGGATAGTATTTCGAGATTTCGTATGTGCTTTGTGTTCCGAACGATTTAGAGTTGAGACAGAGAATTCTCCGAGAAGCGCATGCTACGCCTTACTCAATCCACCCCGGGACGAGTAAGATGTACAAAGATTTGAAGCGTAATTTTTGGTGGAATAACATGAAGAAGGATGTTACGGAGTTTGTACTACGGTGCTTGACGTGTCAACAAGTCAAGATCGAACACCAACGACTGCCGGGTTGTTGAAACCGCTTCCCATTCCCGAGTGGAAGTGGGAAGACATTTCTATGGATTTCATCGCTGGCATGCCGAGAACTCGGGTCGGAATGAATATGATTTTGGTAATTGTCGATCGGCTGACCAAGTCCGCACACTTTTTGGGTATTAAGGATACTTGGGGACCGGATAGACTAGCTCGAACTTTTATCGCTGAGATTGTGAGGCTACACGGTGCCCCCAAAACCATTGTTTCTGATCGAGACGGCCGTTTCGTATCGCACTTTTGGCAGGCCGTTCATCAGGCTTTGGGTACTGAGTTGAAATTGAGCACTTCTTTTCATCCTCAGTCGGATGGTCAGACAGAGAGAACGATTCAGACGTTGGAAGATATGTTACGGGCTTGTGCCTTAGACTGGAGTAATGATTGGGAGCTTCACTTGCCGTTGATCGAGTTTGCTTACAATAATAGTTGGCATGCGTCGATCCAAATGGCACCCTTCGAGGCACTTTATGGTAGGCGATGTAGGTCGCCATTATGTTGGGACGAGGCTTCTGAGCTAGTTGGGACGGAGCCGGATATGTTGATGGAGACTAAGGAAAAGATTACTATTATCCGGACCGACATCGGGCCGCCCGTGCAGTCGCCGAATTCTTATGCTGATACTCGTCGTCGACCCTTGGAGTTCGAAGTGGGGGATCATGTCTTACTCAAGGTGTCGCCGACCCGTGGAGTTTTCCGCTTCGGGAAAAAGGGGAAACTTAGTCCGAGGTATATCGGACCTTTCGAGATTTTGGACAGAGTTGGAGATTTAGCTTATCGCTTGGCATTGCCTCCAGCTTTGACTCACGTCCATAGTGTCTTTCATGTGTCTCAGTTGAGAAAGTACGTACCGGATCCGAGCCACGTCATCGACTATAGTGAGATTGACGTAGCCGAGGATATTACCTTTCCGGAGAGACCCGTGAAGATCCTTGAGCGTCGCGAGAAACAACTTCGGCATAAGACCATTCCACTAGTTAAAGTGCAATGGTCGAGACATGGAGTCGAGGAGGCAACTTGGGAGACGGAAGAGAAGATGCGGGTGGAATACCCCGAACTTTTTATTTCTTAAGTTTCGGGACGAAACTTCTTTTTAGAGGGGGAGAATGTAATACCCGTACTTTTATTGACTGTTTGACTCCGTCATCCTCCTTATTTTGTCGCTCTGTAAATGCTTGGAGATGTTGTTGATATTGTTATTGAGTTTCGTATCTCGTTTGGTTCTTGATCATGTCGTTTAGACCTTGCGGAAATGTTCTGTGCCAGAGATATAGCGCACGCTAATTCTGCTTGATTAGCGCACGCTAGCTCTGAGCCGTAGCGCGCGCTAAGAGGATCAGTCAGGTCAGAACCAGTATTTCGGACTCCTCTCTGGACTGGCGGATTAACGCATGCTAGGAGTTTGTCAGCGCGCGCTATCCATAGATAGTAGCGCACGCTAACATCCGTCCGTAGCGCACGTTATCGGGTTGGTCAGCAGAGACAGTGAGGTTGCCAGGTTTTCTGGACTATCAGATAGCGTACGCTAGGCTTCGGCTAGCGCACGCTAAAGCTATTGCGTAACGCACGCTAAACAATAGCGGTAGCGCACGCTAAGTTTTGAGCAGGGCAGAGACAGTAGGTTCTGGACTCCGATCTTCGATGCCATATTTTGGGCTAACGCACGCTAGGGACAGACGATTAGCGCACGCTAACGGGGCCGACAGAAGCCACTGGACTATCCGGTGACTTCGCTAGCGCACGCTAATGAAGGAGGCGTAGCGTGCGCTAGACTGGACTGATATAAATATGGCAGTTGACTTTATTTTCGTCATTTCTCACCTTCTTCACTCCTTTTCGACGGGAATCACTCGGGAGAGGCGATCTTAGGCGATTGGAAGCGATCTTCCTTCTAACAACAATATATTTGGTTGGAGGACAAGGATTTCTCAACATCTAGTTCCTCCTAACGTCCGAATCAAGGTAAAAATCCTTAGAACCCTACCTTTTGGGAATTTTGGGGTTTTTCGTAGATTCGTCCGATTTACCCGCTTTGAAGCTTGAGAACTTTGAGATTATGACGTATCTATACCGTATGCATGCTTTTCCTACGATTTTATGGTTTGGATTGTGCCGTTTTCGGACTTGTGAGATTTTGGACGATTTTCCAACCTCTAGTTGATTACCCTATATCTTTATGAATCGTAGACGGGTTTCGGGGGTTTCTTCGTGTAATTTGAATATGGATAATTGATTATCATATTCCTTGCGAATCGTTTAGGTGCCGGAAGCGCGTTCTTGGATCTACCGAACTCATACCTTTTTCCATTCGAATTGTCGATGTCTCAAAGGCAAGTATACATTTTTGATTGTTCTTTATCGACTTTGAAATTATTAAATATTGATGTCATATCATGAAAGATAATGTTTTAAGTCATTCATAGATATATTGTTGGCATGTAATGAACGAACCGTTTTGAAGGCATTCCTACTTGTATCGGCGTATGAGGTGAACGAACCGCTTCTACGGCATTCACATACGTAACGGCGTATGAGGTGAACGAACCGTTTCTACGGCATTCACATACGCCTTATGAGATTTTAGTTATTCCTAATACTAGTCTTGAATTGATGAATAGACGGTTACATTTACTTTATTGTCGAGGAGTATTGTGTTTCATATTGATATACTTGCACTAGCTATTCGACGGCTAACCCCTTTATGGGGGAAATACGTTTTATGTATTTCAGGTTCCAGGAGAGCGGACAGGCAGGTATCGGGTCGGCACGAAGATGGTGGGCAAGTGTGATACTGTGTCTTTCTTCCAGTTATGTTTGGAGTTTCCCGTTCAGTGTTGTTGTACTGGATTGGCTTTTGAATACTCGAGTATTGTTTTCCCTTTCCTTGATGTTCCGGCCTGTGTTTGCCGAAGTATTGATTCGAGTTGTGATGTTGTGAATACATTGGTTATGTTTTGAATACCTTTGTATTGTTTTTAATTCCATTGTATGTAGACCTCCTCGGTCAAAGTTTATAGTTCTGCGTATGTTTAGCCTTGTGGGTCCCACGGCGGGGCTTACGGCGCTGTAATATTCCCTGAATAACTTGGGGGTGTTACACAAAAAACCACCAGAGACTTTATGTTTCTTGGACTCGAAAAACTTTTCCACAACTACTTCCTTCATCTCATAGGCCAAATCTTTATGTTGATACTGACGAAGGGTGGTGCATTCAAATCCAAACATGTATCGCTGTCTCTCCTGTTTCATCCTCATGTCAAAATGAAACATCATTTTTGCATCCATCCTGACAAGGTGTCGAACAAATGCCAATTGCTGATTAAAATTCTCAATCAATTGAGCCACAAGTAAGTCCGAAGGTTGCGCAGAGAAGAATTCTTGAATTTTAGCTTCCCTGATTGGACTAGGGAAATATTGAGCTTCCATCATTAGATTGAATTCTCTCCAGTCGGCATCGTGGTCAATAGGTCGGATGGCCTTCCACCACTCACTTCTCTAGTCAGAAAATATTGGGCAGTGGGGGCTTTTCGGTCATCCGGGCAGTCGACTCCCGCAAACACTTTCTCTAACTCCCTTAGCCAGTGATCCCATGTCGGAACTTAAGAAAAAACATCAAACTTTGGTGGATGCATCTTCGACGCTTCTTGAAGCCATTTGTCTCCTCGATACCCCATGTTTGGAACACCTTATGTCCCTCCCCCGGTTGTAGATCTATCGCCACTTGCATTCTGTCCACCACCTGAGCGAATTGGGTCATCTGGTTGACCACTTGACGAAGTATGTCGGGAATAACAGGATTATCATTTCCCTCTATAGTCTGCTCTCGATTATTGTTGACAGATTCATATTGCTCGCCCGAACTGAGATCAGCCTGATTTGACAGAGAATCAGGGACAGAGGCCGAAGCTTCCCTTCCAGCATTTCTATGTCCGCGTCCACGACCGCGACCACGTCCACGACCTCTTCTCAACATACTGTAGGCATACATACTCAATATACGAGGAACAATATCGTTCTAAAGTTTAATTATCATAAAAATGTATGACATTAAAGGACAATAATAAAGTTCTAGGAAACTTGCAACCACAGCGCACATGAAGATGTAGGCGGTACAGTGATGTTATTTGCGGCCGGTTAACCAAAAGACACATCTGGACCCTAAATTAACCCGAATGCCAAGATATTCATAATTTTAGCTTCGATACCATATTCTGTAACACCCCGATATATTCAGGATTATTACAACGCCGTAAACCCTTTACATAAGGATTTACTAGGCTGAGATATGTAAAATAACATTTATAAAATACTACAAGTGGAATTATTATCACAAAACTGGGTTTTTTGACAGTGAAAGATAAACACCGAATAGAAATTTATCAATACATGAACAATCAAATGAACACAAAAAGAACAATGTACTCGAGCACTTATTCAATCACGATACAATTGAAAGGACTTTCCGGACCGTTAACATCAATTTGCACCCTCGTCATCATACGACTCTTGTGGTTGTTTTCCAGCTCTCATGGATCCTGAACATAAAATACATGTCCATCCCCGAAATGTTAGCACAACGATGCTAGTACAAGTACGATAATTTATACAACAATAGATTACTCAACGTCTCTTGAATAATAACAACAATGACAACAATAACAACAAGCCTCTCATACGAGAAGACTAACAATGCATTACACAACATGACATTCACAACATAAGCATGGTGATCCGATGATATAACGTTCACCGCATAGATCTCAAGATGATCCCGTCGGACCAACATGAGGTGAAAAACCCGTCCAATGATCCAGCGCACGCTAGCATAGATCCCAAGATGATCCCGTCGGACCAACACGAGGTGGACAAACGACAACGACACATATGCACGACAACATGAATAACATTAATACAGAAAACATATTTAAAATACTTGCCTTAGAAAGACGACATGGATTAAATACTTCGACGAACTTCAATACCCTCGAAGGTCGTCCCTTCGTCCAACCACTTGCAAGATTCGAACCTTATACAAAAATAAATAACGAAGAGTTCAACGTGCGTATACATAACTAATACACGAGCATCTAACGATCCTAAACTATGACCGAGCTAATTATCCTACATACGGCCGATTCACGGTTCGACTACCCGACGAACACATAGTCGGGCTATTAACATACCTCATGCGAATGAAATGATCATAATGGGAAACAAATTGCCGACGTCTATAATTCAAGGATATTCATGTCATCACAATTCCATACTCCAGTCTTGATTTATCATTCTAATATATGGTTCGGATTTTCTATGATTCATATCAAGGGTATGATTCAAGATGAATGAATCCTAAAACATCCTTTCAAAGGATTTATGTATAATATTTTGTTTAAATTTAAATAATATATATATATATAAAAGATGAGTCAAATTTGTTTTTTAATAAGAAATAGGAACAAATTTGATCTATTGATCCTACCGTCCAGATTAGTGATATATGCATTTTATTTATCAAAACACCAATGCATTAATCTTATGCATTATATGCATAAGAATATCGATAAACAAAACATTCCATGAACAGCTTTTCGTAAGAATAAATCTTGGCCATCCATTTAACAAGATCTATGAACTAAATTTACTTTTATTTCTTAACTTAAACCTCATTTTATTTGGAACCACCACATAGACCCAGCAATTTACCACACGACACGAAAACACGACACGAAAACGACACGAAAATTTAGTGTTTGGGTTTGCATTTTGAGTACACGACACGAAAATACACGAACACGAAAGTACACGACTGAGATTTAGTGTCGGGTTTGTATTTACCCTTTGGGTACACGACACGACACGAGGTACACGAAATAAATAAATAAATATATATAATATTTTATATTTAATTTAATAAAAATATATATTTATGAATTCTGTTTATACTAAACTTTAAAATTTGAAAATATAATATGAACCTTCATAAATTTCATATAAACATTCGTGTTTTCATTGCCATTCGTTTAATTTCGTCTACTAAACCTGTAAAAATAATATTATAAAATTAAAATTATTATTTTTTATAATATTTTAATATTTATTTTATATTATGTGTCTGACACGAAAACACGACACGAAACGACACGAATTTGCGCGGTACACGACACGACATGACACGAATTCATTTAGTGTCGTGTACGGGTTTGGACTTTTGGTACACGAAACACGAGAGTACACGACACGAAAATACACGACACGAACGAATTGCCAGGTCTACCACCACATATATATATATATATATATATATATATATGTATATATATATATATTGTATATTTTTTCTTCTTAAATTAATGGATATAAATGAAATTGAGTTCCATGGAATGAAATGATAGAATACATAAATGATGAGTAATGAAAATTTTGAAATTCAATTCCATTTCATATACTAGGTTGTTAACAAATCAAAATTGTTTGATTCGATTCGTGATTTAAATTCGTTTTAACTTGATTTTTTAGAATCGGATTCAAATAAGTATTATTTTTTGTATTTGTATAGTGTTCGAGTCTGAATACAAATATTACAGTATTCGATTCGAATATTTTGAATATCTATAAAATCTACTTTTATCATGTACTATATATTTATTATTTTTTATTATTTTTTATTATTTTTATATTGAAATAATTCAATTAGTAAAATACAAAAAAAAAAACGAATTTCAAAATTCCGAATCAAATCGAATATATTCTAATATGCATATCAAATTGAATTTGAATCACCTTTTAATATTTAAAGATAATTTCTAATCGAATTGAATAACTCAAATAATTTCACATGTATGAAATAAATACAGTATTTTTCGCTTCAATTTATTTAGTTTACAACTCTATCTATCTATATCTACTAAAAGATTCAGTCCCTATAATAAATAGGGAGTCTTAAAGCTTCAAATTAAAAAAAAACTGTGTACATAAATGTTCTGATGGTTCGGTTTCAAGTCTTAATGGTTTAAAATCTTCTCATCTTTTCAGTTGCCTACAAATAATTAAATCAATAAGTCTTTAAATGTGACTTTTCAGTTGGATTTTTGAAGATTATAAATAACAAACTATCACCATCTTCACCACCATCATTTTTTTGAACGATTCTTCACCACCATCATATTAAAAGGATATCGGTTTTTTGAAAATGATATCGCTTTTCTGAGTTGAATACATAACCCATCATTGATCTATTTGAAGCTTAGCTTCGTAAAACACCGAATCTCAAAAAACAAAATACCGAAACTCAAACCAAATCAAAATACCGAATCTAAAATCCTACAAGTATACCTATCCCACAATCAACTCCACAAATTACACTATCCTATCCTCCTTCACGTAATAACATAAACCACCCATCATCTTCTAACCTAAACTTTGACTCGAATCAAAACTGACAATCAAGAACCAGAGACCTCAATTTTTTATTGAAATACTCTTTGATCCAACAAGAGTATAAGAAGTTCATCATAGATCTGTAAAAAGATTTAACTCATCTTTTTAATCTCCGAAAAAATTAAAGAACGATATATAACAAATTTTTTATACCCGTTACTTTCTTTCGTTCAAACAAAAACAACAAAAAATCAAAACAAACGCCGACCTTAGACCCATGCAAGAATCTTGAAGCGAAAACCACATGATTTGTTAATTTGTGATTCGTTTGTTAGCAGCCAAGGAAGAAAGGGACATATTTGTTTTTATGTGTGACATGATTTGGGTTGAGATAGATTTAAGTGTATGTGGTTGAGAGTGTTTTGTCGGTGATGGTATTATACTATTATCAATTTTTCTTTCAAAAATGCTACACACGCACAAATGTACACAAAAATGCACACCCCTGCTTTGTAGGGGTTGTACCATGCGTAGTAGGGGTTGTACCCCTATTACCTATAAAGCACTCGGTACAACCCCTACTACGCAGGGTACAACCCTACAAAGAAAGGGTGTGCATTTTTGTGTGCATTTGTGTGTGTGTAGCATTACTGTATTTCTTTTGACTGCGAATGAATAAGATGGGGCGGATGTTTTGAGGGTGAGAGGAATATTAAGGTTAAATGGTGCTAAAGATTAGGGTACTACTCTCATATACCTGTAGTAGAGAGCCTCAGTATTGGGTTGTCCCTGTTAGCTTTGACCTAGAGCATTGCATTTATTGTATATTTTATCCTATTGGCTTTTGCGTATGGTGTATATTTGACAGAGAGCTGGGCGCAGAGTAAACCTCTCTTCTGTTAGAGCAACGTCCATCGAGAGTATAGTTGCCAAAGTCCCCTTAGGTAAGTCCCATGTGAATTAAGCCATGGGCTCAGGTATGGTTTTGAGTTTTTTCGAATCTTATGCTTCTTTGTATATATCACTCAATACTTTGTTGCGCACTAAGTTGGGGGTCTTTGACACGTTCTTAGTGTAACTATCGCAAGTGCACGATATCGTATCAAGTAGTAAGTGGACTTTTTGAGTCCGGTTTATCGATCCCACAAGAAAGTTTGGTTATAATTTGAATTATACACTATTAGTCTATTTTTATAGATACTAAGATGAGTGAAACACACAATTAAAGAGTTTGGTTTAATAATTGCAAAGATAATGCAATAATAGTTCTAATATTATAAGAAAATAAAAAGATAGCAATAATAATAGATTGATTAACGATAAAATGAAATAGTTGGGATTACAAACTTAGTTCGTCATTAGTTATAAAAGATGTATAGGGGATCATAAGATGAATTTACTTATTATGTTGTGTAGATTCGATTTTCCTTAAAAAAACGGTTTCTCTTTCGAACTATAAAATGCCCCTTACATATTGAATCAATCCACTATATTTCTATGTTGATTGGCTTCAATACATAGCATTATGATTTATGAAAATAACTCAAAGAATCATCTAAGGACTAGACGTATATTTCTATCCCCTAGAACAACTTAGAGTGAAGATCATTTGATCTAATCAAACATATTTTCTTTCGAAACATATGAAGACCATAAATATCTTCATTTATTGGCCAAATAAATAAAGATTGTTAAAACAATGAAAATCACACACAATAATAAGTAATTCACAATATATCTTTTATACAAACATAAATAACATGACTAACCTTGTTTATAATCCCAACTTAAGGAACTTAGCCCATAAAGGGTTTGATACATTATAGAAGCTTTGGTGGTCATTCTTAGTTGAATCAAGAGAAAGAATTGATCCTCACTCCCTTAGTAGATAAAGGAGAAAGAAGCAATAAACTCTCTGAACAACATATGCTATCCCACACTTACAAATATCACTCAAGAACACAAGTGTGTTCTTCACACAAAAAGAAAAGTTTACAAAAAATGGAAAATAATAAGATGAATGGTGAATGATGAAGGATCTAAGGGGTCTATTTATACACCTAAAGTCATCTAATAGCTCCAAAACTCCAGCATTATTACAATAGATCGGATCAATGCCAGTCATCCCCTCAATAATACACAAAAAGTATAAAAAATTAGACAAATCATAACAATCTGTCAAGAGTTACGGCCGTAACATTAAGGAGTTATGTTAGGCGTATTTTTATACGCTTATTTATCATTATTTTGTAGTGTTTTGGTGAGTGAAATCATCTAAATGAGCTTTTAATGCCTTAATTTTGTATGATTGACAGGAAATTGAAGTCCGGAAGCTAAAACGAGGCAAAACGGGCGAAGACGGCAAAATCGACTCGAGCCGCAGACAAGGAATCGAGCCGCGGCACAGAAGACACCATCCGAAGGGCAGTAAGTCAGACTGTGCCGCGGCACGGCCCAGTGAGCCGCGGCACGAAGAATTTAATTACGCCTGTATTCAACTTTTGGCGATGTGCCGCGGCACAAGTCTAGTGAGCCGCGGCACACTTAGCGGGTTTTATACGTCTCGCGGATTTTGGGCCGTTTCAAGCCGGTTTCCACCAACTAATACGGACGCGATTTATGGAAGTGTTGAGCTATAAATAGGGTTGAAGACCCTAATTTAATTATCTTGGAATCATTGAATCTAAACCTAGGAGAGCTTAAGCTTGGAGACAGAGAAGAGGAGGAAAGCGGAAGAATTCAAGGGCAGTATATGAGTCAAGAACGGAGGAATCCGAGCTTCATCTGCGTTGAATTTTATGCTTTCGTTTATTTATTCTGTATTTTCGCTTTTAGTATGTCAGTCAAGCCCTAATCTAGGGTTTTGATGAAACCTTTGTTTTGACGAATTGATTGAGATTATCCAATTTATTACCTTTTTATTGAGTTTTCCCAATTATGTTTAATGCTTGCAATTATCTGGCCAATAGTTGTATTGAGTTAATCATTCACTTCGAATCGGGAGAGGAGATTTGGTGAGGAACTATTGGTGAGGACCGTTTATTCTGTGAGATAGGAATATACTCATAGGAACTACGTGGCCTTTAGGAGATTTCATGCTTTTTGCCTAGCGACGAGATAATTCACCTAGGGATAGAGTGCGTTAGTCGCCGTTAGATAAATCTATTGACCTCGGGAGAGGCGGTAGAATATATTAGCAATCTCCGCCTTCAATAAATTGGGAAAATTATTTATTACGGATAATCAAGATTAAATTCGGATAAATTAAGGTGGATTCAGAACTCTAGACTTATTTATCGTTTGATTCCTTTTATTCAAGCTATCGTTTTCTGTTTAGTCTTTTATTAATTCTTTTAGTTATTAATCCAAGAACCCAACTCCGATTGTTCAAATAAAATTGGAATACGAAAACGTCGGTAGTTAGAGATTCAATCCTCGTGGGAACGATACTCTACTTATCACTTTATTACTTGTAAACGATGACGTGCACTTGCGTGTAGGAAATATCGCAACAAGTTTTTGGCGCCGCTGCCGGGGATTGAATTTTTTCTAATATCGATTTAAGTATTTCCAGTCTTAATTTGAACGTTTTATTTTTTTTTTTTTGCGTATTTAATTTTGTTTATTCGTTTTTTCCTTTCAGGACCTTTCGTTAGTGCATGAGAAGACTCGGTAACGAAGGCCTACTACCTTTGGACACCGAGCTCGAGCGCACTCTAAGAAGGAACAAAAAGGAGAAAAGAGAGTCACAGATTTACGGCCAACATGGCCGAGAATATTGAAATCCAAGGAGGAGACAACCAAGTGCGGCAAGTTCAACCGAACTAGCTCTTCGGGATTATGCCATGCCGCAAGTCAACGCAAATTTTTCGAATTGGCGTCCCACCATCCAAGCTAATAACTTTGAGATCAAGCCCGCCATTATTCGATGGTGCAAAGTAGCCCATTCTGTGGACTGCCGAAGGACGACCCGAATGCCCACATTGCTTCATTCCTTGAGATATGCGACACATTTAAGACTAATGGCGTCACCGACGATGCCATCTGATTGAGGCTTTTCCCTTTTTCTTTGAGGGATAAAGCAAAGTTTTGGTTAAATTCCCTACCGCCGGGGTCAATTACAACATGGGAGAGGTTAGTGCAAGCCTTCCTTGCAAATTTTTTTCCACCAGCTAAGACGGCGAGGTTGAGAAATGAAATAACCACTTTTGCCCAGTACGATATGGAATCGCTCCACGAGGCGTGGGAGCGATATAAAGAATTGCTTCGAAGATGCCCTCATCACGGCATTCCTGATTGGCTTCAGCTGCATACGTTTTATGGTGGTTTGAGTGCTTCTACACGCACTCTTGTGGATGCGGCCTCCGGTGGAACATTCATGGGAAAATCTATGGCCGAGGCTCACGTGCTTTTGGAAGATATGGCTGAAAACGCATACCAATGGCCAGCAGAAAGATTGATACCGAAAAGAGTAATGGAAGTTTCAAGCAATGACCCGATCTCCACCTTGTCAGCTCAAGTCGCCGCTTTGACACAACAGCTCCAGACATTTTCGCACGCACCAGCCCCCGTTACCATAGAGACATGTAATTGGTGTAACGGATCACACCCGAGTGCGGAATGTCAATTTGGAAATCCGTTCGAGCAAAATCAGATGGAGCAAGCTCAATTCGTAGCCAATGGAAATCGACAAAGCCATTTTTACCCCAGCACTTATACTCAAGGGTGGAGGAATCAACAAAATTTTCCATGGAGAAATGCGCAAGCTATGAAGGCTCCACAACCTCACTTCGTGCAACCCCCACAGCAGCCCCCTCAATCACCAAAGGTTTCTTTGGAGGATGCTCTTGCTCAATTGGCGGCTAACACAAGCCAATTCATGACCCGCACCGAGACGACTCTCCAAAATCATTCGACCTCCATCCGAAATCTAGAAACACAAATGGGGCAGATTGCTAATTTATTGTCTTCTCGGTCCCAAGGTGCAAATTTCAACGCAGCCAAGTGAAATCCAAGGAAAATGTGCAAGCGATCAAATTACAAGCGGAAAGGAGTTGAAAGGGCTATTAGTGACAAAGAGCACCATCGAGCGAACGAGAAGGAAAAGGATGAGACGCCTAAGCCAAAGGAATTATCGACTACTCACCACTCCTCAAATTCCATTTCCACATTTCAAAACCAAAACTGGACAAGCGCTTTCAAAATTCTCGACGTCTTCAAGAAATTGCACATAAACATTCCGTCGCCGACGCATTGGAACAGATGCCGAGTTACGTCAAGTTCATGAAGGAGATCTTGTCCAATAAACGAAAGCTCGAGGAATATGAGACTCGCTTTAACGGAAGAGTGCAGGCGCTATTTTGTAAAAGAAACTCCCACCTAAATTGAGAGATCCGGAAGTTTCACCATTCCTTGCATCATCGGAAATTCATCTTTTGAAAGAGCCCTATGCGATCTCGGGGCGATATAAATCTTATGCCCCTTTCGATTTTTAAAAAGTCGAGATTGGGGAAGCCAAGCCGACGATCTCTCTACAATTGGCCGATAGATCCATCAAATATCCGAGGGGTGTGATAGAGGACGTTTTAGTCAAAGTGGATAAGTTCATCTTTCCTACGATTTCATCGTACTTGATATGGAAGAAGACCAAGATATCCCAATTATTTTGGGAAGACCATTTTTGGCAACAGCCGAACGTTGATTGATGTGGAAAAAGGAAAGTGACTTTGCGCTGCTCAAGAGGAGCAAGTAACCTTCAATATTTTTCGATCCGTAAAATATCCAAGTGACGCCGAAAATTGTTTCCAAGTTGACGTCATTGACTCGTGCGTGAGTAAAACTTTTCGAGAAAATTATCCACCCGATCCATTGGAATCCGTTTTGATTGGGGCTGTTTCCGAACCAAATGGAGAGCATGCCGCCTACGTACGACACATGGATGCTTCCCCGCCAATTTTTATTCGTAAACCATTCGAGGAGCTAGGAAGTTCACTAACTCGACCGACCCCATCGATTGAAAAACCTCCAAAATTGGAACTCAAAAAGCTGCCACCTCATTTGAAGTATGCATTCCTGGGGCCCGACGACTCCCTTCCAGTTATTCTTTCGGCCACTTTAGCAGGAGATCAAGAGGCAAAATTATTAAGAGTTTTGAGTGAGTACAAATCTGCTCTTGGATGGTCTATTGCGGATATCAAGGGGATCAGCCCATCGATTTGCATGCACAAGATTTTGATGGAGGAAGACTACAAACCATCCGTGGAGCATCAACGCCGACTGAATCCTAACATGAAGGAGGTGGTAAAAGTCGAGGTTTTAAAACTCCTCGACGCAGTATGATCTTTACAATTTCTGATAGTAAGTGGGTAAGTCCGGTTCAAGTTGTGTCGAAAAAGGGTGGGATAACAGTTGTTCAAAACGATAATAATGAATTAATTCCCACCAGGATTGTTACGGGGTGGCGTATGTGCATAGATTATAGGAAACTAAATAAGGCCACTAGAAAAGATCATTTTCCCTTGCCTTTTATTGATCAGATGTTAGATAGATTAGCCGGACACGATTTCTATTGCTTTCTCGATGGCTATTCGGGTATAATCGATTTACATAGCCCCGAAGACCAAGAGAAAACGACGTTTACATGTCCTTACGGCATTTTCGCTTATAGCGCATGCCGTTGATTGTGTAATGCGCCTGCGACTTTTCAACGGTGTATGATGGCTATTTTTTCTGACATGGTAGAGCAGTGTATTGAGATTTTCATGGATGATTTTTCTGTTTTTGGAGATTCTTTTGACATTTGTTTGGAAAATTTGCATAAGGTCTTGCGAAGATGTGAAGAGACCAATTTAGTCTTGAATTGGGAGAAGTGTCATTTTATGGTGCAGGAGGGCATTGTGCTTGGCCATCGAATATCCTCACATGGAATTGAAGTCGACCGAGCGAAAATTGAGACAATTGAGAAGATGCCTCCACCCACTTCGGTCAAGGGGATTAGGAGTTTTCTGGGACACGCCGGTTTCTATCGCCGATTTATTAAAGATTTTTCAAAGATCACGGTTACCGTGCAACTTACTCATGAAAGATGTCCCATTTACTTTCGACGAGTCTTGTAAAGAAAGTTTTGAGTTGTGAAGAAAGCTCTAAGCACGGCACGGTGATAGTCGCTCGGATTGGGACCTTCCATTCGAACTAATGTGCGATGCTAGCGATTTTGCCATTGGGGCTGTTTTGGGGCGAGACGAGGGAAGGTGTTTCATGTCATATACTATGCGAGCCGAACGCTCGATGACGCCCAAAGAAATTATGCCACAACGGAGAAGGAATTGTTGGCGGTGATATTTGCATTTGATAAATTTCGGGCTTATCTACTAGGAACAAAGGTGATAGTGTGGACCGATCATTCGGCGATAAAGTACCTTTTGGAGAAGAAGGATGCCAAACCAAGGTTGATTCGGTGGGTGCTACTCCTTCAAGAATTCAACTTGGAGATTCGGGATAAGAAAGGGACAGAAAATGTTATAGCCGATCACCTTTCACGGTTAGAGAGTTCCCCGAGAAGGAAGAAAGTCACCACAAATTATAGAAACCTTCCCGACGAGCAGCTCTACAAGTTGGATTCAACACATGCGCCTTGGTATGCTGATCTAGTGAACTACTTAGCAAGTAAAACAATTCCGAACGATCTCTCACGTCATCAAAAGAAGAAGCTAATCTCGGACGCTAAGTACTATTTGTGGGACGATCCTTTTCTTTTTAAGCGATGCCCCGATCAAATTATCCGTAGATGCATTCCAGATGAGGAAATCCACAAGGTGTCCGAACCATTGCCATGCATCGCCCTACGGTGGACACTTTAGTGGAAATAGAACAGCAGCGAAGGTCTTACAGTCGGGATTTTATTGGCCGTCCTTATTCAAAGATGCTCACTCCTTTGTGTCTACATGTGATCGGTGTCAACGGATAGGAAACATCTCAAGACGACACGAAATGCCGCTGAACACCATACTTGAAGTCGAATTATTTGATGTATGGGGGATCGACTTTATGGGTCCATTTCCCCCATCAAACAAGAATCTCTACATTTTGGTGGCCGTGGATTACGTCTCCAAATGGGTTGAAGCGGTGGCACTACCTACGAATGGGTCCAATGTCGTAATCAAGTTTATCAAACAACATATCTTCTCACGCTTTGGGACTCCACGTGCTATTATAAGTGATGGTGGGTCACACTTCGACAACAAATTTCTTGATGCGGTTTTGAGAAAATACGGAGTCACTCATCGTGTTGCCACAAAGATACCATCCGCAAACGAGTGGTCAAGTCGAGATATCAAATCGAGAGCTGAAGTGGATTCTAGAAAAGACGGTCACTCGTCTCGAAAAGATTGGGCATTTAAACTCGATGATGCACTTTGGGCGTACGGATCGCAGATACGACACCTATCGGAATGTCGCCCTACAGTTGGTCTATGGAAAAGGTTGCCATCCGCGTAGAGATGGAGCACCGTGCTTATTGGACGATAAAGAAACTAAACTTTGATCTAAAATCCGCTGGGAAAAGCGTTGTTTGCGGTGAACGAGTTGGAAGAAATTCGCCACAACTCATACGAAAATGCAAAACTTTATAAGGAGCGGACAAAAATTTGGCATGATAAGCACATCACGCAGAGAGAATTTGTCCCGGTCAAGAGGTGTTGCTATTCAACTCACGCTTAAAGTTATTTCCTGAAATTGCGTTCACGATGGTCGGGACCGTTCACCGTAGTTCAAGTATTTCCACATGGTGCGAGAAGTTCAAAGAGATGGTCGAAAATTCAAAGTTAATGGACAACGGTTGAAGGCATACTTGGGAAATCCAATAGACACGCAGAAAACGAGCGTCACCTTATCCACCGCCGGATGAATGCGAGAGAAGTCCTATGAAGACTATAAACTTAGCGCTCCTGAGGCAACCCGAGTATTAGTTGTAGATTCTTTGTTGTTTGCTTGCATTTTTAGAGTCTCTTTTTGTCTTCTTTCTTCTTTGATCCATCCTTCCTCTCATCTTAATGAATTCGTAAAATTTCTGCGGTGAATCAAGAAAAGGGGATAAATTCAATGATGATGGGCGCGGCATCCAGTGAGCCGCGGCACACACCAAATGAGGAAAAATGGCCGATCAACTGTACCTGTGCCGCGCATGATCTTACTAAGCCGCGGCACACAGTCGCCGAGCCGCGGCACCCGATAACCGAGCCGCGGCACACTAAATGGTCAAGAAACGCCTGTGGCGCCTGACTTTGTGCCGCGGCATACTAAGGCCGAGCCGCGGCACACTAAAACACCGAGCCGCGGCATACGAAATCTGAGCCGCGGCACCGACGACATATCAAAACGCCCAAGTCCGATCAGACTTTGGGCCGCGGCTCACTTTTATTGTGCCGCGGCCCCCGTCGCAAAATAAGAGCAGCCAGGTAAGGCTCTTTCAGTCGATCGGCCTGCATAGTATACTTCTTCCCTCCATTCCTTCCTTCCTGCACACGATGAGGTTAGTTGGGTCCATTCTATCAGTCTCCTTCTCAAATTCTCCAGGTAATTTTTGATTTCTAAATCATAGGTGATTATTGATGTGAAAAGATTTGGAGTTTTATATTGCTAGTTGTTCTTCATTGTTGTTTCTGAAATGGAGTTGGAATATGGGGAATTTGTTATTGTGATGGAATTGATGTTTATGAACGAATTGTTGATGATGGTTTTTGTAATTCAGGGCTATAATCTGTGTTATTATTTTTGGGATTTGGAATTAACCATCAAAATTTTTGTTCTTCATTTTAACTTGTGCACACAAGGTGTTTGATAAATTGCAGCAATGGGAAATTGGTAAGCTAGGCATTTTTAAAATTATATGCAATGAATCGTGTTATCAAATTACATTATCCCCAACCCCTACATCATGTTCAACTTGAGAGCTCGTACTTAACTTCCTTTTTGATGATGCAAGCTCATTCAGCTACACCACCCTCCTCACCGGACGATGCCGGCACCAGCTCCTGAGCAGACTGGAGGGGAGTACTTGACCTTTTACTTTTCTTGCATTCCATGTTTTGTCCATTGAGGTCAATGTACGTCCTAAGTTTGGGGGGGGATTTACGTTCAGTCTACATTCATTGTTGTACTCTATTTTCTTGCTGTACATTATATTTTGTTGCACTTTTCTTTTCTTTGTGAAAATTTTTTTTAGATAGCCTTGCTTGCCGTAGTTTTTCTTTATTCGTGAATTTTCGTGCTTCTATTTTGTGTGATACTGATGTTACGACACTGTCTTTCTCTCTGAAGAAGCGGGCGAGTTCTAGTCGAGTTGTAGTCAGTTATTTCTGTTCTGCTTAGTATTCAATTAGGTCCGAAATTTTTCGTGATTGTAGAGGTCTGCGTATAAGAGACGATACATACTTGTTTTTAAATCCCCTTCAATACGTTTGGCTACATTTTCCTGATAGTGAGTCGCACTGTTCCTTTAGTCGTGTTGGCACTTAGATGAAGTTTAGAGTCGGTCGCTTTTCCCTAAAAGTCGAGATAATGTGTTCTATGAAGGGAAGTCTAGTAACCGGGGGTATTCGCGTGACCCGTTGTCTACTCTCGCGTAAAACGACGACCCCGATTAGACTAGTAATTTAGATATTTCACATGTGCAAATGATAGGGAGCCTAGTAACCGGGGGTATTCGCGTGACCCGCTGTCTACTCTCGCGTAAAACGGCAACCTTGATTCAGACATGTGGAAATTATGTATTCGAGTTGTTTCTCCGCTGTAGACGGGAACTTAGTAACTAGAAGCATCCATGTGCCCCATGAGTGTCTTTTACGTCAAACGGTTTCCTAATACATGAGAATGGAAGTTCCACCCTAGGATTATCCCGATAAAACATCCCGAGATCCTAACCTAGTGGTCGACTTGAATCAAATTCTTGAGCATATTTATATAAGGGAATACTGTCCGAGATTTATTTGTTATGAGACTCGTGAAAATTTGTGCCTTTCAACTCTGGAACGGGACGAACTAGTTTGGCTGTGTTAGCCTTTCATATTGACGGTCGATTTGACTCATGTTTTGTTAATCTTTGAGCTGAAATTTTCTTCATGAACGAATGATTAGGACTGAACTTGATTACTTTGCGGAATCATTATTCTGAGTGCAACTCGCTTTTATGACACTCGTATTATTTAGAGAAAATGGCAGGATAGTATTGATTAGGTTGAACACTATGAGTTGCACGATGATTCACGACATTCTTTTATTGACTTTAATTCTTTTTGCTTGAGGACAAGCAAAGGCTTAAGTTTGGGGGTATTTGTTAGGCGTATTTTTATACGCTTATTTATCATTATTTTGTAGTGTTTTGGTGAGTGAAATCATCTAAATGAGCTTTTAATGCCTTAATTTTGTATGATTGACAGGAAATTGAAGTCCGGAAGCTAAAACGAGGCAAAACGGGCGAAGACGGCAAAATCGACTCGAGCCGCGGCACAAGGAATCGAGCCGCGCACAGAAGACACCATCCGAAGGGCGAGTAAGTCAGACTGTGCCGCGGACACCCTGTGAGCCGCGCACGTAAGAATTTAATTACGCCTGTGTATTCAACTTTTGGCGATGTGCCGCGCACAAGTCTAGTGAGCCGCGCACACTTAGCGGGTTTTATACGTCATGCGGATTTTGGGCCGTTTGAAGCCGCTTCGACCAACTAATATGGACGCGATTTATGGAAGTGCTGAGCTATAAATAGGGTTGAAGACCCTAATTTAATTATCTGGGAATCATTGAATCTAAACCTAGGAGAGCTTAAGCTTGGAGACAGAGAAGATGAGGAAAGCAGAAGAATTCAAGGGCAGATATGAGTCAAGAACGGAGGAATCCGAGCTTCATCTGCGTTTGAATTTTATGCTTTCGTTTATTTATTCTGTATTTTCGCTTTTAGTATGTCAGTGAAGCCCTAATCTAGGGTTTTGATGAAACCTTTGTTTTGACGAATTGATTGAGATTATCCAATTTATTACCTTTTTATTGAGTTTTCCCAATTATGTTTAATGCTTGCAATTATCTGGCCAATAGTTGTATTGATTTAATCATTCACTTAATCGGGAGAGGAGATTTGGTGAGGAACTATTGGTGAGGACCGTTTTATTCTGTGAGATAGGAATATACTCATAGGAACTACGTGGCCTTTAGGAGATTTCATGCTTTTTGCCTAGCGACGAGATAATTCACCTAGGGATAGAGTGCGTTAGTCGCCGTTAGATAAATCTATTGACCTCGGGAGAGGCGGTAGAATATATTAGCAATCTCCGCCTTCAATAAATTGGGAAAATTATTTATTACGGATAATCAAGATTAAATTCGGATAAATTAAGGTGGATTCAGAACTCTAGACTTATTTATCATTTGATTCCTTTTATTCAAGCTATCGTTTTCTGTTTAGTCTTTTATTAATTCTTTTAGTTATTAATCCAAGAACCCAACTTCGATTGTTCAAATAAAATTGGAATACGAAAACGTCGGTAGTTAGAGATTCAATCCTCGTGGGAACGATACTCTACTTATCACTTTATTACTTGTAAACGATGACGTGCACTTGCGTGTAGGAAATATCGCAACAAGTTTTTGGCGCATGTGGGGATTGAATTTTTTCTAATATCGATTTAAGTATTTCCAGTCTTAATTTGAACGTTTTATTTTTATTTTTTTGCGTATTTAATTTTGTTTATTCGTTTTTTCCTTTCAGGACCTTTCGTTAGTGCATGAGAAGACTCGGTAACGAAGGCCTACTACCTTTGGACACCGAGCTCGAGCGCACTCTAAGAAGGAACAAAAAGGAGAAAAGAGAGCTGCAGACGACGGTCAACATGGCCGAGAATATTGAAATCCAAGGAGAAGACAACCAAGTGCGGCAAGTTCAACCGGAACTAGCTCTTCGGGATTATGCCATGCCGCAAGTCAACGCAAAATTTTCGGGAATAAGGCGTCCCACCATCCAAGCTAATAACTTTGAGATCAAGCCCGCCATTATTCAGATGGTGCAGGCGAGCCCATTCTGTGGACTGCCGAAGGACGACCCGAATGCCCACATTGCTTCATTCCTTGAGATATGCGACACATTTAAGACTAATGGCGTCACCGACGATGCCATCCGATTGAGGCTTTTCCCTTTTTCTTTGAGGGATAAAGCAAAGTTTTGGTTAAATTCCCTACCGCGGGTCAATTACAACATGGGAGAGGTTAGTGCAAGCCTTCCTTGCAAAATTTTTCCACCGGCTAAGACGGCGAGGTTGAGAAATGAAATAACCACTTTTGCCCAAGACGATATGGAATCGCTCCACGAGGCGTGGGAGCGATATAAAGAATTGCTTCGAAGATGCCCTCATCACGGCATTCCTGATTGGCTTCAGCTGCATACGTTTTATGGTGGTTTGAGTGCTTCTACACGCACTCTTGTGGATGCGGCCTCGGTGGAACATTCATGGGAAAATCTATGGCCGAGGCTCACGTGCTTTTGGAAGATATGGCTGAAAACGCATACCAATGGCCAGCAGAAAGATTGATACCGAAAAGAGTAATGGAAGTTTCAAGCAATGACCCGATCTCCACCTTGTCAGCTCAAGTCGCCGCTTTGACATGACTCCGGACATTTTCGCACGCACCAGCCCCGTTACCATAGAGACATGTAATTGGTGTAACGGATCACACCCGAAAGCGGAATGTCAATTTGGAAATCCGTCGAGCAAAATCGATGGAGCAAGCTCAATTCGTAGCCAATGGAAATCGACAAAGCCATTTTTACCCAAAGACTTATACTCAAGGGTGGAGGAATCAACAAAATTTTCCATGGAGAAATGGGCAAGCTATGAAGGCTCCACAACCTCACTTCGTGCAACCCCCACAGCAGCCCCCTCAATCACCAAAGGTTTCTTTGGAGGATGCTCTTGCTCAATTGGCGGCTAACACAAGCCAATTCATGACCCGCACCGAGACGACTCTCCAAAATCATTCCATCCGAAATCTAGAAACACAAATGGGGCAGATTGCTAATTTATTGTCTTCTCGGTCCCAAGGTGCAGCCCCCAACGCAGCCGAAGTGAAATCCAAGGAAAATGTGCAAGCGATCAAATTACGAAGCGGAAAGGAGTTGAAAGGGCGACTATTAGTGACAAAGAGCACCCGATCGAGCGAACGAGAAGGAAAAGGATGAGACGCCTAAGCCAAAGGAATTATCGACTACTCGGCCCACTCCTCAAATTCCATTTCCACAGCGTTTTCAAAAGCAAAACTGGACAAGCGCTTTCAAAATTCCTCGACGTCTTCAAGAAATTGCACATAAACATTCCGTTCGCCGACGCATTGGAGCAGATGCCGAGTTACGTCAAGTTCATGAAGGAGATCTTGTCCAATAAACGAAAGCTCGAGGAATATGAGACAGTCGCTTTAACGGAAGAGTGCGGCGCTATTTTGCAAAAGAAACTCCCACCTAAATTGAGAGATCCGGAAGTTTCACCATTCCTTGCATCATCGGAAATTCATCTTTTGAAAGAGCCCTATGCGATCTCGGGCGATATAAATCTTATGCCCCTTTCGATTTTTAAAAAGTCGAGATTGGGAAGCCAAGCCGACGGCGCTCTCTACAATTGGCCGATAGATCCATCAAATATCCGAGGGGTGTGATAGAGGACGTTTTAGTCAAAGTGGATAAGTTCATCTTTCCGCCGATTTCATCGTACTTGATATGGAAGAAGACCAAGATATCCCAATTATTTTGGGAAGACCATTTTTGGCAACAGTAACGCGTTGATTGATGTGGAAAAAGGAAAGCTGACTTTGCGAGTTCAAGAGGAGCAAGTAACCTTCAATATTTTTCGATCCGTAAAATATCCAAGTGACGCTGAAAATTGTTTCCAAGTTGACGTCATTGACTCGTGCGTGAGTAAAACTTTTCGAGAAAATTATCCACCCGATCCATTGGAATCCGTTTTGATCAATGCTTTCCGAACCAAATGGAGAGCATGCCGCCTACGTACGACACATGGATGCTTCCCCGCCAATTTTTATTCGTAAACCATTCGAGGAGCTAGGAAGTTCACTAACTCGACCGACCCCATCGATTGAAAAACCTCCAAAATTGGAACTCAAAAAGCCGCCACCTCATTTGAAGTATGCATTCCTGGGGCCCGACGACTCCCTTCCAGCTTATTCTTTCGGCCACTTTAGCAGAGATCAAGAGGCAAAATTATTAAGAGTTTTGAGGAGTACAAATCGCTCTTGGATGGTCTATTGCGGATATCAAGGGGATCAGCCCATCGATTTGCATGCACAAGATTTTGATGGAGGAAGACTACAAACCATCCGTGGAGCATCAACGCCACTGAATCCTAACATGAAGGAGGTGGTAAAAGTCGAGGTTTTAAAACTCCTCGACGCAGTATGATCTTTCCAATTTCGATAGTAAGTGGGTAAGTCCGGTTCAAGTTGTGTCGAAAAAGGGTGGGATAACGCTTGTTCAAAACGATAATAATGAATTAATTCCCACCAGGATTGTTACGGGGTGGCGTATGTGCATAGATTATAGGAAACTAAATAAGGCCACTAGAAAAGATCATTTTCCCTTGCCTTTTATTGATCGGATGTTAGATAGATTAGCCGACACGATTTCTATTGCTTTCTCGATGGCTATTCGGTATAATCAGATTTACATAGCCCCGAAGACCAAGAGAAAACGACGTTTACATGTCCTTACGGCATTTTCGCTTATAGCGCATGCCGTTTGGATTGTGTAATGCGCCGCGACTTTTCAACGGTGTATGATGGCTATTTTCCGACATGGTAGAGCAAAGTGTATTGAGATTTTCATGGATGATTTTTCTGCTTTTGGAGATTCTTTTGACATTTGTTTGGAAAATTTGCATAAGGTCTTGCGAAGATGTGAAGAGACCAATTTAGTCTTGAATTGGGAGAAGTGTCATTTTATGGTGCAGGAGGGCATTGTGCTTGGCCATCGAATATCCTCACATGGAATTGAAGTCGACTGAGCGAAAATTGAGACAATTGAGAAGATGCCTCCACCCACTTCGGTCAAAGGGGATTAGGAGTTTCTGGACACGCCGGTTTCTATCGCCGATTTATTAAAGATTTTTCAAAGATCACGAAGCCGTGCAACTTACTCATGAAAGATGTCCCATTTACTTTCGACGAGTCTTGTAAAGAAAGTTTTGAGTTGTCAAGAAAGCTCTAAGCACGGCAGGTGATAGTCGCTCCGGATTGGGACCTTCCATTCGAACTAATGTGCGATGCTAGCGATTTTGCCATTGGGGCTGTTTGGGGCGAGACGAGGGAAGGTGTTTCATGTCATATACTATGCGAGCCGAACGCTCGATGACGCCAAAGAAATTATGCCACAACGGAGAAGGAATTGTTGGCGGTGATATTTGCATTTGATAAATTTCGGGCTTATCTACTAGGAACAAAGGTGATAGTGTGGACCGATCATTCGCGATAAAGTACCTTTTGGAGAAGAAGGATGCCAAACCAAGGTTGATTCGGTGGGTGCTACTCCTTCAAGAATTCAACTTGGAGATTCGGGATAAGAAAGGGACGAAAATGTTATAGCCGATCACCTTTCACGGTTAGAGAGTTCCTCGAGAAGGAAGAAAGTCACCACAAATTATAGAAACCTTCCCGACGAGCACTCTACAAGTTGGATTCAACACATGCGCCTTGGTATGCTGATCTAGTGAACTACTTAGCAAGTAAAACAATTCGAACGATCTCTCACGTCATCAAAAGAAGAAGCTAATCTCGGACGCTAAGTACTATTTGTGGGACGATCCTTTTCTTTTTAAGCGATGCCCCGATCAAATTATCCGTAGATGCATTCCAGATGAGGAAATCCACAGTGTCTTCGAACCATTGCCATGCATCGCCCTACGGTGGACACTTTAGTGGAAATAGAACAAGAAATGAAGGTCTTACAATGGGATTTTATCGCCGTCCTTATTCAAAGATGCTCACTCCTTTGTGTCTACATGTGATCGGTGTCAACGGATAGGAAACATCTCAAGACGACACGAAATGCCGCCGAACACCATACTTGAAGTCGAATTATTTGATGTATGGGGATCGACTTTATGGGTCCATTTCCATCAAACAAGAATCTCTACATTTTGGTGGCCGTGGATTACGTCTCCAAATGGGTTGAAGCGGTGGCACTACCTACGAATGGGTCCAATGTCGTAATCAAGTTTATCAAACAACATATCTTCTCACGCTTTGGGACTCCACGTGCTATTATAAGTGATGGTGGGTCACACTTCGACAACAAATTTCTTGATGCGGTTTTGAGAAAATACGGAGTCACTCATCGTGTTGCCACGGATACCATCCGCAAACGAGTGGTCAAGTCGAGATATCAAATCGAGAGCTGAAGTGGATTCTAGAAAAGACGGTCAGCTCGTCTCGAAAAGATTGGGCATTTAAACTCGATGATGCACTTTGGGCGTACCGGACTGCGTATACGACACCTATCGGAATGTCGCCCTACAGATTGGTCTATGGAAAAGGTTGCCATCTGCCCGTAGAGATGGAGCACCGTGCTTATTGGACGATAAAGAAACTAAACTTTGATCTAAAATCCGCGGGGGAAAAGCGTTGTTTGCAGCTGAACGAGTTGGAAGAAATTCGCCACAACTCATACGAAAATGCAAAACTTTATAAGGAGCGGACAAAAATTTGGCATGATAAGCACATCACGCAGAGAGAATTTGTCCCGGGTCAAGAGGTGTTGCTATTCAACTCACGCTTAAAGTTATTTCCCGGGAAATTGCGTTCACGATGGTCGGGACCGTTCACCGTAGTTCAAGTATTTCCACATGGTGCAGTAGAAGTTCAAAGAGATGGTCGAAAATTCAAAGTTAATGGACAACGGTTGAAGGCATACTTGGGAAATCCAATAGACACGCAGAAAACGAGCGTCACCTTATCCACCGCCGGATGAATGCGAGAGAAGTCCTATGAAGACTATAAACTTAGCGCTCCTGAGGCAACCCAGTATTAGTTGTAGATTCTTTGTTGTTTGCTTGCATTTTTAGAGTCTCTTTTTGTCTTCTTTCTTCTTTGATCCATCCTTCCCTCTCATCTTAATGAATTCGTGTAAAATTTCTGTGCAGGAATCAGCAAAAAGGGGATAAATTCAATGATGGGTCATGCAGATACCAGTGAGCCGCGGCACACACCAGTGAGGAAAAATGGCCGATCAAATGTACTCGTGCCGCGGCATGATCTTACTAAGCCGCGGCACACCAGTCGCCGAGCGCGGCACCCGATAACCGAGCCGCGGCACACTAAATGGTCAAGAAACGCCTGTGGCGCTGTACTTTGTGCCGCGGCATACTAAGTGGCCGCGGCACACTAAAACACCGAGCCGCGGCATACGAAATCTGAGCCGCGGCACCCGACGACATATCAAAACGTCCAAGTCCGACTGTACTTTGGGCCGCCGCTCACTTTTTTTGTTCCGCCGCCCCCGTCGCAAAATAAGAGCAAACAGTAAGGCTCTTTCAGTCGATCGGCCTGCATAGTATACTTCTTCCCTCCATTCCTTCCTTCCTGCACACGATGAGGTTAGTTGGGTCCATTCTATCAGTCTCCTTCTCAAATTCTCCAGGTAATTTTTGATTTCTAAATCATAGGTGATTATTGATGTGAAAAGAGAAAATGAGATCAAAATGCCATTAATACACAACAACCAGCTATATACAGTAGATAGAAATGAATCAAGATTCAAAATAAATCTACTGATTATTTTGAAGTTAAAACACGGTTTTTATTTTGTAATTCAAAAATGCAAGGTTTTCCCCCCAAAAAGGTTGATTATTTCTTTCCCACTCGTGATACACATGACTCCCTTTAATGGTTGCTCTCGATCACTCGTTTATTTTTCGACTCAATATGAAGAAGAATTTCATTGGCGTCATCAAATATTGTGATTTTTTACGAAATTGAGTGTATTGAAATTCAGCCGCTAATTAATTCAGATCTGCTCATAAACTACATCCATTAGTGATAGCTTTCACATCGTTATTTGCTAACGTGTAGCTCTTTTCACCAACTATTTCTATCTCATTTTTTAAAAGGTGATAGCTTTCACACCGTTATTTGCTAACGTGTAGCTCTTTTCACCAATTTTTTTGTGAGACGGCAGCTACGCACCAACAATGGTTAGTCCTTTATTTTTCGCAAAATTTTAGAATCCCCAAAATTAGGCAGGTGTTGCTGCTCAACACTTCTCCTTTTCGTCATTTTTTTTTAGGTGATAGCTTTCACACCGTTATTTGCTAACGTGTAGCTCTTTTCACCAATGACTCCTTTTTTTTTAGGGAATAGAATTTTGCGTAAAATCATTTCTTAGTTTAAGCATGAAAAATCAAAAACTCCACAAATTAAGTAAATTTCAGTTCTATTTTTCATCAACCGATTGATTCTTCTTTTCTCAAGGTAACGAATGACTCGATTTTATATGATAATTACAAGGCTTGGAAAGAGAGATTAAGGCTCAAAAAATTTTGGAATATACAAAATTTTTTTACCGGTTAAAACGATTTTAGAAGCTTGTATATAGCTAATTTATTGGTGTTATGGCCAGATCTAGAAATCTCACAAATCAAAATACTATATATATATATATATAATAAAAAAAATTAAGGCAAATAACCAAAATAATCAAAACACACCAAAATAATTAAACAAACCACCCCCAAACTTGAAAATAAAACTGTCCTCAGTTTTTTAAAAATAAAATAAAATAAAAAGCAATGCAGAAAAAGCAGAATAATCCCTGTTAAGAAAGTTGATGTTTGAGCTAACGCCTTTTAGAATCTGCAAGAGAATAAATATACGAGGCACACAACAAAAGAAAATAAAATATACTCGGAAGTATAACACAATATTTAAGATGCGCAACAAGAAAGTCCGAAGAGTCGCCTTACGCTGCCATCAATGCTTTTATAAAAAAAAAACACAATAAAAATTACAGTAAAAAAAAATAACAATACATAAATCGCGAATAGATGCGCGTCAAGAGATCAAGAAGAAACTCCTTAAGCTGCCACCATTTAGCACGATTATTACACACGACAGAAAGTAAAAATACAAGAGGTCCGATATGGGTTATCAAAGGGAGAGGAATGAATCCACTTTACGTTTTCTCACGGTAAAATCTTCCATCCACACAATTTTAGCTAGAGCTGGATCTGGTTGAGGAACAAATTCATTGAGTTTTTTGATTAGTTCTTCTGGTGTTGTTGCAACGACTATGATTCGTTTAGCACGCTCTGAAATAAAACCCTTTTCAGCAGAGTAGTCGATGAAAGACAGTAAACCATCAAAGAAACCATTGACATTAAGCGCACTATCTTGGTTTTGATGAACATTTAGCTGGGCTCTGGTAACCACATGAAAAAGTTCCTCAAGGGTGCCAAAACCACCGGGAAGGGTGATAAAGGCGCCAGAATTATTTATCATGTGAGTTATGCGATCTTGCATATTTACAGATCTAAACTCATCTCCAATAGTTGACCCGATGATTTTACTTTCAGCCAGAGGTTTTGGGATTATTCCCAACACTCTTACTCCTTCCATAGAGGCAGAAGCAGCAGCTCGTCCCATTAGTCCTAGACTTCCTCCTCTGTAAACTACATGAATGCATTTTTCTCCTAAGGTACGACCCAAGTTGTGGACTGCTTCAGTAAAGCATGCCTCTTTTCCATAACTAGCTCCACCAAAAATGCAGACTGTGCTAAATTTTTTTGTTGAAGATGATGACTCCATTTTTGAAAAGAAATTATTTAGAGAGAAACAGAGAAAAGTGCAAGTTTGAGGGATGAATGAAAGAAACAAGCACAAAGTTTATTTATAGAAGAAAAAGAAGGTAAAAATTGTTTAACAAGTTTGTGATTGCGTTGATTGCGCTTCAACTACTCAATAGAATAATGAAAGCATTTATCGCGTATCACATTTTTTATTCAGAAAATCTCACCACTCGACAAAAATAAAAGATACTTACGCGTATGTACAGTAGTTGTGATTGTGGCTCACATCTTCCTCTGATTTTACGTTCAGAAACGGCCTAAACGCCTTCTATGAGTCGGGGAGAAGCTTCCCATCCAATTTTCTTACAAATTGGCAAACAGGGCCTTTTAACGTCAGATTCCCAAGACGTTGTTCATATTCTGGTTGGAATTTATTCCACAAACATCGAATTCCGTAATGTACGAGTCCACTAGGATGCGTGTCAAGAGAAATTTCGATATCATCTAAAATCTCTTTATTCAGACCATCTTTAATGAATTGAATTTTATCTTCTCTGTTTGTAGATGGAATTCCCAAAGATCGACATTTTAAATTACAGTTCCATCTAGCACATTTATAACAAACGGCTATCATCTTTGCTCGTCGTTTCTTGGCATATGAACTTTTTCCTAGCCCTGGTAAAAATCTAGTCGGTGTTTCTGTGAATTCACCTTCTATTCTTACTTTGGCTTCAATTATGAATCTTATGTCAAAATGTATGCTTTTATTCATAAGCAACCTCATCCTTTCAAGTCTTGCCTTGTAAATTTTTAAAATTGCATTTTTGCTTAGAAAGGGAAATATTTTTTCAATTTTATACAATGTTTCTTCCATCATAAAAAAAAAAAAAGACAATGAAAATAATTGAAGAAAATATCAACAAATATCAGTTGTTGTGGGAAACTGAAAAGTCCGACTTTAATAGTCACGGAGTACCGTTATCCGCCACTTGACCAGTCAAACACAATTTAGTACTAAGTTACAATGTCGAGAAATTTGTACCTATAAAAATAGTTTACAATGTAAGATTTCAAATATAACTTATACTTCCCCGGCAACGGCGCCAAAAACTTGACACGTTCTTAGTGTAACTATCGCAAGTGCACGATATCGTATCAAGTAGTAAGTGGACTTTTTGAGTCCAGTTTATCGATCCCACAAGGAAGTTTGGTTATAATTTGAATTATACACTATTAGTCTATTTTTATAGATACTAAGATGAGTGAAACACACAATTAAAGAGTTTGGTTTAATAATTGCAAAGATAATGCAATAATAGTTCTAATATTATAAGAAAATAAAAAGATAGCAATAATAATAGATTGATTAACGATAAAATGAAATAGTTGGGATTACAAACTTAGTTCGTCATTAGTTATAAAAGATGTATATGAGATCATAAGATGAATTTACTTATTATGTTGTGTAGATTCGATTTTCCTTAAAAAGACGGTTTCTCTTTCGAACTATAAAATGCCCCTTACATATTGAATCAATCCACTATATTTCTATATTGATTGGCTTCAATACATAGCATTAGGATTTATGAAAATAACTCAAAGAATCATCTAAGGACTAGAGGTATATTTCTATCCCCTAGAACAACTTAGAGTGGAGATCATTTGATCTAATCAAATATATTTTCATTCGAAACATACGAAGACCATAAATATCTTCATTTATTGCCCAAATAAATAAAGATTGTTAAAACAATGAAAATCACACACAATAATAAGTAATTCACAATAGATCTTTTATACAAACATAAATAACATGACTAACCTTGTTTATAATCCCAACTTAAGGAACTTAGCCCATAAAGGGTTTATTATACATTATACAAGCTTTGGTGGTCATTCTTAGTTGAATCAAGAGAAAGAATTGATCCTCACTCCCTTAGTAGATAAAGGAGAAAGAAGCAATAAACTCTCTGAACAACATATGCTATCTCACACTTACAAATATCACTCAAGAACACAAGTGTGTTCTTCACACAAAAAGAAAAGTTTACAAAAAATGGAAAATTATAAGATGAATGGTGAATGATGAAGGATTTAAGGGGTCTATTTATACACCTAAAGTCATCTAATAGCTCCAAAACTCCAGCATTATTACAATAGATCGGATCAATGCCAGCCATCCCCTCAATAATACACAAAAAGTATAAAAAATTAGACAAATCATAACAATCTGTCAAGAGTTACTACGTAACATTAAGGAGTTACTGGCCGTATTCGATGACTTACTACTGTAACATTCTCGTAGTTACTACCGTAACTCGCTTCGTCAATTTGTTCACCGGTTGCTTTGAGAGTTATGTTTTCACCCTGCACTCTCGACTTTGCGTTTTTGCCCCAAATCTTCTTCGGATGATAACTTTTGATACATAACTCTGATTTTGAATCCGGAAAGACTGCCGAATTCGTCTCGGAAAGCCCTACAACATGAATATATCAAAATTCAACAAATAGAATATTTAATAAACATGTTATTTCTTGAGTAAATCAGTTATTTAATCCGATCATCATCCGATAAAATAAAATTATTAAAAACTAATTAATTAAAAGCAAAAATCGAGTAGACTAGCTCAATTATGGGTGATATTTATCGATACAAACCATGGATAAGTGTACAAAACTGACACTTATCAGTCTTCACGGAAACAGCCTCCCTACCGTAAAAAGTAGGGGCATGGTCTGCGTACATCTTACCCTCCCCAGACCCTGCTCTGAGCGGGATTACTGGGTATGTTTGGTTTGGTTTGGTTTGGTTTCTCATATACCTTTTTCTAAAGAAAAAAACATCAATACACGACCCAAAGTGTTGAGGGGGGACGAGTCCCTCTACACGCCCAAGAAGAGGGGAGGAGCTAAGTCCTCAACAAGCTTAATAACAAAACCGCCATATCGACCGAATAAAATTTAGGTAACAAACGATCTTTTAATCCTAATATACGGTATTAAGGTTACTACATCTTGGGCCTTTATCAGACTTTGGTAAATTATTACAATGGGCTGTTGGTTGACCTTTGATAATTTATTTATGGGCTTAGACGAATTTGTTATGAAATAATATTGGGATGTTGCACTTAACCGTATTTTTGAGCTAATAATGGAGCTTAGCCAAATCACGTCTCAATTAGATGCACCATCTTACTTACACTTCAACAATTTACACAAACATTATACAATGAACAATTAGATACAGCCCGTGTGCATCGCACGGATCTGAACGCCTCGTCATATACAAGTTACAAACCAAAAAATTTGTCCGCATGGGCAAATTAACCTGGCTCATGTGGCAGATTGCTACGCGACGCAGTGCTCGAGTCCTGGCAGCAGCGAAGTTTTATCCTCCAATGTGGGGTAACTCGCGCAATAAGATTGCTCCTCCCACCTAGCCGCCGAAATACCATGATTTAATTCCTCCACCAATCCCTTTCGAACCGGGGGTGGGGGCGGCGAGGGATTTTCGCGTTTTGTTGCAAACCAAACAATTTAATTCTTTCAGATTCCATTACAATCCTGCAAACAAAACATTCCCTTACGTGTCTTCTTTATCTATTACAACCAGTGGCGGTGCTATGGCGACGGCAGCGGTGGCGGTGAAGAGCGCCGACGGGAGAGGTAGTCAGCGAGCGGTCCGCTGGGCTGTGGAGAATCTGATGCACAAAGCCGATCGTTTGGTTCTAGTTCATGTTATGCCCACCATCACTTCTGTTCCTACTCCGTGTATGTTAGCTTATTTCCGTCTCCCGTCACCACTCACACCGCGAAGTTGTCTTTGTACACACACACACACACACACACACACACACACTCTGGTTTGTGCTTGTGTTGGTGTGCGATGTATTGTTAGTACTTAAATTGGAACTGTAGCATTTCCAGGGTTAATAATGGGATTAACTCGAACATTTCCATTTTTTCTTCTGTATGCTAAACTTGATAAATTCGCGTGTGCTTATCATCTCTGTTGTTGTTTTTGTGAACTCTCTCCCCCTCTCCCTGTGTATGTGTCAGGTGTGTGTGTGTGTGTGTGTGTGACGTTGCTGGTTCTTGAGAAATTTGATTTTCTGCATTACATAGCGAATTGTAGTAGTAGTATCAGTACTATGAATTTGGATGACCCTGGCTAACCTTAAGTATATTAAGTGACATCATCATCATCATCACCATCACCATCACCATCACCATCACCATCATCATCATCTTCTTTTTCTCCTTCTTCTTCATCTTTTTTGGTTACTTTTTATACTTCATAAGTTCATATGATTAACATGGATAGAAAGCTAAAATTTAAATAATGTGATCGGATGTCTGTTAGAGTTGAGAACGATCCACAATTCAGTAGAAACCAATTCAATATTGCTGAATAAACTGAGTTGCTGTAGAAAAATAGTAAAGAACAATCAAGCGAGGTTCTATCTCCTGCCCAAGTGTGCTGCACGCCTGCACCCCTGTTCCAGAAATCTCAAAACCTAGAAAAGACTTCTCATAGGGAGAAAGACGTTTTTATTCAACCGAGCCATGCAAACCCACATAGTAGCCCACAGATAAATACTGAAATAACTAACTAATAGGAAACAGAAAGAAAAGGACAAGAATTAACAAATTGAAGCTTCAGCCGCGTGGCTTCGCACGCACGTCTTGTGCAGACGCTGTTCGTAACAATGCCTTTTTGGATTGCTTGTTTTGGTTGATTCCTAATACTTCATTTTATTAATTAGCTTCACTAAATCCTTAATCTTTAGTATTGATCATATTCCTTTTAATGGCTTGCTGATTTTCTCTTAAGTTGAGATATCTTGTTAAACGGTAAATTTCGCCTTTACTGTAATATCATTATTTAGCTTACTACACTGGTTAATGTGGTGTAAGTGATGTATTTAATAGCAGGTGGTAGCATCCCCATCAAGGAACTAGATGCAAGTGTGGTGGAGATGTATCTTCAAGATGTGAGGGAAAAATGTGAAGAAGACTTTCTGACTTTTAAGTATCTATATAGTACACAAACGGTAGGGTTTTCCGCCAGTCTGTGTTTCAGATAGTTTTCTCTGATTCATCAATCTTAAAGTATATGAACCACTCCAGATCGAAACCTTGTTATTGGAAGGAGGCAATCCCGCCTTCACGCTTCTAAGGTATATATCTGATTCAGGAACTTCATGTTTGGTGCTGGGTTCTTGCTCGTCCATATACTTTTCAAGGTAAAGTTAATCCTAAGTACTTGGTTAATTTTCTTTTGCCCTTCATAGTATCTGATACTTTTATGCATCTTGTGTGGCATTATCAAAGATTTAGTTGTTTGCCCCGAAACTTAGTGGTTGATTACGATAATTTTGTACTTCCTTTCTGTCTACTAGACTCAATTTTCAGTAACACTTATTCGAGTTTTGGAGGGAAATAAAATCTTTACTTGATAAAACTGCAAGTTGAAGGTTCTTTGTGAATAAATTTCTAGTAGATTGACATCTTATATGCTAAATTTGAGCACATAGTCATTCACTTATGTCATGGTAATGTGTTATGGATCGAGTTTATCAGAGACGAGGAAAGGCAAAAAACGGGGCGGGCTAAAGAGCCGGGCAGCGAACTGGGCCGCGGCAGGAAGGGTCGCGGCTGAGTACTATTATTATTATTATTATAATTATTATTATTATTATTAGGTCTTTTAAGTAATTAGGGTCTTATTATTATAGACCCTTGCGTGGGTATAAATAAGTAACGTAAGTCTTTATTTCTGATTCATTGAAAAACCCTAGTAAGTTTATCGGCACTTGGTGCTTGGGCAGGAGTCTCCTGATTTTGTCATCTTTTCTATTGAATTAATCTTTCAATTCCTCATTACTCTATCAATTTGGTGCGGTGAGCGTCTGTTAATGCCTAATACACGATCAACTACACGGATGGACTCAGAAAATCGATTGGCAGCGATGGAGAAGAGGAGCGAAGAACTGTCCGCGGAGGGCGGAACCCCAGCGGCCAAACTGGACAACATCGCCGCGCTACTGGCCGACGTCGCGCACGGCAGACGTCGCTCGACCGAACGGGAAGCAGAGGAATCGGCGCACAACCAGCCGAATAGCAACCGCAGCACAGGGGGGTCGCGCGACGATTCGTCAGACCTACTCGCGGCCGGAGCGCCGCCGCACGGAAACCAGGTCGTGGCGGAGGCGGTCGCGGCAGCAGGTCGCGTTTCACTGCGGATGTTCGACGGCTCGAATCCCGAAGGTTGGTTGGCTCGGGCAGAACAGTATTTTTGACTACATAATACGCCGGAAAAGCACAAAGTGGACGTAGCCCTTATCACTATGTAAGAGGGGGCCTTGCACTGGTTTCAGTGGACGCAATCTCGATTCCCGCACATGACCTGGGCACAACTGAAACAAGAATTGCTAAGAAGGTATGGCGACGATCCTATGGCCAATACCTTTGAAACCCTTTTGTATACACGTCAAACAGGCACAATGAGTGAGTACGCAGACCTATTCATTTCACGATTGGTACTGGTTCCGGGGATTGCAGACAACTATTGCCTTGGGATGTTTCTGCATGGGTTGAAAGATGAAATCACACTGAGGATTCGTTCGAGAGATGCACATGACTTGTTTGACACCATACACTTGGCACGTGAGATTGAACGAGAGCTAGCAGCGGTGAGAGGGCTTAGTCATTCCATGATGACGACGCCTTTCAAACCGGCAGGAAGCGTAAACTATCCAGTGAAAGAGTAAACAGGCCAAAATAATAAATTTACGAATAAAAAAAGGGTGCTTAGTGGAGGGCGGTCAGTAACAGGAGTCGGCAGTACGGGGTCAACCGGACCACGGGATAACGGCTCGTCAACCTACTCAGTCAACCAGTCGGGAGGATGACCACCACGGTAGTTGTCACAAAAAGAATATCTCGAAAAAAGGGCTAGGGGTGAGTGTTACCGTTGCAGGGAACATTATTTTCCAGGGCATAAATGCGCAGATAAGGCTTTTCAGGTTGTTGTTGTTCTCGATCCCGAGGATGACCCACCGCCACCATCAGAATTGGGAGAACCGCCGAGTGTTGGGTTGGAAAACGAGTTGCAGAGGATCCCCAGTTGTAGGTATTAGAATTGTCGCATGTTACAGCTCGAGGTATAGATGGACTGCAAACTATGAAAATGACGGGGAGGATGGAGGGGACCGCGGCATTAGTTATGATTGCCAGTGGGGCCAGCCACTATTTCCTGTCGCCGGAAGTTGCCCAGAAACGGGGTTTAATCGTGGATCGTTCAGGGTGGTCTGTTGTTCGTCTGGAGGATGGGCGGAAGGGTCAGATCGAAGGTGTGTGTCGCGGGGTCTCGATAGTGCTGAATGGGGCATAGTTCGTGATTGATTGCTATGTCTTTCCGTTGGGAGGGGTAGACATAATCCCAAGGGTCTCATGGCTAGCGACCCTAGGAGAAGTAAGGGCAAACTGGAGGGACATGGCGATGAGGTTCGTTTACGGTGAGCGAGAGGTGTATCTTTGTGGGGACCCTTTGTTGGTTCGCCGTGAAATCTCCGGGGCTTGCCTACGAAAGGAGCGAGATATAGTTGAGGGATGGTGGATTTAGGTGTCAGAGTTGGGTAGTATTACGAGAATCGGGGAGTGGAGAGTCGGTAGAGTCGGGCACCTTGTTCCAGCAGATGACGGCCGAGTTTCCATCAGTTATGCAACCGCCGAGTGGGTTACCTCCCAGGAGGTACGTCAATCACCACATTCCCCTCCAGTCGGGGGCTCCACCCGTGTCTGTCCGACCCTACCGCTACAGTCACACGGCCAAGGATGATATGGAGCGAATGGTGCAAGAAATGTTGGACTCGGGAATAATTCAACTCAGCTCGAGCCCATTCTCGGGCCCCGTGCTTCTGGTACGCAAGAAAGATGGCAGTTGGCGGTTTTGCGTCAATTACAGGGAATTGAACAAGCGTACGGTGCCGGACAAATACCCCATCCCAGTGATTCAAGAGATGCTAGATGAGCTTTGTGGTGCACGTTGGTATAGTGAGCTCGACCTCCGTTCCGGCTATCATCAGATACGAATCGTGCCGGAATATATTCCCAAGATGGCTTTCAGAACTCACTCGGGGCACTATGAGCTCTTGGTTATGCCGTTTGGACTGACGAATGCACCTTCTACGTTTCAGTCAGCCATGAACGGTCTGTTGCGCCCGTATTCTCGTAAGTTCGTCCTGGTTTTCTTTGATGACATCTTGGTATATAGTGTTGACTGGCAGACGCACGTTGATCAGCTTCGAATCGTTCTGGGGTTATTGCGGGACCAAGCTATGTGGTTAACCCGAAAAAGTGTGCATGAGGACAAGAGGTGGTGGAATATCTTGGGCACGTGGTATCCTATCAAGGGGTACGCATGGACCCGGGAAAGGTGACGGCCATCATACGCTGGCCAATACCGCGATCAGTCTGAGGTGTTCGAGGATTCTTGGTTAACAGGGTATTACCTTCGGTTCATCAGTGGCTACGGGCAGATAGCCCGTCCCCTCACCCAGCTATTGAAGAAAGAAGTATTGAGTCAGTTCACATGGACGATTGAGGCCCAGACAACGTTTGAGAACCTCCAGAAGGCGGTGACTACTGCCCCAGTACTAGCTACGCCGGATTTTTTGCAGCCTTTTGTGGTTGAGTGTGATGCTTCAGGCCGTGGTCTCGGGGCCGTTCTCATGCAGGGAGGACGACTCATTGCTTATTTCAGTAGAGCGTTATCCGATCATAGCATGGCGAAATCGGCATATGAAATGGAATTGATGGCCCTCGTTTTAGCAGTGTAACATTGGAGGCCGTACTTGGTAGGGCGGAGATTTGTAGTTCGGACTGATCAGAGGAGTTTACGATTTTTGCTCCAGCAATCCGTCTCGACCCAGCACAACATTTTTGGGTGGTGAAACTGTTGGGATACGATTTTGACATCAAATATAAAGCAGGGATCACAAATAAGGCGGTGGATGCACTATCGAGGAGTACAGAGGAGGCTGACCTAACGGCAATTTTGATGCCAACATGGGTGGGATTGAGTGTAGTCGGAAGAGAAATTGAGCAGAATGAGACATTACGAAGCGTGGTGAAAGCACTGCGAGACGGAAATTCCTCGCATACTGGATATTCCTTGGCTCAAGGGGTGCTCTACTACCAAGGTAGGCTGGAATTATCCCCCGACTCTTCGTTCATTCCTCGACTGCTTAGCGAGTTCCACGCATCCCCGATATTCCAAACATACCGCATGTTGGCAGCTAACGTCTACTGGCCGGGAGTGATACAACCCGTAATGCAACCTGTGTCCGACAATGTTTTAAAAGGCGCGAGGCGAGTTTGAGGCGTTTTGGCGAGGCGAGGCGAGGCGTAAGCCTCGAGGCGCATTGAGGCGTAAGCCTCGAGGCGCATTGAGGCGTAAGCCTCGATTAAATTTAGAAAAATCATAAAAAAAACTCATAAAAGTATTATAATATTGATAGGCATTAGTAAAAGAGCAAAAAGTATAAATTAGATTACTATAATATGAGGTGTAAGCCTCAATTTTATTTTATTTCTTTAGTAAAGATTTAAAACTATATCAACATTAGGTTACCTTTTTTTTTCACTAAATTAAATTGCATTCTCTACCAAAATTTCCACTAAATTTTAATATTTAATCACTATGTATTAATTTGAGAAGATTTAATAAAAAATAATTTCATATATTTTTATGTTTTTTAAAGAAAAGAAAACTACTCATAAATTTAATATATCCAATTGTAACTCTATATTTATGAAGTCTAATAATACTTGATATAAGTAGGGATAGTTAGGTCTTTAACCACTTCTAATAAAAACCCCTCTCTTTGACTTATTTCACATCTCATCCCTATTCTCACCACAGACCCGCAGCTCTCACGCAGACTCCCAGGTGAGTTTTTTTTTTTTTCTTTCTCAGAAAAAGGCGAACGCCTCACAGTTTTGAGGCGTTAAAACGCGCCTCAAACGCGCCTCAAGTGCGCCTCACAAAATCGAGGCGTGAGCCTCAGCAAAGGTGGAAGAGGCGCCGCCTCGGAGGCGCTTTTCCGCCGCCTCGCCTCAAGGCGCGCCTCGAGGCGTGCGCCTCGAGCGCCTTTTAAAACATTGGTGTCCGAGTGTTTGGTCTGTCAGCGCAATAAGTATGATACGAGGAAACCGGCGACACTCCTTCAGCCACTTCCAATTCCCACAAGGGTGTGGGAAGATGTCAGCATGGATTTTGTGGAAGGGTTGCCTCGCTCGGGCTCTTTTGATTGTATCCTGGTAGTAGTGGACCGATTGTCGAAATACGGTCGTTTTCTGGGTTTGCGGCATCCGTTTACGGCACGGGACGTGGCCGGAGTTTTTGCACGAGAAGTAGTGCGCTTGCATGGTGTGCCAAGCTCGATTGTGTTGGATCGCGATTCGATTTTTTTAAGTAGCTTTTGGAAGGAGTTGTTTCGGACTATGAGCACAAAGCTTCGTATAGGCTCGGCGTATCATCCAGAAACGGACGATCAGACGGAAGTGTTAAATCGTTGTTTGGAGACGTATCTGCGTTGCTTCTCGGACGAGCGACCGAAACACTGGAGTCGTTGGCTATCATGGGCCAAGTATCATTATAATACGAGTTTCCATACGGCCGCAGGTATGACTCCGTTCGAGGCCGTCTACGGCCGAGCCCCACCGACACTAGAGGGATTTTTACCGTCCGAAATTCGCGTGCGAGCGGTCACTGAGGATTGAGGAGCTAGTAGCGCGGGACGAAGTATTGCCGCCTACGCAGTCATCTGGAGCAAGCCCAGCAGCGTATGGTGAGGGCCGCCAATCATCATCGGAGGGATATCGAGTTTGGAGTTGGGCAGTCGATATTTCTAAAATTGCCACCTTATGGACAGAAATCGCTTATTAAGAGGGCCAATGCTAAGCTGGCGGCAAAATTTTATGGGCCGTTTGAGGTGGTTGAATGTGTGGGGTCCGCAGCCTACTGTTTGCGCCTACCCCCACATGCTCGTCTCCACCCCGTGTTTCATGTTTCGCAGTTAAAGGCAACGGTAGGAAATCATGCTGTGCAATCGAAATTGCCGGACACCTTGATAATCGATGAACCGGAGTTTGAGCCGGAGTGGATATTAAAGGAGCGAAAGATATGGCGAGGGGACGAGCGAGTTCGACAAGTGTTGGTACAGTGGAAAGGAAAAGGAGTGGATGAGACAACATGGATGGATGAGTCGGAAATGTTAGCACAATTTCCAGAATTCAGCCTTGAGGAGAAGGCTGTTTGGAAGGAGGATGGAGTTGTTATGGATCGAGTTTATCAGAGGCGAGGAAAGGCAAAAAACGGTGCGGACTAAAGAGCCGGGCAGCGAACTGGGCCGCGGCATTCCTGCCGCGGCTTAGTATTATTATTAATCTAATTATTATTATTATTAGGTCTTTTAAGTAATTAGGGTATTATTATTATAGACCCCTGCGTGGGTATAAATAAGTAACGTAGGTCTTTATTTCTGATTCATTGAAAAACCCTAGTAAGTTTATCGGCACTTGGTGCTTGGGCAGGAGAGTCTCTTGATTTTATCATCTTTTCTATTGAATTGATCTTTCAATTCCTCTTTACTCTATCATAATGATGACTCATTATTTTATTTATAGGAAATCCAAGGATTCTGAGGTGCCATCAATTGTTCTCAAACATGCTCCTGATACCTGTGACATTTACGTGGTCTCTCCAAATAAGCTCGTATCAAATTCATTGAACCCTATGCTAAGTACTGGTATGTCAATTTTTTAGGTGCCGATCATTCGACTATCATTCGCAACCTTACCTAGTATCACTTTGCAAATTACCAGACGGGGAGCGTGATTTTCGTGCGTGTAGTAACGATCATCCACTCTTTCTTCTTCAGATTTTCTCCATCAGCATATGTCAAATTTCTCTGCTTTTTTTTCTTGTGCTGTTCTAGGCACTGCTCATCAAGCCTCAGAAGATAGTCTCTCAGATATGCGCAGCCATAAAGGGTTTCCATCCATTTCTTCTACATACTCAGAGAAGGTAATCGCCTTGTAGCTTTCTTTCAACAAATACTAGGTTTCATCCAGAATCGTTCCAGAAAAATACTTCAGTTAATTACTTCAAAAGGTCACAGTTCTGTTGAAGTTTAAATTCTCACTACCTAATGAGAAGTATACTTACCTTTTGTTTGCAGTCAGAAATTGAGGCTGAAATAGAACAACTGCGTTTAGAGTTGGAGAATACCCTAACAATGTATAATCGGGCTTGTGAAGATCTGGTCTGTGCACAAAGCAAAGTACGAACTTGAGCAATTTACTATCGTTTGATTTTTTTTTTCCATTGCTTTGAGTGTGAGAATAAATTATTATTTACGCCCACTCTTTCTCAGAATGTTAGTAAACTTGGTTAATAATTTAGAACAACTTAATAAGCAATATCTGTCCTACTTTATATTTGCAGAATCCGTTTTACCAGTCAGTTTTTCCTTCACTTCACATGTAATGTGTGCTAATACATCAGGTTGTCTTGAAATCTGGAATTAATGATTTAATCCCCAGTAAATTAAGACGGAGCTACATGTTTCAGGTCCTCTTGCTTTCTTCTGAATGCACTCAAGAAGCACACAGAGTGAATGCTGCGCAGAAAAGAGAACAAAATTTAAGGAAAATTGCGGCTATCGAGAAAGAGAAATATCTGGAAGCTCAGAAGGAGGTTGAGAAGGCAAAAGAGCTTTTAGGTAAAGAAACATATGAAAGGCAGATTGCAGAACTGAAAATCCGTAGAGAGTCACTCGAGAAGAAGAGAATCGTGGATGCACTATTATCTAGTGATCGGCGGTATCGGAGGTATACAAGAGACGACATACAGATGGCAACTGCTTTTTTTTCGGAAGATAACATGATCGGTGAAGGAGGATATGGTAAAGTTTACAAGTGCAGCCTTGATCATACCTTAGTTGCTGTGAAAGTTCTTCGCCCTGATGCATCCGCCGGCAAGGAGGAATTTCTAAAAGAGGTTTGACCTTCGTTTCTTCTATTTATGGTAACTTCCCCATTTTTGCACAACCGACTCCCAGTTATCTGCACGACTGTACCGACTCGAGTCAGCACTCTTTTGTTCATACGAGAGCAGACTTGTCATAATTTGATGGCAGATAACTGGAAAATTACATAACACTCACAGACAACTCTGTAGGAGCACGTAGCTCATGCACAAGTAGCAGTACTAGTTTTCCACTTCTTTTTTTAAATTACCGCCTCAATGAAATTGAGATAATTCTGTAATTATCTGATTTAATTTGGAAATTTCAGTATCCATTTATGATTTGCGTATAGCTGCTGTTGGGTACTTGGATAAATATTATATTTTAAATTTTGAGATGTTCACCAGCTTTGGCTACAAATACACAAATACTAGATTCCCAGCACTTCTGAAAAAAAAAAAAGATAATTGTTTGATAGAGTAAAAAGGATGGGGCACACAATAAATATGGAAAATATATTGAATTGCAAGAAAATAAGAAAAGAAGACCCAACAGGATAAATCCTGTCCCAAGCTTAATGGCCGAATCCTACGGAAAATAATTCGTTCCAAGCCGAAGCCGTAAATAATCTTCAATGATCAACAGATAATCTAACTAGGAGACACAAGGACAACATAAATAGATTTAATAACCTAATCCTAACTTAAGCCCCAAGCAACTAAGCCCATTGGCCAAACTTATTTAATAATTTCATTTAAAATCCTAAAACAATAATTAATATAAAATAATAGTGTATCAATTCCATTCCCCTCAAGGCTGAAGTGAGGAACCAAATCTCATTCGACCATGTAATGCTCCATTCTAGGGATTTTAGATTCTCCTTGATCGTCCTCAACTTCCCCATTTGGAATGATCAAAACTTGTAGGGATTTACTTACACAAACGTGCTGCGGCGAATAGGGTTCACGACACTTGTAACACAATCCCTTTGAGCGAAGACTTTCATATAGTCCGTCTGTGACATCGGAATAGAGGCGCAGAACTGAGGTAGTGCTGAAGACCCAATCAATTCAGTAGTAGGGTGACCGACGGAGTCGCCCCCCGGATAATGCTTAGAATCCCGGAAGCGTGAATTTGCGGGGACTGATATAGGGGCAGGGTACCCCCTGATCGCTGGTATCCTATGGCCGAAGAAGAACAGTCACTACTGAATTGAGGTTTGCCTTTGGAAGGTGAAGGTCGGGGCAGAGACAACGAAGAATTTTGTGGTTGTGTAACTCCAACTCGCGTTTAATCTCGCGAGCCAAGTGCAGAATATCAAATAAGTCCTGAGCATCATTTGAGCGATTTTTCAACCTTATTTCATCCTTTAACCCATGTAAAAACATTCCCAAATAGTATTGATCTGAGATACCAGGAACAAGCACCAAATGTGCTATAATAAAATCCACATATTCGCTCACTGTTCCCGTCTGGCAGGTATATAGCAACGATTCAAAGGGATTTGACATAGGATCATCGCCATATCGCCACAGTAGTTTGTGTTTCAATTGGGTCCATGTCATATTTGGGAAGGGCAACGTCCACCTTATTTGCCTCCGGTGTGTTATGGAGGCAAAAATATTGCTCTGCCGTGATATACAACCTTCTGGATTGGATCCGTAGAACCCGTGCATAGCGACCCGGTTTGCCGCTGCCATCCCTTCGGAAATAACCGTCGCAGCCTTCTGTCCTCGCGGCGGGCACCCTGCGCCGAACTTCCGTCGCCCGAGGATGATGCGCCAACCCTGAGGGAGAGTCCAACCCATCCTCAACCACCCTTCACCAAACCGGACAAGAGGGCTGTGATTCCGTCCAATTTCGCCGCCAGGGATCCGATTTCGGCCGCCACAGATCCGACCTCAGCCGCCAACTCATCACTCTAATAGGTACATGTAATTCGAGAAACAGGTGGCTCTCCAATACCAAGTTAACACTCAATAATTCATTAATTCATAATCAAACAACCAAAACAAAGTCCCTTAAATAGGTACCAGACATGCAGACTTAATAGACTCCTAAACAGACTCCAACTCCGACTAGATAATTACTAAACAAAAGATGACTCCTAAATGGAATATAATTCCTTATTTATCTAATCCTAGTAAACGACTCAAATAAACTAGAAAACCTTTTAATCCCATCTGCCCCTTTTACTAATTGCGACGCCTATAGACCTGACCAAAACGCCCCTGACGGGTCGTATCATTACTCCCCTCCCAAACATGAACCTTGTTCTCAAGGTTGAATTCAGGGAACTGCCGATTAATCATATCATAAGGCTCCCACGTTGCCTCATACTCTGGAAGATCCTTCAAACGGATTAGAACTTCACGCGTCTGAACGGTCCCCTCTCCAGCCATACGGACTCCTTCCACCTTTTCGGGTTGCAACGTCACTTCCATCTCCTCCGTTAAAGTTACTGGTAATGTAGGAGCAGCTACCCTGTTTCCAATAGCTTTACGCAACTGAGAGACGTGAAATACGGGATGAATTCCTGCCTCCAACATCTCGCGAACCAACTTTTCTATTTCATTTTTCTGGATATGTGGGTACCTATACGGCCTTACGCTAATGGGTGATTCACCCGTACGCAATACAATCGCGTGCTCGTGGCTGCGAGATGGGGGCAGCCCTGGCGGCATCTCGAAAACGTCCCCATACTTCTCAATTAGGGCTCCAATCTCCTCGTACGGCGTTGTGGCAGCGTCGTCACCCCCAAGTGCACCAGAAACCCGACGTCCTCGAGTCGTAACGTCTTTAGCATGGATTTACACGAGATCAAAGTTTGGATAAACTCGGATCGCCCCTAATAGTTACCTGTCGATCTCCCTCCCAAAACTGCATTCTCAATTCTCGCCAGTTAACAGTCATATTTCCTAGAGTTTGCAGCCATTTCATACCCAGAATTACATCAGACCCGCCTAATTCAAACGGGTAAAAATCCTCTATGATTTGAAGATCGGGTAGTGTCAGGACGACGCCTTTACAAGTTCCTTGACCTCGTTCCATCCTCCCGGTTCCCAGCTTAACTTTAATGGGTCCCGTGTTCGTTACCTTCATATTGAGTTTGTCCACAACCTGTTTAGAGACAAAGTTGTGTCGCCCCCCAGTCGATCAAAACCAGTACCGGTACTCCTCCTACGTCCCAGTCACCTTCATTGTTTGTGGCGGAGTAAACCCGACAACAGAGTTTAAAGACACATCCACCATATCCAAGTGGGCGTGATTATCCTCGCCTTCTTCCTCTTCGTCGTTGCCCTCCTCATCAACCAACAAGACCTGTAGAGTTTTACTTGGGCATCGGTGGCCGGGTGCAAACTTCCCGTCACACCGGAAACAGATTCCCCTTGCTCGTTTATCGGCCAATTCTGCCTCCGTGAGTCGCTTAAACTGCCCTCCTGTTCCGTTTTCACCTGGTTTCTTGCTCCCCAAGTTGGCGGCTCCTGGTGCGATGCTGGGTTTAGTCGGAACCCCTGTCACCACCCGAGGTGTGTATGACCCACCTCCTGATTTCGTGATTCCCGTACTCCGGTTTTCATCCATCTTGACCGCAACCTTCATGGCCCGGGATAAGGTCTCCGGTTCTAGTACTCTGATTGCTGAGCGTAACTCCGGCTTCAATCCCTTGATAAACGTACTCTCCAACACATTCTCGGGTAGGTCGAGAAGCTGCCCGGCCAGATTCTCGAATTTGTTTACGTATTCTCGGACTGTTCCCTCCTGCTGGATGTTTAAGAATTGTTCGTAAACACTGCCCTCGTGGGAAGCCTGGAATCGATCCAAGAGTTTTCGTTTGAACCCCTCCCATGATCGAAACGGGGCTCGGCCTCACTCCAGCGGTACCAATACAGTGCCGCCCCTTCCATGCAAATCGCCGCTGCCCGCAACTGATCGTTTTCCTTAATCCCTTGAATTTCAAAGTACCTCTCGATCCGGTAAATCCAGCCGTGTGTATCCTCGCCCTCGAAAATTGGCATCTTCAATTTTCGACAGTCGCGCAGTTGATCCCTGATCTTCCCTCCGGTATCCTTCTTCTTTGATCCCACAGACTCCTCTTCCTCCTCTTCATCATCTTCACCGTCAGAAAACGACTCAAACGAAAACATTGGCCCCTTCTTTTTCTTCTTGCCGTAGCTAGCCGGCTCATCCTTCAAATCCTTAATGGCCTTCAGAATCTCCTGGAACTGCATCGCATTATCGATCTGGTTGGTTTCCACCAGCTGTCGCATCTGTGACAGGCCTTCTTTTAACACCACAATCCCGATCAGTATTCATGAGTTTTCCCGACATGGCGCAGAATCGAGTTCTCCGATGCCAATTAATAGGTACCTGTAATTCGAGAAACAGGTGGCTCTCCAATACCGAGTTAACACTCAATAATTCATTAATTCATAATCAAACAACCAAAACAAAGTCCCTTAAATAGGTACCAGACATGCAGACTTATAATAGACTCCTAAACAGACTCCAACTCCAACTAGATAATTACTAAACAAAAGATGACTCCTAAATGGAATATAATTCCTTATTTATCCAATCCTAGTAAACTGACTCAAATAAACTAGAAAACCTTTTAATCCCATCTGCCCCTTTTACTAATTGCGACTCCTGTAGACTTGACCAAAACGCCCCTGACGGGTCGTATCACACTCCTCTTCTCTATCGCTGCAAATCGGTTCTACGAATCCATGCAAGTTGATGATCGTGTATTGGGCATCCACGCTCACCGCACCAAATTGATAGAGGATGGGGCACACAAGAAATATGGAAAATATATTGTATTGCAAGAAGAAAATAAGAAAGCAAGAACCAACGAAATAAATCCTGTCTCAAGCCCCATTGGCCTACAGAAAATAATCCGTCCCAAGTCGAAGCCGTAAATAATGTTCAATGATCAAAAGATAATCTAACTAGGAGTCTAGGAGACACAAGGACACTATAAATAGACTTAATAACCTAACCCTAACTTAAGCTCCAAGCAACTAAGTCCATTGGCCAAACTTATTTAATAGCTCAAATTAAAATCCTAAAACAATAATTAATATAAAATAGTATTGTATCATTGTTCTAGTATGAAGTTGGTATTCTGATAGTTGGAATAATATAAAGGGATGATTACAAAAAGTCTACCTGAGGTTTGAGTTAATTATAAAAATATCCATAAACATTTCAAAATTACAAAAAAAAAAAAAATATTGAAGTTTGATTTGTCTTATATTTTTCCCATTCATAAGAAAAATAGTTTCAAAATCCCCTTTCACATTTATAGAATTATTACAATTGCCCCCGTAAAATTGCGAATGAATCAAAGTGTATGGATTTTTTTTTTTTTCAATTTGAACACTTTTCTGGCTTTTCATCTAAATACTTGAGGCCTCAAGGGTAGTTATTGCAACTATCCTTAATATTAGATATGTGTTTATAATATTCCAAATTATTGTAATGGCTATGTATTATTTTTATGATGGAAGGTACGATTAATTTTTAATGGTGATCAGCATGCAGGTAGAAGTTCTTAGCCAATTACACCATCCTCATATCGTCTTATTGCTCGGAGCCTGTCCTGAAATCGGCTGCATCATTTACGAATATATGGAGAATGGAAGTCTGGAAGATCATATCCTGAGAAGACAAGGCAGACCTCCTCTTCCGTGGCCCGTTAGATTCCGTATAGCTTTTGAAGTAGCCTGTGGACTTGCCTTCCTGCACCACTCAAAGCCAGATCCCATAGTTCATCGGGATTTAAAACCTGGAAACATTTTGTTAAACAAATATTACTTTAGCAAAATCGGAGATGCCGGCCTGGCGAAATTCATTTCTGATATCGTCCCAGACAATATCACAGAATATAGAGACTCTGTTGCAGCTGGTACCCTGTTCTACATAGACCCCGAGTATCATAGAACGGGTACCCTTCGTCCGAAATCCGATCTGTATTCTTTAGGAGTGGTAATTCTCCAGTTGTTGGCCGCATGCCATCCCAAAGGGCTTATTGTGAAGTTTGAAAATGCTATTAGCAGTGGCACTTTCTCTGATGTTCTTGATAAGTCAGTAAGAGATTGGCAACTTGCTGAAGCGCAAGAATTAGCACTAATTGCTTTGGAGTGCTGCAAACTTAGATGCAGAGATCGGCCGGATCTTGAAACGGAGGTTTTGCCGGTTTTGAAAAGACTTGCTGAATATGCTGATTCAAGTAGCTTGCCTGAGAGCGACTATAGACATGTGTCTAAACACTATTACTGCCCAATCCTTCAGGTGAAAAAATCACAACCTATCATATAGCTTGCATTTATGTTTGAGACAATTATAAAAAGGGATTATCACAAGAAGTACTTTCAAGTTTTCTGGTATTTAACAAAAAAAATCTAGCCAACTTCCGCAACTACAAAACTACCTTTGAGGTATGATTTCATCTTCATATTACCCCTCATCTTTAGTTGATCCAACGGAGTTTGTGGGCGTCATCCAAGATGTTATAATTACACCCTCAACTTTTTAATATATTACAAATACCCCCAACTTTTCATGTGGATATTATAGAAATATTAGGGGATGTAAATGTAAGACAAAAGGTTGGATGATTTGTAATATTTGAAAAAAGTTGTTGGATGTACATATAGCAATTTTCCTTAGCTTCATTAGCGGCAGGTGCAAAATGCAGATGTACGTAACCTCAATAGTGTTTTTGTATGTTTAGAAGTTGATTTTTTTGTAATTGGACCTAATTTCAAGAGTATTTTGGTGATTACCCTTTACAAAAAACAACCCGTGAAATTTAGCCTAAACGCAGAAAATTCCAGTTATCAGTTTAAAAACATAAGTACCCTCGTATGATTCGTGCTTTGTTCCCAAATATCCGTATGCAGTAGGTTGATGTAGTAAATTGTGAACATTTTTCAAGGGTATTGCAATTTCCAAAGCGGAGCTTTTCTTTTTGGAGAATTAACGTTAAACATCTTCAAAAGTAGTACTGTTATTTCTCTCTTTATATTTACCTGGTTGTAACTCATGTACATCTTACTCTGCCTTTGAGTTGCTCATACAATTGAATTCAGGAAATAATGGATAATCCTTACATAGCCGCTGATGGTTTTACGTACGAGCATCATGCAATTAAAGCATGGCTTGACAGACACAATGTATCCCCAGTGACGAATCAAAAATTACTACACAAGATGCTTACTCCGAATCATACTCTGCATTCTGCTATTCAAGAATGGAAAAAATGTGCAGCAGCAGCACTAAATACCTGAATGTGAAAAAGCTCTTGCATATCAAGGATTTCGTTTGGGGAACCGCGCACTAACTATTGATCCTGTCCCAGTCTGGTGGAGACAAAGGAATTGAGAATAGAGTGGTATTTTTCTGATATGTTCTTGAAACAGCTTGAAGGTATATTTTGTCTGTGTAACTGCCACAGTAGGCTTCGTAATATGAATCAATTCCCATAAATTTTTCATCCTTAGGATTGAATTCTTGGGGAACACTCCAATCGGAGAAAGTGCTCCAAAAATAGGCTAGAGAAGTAGAGATTATGTATGGTCATTTGACATTAACCATGTAACGTTACTATGTTGTGCACTTACCCGTGGAATATAGGTCCCATGGAATATAGGTGATGACTACATTGATCTCTTGATGTATATCTAAAGAACTGGCACTATCCTTCTCTTGTATAAAATTATAGATTGCTTTTTTTAACAATTTTTGCACAAGTAATAATTCTTAATTAGGATTTGTTTTCTCGGAATTTTCATACTTACATTTAATAAAATATGTGTAGTTTATTTTTAGGAGAATTGTTTTTATATTTTCTTGGTTACTAGTTAAATTGGAATAAACCTTTACAGATAAGTGTCGAGAGCATACGACATTTGAACACAAGTTTCTTGTATCTTTTATTACTTAATTTACATCTTTATTTTCTTGCTTCAGATATTGAATCTTCACTCACGAACTCATGCAAACTTGGATTTTCAGAGCACATAGTCATCTTCTGTAGCATATTTGATACAACTCTAGTTCCATATTCATCAACACTGCACAGGCAATTCATTGTTTGGACTTGTGAACTATTCTTTGAAGAAGTTCTAAACTTCTCATGGTCTCTTCAACCCTCTTTAGACTACCCCAATGGTTGGGGCTGAATCACCCGACTTTTACAATACCCAACACTCAGCATCGCACATTCTTTTCTCCATCTAATCATTAAACTCTACCAATTTATAAAATTCATATTGGTGGGATGAATCTAATGTCATGAATCTGGATGAATCTAATGTCATGAATCTAATGTCTCTTTCAATCGAGATGCAAACCATTTAAGCATTTTATGGTTCTGTTGATGCAAAGACACGATTGTCACATGACGTTTTGATGTGCATGGGAAATCTGTCTTTACTAAAACTTCTAGCACCACCCACCATGACTTCGGTCAAATCGATTTGATTGAACGATGTTGGAGTTTATGACGAAATTCTTCAATGATTATTGCATGTCGAATATGATTGATGTTGAGCATCCTTTTTCCTATGTTCGTTCATAAAATGGATTTGGAGACACATTAATTAAGCGATTACGACTTACTGCCAGTACATTGGTATTATGCACTATCTCTTAATATATGCTTTTTATGTAATCTTGCATGCAATAATATTTATTCGCTATCGATCTACTGCTAATCAATCATTGAGTGTATACCAATTGGTGACTAGACATGAGTAGTAGTTCACACTTATCTTTGGTTGTGCAGTTTATATATCATTTATGCCTCCATAACATACTAAAATGGATTTATAAAGTTGATTATGTATATACATTGGCTACGTGTCATTGAAAATTGTCGGCTATTTGGAACTTCTGATAGGAGAGCTATTTATTGCATGATTTATAAATTATTACTTCCATGAGACGAACTTCTCGTTGTTGGAAAAAACAGTAGAACTTTATTCTGTAGAATGCCAGGAAATTTTTTGGTATGCTTGCTCTCTTCATGGATCAGCCCGGTTGGTTTTAACAAATGCCTTCATTTGTCTTTATTAGTGGCCTCTTACGAACCAGTCCTCCTTTTTTATTTTTTTTATTTTTTTATTTTTTTGATAACTAGGTGATCCCAGTTTAGCCGGACTACTCCTAGTCCCTCAATGAACCCACTCCTAACCCATTGAGAGAAGTAAATCGCGAGTCGCTCGAGCAATTCCAGGGTTCCCAATGCCTTTTCTCGTACACTTCGCGCACAAGGAGAAGCCCTTAACGATTAATACGTAAGTTCCCAAAGACAGCTTCTTGAGAATAACATCGATTGGTCACAAGACTCCGGTTCCCAAGAAGGAAATACTCCTACACCGCTTGACGCGAGATTAAACATTGATTAGCGATTGCCGAGCAGTTCTGAGCTAGAGGATCATAAAGAGAAAAACTTCCGCTTTCACCTCTTTTGGTGGGGTTAGAACCCAAGACCTCTCCAAAGGAGTGTCTTGGAGTAGGCGTCCTACCACTGCCTTCTTCAATATAATCTATTGAGAAAGTCTCTTTAATCGAAATTTCAGGGAAGATGACCATCGTGTTAAACGCTTTGCCTTTACTTTTCTCGATACGTTAAGCGCGTTAATTGACCTAAAGTGATTGGAATGTGTTGACCAGTTCTACAGCCTTTCCAGTGAATATGTTTTGACGTTTTATTTTCTTTCTCGAGTTAACATTGTATTTTGCGTGCTTGCCCTGTGTTTGATTGGTCGGATGATCCGAAGCTAGTAGGTCTAAATGAAATTAATATCTAGAGGATTGGATTGGTTGTTGAAGCTAAGGAGAGTTGTTATTTGTTTTGTTTCTTTTCCCGATGAATCTGTAATATCAGTTCTAGCTGAAGTTAGAAGGGACGAAGTAAGCGACTCTAATTAGTTAGGCAGATCTCAAGCACGATTCCATCATAGGTGGAACTGCCTTCTTATGAAGGGTAGGAAAAAAGTTGACTTAAGACTCGAGTTGCCAAACTCAATCGAGTTGGCTTTAATGTTGCGATTTCTGTTTTCATTTTACGGGGACAATATGACTTGGACATATAGCGAATAGAAGAGAATTACGAAACTTCGTAAGAAAATATATTTGGGGAACCCCTAACTTTAAAATTTGGGATTATTTTTTCACTAACCGGCCCCATCTCTCTCCAAACCTAACGTGTGCCACCAAGGAAAGTAATTCATGTACCTTGTCGTAGATTTGTTTTGTCCTTAAATTAGATTTATGCTCGCTTCGGAAGAACTAATCGAGTTTCCGCCAGTGTCAGAATTACCAATGGAATTCCAAAGGGGAAGGGAAGAATCCCTTCTTTGTTTGCTTTAGAAAGATGAGACCTCTATAAGCGCTTTACGTTACGAAGAGTATATTACGTACGTTAATGAAAATATGTAATGTTAATTTTGCCTTTTTAAACATCATCAAAATATTCAAAATGTGTTATGAAAAATATTGATCCAACATTATTAGCAAACGCCACACTTAAAATAAATTCACTTGGCTATTCGGTGAACATGGTAACGAAAAGATAGGCAATGGTCATAATAAATATTTTTTTATGACAAATTATTAGCAAAACACCACATTGAATAAACTTTAATGTGCCCATTGGGTGAAAGACAGTCACTAAAATAACAAACATGTGTGTCTAGAAAGAGTTTATAGCCACAATATTGGATAAACTGATTGATTAGAACAACAAAAATCCCTACCCAATAGCCACACTTTTATGCTACGGACACATTTTTCCATATCATACACCCACTAAGTTTTAATGTACCCGTATGTTGCCTAAAACGGCAAGACCTTCGGTAACACTTTGGATGAAAAAAAAATGTGGCTATAGGCATATGGTCACGTTTTTTTGGTGTGACCATAGATCATTTTTGTATTAGTGATGGAAAATTACTTAAATCCACGTCTACCAAATATTGATCAAATTTTGATTCAATATAATAATAAAAATTTTATGGTTCTAACCAGAAGCAAAAGCATGTCCACTTTCAAAAATGATTCATATGTTTTTTTGTAGGCAAATCTCTTAGAGGTTGAAATCATTTTATTAAATGAGAGTAAAAAAAAGAACATGTTAGTTCTGTAGTATTTCCAACAATCTCTGGGCGAGTATTATATAAACTTGCAAATTATAAATTGTCTATTACAAACTATTAAAAATAAAAATTCTGGACATGAATAGGAAGCGAGTCGAATTCTTTTGATAAAATTATTTCGTACCGAAACTGAATCGTTTGGTTTCGAATCAAATTAAGTCAACAATTATGAGATTATTAGATTCCATTGATGACTTAATGAACCGAACACCATGTTTTAGGATGATTGGGATGATTATACTTAAGCTTTTCCACTGTTTAGAAGATTTCAAGTTGAGCCTTGTTATGTTGAACATTAAGATGAAGTTTTCTGAGATTGTAACACACATTGGAGGATGATTTCAAAATGTTCTTATATCAAATGACTTGTTAAATGTTATCACTTATGATAAAGGAATTCAAGAGGATGAATATTGAGGGTTTTCATCAAGAATAGGTTCAGGGTTTGTAAGGATTGATTTTGATTGGATAAACTTCTTCATATTAATGGTTAGAATGAAGTAATTATGTTGGTGACAAACGTATCGAACGTAGAACTTTGGTAGGAAGAACTACTTCGCGGTAGAATGGGATTCTTAGTGGTGAACTAAACCTAGCATAACATTCCTAAGAACATGAATTCAAGGTTGGAATAGCATCAACATACCTTATACGACAAAATAATCGGTAGAACTCAACACCGGAAGCTTGAACACTAATCCATGATGTCTTCCATCCTCAAAATTGAGTTCATAGGCTGATTTATGAATTTTATAAGGTTTGGGAAACTCTCAAAATTTGCAGAGGTCGGACAAGAGGAGTGGAGGAAAATATGAGAAATTAAATGGGTGATATCCGATTTATAGGAAGTAACAATTAACGTACGCTATTCCTTATCCTTAGCGTACGCTAACGGGCTCTGTAGCCCACCGCCTCATTCTGTCCTCAGTCTTGCGTACGCTACCAATACATTATGTACGCTACGTGTTGTCTTAACGTACGTTAACACGTAGTATTGCGTATGCTAACGATTTCATGTACCTTACTGCATATTTCTGTCCTTGGCTTAGCGTACGTTACCTAAATCATGTAGCATACGCTAAACATCGTTGACTTAACGTTTCCAAAAAGTACCATGCAAAAAAAATCCATCCGCATCTTCACCCGGCTCCACACGCCGACCATACCTTATCTGATATTTGACTGCCTCTTGCGTACGCTAAGAATACAACATAACGTACGCTAGCTCTGATTATTAGCGTACGCTAGGTACATTAGTTTAGCGCACACTAATATCATGCAGGCACATACATGAATTAACAAACTCTACACGATACGATCATGAATACTGGATTACGGGTAAGGGAAATTATATTATATGACATAATCATATACCGCATGTTCAATTACAGATAAAAATACACAACAAGTATCCGTGTATTACAATTATCTCCCAGATGAATGGTTCAGATGAAAAATGTTGGGTACTACTATAAAAACTTAACACTTGTCCCTGATGTGCCCATTGATACGTGACGGATATAAATGTGAAACAAGGAGACTTCACGCAATTAGGGATGTAAACGGAGCGAACTATATCGAACTATGGTACGTTCAAAGTTCGATCCATATTTTTTCGAATGTATGTTCGGTCCGGTCCGATTTGTGTGAACCTCAGATTTTGTGGTTCATAGTTCGACTCGCAAGGTTTCTCTACAAAAATTATTCGGTCTGATTCAGTCCGAATTTGCGAACGGTTCGAAATAGTTTGAGTTCGCAGGTTTCTAAAATACATAAATCCCTAAAAATTATCAACCAATTAATAGGCGTCGGCCCACGCGCCGGCCTTTTTTTTTACTAAATAAGCGCATGTAATACACGCGCCTAATAGTTTTTAATTTTTTTTATTTTGTTGCTTTTTATTTATTTATTTTTCAATTTTTTATTTTTTTTGCCTCTTCGTTTTTTATTTGACGCTTCTTCTCTTTTACGAAGTTCGGGCGGGGGGAGCCGATAGGCCCCGAAGCGAGCCGTAGAATCCAAAATGTCCCGACCTATGGATCCCCTCATAGAATAGACCGACCTACAGAACTGCAACCCGAGGTCAGGAGCGTCCGGGCTCATGAAGATCAGGCTCCCGAAAGGTTAGGATTTGACCTACCTAACAGAATCCCGGAAATCCAGTGGCGGATAAGCTACAACCCAAATCCTGGATATCCAGGGATGGGAAGCCACAGCCTAAATCCCTTAATATCTGGGATCTTTCCTGAAATCAGGAAAAGGCCTCAAATAAAAGGCGGATCCTCCCTTCTATAAATAAGGGAGAAGCCTTTCCTCCCAGGGGCAAGCATTCTAGCATAATAGAGAGAAATATAATAGAGAGAGAAATATTTTCGAGAGAGAAACATCTTAGAGGGAAAAGGGCATTTTATATACTCGGGGTTGTTTCAGATAAACTTCTAAGATCAACCCGGTTCTTGGTGACCGATTAGTTCGAGTTCATCACCACTATAATGCCAATCTTGGCCAAGTAGTCACATGTGGACAATTTCTCCAGCATAGCCATCCAAGTAATAAACATACATTTTGGAGGTGCATGATTGCAACCCAGTAGTTTATGCCATCCAAAACTCTATACTTCCCCTCGGAGTTGTCGGGTATCTATTCAGAATACATAAGGTTACAAAATACAACAATAATGACCGAATTACAATTATAGAACCTATGGTATAGGGGATAAGGATTACACAATACTCCTAATGAATTACAGGGAATGAAAATGAACTAAATTAAACACGACCACACAGATTAATTAATAAAGTACAAGAATCAAACCGAGCAGATCATTAAAGATCTAAAACAGGGGATGAAGGTGGTGAGTAATGATCGAAGGTTGGCTCAGTCCTTCAGGCTCAAATACCCACGTCCAAGGCTCACAAGATCGGCAACTTCAGCCCATAACGTACCAAATCCGAGCAATTTCAGGAAGATCCAGGAATCACAGGCAAAAACCAAGAAGCCAAGAACCCTAACAAGAACTTCCTCTCACAGAATATCTCGGTATATAATTCACCCAGAAATCAGAGAAATTTTCACTTAGAAAACTCATATACTTGCTTTTATGCTCAAGAATTCTCGTAATTTTTCAGTATCTCACCCTCAAAATGAATCCCGGAATTTATAGGGCCAAAAGCAGTAACCAAAACCACGGTCGCCCGAAGAAAACGCAACCAACCATATCATTGGATTGATAGGGATTGCGTTTCCTTCCATTTCGGAACAGATCGGCGATTACAGAGGAGAGAGAGAGAGAGATAAGAAACTGAAGAATGCGAAAGAAACGGGAGAGCGGCGAAAGAAAAGTCAGAGAAAACGATTAGGGTTCACGGGGGAAGCGCCTTACATATCACACCAATGGACGGGTGTGATACAACCTACAAAAGGGACGACCGTGATTAATCCAAGTGAAGGTTCCAGAATCCGGGCCTGGATCTGGTACATAAGGGATTGGGCTGCACTAAATAATATATTACTATTGGGCCGAGTCAAAACATATTCATTTGGGCCTAAATAAAATAACATTTCTCCACCCAGACCAAATGAGCCATGGGGGAACACAATTGAGAAGGAGGTCATCATCGCCGAACGTCACACTACCTGCACATCACACAAAGTTAGTACAAATATGAAGACGTAAATCAATCACTAAGAAAGAAGACTAGTAGCCACAAAGAAAACTAGTAAAGCTATCACTAAGATAGCAAAAGAAATTGAAAACCGGAAGTTTTTCAGTCAAGGGAGTCGATATTCAATATCGACTTGCACGATCTAATTTTCTCAACTGCAAGGCACTTAGTGCCCATATCTGCAGGATTAGATTGAGGCAGGATTTTCTTCAAATCAATTATGCCCTTATCCACGATGTCACAGATGAAATGGCGCCTGACATCAATGTGTTTAGTACGATCATGGAAAACAAGATTTCTACACAAATGGATACTTGATTAACTGTCAGAGAATACCACAACACTATCACGAAGAACACCAATTTCAAATAGTAAACCTTTCAACCAGACAGCCTCCTTAAAGGCTTTAGTGGTGTAACACCCTCAAACCACTCGGGAATATTACAGCGCCGCAGACCCTCTCCGTGAGGATCTACCAGGCTAGATACAAAAAACACAACAATACAACACATGCCGACATGGCTAAATGACGAACCATTAGACCGATTTGGTCTTTTACCACAACATACACGTCAAACATACATTACTCTTTCTCACAACTCATACCCACGCAGGGGTTATAATGCATAAATATTTCCATAAAACGGAAAATACCACAACGGAAAGACAAAACAACAAGGCTATACTAAATACTCAACACTGGTCTTCATGTGATTAGTATCGTCATCTTCCATCGTCATTCGTAACGATCCTGTGAATTGCTCCCAGCCTCCTGCAAGTACCTGGATGCAATACAGACATCCACCCCCCGAATACTCGGGGGTTAGCAAAACTCCACCATTTTGCTAGTGCAAGTATAAAACACAAATACAAGCCATACAAAACATACTCCAAGAACATAATAATCGCGAATATACTTCCCGAGATAAATCACTTAATCAAAACAGTTTGAATTATGAAAAGTATGAATAAAACCATTATACGTCTTACAAGACACTTTACGATCTCGGGAGTTTTGAAAACATTAGGGATTTAAGAATTCTCAATCCTTTCGAAACCACTTAGGGACACAGCCCAAAACATCATTTTTCCAAAATACAATTCCGATAACAACACACGGGGTCTACGACCCAACCATACATTTCACATATTCGAAAGAATAACCCGACGGAAACTGCACAGTGTCAAACATTACCATGACAACAGTCTCACAGAACGACATCAGAGAGCACAACTCTGCAACTTAACCATATAGTCGAACTCGACACACCACAAATCTACAATGTACGGAGCAACCACAGGACTCACGTACCCATACCAAAATATCGCAACCAAGAGACGAATCATACAGAACACATTTTCTGGTGCCATTCCAACTAAGTACAATACCATTTGAACTGTCGTTCTAATCAAATGAAATATCCGCCAAAATCATAGTTCTCCATCAAAACATTTCAAAGTTAACCGTTGGTACGAGACTCACGGCCACCGTACCCCGCAGAGGCCCCGTCGGACCATCCCTTGGTGGTTAACCCTAGTTCGTGATATGCACACACACGGAAATACGTATCCCCAGAGGCCCCGTCGGACCATCCCTGGGTGAACATACACATTCACATCCACAACAACCACGGGAAGCCATAATTCAAATACTAGAATATGCAAACAAATATAAAGTACTTGCTAGAATGGCCACTTCATCCGACATATACACACCAATAATGTCACACAAAATCACATATTCACCGAATGAGTACACGTATCGATACACAATTCTCGTCCAGTGGAAAAGAGTCTACTATAATCACGTAATGCAATCACAACACCTTCCATCATGCAACACGGATGCACATTTTTAGAAAACACATTTATTCACCAAGCATACGATTTATCTTCGAAGGAAAACCTTTATCGAGAATATACCGATCCTTTTTTTTGAAAGTTTATTAAAACATTAAAATTCCACATATAATCAATTGCCAACTATCACGTCTATGAAACACGAAATGTATGGGCAAGATACTTGCCTAGATACCACGAGCACGGAACAACTAACGAACACGGTCGGGTAGCCCTCGAACTTCCAAGAACGACCAAGAACTCGACAATTCCACGAAAACTATGAAAATAATATCACCACGAATCAATAACGCTAAACGGAATTCGAAACAACCTGAAAAACAACAAGAATCCGTGGGTTTCTTCGAGGAAATCGGGAATCAAGTCTCGGGTGATAAAATCGATAAACGAGTTACAAAATCCAAAGATCATGACCAATAAAACGAGATTACCATGAACAATTCATCAATAACGGAAAATATAAACGAATCACGAAGAAACCCCCCAAAAATTACACAACTAGGGTTCTACGGAAGAATTACCTCGATCCGGCGAAGAACAAGGATCCAATGATGATATAATCGACAAGAGTCTTCCAAAACGCCTTGGAATTGATTAGAATCGACCAAAAACTCCACTTCCCAAATACTCTCGTCCGCAGCCGCCACAAGATGAAAAAAACGAAGTGAAATGGAGTTTGGCTGAGCCCAAGCCTATATATGGCCGACAGTGTTACGGCCGTAACCGGCAGGGCCTTACGGCTGTAACTCGGTCAACACCTATAACGTACTTAGCGGCCGACGCCTTGCGTACGTAACGAACACCACTTACGGCCGTAATCGGCCAGGCCTTACGGTCGTAACTCGGTCCAGCAACCCTCCGACTGCCCGGCTAGAGACTCGATGATGTCTCGATCACGCAGACGCACCGACTAAGATCCAAAACGATAACGAGCAGGATACGAAACTCAACGTGCCACCGGACAAGCATACGATTCCAAAGACGCGGACGACAACAATCCGCTCGACCGAAGAAAAAATTCAACGAAACCGGAACGAAGATCTCGGGCATTACATTCTACCCCCCTTAAAAGAAGTTTCGTCCCTGAAACTTAAAACATAAAACGATCAAGGCAAAACAATCTCAGATAACACACACTGTCCGTTGCCGACGATTTGCAACAAATCGCAGGCAGCGCGTAGCTGCTACCATCCGAATAGCTATACCAGGACAATAACAAAACATAACGAACAAAAATCAATACGGTTGACCAACCCAAACAGTACAGCAATCAAAGCACGAATTAATCGTTGAACAAATACGAATTTCCACAACCCAAGGTTTGGAAGATCGAAAATGAAGTTAATTTCCCAAACTTGGGGAAATTACGAAGGAGTCTGAACGCTCAACAACCACGATACGAGATCAACAAAAACCGAACAAAAGCGGTTGAACCACAACAATCAAGGCGACAACCGTCGAACAATCATGTCCGAATCACGGCGAATCAACAGGAATCAAATAACACTCCGAAGTTCACACCTCGGTTCGAGACAATAGGTGATCTGGTGAGGACAATAAGACATGCACCCACATAAGATCCATAGGAATGGAATCGCATTTGAAAAAGTCACAACATCAAGCGGATAAATCCGAAACAATACCACAACTCATTCGAACAACAAAAAGTGAATGATATAACAAGTTCAGAAAATATGAACGAACACAAATGAGTCGATAGAGGTGAAAATACAGAAATTCAAAATCCGCTCCGCTTCTAATAAAAGAAGTTTATCTCCGAAATTAGAAACAACAAAGCAAGGAAATAACATAACATACAGCTGGTAGACCTCAGGTTCTCCTCGGAGTCGATCCCGACATCAGTGCTTAAGTCCATGCCTTGGAAGGCTCGGCGACCAATTCACAAAACTGAACCCGGTGTCCCTCGAGTCCGCACTTGTAACACGTTACTGGAGGAGAAGGACAATGCGCACGAACATGCCCCGACACGTTGCAGTTAAAACACCTCCTAGCTTTACCAGGAGTCAAAGCAGATGACTTGAAACTCTTGGTCTCATGCATCAAGCGATGGAGCTTCGCAGCGGAAAGACTACGACGTTGCAATCCAGAAACACCAACTCCAGTGCTAACCACAATATCATCCGACTTCCTCAGCTTCCTAGTCGGTTCCAGACAAAACCCAGCTTCCATAAGTTCTCGGAACTCCGCCCACATGATGACACGATTCCGAGGTTTAACAGCTTCCCACCAATGAGCACCATCTTCGCTAAGAAGGTACTGAGCAATAGGATCCCTCCGATCTTCGGGACAATCAATGGCCTCGAATATCTTTTGCAACTGAAGGAGCCAACCATCCCAACCCAATGCATCCGCCATACCAATAAATCGAGGAGGATTCATACTAACTACCTCTCGGAGCCATAGGGTTGCCCCGATCTTCTGAATTGCATCAGTGTTGCGTTGAACCGCCTGGGTCAACTGAGTCATCTGCGTTGCTACTTGTCGCAATATAGTAGCAACATCCATACCAATATCATTCCCCGCAATATTCTCTCGATTCTGCATCTGATCCCCGTGGTCATCGGTACCACGGTCGCGACCATGACCTCTGCCCCTCGGCATATTAACAAGCAACAACCTATCGCAACGAAAGATCATAACACATAATAGCACACAACAATTGTTATCACTGGACAACACACATAGAATACGGTCACAACGATCAGTCTAACAATCGCAAAAGTTAGACCTATGGCCAAAATGCAATTCCCGAGCTTCTGCCCAGGCTGATTAGCATGCGCTAGCCATGTCACGTTAGCACGCGCTAGCTCCACACTTGGCGTGCGCTAACTGTTCTAATCCAGCAACACGTTCATGAACATATACCAAATAATACCAAAAGTTGGGGGTTACAAATAAAAAACAACATAGGAATCCAAACGCCGACAGTTCACATACTTATAACATTACACAAATAACCATCAAAAGTTAATTAACATTACAAACCGAATTCCCACCTCTCGGTCAAGAGAAATACCTCGACGAATGCATACCGAACGACTCAGCGTTCACAGCACCACTTTAATCACAACTCGGGGCATTATAGCCGAAATGACAACATCATTACCACATACTTTTTAATTGGAATTTATCAAACTGAAAAGTTGAAAGCGATAGTCATGTCTCAAGTAAATTTTTGATAGACCTCATTTGAGTTTTAAAAAATCAAATTTTGAAAATTTGCAATGCAAAATGAAAATAAAATATAAGTAGTTGAGTTCTCCAAAAATTTTCGGTCTCGAGGTCATCATACAGAAATCGAACTCTTTCCCTTCTTGAAGAATGTTTTAAAATAAAATTTACGTTACTTCCCAAAACAGTTAAAGTTTTTAAAATATCACGCTGATAAACTTTCATTGAGTAACCACACCAAAACATTACTCTTGTAAAAATGGTTTATACAAAGATATATATATATATATATATATACACATACATACACGCCGACACCGCTCTTCATCCCAGCACAACACGAGAATCAACAAGCATGGATTACGTATTCACAATTCACGTTTAAACTCCACATGATAACACAAAATCACACAAGCTCGTATAACACGAAACACAGCAAAGTAGGGAGACTTACATCCACAGATCGCACGAAGATGATGGCTTCACCTCGATACTAATCATGACCGACATCTCAGACGACGCATCGCGACACGACTCAGTCAGACAAAATCTGACAAGACAAGACAAGACCCGACAACACACAACTCGACCCGACAGCCTAGGTTTCCGCAACCTAAGCTCTGATACCATATTTTGTAACACCCCCAAACCACTCGGGAATATTACAGCGCCGCAGACCCTCTCCGTGAGGATCTACCAGGCTAGATACAGAAAACACAACAATACAACACATGCCGACATGGCTAAATGACGAACCATTAGACCGATTTGGTCTTTTACCACAACATACACGTCAAACATACATTACTCTTTCTCACAACTCATACCCACGCAGGGGTTATAATGCATAAATATTTCCATAAAACGGAAAATACCACAACGGAAAGACAAAACAACAAGGCTATACTAAATACTCAACACTGGTCTTCATGTGATTAGTATCGTCATCTTCCATCGTCCTTCGTAACGATCCTGTGAATTGCTCCCAGCCTCCTGCAAGTACCTGGATGCAATACAGACATCCACCCCCCGAATACTCGGGGGTTAGCAAAACTCCACCATTTTGCTAGTGCAAGTATAAAACACAAATACAAGCCATACAAAACATACTCCAAGAACATAATAATCGCGAATATACTTCCCGAGATAAATCACTTAATCAAAACAGTTTGAATTATGAAAAGTATGAATAAAACCATTATACATCTTACAAGACACTTTACGATCTCGGGAGTTTTGAAAACATTTGGGATTTAAGAATTCTCAATCCTTTCGAAACCACTTAGGGACACAGCCCAAAACATCATTTTTCCAAAATACAATTCCGATAACAACACACGGGGTCTACGACCCAACCATACATTTCACATATTCGAAAGAATAACCCGACGGAAACTACACAGTGTCAAACATTACCATGACAACAGTCTCATAGAACGACATCAGAGAGTACAACTCTGCAACTTAACCATATAGTCGAACTCGACACACCACAAAGCTACAATGTACAGAGCAACCACAGGACTCATGTACCCATACCAAAATATCGCAACCAAGAGATGAATCATACACAACACATTTTCTGGTGCCATTCCAACCAAGTACAATACCATTTGAACTGTCATTCTAATCAGATGAAATATGCGCCAAAATCATAGTTCTCCAACAAAACATTTCAAAGTTAACCGTTGGTACGAGACTCACGGCCACCGTACCCCGCAGAGGCCCCATCGGACCATCCCTGGGTGGTTAACCCTAGTTCGCGATACGCACACACACGGCAATATGTATCCCCAGAGGCCCCGTCGGACCATCCCTGGGTGAACATACACATTCACATCCACAACAACCACGGGAAGCCATAATTCAAATACTAGAATATGCAAACAAATGTAAAGTACTTGCTAGAATGGACACTTCATCCGACATATACACACAACTAATTTCACACAACATCACATATTCACCGAATGAGTACACGTATCGATACACAATCCTCGACCAGTGGAAAAGAGTCTACTATAATCACATAATGCAATCACAACATCTTCCATCATGCAACACGGATACACATTTTCAGGAAACACATTTATTCATCAAGCATACGAGTTATCTTCGAAGGAAAACCTTTATCGAGAATATACCGATCCTTTTTTTTGAAAGGTTATTTAAACATTAAAATTCCACATACAATCAATTGCCAACTATCACGTCTACGAAACACGAAATGTATGGGCAAGATACTTGCCTAGATACCACGAGCATGGAACAACGAACGGACACGGTCGGTTAGCCCTCGAACTTCCAAGAACGACCAGGAACTCGAAAACTCCATGAAAACTATGAAAATAATATCACCACGAATCAATAACGCTAAATGGAATCCGAAACAACCCGAAAAACAACAAGAATCCGAGGGTTTCTTTGAGGAAATTGGGAATCAAGTCTCGAGTGATAAAATCGATAAACGAGTTACAAAATCCGAAGATCATGACCAATAAAACGAGATTACCATGAACAATTCATCAATATCGGACAAAATAAATGAATCACGAAGAAAACCCCAAAAAATTACACAACTAGGGTTCTACGGAAGAATTACCTCGATCCGGCGAAGAACAAGGATTCGGTGATGATATAATCGACAAGAGTCTTCCAAAATGCCTTGGAATTGATTTGAATCGACCAAAAACTCCACTTCCCGAATACTCCCATCCGCAGCCTCCACAAGATGAAAAAAACGAAGTGAAATGGAGTCTGGCCGAGCCCAGGCCTATATATGGACGACATTGTTACGGCCGTAACCGGCAGGGCCTTACGGACGTAACTCGGTCAACACCTATAACGTACGTAGCGGCCGACGCCTTGCGTACGTAACAAACACCACTATGGTCGTACTCGGCATGACCTTACGGCCGTAACCTAACTCCCAGGGCCACTGCCCGAAACCTACCAACGCATTACTGCCATAACCGGCCAATGCCTTGCGGCCGCAACGAAGCCTTACGGCCGTAATAGGATGACCCTTACGGCCGTAACCGAGTCCTCCCAAGCCAGGGCATGCGGTTGCCTTACGGCCATAATCGGCTGGGCCTTACGGCCGTAACTCGGTCCAGCAGCCCTCCGACTGCCCGGCTAGAGACTCGACGGCGTCTCGATCACGCAGACGCACCGACTAAGATCTAAAACGAGAACGAGCAGGCTACGAAACTCAACATGCCACCGGACAAGCATAAGATTCCAAAGACGCGGACTACAACAATCCGCTCGACCGAAGAAAAAATTCGACAAAACCGGAATGAAGATATCGGGCATTACAAGTGGTGGCAATATATTCAACTTCAGTAGTAGACAAAGTAACTATATGCTAAAGTTGAGATTTCCATGAAATGCACGAACCACACAAGGTACACATAAGAAGTGGTGGATTTAAATTCATCTCTGTCATTAGCATAATTAGAGTCAACGTAACGCTTAAGATTAATCCCTCTTCAGATTTAGAGAAAACAAGACCATCAGATACCAAATTTTTTAAGTAACGAAGTAACCATTTAAGGGCCTCCCAGTGAGGTCTACCGATATTAGCCATATACCTAGTCAGGCAACTCACAGCATATGCAATATCAGGCCTAGTGCTGATCATGAGGTACATGACAGATCCAATAGCATTCACATAAGGGACAGATCTCATTTCACTAATTTCAGATTCAATTTTAGGAGACTGAGTTTTAGATAATAAGAAATGAGGAGCCAAGGCACACTAGCAATTTTGCATCAGTCATAGAAGATTTCTCATTTTACCGATGTAAGAAGACTGATTAAGAAATAAAGTGCCATTGGGTCTGTCCCAGACAATATTCATGCCTAAGATTCTTTTAGCATCTCCTAGATATTTCATGTCAAATTGTTTATCTAGGCAACTCTGAACATGCTCAATAGATTTAATGCAAGAACTAATCAATATCATATCATCTACATAAATGAGCAAGAAAGTGGGAACATCAGAATTATTCTTGAAGTAAAGGCATGAATCATATGCACTACGACAAAAATTCAAGGCAAGCATGCAATCATTAAATTTCTTGTTTCACTGTCTAGGAGATTGCTTCAAACCATATGAAGATTTTTTAAGTAGGCAGACATGATCAGGATGGTTATTATCTATAAAACCCTCAGGTTGTTTCATGAATATGATTTCCTTTAATTCACCATGCAAAAAGGCTGTCTCAACATCTAATTGTTTCATTTCCCAATTATGATGTGCAACTAATGCTAGTATGACTCGAACTGTGGTCAACTTAACTACAGTGGCAAAAATTTCGGTATAATCAATACCTTCACGTTGAGTAAAACCTTTTGCAACTAACCTAGCTTTAAATCTGATACTATCTTCTTCATTTTTAACCTTGAACAACCATTTGCAATCGATCAACGAACAGTTTTTAGGTTTCGGAACAAGGGTCCAAGTTTGGTTAGCATGCAAGGATGTCATTTCTTCATTCATAGCATTTAACCATTCATTAGAGTTATCAGATTTTAGAGCTTCGTTGTGAGTTTTAGATTCATTACCATCAAGCATATCAAACACATTGAAAGCAAGAGAAGCCATGTGAAAATCATCTAAATGTACATGTCTTCTAATGTTCCTTCTAGGCCTATCTTTAGTTAATTGATAATCTGACAAATCATCTAGACCAGATTCAGATTCGTCTTCATTTTCAGAATAGTTAAGATTATCAGACTGAGTATTAGAAGATTCAGGATTTTCCACATTCTCAGATTCAACAGGTACTTCACTATCACTAAGATGCTCCACCCTGATCTGAACAGGGTGAGAAGAAGTTTTGGTAGTTAAAATAGGAGCAGGCAATGGGTTATCAAGACAAGGAAATTCAGTTTCATTGAATACCATATCCCTACTAGTTATTACCTTCAAGCCAGGTTCAGATCTTACCCATAATCGATAACCTTTAACACCATCGGGGTAACCAAGAAAAACACATCTTATGGCTCTAGGTTCAAGTTTATCAACATTTTGATGCACATAAGCAGCACAGCCAAACACACGAATGTTTGAAAAATCAATCGAATGAGCCGACCACACGGACTCAGGATAATTGCCATTTAAAGGAACAAAAGGCGATCTATTAATCAGATAAGCCGCAGTTAAAGTGCCTCACCCCCAAAACTTTTAGACAATCAAGAAGTGGCGAGCATGGACCTTACCTTTTCAAGGAGGGTTCGGTTCATTCGCTCAGCTATCCCGTTTTGTTGAGGGGTGTAGGGAACTGTCTTGTGCCTTTGAATGCCATTTTCAGTGCACATAGTATCAAACAGAGTGTTGCAGAATTCAAAACCATTATGAGTCCTAAGTTTTCTAATTCGTTTACCTGTTTGATTTTCCATTAAAATTCTCCAATTTTGAAATTTTTTAAACACATCCGATTTTAGTTTAAGCAAGAATACGAAAACCTTCCTAGAGTAATCATCGATAATAGACAGAAAATAGCAGTTCCTAACATACGTTGGAACACTGGCAGGACCCCACACATCAGCATGAACATATTCAAGCATATTGGAACTCTTATTAGATTTCTCAGGAAGGGGATCAGGGGAATTGGGAGGTTTAGGAAATTGTAATTTGTGTTGTTTGTCATACATGCAGGAGTCACAAAAAGACATCTTAGAGATCTTATCTTTTCCAAAAACATCCTTGTTTATGCAAGATATCTAATCCCTTCATACTCATGTGCCCTAACCTATTATGCCACAATTCAGTTTTATCGGCACAAACCATGTTAGCACATGCATTAGGCTCAGCTTGGAAAATATATAAGTTAAATTTCCTAATGCCTTTAAACAACATTAAAGTACCCCTACATATTTTCATGCAACCATTTTCCCAGCTACCTCTAGGACCCTCATCTTCCAAGGTAGCACATGACATCAAATTACGAGATAAATCAGGGATATGTCTGACTTTTTTAGAGTAAACAGAGTACTTGAATCAAATTTCAGACATACATCTCCAATCCTGGCCACCAGACGTTTAACATTATCAGCCATAGACACATAACGATCACCAAGATTCATGTAACTAATGAAATATTGTTTGTAAGGTGTCATATGATAAGTGCATCCAGAATCAAGCAGCCATTCATTTTCACTTAAACCGAATAGCACATAATTCACAGAGGCATGCACTTCATCAATAACCATAAACACATCGCCCGTAGCTATATTAGCCTTATCATTTTGCTGGGTTTTTAAGTTTAGTACAGTCTTGTATGTAATGACCCGGTTCACCACAATTATAGCACTTGCGATTTTTAGGCCGAGATTTAGACCTATCCCTCCATTGCTGTAACACCATGAGTATTCCATGCTGTTTAAGACTTTGTACCTCATTTTAATGATTAAATAATGTGCTCCATCGCGATACTTGTACTTTTATACGTATTATGTTTAGACCGTGTTGTGACGTATAAAGTCTTGAAAGTACTTATTTGTTTTGTGATGTGATTTCCTGATGTTGATGATATGTCGGTGACTTACCTTGATGTCGTTGAGCAATTATCGGTGCGAATATGATGGTGGCCAACGTCTTATTCCCCGAGAAATTGCTGGATGAGTCTAAAGGGGAGTCGTGTTATAAGGATTGAACGTAATATTATAACTTAGTGTATTAAACGAACCTTACGTATGTTACTTGAACAGCATTACGTATGCTATTCTCATAACATTACGTACATTAAAGCTTAGACTTTACGTACGTAATGCAGTCTTCGGATGAGATTCTTGATCCCGTGTGGTCCGGGCAACTTTCGACGCGACAACGATAGCTAGTCCACTGAGCATTATGTACGTAACTCAGCGACACATTACGTACGTAATGGGCAATGTCATTTCGGGCAGTAGCTTCTGAGAATCATTTACGTACGTTAACCTTTGGCGGTAACGTACATAATGATGGTTACGTACGTAAACCCTTAGTCATTACGTACGTAATGCTAGCCTCGGGTTATAAAATGACATTTCCTCTTTCATTTCCTCCGACCCTTGAACACTTCTTCTCGCCCAAATATCATCCTCCAACCCTCCTAATCGAATTTTAAGCCTTCCTAACCGTGTATTATCATAGTAGAGTGAATTGATCAAAGCTCCGGAGAAGGTTTTGAAGGTGTTGTCCTCCCGTTCTTCATCGTCCTTTGTTGTTCTTCCTCGTATCTCGACAAGTAAGGTTGAGCTCTCCGGTGTGGTCGTTCGAGCCTGTTGTGTTATCAAGAGAGTAACTCCCGTCAGAACTAAGGCAAATTTGTTGAATATGTGCAGGACATTCCCGAAAGTTCCGGTCAGGCTTAAGCGGTGCTTGGAGGAAGCCCTGTTATTTCTTTTATAAAATTCCGAATATTCCAAGTTGATGTAATAACTGTGTGGTCGAACTTATTTTCTAAAGTATTTTGTTTCGAAAATTTTATCATCGTGGAATTACCTTTAAAAAAATCATTAATGGATGAACTTTAAAATCTTGAAAATTAGCCTTGTGGGTCCCTCAATGGATTCACAGCACTGTAACGGTCCGATGAGTTTTTGGGGCGTTACAATTGCCCTTTTTCCTTGTTAGACTTATCAGAATCATTTTTGCTAGGAGGTTTCTTTTTAACATGTTGTCTACCCCTTACAAAATTGACATCACTAATGGATTTGGAAATTTTATTAACGTTTAAGTCTAATTTCTTACTTTTTAAGCCACTTATAATTGTATCTAAGGTGACAGAGTCTGTTCCATACTTGATAGCTGATTTAACATCATTATAGGTATCAGGAATTGCATTTAAGAGCGCAATATGAGTATAGTCATCGATGTTTTTATCGCCAGATTGTTTTATATCATGTACTAACTTTGTAAATATATCAAGATTACCATCGATATCTTTGTTTAAATCCAGCTTATATCGGAAAAAATTTCCAAGAAGAAATAACTTATTGGGCATAGAGATTTCACTAAACGTTTCTTCCAGTTTATCCCAAAGTTGTTTAGCATTATCAGTTTTGCCTATTCGTTTAATTACAGAATCAGATAAGTTTAAGATTTTAGACGAATGAGCAAACTCAATCAATTCTTCACATTTCTTAGGAGTTACATTTGATTGAAAAGTACCTTCAATGGCTTTAAAATATTTTTGTTGGACAAGAATGGATTTCTTTTTCTGTTGCGAGATTCCGAAATCATCCTTGCCATCGAAAAGTGCCATAGTGAAGGAAGTAAGAGAACCTAAAGTGCATTCAGTATTGAAGAAAAGTCCTAGTCGATACACTAGGTAGGGGACGTAGGCTTCGTTAATAGCCAAACCTATCGAACAAATTCTTGTGTATTTTCTTTTCCGTCTTTGTTTGTTACTCCGATTATCTGCTTCTGCACAAAAAGAGTTCAAACTCTAATCCCACTATTTAAGCCCCCTTCTAGTGGTGGTACCAATCTAATAATTGGTATCGGAGCGGTCTCTATTTCACCGGTCTAACACCCGCTAGAGAAAAGATCCAGATATGGCCTTTATCCATTCTTCGCTTGAAGGTAACGCTCTTAATCACCCTCCTTTCTTCGATGGTTCAAATTTTATGATGTGTAAAAAGAAAATGTCAATCTTCATCCGAGCCCACGATATCGAAATTTGGAAGGCCATTGCTCTTGGACCTACTATTCTAAATAAGACTGATGGCTCGCTCAAAAGTTTTGAAGAGTACGATGATAACGACTGGAAGAATGATCATTTCAATAGTAAAGCTACTCAGCTGCTTTACTGTGCTCTTAATCCTGAAGATCACAACAGAATCTCCTCATGCGAGACCGCCAAAGAAATTTGGATGATGCTCTAGATTACTCACGAAGGTACGAGTTAAGTCAAAGAAACAAAAATTAATATGCTTCTTCACGATTATGAACTTTCACTATAAAAGAAGAAGAAAGCATTACTACCAAGATAATGGGATGCGATTGCTATGGCTATCATGGAGTCGAAAGATCTAAACACAATGGAATTCAGTGCTCTCATTGGATCCCTTATAAATTATGAGATTGTCATTAAATCTCAGAATTCGAAACCAAATCCCAAAGAAAGAGAAAGGCCGATCGCTTTCAAATCCAAAGAGGATAGTGATCCATAAGATGAAATCGATCGAGGACGAGGATGAAGAGACGGCCTTCTATGCCAAAAATATAAAGAAATTCAAAAATCTCTTACAAAGGGTCCGGAGAGATATCAAACAGGAACCGAGGGATGAATCCAAAAAGAATCACTTCACATAAAATAAAAAGTTCGACAATACTTGTCGAAGGTGCAGCGTTCCAGGTCATTTTGCTAAAGATTTTGGTGCTGCTGCGCCAATGAGTTCATCAAAACCACCTCATGAGAAATTCAAAAAGAAAGAAGTCTATGTTGCTACATGGATCGATGATGATGAGGATTATGAACCACAAATTCAAACTAATCTAGCTTTAATGGCCCGCGCAAGTGAAGACAGTGATGGAGAAGACGACATAATTGATTCCTCTCATGAAGAACTTCTTGATGCTTTGAATCTTTAAATAACGAGTATGAAAAGGTTTGCAATATTAATAAAGATTTGAAAAAGAAAATGAAGTCTCTTGAAAATGAAAATTCAAAATTATTGAATAAGGGCAAAGATGTGCCTATTGATCATACTAATTGTCTGGAAACTGAGAAACTTCTGAGAGATGATTTACACAAAACTCAGAAAGAACTCAAACTTTATGTTAGAAAATTCTCGTGTGGTAATGACAAATTTGAGCAACTCTTATTTGGTCAAAAATTCTCTTTCAAAACAAGGACTCGGGTATAATGCATTTCCAATTAAAAGGTCCTTAGATATTACCACGAAGGATTCGGATAATTTAAAAATGGGAATTTCATCATGTCCAAAATATTTAAAACCAGGACATACCGAAGCTTATTGTAGAAGTTCTAGACGAACTATAAAAGTCAAACAAATTTGGGTGCCTAAAGGGACCATTGTTCCAAATCAAGTTTATATGTCTGACTCTTTAGGACCCAAATTAGCCTGGGTACCTATAAAACGAAAGAAAATTCTCTTTGTAGGTACAAGCAAGGACAACAACATTATCAGATAATTGGTATATTGACAGTTAGGGCTGTTATCGGGTCGGTCCGGTCCGGATTTTGACTTACCCGATCCCGACCCGATAAGCTTACCGGATAAACCCGAACCGAACCGGTAGTTATCGGGTAGGTATCCAGTCCAGCCCGATAAGAAAAATTAGTTTGGAATCGGACCGGATACCCGAACCCGAAACCCGAAATCTGGACAGAATTAAACTTGAAAATTCTGCAATTTGCAATAAAAATAAAACAAGACCTAAATTAATACATCAATTCAACAACATATCTTTAGTGACAATGTGACATAATATCATAATTTATAATAGGCCCTCAAAATACCTTCAAATTTAAAGACAACAAACTATCTTAGAATATGCCCATAAACAGATTTCTAAAATAGTTACATTCAAAATAAAAGCCTCAGAAACAGATCCGTAGTAGGCTATCTAATATCAAATAACAAATACATTCTGAATCTTGACTCAAGTGGTTGAAGTAGTTGCTCCCAGACAGTCCTACAATCAACAATAACATATGACAAAAATTAGTATCACACATTCACAATTCAAATTAAAAAAAACATATAAATCAAAACAATAAGACTATTACATTGGTGAAGTCGTATTCTAAATGCACATCTTCTTCTTGTTGAAGCTACATTCCAAAAGTTAGAACATTAGACGGAAGAAAAAATTTGCAACACTAAAGGAAAAAAGAAATGAAGAAATACATACAATACTTCTCTCGTGTCCTTTCTTGATTCCATACAGCTCTTTCACCCAATCACCTCAACAAAGAAGCATCTCAACTGTCTCAACTTTCATAGAAGATCTTTTTGGATCAATAATTCTTTTACCAGCACTAAACGCCGCTTCTGAAGCAACACTTGTGATAGGAATGGAGAGAATGTCCTTCGCCATCTTACTAAGAATTGGATATTTTGGTTCGTTAGCTATCCACCATTGTAAGACATCAAACTTATTCACACCAACTGGAAATTTAAGGGGTTTCTCTTCAAGATAATAATCAAGATCAGACTTCGCCTTATCAACTACCTCGACACTATCTAAGTACATCTCAAAACTTCTTTTTCCCAATCCAGAAGTTGAACTAGCCCCAACTTGTTTACTATAACTTTGCATTCCATCATCTTTCTTGTATGTTTTTTCGTACTCATCAAACAAAGAGTATATGTTTTTTTGACACCAACTCTTTATTTTCTTTAGCATCATCACCATGAGGATACATGAACATATAAGCCCATGTGATAAAAACTATTTTATACCTAAAAATAATGAAACAACATAAAGGTTATATACAAATTAAAGCATAATAATTAAATGGCATAATGAAACAGCCCACAAAGCAGCCCTCAATCCAGGGCATGTAAACAATACATGAACAGCCCTCAAAATATACTTATTCACAATATAAACAGCCCACAAAACAGCCCACAAATATATGAAAGTTCACAATATAAACAGTGCATAAAACAGCCCACAAAACGCCTCAGAAATATTTACATCATAGGCATATAAACAACCCACAAAATGCACCAAAAAGATCACAATATAAACAGTCCACAATATATAAAAGTTCACAATTAAACATTTCATAAAAAAGCCCACAAAATATTTACCTTGGATCAAGAAAAGCTCCAATTGATATCAACATGTTGCTTTGCGACCAATACTTGTCGTATTTCAATTTCATTTTGATTGCCATCATTTTCAAGTGAGGCTTGGAGGTCAATTCAACATTCTCATCCAACAACAACTTGACCCTCCAAAGTTCGGCCAAAAATAAATTTGCAGTTTGATAAGAAGTGTCGCTTATAATCTCCGTAACATCCGCAAACACTTCTAAAAACTTACAAATATCATCAACCATCTCCCAGTCACTATCATTCGGTAAATAGTGGAGAAATGATACATTATCTTCCGCATACCTTGGCCAAACGGTTTTATAGAGACTGGCACTGGACAACATTTTCCATGTTGAATTCCACCGTGTTTTAGTATCCAAAACTTGCATCCTACCCACAAGATCTAACTCTTTAACTATTTTTGCAAACTGTTTGCATCTAGCCTCAGAGTTCAACAAATATTTCACACCTCCTCTAATTTTTGTACCACCGTTTTGATCACATCAAGACCATCTTGAACAAGCAAGTCCAAGATATGTGCACAACATCGCACATGGAATAACTAGCCACCTAACACAAGGTTTTTCTTATTAGTAAAATCTGCCTTCAATCTTGCAATGCAATTATCAGTGGCAGATGCATTATCAACACTAATAGAAACAACTTTGTCCTTTATGCGCCAATCATCTATAACTCCAATCAATTCCCTTGCAATTACCTCTCCAGAATGAGGGGGAGGTATATTAGTGAAAGCCAAGACCCTCTTATGAAGTTTCTATTTTGAGTCAACAAAATGGCCTGTTACAGTCATGTAACCTATTTTCTTTTCACTTGACCACCACAAATCATTAGTCAAACTGATCCTATTGACTTTAGACATTGTTGTTCTCATCTTAACTCTCTCAGCTTTATAAAAAAACTCGCAATCTCCCTTTACAGTATGTCTTGTTATTCTTTTATACCATGGATATATCGCTCTCGAAAACTCATTGAAAATAACACCTTCCATTATCAGAAATGGAAATTCATGCCCTAAAACCATATGTGCAGCTAGCTCTCTAACCTTGGCATGATTATATTTCCAAGTAGCAAGACTTGGACCACTATCATCACCAACACCTAACATATGGCCACTTAGTTTTAATTGTATGGGGTCTTTTTCATTTGTCTGCATATCTTGAAAGTGCAATTTTCTTTGAATACATTTTATTTTCAAATGTCTATAACCATTTGAGATGCTGCCATGTTTTATATCAACCTTAAATTTGGCCGGACACCAATTCCACTTCCACATTTTTGTGCCATTTGGGATAGTGATAACATCCATATCTTTGTGGACAATTGATTTTTTTAGATGTTCACGCTTCCCATATGCATTCTTTGACGGGTCATCCTAAGCTCCGGTTGATAGCTCGGCAGCGATTGTCAGTTTGGCTATCAAGATGTTCTCCAATCTCAATTCCCCATATGGTCTCATCACCATCATCATCATAATTATCCATTTCAGCGTATGAATTGTGTATAGGAGACACTGAAGAATCTTCAAATGACGTAACTCAGTAAGTTCAAGATTTATTAAACAAATTTATAACGTGTTTATATAGCCTGACAGTTTAATCTGATTATTTATGCATATTTTATAATTTATTATCATTCAAGAACTGAAAAAACTAACTCATTATAACTTCATTAACTTATAATCATGAATCCAACCCACACATTTTAAATTGTTAACTGCATAACCCCAAAAATTAAATCCCCCAAAAATTTCAAACCCTAAACCCCCAAAATTTTTAACCCCAATGAGAACCATAAAATTTAAAATCGAAATTGAGTGTAATTAGTATTTACAATCGAGACTTTTTAAAATAACAGTCTGAAAATTAATCGAATAAAATTCAACAAATCGAACAAAACACGTTTTATCGTGTTTCAGATGAATATATAAAAAATAAATGACATGCAAGCAAGTATTATGTATTGATTATGAATATAAGATGAAGATTGAAGACCATACAAGGGATATTCTGATTTGGAAGTTGAAACTGGAGGATGATTCCAGAGCCAAACTGGAGGCTGCCAAAGATTCCGAGAGAGAATGAAGGCAGGGAGTTTTTTCTCTAGGCAGGGAGTTTGGTGAGAGAGAATGAGGGACAGGAAGGGAGCTTTCGGCGGATAAAAGTAAATGAAGAGATTAGGGTTTCCAAACCTATCTCTTCATATATATATATATATATATATATATATATATATATATATATATATATATATACCATGAGCATAAGGGGCTGTTTGGTGGTCTGCATAATTAAAAAGAAAAATTACCGGATATTTTTTCGGGTAGCGGTCCGGTTTCTTATCAGTTTCGGTTTCAATTTTATTTTCCGTATTCATCCCGTTAACTTCTGGGTGAGTCCCGGTTTTGGGTTTTTCGGTCCGGTTATTGGGTGGGTCTCGAATTTATCCGGCCCAGTAACAGCCCTATTGACAATGTATGTTCAAACCACATGAGTGGGAACGAGCAACTTTTCACAGAGCTGAAAAAGGAAGACCGAGGTGTGTCACCTTTGGTGATAATAAAAAGGGCCAAATCAAAAGAACAAGTAAAATAGGTAAGAAACATTTACCAACTATAGAAAATATTCTTTTTGTTGATGGTCTTTGTCATAATCTCCTTAGTGTTTCCCAATTATGTGATACTGGTCTCAAAATAATTTTTGAAATTATGCATTGCACTGCAATGAGAAAAGACCAAATTGTTTTTATTGGTTTACGTTATGGAAATATTTATATTTTTGATCTTCAAGACGAATCTTCTAAAAGTGCTTGATTTCCTATGATGAAAATGATGTTATTTGGCACTGAAAATTGGGTCATGCCTCTTTACCTCGACTTTTAAAAGTGGCCAAAAATGATATTGTCCGTGGTCTACCAAAATTAAATTTCAAAAAAAGACCACATTTGTGAGGCATGTATTAAAGGAAAACATGCTAGAGGCTCGTTTAAACCCAAAATAGAAATTTCTACTAGCCGTATTCTTGAATTAATTCATATAGATTTGATTGGACCATCTCGGCATGCTAGCTTGAATGGTAAACTTTACACATTAGTTCTTGTTGATGATTTTTCTAGATTTACTTGAGTAAAATCTTAGCAAATAAAAGTGATGCATTTAATGAGTTTGTTAAGTGGTGTAAGGTTATCCAAAAAGAAAAAGAATTACCAATTATCGCCATCAGATCCGATCACGGTGGAGAATTCGAGTCTAATGATTTTGAAGATTAGTGCGATAGATATGGTACTGAGCACAACTTTTCGGCACCTCAGACACCTCTGTTAGGATTGTATACTGCAAAGCATACTTTATGCTTGTATTACCTAATTTCCCATTTACTACCTATGAGGATATTACTTATATTTAATCACATGTTTTGCATATTAATTCACGTTATGATTATGAAAATGAAATGTCTAATTATTTTATATTGTATATAATGTGGTGTGTTTGTGTCACACGGAAGATCACATTATCGGTGCCTTATAAAATAATATAATAGTTCACAACCTATATAATTATTAGACAAATTATATAAAGGGTTGTAGTGTATGCTTGAAAATAGTTGGTCTTGACTATTAGCATACATTAGCGTATTTGTATACGTTGAACAGGATCGAGGTGAGATAGTGTCTTCTGTACTGACTGTAAGAAGAACGTAAATCTCGGTTAATTATTATTTCTTAATTCTAAATATATAATATTTAATTGTGTATTTATAATAATTATTGCTTTGATTTACCATAGGTGAGAGTCAAAATGATCGACTCAATAAGCCTCGTATCTTGGGCAATAATATTGTTTATACGACAATTATTATTATTACTAGAAATCGTGTCCCGACTCGTGCGGGTTGATGATGTCCCCTTGAGGAGCTCGATAATGATTATTATATTAAACCCTGCAGGTGGATTTAATTCCGATATAATAATAAGGTTCGAGTGGTACTACTATTGGATAAGATATTAATTAATTAAAGCTGTCAGTAGCTTACAATTAATTAATGGACATTCGATATCTTAAACACGGGAAATCATACAACAGTGATATAATCAACAATTATATCATACAAGTTTCTCTAACGAGAATATCCACAACACATATCATATCATAACAGTTTCAACATACTGATGGTATTCCAACGATCCAGCGCACACAGCTATAGATTCCCATGATGATCCCGTCGGACCAACACATGGTGGAACTACCTGTCCAACGATCCAGCGCACACAGCTATAGATTCCCATGATGATTCCCGTCGGATCAACGCATGGTGGACATATAATCACAACATATTTACACGATACAATCACATTGTCATAATATAAACATTTCTAATTAGAATACTTGCCTCAGTTCGAAGACGAGAATAATACTTCTACGAGAACGAAACGCTCGAAGGTTGCCCCTCCCGATCAATCACGTAGCAAAGTTCGAACCTTAAATAAGAGAAATAACATGGAATTCACCTTAGGTCGAACGAACATCTAACAATCCGAATTACGGTTGAGAGTCTATAAAACGAAACTATCTGACTTGAATAACGTACGTTACACGTCCTCTGTAACGTACGTTAAACATATTCGTTAGCGTACGTAAACTATGAAGTATAGCGTACGCTAAACATATACCAACAGCCTTATCCGATCACCGTTCGATAGTGTAACGCGGCGCATGCATCAACGTGGCGCACGTTAACAACGCCATATAACGACGTTAGTAACCAAACTTAACGACGTTAATCATGCATGTCCGGGCCACTGGACGGATGACTGGCTCGATTAGTGACGAAGTATTACGAAATTCTTAGTGAGTAATCTAGTATACCTTCAAATATATATATCATACTCATGAATGATCTTCGGATTAATATCTTCAATTTCAAGGATACGGATATCATCGTAATACTATTTTCAATCTTGATCGAAATACTCATACAAGGTTCGGTTGGTCTAAGGTTGATGTAATTGATCTAATATCGTCATTAAATCCAGGCTTATACCGATGGCGAACTACTTATTCATTTATGCAAGCAAGATTACAACTATGATGATTCTTTTCAAAATCCATTGATAAAAGTGGAAATTGACACTCAGTTTACAATCAACATGATGATAACATTTGATACGGTTAATAATTCACTACCCTCATCTATGGCATAACCAGGTTCAACTACGGTGTTCTACACCATAATAGTTCGATCATTATAGTTTAAATATGATACTAGGTCGCATATGTCGTCAAAGTGATCTACTGTTCTTGGTAATGCGATCATATCATCTCTAATCAACATAACTTCAAGATTGGAAGTAGTATAACATACCTTAAGAGGAAGATAATACTGAGACTCTAAGTAAAAATCCAACTCTGGTTGCTTCAATGCCGACTCGCGATGATTTCTACTCCAAAGTCCAATATAAGTTGTCTTCAATGATCAAGTAGTGTCATACAAGCTCAATGATTCAGTAACAATTGATATAAAGGTGTTAAAAGAGGCTGGAAATCTTCTGGGGACGAATATGATGAAGTTTAGGAGCAAAAGGACGAGTTGAAATGAATTGGGGTGCTGCTCCTTTTATAACTTTCTGAGTGTTACGTACGCTAGGGCTACTTCATAACGTACGTTATCGCCAAAATAGTTCATGTCGATTTCTCAACTTCATTACATACGCTATACTAAACGCCGCATGACGTAACCCATATAGTTTGCGTACGCTACACAATGTTCATAACGTACGTTAAGCCGTTGACTTAAAAAGGTGTCCAGATTCATGCCGTGCGAATCTGGTGGGTATCTTGGTCGAGCCCACCACCATGTACTCCATGTGCTAGCTGGCCCATCCAATAATTGACCGCATTACGTACGCTACGCTTCATCCGTAGCGTACGTTAACATTAACAGATTACGTACGTTAAGTTACACTCTTAACGTACGTTATCACGTATATGCATGGAGGAAAATTTATATGTTGCCACACCCATGAATAAGGATACAAATACGATAATGATCATACTCAATATCATCATTCCCAAAATACTACAGGGTTCAAAGTACAGATGAAATACACAGTAATAAATCCGGTTATTACATACTCTCCTACTAAAAAGGAGTTTCGTCCCGAAACTCAAGACGAAAATAACTCGGGATATCTGGACTTCATGCCATCTTCCGTTTCCCATGTGGCTTCTTCCACTCCATGGCGTGACCATTGAACTTTGACTAAAACGATGGGTTTGTTTCTCAACTGCTTAACTCGACTCTCGAGTATCTTGACCGGTCTTTCTTCAAACGTCCCATCCTGCGCGACTTCGATCTCGCCGAAATCAATGATATGATCGATCTGGTATATACCTCCGTAATTGGGATACGTGGAACACGTTATGTACCTGGCACAATGACGGTGGCAATGCTAATCTATATGCCAACTCTCCAACTCTCTCAAGGATCTCAAATGGTCCGATATATCTCGGACTTAGCTTTCCTTTCCTTCCGAAACGGAATATCCCCCGAGTAGGTGAAACCTTTAAAAGTACGTGGTCTCCAATATGAACTCCAAAGGGCGACGACGTACGTCTGCGTAAGATTTCGCGACTGCGGGCGGTCAACACCTTTCACGAATCAAGGCTATCTTCTCTCGAGTCTGCACGATCAACTCGGTTCTGTTCGATCAAGTCCGATGAATCGTCCCCAAAGATAGGGGCGATCTGCATCTCCTCCCGTATAATGCCTCAAACGGTGCCATCTTAATGGAAGCATGCCAACTATTGTTGTAGGTAAATTCAATCAGCGGTAGATGAATTTCCCAATCGATTGACCAATCTAAGGCGCAGCCCTTAGCATGTCTTCCACCGTTTGTATAGTTCTTTTCGATTGTCCGTCGATCCGGGTGATAAGTTGTATCAAGTTCAATTCGGTCCCCAAGGCCTTATGAATCGCTTTCCAAAAGTGAGACACAAAACGGCCGTCTCGATCGAAACAATGGTCTTCGGCGTACCATGTAATCGAACTATCTCTCAAATAAATACTCGTGCCAACTTCTCTGGTCCCCATGTATCCTTAATGCCTAGAAAATGAGCTGATTTGGTTAAACGATCAACTATCACCCAAATCATGTTCATTCCTGTCTGGTTCTCGGCATATTAGTGATAAAGTCCATCGATATGTCCTCCCACTTCCATTCAGAACCGGAGTGGCTTCAACATTCCGGCAGCCGTTGATTCTCGATCTTAACTCGCCGACAAGTCAAGCATTTCAAACATAGTCCGCTACATCTTTCTTCATGTTGCCCCACCGTAAATTTTGCTTCAAGTCCTTATACATTTTATTGGTGCACGGTGGATAGAATAGGGTGAATCGTGAGCTTCCTTCATAATCGTCTGCTTCGAATATCGATATCGAACGCAGAGTCGGTTCTCAAATTTCAAAATTCCATCATCATGAATTAGGAATCCGGGGCCTTTCCTTGATTACTTCATCACGTACCGAATCATTAGAGGATCATCCGCTGTCTGGATTTGATTTCTTCGATTAATGATGAAGTTATCTCCATCACGCATGATTGTCCTTGGACTCTTTGTAACCACACTTCGATTCCTTCACGAATCATCTCTCGTTGAAGGCTAAGTTGGGAGGTCGGTGTCTCCAGATTCGAATAGAGACAGCTTGCGGCTAAGTGCATCGGCCACTACATTCGCTTTGCTGGATGATATAAAATCTCCAAGTCATAGTCCTTGATCAGCTCTAACCATCTTCTTTGTCGCATGTTCAACTCTTTACATCAATATGTACTTGAGACTCTTATGATCCGTAAAGATCGACGGTGAGTCCCGTCATGATAATGTCTCCGGATCTTCAAAGCAAAAACCACCGCCGCTAGCTCCAAATCATGTGTTGGGTAATTTACTTCATAAGGTTTCACTCGCGACGCATAAGCGATCACCTTATCATTACGCATCAATACGCACCCAAGTCCGTGGTTCAAGCATCACAGTAAACTATAAATCCTCCGGTTCCTCGCTAAGTGATAGAATCGGTGCCGTCGTCAGTCTCTTCTTCAATTCATCAAAGCTAATATGACACAACTCATTCCATTCAAACTTTTGAGTTTTCTGAAGGAGTCGAGTAAGTGGGCGGGAAATTTTGGAAAACCCTTCCACGAACCGACGATAATACCCAGCGAGTCCTAAGAAACTTCGGACTTCTTTTACATTCTTTGGAGGCTTCCAATCCATAATTGCTTCGATCTTCTGAGGATCTACTCGGACTCCTTCAGCTGACACCACATGGCCGAGGAACATTACTTCTTTTAGCCAGAATTCACACTTGGAAAGTTTGGCGTACAATTGCTCGCTTCTCAAAAGTTCCAATACAATCCGCAAATGTTGCGCATGTTCTTCCGGATTCTTAGAATATACCAGAATATCATCAATGAACACGACCACAAATTTATCCAAATATTCGATGAACACTCGGTTCATCAACTGCATGAATACAGCAGGCGCATTAGTGAGTCCAAATGGCATCACTATAAACTCATAGTGTCCGTAGCGAGTTCTAAATGCTGACTTTGGAACATCAGATTCCTTAATCCTCAGCTGATGGTATCCTGATCTTAGATCGATTTTTGAAAACACTGTTGCTCCTTGTAACTGGTCAAACAGATCATCAATCCGTGGCAACGGATACTTGTTCTTAATCGTCATCTTGTTCAGCTCTCGGTAATCAATACACAAATAAGCGATCCATCCTTCTTTCGAACAAAAAGAACCGGTGATCCCTGTGGTGAAACGCTTGTGAATATAGCCTTTGTCCAAGAATTCTTCGAGTTGCTTCTTGATTCGTACATCTCCGTAGGTGCCATGCGATACGGTGCCTTAGAAATTGGTGTAGCTCCGGTTCTAGCTCAATCGTGAATTCTACTTCCGTCGTGGAGGTAGTCCAGCAACTCGTCAGAAATACATCCGGAAATTCGTTCACAATAGGAATGGATGAAAGTTCCACAATTTCATCTTCTTTCTTCATTGCATAACACCAAGATCTGATACACCCTGTTTCAACAATTTGACTTTCATTGCTTTGATCAACTTTCCGAGCTTCCTGGTTTCCATCCTTCAAACAAGATTGAGCCATCATCAGCGATTAGCGAAATATTCCTCCTTCGGTAATTCACAACTGCTCCATATCGATTAAGCCAATCGTCTCCGAGTATTAGGTCATCTCCTTGCATTTCTATCACAATTAGGTTTGAGAGCCATTTCTTACCCCCAAATAATACAGGAAAATCTCTAGTCTCTAAGTTCCCAACAATCTTCTCTCCACTCGGTAAACCAACAACATAAGGTTCACAAGTATGAAAACCAGAAATATTCAAACGATTTACACAAGACAAAGAGATAAAAGAATGCGTAGCTCCTGTATCGAATAAAACGCTAACTAGTTGGGAAAGAATCTGGACAGTACCTGATGCGACAGCAGCATCCTGATCATCTGTCCTTCTCATCTCATACAAGCGTGGGGGAACAAATCCGGCACTCGATGTCCCCTTTTGGTCCCATTGTCCTCTGCCTCGTCCACGGCCAAAATTTTGAGGCATCTGAACACTTTGCTGCGTCTGTTGAATACTAGCTTCCTTCTGAACTGGCTGTGACGAACGGGTTCCTTTGTATTTGGTGGCGTCCTTGCAGAACGTCGCACGGTGCCCTTCCTGTCCGATCAAAGCATGTAATCGGGTGCGCAAACAATCGCGCCAAAGGTGGCACAGGCGACCACAATTAAAACACTTCCTAGCTGTATCCGTTGTGGCTGACACTGATCCGTAATTCTTTCCGTTCTTGGATGGGTGCGGAGGTTTCTTGAAAGAAAAAGAAGTCTGGGCCTTGCGGGGCCCGCTGCTTTTGTGCTCTGTAAAAGTACCAGAGACTTTCTGTTTCTTCGACTCCATAAACTTCTCCATTGCTGCTTCTTTAATTTCATACGCCAACGCCTTATCCTGGTATTGGCGGAGAGTGGTACATTCAAAACCGGACATGTACCTCTGGATTTCTGGTTTCATTCTCATTTCAAAATGAATCATCATCTCTGCATCTGTTCTGACCAGATGTCGAACAAATGCTAATTGCTGGTTAAACGTCTTGATCGTCTGGGATACGGGTTCATCTGATGGCTGAGCAGAGAAAAATTCTCGAATTTTGGCTTCCCTCACAGGACGAGGGCAATACTGAGCCTCCATCATCATTTTAAATTCCGCCCAATCGGCATCATGATCTACGGGTCGGATAGCTTCCCACCACTCGGACGCTTCTCCTGTCAGAAAGTACTGGGCAATAGGAGCTCTCCTGTCATTTGGGCAATTAATTCCAGCAAAAATTTTCTCCAGTTCCTTCAACCAATGGTCCCAAGTGGGAGTCTCGGAAAAGCCATCAAATTTGGGTGGTTGCATCTTTGCCACCTCTTGTAACCATCGGTCACCTCGATTTCCCATTTCTGGAATCCTTTGTTGTCCATCTCCCTGCTGAATTCCTGCCGCCACTTGCATTCGGTCCACGACCTGTGCGAACTGAGTCATCTGGTTCACGACTTGACGAAGGATTTCTGGTACACCAGGTTCCGGTTCGTTATTGATGGATTGCTGCGGCTCGCCTGAGCTGTGACTAGCCTGATTAGAAGGCGACACCTCCCTTTCAGCATTCCTCCGTCCGCGTCCACGACCGCGACCACGTCCACGTCCGCCTCTCAACATACTGTAAGTACAAGTACTTAATATACAGGAAACAACATTGTTCTAATGTTCAAGTATAAAGAGACATAACATGTAAAGAATGAGATAGAGTTTTAGGAACTTACAACCACCGTTCGCATGAAGACGTAGGCAGTGCGGGGATGTCATTCACGGTCGGTTACCTCAAAAGACATAAATGACCCCTACTTTAACCCAACGGCCAAGATATCCATAAACCTGGCTCCGATACCATATTCTGTAACACCCCCGATGTATTCAGGAATATTACAGCGCCGTAAATCCTTTACATAAGGATTTACAAGGCTGATTAAAAGAAAAGACAATAACAGGTACCGCTTTATGAAATTACTGAAGTAAAATACAACCGTCTGGTTCAAAAATCGAAATACAATTATCCAATGAAAATTTATTACATCACTAAAATTCCAACATTATAAACAGACGACGTACTCGAGTACTTATTGAAATATCCAACAAATAACAGACGAAACCCGGTAGGAACATCACTTTGCACCCTCGTCGTCATGCATTTCCAGTGGTTGTTTCCCCGCTCTCCTGGATCCTGAACAAACAAAATGTTCACCCCCGAAGGGGTTAGCACAACGATGCTAGTACAAGTACAATAATCATACAACAGTGATATAATCAACAATTATATCATACAAGTTTCTCTAACGAGAATATCCACAACACATATCATATCATAACAGTTTCAACATACTGATGGTATTCCAACGATCCAATAGACACAAATATAGATTCCCATGATGATCCCGTCGGACCAACACATGGTGGAACTACCTGTCCAACGATCCAGCGCACACAGCTATAGATTCCCATGATGATTCTCGTCGGATCAACGCATGGTGGACATATAATCACAACATATTTACACGATACAATCACATTGTCATAATATAAACATTTCTAATTAGAATACTTGCCTCAGTTCGAAGACGAGAATAATACTTCTACGAGAACGAAACGCTCGAAGGTTGCCCCTCCCGATCAATCACGTAGCAAAGTTCGAACCTTAAATAAGAGAAATAACATGGAATTCACCTTAGGTCGAACGAACATCTAACAATCCGAATTACGGTTGAGAGTCTATAAAACGAAACTATCTGACTTGAATAACGTACGTTACCGTCCTCTGTAACGTCGTTAAACATATTCGTTAGCGTCGTAAACTATGAAGTATAGCGTCGCTAAACATATACCAACAGCCTTCTATCGATCGATGCGATAGTGTAACGGCGTTACGTGCATCAACGTGGCGTGCGTTAACAACGTCATATAACGTCGTTAGTAACCAAACTTAACGACGTTAATCATGCATGTCGATTTCTCCGGACGGATGGTAGCTCGATTAGTGACGAAGTATTACGAAATTCTTAGTGAGTAATCTAGTATACCTTCAAATATATATATCATACTCATGAATGATCTTCGGATTAATATCTTCAATTTCAAGGATACGGATATCATCGTAATACTATTTTCAATCTTGATCGAAATACTCATACAAGGTTCGGTTGGTCTATGGTTGATGTAATTGATCTAATATCGTCATTAAATCCAGGCTTATACCGATGGCGAACTACTTATTCATTTATGCAAGCAAGATTACAACTATGATGATTCTTTTCAAAATCCATTGATAAAAGTGGAAATTGACACTCAGTTTACAATCAACATGATGATAACATTTGATACGGTTAATAATTCACTACCCTCATCTATGGCATAACCAGGTTCAACTACGATGTTCTACACCATAATAGTTCGATCATTATAGTTTAAATATGATACTAGGTCGCATATGTCGTCAAAGTGATCTACTGTTCTTGGTAATGCGATCATATCATCTCTAATCAACATAACTTCAAGATTGGAAGTAGTATAACATACCTTAAGAGGAAGATAATACTGAGACTCTAAGTAAAAATCCAACTCCGGTTGCTTCAACGCCGACTCGCGATGATTTCTACTCCAAAGTCCAATATAAGTTGTCTTCAATGATCAAGTAGTGTCATACAAGCTCAATGATTCATAACAATTGATATAAAGGTGTTAAAAGAGGTGGAAATCTTAAGGGACGAATATGATGAAGTTTAGGAGCAAAAGGACGAGTTGAAATGAATTGGGGTCCGCTCCTTTTATAACTTTCTCGAGTGTTACGTACGCTAGGGCTACTTCATAACGTGCGTTATCGCCAAAATAGTTCACTGTCGATTTACGAACTTCATTACGTCGCTATACTAAGCGGCGTTAAATGCGTAACCCATATAGTTTGCGACGCTACACAATGTTCATAACGTCGTTAAGCCGTTGACTTAAAAAGGTGTCCGATTCATGCCGTGCGAATCGGTGGGTATCTTAGTCGAGCCCACCACCATGTACTCCATGTGCTAGCCGCCCATCCATAATTGACCGCATTACGTGCGCCACGCTTCATCCGTAGCGTACGTTAACATTAACAGATTACGTACGTTAAGTTACACTCTTAACGTACGTTATCACGTATATGCATGGAGGAAAATTTATATGTTGCCACACCCATGAATAAGGATACAAATACGATAATGATCATACTCAATATCATCATTCCCAAAATACTACAGGGTTCAAAGTACAGATGAAATACACAGTAATAAATCCGGTTATTACAACGATAATCATATCAGTCTAATCCGATATCAGAACAATGCAATGCGGACAAGGTCCTAACACAAGACCTACAAATGCATACTCATATGACAACGTCAATATGCTCAAAAACAATAACAACTATGTATACTCAATGGAAATCCCATGATCCAGCGCCCTCAGCATAGATCCCAAGATGATCCTACAAGATCAACACGAGGTGGATAACCAACAATATACATATGCACAACAATAACACAATACTGGGTAATCCAACGATCCAGCGCCCTCAGCATAGATCCCAAGATGATCCCGTCGGACCAACACGAGGTGGAAAAACCCGTCCAATGATCCAGCGCCCTCAGCATAGATCCCAAGATGATCCCGTCGGACCAACACGAGGTGGACATCCGATCCAGCGCCCTCAGCATAGATCGCGCGATCCCATCGAATCAACACAACATAAACAACACAATATGCATACACATATGCAAAACAATATGTTCATCATCATGAACAACGCAACATGAACGACAATATGACAAATCAATTAAGACGACCTCATGTTCGACAACATGAATGATAATACGCATGATCAAACCACTAACTCTAATTGAATCGATATAAGATACTTGCCCCGAGTCCTTCGGGAGAAATCTCGGTGTCCAATCATCACCGACGATTATCCTCAATGCTCGACGATCCATACGAACAATGAACTATAGATACTCATATCCTCGTCTTTACCATAATGTAACCTTGATACTCGAACATACCAATAACTGAGATAAGCATATACATTATGTTTTATCTCCCAGAATCGAAAGAACGATATGCGATCCGAATACCCAGAGTTCACAATAATAATCATCGCTATATGCATTATAAACGAAATGAAACTGAAACCATTCATTAAATATTATAACTGAGCAAGTAATAACTTGCCTCGATACCGGTACCACGAAGCTGCTGCCGAACACATTGCCTTTGTCTACGAGCTCCTCAGCCCCGATCAAAAGCAATACAATGGACATACTCGAACGCGACCGCAATATCCGGTTATAATCACCGATCAGCAATCTCAACCTATCGAAGAAATCAAATAACACATATCCGATAACAATCAACAACTGACAATACTAACCAATCGAACTCAACGGTTCAACACAACCTCGAATAAACACAGTCAGAACCAACCAAGTCAAACCATCACGAATTCCTAATCAAAACACAAAAATCAGCATCGTCGCCTACTTAGCGCAAGTTAATCACCTTAGGTTGCGTGCGCTTAGTTTCTCCCTTTAGCGCGCTAGGCGATGGCGTAGCGTGCGCTAATGCTGTGCAGTGGCATGCATTTCAAGCATCGTCTAACACTTCCATCATGACAATGATCAACTCATCTCGAGATTAAGGATTTCATAACAATCATGACATATAATTTAATAGCTCTTCAAGAACACGAATTATCCAAATTCACGTTCATGATCCATAAAATGATAAAATCCGATGTGTTCTAACATCTAAAAATCCTTATTCATCATGTTCTTCGACATACGATTCATATAACTTCAAGAATCACAGTAGCATCACCATAATCGTTACCATACGAAGTAACCAACGACAAAACATCAAAAATCCGAATTGAAGAAGGGAATTACATCAACATATATCTTGAATTCCATCCAAAACCATACGAAACATATCAATACTCATATATTGATAACAACAGTAACTTAGTACGGTAATCCAACTCGTTGTCATGCTCATCAACTTGTTTATATGATAATCATCAACTCAAGAACATCATATACAATCCAAAACGAAATCTCAAAGTGAAGAGTAATTACCTTTTTTGAAGGAAAGGTTTGATTTCCAAGAATCACCAATGATTTCAAGAACAAAGCTTCACTCCATGATTTCCATCTTTAATATTGTTAAAGAGGATCATCCCTCAGTGTTTAGGAACTCCAAATGTTCTCCCAAGGTTGTCTCTATCGGGTGAAAGGAAAGTAATGGACGAAATGTTTCATGACACCCGTTTGCCCCTTTATATAGAATGCACCACTAGCGTGCGCTAAACCCTTATGTTTAGCGTGCGCTAGCCTTAGCGTGCGCTAACTGACTTTGTTAGCGTGCGCTATCGCAGTCCAGAGGCTACTGTCTTGCTTCGTAAACTACCTTACGTACGTAATGCCCATGCATTAACGTACGTAAATCATCATGTCTAGCGTACGCAAGTCCTTACTCTTAGCGTGCGCTATCCGAAGTTGACTTACTACAGTGTTCACCTACCACTCGCCCCCACATTCCGACAACATCTGGCAGGGATAAGATTCCTTGTTGACTGATACATAGTTAGCGTGCGCTAAGCCTAATATTTTAGCGTGCGCTAATACTTCAGGACAACAACCGTTGACTTACGTAACATGCGCAAAGCGGCCGGGTCCACACGCAGATTCCTTCCGATTCATGCGCACTAGCGTCGCTAACCTATAAACGTAGCGTGCGCTAATCACCGCTGCGATAGCGTGCGTTATGCATGAATATTAGCGTGCGCTAATAAGGCTATACTTAGCCATTTTCCGCAGTTCTTGTCCAACGTCTCGACATACCAAAAACGAACATAAGACACACTGAACACAAACACTGAATCCAATAATATCATCATACGATATACCCAATATCAAAAGTACGACAACCTGATACACAATATCCTCAAATGTAACTGTCGACCAAATACGACAATTATACCGATACTGATATCTCAGTCCTTTATTTATTTTATCCCTACTGTACAGATTCCACGCTGTACAATATAACTCGGATAAAATAATATCAAACATCAGTAGTAGAAATTCCGGATATTACATTCTACACCCCTTAAAATAAGTTTCGTCCTCGAAACTTGCAATCCGTCATAAAATGAACAAACATACCGTTCAACTCAAAATATCCCAAAACCATCACGACAACGATTTATCATCATGATTACCGAATATCCAAAAGAGCATACTTCCAAATACGCAGGTCGACGATCTCCGGAGATACTAGCAAGTGATCTCACTGTACAGTCCCAATACGCTTACGATTACAATTCTCTGAGTCTCAACAAAAAGATATCGTCTTCGGATCAAACAATCTGCTCGAATCAAATCCTGTCTGCCTGATTACATAATCAAGTCTCAATTCTGATAAAACGAATAATATCCGATGTATCTGTGAAACAACTGCTCAATACAATGGCAACGAATCCCGAAATATCGATAGACAATCTGAACGCTCAGATGATCACCAACAATGATCAACAATCAACCGAATTTATCATCGACATGATAAATTCCAATCTGACCAACCAGAGGTCAAAACACAATCGAGAATATCATCAACGTGATAAACTCCAATACAACCAACGAACGATCAACGGAAATCGAGAATACCTTCACACGGTAAACTCCAACACTATCAACACAGAACCACAGAAACAGATATACGAAAAAGCAAAATTCTCAAAACGACACACCGATCACATACAGTGGATCTCAATAAACGTATCCGAGTGGCGAACATACCCCTCGGCATATGAACAACCAATCACAAATTGACGAACATACCCAATTCATACAAAGAGTGGGAACGACCACTCAATATCCAAAACAACCAGCATGGGGTCACCATCCCCAAATTTGCACTTACAAGGAAATCATTCCAGAATCACTGTGGTAAAATCGCGCTACTACCGTACCAATGGAATCACATAGCACATATGTCCCGGTTTCACAAAATCCCCAGTTTCCAAAATAATATTATGTGCATGAATCTACAACACGCAACATATTTCTCTTATCCGATAAATCAACCGATCATCCGTGGATAACCAAACTACCATACTAACGTTCGAATCTCTTTCATCGTACCATACTGATGTACCATCCAGTTCGTGAGTCTCATTCAGAACTTCACCACGATATGCATTATGCACTAAATGCGTATGTATATCAATCACATTTTCAAAACCAGTTTGAAATCATAAAGTCTCACAAGAATACAAATTTTGAAAGTTCTTTCAAAAATTTCAAAACTAAAAACATAAATTTTGGTAAGACCACAAAATCAATTTTCGAAAAATTAACTTGGCTCGATGGTGCCAAGTATTTGATATGATTTCCTTCGAATCCACACGATTTCGAAGTTTTAAAATGAAAAGTATGCAAATGCTCGACTATATCCATGCTCCTGTATACCAATTCGGTTCGTCACCAATATCCACTGATATTCCATCGGAAAACCACACGATCGAGTTCCAAAATCTCAATATATAAATTCAGACTAAACTCCTTTTCCACACATGACTTGCAACGTCAGTCATTAACCCATCCTGGATCACCTTAAATATGATATGACAAAATATTGAAACAAATCCACACAGCGAAAGACTTCCCGAGAGGTTCAATTTGAACAAGTAAACCAAAGCCTCGAAAGGCGGAAATAACATAGGTAAACGATTGGTAAAGTGTTTTACAAGTCTCGGGAGTTTTAAGAAAACAGAAAAGTCGTTTGAAACATTAGGGTCTTAGCCCGTAACTCGTTCCGCATTACAAAAAGTTTAAAAATAGAAAACCCCTTTTCGGACTTCAAGTCCTGAGTTATAAAACCATTTCAAAATCGATTGGGTCTCGGCCCAAAATCATTTTCCGTAAAACATCCGTAAAATATTCATTTTGAAAAGTGTCATTTTCAAATGCTCAAAACAGTTCATGTATCTCAAATGAATTAACATGCTACATGTTCTTCTCAACAATCCATAGTCCTTCTCCCGATTACGCAATTCCGTTCCAAAATCTAGCTGATATACTGATTTCCAAAATCATAACTTCTCAAGATCATCAATCCTATCCCAACTCTGTCACCTTATATTGAAATGCATAATATCTGCTGAATCTCAAAACATATCAACTTAGAACGACAATAAATCTCAATGAAATTCAAAAATCCAAATACTTACAGATCGTGAAGCCGACGATTCCCCGTGATACTGGCACATGTCTCGACTCTAGAAAATACTCGACACGGAAATTTTCAAAACTCACGTTTTGCAAACTCAGTGCAACTCAAGAACACAATATATCACGTAAACACCATTTGGAAAAGTTATAACAAGCCCAGTACGATACTGGCAAATCCGATAACGCACAAGCCTGAGTGAACAACAAAGACTCACGGCTCTAATATTTGTCAATCGACAACTCGAATGATGCAACAAAAACACGACCCAACTCGACCCAAATGCCTAGGTTTTCTCAACCTAAGCTCCGATACCATATTCTGTAACACCCCCAGATTTAACCGGAAATATTACAGCGTCGTGGGCCCCGAGATGGAACCCACAAGGCTAAAAAGAAATTTTCACAAACATTTACAAATGCCCAAGAGGCCAACGACGGTACTAACTTTAAAAATTCACAAAGACTTATAAAATCCATTTATCAAAAACCGTCGTAAAACTCATTTGAAATCGCAAGGCCAAACAAATGATACTCAAGTTTAGAAAACGATTTCCAAAGTAACCTCGTTACGGATACTAAAAGAGCGTCTCAAAATACTCACGCGTGGAAAAGACCAACCAAAACGATACTCTAGCAGCGGAAAACAAGAACCAATCAAGAAACTCAATGTACAGAACATGTCCTAGCCAGTATCCTCCGGGAAGCTCATCTCTTCACGACCGCTACAAGCTCGATACTCCAAGAACCTAAAAAGAAATCCCACGACGGGGTCAGCCATAATATCCAACAATGATAACCGTCACATCACATTAAGAATACATACCAATGAGAATAAGAATACGACCAATGTAATCTTACCGCCATGACTTTACTTACTCAAGTAATTCTCATCAGAATAACCATTAAACTCGAACATAATATTTGTATTGTACCTCAAACAATACTCAAGATCCTCAAACTATCATAACCAACTCACGATACGGAAATCTACCATTTCTGACCAATACGATCCATCGAATAAAATCATCAAATCCCAATACGATGACGAATTGTCCATCAAAGACAAGACCAAGGAAAATATGGAACATACCTCGAGATATGATGTGCCACGATAATCATATCAGTCTAATCCGATATCAGAACAATGCAATGCGGACAAGGTCCTAACACAAGACCTACAAATGCATACTCATATGACAACGTCAATATGCTCAAAAACAATAACAACTATGTATACTCAATGGAAATCCCATGATCCAGCGCCCTCAGCATAGATCCCAAGATGATCCTACAAGATCAACACGAGGTGGATAACCAAAAATATACATATGCACAACAATAACACAATACTGGGTAATCCAACGATCCAGCGCCCTCAGCATAGATCCCAAGATGATCCCACGGACCAACACGAGGTGGAAAACCCGTCCAATGATCCGGCCTCAAGATAGATCCCAAGATGATCCCGCGGACCAACACGAGGTGGACATCCGATCCGGCGCCTCAGGATAGATCGCGCGATCCCATCGGATCAACACAACATAAACAACACAATATGCATACACATATGCAAAACAATATGTTCATCATCATGAACAACGCAACATGAACGACAATATGACAAATCAATTAAGACGACCTCATGTTCGACAACATGAATGATAATACGCATGATCAAACCACTAACTCTAATTGAATCGATATAAGATACTTGCCCCGAGTCCTTCGGGAGAAATCTCGGTGTCCAATCATCACCGACGATTATCCTCAATGCTCGACGATCCATACGAACAATGAACTATAGATACTCATATCCTCGTCTTTACCATAATGTAACCTTGATACTCGAACATACCAATAACTGAGATAAGCATATACATTATGTTTTATCTCCCAGAATCGAAAGAACGATATGCGATCCGAATACCCAGAGTTCACAATAATAATCATCGCTATATGCATTATAAACGAAATGAAACTGAAACCATTCATTAAATATTATAACTGAGCAAGTAATAACTTGCCTCGATACCGCAGACCACGAAGTCATTGCCGAACACATTGCCTTTGTCTACGAGCTCCTCACTTCCGATCAAAAGCAATACAATGGACATACTCAACGCGACCGCAATATCCGGTTATAATCACCGATCAGCAATCTCAACCTATCGAAGAAATCAAATAACACATATCCGATAACAATCAACAACTGACAATACTAACCAATCGAACTCAACGATTCAACACAACCTCGAATAAACACAGTCAGAACCAACCAAGTCAAACCATCACGAATTCCTAATCAAAACACAAAAATATCCGCATCGTCGCCTACTTAGCGCACGTTAATCACCTAACGTAGCGTGCGCTAAGTTGCTCCCGTTAGCGCCGCTAGGCAAGAACGTAGCGCGTGCGCTAATGCTGTGCAGTGGCATGCATTTCAAGCATCGTCTAACACTTCCATCATGACAATGATCAACTCATCTCGAGATTAAGGATTTCATAACAATCATGACATATAATTTAATAGCTCTTCAAGAACACGAATTATCCAAATTCACGTTCATGATCCATAAAATGATAAAATCCGATGTGTTCTAACATCTAAAAATCCTTATTCATCATGTTCTTCGACATACGATTCATATAACTTCAAGAATCACAGTATCATCACCATAATCGTTACCATACGAAGTAACCAACGACAAAACATCAAATATCCGAATTGAAGAAGGGAATTACATCAACATATATCTTGAATTCCATCCAAAACCATACGAAACATATCAATACTCATATATTGATAACAACACTAACTTAGTACGGTAATCCAACTCGTTGTCATGCTCATCAACTTGTTTATATGATAATCATCAACTCAAGAACATCATATACAATCCAAAATGAAATCTCAAAGTGAAGAGTAATTACCTTTTTTGAAGGAAAGGTTTGATTTCCAAGAATCACCAATGATTTCAAGAACAAAGCTTCACTCCATGATTTCCATCTTTAATCTTGTTAAAGAGGATCATCCTCGGTTTAGGAACTCCAAATGTTCTCCCAAGGTTGTCTCTATCGGGTGAAAGGAAAGTAATGGATGAAATGTTTCATGACACCCGTTTGCCCCTTTATATAGAATGCACCACTAGCGTGCGCTAAACCCTTATGTTTAGCGTGCGCTAGCCTTAGCGTGCGCTAACTGACTTTGTTAGCGTGCGCTATCGCACCCGAGGCTCTTGTCTTGCTTCGTAAACTACCTTACGTACGTAATGCCCATGCATTAACGTACGTAAATCATCATGTCTAGCGACGCAAGTCCTTACTCTTAGCGTGCGCTATCCGGTTGACTTACTACAGTGTTCACCTACCACTCGCCCCCACATTCCGACAACATCTGGCAAGGATAAGATTCCTTGTTGACTGATACATAGTTAGCGTGCGCTAAGCCTAATATTTTAGCGTGCGCTAATACTTCAGGACAACAACCGATGACTTACGAACATGCGCCGGCGGTAGGGTCCACATGCGATTCCTTCCGATCTGTCTGCACTAGCGTACGCTAACCTATAAACGTAGCGTGCGCTAATCCTGCACGATAGCGTGCGTTATGCATGAATATTAGCGTGCGCTAATAAGGCTATACTTAGCCATTTTCCGCAGTTCTTGTCCAACGTCTCGACATACCAAAAACGAACATAAGACACACTGAACACAAACACTGAATCCAATAATATCATCATACGATATACCCAATATCAAAAGTACGACAACCTGATACACAATATCCTCAAATGTAACTGTCGACCAAATACGACAATTATACCGATACTGATATCTCAGTCCTTTATTTATTTTATCCCTACTGTACAGATTCCACGCTGTACAATATAACTCGGATAAAATAATATCAAACATCAGTAGTAGAAATTCCGGATATTACACGGTTCAAGGCGGATCATACTCTAGAAGATCTGAAGGTAGAAATACAAGGCGATCAAGAAGGAAGTAACCAACGCGCTTCAAAAGGTAATATCCTATGATCTTGGATCTAGATTAGGATATTTTAATTAATCAACATATTTAATTAATAAATAATAAATAATATTTAAATTGCTTGTTAGTATTAGTAATTAATTAATTAGCATGCCTAAATAGATCTAATGCTCGTAGATGTGTAAAATGCTATTATCAACTTTCCCAAACTTCGCTTCCGCTGCGTTTTACTTTCCAACAACCTCAACAAAATGGAGTTGTCGAGAGGAAGAATTGCTCTTTAGAAGAAATGATCCGAACAATGCTCAATGAATACGGGCTACCAAAATATTTCTGGGCCGAAGCTATTAATACCGCATGTTATGTTATTAATCGAGTCCATCTTCGGAGAAACAAGATGATGACTCCATATGAGATATCCAAATGTAAAAAGCCAAATTTATCTTACTTTCATCCGTTTGGCTGTAAAGTCTTTATTCATAATAATGGTAAAGATAATTTGGGAAAATTTGATTCTAAATCGGATATTGGTATATTTCTTGGATATTTTACTAATAGTAAAGCTTATCGTGTTTTTAATTGTAGAAGAGTTGATTCATATCAAATTCGATGATACAGTTTTACCCCCGAGGAAGGTTGTTTTTGATGATGATACAGGTATGGTTCCAGCTAATGAAGTGTCAGAAGCAACGAAGGAATTAGAGAAGCTTGACTTAAGATCGGACAAGCAGGAGGATAATCCTTTCAATAATCCTAAAGAATGGGCTAATGTGAAAGATCATCCTATGGAGCAAATTCTTGGGAAAATCGATGATGGTGCGTGAACAAGGAGATATAAGAATGATTGCCTAAACAATATTGCACTCATTTCTCTTACAGAACCAAAGAACATAGACGAAGCTATAAATAACGAAAATTGGGCTATTGCTATGCAAGAGGAGCTCAATCAATTCGAGAGAAACAAAGTATAAAAATTGGTTCCGGCATCGGAAGACAAAACAATCATTGGTACAAAATGGGTTCATAAATTAAAAACCGATGATAATGGTCTCCCAGTGAAGAATAAATCAAGATTGGTTGCTCAAGGATACAATCAAGAGGAATGGTTGGATTATGAAGAAACCTTTGCTCATGTTGCCCGTCTTGAGACTATTCGCCTTTTGTGTACCTTTGCCGCCTACAAGAAGATCAAACTCCATCATATGGATGTAAAAAGCGTGTTTTTAAACGCTGTCATCCAGGAGGAAGTGTACGTCAAGCAACCGCCAGGATTTGAAGACTATGATCATCCAGATCATGTATACAAGCTCTATAAAGCTCTGTATGGATTAAAACAAGCTCCGAGAGCATGATATGAATGTCTAAGCTCTTTTCTTATTTCTAATGGGTATAAAAGAGGTAACGTTGATAATACTCTATTTATCAAAAAATATGGTGATAATATGCTTATATTTCAGATATATGCCGACGATATTGTTTTTGGTGCATTTCAAATCTTATGAAGGGAGAATTCGAAATGAGTATGATGGGAGCGTTAAAATACTTTCTCAAACTCCAAATTAAGCAACTCAAAGACGGAATATTCATTTACCGATCTAAATACGTCAATGAGCTCCTAAACAAATTTAAGATGGAAGGATGCAAAGAAATTTCTACTCCGATGTCCTCCACTCTTAAACTCGACAAAGACGAGAAAGGTAAGTCTGTTGACCAGAAACATTATCGAGGTATGATTGGATCTTTACTTTATTTAACTGCTTCTAGGCCAAATATTATGTTCGCTACTTGTATTTGTGCTAGATTTCAAGCCAATCCTAAAGAATAGCATCTTATTGCTTGCAAATGTACTTTTCGATATTTAAAAGGTACTACTGGTTTAGGTCTTTGGTATCCATCGAGCATCGATTTTGAACTTTTCGCATATAGTGATGCAGATTTTGGTGGGTGCAAAATTGATAGAAAGAGTACCACTGGTACTTGTGATTTCATGAGTTCGTGTCTAATTTCATGGGGCAGTAAGAAACAACCAATGTAGCTACTTCCACGACTGAAGCTGAATATGTAGCTGCAAGGAGTGCATGTGCATAGGTTTTGTGGATTAAAAATCAATTACTAGATTATGGCATTGAGCTTAAAAACACTCCAATTTTTTGTGACAATACAGGTGCCATAAATTTGAGTAAAAATCCTATTTTGCATAGTAGGACTAAACACATTAAAATTCGCCATCATTTTATCCGTGATCATGTCCAAAATGGGAATGTTCGTCTCTAATTTGTTGGTACTAATGAACAATTGGCGGATTACAAGACCTTACCCGAAGATGCTTTCAACTTTATTCGAATAAATTTAGGAATGGGACATGTTGGTCAGTTTCAAATTTTGCATATTCATGATATCAATATCAAAATGGTCATGGAAACAGAGGATATCATCAGAAGAATGGTACTATTTGTTTGGTCAAACTTGCGTACGTTATGTATATCGCCTTACGTACGAAATTAAAAGACGGTTTTTAGACAGTGAGTTCTGGACTCTATATTACGGCCGCTATATCACCAGAAAACGCACGTTAAAGGTCATAATGTTCGTTACGGACAGTACATTACGTTCGTAATAATATTCCAGAAGCAGGCAGTAAGCTCTGGAGCCTCCCTTACGTACGTTATTTACCCTAGTAACTCTCGTAACACACACACACACCTTTACGGCATTTATACCCTTTAACGTACGTAATATGCCATACCCAGAATATTAAAACCCTTCTGTTCCCCTTTCTCTTCTCTCACAATCCCTAAAACTCAAACCCGTCCCCCAACGACCTTCCACATCAAAACCGCCGATTTCGTTCATCTTCACCAAAGTTCATCGCAATTTCCTCCAAAATCTTTAGCAGTCATGACTAACACTCGCCAGAGTAAGAAGAGACGGGGAGATTCAACATCAATGTAACACCCTCAAATCCTATTGGGTTATTACAGTGCCGTGGACCCCACACCAGGAGATCCACCAGGCGAACACGACTAAAATACATCAAATTAACCAACAAGGGAAAATCACAGTCCCTACTATGATATCCAACACAATATTCCGATAAGGAATTTCAACGACAACAATGGGCCTACATGGCCAAAAATGAAACACGACAACATTCACGAGCATTTGCTCGGATAATACATAATGACAACGACTCACAAATTGGAGAACACTCCAACTTACTGACCAACATGAACAACTCGTACTAGTATCGCTCGAATGCCTCGTCGCCATCGTCATGCCCCTGTGTCTCAACTCTATCCTTGCAAGCACCTAAAACATGAAAACATGTTCCGGCCCCACGGGGTCAGTCATCCAGATAATGAACATCAAATACATGTATAACATGATATGCATCCAAAGGCATAATGAAATGGTACAATAATAATAATAATAATAATAATACGAGATGCTCACAAACCAAGGTAAGAACCGAGCATTCGTGAAACACTATGCCCACAGCATACTATTAATACCTGTTCAACAGGTTAGAACATAAATGCCCAACGGAGAATCATACTTATAGAACACCACAATGAATTATCCGAACATGAACCAAACCAGAATTGAATTAAATATGAATCACAATGCCCAAAGGCTCCAATGAAAATACCAAGACATCACAAATGCCTGAAATCCACTCAGCCGAAGCTGTCAAATATCACAATCACCTGAAACCAAAACAGCCTGAAGCTGTATCAATGAGGGCCGAAGCCACGGCACGAAGCCGTATCACAATGAGAGCCGAAGCCACGGCACGAAGCCATATCACAATGAGGGCCGAAGCCACAGTACGAAGCCATATCACAATGAGGGCCGAAGCCACAGCACGAAGCCGTATCACAATTAGGGCCGAAGCCACGGCACGAAGCCGTATCACAATTAGGGCCGAAGCCACGGCACGAAGCCGTATCACAATTAGGGCCGAAGCCACGGTACGAAGCCGTATCATAATGAGGGCCGAAGCCACAGCATGAAGCCGTATCACAATGAGGGTCGAAGCCACGGCACGAAGCCGTGTTACAATTAGGGCCGAAGCCACGGCACGAAGCCGTATCACAATGAGGCCATCCAATGGCCATGACCTACTGAACTGTAGGTGTTGGGAACCCAACCGCGAAGGTTCAAGCCCCAAACTTACCCATCGAGCACTAGCTGAGACTAACCTCCAAAACACAATTAATCACAAACGGCAACAATCCCAAGATTTACCGAATTCACGAGAATGATAGTGTGCTGCCTTGAGTCGGCCAACACGACAATAATGACTCACGGATGGGCACCATCCTCGGCGGTCCCAATTCAATACCTCGATTACCTTAGAATGGTTAATCGATAACAACGACACAACGGATGGGAACTATCCTCGACAGTCCCAATTCAATACCTCGATTGCCTTAGAATAATCAACCGGTAACAATGATGCAGCGGATGATTCAATACCTCGATTGCCTTAGAACGGCCAATAGATAACAATGATACAACGAATGATTCAATACCTCGATTGCCTTAGAACGGCCAATTGATAACATTGATGCGGCGGATGATTCAATACCTCGATTGCCTTAGAACGGCCAATCGATAATAATGATACAACGAATGATTCAATACCTCGATTGCCTTAGAACGGTCATTCGATAACACTGATGAAGCGGATGATTTAATACCTCGATTTCCTTAGAACGGCCAATCTATAACAATGATACGAAGAATGCCTCGGCACCTTTAATCAGTTACCGACAACGAAGATGAGAAACGAATATGCCAATGCCTTCAATCGGCCAATACAACATCAATAACAATGATTACAAAAATGTCTTAGATCGACATCAATATCAACAACAATAATCGATACATCGATACCGCGAACCGGCTATCGACAATAACATTAACAACGAGTATCCCAATGCCTTGAACCGGCCATTAATGAACAATAATAAACATTTGGCATAAATGCCGAAGAGTATCGTATCGAACGATCCCTTAATATGAACTCATGAAGAGACTAAGTCTCAGAATGATACAACACATTCATACACATATATGATAACATTAATCTCATTGACTAGTACAAGTATAAAATTTTCCTCAAACCGAAGGCGAGAAAGTCCTTCCACGATCAACGTCATTTGGAATTATCGGCCGCTCGAACAACCTTGAATAACACAAGTACCAATAATTCGCTCAATATACGAATCAAGCATGATCACAACCAACTCAAAAAGTCGATACAACACTACCCAACTCATTGGGGCAATCTAACAAACATGTTGTAAACAATCTTCCATTGTTTACAACCAATCCCAAATATATCAAAAACGAACCTCCAATGAGTGATTCAATCCAACAAAACATCATTAATACCATCAATAATCCAATAGGAATACTCCATTCGAGATTACGACAACATCTAGTCGAAACTCCAAAAATTCCAAAGTCAACCATCAAGGTGTTCTTAAACAATACCCCAATATTCAAAAATTCCGAAATTTACATCAATGAATCCGTAAGAATACAAGTATCCAAGGTAGATAATCCATATTCAACATATTCCAACATGATAGCAAACTAACTCGAAGAGATCGGGAAGAAAACCCTCAAATCCCAAAATTCAAGGTTCAATGAAAAGTTACCTTGATTTGGAGTGATGGAGCGGATTAAATGTTGATTAATCTGAACTAAGAGCTTGAAGATGATGTTAGATGATTGCAGCTCGGAAAGATCTGGGATGCCTTTTGGCTCTATTTTGGCAGGTATATTTGAGGATGCCGGAATTGATTTTTCAGGGTTGCACAAATTGGATATTCCAAAAGGGAACATGGTTCACAAAGGAACCATCCGTACTATGAAGTATGTGCAGACCAGGAACCGCGTCTGGGTCTATTTCGATTATTTAAGGGATGGAGACTCTCTTGCAGACGGGAGTGCCTTGCCTCGTCTGGAGGATCGCATTTTCTCTAGAGGTCCTCAGGATAAACGATCTCGTCTTCACATTCCTTCATCTCAGACAGGTCCATCTCGGGTGAATCGGCCAAGTTCTTCCTCCTCCTCTTTGCTCCAAGCGAGAGTCAGTGCATTAGAACAACGAGTTCAAAGGTCAGAGACAATGTTAGAGAATCTGTGCACTCACTTTGGGATTGCTCTTCCGCCTCACACCTCTCAGACAGACATTAACTAGCTCTATTCTTCACTTCGATGACAATCCTTTATTCCGACCAGACATATCATTCAGTTTTTAAAACTTGCACTTTTAATTGTTTTGTTTTTTGTTGGATGATTGGTTATCTTTAATGCTCTTAACTGGATAATTCATCTGCTATAAATTATATCTTTTTTCTAACCATGCTTTTGAGAACTGTTTTTCAGATTATCATTCCCTCATTTTTTATTAATGACAAAAAATGGGAGAACTATGGTTGAACCATTATAAAATGGTATTCATATTCTATGAAATTATTAGTTACTGTTTATCTCATAGGGAGTTACCCTCGGGGTGGGGGGGTTGCAACTTACTTATATATATTTCCCTCATTTTTAATAGTTCAACCATATTTTCATAATTATTTTGTCATCATCAAAAAGGGGGAGATTGTTGAAATAATATTTTTTGATACATATTTTGATGATGCTCTTTTTAGCAAAATAATTATTATCTCATTGCACATTTTACTATCTTTATTTTAAATCATATATTGTAACATATTTGTTAAACCTGAGCACTCATAACATACGTAACCTACGTTACATAACGTACGTAACAATTGATTTCTAAACGTTGATAAAGTTTCTAGATTGTCAAAGTCTTTGAAACGGTTATATGTTATAACGTACGTAAATCTGTATCCATAACGTACGTTATCAGCTTTGAATTTGAATTTATGTGCTAACCGTTGATTTTCCACATAGTGACATCATCCAGGACATCATCCCATCCAACGGATATGAAGACCAAGCATAACGTACGTAATGCATGGAATCATAACGTACGTAATAGTGAAGACAGAAGCTACTACCCATTTTCCAGTGCATCACTACGGCCATTACATGTTGGATGTAACGTAAATTATAGGTCTTACGTACGTAACAAAGGTTACCTACCATACGTAATCCAGGCCTACTATTCTAACGGGAAAGTGGCCTCCAAGTGCTATCATTAGAGATGCTTCAAGATGTTAAGATACACACATGTACTATCAAGCATACATACTTTCATCTGAGTTTACCAAGCAGATCATTCCGAGATATATACATTCAATATTTGATACGAGAAGAATTGTTCTACATTTCTATATACACATTCTTATATCTCTGTGAGAAACTGTACTATAAGATGAGTAACTGTACTCGCAACTATCATTGTATTTGTGAGAGTTTATCTTGTACTCGTAAAGCAAGATAGTAAGGTTAGTATTGAGCCAAGAAATCAAGCAACTGAAGTTTAGCACTAAGCTCGAAAGTGATGTTGTAATAGAGTTGGCACTAAACTACAAAGTGCATTCAGTATTGAAGAAAAGTCCTTGTCGATACACTAGGTAGGGGACGTAGGTTTCGTTAATAGCCGAACCTCTCGAACAAATTCTTGTGTCTTTTCTTTTCCGTTCTTTGTTTATTACTCCGATTATCTGCTTCCGCACAAAAAGAGTTCAAAACTCTAATCCGCACTATTCAACCCCCCTTCTAGTGGCGGTACCAATCTAACATGCATATTCGGCCTCTTTCAAACAACCTGACGATTCAAATATATCTTAATTTTAGCTTCATGAGGATGTATTCGGGTAATATGTAATCGGGAAAAAGTAACTAGACAATTCGAGCAACAATAAAATTTATTCGGTTTATTTCCATCGAGTTATTCTAATTCAACTTGAGACATCCTAATTCAATTTCAATCAATGCAATTCGAGACATCTTAATACAATCCGAGTCATCCTAATTCGAGTAGTTTTATGTCAATTCGAATCATCCTAAATCAATTTGCGTCAATCTAATTGTGGAAGAACATTAGTCTTCTAAATTAATTTGAGAAATCCTAGTTGGTCAATTAGTCCAATTTGAGTAACTTTAAACTATATTCGAGTAATATAAATAAAAAAACGAAATAAACTAACTAAGTGAAATAAACTAACTAAACCAAATAAACTAACTAAATTCGACACGATATCAATATTTATAACATTCACAAATTCGAATTCAACCTCGAATACGAATCATCAAGATTACATAAATAATCAATTCAATATGATATCAATTCAACCGATATCAATTCAGAAATCGGATAATCCCCACTTTCTCTATTTAATTCTCAAATTCATTTTCTCTATCTGATAATCAATTCAATTAGGCTCGTTATTTAAATTGAGAACATGATATCAACACGATAAGTATTCGAGGTTGACAGGCGGTACTTAATTCCCAAATTCGTTTTTCTCTATTTTTTTTCATTTCGAGTAACACGAGCAGCCTACATCGAGTAAAATGGTAAAGGTTCAGCGGGGGGTAAAACGAGTAAAACGAGCCTAAAAGTCGAGTAAAACAAGTTTAAATTGGAGTAAAACGAATCCAAATTCGAATAAAACAAGCCTAAATTCGAGTAAAACGAGTCTAAATTCGAGTAACACGATTTTCGAGTGACACGAAATTGAAATCTTACCTAGTTTTTGGCAGATCCAGCAGCAGCGGCAGCGGCGGACTCCTCATCGGAGTGACCGATAGTGTCATTCGGGGAACGCCTCACATTCGGGGAAGTCGAATTTGCCATCGAGAAAGAGGTAACTCGATTGACTAGGTGTTACTCGGATAAAATTTGAATACTTTTGTTAAACCCGATTCGTGAAACTCGATTTCGTGTGCAGAAGAATCGTGAAAGTCGATTTTGTGTGCATAAGAATCGTGAAACTCGAATACTCTTGTTCAGTCGAATGAAGGAGATGAATCGGATGAAGAAGAAAAGCGGTTTATAATGAGTTACTCGCGAATTCGAGTAACTCATCTCAACGTGTCGAGTAACTCGAATTCAAGTAACACGTTTGGCATTCGGGTAAGTCGAGAAAATCGGGTAACTCGATTCCTTATTCGGGTAACTCGATACTCGTTCGGGTAACTCAAGTGGTACGGTTAACTCGATTCTACTCGGGTAACTCGCATTCGGTTAACTCGATATCTAATTCGTTTTATCCGATTGCCAACCTTCCTCAATCTTGTATTTTTTGAAGTTGAATCGAAATTATATTACTCGAAATTACAATATATGACTCGAATTTATTCGAGTAAAGGTCAATTCCGACAATTTGGGTATCAAAAGGGTTGTTGCTAAACTTAGGACAAAAAAAGAATAATACTATATGTAAAAGGGAAAAACAAGCTATTCCCACTTCAATGTGTTACTCACACATTAACTTGCACTGCGATCGCATTTCTTGCAAAGCAAGACTTTTGCCTTAGTCTATGCTTTTTGACTGCGAGTGGGCTGACATCGAAACTGTCATTCTCCTCACACGCGCATTATCCATCACCTCCGGACCCACGTCCCGATGATCGCTTTTCAGTCGAAACATCCCAACCGATTTTCCAGGCCTCGATTCTCCCAAAACATATCTTTTTGCTGGATTTGCTCTCTCAGTGATGTGTCCAATCCAATTTCCTCGGGAATATCCTAATCCGCGTGTGGTCTAACTCTCAAACTTTTTCTTCTCTCACTCGCACGTGATCTCAATCTCTACATGATAACCGAAGAACCCATCTCTCTCAGTCGTCGACGTAGAAACGAATGATCATATCTCAATCGTTGATTTTCCTAGGGTTCCGCTATTTAAGCATCAGTTAGTCGTGATTTTTCCTTCAGAAATTCCTTCATCAAAATTTTCACTCGTTCCCTCTGAAACTTTTCTTTGAGTTGTTCATTGAGTGTTTCTTTCATTCCCACACTCACAATGAATTTCTTTTCCTACTCGGAGTTTCTTCCACACACAGTCTTTCATCGGTGGCCATTTATCTCTTCTCCGGCGTCACTGCTGGTATGAAAGACTGTTGTCCAATCCGAAAGAGCACCGAAAGAGTGTTGTCCCCTCCAAACTCAAGTTAGATGCTATAAGCATTCTTTCTTATCCCAGTTCGTATGTTCAGAGGACAGACATAAATCTGATACAGTGCTTCGCCCTCATGGGAGTTGTGCGGCGATATATACGCCTCGATGGCGATCGTCATAATGGTCGGAAGCCAACCAAAGAAGACAGATGCTGGGCAAGCGCCTAGAGGTCGACGTCCAAGGCGATCGTCTATTGGCATCTGGTGATCGCCTCTAATGTCCGACCGGGGATGACCGTCCCATGCAACGTGTGAATCCGACACCCATCAAAGTCTGCGAAGACCGAATCTCGGGTGAAGGCCCACGCGCAGATCCGCAAAAGGCGCCACAAGAATAGGCCCTACTCCAGCCCATCAGCAGTTGTCGGTGATAAGGACGGCCTCACCTACCGACAGACCCGCCGAAAGGTCCTAGGTGGGACCTCCCAAGGCAGCGAGAAGGGGCACCTGTCGCCTCCTCATTGGTTTGCGCATCTGGCTGCCAGCAGCAGCTGCGGACTTTAAGGAGACAGTCTCACATGCTGGGACGATCGCCCACCTTATTTAAATGCAGGAACGGCGATCGCCCGCGGGAGACAGAGACATCCCGGAAACCTCTTCTCCTATAAAGAGGAGGCCTCCAGCATTAGCAAAAGGACAGTGAAAATGTTAACACGATTACACACAGCAAACAATACAGAGAACTCCTCATCTTTGTAACAAGAACTCACAGAGCTTCAACTCTGGTTCTTCCGGCAATCTTCAGCACTCAAGAGATAAGATAACTAGAGTCTTTACACTCATTGTAATTGTACTCTAACATTAATATTTGTACTCTCAAGTATTCGTATTAATAATATCTCGCGAGAGCATTCAAGCCCGGGACTAACAACCCCAGCAAATCTTGTGTTATTTACTTCCCCACGGACGTGCTCTCGCATTTTGTTTGTTACTCGTCCATTCCAGCATATCATCTCTGGATAATATTTTGGGTAACAACAATTGGCGCTAGAAGGAGGGGGGCGTAAACCTTCATTTTTATTCCGACCGTTTCGAAGAACACTCACTGTTCTCCGGAGCATATACTTGAAGAAACACTCACTGTTCTTCAAACAAAAACCTTCAGAATCATGATGTCTGCCACCACATCGAAGAGAGCCACTCTCCGATCCGCCGGACGCCTTATTCCGCCTCAATCCGAGTCCCAACCTGCGGCGAAAGGCAACCGCGGCGACGCTAGACTCTCACTCCCGCCCCCGAGGGATGGCCCCAGTCTCTCACTCGCTCAATTCCAAACTACGGAACAGATCGAGGAGGCCATGGCCATCCTAAGGGAGCGACGGAGAGCATGCGACTCGCCCACCATTACTCCATCAGCCATCCGCCGTGCGGGCAAGCGAAAACTCAAGGGGCTATACGCCGAGAAATCGTCAGAAAGCCCCGAGCCGCAGGAAAAGGCGCTCGTAAGGCGGGATGATTCCGTCTTCAGCCGCCTAGGGAGTGATCCCTCATGGAGACCCGGGCATTCAGGCCCTAGCTGAGAGACATCGGAGTCCGAATCTGTCACCAGGAGTTCGGCGTACCCTACGCCCAGAAGACAGGTTGGCCGTCTGGCTCCCACTCGCCCAAGAATTGAGCTCGGCGGCAGAGACCTCATCACCTACCACGGGGCCAGGAGATCGGTACATGATCTCCTCGGCTCCCGCTCCGAGAGCCAAACCGCGAGTAGTCAGGCTACGGCGATGGCCGCAATACAGTGCCAGCTCGACGAAATGAAGGCGCTCATAGAAACTGGGGCAGGCGCCAAGAGATCGATCGCCGGACCGAGTGAGCCGCTCGCGGTCCAGATCGAGCTTGCCCCCGAACAACCGAAGATCACTCCTCCTCAAACACCTTTATATGAGGGGAGATAAGACCCTGAGACCCACTTGATCAAGTTCCGGATCTACATGACCGGATGCGGGGCATAGGACGCGACGAAGTGCCGAATGTTCCCATTAACATTGGGCGATCTTGTCCATAGGTGGTACATCTCATTGCCACCGCGCTCAATCAACTGTTTTGAGAAGCTGGCGAACCACTTCACGTCGTATTTCACCGTCAAAGTCGCTCATCCATAAGGCCCCACCGCATGATGAAGATCAGGCAGGGGAAGGATGAGCCCAACGAAGACTACATCGACCGGGTGGATGAAATAGTCCTCACCGACGAGCCCATTAGCGATGAACTCGCCCTCTACTCGGTCTTGGGGGGATTCTATGGCCATTCACCCATGTTCAGGCACCTCACGAAGGACATTCCCCCGACCTACGCGATCTTCCGCATCAAGGCCGCTGACTTTCTGGCCAGGTAGAGGATGCTCACCCTTCACTTAGGCGAGGGGTCTACCGGAGAAGGGAAGGCGCCATCTCCCATCCCGAAGAAGGCGGTCGCCAAACCCAGAAAGGCGGTCGCAAAGCCGCCCGGTGAGTTCAAGGCCTTCGAGGATGTGGAAGTTCACCTCCTCCGCAACGTCAATCTGTCTCCGGCCCATATCTTCAACGCCATCAAGGGGCGCGAATGGCTTAGCAAGCCGAAGCCGATGAGGGACAACGGTCATCTGGACCGCAGCAAATTTTGTGCCTACCACAAAAGTCCCGGCCACAACACCAGCCAGTGCCGCGACCTCCTCAGACAACTCTGGAGGTTGTTCGAGGAAGGCAAGCTGGACAATTTGGTGACCAAGCCAGAACCCCGGCGAGAAGGATCGGGGCGCGATCGCCGTAACGGCAGTAATCCTCCCAATCCGATCGCCAGGATCGAGCAAAACGATCCAGAGTACTCAGACGAGTCAATCCCTATGATCAACCCCGACGGCCGGATCAATATGCTTCAGTCGAGAGGTGGAAACCTCGGAGGTCTTTCCTCGGTTTCCACCATATCAAATAGAAAGTGGAAGGCCGAGCTAAGGGCGTTCGCCGAAGTTCATGTCGTGGTGCCCCCAGAGCCGACCATCTCTAGAGACGCGCTCATCTCCTTCTCCAACAAGGATAGGGAGGGAGTGCAGTGCCCCAAAGAGGATGCATTGGTAATCTCTGCATGTATCCTCGAGAAAATGGTCGACCGCATGCTGGTTGACAATGGGAGCTTTTGCAACATCATATTCAAATCTGCTCTGGACCAGCTCGGAAACCTGACCAAGTTCATCAAGCCATTTGATACCGTGCTTCAAGGGTTCGGCGACAACACGGTCCAAGCCTATGGAAGGATCAAGCTTTCTGTCGAGCTAATATGCTGTTACGATCCCAAGGTTAATATCACTAGGAACCTCAATTTTGTAATCATAGATAGGCCCAGCATCTATAATGGGTTCCTAGGTCGCCCCTTTCTAGAAACCTTTGAGGCGATCGCCTCTTCTTTCTTTTACTGTATCAAGTTCCCCACTACCGATGGGACGGTCGGTACTGTAAAAGGAGACCAGCTAATGGCAAAGAAATGTTTGAATTACTCCTGTGTCGTAACTTCCCCTTTAAACGTTTCCTGAACTATTTATAACATTGAGTAGATCGATATTCAACCAATGGAGATCGACAAGCAAGCACCTCATACCAGCCCGACTCAGAGGACGGCATCTAGCATCAATTGTCGGACGACATCGAGCCAAGGATCGGTTTAGAGCCAACCCTCGACATTAATCCAAGGATCGAGTCTGTAAATCGTTCCAAACGAGAAGCGACCGTCCCCATTGAAGAGTTGGAAAGTATAACAATCGATCCGGCTTGCCCGGAGCGGGAAGTGCAGATCGGCTCAAGCGTCGGTCCCGAGTTAAAAGGCGATCTGATCAGTTTACTACGTAAGAACATCGGAATCTTTGCCTGGTTGCATCAAGATATGGTCGGCATCAGTCCTGAACACGCTTGCCACTATCTAAAGATCGACCCGACGAGGAAACCTGTTCACCACAAACGTAGGAAATTCGGTCCTGAAAAGTACGCTGCGCTCGACGCGGAAGTCAAAAAGCTACTCGACAACAGACTGATCGGAGTAGCTACCGAAAAGCCACAGTGGGTAGCCAACGCAGTGCTCGTCAAAAAGGCGAGCAACTCCTGGAGGTTATGCATCGATTTCACCGACCTCAACGCGGCATGTCCGAAAGACCACGTTCGAATGCCTCATATTGACCATTTGGTCGATAGCACGGCAAGTTGCGAAATGATGTCGTTTATGGACGCCTTCGCTGGGTACCATCAGATCCCAATGGAGGCGAAAGACGTAAAACACACATCATTCCACACGGAAAAAGATGTGTACTTTTGGGTCCGAATGCCGTTCGGTCTAAAAAATGCGGGGGTGACCTACCAACGACTAGTCAATGGGATGTTCGTCGATCAGATCGGCAAGACCATGGAGGTTTACATTGACGACATCGTGGTCAAGAGCCTCAAAAAAGAAGATCACCTCAAAGACCTTGCCGAGACGTTCGCCATCCTCGAGAAATTCAACATGAAACTGAACCCCAAGAAATGCAACTTTGGGGTAAGCTCCGGAAAGTTCATAGGGCACATCGTGATCCAAAGGGGGATCGAAGCGAACCCCACCAAGATCCAGGCGATTCTCGACATGCAGGAGCCACGAAATGTCAAACAGGTGCAACGCCTCACGGGTTGCCTAGCAGCCCTTAACAGTTTCATTTCTCGGCTCGGAGACAAAAGCAAGTCATTCTTCACCACCATAAAGAATAAGAAATTTGCATGGACGAAGGAAAGCCAAATGGCGTTCGCCAAAATCAAAGAGTATCTGTCTAATCCCCAAATTTTGGCGAAACCAATCCCCGGCGAAAACCTATTCCTCTACCTGGCAGCCTCAGAGGTCGCGCTGAGCGCTGTATTAGTGCGAGCAGAGGGGCAAGCCCACTTGCCGATCTACTTCGTCAGTCAAGCGCTTCATGATGCGGAAACGCGTTACACACCTCTAGAGAAGATCGCCTACGCACTAGTCATGAGTGTTCGCAAGATGAGGGCCTACTTATTCGAACACCAAGTGGAGGTTCTGACGACTCTCCCTCTAAGGCAAGTTCTGCACCGGCCAGATACCAACGGGCGATTCCTCAAGTGGTCACTGGAGACCGCCCAATACGGTGTTACGTACGCTCCTCGAACGGCGATCAAAGGCCAAGCTCTGGCGGATTTCGTGGTGGAATTGACGTTCCCGCCCAGTCCGACCCAGGTCGGCCATCCTGTCTGGAAATTATACGTAGATGGCTCGACGACCAGCTCACGAGTAGGGGCAGGGATTGTCCTCATCAGCCCCGACGGCCAAAGTTTTACAAATGTTGTACGTTTCGGATTCCGTGCGACCAACAATACAGCCAAGTACGAAGCCTTGGTAGGCGAGCTCGATCTAGCACTCGCCATGGACATCCGTCGCCTCCACATCTTCATGGACTCCCGCTTGGTCGTGAACTAAGTCAAGAGGGAATATGAGGCGCGCGGCGAACAGATGATCAAATATCAAGAATTGGTCGCCGAAATGTGCACAAAGTTTGAAGAAAAGCTGATCGAACAAGTCCCGAGAGAGCACAACTCCGAGGCCGATGCCCTATCCAAACTCGCATCGTCAGACGGGGCGGCTGACTTTTCTGACATCCAAATCACGAAGCAAGCAAAATCGGCGATCGACAGAAGCCTGGTCACCACAATTGCCATCGTCGAAGAGAACTGGATGACATCGTTCATTAAATACTTGAAAGACGGAACGGTCCCCCCAGATCGGATCAAAGCTCGCCAGCTTCAGCTCCGAGCAACCAGATACACCCTATTGGACGACCGGCTTTACAAGCGAGCTTCCAGCCTTCCTCTCCTAAAATGCATTACGCCAGAGGAAGGCCGACTTGTTTTAGCCGAAATCCATGACGGGATCTGTGGAAATCACGCTGGAGGGCGAGCTCTCATCCACAAGACGACCAGGCAAGGCTTTTTCTGGCCTACCCTACAAAAAGACGTGATCGCCTACGCCCGATCTTGTCACAGGTGTCAAGTAATGGGCCCGAACATCAAGCTCTCTCCCGAGCAGCTCACTTATATGTACAGTCCGTGGCCGTTTGCCCAATGGGGCATCGACCTCATTGGTCCTTTGCCGACGGCGCCAGGGGGATGTAAATTCGCCATCGTGGGGGTCGACTATTTCACGAAATGGGCAGAGGCCGAGCCACTCAACAAGATCGGCCAAGAACAAGTAATCAAGTTCATTTGGAAGAACATCATATGCCGGTTCGGTCTACCTCAGGCTATCATCTCCGACAATGGAAAGCAGTTCGACGGTTTGGAAGTTATGCAATTCTGCGAGAAATGGAGAATTAAAAAGTTGTTCTTGGCCCCTTACCACCCTCAGACGCACGGGCGGGTAGAGGCTGTAAACAAGATTCTCAAACACACGATCAAAGCAAGACTCGAATCCAAACAAGGACGATGGGCGAGCGAGCTCCCAGATGTTTTGTGGTCCTACTGAACGACGACCCGAAATTCAACCGGTGAAACCCCATTCGCCCTCGCCTTCGGAATAGAAGCAGTGATCCCTTCGGAGATCGCCGTTCTCAGCCATGAACTGCACAACAAATGACGACGGACAATGATGTAGCTCGACGGATCGACTTGGATATGCTCGAGGAACGACGACTGACCTCGGAAATGAAGAACACAATCCACAAAAGGATATTGATAAAATTCTTCAATTCGAAGGTCAAGGAAAGGCGATTACAAGTAGGCGACCTAGTCCTCAAAAAGGTCCAGACTCACACGGGAGTATTTGGCCCGAATTGGGAGGGGCCCTTCAGGATATCCAAATGGCAGACCAAAGGAGCCTACGAGCTCCAACACCCAGACGGCACTCCGGGCCAATATCCCTGGAACGCCGTTCATTTGAAGAAATACTATCAATAAAAACTCTGTATTCAGTTACCCAGTGTACAAAGAGCTTAATGAGATTTTCCGATCCCCTCTAAATGATTCGCCTCGACAAAACAAACAAGTAAAAAAGAGGACGACTCGCTCGCCCTCCAAGAGTTCGTCATCTAACCTGATGGATCTAGGCAAGCGATCCCCCCCCCCAGCACAACGTATACCGTCGAGGATCGTCATCTACTATGGCGATCCGAGGTAGAAAAGTGCAGCCATGGTTCTGGGAGTCGATGGAACCGATAGCCCATCCATGCGAGGTTCCTTTGTGCAGAGATCGCTCGCCCTTTCGTTTAAATACGAGGCGGACATAGCCGAAGGACCCTCCAAAACAGATCAGTGGACACGCTCGCCCGTCCTCGGATCCATCATCTAACATGGTGGACCTGGACAATGCGACGCGTCCTTCCCCCGTCACAATGTATGCCCTCTTAGGCAGAAAAGTGCTAACAAGCCACGGTAGCGAAGTCGATTTATCCGACGGTGCCCCGTGCAAGGACTCCTCCAGGCAGAGACCGTCCGCCCCATTGCTACATTGTGAGGCAAAACGTAGCCTACGGAGGACCCTTACAATTAAGTGAGTCGCGAGAAGTTAACCATCATACGGAATGTCGCTCGCGCACAAGACATAGTCGTTGAGGTCGGTTCCATCGAACCCCACGACTGTGCGAAGTCTTTTCAGGCCGGACGTTCGCCTACCTCGAGGAATCAACAAAATCGAAGATCGCAAGAACCAAACTAAAGCTCGCTAAACAAATTATTTTTGTTCCCTTACTTTCACCAAGTAAACAAAAACAAGGGGCAGAATGGAGCCATACATGCGATCAGGAGGACGGAACCACATACGATCGGCTTTGTTCAAATGCACATATGACGATCGGTTTTGTTCAGAAATTTACAAGTAAGAATTTTAAGTATGCCAATACATTCGGAGCTATACATACAATGAACACTCCTCAAACACTTGTGTAAAGTCAAATGCGAAAGATTCAGACAGACGATCGTACAAGCAAGGAATCAGATGCAATTATGTAAACACTTGTGTGAAGTCAAATGCGAAAGATTCAGACAGACGATCGTACAAGCAAGGAATCAGATGTAATTATGTATTTTACTTCATTCAAGTTATTTTTACATACGCCCGAAGGCAAAACATAATGAAACTAAAAAATTACAAGGGAAAATAAAATGAAAGCGGTCTAAGCGGTTTAACTCAGGCTGCCCCCGCCTGGCCTTCACCATCGTCCGCTGGATCGGCGTGCGCTTCCTCGCCGGCATCCGGATGAACGAGTCTGTCCGGCGACGGATACCAGCTCAGGTCGATTTCGAGGTCGGAGAGGTCAAGAATCGGAACAAAGAAGGCCGGCTGAAGAGGATGCTCAAGCACATAGGCCTTGAAGTTATCAATCAGAGGGCCGACCTCGAGCCTTCCCTTATTGGCAGTGCGGATGGCGTCTGCGTAAGCCATGTAATAGGCAAACTCGCCGACATACTCCACGTTGAGGAAGGGATCGGCCTCGGTCGCCTCCAACTTCTCCTTCAGCCCCGCAATTGTTTGACCCGCACCCTGAAGATCGGCAACCTTGGCGGCCAGCTCCCCTTTCGACGACTCCAGCTCGCCATTTAACCGGTCCACCACCGCCTTCAGCCCGGTCGCCTCCTCCTGCGAAACCGCATGCAACCGACGGGCTTCCGTCATTTGATCGTGCATCCGGTCGGTCGTCGCCTGGGCCCGGTCGAGTTCCTGCCTCATCCGGTCGAGATCCTGCTTAGCTCGCTTGGCCGTCTCAGCGTACTCCTTCTCCATTGCCGCGATCCTGTCGGCAAACTCGGCGTTCCAGTTCCGAGAAGCCTCGAGGTCCGAATGGAGACGGGCAGTAGAGGGCCGCCCCTCATAATCCTTCACAGCTTGAGCGGCCATCGTCGCCGCTTGGAGGGTCAAGGCAAGAGTCGCCTGCATTGCATCTCCGGACTGCCGGCGCGCGATCGCATCCAGGTCGGTCGTCCAAGCCTTCGGCAGGGCGGAGATAGCTCGAGAAACGTAGTGAGGGACGTCGCTAGGCTCGCGGGGAGACCTGCTCGCGAGGAAGTCCAACACCATCAGCGAGCAGTTCGGGTCGGCAAGATGGACCCTGCACCAAGAACAAAGGAGTTGGTATGTCCCCTACACAAGTGACTTAACTCAATAGATCAACCAAACTTACCTTTCAACCTTCTCGGGGTCACGGCCGAAAAAAGGCTTGCCCCGCGGGGTCTAGGCGTCAGCGGTCGCCATGGCCTGTAGGAAGGCCGATGAGGGCGTAGGCCCCTCCGCCATTGGAACTGAAGATATTGGAGGCGTGGCGACTGGCGGCACCACTGCGGGCGCCTCAGCGGCAACAGTTGGCAAGGGCTCCTCCGGCCTCCGCCTCTTGCGGTTGCTCTGAAGCTCCTCCTCTTCCCGAGTCTCCGGCTCAACGACGATCGGCCCCATGAGAGGCCTCGCCTCAGGGATAGGACGGGACGTCGCAACAGGGGCACGGCCCTCCTTCTTCCCTTGGCGGAGACGATTCATAAGACCAGGGTTCGACATAGCAATTTCTCTCGGTGGCTCTGAGTAGGGGGGAAGTAGATCTCTGTCAAAGAAGACAATCAACCAGGTTAGACGTCTTCTTCAATCAAAGGCGATCGTCAAGCAAAAAGGAGATCGTAAACATTTGTACCTGGGACCTTTAAGTGGCGGGGAAAGCGAAACAACCGAGCGCCCAACCAATGAGCTTCGTTCTTGATCACGCGAGCATCAATGTAGCTGTCCGGAAGACCACGGATTCGCTCCCAGACGATCGAAAAATCAAATAGAAGGTCGCCGGCTGCTGGAACAAGGAAGCCTGCAAAAAGAAAACCAAATTAGATCAGTTCAAGGTGTATCCGAACGAAGGGATAGTTAAAACCCTTACTCGGATTCCTCTCCCGAAAGCCGGTGGGTATATCCAACTCATCCTCGGGTTTGTCACTCGCGGCCGACTTCCACGCTCCACCGACCCAACACCATTTTGTCAGGTCGTCCCGGACCTTGTTCGGCACCCCAAGGACCACCCGACCCATGCGACCCTGAATGTGGTAGCCGCCAACTGAACCCTTATGCACCGTCAGCTTAAAGAGGTAGTTCATTTCCAGCGCAGAAGGAAGACGGAACAGCCGGTGACCGCCAAAAAGAGTCAAAGTGCTGACGATCTGCAACCAGACGTTCAGCGTCAGTTAGAGCGGTGCCACATTCGAGGCGGTCAACAGATATGACACGGCGAACGGCAATGGGAACTGCAATCCGGCCCCCATGATCAACTCGTTAACGGCGACCATACCCTCGGGAGGTTGGTCGGTGCGCTCGTTCTCGGCGGGCACATATAGTGAAACATCGGAGGGGACATGGAACTCCGCCCTCCAACGACTCAATTCCTTCTTAGTCGCCGAACTCTTGATCTGGCCGAGGGTCAACGGGGAGCAGTCCGCGGCCCGAAATGACGTCCGCTTTACGGGTTCATAGGGGTGGGCAACCGAGTATGCGTGAAAATCAAACTGAGGACGTGGTCCGGCCAGCCTCTCCATAAGCTCGGCGAATTCCAGAAAGGCCCGACCGAACACACTATTCTGCTCCCAGTACAGTCTCACTGCCTCATCCTCGTCTACCAGAAAGTGCCTCTACTCCGCCGCCGCCGACCTCGCCACGTCATCCTCGTTGAAAAGCTCTTCAACCTCCGTGGGTTCAATCCCAGCACGAATGGCCTCGATAGCCGTCTCCACATGAAAATCCGTGGAGGTTTCATCCCGAGCAGTCGAAGTCGCGGCGGTGGAAGTGCTACCCGCCTCGTACATGGTGGATCCTCCTCCAGACATGTTCAAAGAGAAAGTGGGAGAAAAGTTTTTGTTCTTACCTAAAGACTGAGTCGAACGTCGATCGGCACTCAAAGCTTCAAGAAATTTCAACTATATCTTCTTCTTAGGCAAAAGCGCATAAAGATCTAACCCCAGTAGCCCTAGCCCCTTTTATAGGTGAGAGCAGGGACTTCTGTGCAAATAAGCGGAATCTCGAGGGCTGAAGTGCAACCATCGGATAAGTCGCATTTAATGCCGCCCTCGAACTCCGCGTATGCATCATTTCGAGGGCACGCCAAACGACAAGTCTGACAAAACCGTCGGACTCCCCCAACGGGAGCGCGACACGTGCCCCAGTGACGTTTCAAATCCCGCTTCCAATCCCCACTCTTTTCAGCGTCTGGAGAGGTCGTCTAAATTCGAAATCAGTTCATCCGGGAGACGATCGTCCACTTCATAAGTAGATGAGTCGCTCGTCTAAAACAAGCGATCGGCAACAGAGCCACCTCACCCCACGTATTCAACATCGGAGCTGAGGGGCAATTGTTGTGCGGCAATTTATACGCCTCGATGGCAATCGGCATAATGGTCGGAAGCCAACCAAAGAAGACAGGTGCTGGGCAAGCGCCTAGCGGTCGACGTCCAAGGCAATCGTCTATTGGCATCTGGCGATCGCCTCTAATGTCCGACCGGGGACGACCGTCCCATACCACGTGTGAATCCGACACCCGTCAAAGTCTGCGAAGACCGAATCTCGGGTGAAGGCCCACGTGAAGATCCGCAAAAGGCGCGGCAAGAACAGGCCCTACTCCAGCCCATCAGCAGCTGTCAGTGATAAGGACGGCCTCACCTACCGACAGACCCGCCGAAAGGTCCTAGGTGGGACCTCCCAAGGCAGCGAGAAGGGCACCTGTCGCCTCCTCATTGGTTCGCGCATCTGGATGCCAGCAGCAGCTGCGGACTTTAAGGAGACAGTCCCACGTGCTGGATACGATCGCCCACCTTATTTAAATGCAGGAACGGAGATCGCCCGCGGGAGACAGAGACATCCCGGCAACCTCTTCTCCTATAAAAAGGAGGCCTACAGCATTGGCAAAAGGACAGTGAAAACGTTAACACGATTACACACAGCAAACAATACAGAGAACTCCTCATCTTTGTAACAAGAACTCACAGAGCTTCAACTCTGGTTCTTCCGGCAATCTTCAGCACTCAAGAGCTAAGATAACTAGAGTCATTACACTCATTGTAATTGTACTCTAACATTAATATTTGTACTCTCAAGTATTCGTATTAATAATATCTCGCGAGAGCATTCAAGCTCGGGACTAACAACCCCAGCAAATCTTGTGTTATTTACTTCCCCACGGACGTGCTCTCGCATTTTGTTTGTTACTCGTCCATTCCAGCATATCATCTCCGGATAATATTTTGGGTAACAACAATGGGGAATCTCAGTTTTCATCACGATGAGATTATGCGCCATTCATTGCATAGGTGGCGGTGATGATCGGATTTCCCCTCCCGTTGTGTCCGCACGAGAGACCATGTATTAAGTTTTTCTTCCGGCACTTCGGTGACCTATCTCCTTCTCCTCCATATGGCAGATGATAACCTCTCAGAAGGTACACACAATACCTTTCTGATGCTGCCAAAAAGGGGAAAAATGAGGTAATGAGGTACTCAAGCTGAAATTAAACCAGCTGAGAAGAAGCAAAGAGAAGAGTTACCCACTGACCAGCACACGAACTGAGCCAAACAGCGTGTGAACTGATGGAGTCGAAGTGGCTGAATGGCACGCCCACTGCCCAGGCCAGGCTGAAGATGAAGCAGTCAGTCCAGGCCCTCACCCAAGTAGAAGACAGAGCTGCAACGCAAGATGAAGCGTACGTTGCAGCAGCTCAATAGGAGTTTAGGAGTAGATTAGGGTTTTTGTATTTTTTGTTTTGTTTTTGTAAAACTCAGTTCAGAAATAAAACTCAGTTGTAATTCTCCTCAGTCTTCTTTACACTTAACTTGATGACCACTATCTCGTTGTCCAAGCTTTTATAAAGGTTTAAAGCTCTATCGTAAATGACATATATCATTTTAAAGGCTGAATTTGACGGCGATATCAAAGCTTTCACTCACTTTATAGTAGTTGCATTTAATTTTAATATTTAAAAATTAAAATTAGGCAAACTTCTTGGTGATTTGCACAAACTGTGTAGGCCTGATTGCTGTGCGGTAAAATTTACCTTTTAATCTATGACGCATGTCAGGATCACATAAAATCCCTGTGGCACTCTTCCACTTCAACCACCCTGCCTTTATTCTGTGAGCCACATCGCCATCTAGATCTCCATCCTTTTGGATAATAGATCCAAGATACCGAAAGAAAGTGGATCCATGAACAACATTCCCATATAATGTGATCATCTCCGTCTCTCTATCACTGTTTTCGCTAAATCTACACTCCATATATTCAGTCTTACTTCTGCTCAGCCTAAAGCCTCGAGCTTCCAAAGTATCCCTCCAAAGTTCCAATTTCTATTGCACTCCAACCTTCGTTTCATTAATCAACACAATATCATATGCGAACATCATACACCACGGAACGTCATTTTGAATTTCTCTCGTCAGTTCGTCCATGACTATGGCAAAGAGAAAGGACTAAGAGCAGATCCTTGATGTACCCCAATCATAATATAGAATTCTTCTGTCCTCCCAACATTAGTACGTACACTTGTACTAGCTCCCTCATACATATCCTTTATAATGTCAATATATTTCCGCGATACACCCTTCTTTGCTAAGGCCCACCAAAGTACTTCCCTTGGTACTTTATCATATGCCTTATCTAAATCAATAAAAATCATATGTGGATCTTTCTTTTTATCTCGATAATGTTCCATCAACTGCCGGATAAGATAAATTGCTTCCATGGTCGATCTTCCAGGCATAAATCCAAACTGATTTTCTATTATCTTCACACATTTCCTGATCCTTTGTTCAATCACTCGTTCCCACAACTTCATGGTATGACTCATTAGTTTAATTCCGCGATAATTAGAACAATCTTGAACATCACCTTTGTTCTTATACAAAGAGACGAGAATACTTTTCCTCCATGCTGATTGCATCTTATTGCTTCTCCAAATCTTATTGAGAAACATAGTTATCCATTCGATCCCTCTCTCCCCCAAATACCTCCAAACTTCAATAGGTATACCATCTGGTCCTTCTGCTTTCTTTGACCCCATCTTTTTTAATGTCATTGTCACTTCACCCTTTTGATTCTCCTCTTAAACTCTCGGTTAACCATACTTGAGGGGATGTTTAAATTCCCGATATCTTGTTCTTGATGGCCATTGAATATGGTATCAAAGTATGGCCCCCATCTCTCTTTTATCTCTTTATCTTGAACCAAAACTTTTTGGTCAGTATCTTTCACACATTTAACTTTTTCAATATCTCGCGTCTTCTTCTCTCTCATTCAAGCAAGTTTATAGATATTTTTCCCCTTCTTTTGTATCTAATCTTACATATAATTCTTGATTGACCTTTGATCGGGCATTTCGCACTGCCTCTTTAGCTTCTGTTCGAGCTTTCTTGTACTTCTCATAATTCTCATCGCTCGATCATTTACCCAGTACCTTATAACATTCACGTTTGGTCTTTATCGCTTGCCTAACTTCATCATTCCACCAAGATGTGTCCTTACTTGATGGTCTGTTTCCTTTAGATTCTCCTAGGACTTCTTTTGCAACTTTCTTTATGTTATGCTCCAAGAAGTTCCACATCGAATCTATATCCATCTCCGTGCAATCAGAACAAATACCACTATCAGCAATCTTAGCCACAAAAGTATGTCGACTCTCCCCTTGGAGCTTCCACCACTTAATTCGAGGGTCAACTTGTGGTCTTCTCTTTCTTAATTGTCTCTTACCTTGAAAGTCAAGCACCACAACTCTATGCTGCGTTGCAGCACTCTCACCGGGTATCACCTTGCAATTAGTAAAACTTTTCCTCCAAATAAGAGTCCCTTTTCTCGAACCAAGTGTTCATAATACCCAAGTCATAAACTAATGCGAAATCCAATATACCATTTCCTGCTTCATTCCTATCCCCAAAACCAAAGTCACCATGAACACTCTCAAAGCATGAAAATATAGGTTTGGATATGTATCTATGTAATATTGTTTTATTTAAGATACAAATTATATTATCAGATCACACAGTTTCTCACAAATAATTCTATATAAATCAATCACAAGTTTCTTGCTAAGTCTGTCAATGTTATGAATATAAGACAAATAGAACAAAATATACGTAACGGAAAGAAAACATATTTACGTGGAAATTTAAATCGGGAGAAAACTACTGGTAGAGAAGAAGATTTCACAATATGTCGAAATGCCAGTCACTCAACCCCAACCACGTTTCTAAAAAAACCCAAAATTTGCAAGCTTTTTGGGGTCGGTCTAATATTACGTGTCACTAATATTAAGAGCATGTACAGCGGGGGGCAGAGGGACTGGGGCGGAGCGAGGGCAGAGCGAGGGCACAGGGGCGGAGTGAGGTCGCAAGCTGTTGTGGAGGGTGCAGGGGCAGAGGCAAGGGCTGAGTTGCGCCCTCCCTTCCGCCCTCGATCATGCTCCTTTGCTGGCGACACGTAGCATTTTAATTTTTTATTAATTCTATTATTTCAATATACAAAATAAATATACAATAAAAAATGTTAGTGCCGTAGGGCACAAAAACTCTGCCATTCTAAACCATTTGCCCCCTAGTACAGAATCCACTAATTTATCATTGGGACCCCACTAAATAATAATAAAAAATGTTGTGCCCTAGGGTTTGTCGTGACACTACCGTTGTACATGCTCTTAGAGGGGACGGAGTCGTAGTCGGGTAGGGGGGCGGGTAGTCGAACCCGAGCGGCAACACCATTCCGCCTAGCTCGGGTTGGTTGAGCGGGTTGGATTTGCGAGCTCTGAAGCCGAGTGAACGTTGCAAAAAAATGAACGTTGGGTAATTTGAGCCGTTGTGCAACGGCTATGACCCAAATAAAAAAAAAAAAAAAATCCCACTCCTATTTAAACTAATCTTTCACCTCTATTTTCAAAATAAAAATCCACAACACACAATAATCTTTCAAAAATACTAAACTATGGATCCAAGGAGAGGTAAAAAAACTTTCACCTCGCGTCAAGGTCGGGCTCAACCATCCCCGAATCAACCAAATCAAACTCCGTTAGGATTTAGCCAATTTTATTCTCAACCATCCCCGAATCAATTTTATGTTCCACAACCCCAATCTCCACAATTTTTCCCATATAATATGGGTCCTCCTCAATTGAATCCGCAACACTACAACATCATCACAAGCGAGTTTTTCCTGCTCGAAAACCTTAGTGAAGACGTAGAGTACGTGCAGAAACACAACCACTACCAAATGAAGAAGACGAAGATGAGGAAGTTCAAGAAGTCGATCCTAGAGGGAAGAAAAAGCTTTCGCGGGAGGAGGCCCCGTGAAGTTTGGACGCGGCACAAGAGGAGGCGTTGGCGAAAGCATGGGTTCAAATCTCCACTTGTGGTGTTGTCGGTAATGAACAAAAGTCCGACGGTTTTTGGAAACGGATTCTCGAGCATTACGAGGCAACTGTGGGTTCGAGTTCACGAACATTTCATGCGTTGAATACCAAGTGGAGAACAATGAACACGGCCATGGGTATTTTCAACGGCTACTACCTCCAAGCGGTACATAATCTATACTTTATTATTTATAATTACATTATTTTGTTTTAGCTATACTTTTTTATTTTGCGTAATCCGCAGTTTTTATTTACAATTAAATTATTTTGTATATAATGTAGAAACGTGCTAAGGCTAGTGGGTGCAACGACTTGGACGTGGTGAGGCAAGCTGAAATGGATTTCTACACAGCAAGAAAAAAACAATTTCTTTATACCAGGGCGTGGGAGGTTGTCAGTGGACATGAGAAATGGACGGAGCAAGAATGTTTTCAAGATATTGCCGGTGCTGCAAGCAATTCTTCAAAAAGGAGGTCGGGGGAGTATGATGCGGCAAGCAACACCATTCCCGACATGAATGAAGACCCCACCCCTCCAATTGAATCAAGAAAAATGAAGAAGAAGCAAGCTGCATCCTCCTCGTCTATCTCAAGCGTTGCGGATGAAATCAACGCGTACACACAAAAGAAGACACAATATTTGGAAGAAAAACGCGAGATGGCGAAACAATTGTTGGCTACACAACTCGAGGGGCGAAGTTCAAGAATACACAATGAGAGTTGAAGTTTTTTTGGAGCCGCATGATCACATTCGCGATCCCGCTATGTTGGAATTAGTTCTTACCCAAAAACGTGAACTTGCGGCCAAACACGGATGGGCTTGCAATTTTTAAATTGTAGTGCAAGTTATTTTAATTTCAACAATGTTTTTTTTTTTAAGTTGTAGTTTCAATTTTTAAGTTGTAGTTTTTTTAAGTATTATGTAATGTTTTCTTTTTAGTGAAATGGTATGTTTTTATTTTAAATATTGTATGTGATTTTATGTATTTAAAAAAAAAAATGAATTTGGGTACTAGGGTACCACTCCCACTTGTTAGGGTAGTGTTAGGGTAGTATTGGGATAGTTTTGCGTTGGAAGGTTTTTATTGGATAGAAGTGACGTGGCACCCTTAGGGTATTAGGATAAGAAATATTCACTCCCTCCCCCTTAACTTACAAACATATTATACTTGAGCTCAACCACTTAACTAAGTCGAGTTAATTAATTATATTTTCACCAATATAACAAATAGCTTTGTAAATTCGGGAAGCAACCAAACCAGTGGTGACTGAATGGTGGTTGGGCAGCCATGAATTCCATACACTTTTTGCGGTGCGTTCCCCCTCTCTCTCTCTCTCCGAGATTTTTAAGGTACTTTTTTTGGTTGAGGGATGTTGTTACCCAAAATATTATTAGGAATGGTTTGCTGGATATGGCTACGGGTGAGTAACAAACAAAATACGAGAGCACGTACGAAGGATTGTAAATAACACAAGATTTGTCGGGGTTGTTAGTCCCGGACTTGAATGCTCTCGCGAGATATTATTAATAAGAATACTGCTTTGGAGTACAAATATTAATCTTAGACTGCGATTACAATGAGTGTAATGACCCTAGTTATATAGCTCTTGAGTGCTGGTGATTGCCGGAAGAACCAGAGTTAATGCCCTATGAGTTCTTGTAACAAAGATGAAATGATGTGTAGAATTCTGTGTAGACAACTGTATGTGTACCACTGTCAGATCTAACTCTCGTCTCTTCGATCGCTCCGATCCTTTCCAATTATTGGAAGTCTCCTATTTATAGGAGAGGAAGTAGTTGGGACGTCTTAATCCCAAACGGGCGATCGCCTTTTCCGTATTAAATTAATCGGGCGATCATCTCAGCACGTGGGTCAGTTTCCTTAAAGTCCGCATCTGTTGCTGGCAGCCAGTTGTGCGAACCAATGAGAGGACAACACGCGTCTCTTGTCGCGGTCTTGGGAGGTCCCACCTAGGACCTTTCGGTGGGTCTGTCGGTTGGTGAGATTATGTCCTTATCACCAATAGCTGGTGATGGGCTGGAGTCAAAAAGCATTATCTTGCGGCGCCGTTTGTGGATCTGCGCGTGGGTCTTTATCCCGAGATTCGGTCTTCGTAGATTTGACGGATGTTGGGTTCACACGTGGCATAAGACGGTCGTCTTGGTCGGGCACTAGAGACGATCGCGTGATGCTAAGAGGCGATCGCCCTGGAGGCCGATCGCTCGGTACCTGGTCTTGATCTGGCATCTTCATTTGGAAAGTTGCCTTGCTTCCTCTGACACTGGCTTTGGTCGCTCGGCCCTTGTGTCGATCGCCGTTGAGGCGTGTTAATCGTCGCACAACAATTGCCCCCCAGCTCACTCCGATGTTGAAGGCATGGGGTGAGGTGGTTTTACCGGCGATCGTTTGAATTACAGACGAGCGACTCAACTCTTTATGGAACAGACGATTATCTTCTCGAGTGGGTCGATTTTGAATTTGGACGACCTACTCGGTCGCTGAAAAGAACGGGAAGTGGAAGCTGACTTGAACCGTCACCGGGGCTCGTGTCGCGTTCCTGTTGGAGGAGTCCGACGGTTTGTAGATTCTGTCCTTCGGCGTGCCCTCGAAACGACGCGCACGCGGGATTCGAGGGCGGCATTAAATATGGTCTTATCCGACCCTTGTGCTTCGGCCCATGAGGATCTGTTTATTTGCCGAGAAACCCCCGGTCTCGCCTATAAAAGGGACTAGGGTTTCTGGGTTATAACCTCATTTGCATTTTGCCTGAGAAGAAACTTCGCCGGATTCCTCTGAAGCTTTGAGTTGCCGAGCGTCGTTCGACTAGACTTTTTGAGGTAAGAAAAAAGCTTTTTCTCTTTTTCCTTTCTATTTCCTTTGAAGATGTCCGGAGGAGTATCAAAAGAGTATGAGGTGGGTGGCACTTCCGCCGCCGGGGCTTCGACTGCCAGGGATGAAGTCTCCGTGGAGTTCCATGTGGAGACAGCTGTCGAGGCCATTCGTGCCGGGATTGAGCCCACGGAGGTTGAAGAGCTCTTTAATAAGGCTGATGTGGCCAGGTCGACGGAGGCGGAGCGAAAGCGCTTGCTGGCCGAAGAGGAGATGGCCGTGAAAGCGTACTGGGAACAAAACAGTGTGTTCGGCAAAGCCTTTTCAGACTTTGCCGAACTTATGGAGAAACTGGACGGCCCAAACCCCAAGTTTGATTTCCATGAGTACTCGGTCGCCCATCCCTATGAACCCGTAAGGCGGACGCTATTCTGAGCTGCGCGCCACTTCCCGTGGTCCCTCTGCCAGATCAGAAGCTCAGCGACCAGGAAAATTTTGGAACGTTGGAGGGCGACGTTCCATATCCCCTCTGATGTTTCACTCTACGTGCCAGCCGAGAATGAACGTGCCAACCAACCTCCGGAGGGCATGGTCGCTGTTAGCGAGACGATCATGGGGGCTGGACTGCAGTTCCCACTGCCGTTCGCCGTGTCCTACTTGCTGGTGGCCTGGAATGTGGCGCCGCTCCAATTAACGCCGAACGCCTGGCTGGAGATCGTCAGCACCTTTACTCTGTTCGGAGGTCACCGGCTGTTCCGTCTCCCTTCGCCGTTGGAGATGAACTATCTCTTCAAGCTGACGGCTCAGAAGGATTCTGTTGGCGGCTATCATATTCAATGTTGCTCGGGCCGGGTGATTCTGGGGGTGCCGAACAAGGTTCGGTGCGACCCAACAAAATGGTTCTAGGTCGGTTGTGCATGGAAGTCGGCCGCGAGCGATAATCCCACCGATGAGTTGGAAATCCCCACCGGCTTCCGGGAGAGGAGTCCGAGTAAGGGTTTTGACTCTCCCTTCGTTTGGATATATTCTGAACTGATCTAATTGGTTTTCTCTTTGCAGGTGTCCTTGTTCCGGCGGTGGGCGAGCTAGCCTTCGATTTCGCGATCGTTTGGGGGTGGATCTGCAGTCTTCCGGATTCTCATATCGACGCTCGCGAGATAAATAACGAAACTTGCTGATTGGCCGCTCGGCTATTTCGATTCCCCCGCCACCTAAGGGTCCCAGATACAAATTTATCTCGATCTCCCTTTGCTTGATGATCGTCCTGTGGTTGAGAACTGTAATTGACTTTGGTTGATTGTATTCTTTGCAGAGATCCACTTCCCCCGCTACTCCAAGCCACCGAGAGAAGTTGCCATGTCGAACCCCGGGATCATGAGTCGTCTTCGCCAAGGGAAGAAGACGAGCCATGCCCCTGCGACGCGGATCCGTCCTATTCCGGAGGCGAGACCTCTCTTGGAGCCGGTCGTCGACGAGCAGGAGCCTCGGGAGGAGGGACAGCTCCAGCTCAACCGCAAGAGGCGGAGAACGGAGGAGCATTTGCCCTCTGTTGCTGTAATACCCGAGATTTCTGATGTGTAATTGAACCTTGTGATGTTGTATTTATTGCATTTTGATTTGAGTATTATTCTCCGTATTTCTTGATCCGGTGTTGTTGGGCGCACGATTCCATTCATGTGTTCTAAAGTGGTGATTTTTGTACATGTAGCGCATGCTATCGGCTTAGCGTAGCGTACGCTAAATTGGATTCGTAGCGCATGCTACGTATGAACCTTAGCGCACGCTATACGTAGTCAACATGATTAAGACAGGGTGGTAGGTGAGATCAGCCGCGGATCTTGGTCGGATTATGTCGGGATGAACCTGGACGGCTTTCGGGAAAAGCCAAGTCAACGCAGTAGCGCACGCTACTGATATGAGGATAGCGTATGCTAAATGCTGAGTACAGTGAAGTCAGTAAGATTCGTATGACCGTTAGCGCACGCTATGGATAGGGACTAGCACGCGCTAATAACCCTTTTCTATATATAGGACAGCTCACTTTTTCATTTTTTCAGATCTTTTCACTTCCCTAACCCGAATTATTAGACTTAGAAAGTTATTTTCTCCATCCTCAACCTCTCCTATCATCATCCTAGCACGAGTTGGAAGATTGTAGATCATTAGAGATTGGTGTTCAAGCCTTCGACATTGGATTTCTTCAAGTTCTTCCTTGTTCTTCACTACTTTGAGGTAGGTGATTCTTCACCAATATTAAGTAATGTTCTGAACGACGTTTTGATCATGATTTGGGATTATCTAGTCAGTTAAATTCGTAAGTAGTCGAACATCATGTGTTAGAAGGATATTTCCGATGTTTCGGTACTTATTCATCGTATAATCCATTGAACCTTTTAGTGTTTGAACTCCTAGCATATTCATGAAGCGTAAAACCGATTATGACCAGTTTATGGAGATTATCAAGTTCTTATGTTTTTACATAATGGAATCATTCGTTTTGGGACATATAATGAATGGAACTTAGGATACTTTCTTGAAGATCAAGATGAATTATGGTGTTGTGATGATTATACGTATCCTTGTATCTCGTAGTCGTTTAATCCGTCAAGATCTTTCACAAACCGTATGAGCATGATATGCACGGAGATGACATGTATTAACACTGAAGATTTCATGAGTTTTGTCACCCTTAGATCCAGTCTACTGCCCAGTAGTAAACTACCATGCACGGTTAGCGCATGCTAAGATATGCATATTAACGTGCGCTATCGGGAATGAGTAACGTACGCTACGATTGGTACGTAACGTACGTTATGTCATCAGGCGAGTCGATCGGTGATCGAGAGGATCGACATATAGTTAGCGTCGCTAGACTTCGTTACGTGACGACGAGCCGGCTTAGCGCACGTTACGCAGAATACGTAGCGTACGCTAAGTGGTTCAGGCAGAATTCATTTTTAGAGCTTTCGACCATAGACCGGATTGTTAGACATTCGTACGACATGAGATGAATTTTATATTATTTCTTTTGTTAAGGTTCGAGCTTTCTACGTTGATTGAAGGAGACGGCCTTCGAGTGTGTTGAGATCATTGGAGTTATTTGTTCTTGCCATCCTTGAGGCAAGTATCGTAATTTGTTAATATTGGTATTTTGAGCATACATGTGGTTTATTCATGTTTTTGAACATGGGATTTATTTCGTTGAATTGTCATGATATTCGTTATCTAGTGTTTGTATGTTCATGTTGATGGACATAGCGATTTTGCATGTATATATGCATAAGTTGTGTTTGTGTATGCTGTACGATCTATGCTGAGGGCGCTGGATCGGATGTCCACCTCGTGTTGGTCCGACGGGATCATCTTGGGATCTAGGCTGAGGGCGCTGGATCATTGGACGGGTTTTTCCACCTCGTGTTGGTCCGACGGGATCATCTTGGGATCTATGCTGAGGGCGCTGGATCATTGGAATACACATGCTGTGTTAATGGAATCTTGTGGATTCGCATTGTCGGATTCCGGTAGCGGAAGTCCGTGTGGTGTATCTTGTTATGTATTGTTGATGCATATTCGATTTGTTTAATATGATACTTATACTAGCATCGTTTTGCTAACCCCTTCGGGGGTGGACATTTGTTTTGATGTTCAGGTAGCCGAGGAGCGGGGAAACAGCCACAGTACCGACGTGATGACGATGGGGCTCAGTGATGTTTGTTGTTTCTGTGATTTGTCTTTTGGTTCATATTCAGTACTCGAGTACGCGTGTCTTATTAATATCATTTCGATATGGTTGTATTAATTAACTCAATGGATCAGTTGGAACCGGTTTTGTAATTTGAACTTCTGTTGTATTATTGGATTATATTTACATTTCTTTTAATTAGACTTGTAAATCCTTATTTAAAGGGTTTACGACGCTGTAATTATTCCGAATATCTCGGGGTGTTACAGTTGTTGCTGAGGCGCCCATAGTGGCGCCGCCGATCGCCGTGCCTCCCCTTTCTGTGATTCCAATGGCGGAGGGGTCTATGACTTCGTCAAGTTTTCTGGAGGCCACGACGATCGCTCGTGCCGAGACCCCTCGTGGGAGGCCGTTCTTTGGCCGCGACCCGGAGAAGGTCGCAAGGTGAGTTTGATTGCATTTTTGGGTTGTGACATTTCCTTGTTGGAAATATGCTAACTCTTTTGTTCTTGGTGCAGGGTCTGTCACGCCGACCCTAACTGCTCGCCGATGGTGCTGGACTTTTTGTCGAGCAATGCCCCTCGCGAGGCCTGCGACATTCCTCACTATGTTGCTCGAGCTGCCACCGCCCTGCCGAAGGCTTGGACGACCGATCTGGATGCGATCGTGCGCCGGCGATCTGCACACGCAATGCAGGCGACCCTTGCTCTGGCCCTTCAAACGGCGACGATGGCTGCTCAGGTCGTGAAGGATTATGAGGGTTCAGGCGGACCTTGAGGTCGCTCGAAAACAAAAAGCCGAGCTTACCGATAGGCTCATTGTGATGGAGAAGAGCTCGGTTGAGGCGGCCAAGCAGGCAAGCCAGGATCTCGAAAGGGCCCGGGTGGCAAACGACCGGATGCGGGACCAGATGACGGAAGCCCGCAGGTCGCACGCGGCCGCGCAGAAGGAGGCGACTGAGATGAAGGCGGTAGTGGACTGGTTGAACGGCGAACTGGCGTCGTCAAAGGGAGAGGTGGCTGCTATGGATGCCGAGCTCCAGTGTGCTAACCAAACGATCGTTGTGCTGAGGGGAAAGCTGGAGGCGACCGAGGCCGGTCCCTTCCTTAACGTGGAGTATGTCAGCGATTTTGCCTACTATATGGCATATGCTGACGCAATCCGTGCCGCTAAGAAGGGAGGGCTCGAGGTTGGCCCTTTGACTGATAACTTCAAAGCCTATGCACTAGAGCACCCTTTGCAGCCCGCCTTCTTCGTTCCGATCCTGGACCTCTCGGATCTCGGCGTCGACTTGAGCTGGTATCCGTCTCCCGACAATCTCGTTCACCCGGATGCCCCGGAGGACGGGGGGCAGTGCCTAATTCCGGCGAGGGAGCGCATGCCGATCCAGCGACCGGTGGCGAAGTCCGGGCCGATCCAGCGGCCGGTGGCGAAGGCCAGGCAGGGGCAGCCTGAGCTTGTCTGCTTTCATTTTTGCTTTTGCTTGTAATTTTAGGCTCCTCCTTGTTTGTAATTTGCCCTTGGGCGATTTGTACTTAGTGTTTTCAATGAAATGAAAAGAGTTTCTGAAAAATGAGTATTTTTCTTCTCTGATTCCTTGTTTGTATGTTCTGCTTTCCAAATTTTTGCGTTTGACTTCATTCATCGGTGTTGGAGGGACGATCGTCGAACATGCATCACCAAATGAATTGATATACTTAACTCATACTGGTAACTTTCAGAACAAAGTCGATCGTCGTTTGTATATTTAAACAAGGCCGATCGTCGTATTATAGCTCCGCTCTCCCCCTTGTTTTTGTTTACTTAGTGAAAGTAAGGGAACGAAAATAAATCGTTTAGCGTGCTATCTTCAGTTTGGTTCTTGCGATCTTCAATTTTGCAGATTCCTCGAGGAAGGCCGACCATCCCGGCCTGGAGGAACCTTGCACAGTCATGGGGTTCGATGGAACCGATCTCCTCGACATGTCTTGTGCGCGAGCGACATTCCGTCTGATGGTCAACTTCTCGCGACTCACTTAATTGTGAGGGTCCTCCATAGGCTACATTTTGCCTCGTAATGTAGTGATGGGGCGGACGATCTCTGCCTGTAGGAGTCCTTGCACGGGACACCGTCGGATTAATCGACTCCGTGACTGTGGCTTGTTAGCACTTTTTTGCCTGGGACCGACATCTTAGATGACGGACCTTTGAGGGTATACGTTGTGACGGGGGGAGGGACGCGTCGCATTGTCCGGGTCCACCATGTTAGATGATGGACCTTTGAGGGCGCGCGAGCGTGTCCACATATCTATTTTGGAGGGTCATTCGGCTACGCCCGCCTCATATTTAAACTAAAGGGCGAGCAATCTTGGCCCAAAGGAACCTTACATGGTCGGGCTATTGGTTCCATCGACCTCCACGACCATGGCTGCACTTTTCTACCTTGGGTCGTCATGTTAGATGGCGACCCTCGACGGTATACGTTGTGCTGCGGGAGACGATCGCTTGCCTAGTTTCATCCTGTTAGATGACGAACTTTGGAGGGCGAGTGAGTCATCCTCTTTTGGAAGGCGTTGCTTAGGCAGTAGCCTTTGTTTTGTTTTGCCAGGCGACTCATTTGGGGAGAAATGGAGAATCTCATTAAGCATTTTGCACATCAAACGATTATAGGGTGTTTCTACTGATAATATTTCTTCAAATGAATAGCATTCCAGGGGTATTGGTCCGGAGTGCCGTCTGGGTGCTGGAGCTCGTAGGCTCCTTTGGATAGCCACTTGGATATCCTGAACGGGCCCTCCCAGTTCGGAACAAATACTCACGTGTGGGTCTGGATATTTTTGAGGACTAGGTCGCCCACTTGGAACAGTCTCTCCCTGACCTTAGAGTTGAAGAATTTTTTGGACTTCCTTTTGTGGATCGTGTTCTTCATTTCTGAGGTTAGTCGCCGTTCTTCGAGCATATCCAAGTCGATTCTCCGAGCTATATCATTGTCGTCGTCAGTTGTTGGGCAGTTCGGTGGCTGAGAACGGCGATCTCCTATGGGATCACTGCTTCGGTCCCGAACGCCAGGGCGAATGGGGTTTCGCTGGTTGAATTTCTTGTCGTCGTTCGGTAGGACCACAAAACATCCCGGAGCTCGCTCACCCAGCGCCCTTGCTTAGAATCGAGTCTAGCTTTGATCGTGTGCTTGAGGATCTTGTTAACAGCCTCTACCTGCCCGATCATTTGAGGGTGGTAGGAGGCCGAGAACAACTTTTTTATTCCCCACTTTTCGCAGAATTGCATAACTTCCAAACCGTCAAACTGCTTTACGTTGTCGAAAATGATAGCATGAGGTAGACCGGATCGGTAGATGATGTTCTTCCAAATGAACTTGATCACTTGTTCTTGGCCGATCTTATTGAGCGGTTCGGCCTCTGCCCATTTCGTGAAATAATCGACCCCCACGATGGCGAATTTACATCCCCCTGGTGCCGTCGGCAAAGGACCAATGAGGTCGATGCCCCATTGGGCGAACGGCCACAGACTGTACATGGAGGTGAGCTGCTCGGGGGAGAGCTTGATGTTCGGGCCCATGATTTGACATCTGTGACAAGATCGGGTGTAGGCGATCGCGTCTTTTTGCAGGGTAGGCCAGAAAAAGCCTTGCTTGGTCTTCTTGTGGATGAGGGCTCGCCCTCCCGCGTGATTTCCACAGATCCCGTCATGAATTTCGGCTAAAACAAGTCAGCCTTCCTCCGGCGTAATGCACTTGAGGAGAGGGAGGCTGAAAGCTCACTTGTAAAGTCGGTCGTCCCAGAGGGTGTATCTGGTTGCTCGAAGCTGAAGCTGGCGAGCCTTGGCCCAATCTGTGGGGACCGTTCCGTTCTTCAAGTATTCAATGAACAGAGTCATCCAGTTCTCTTCGGCGATGGCAACTGTGGCGACCAAGCTTTTTTCGATCGCCGACCACGTCAATCTAGTGATTTGGATGTTAGAGAAATCCGCTACCCCACCCGACGATGCGAGTTTGGATAGGGCATCGGCCTGGAAATTGTGCTCTCTCGGGATTTGCTCGATCAGCACTTCTTCGAAACTCATGCACATTTCGGCGACTAACTCTTGATATTTGATCATCTCTTCTCCGCGTGCCTCATATTCTCCCTTGACTTGGTTGACGACCAAGAGGGAGTCCATGAAGATGTGAAGGCGGCGAGCGCCCACGGCAAGTGCTAGATCGAGCCCACCCAGTAAAGCTTCATACTCGGCTTCATTGTTGGTCGCTTGGAAATCGAAGCGCACAGAATTTGTAAAACTCTGGCCATTGGGGCTGATGAGGACAATCCCTGCCCCTGCTTGCGCACTGGTCGACGAGCCATCTACAAATAATTTCCAGTCGGGACGGCCGACCTGTGTTGGGCTAGGCGGGAAAGTTAATTCCACCACAAAGTCCGTCAGCGCTTGTCCCTTGATCGCCGTGCGTGGAGCATATGTGACACTGTATTGGGCGATCTCCAGTGACCACTTGAGGAGTCGCCCGTTGGTGTCTGGCTGGTGCAAAACTTGCCTTAGAGGGAGGGTCGTCAGAACCTCCACTTGGTGTTCGAAGAAGTAGGCTCTCAGTTTGCGAACACTCATGACAAGTGTGTAGGCGAGCTTCTCTAGAGGCGTGTAACGTGTCTCTGCGTCGTGTAGCGCTTGGCTAACGAAGTAGATTGGCAAGTGGGTTTGCCCCTCTGCTCGCACTAATACCGCGCTCGGCGCGACCTCCGAGGCCGCCAAATAAAGGAACAACTTCTCGCCAGGGATCGGTTTTGCCAAAATTTGGGGGTTAGACAGATAATCCTTGATATTGGCGAACGCCATTTGACTTTCGTTCGTCCACGCAAATTTTTTATTCTTTATGGTGGCAAAAAAAGGCTTGCTTTTGTCCCCGAGCCGCGAAATGAAACAGTTAAGAGCTGTCAGACACCCTGTGATACGTTGCACCTGCTTGATGTTCCGTGGTTCTTGCATGTCGAGGATCGCCTTAATCTTGGTGGGGTTCGCCTTGATCCCCCTTTGGCTCACGATGTGCCCCAGGAATTTTCCGGAGCTTACTCCGAAGTTGCATTTCTTGGGGTTTAGTTTCATGTTGTAATTCTCGAGAATGGCGAATGTCTCGGCGAGGTCTTTGAGGTGATCTTTTTTGAGGCTCTTGACCACGATGTCGTCAATGTAAACCTCCACGGTTTTGCCGATTTGATCGGCGAACATCCCGTTGACTAGGCGTTGGTAGGTCGCCCCCGCATTTTTCAGACTGAACGGCATTCGGATCCAAAAGAACACGTCTTTTTCCGTGTGGAATGATGTGTGTTTTACATTTTTCTCCGCCATTGAGATATGATGGTATCCAGCGAAGGCGTCCATAAACGACATCATTTCGCAACCTGCCGTGCTATCGACCAAGTGTTCAATGTGAGGCATCGGAAAGTGATCTTTTGGACAAGCCGCATTGAGGTCGGTGAAATCGATGCATAACCTCCAGAAGTTGCTCGCATTTTTGACGAGTACCGCATTGGCCACCCACTGTGGCTCGTCGGTATCTATCTCGATCAGTTTGTTGTCGAGCATCTTTTTGACCTCTGCGTCTAGCGCTGCATATTTTTCTGAACCGAATTTCCTATGTTTCTGGTGAACAGTTTCCTTGCCGGGTCGATCTTCAGATAATGGCAAGCATGTTCAGGGCTGATGCCGACCATATATTGATGCGACCAGGCAAAGACTTCAATGTTCTTTCATAGTAAACTGACCAAATCGTCTTTCAGCTCGGGATCGATGCTTGAGCCGATCTGCACTACCCGCTCCGGGCGAGCCAGATCGATCGTTATACTTTCCAACTCTTCGGTGGGGGCGGTCGCTTCTCGTTTGGAGCGATCGCCAGACTCGATCCTTGGATCAACATCGAGGCTTGGCTCAAAGCCGATCCTCAGTTCGATGTCGTCCGACGATCGATGTGAGATGCCGTCTTCTGAGTTGGGCTGGTATGAGGTGCTTGGTTCGTCGATCTCTATTGGCTGGTTTTCGATCGTCCCAGTGTTACAAATGGGACAAGAAACGTTTAAAGGAAAAGTTACAACACAGGAATAGTTCAAACACTTCTTTGCCATTAGTTGGTCCCCTTTTACAGTACCGACTGCCCCTTCGGTAGTGGGGAACTTAATACAATAAAAGAAAGAGGAGGCGACCGCCTCAAAGGTTTCTAGAAAGGGGCGACCTAGGAACCCATTATAGATGCTGGGCATGTCTATGATTACAAAATTGAGGTTCCTAGTGATCTTAACCTTAGGATCGTAACAGCAGACTAGCTCGACGGAGAGCTTGATCCTTCCATAGGCTTTGACCGTGTTGTCGCCGAACCCTTGAAGCACGGTTTCGAATGGCTTGATGAATTTAGCCAGGTTGCCGAGTTGGTCCAGAGCAGATTTGAATATGATGTTGCAAAATCTCCCATTGTCAACCAACACGCGGTCGACCATTTTCCCAAGGATACAAGCAGAGATCACCAAGGCATCTACCTTGGGGCACTGCACTCCCTCCCTGTCCTTGTTGGAGAAAGAGATGAGCGCCTCTTTGGAGATGGTTGGCTCTGGGGGCACCACGACGTGGACTCCGGCGAACGCCCTCAGCTCGGCCTTCCGATTTCTATTCGATAATGTGGAAACTGGGGAAAGACCTCCGAGGTTTCTGCCTCCTGATTGGAGCATATTGACCCGGTCGCTGGGGTTGATCGGAGGGATCGACTCATCTGACTCCTTAGGTTTGTTTCAAGTCTGGCGACCGGATTGGGAGGGTGACGGTCATTGTTTTGTCGCCGATCGCGTCCCCTGGTCCTTTCTGTCCGGGGCTCTGGCTTGGTTACCAAACTATCCAGTTTGCCCTCCTCAAACAGTCTCCAGAGTTGTCTGATGAGGTCGCGGCATTGGCTTATGTTGTGTCCGGGACTTTTGTGGTAGGCACAAAATTTACTGCGGTCTAGATGACCGTTGTCCCTCATCGGCTTTGGCTTGCTTAGACACTCGCGTCCCTTGATGGCGTTGAAGATACGGGCCGGGGATAGATTGAGGTTGCGGAGGAGGTGGACTTCCACATCCTCGAAGGCCTTGAATTCACCGGGTGGCTTTACGACCGCCTTTCTAGGCTTGGCGATCGCCTTTCTCGATACGGGAGATGGCACCTTCCTTTCTCCGGTTGCCCCCTCGCCTAGACGAAGGGTGAGCAACCTCTGCCTAGCCAGAAAGTCGACGGCCTTGGCGCGGAAGATCGCGTAGGTCGGGGGGATATCCTTTGTGAGGTGCCTGAACATGGGCGAAAGACCATCAAATCCCCCCAGGACTGAATAGAGGGCGAGCTCGTCGCTTATGGGTTCGCCAGTGAGGACTATTTCATCCCCCCGGTCGATGTAATCTTCATCGGACTCGTCTTTCCCCTGCCTAATCTTCATCATGCGGTGGGGACCTTCTGGCCGAGCGACCTTGGCGGCGAAGTATGATGTGAACTCGCTCGCCAGCCTTTCTAAAGAGTTGATTGAGCATGGTGGCAATGAGATGTACCACCTATAGGCGAGATTGCCCAATGTTAAAGGGAACATTCGGCACTTTGTCGCGTCTGACGCCCTGCATCCGGTCATGTAGATCCGGAACTTGCTTAAGGGAGTCTCTGGGTCCGATCTCTCCTCATACAAAGGTGTTTGAGGAGGAGCGATCTTTGGTTGTATGGGGGCAAGCTCGATCTGGACAGCGAGCGGCTAACTCGGTCCGGCGACCTTTCTCTTGGCGCCTGCCCCAGTTTCCAGGAGCACTTTCATATCGTCGAGCTGGCGCTGCATTGCGGCCATCGCTGTAGCCTGGCTGCTCGCGGTTTGGCTCTCGGCGCGGGAACCGAGGCAGTCATGTACTGATCTCCTGGCCCCGTTGTAGGCGACGAGGTCTCTGCCGCCGAGCTCAATTTTTCGGCGAGCGGGTGCCAGACGGCTGACCTGCTTCATGGGGGTCGGATATGCCGAACTCCTGGTGATGGATTCGGACTCCGACGTCTCATTGCTGGGGCCAGAATACCCAGGTTACCATGAGGGGTCACTTCCAAGACGGCTGAAGACGGAATTGTCCTGCCTCGCGAGCGCCTTTTCTTGCGATTCGGGGCTTTCTGACGATTGCTCGACATATAACCCTTTGAGCTTTCGTTTGCCCGCACGGCGGATGGCTGATGGGGTAATAGTGGGCGTGTCGCATGGTCTTCGTCGCTCCCTTAAGATGGCCATAGCCTCCTCGATCTGTTCCGCGGTTTGGAATTGATCGAGTGAGAGGCTGGGGTTGTCCCTCGGGGGCGGGAGCGAGAGCATGGCGTCGCCGCGGCAGTCTTCCGTCGTAGGTTGGGATTCGGTCTGGGCTGGAATAAGGCGTCCGGTGGACCGTAATGTGGCTCTCTTCGAAGTGGTGGCAGACGTCATGGTTTCAAAGGCTTTTCTTTGAAGAACAGTGAGTGTTTCTTCAAGTATATGTTCCGGAGAATAGTGAGTGTTCTTCAAAACGGTCGGAGAGAAAAATAAAGGTTCACGCCCTCCTTCTAGCGCCAATTGTTGTTACCCAAAATATTTTTTGAAATGGTTTGCTGGATATGGCTACGGGTGAGTAACAAACAAAATACGAGAGCACGTACGAAGGAATGTAAATAACACAAGATTTACCGGGGTTGTTAGTCCCGGGCTCGAATGCTCTCGCGAGATATTATTAATAAGAATACTGCTTTGGAGTACAAATATTAATGTTAGAGTGCGATTACAATGAGTGTAATGACCCTAGTTATCTAGCTCTTGAGTGCTGGTGATTGCCGGAAGAACCAGAGTTAATGCCCTGTGAGTTCGTGTAACAAAGATGAAATGATGTGTAGACAACTGTATGTGTACCACTGTCAGATCTAACTCTCGTCTCTTTGATCGCTCTGATCCTTTCCAATTGTTGGAAGTCTCCTATTTATAGGAGAGGAAGTAGTTGGAACGTCTTAATCCTAAACGGGCGATCGCCTTTTCCGTATTAAATTAATCGGGCGATCGTCTCAGCACGTGGGTCGGTTTCCTTAAAGTCTGCGGCTGCTGCTGGCAGCGAGTTGTGTGAACCAATGAGAGGACAACATGCATCTCTTGTCGCGGTCTTGGGAGGTCCCACCTAGGACCTTTGGGCGGGTCTGTCGATTGGTGAGATGTTGTCCTTATCACCAACAGCTGGTGATGGGCTGGAGTCAAAAAGCATTATCTTGCGGCGCCGTTTGTGGATCTGCACGTGGGTCTTTATCCCGAGATTCGGTCTTCGTAGATTTGATGGATGTTGGATTCACACGTGGCATAAGACGGTCGTCTTGGTCGGGCACTAGAGACGATCGCGTGGTGCTAAGAGGCGATCGCCCTGGAGGCCGATCGCTCGGTACCTGATCTTTATCTGGCATCTTCGTTTGGCAAGTTGCCTTGGTTCCTCTGACACTGGCTTTGGTCACTCGGCCCTTGTGTTGATCGCCGTTGAGGCGTGTTAATCGCCGCATAACAAGGGAGATACGAGAAACTCCCCCACCTGTATCAGAGGTTCCTTGACCAGACGAGTGTTAAATCGAGGGATGTGCACTAATGGCAGCTCTGCAAGGGAGAGAACCAACGAGACACGAACTCCGCAACAAACCTTGCAATATTTCAGCAAAGTATTGTCACCACACGGATTCGAAGCCGCAATATCGGAGTGTTTCCACCCCAATCACCTTGCAACTTACCATCAGTTTATACCCCTGGGACGAGATTTTTTTGGTATTTAATTTGATTTGTTGTCGATATAGTGGAGCGATATGGGTTCGAGCATTCAACTTTGATCAAATCCGCTAATCAAACCGCCCAGATTCAGAATGCATTTGTTCGTCGCCCTCTTCACTTCCACATGTATTTCTTTGTTACTTTCTGCTCTATTACGAACATGCTCCGCATGAATTAATCCGATTAATTCTGAAATTCGAAGTAAGTGGGCGCGGGAACTCTTGCGACGTATGCGATATCTATCTCCTTTTTACTCCAACCGCTTAAGCGTTGGCGTAAGCACTCGGAGTAGGGGAGGGGCCGGCCCTTCAAATCAGGATTAATGGCCCATTATCCCAAGTAAGTACCCCCACCATTTCGGGGCTGGCCATTCCTAGAGGGGCCCACACGTTGACCTAACCCATGAGAATTGCTCCTATAAATAGAGACATGCTACAATTTAATGAGGTATGAGTTTTAGTTTTAGTAAGTTTACTCTTCAAGTTGCTTTTCTTCTCGCTCAAGTTTTAATGACTTGGGTGTCGTAGGGCCGTTGCCGGAGCCCTCCCCGGTGTATTTGTTGTTGGGTTTGGTACCGTCATTTGAAGGTGGGATAATAGTGCGGAGTAGAGTTTTCAAACTCTTTTGCATTTGTGGAAGCGTCATTAAATTGCGGAAGATAAACGACACAAGATTTATAGAGGTTCGACCAAATATGCATATGTCCTCTCTTCGTATCTTTTTCCTTAGACTTAAGATAAACCTCTACACCTCGTCTTCTATCGGTCCGAGTGATACCGTTACAATCTTGTGTTCTATCGGTCCAATATAAACCGTACAATCTTGTCTTTATGTCGGTTCAAGATAAACCATTTTTCTTTTCTATCGGACAAGGAATCAACCTATCTAGCTTTCGATTGGTACTAGACAAACCTCGCTTGGGTTTAGATATGATTCTAATAATGCCGGATCAATGATCCTAATAACATCGAATCAATCTACAACCCTTTCTTTCCTCTCGTGTATGTGGTTTAGTGTATGAACACTCAAACACTTGACAATATAGCTCGGTTACAATAACAATGATGTATACAATGATAATAAGTATGTATATGAGTTCCTTGAAGTTGTTGTTACGAATGATACCAAATGCCTTGGTATTTATAGGCATAAAGCCTCAACTAGCCGTTAGCTTCTATTACCTTCATTACGTATGCTACCCTTCTTCCATAGCATACATTAGATATGTTACGTACGTTAACATCTTCTTGTTACGTACGTTAAGCTCCATACAAAACAGTCCAGTAGCTTTTTGTCCATCCTTTACGTACGTTAGCTTTCTCCTTTACGTACGTTAAGTTCATTGTGTTGCGTACGTTAAACTGGCTTCGTAGCGTACATTAACAAATGTATCCGTTGCATGCCTTTTTGACTTTACTCCATGACGTCATCTTCTCGTTCAACAGTTCCAATGTTTGAATTCAGATTCAAACCTCATTACGTACGTTAAGCATGAAGGCTTACGTACGTTAAGCTCGTCCAATTACGTACGTTATCTTTCTTTTGTTGCGTATGTTATCCATCAGGTGACATCAGGTGAGTCTTCAGCTGACTTTCTCTTACGTTAAGCTTTGATAATTTTAACTGCTTTGCTTTTCTATCCGTTTCGAGCGTCTTCGACTTCTTTGTTGTTTTGTTTTGTTTCATTATTGTTTTTCTTTGATCGACAATACATCATCAAAATCATTTTATAAGTATGTGGAAATTAATATTCCAACATTTGGCTTGTGTTTGCAGGTTTTCATCTCATCGGCGGAGTGATCGTGGAATTTGGGTAAGGAACCTCGGGAATTGAGTGGTCTCTGGTGTGAAGTTATTCCTGGACTGTTCTGTTTACTTATTTTCCAGGGAAGCTTGATCCTCGGCGGTTCGCATCGTTGGTAGAACTTTGACCCGGACAACACCGACAATGTAATAACGTCACAACAAAAAATGCGGAACCTCGTTTGACAATTTTCCACTCTTCAATTGTGACTTCGTGGTTACCGACGAGTATAGCAAACAATTACAACTCGACAATATAATACAAATGATATACCAAAAGCGATAAATAACGAGACACAATTTTAGCGTGGAAAACCTCTCAAGACGAGAGTAAAAACCACGGGACCGAAGCCGCTTAAATCCACTAACACCAATACACAATACACAATCTTCCCTAGTACAAACTAGAGGTATACAACAATAATCTTCAAATACTTGGTAATAAACAATCTTCAAGTATTTGGAATACACAACAACAACAAGATCGAGAAAAAAAAATACCGTAAATAGCTTACACAAAAAGCTAACAAAATACCCAAACTTCTGGACTCAAAACCTCGATCTATTCTGGGGAAAAGATTTGCCCAATCGCTACCAAGCACTTGTCAAAGTATCACGACGATCCGATCGGTATAACTCCGGGAAATCAAAAAAGTATATTTCTCACTTTTCTCTTCTCTCTTGTATCTCTCTCTATGTGTGCGTGCTCTCAAACGTGTAGGTGTGGAATGAAAAAAAAAATCAGCAAACATTTGCTAAAGAAGGTCCCAGAAAAACTGAGTTGACCTCGTGCGCCTAGGCGCAGACATTGTGTGCCTAGGCACACTCAGAAAAGTCCCAGGGGGCCTAGGCGCAGCCCTTCTGCGCCTAGGCATGGAGTACAACAGGGTAGGGGAGGATTTCAGGGGCCTAGGCGTAGCCCTTCTGCGCCTAGGCACGGAGTACAGCAGGTTCGGGCGAAATTGTAGAAACTAGCAGGGGGCGCGGCCCGGAAGGCTTGTGCCACGGCCCGGAGTACAGGAGGTTGAGGGAGAGTTGAGGGAAAATGTGTGCCGCGGCCCAGAGTCCAGTCGACTCTGAGAAGTCCTATATTTCGGAAATAACTCCTACAAATCTCCTCCTTTCCGGAATATAGGAATAATTCGCCATCCCGGCGATCGAACAACATACTTTAACCTTCTCTCTACTCAACGCCTTAGTTAACATATCGGAACTATTATCATCGGTGTAAACTTTATCAAGTTCAAACAAACCATCCTCCAATGCATCTCGAATCCAATGATATCTCCCTCGATATGTTTTGTTCTTTTGTGAAAGGTTGCATTCTTCGCCAAATGAATCGCACTCTGACTATCACAAAGAACCACAAAACGCCATTGTCGGAAGCCCATCTCTCGTAAAAACATTTTCAACCATAAGAGCTTTCTACACGCTTCCACCGCCGCAATATACTCGGCCTCCGTTGTAGACAAGGCAACGCACTTTTGCAATCTTGATTCCCATGACACGGCTCCCCCTGCAAATGTTCTCAAATAACCGGATGTGGATTTTCAGTTATCTTCGTTTCTTGCCATATCATAATCGGAATATTCAACAAGCATAGCTTTCCCATTTCCAAATGCAATCCCCAATTTAGAAGTACCCCGTAAATATCTAAATATCCACTTTACGGCTTCCCAATGCTTCTTTCCCGGATTTGATAGAAACCGGCTCACCACTCCCATGGGATGAGTAATGTCGGGCCTAGTACATACCATGGCATACATCAAACTCTCTACTGCCGAGGCATAAGGAGTTTTATCCATTTCTTCAATCTCTTCCTTCGTCGTAGGGCAATCCTTGCTCGTCAATTTAAAATTGTTAGTAAGAGGCGAACTAACAACTTTAGCTTTGTCTATGTTGAAGCGTTTGAGCACCTTCTCGATATATTGCTCTTCTGACATGTGTAATTTCCGGGCTTCTCTATCCCGAGTGATTCTTATACCAAGAATTTGTTTAGCGGCCCCCAAGTCTTGCATGGCAAAAGACTTGTTCAACTCTTTCTTCAAGTTGGCAATCCTTTCGACATTCTTGCCAACGATCAACATGTCATCCACATAAAGCAATAAGATGATAAAATCATCATCTCCAAATTTCTTGAAAAATACGCAATGGTTTAGGGTCGTCTTCCGGTAGGCTTGCTCCCCCATAACCGACTTAAACTTCTTATACCATTGTCGTGGTGCTTGCTTCAAACCGTATAGACTCTTTCGGAGTCTACAAACATAATCCTCTTTTCCTTTGACCTGAAACCCTTGCAGTTGCTTCATATATATCTCCTTATCGAGATCCCCATGAATAAATGCCTTCTTGACATCCATTTATTCAATCTCAAGGTCAAGACTAGCCGCTATACCAAGGACCAATCGAATCGATCCTATCTTCACAACCGCAGAAAATTTTTTCGTCAAAATCAATGCCCTTCTTTTGACTAAATCCCTTCACTACGAGTCTAGCTTTGTATCGAGGTAGTGAACTATTTTCTTCCGACTTCACCCTATACACCCATTTATTTCTCAAAGATCTCTTGCCTTTCGGCAACTTCACCAACTCGTACGTATTATTCTCATGCAACGAGCTCATATCGTCTTGCATGGCATCCATCCAATCCTTATTGTTCTCATCCTCCATAGCCTCCGCGAAATATTCGGGCTCTCCCTCATCGGTGAGTAAAACATACTCATCGGCCGAATAACGAGTGGACGGATGACGGTACCTCGTCGACCGTCCATGTGGAACAAAAGATGGCATGTTCGTCACGGGTAGCTCGGGATGAACTCCATCGGTGTCATCTTGTCTCAACTCATTGTTGTCACCAGCATCATGATGTTCATCATTTTGGACATCCTCTCCACCGGGTGTCTCAACATGTTATGGAGGAACGGGGTCCAAATCAATAAGATCATAATCGTGTTGTGGAGCCGACTCTCTATTCTCAACATCCTTCATCGTTTGATCTTCAACAAAAATAACATCTCTCGACCGAACAAGCTTCTTAGTAACCGGGTCATACAATCTATACCCGAACTCATCAAGACCGTAGCCAATAAAGATACACGGCTTCGTCTTGGAATCAAGCTTCGACCTCTCATCATTCGAAATGTGTACGAATGCTTTACATCCGAAAGCCCGTAAGTGGCGATATGAAATTTTTTTACTGCTCCACGGTTTGTCCAGGACATCAAACACACGGCGTCAAATTGATCACATGAACCGCCGTGTTCAAATCTTCTCCCTAAAATGACTTTGGCAATCCGGAATGTGAGATCAAACATCGAGCTCTCTCAACCAAAGTCTGATTTATTCTCTCCGTCAAGCCATTGAGTTGCGGAGTCTTAGGTGGCATCTTTTGATGTCGGATCCCTTGCTCTCGGCAATATTCATCAAAAGGCCTGGTGTATTCACCACCGTTGTCCGTCCGAATACACTTTAGCTTCTTCCCGGTCTCTCTCTCTCCACCGAGGCATGAAATTGTTTGAAAGTCTAACACTTGATCTTTGGTTTTCAAGGTGTATGCCCACACCTTCCTCGAATGGTCGTCGATGAATGTGACAAAGTATCGACAACCCCCAAGTGTCCTAGTTTTCATAGGACCACAAACATCGGAATGAACTAGATCAAGAACATTTTCCTTCCGTGAAGGAGTATGACTCTTAAAGGTGACTCTCCTTTGCTTCCCGGCTAGACAATGAGCATCTTTTAAGATGTACCTTGTGAACCCCGGATAATGCTTCCTTCTTCAACAATAGTGCCATCCCTTTCTCGCTCATGTGACCGAGCCTCTTATGCCATATCTCGGCCATGTCATTATTGTCGATTGTGTTCACGAAATTAATTGTGACCTTTGGAAGTGTCACATACAATTTTCCTTCCTTTTCTCCTCGACCGACAATCAAAGAACCTCGAGTGAGTTTCCACACTACCTTGCCAAAACCGCTATGATAACCATCATCATCGAGTAAACCAACGGACATCACATTTAGCCTCATATCCGTAACATGTTTTACATTACGTAAAATAAGTTCCACACCGGTGTTGAACCTCAAGTGCACGTCTCTCACTCCAACAATCTTGGATAACCCATCGTTACCCATCTTGACTATCCCATAGTCACCCGGAGTATAAGAGGAATAAAAATCCCTACATGATGTAACATGACACGTAGATCCACTGTCGACCACCCAACTCGAATCATCTCTGGCAAGATTCACCATGTCATAGTCGCAACAAACAAAGAATTCTTCGGTAGTAGTAATTACTTCGGCTTTTTTATTACTACCTCTCTCCTTCTTTTGAGAATTCTCTCGGCCTTGGCGATTTTCCTTCTTCAATTGTCGGCAAAATTTCTTAGTATGCCCTTTATTACCACAATGGTAACATTCAATATTGGCATACTTCCCCCAGGAATTACTTCTTTGTGGCCCACTATTACTCAGACCTCTACTTTGACCTCTCCCCCGTCTTTCGGTAACAAGAACATCCGACTGTGACGAAGATCCTTGTGCCTTTCTTCGGACCTCCTCGTTCAACATGTTCCCCTTATAAAGTTCCATCGAAATGACACCATCCGGGACAGAGTTAGACAACGACATACGAAATGTCTCCCAAGTATCCGGCAATGTGCCCAACAACCACAAAGATTGCACCTCCTCTTCGAATTTAATACCCATTCCGGCAAGTTGATTAATGATGCCTTGGAATGCATTCAAATGATCCGACAGAGGAGTCCCATCTTGATACTTTAAATTCATCATTTGTTTAATGAGGAACAACTTATTATTCCCCGTCTTCCGAGCATACAATTGCTCGAGCTTGTGCCACAATTCTCGAGCATCCTTTTCTCCACTAATATGGTTCAAGACATTATCATCAACCTATTGTTGAATATATCCGCAAACTTGGCGATGCAAAATAGTCCACTCAGTCGGACTTGCCTTCCGGTTTATCTTTGCTAAAAACCGGTAGATAATAATCATTCACATATACAAGGTCTTCCATATTCCCCTTTCATACGTGGTAGTTCGAACCATTCAAATTTACCATTCTACTCGTGTTGGCTTCCATCTTACAATTGAGATAACAAACAACCACGAAACAAAAAATCTTGTGGTTCCGATACCACTTTGTTGGGAAAACACCGACAATGTAATAACGTCACAACGAAAAATGCGGAACCTCGTTTGATAATTTCTCACTCTTCAATTGTAACTTCGTGGTTACCTACGAGTAGAGCAAACAATTACAACTCGACAATATAATACAAATGATATACCAAAAGCGATAAATAACGAGACACAATTTTAGCGTGGAAAATCCATCAAGACGAGAGTAAAAACCACGGGACCGAAGCCGCTTAAATCCACTAACACAAATACACAATACGCAATCTTCCCTTGTACAAACTAGAGGTATACAACAATAATCTTCAAATACTTGGTAATAAACAATCTTCAAGTATTTGGAATACACAACAACGACAAGATCGAGAAAGAAAAACACCGTAAATAGATTACACAAAAAGCTAACAAAATACCCGAACTTCCGGACTCAAAACCTCGATCTATTCCGGTGAAAAGATATGCCCAATCGCTACTAGGGCTGGCAATTTTCGGCACGACACGAAAACACGACACGAACCGACACGAAATTAATGGGTTAGTGTCAAGCCTTATTGGGTTCGGGTTCTTATCAGGTTGACCCAATAAGGACACGATAATTTCGGGTCGGGTTCGGGTTGGGTTCGGGTCGGGTTCACGTAACCCGTTATGATTTATTTTTTTTAATAAATATTTATTAAAAAACAAAAATTTAATAAATATTTAATAAATAATTTTTTAATAATTTATTTCTTCTAGACTTTTATTTGAGGTTTATAATTCTTATTGTTTTTTATCATTTTTTTGTTAGTATTTATAGGTTATCAGGTTGTGATCGTGTTGAAACAGGTTTTTAACGTGTCGTGTCGTTATCGTGTTGCTATCGTGTCGGGTCAATACGAATCCAATCGTGTTTTTATCGTGTTCGTGTCGTGTCCGGGTCTTGTTCGGGTTTGACCTTATCAGGTCGGGTTCGTGTTCGGGTTTAGAGAATCCTTATTAGGTCGTGTTCGGGTTTGACCTTAACAGGTCGGGTTGTTATCAGGTCAACCCGATAACGACTCGACCCGCACGATTTGCCACCCCTAATCGCTACCAAGCTCTTGTCAAAATATCACGACGATCCGATCGGTACAACTCCGGGAAATCGAACAAGTATATTTCTAACTTTTCTCTTCTCTCTTGTATCTCTCTCTATGTGTGCTCTCAAATGTGTAGGTGTGGAATGAAAAAAAAAATCAGCAAACATTTGCTAAAAAAGGTCCTAAAAAAACTGAGTTGACCTCGTGCGCCTAGGCGCAGACATTGTGTGCCTAGGCACACTCAGAAAAAGTCCCAGGTGGCCTAGGCGCAGCCCTTCTGCGCCTAGGCACGGAGTACAGCAGGTTCGGGCGAAATTGTAGAAACTAGGAAGGGGCGTGGCCCGGAGTACAGGAGGTTGAGGGAGAGTTGAGGAAAAATGTGTGCCGCGGCCCGGAGTCCAGTCGACTCCGAGAAGACCTATATTTCGGAAATAACTCCTACAGTTCTACCAGGATCAATAAAGGCCTGCCCATCAAGGTTGTGTGAATTGAGCTTCGGGGGTCCCTCTGCCGGTAATGGAGATGTTGAAGATCTCCCCACGTATATCTGCTTTGGCCCCATCTCCCCCTCTTCAACCAGGTTGAATAAATTCAACTCACTCACTCATTTATTCAACCCTCATTCAACTCCTCACTATTAGAGGTGTTCGGCGGTTCAAAACCGCTGGTTCCGGTTTGTCGAAAATCAGAACCGGAACTGAACCGCCTTATAGCGGTTCACGGTTACGGTTTTGAACCGTGAACCGCCGGTTCCAAACCAGAACTGAACCGGTGGTTCGGCGGTTCGGCGTTTCATTTTTTTTTTTTTTTTTTGAAATTTTTAAATTTTAACTTAAAAATATGGGGTAAAAATTGGACTTGAGCTTAATTCAAGTATTAAAGTTTAAACTTGAATTTTGTAATTTTAAATCTTTGAATTAAGCGCCTACGTATTCGATACCCGTAACTTTAGAGTTTAGGAATCAAAATCAAAGTTCTCGTAGTTCATTTTTAAATTTGGGGGGGGGGAGGGGAAAAAAATAAAAATGTACTTGAGCTTAATTCAAATATTCAAAGTTAAAATTAAGAATTTCAACTTTGAATATTTGGATTAAGTTGCCTACGTATCCCCTTACCTTAGGAATCTAAGTCCTCGTAGTTCACTTACCTTATACTTACCTTAGGGATTGGAGCAGAGGCGGAGAAGAGATGGTTCAATCACCCAAGTCAACCGAATCATTGCTAGATCTGGTATCATATGTATCACTGTCTTCTTGTTCATTATAATTTGGTTCTTGTTGGCGTAACTCGGCTTTCACCCAATCATTCAATAATGCTTGGGCTTCAAGATTTTGAGGCGTCAATCGAGATCGTCGTTCATCCAGAATGTATCCTCCTACACTGAAGGCTTATTCAACAGAAACTGTTGAGGCGGGGACAGCTAGTATTTCCTTCGCAATCGTGGCAACTACAGAAAAGATTGTAGACCTTTTTGCCCACCACTCAAGAAGATTGTTATTACCATCTGATCCACGTTCTAAATCTCCCAATTCACAAGTAGTTAAATAATTTTCAAGTTCTTGATAAGAATTACTTTGGTACCTTGTTCTTTTTCGGGATAAATCTTCTTGATAGGCATTTCATTCACTAAGATCCGGAATAGCAAAACCAAAAGAAGATATACTACTACTACTAGAAGGAATGTGAACAGGAGAAGAAGAACCCATTCCAAGATCAAGACTACCACTATAACTACAAGCATATTCACGATAAAGAGTAGATAATAAATTTTTTGCATTTTGAACTAACTCGCTAAGATTTGGAGGACTAAAATTAGCAATAGGATTAGGAAATAAAGCATTATAGTAAAGTGTAAGTAATTTTAGCAAACCTTCCTCTCTAACTTGAGGATCTAAAAGTTTGGCAACTAAAAAAACCGGAGGAATGTAGGCAAAATATTTAATCCATTTGTCTCTCATTTCTTTTATACAATTAAATAACTCGGGAACTTTAATTAAAGACTTGAATACAAGTACAATTTTAACACAATGTTCAACAACAAGTGTAGAAGTGGGATAATAAACACCGGACAAAGACTCAGTTGTCTCTTTAAAAATTTTTAAAAGTGCCATTAAACTAGAGCACTTATCCCATTGAGTTGGCAATAAGCAAACGGGTACTTGTTCTTCGTTATAAAATTGCACAATGCAATACGATATTCATAACTATCATTTAACAAATTGTAAGTAGAATTCCAACGATTTGGCACATCTTTTGAAAATTTCTTTGGATGAATATTATTTTTTATGCAATATCTCTTCCATTTTTTACCTAGAGACGAATGTCTAATTAAATACATTATTGCTTCACGGATAGGAGCATATGCTTCATGTAAAACAGTTAAACCATCTTGAACACATAAATTAAGAACATGACAAATGCATCTAACATGAAAAAATTTACCACCAAGAGATGGCTCACATATTGCAATAAGTGATTCTAAACTAGTTGTATTGGAGCTAGCATTATCAAAAGAAATTGAAAAAAAAATTATACTAAATTATGTTCAGATCAAATTGTATGAATTTTATGCGAAATATTTTGGGCGGTATGTGCGATATTAAACTCTCTAAAACCAATTAAACATTTTTGTATAGTCCAAGAATCATCAATCCAAATATAAGTAATTCCCATATATGAATTTGCTTCCCAATGATCACTCCAAGCATCAGAGCTTATACAAACTTTATGATCTAAGTTTAAAAACAAATTAGCTAAAATTAATTTTGCCTCGCTAGTAGTTTTTCGAACATCACGAGTTACGGTAGAGCGTGAAATTTTTTTACTAGCGGGATTAAAACTTAGTTGAGTAAAATTTTTATATATTTGGTCGTCGGCAAAGTTAAAAGGAAGAGATTTACCACAAACAAATCTAGCTAATTCTTTTCTAGCGGTAATTGAATTAAATTTAAATAAAGAACTATTACCTTGATTGGGGGCATTAGACTGTAACAGTCCCAATCCACTCAGGGATATTACACGCCGTAGACCCTTTCCTCAAAGATTTACGAGGCTGGTAAACAACGTCGAACATCTCAACAATGCCTTTAAGGATAGAAATGACTTAGTAGACCGATTTGGTCTTTTAATAAATACATACAACTCAATACATGCCCACGCAGGGGTCGAATACAAAATACTCCCGTACAACGGGGAAAAATATACTGAGCGGAAATAAAATACAACTGAACCAATACAACAACGTACGGTTCCTCATGTGATTAGTATCGATCATCTTTCATCATCCTTCGTGCCGACTCTGTGTTATTCTCCCAAAACCTGGATGCAAAAACAGACATCCACCCCCCGAATACTCGGGGGTTAGCAAAACTCCACTGTTTTGCTAGTGCAAGAACAAAGTGCAAATACGAGCCATACAATACAAGTTCCAAGGATAATAGTAACCAGGAATCCTCAAAGATCCAAACGTAACGAAAAGTACTTCCCGAGGAAAGAGTTTGGGTAAAACATTCCAAAACCAAAAGATCACAAATCAAGGAAAATAATTTATAAAATGGTTTAAAATACCATTGATAGTTTTAATAGAAAATAATTTAGGATTACTGAATCCTTATCTTTCAAAATTCAACAGGGGTCACAGCCCAAAGGTTTTGTTTTCAAAAATGAAACCAACAACAATGCACAGTGTTAAAACCCACGTTACGTGTCCCCGACGGACATAAAATACACATGCACCCGTGAAGTTTCACTAGTGAATCCAGGGCGAAACCATTGGACTCCCTCCGTGGTCCCGTCGAACCCTCCCGAGGTGAGCCAACACATTCACAAAACATACACACGCACTCGTGAAGTTTTACTCGTGAATCCAGGGCGAAACCATTGGACTCCCTTCGTGGCCCCGTCGAACCCTCCCGGGGTGAGCAAATACATTCACAAAATATACACATGCACTCGCATCGCCTAGGACCGGGACGAAGCCACGAATCTCACTCGAGGCCCCGTCGGACCCTCCCGAGCTGGCTAGCGAAACAATCAAGCACACACGTCGCCTAGGACCGGGGCGAAGCCACGAATCCCACTCGAGGCCCCGTCGGACCCTCCCGAGCTGGCTAGCAAAACAATCAAGCACACACGTCGCCTAGGACCGGGACGAAGCCACGAATCCCACTCGAAGCCTCTAAAGACCCTCCCGAGCTGGCTAGCAAAACAAACTCATGTACAAATAACATATCACACCAAGGATATCCAAACAATTCACCCATAGGCAACAAACGCAAAGCACGACCAAATAGTCAAATCACAACGCACCGAAAAGAGATAATATATGTAAATATATTATCAAAGCATAATAACAACAACAAGCGAATTCATAGGGCTCACTTAACCATTCACGGAGCACAATATTCACAAAACACACACATTTTGAAAGTGAGCCCTTAACGAGGCTAAATCGAATCTTTGAAAGTTCAAATCAAATGATCAAACAAACACATGGAGACGATCACTAATTATCATATCCACAAAACAAGAATTGTATGGATAAGGTACTTGTCTCGATACCATGAGTAATGGAAAAATGAACGGATTCAGCCGGGTAGCCCTCGAATTCCCGAACACTATCGAGAACGCGATAGCACCGAAATTACTACGGGAATAACACCACATGAATCATCAAACACCAACGAGATTCAACTTGGAATCCTCGAGCACCTATAATCCTCCGGAAGGAACAATAAAACATGATTACAATGAGAATCAAGGCCAAAAACAACGGAAATCCCAACAACTATTGAAGGGAAACTCATTGAGACATTAAATCGAACACTCAATGTTCGATAACTCCCAAGAACACTCGAATCACTAATCGAGTTGAACAAACTCGATATATGGATATGCAATCCGTGAAACACGATTAATAACATCATACCACACCAGCCGATGTATCAAAATCAGACTAGAATCGAAATCGAGAATAAATTCTCCAAAAAGTCAACTTGAAGGAAAATCAAGAAATATACCTTGATTCGACGAAGAACACGGATTGGATGATGATATGATCAACAAGAATCTTCCAAAATGCTTTGGAAATGAGTAGAATCGGCCAAGAACACCTCCTACCGGTCACTCCCGTCCGCAGCCGCACAAAAACGAGAAAAAAATGAAAAAAAACGAAGTCTGGACGAGCCAGGCCTATATATGACCGGCAGGGTTACGGACGTAACCGGCAGTGCCTTACGGTCGTAACTCGGCCCATACGGCCGTACTCGACAAGCCCTTACGGCCGTAACCGGCATTCGTCAAAAACCAGCCCAGCACCTGCCGACCACTTACGGCCGTAACGGATCACGTCTTATGGCCGTAACCGGCCTTCGTCCAGCCAGGTCTTCCGAGCACGTACGGCCGTAACCGGCACCTTACGGCCGTAACTCGGCCAGGCCAGGCCCTGCTCCGGCCGTAACTCGGTCGTGGCCACTCCGACGGCCCGGACGACCCCGAAACCCGAACCTGAATATAAATCGAAGGTACGGTTACGACATACTCGCAAAGACGAATCTAAGTGCTAAGAGAACACACGATTCCGACCACCCGAAGGCTCGAAATTCAACAACGGAAAATAATTACCCCGAACTTTGGGAAATTACGAAAACGGCCCAAAACGTCCGAAATACACGATACACGATCGAAACACCAAGCCAAAGCTCGCAACATGAATAATAACATTAAATGAACTTACGAGAAATTCGAAATAACAGTTTCGGACGAGATTCGCAAGAATCAAACTCAAGTGCGGAAAAGTCGCTTAAGAACACGGAACTCGACAAAACGATACCGAAACGAACTCGGACGTCGAAAAGTGCAGAATTAATCATTCTCATAATGACGATACGGTCATGAGCGAGTCGTAAAAATGGACTTCCGCCAAAAAAAAAAGAAAATTACCGGAAATCGAAATTGCGGGTATTACATAGACGACGTCGCCGTGCCTTGAAGTTGGGTTTGATTAGTCTCGATGCCAACTTTGTCGGGATGTTGTCTTTGTATATGGCCATTGAGTGTCCCGTAACCTCCTCCTTTTTTAAACTTGTACATTTTATCGCAATAGTTGCACTTGGCCAAGAAATGACCGGGACCGGATGCAACGTCGTCCATTTTTGTATAATGGAGCGCAAATAATGGAGATTTGAGCTCGGATGGTTTCCTTTGTTTTGGTTTTGTTGGTTGCTCATCATCTTCATGAATCGATTTTGAGACTTCAAGCATTTCGTTGATTTGTTCCTCGGTTAATTCATTGGGAACATAATCTCCAAAATTCGGACTTGGAATAGAATTAGAACTCGAAGTATGAATATGATGAGTAGGAGTACTACCACTCGCACCGCCTCTTCCTCGTCGAGAAATGTCGGTGATAGCCTTTCCTTTTCCCCGATTGAATTGACCACTTGACATTTTTTTAATTAAAGGTATAGAATAGAAATTAGAGAGAAAGTAGATAGATAGAAGATAGTTGGTGTGAAAAAAATGAAGGGTGAGAGGGGGTATTTATAGGTGTAAAAATGTAAAAAAAAAAAAAATTAAAAATGTGACCGTTTTGAATCGCCGGTTCCCGGTTGAACCGTCGGTTCCGGTTTGAACTGCCGGTTCGCGGTTCGTCATTTTGACGAACCGAAACCGAACCGTCTTAAAATGGTTGACGGTTCTGGTTTTGAACCGAACCGCGGTCAACAGTTCTGAACCGGCGGTTCGAACCGGAACCGTGAACACCTCTACTCACTATACCTATTCAACTAACTTAATCCTTTTTAATTAGAAAGGTTTGCACATTTTGCTTATGACCTTGTTAAAGGTACCCATAATTTAATTGTAGGAAATTGACTATTAGGCGAATTGTTAAAATAATCTGAATCTTACCCCAAACAATCTCCTTCTAATCTCTAGGAATGGGAAAAGACAATGACTAGTATTTGTATGGGATTAAACGTTTTTTTTTTTTTTGTCTAAAAAAAAAAAGAAAAAAAGTTTACTGTCAGTTTTATTAAAATAAAGATTACTATTCCATGTGTCCCTAATAAATATTAACTTTTCAAACGTTTTAAGGTTACATTATAAATTTAGGAAATTTAGTGATTTTGAGGTTTCGAAAGCGAGACTAACTTTTTGGAACAAAGGAAAAGAAAAAATGAGACTTGTTGTAAACATATCTTTTAGATATGTATCAAGAATTAATCTGTAGTGATACTCATCCCTTAACCCCAAACCCTACCTCTGTATCTCCCTATAAATAGAGGTCTGAAGTCCTCGTAATAATAGATCTGATTACACCTCGAATTCTCTACAATTTCTCTCTATTTTATTCTCTCTTTCTCCTCCTCCATTTACAACACGTTATCAGCACGATACTCTATCAGTAAATATTTTATTTCTCTCCGATTTTCGAGATTAACACACGGAAAAAAAAACGCGAGCAAATTTTATGCACTGAGAGACCGCGCTAAACTCGTGATTCCTGCTTTGTTAACCGTCGGATCATCACGAAATTTTTACAGTATCTTCCCGGCAAACAGATCTACAGATTTAACGGTGGAGATTGGATTCTAAAAAGCGTTGCATACATAAAAAAAAAGGTATGAACAAAAATAGTCTTTTTTTTTATATTGGTGAACGGTATTAATTTTATTTACTCATTCAAAAACTTTCTTGCATATGATGATTTCGAAGAAAAATATATATTCTTTAGTTATTAATTTTTATATTTCTGTGTGCATCATATGTAAATAATATATATGATGATCTAAAAATTTATTATCAAATCATACTCCTCTTTGTTTCTAGAAGAAACGCGATTCAATAGTACTTAATAATCCAGAAGATTATTAAAATAAAAGATTCATTGCAGTTCTTGAAGAAGCACAATGTTATGTCGTCATATTCTAGTTGAATATGATGTGTTCATGAAGAACACTATGAGATCTAAAAATTTGTGTAAATTCCTAATGAAAAACACAAAATAATATTCCTGAAGAATATTGTAAGTGCTCTTGAAGAAGCAATTATTTTGATTTAGTTATTTCGAGCCTTACTTAATTTTCGTACTATTCTATTTCCTTTGTATATTCAATTATATCTCTTTAAAATTATTGCTCCCGAAGTAGCACAATTAATTGTAATATTCTTGAAGAATATTACTATTCTAAATGAATAATTCTTATTTATACAGAACTTATGTGATATTACAATATTCTTGAAGAATATTGATTTGTTACTATAAATATAATAGCATAATTAAATCATTGTGCTCTTGATGTACCACGATATTATCCCTGAAGGAAAATATAACTTATATCTCAAATAAGAAAAAATATTAATATGCTTTGAGAATATTCTCTATCGAGATTGTATAAGATATGATATAATTCACAACCATAATTCGATGATGCTCCAATGGTAGCAAAATTAGTGAATGGTTGGATAGTCCTATCATATTTACTGATAGTTGTTCCCGGAAGTGAACAAAATTAAATTATAAACTTCAATATTAAATGGCTCAAATACTAATAATACGTCGTAGAAATTATCCTAGATTAGATAATATCGAGAAATTATCTTCTGAAGTAGATCAAATTTAAGATTTATCCTTGTAGGGGATAATTACTTATAAATTTTATCCCTTTGAGTGGATATTATCAACTTTTAATGTTAAGGACACAGAAATGATAATCTTAAGATTATATGTCATATATCTAATTTGATCTATTGTGTAGTTTAATATTGTATTACCTCTTATGATATATTATGGATGTTTATCAATATGAGATATGATGTCATACCTTAAGTATGATTTCAATCGATCGTTGTTATATAATTAGTGATAAAAATTTCAAATATCCTGAAGATATTTGCATCATTCAAATTTTTGGCTTATCTTATTTCTTATTTTTAATATCGAATGTCAAGTTATTGGGATTAAATAGTTTTCATAACTTATTGTCTCATCAAAGTGCAAATATGCATGCTTTAGAAATAAATGATACTTTCTGGGTAAAAAAAAAGGTGCCAAATTAATTGACAGTTCCTGAAGAACCACTAAATTTCTCCTTAAAGAGTTAAAAATTATGCACTATTATCTTCTTAGAACCACTATTTTCTTGACATCGTTTAGGTAATGAGAAAGTTGATTCAATTTACATTTAACTGAAATCATGTAGTGTACGCAGTTCAAACACATCATATATATTGATTAATTATTCATTGAATTAAAGGTAATGATTTGTTTCATATTGATCTGTATGTATGCATAAACTTAGTCATGATACGTATGAATCATAATTGATTTATTTATTGAGTTTAATTAATGTTTTATTTCATACGTATGTCAATTGATGGTATATAGTAGTATATTGATCTTTTGTTAAATTAGATCTAAACTTGTTCCTTATAATATTAGATCTTTAGTTTTTCTAAAACGGATCTTGAATATATTTAAATCTGTATATATATTAATTATTGTATCATGATGATATTATAATTATTGTTTCCGGAAGAAACATGATTTTGTTGTCATTAGTAATCGTAAAGATTATTATTGTATTTTCTCGTTATCGAGCCATTTGATTATCTTATAGTTGGTTCGATTTAAATTGTTGCTCCTGAGGTAGCACAATTTATATTCCTGAAGAATATTCATGCTCCTGAAGAGCAATTCATGAACACATATAACATTATGTATTGTTATTTTGATTTAAATTGTTGCTCCCAAAGTGGCACAATTAATATTCCTGAAGAATATTACATGTTCCAGACGAACAATTTATATGTTGGATATTATATAATATATTATCCATTTATTTTGTCAGTGCTAGATTGCGCAACCGATTAGGTATCATTAATCATATGAATTACGATTCGGGTCTCGAATTTGGAGATATATAAATTTATTTATGTGACCCAAATACAATGATAGTTACGGATTCTCGGGATATTTGTGCCCAAGGCATACACCTTGAACTTTCTTTTTCATTGCTCGTGTAAGAGTCAAAGATAAATTTTTTGATGAGAGATATTATTGTTAGATGGAGATCTTTGAAAGATCTATTATGATCAGCAAATGACCATATTTCTCCCTAAATATTGATAGACTTTCGTTTTTTTGTATTCCAGAGGCAATACAAAACTCAAAATGATTGTAAGTATCAATTACAAGTTTAATTGTAAATGGTATTGAAATATTACTGTGAAGGTCAGTTGCTTTACTCAAGTAGTGCCTGAAGCACATGATTCTACTTATAGAAAACACATATATATTTTGGTCAAGAGAGAGACCAAAGAAAGTTATTAATTGATACAAATATAGAGTGTGAGATAGATTATAATAAAGTGAATCACACAATGTAAATTTGCCTGAAGCAAATAAAATTAAATGACTTTGAGGCATTAGGGGGGAGATATAAATGGAAGAATGCCATCAAATTCAGGGCGTATAATATATCCACATATATTAATTAAATAAGATGAGCTGAAAGTTCATAAGTTTATTAACTGCCTATGGTGATAAAACATATAAGGGTTATGCAACAACAAATGATTAAAGTTCATGATGAACTATATGGATAACGCTATGTTTCTCGACGCCAGAAGCGTGAGACATTTGGTGCTTAGAATATACATCCGCGGAATATAAATTTAATAGAGAAACCTTATCACTCATTAAGCCTCCTGAAGAGGTTCGTCCGGAAGACGAGAATCCCAATACAATTGCACGTGCTTAAAATAATCATGAAATTGGAATTACGGAATGACCAGATCTATTATATTATGAGAAATAATATAGATCTGATTTATATAAGTGTTGATAATGCCATGAACTTTCTAAGTACATGATATCTATACGATAGAAATATCAAGTTGTCGATGTAATATCCGTAATTTTTCCATTTTTAGCAGTTTCCATTTTTGGTGTATGTCTATTTTTATCGACTCGCTTGTAACCGTTTCGACATTTCGAATCTATTTTGTTCTTGGAGTTTTTCCATTTGGATGAGTTTTGATGATGTTTTCACGTAATTTCGTTTTATGACATGTTTTGCCGTATGAACGTTCGATTCTTGTAAAACTCGTTCGTTTCCGTTGTTTCTTGGTTTGTACAAGTTCATATGGTTGAGTTGGTCATGTGGAGACTTTCGGTTTGTAAATCCGACGTCGTTTCGTGATTTTCGGGCACTTGGGCCATTTTTGTAATTTCCTAATAGTTTAGGGAATCTCGTTTTCGTTGTCGCGTTACGGACCCTTCGGTGGTCGGAATTGTATTTTTCTTTCAGCGCTTAGCTCCGCTGCCTTGTATGCTTCGCTCATGTTCCCGGATTCTCGGTCTCATCGTGTGTATCGTGTTTCGCACCCTCCATGAGCTCATCGCTGATATGACATCAGCAGTACTGAACTGCTGTGTAGGTAGCGCACGCTACCCTCTGTTGCCTTGCGTGCGCTACCGAAGAACAGTTAGCGTACGCTAACCCTTATTATTAGCGTACGCTAACGAATGGTGGCAGTAGCCACTGGACTGTCACGGCCCCGTTAGCGCACGCTACATATGGAAGTTAGCGTGCGCTAACTTCACAAATATATAAGCCCAGCGGGCAGTTTTCAGAGCAGCAGTTTCATTCTTTTCCCTTCGTTTCTTCGACGTGCGACCTCGGGCGATTTTCATCAGTCCCGATCGGCGTTCTATTCACATTCCATCACCGTAGAGTCGTGCTAACATATCATAATCAACATAATCACCTTTCATCAGCCGAATTAAAGGTAATTCCTCAGGAACCCTAATTTTGACGAATTTGGGGGATTTCGGGATTTGAGGGTTTAGTTCCGAATTGTTCATCTATATTACGATATTCTTCACCGAGTGTGATTATTGAATGATTCCAAATCCAGTTTCCTTGATTTTAATCCGCGAATTATCAATACGGGGAGATTTTGCGTAAACCCTCACCCGTATTGATTGAACGTCTATTGTCGTTATTTGTAATCGGGTTTTGGGAGTATTCCTTTCGATTATTGATGTCCGTTGGGATCGAGTTATGCTAATTCTTCATTTAGGAACCGCTGTTTTCCATTCGGATCATCCGTAGTCATTTTTCACTTCCGATTCTTCAAGAATGTCTCAAAGGCAAGTACTTTACATTTGTTTACATGTTCTAGTATTTGAATTATGGTCATATCGTGGTTGTTGTGGATGGTTATGTGTATGTTCACCTAGGGACGGCCGACGGGCCTCTAGGGATACGTATTGCCGTGAGTGTGCGTATCGTGAACCGTGGTTAGCCACCTGGGGATGTCCGACGGACTCTGCAGTACGGTGGCCGTGAGTCTCGTACCAGCGGTTAACTTTGAATTGTGATTTGTTGGAGATAATGTGTTTTGTGATTGTAAATATTCCGAATATAAAATGTTTTCTAAAATGACTTTTTGGGCGCATATATTCATCTCGATTAGAATGTAGTTCAAATGGATTGTACTTGCACTAGTCGTTGTCGCTAACCCTTAAATGGGGAAATACTTTTGTATTTCGTATTGATCGTGGGGATAAACGAGCACTCGGGACGTATGAGGATGATGGGCAAGCATGATATTGTCCAAGATTTGATTTTCGATGTTATGTCCGGTTACTATTGATGTCCGATTTTGGGATTTATGTATTATAAAATTGGTTTAAGTACTGAGTACTTCCGTTTGAAATTGTTAATGTTGTGTTCTGTTTTGGGAAATGGATTTGATGTCGAATTTAATTGTCGGTTTGTAGTCTTTTATTTGAATTGTCATTTTATTAATGATAGCTTTTCGTTGTCGAATGTCTTGTTGGTATGTTAGCACAGTGGATTCCACGGTGTGGGGTCCACGCGGCTGTAATATGCCCGAACGTCTTGGGGTGTTACGAATATGGTATCGGAGCTTAGGTTTATGGATACCTAGTGTCGGTCATTTAGGTCTAGTTAAGTGTCGTTTTGGGACAGTATCACCGCTATGCCATCATCTCGATGCGCGGTGCTCGTAAGTTTTCCTACTCGTTTCACCATTACATTCTATTCTGTCTTAGTATCTTTTGCGTTTTGCGTTTGAATTGTACTTACCCGTTGCTTCTTGAGAATTCCTGCCGGTAGAGGACGCGGGCGCGGTCGCGGACCTTGTAGGGCGTGGCGCGGCCGGTGGGGCGGCCATGTCCGATCACTCGGGAACCGGTCGGCGATGCCCTCTTTGTCGAGCAGTGTTCCCCTAGTTCCGGAGTCGGCGAGACGATCTGCTAGCTCGTGTAATGCTCATGAGAATGTTGGAGTGGCCAACATATTACGGCAAGTAGCGAACCAGATGACGCTCTCGGCTCGAGCCGTTACAGTCGGCCATGCTAATGCGGCCGGTTCGCCCTCTGGATCCGGTAATGATAAGCTACTTGGGGCGTGATTCGTATGCGTCCTCCATGATTTGATGGTGCTTCGACCCTTCCGGTTGGGAGAATTGGTTATTCGAGTTGGAGAAAGTGTTTGAGGCGCTAAGCTGTTCGAGGAGAGGAAAGTACCCATTGCTCGGTACTTCCTCGCCAAGGAGGCGGCGGCGTGGTGGCAAGCGGTGAAACCGCGTGGCCGGCAGCTACGTGGGCGAGTTTTGAGATCGATGGAAGACGAATCCGTCCTTGGCCGGTGAAAGAGGAGGATCCGAGCCTTCTTTGAGGCTAAGCCCCAAGATGTTCCTATTTCTCAAGCTATCAAGGACTACAATCAACACCGCACTACGTGAGAAACCAAGTCCGAGATGAGCTAGACAAGATCCGCCACTTTGATATGCGGATGAAGCCGAGTGCGCCACTACATGTCCGGCACGGGGTGCACGACTTTGAAAGATTATCGAATAAAGCGATGGCTTACGAGATGTCGTTTTACTGCGGCAGAGGCGGTGAAGGAAAGAAGCGAAGACCTCCGGTCGGTTTCGGGAGGCAAGTCGGGAGGGTATCCGAAGGCTCGGTCTGTTCGCGAGTCTTCGGGAGTCGATCGCCATCGGTTGGTCGAGGAACGGTTCTAGGTCCGCTCCTGTGGTTCCGTTCGTGGTCTACATGCTTCAACTGCGATCGTCCGGCCACATGATGAGTGAGTGTGATAGGCCTCCGATTCGGTGTCTTGCTTGTGGTCGGATGGGTCATCGTGCCAAGTTACATGCGGATGCGGCTCGGGCTCCAGATTACTCGGATATCTGCTCAGTGCGGAGAGCCGAGTGTGAATCGAGCACCAACAGTTCCTCGGCCGCGCAGAGTTTTGGTAGAGGTCGAGGTCGTAGTCGGCCTTCTAGAGGGGAGCTTCTAGTGCGGGTGCATTCCGCCCCGTGTGTATGAGATGAGGCGAGCCGGAGATCCCGACGCGACGGTGGCTAGTGCACCGTCCACATCCTTGACCATCCTGTTTAGTATTGTTCGATTCTGGTGCTACGCATTCTTTTATATCTATGGATTGTGTGCGTCGTCTGCATATTGATTGCCTTGTTGCTTGTGAGCCTTTTGTTGTTAGACTTCCTAGCGGGGATAGCATCGTAGGGGACCGTGAGATTAGAGATTTTTCCGTGAGTATCGCGGGGAGGGATTGGCCTTCTAATCTGATTGCGGTAGATATTAGAGATGAGGATTTGATTCTGGGTGAGGATTGGATGGACCGTCATGGGGCGATCATGAATTATAGAACGAGGACTGTTTCGATGTTAGCCTCTGATGGTACCGAGCATTCTTTTGTGGGGCGTAAGCGGGGTAGCCGAGATTACCGATCGGCGCTTTGAGGGCGGTGAGACTTCTTGGGAGGTTGCACGGGCTATTGGTGTTACGCTTTGAGATCGTAAGAAGGGAGTCGAGCTCTCGTCTATTCCGGTAGTATGTGAGTATCCGACGTTTTCCGGATGAGTTGCGGGTTTGCCGCGGGCCGAGAGGTTGAGTTTACCGTCGATCTAGAGCCGGGTGCGGCACCTATCTCTAAGACGCCATACCGTATGGCGCTGCCGAGATGCTTGAGTTGAAGAAAGCGATTGGGAGAGTTGCTAGACATGGGGTATATTCGACCGAGTGCTTCGCCTTGGGGCGCACCGGTCCTATTTGTAAAGAAGAAGGATGGGTCACTTCGTTTGTGCATCGACTACAGAGTTGAACAAAGTGACCATCAAAAACAAATATCCACTCCAGGATTGATGACTTGTTTGATCGATTGCAAGGAGCGACCGTGTTTTCGAAGATTGATTTGAGATCGGGGTATTATCGGCTCAGAGTGAAGGATACCGATATTAGAAGACGGCCTTTCGGACGAGATACGGTCACTACGAGTTTGTGGTTATGCCTTTTGGGCTAACCAACGCACCCGGCCGTGTTCATGCGGCTTATGAACAAAGTCTTTATCGAGTACCTCGATAAGTGTGTAGTCGTTTTTATCGATGACATCCTGATTTACTCGAGGAGCGAGGAGGAGCACGCCGTCATTTGCATATTGTGTTAGATATTTTGAGAACTCGGCATCTTTTGCGAAGTTCTCAAAGTGCGAGTTTTAGTTACGGGAAGTTATGTTTCTCGGTCATGTGATCTCGGCGAGGGTGTCCGTGTGGACCCACATAAGGTAGAGGCGAGTGTTGGATTAGGCGCCGCCCAGAACGGAAAGAGGTCCGTAGTTTTCGGGATTAGCCGGGTATTATCGTAGATTCGTCGAGGGGTTCTCTAAACTCGCTCGACCGGCCAGCTCTCGATTATTCTGAGTCGAGAGAAGTTTGTGTGGACCGATGAGAGGCAGAATAGTTTTGAGGAGTTGAAGAAGCGGTTGACGACTGCTCCCGTTTTGGCCTTACCGAGTGGTAATGATGGTTTCTCAGTTTATAGTGATGCTTCGGGCCAAGGGCTCGGATGCGTACTTATGCAGCATGGGAGGACGATTGCCTATGCTTCCCCTCAGTTGAAACCATATGAATTGAATTACCCTACGCACGATCTTGAGTTGGCCGCAGTTGTGTTTGCGTTGAAAATCTGGCGTCATTACTTGTATGGCTCATCGTGTCAGATTTTCACCGATCACAAGAGCCTGAAGTACATCTTCACGCAGAAGGAGCTTAATATGAGACAGAGGAGATGGTTGGAATTGATTAAGGATTACGATCTTGAGATCCTCTATCATCCGGGCAAGGCTAATGTGGTAGCAGATGCCTTGAGCCGGAAATCGGTATCGCTTCGAGCGCTTGAGTTGCTTACGGCCCAGTCGGGACTTCAGCGAGAGTTTATGAGGTTGAGCATTGAGGTTGTACTGCCAGAGAGTTCCGGGCAGTTACGTACTCTTGAGATTTCTTCATCTCTGGTCGAGGACATTAAATCGGGACAGTTGGAGGACCCGATGTTTATTCAGCTTCGGGAAAGTGTAGAGAAGGGGAAAGCCCCGGGATTTGTTATTCATGAGGACGGAGTGTTGAGATTCCGAGGTCGGTTGTGTGTTCCGAACGACTCGGAATTGAGACAGAGCATTATGCGAGAGGCTCATGCGTCACCATACTCAGTCCATCCGGGCTCGAGTAAGATGTATAAAGATCTGAGGAAGAATTTCTGGTGGAACGATATGAAGAAAGAGGTAGTTCAGTTTGTGGCTAAGTGTTTGACTTGTCAGCAAGTCAAGATTGAGCATCAGCGGCCAGCCGGATTATTGAAACCACTTCCCGTTCCGGAATGGAAGTGGGAGGACATCTCTATGGATTTTGTCACGAGTTTACCGAGAACGAAGACTGGTATGAATATGGTGTGGGTGATTGTAGACCGACTGACTAAGTCGGCACATTTTCTGGGCATCAAGGATACTTGGGGTCCAGAAAAGTTGGCTCGTATTTTTATTGCACAGATAGTGAGGCTTCATGGTACGCCGAGGACCATTATTTCAGATAGAGATGGCCGGTTTGTATCGCACTTTTGGCAGGCGGTACATAAGGCATTGGGGACACAGTTACTTTTGAGCACTTCGTTCCATCCCCAGACCGATGGGCAGTCCGAACGTACCATCCAGACGTTCGAGGATTTGTTGCGCGCGTGTGCGTTAGACTGGAGTAGTAACTGGGAGGATCACTTGGCCTTAATTGAGTTTACTTATAATAATAGCTGGCACGCGTCGATTAAGATGGCACCATATGAGGCACTTTATGGCCGACATTGCCGATCACCGATATGTTGGGATGAACCGTCCGATTTGGTTGGCACTGAGCCGGACCTTGTGTTGGAGACGAGAGAGAAAGTTGAATTGATTAGAAAGAGGATGTTGGCTGCTCGTAGTCGACGAAATCTTATGCGGATGTTAGGCGTAGACCCTTGGAGTTTGAGGTGGGAGATCACGTTACGTTGAGAGTATCTCCGACGAAAGGAGTTTTCCGTTTTGGGAAGAAGGGAAACTCAGCCGAGATATATTGGACCTTCGAGGTATTGGAGAGAGTCGGCGAGTTGGCATACCGTTTGGCTTTACCTCCGTCGCCGAGTCATGTACATAGTGTATTTCACGTTTCCCGATTGAGGAAATGCGTTCGGACCCGTCCCACATTATTGACTTTGGGGACGTGGAGATCGAGAAGGATATTACGTTTGAGGAGAGGCGTCGAGAATTTTGGAACGTCGTGACAAACGGTTAAGGCACAAAACCATTCCTTTGGTTAAGGTGCAATGGTCGAGGCACGGAGTAGAAGAAGCGACGTGGGAGCTAGAGGAGGATATGCATTCGAGATACCCCGAGCTTTTTGATTCTTAAGTTTCGGGACGAAACTTTATTTTAGAGGGGGAGAATGTAATATCAGTAATTTTTCCATTTTTAGCGTTTCCATTTTTGGTGTATGTCTATTTTTATCGACTCGCTTGTAACCGTTTCGACATTTCGAATCTATTTTGTTCTTGGAGTTTTTCCATTTGGATGAGTTTTGATGATGTTTTCACGTAATTTCGTTTTATGACATGTTTTGCCGTATGAACGTTCGATTCTTGTAAAACTCGTTCGTTTCCGTTGTTTCTTGGTTTGTACAAGTTCGTATGGTTGAGTTGGTCATGTGGAGACTTTCGGTTTGTAAATCCGACGTCGTTTCGTGATTTTCGGGCACTTGGGCCATTTTTGTAATTTCCTAATAGTTTAGGGAATCTCGTTTTCGTTGTCGCGTTACGGACCCTTCGGTGGTCGGAATTGTATTTTTCTTTCAGCGCTTAGCTCCGTCGTCTTGTATGCTTCGCGTTCATGTTCCTGGATTCTGGTCTCATCGTGTGTATCGTGTTTCGCACCCTCCACAGCAGCTTACTGCTGATATGACATCAGCAGTACTGAACTGCTGTGTAGGTAGCGCACGCTACCCTCTGTTGCCTTGCGTGCGCTACCGAAGAACAGTTAGCGTACGCTAACCCTTATTATTAGCGTACGCTAACGAATGGTGGCAGTAGCCACTGGACTGTCACGGCCCCGTTAGCGCACGCTACATATGGAAGTTAGCGGGCGCTAACTTCACAAATATATAAGCCCAGTAGGCGATTTGAGCAGCAGTTTCATTCTTTTCCCTTCGTTTCTTCGACGTGCGACCTCAGAGGCGATTTTCATCAGTCCCGATCGGCGTTCTATTCACATTCCATCACCGTAGAGTCGTGCTAACATATCATAATCAACATAATCACCTTTCATCAGCCGAATTAAAGGTAATTCCTCAGGAACCCTAATTTTGACGAATTTGGGGATTTCGGGATTTGAGGGTTTTGTTCCGAATTGTTCATCTATATTACGATATTCTTCACCGAGTGTGATTATTGAATGATTCCAAATCCAGTTTCCTTGATTTTAATCCGCGAATTATCAATACGGGGAGATTTTGCGTAAACCCTCACCGTATTGATTGAGCGTCTATTGTCGTTATTTGTAATCGGGGTTTTGGGAGTATTCCTTTCGATTATTGATGTCCGTTGGGACTGAGTTATGCTAATTCTTCATTTAGGAACCGTCGTTTTCCATTCGGATCATCCGTAGTCATTTTCACTTCCGATTATTCGAATAATGTCTCATTGTCAAGTACTTTACTTTTGTTTTCTTGTTCTTGTATTTGAATTATGTCTGTATCGTAGTTTTTGTGGATTGTTTTGTGTATTTTCACCTTGTGACGGTCCGACGTGGCCTATTGGTATTCGTATTGCCGTGAGTGTGCGTATATTGAACTGTGGTTTGCCCCCCCGGGATGTCCGACGGGACTCTGCGGGGTACGGTGGCCGTGAGTCTCGTACCAACGGTTAACTTTGAATTGTGATTTGTTGGAGATAATGTGTTTTGTGATTGTAAATATTAGGAATATAAAATGTTTTCTAAAATGACTTTTTGGCGCATATATTCATCTCGATTAGAATGTAGTTCAAATGGATTGTACTTGCACTAGTTGTTGTCGCTAACCCCTTAAATGGGGAAATACTTTTGTATTTCGGTATTGATCGTGGGGATAAACGAGCACTCGGGACGTATGAGGATGATGGGCAAGCATGATATTGTCCGATTTGATTTTCGATGTTATGTCGCCGGTTACTATTGATGTCTGATTTTGGGATTTATGTATTATAAAATTGGTTTAAGTACTCGAGTACTTCCGGTTTGAAATTGTTAATGTTGTGTTCCCGTTTTGGGAAATGGATTTGATGTCAGAATTTAATTGTCGGTTTGTAGTCTTTTATTTGAATTGTCATTTTATTAATGATAGCTTTTCGTTGTCGAATGTCTTGTTGGTATGTTAGCCTGGTGGATTCCACAGTGTGGGGTCCACGGCGCTGTAATATGCCCTGAACGTCTTGGGGGTGTTACAGTCGACAACACTTCTTGCCTCAAGTTCTAAATAATTATTCGGATCCAAAAGCTACTTGATATTATTGTGCTAGAAGCACATTGGCAATAGAAATTGAGACAGAGCTTTACTCGATTATAAGACAAAAAGTCTTTTGTTTCATAGTAAATACACCAAAGAAAGTGTTCCATGGAGGACATACTTATTATTTCTATGAAAGAGAAATAACAGTGAATAAGGTGGTGTGAAATAAAGCGATAAGCTCAAGAGTTTTAGTAGAAACTCTAAATGTAAAATTCATTCTCATGTTATGGCATTACGTTCCAATATTAAATATATATGGCAGTATTGCAAATATCGATATCTTAATAAACGTCATGATTATATTTGTGTACAGATCATTGAACGTAAATATGAGTTTCAGTACTCAAGCTTCCTTATAGAAAGGAAAATAAACTCATAAAGAGTAATAATATATGAAGTCAATTCTTCCTGAAGTAAGAATATATGAGCAATGATAATGCTTTAGCGTATTTAATAAAAGTCATTGAATGGTTTATATATTATTTATCATGTTAATTGATACAAAGCAAAGGACTTGAGAGGGCTAACTCGTGCCTTGAGACAGAGTGTTTGAATAAAGTTCATCGTTAAAGCATAAGTATTGTTTCGGTCTGCAGACCGAACATCTTCAAGAAAGATATTTACATACCAGTCAGTTTACTTGGAGAGATAATTTTCATATTTACTAAGTATCATTATTTGAAATGAATAAGATAACAACGAAAGTATGAACCAGAAGTTCATTAATTTGAGTACCAAAAGTACTGCTCTATCAGGCCTGATATGTATGAAATAAACTTGCAAGTTTTAAGAGTTTCTCCCAGAATGAAATATATTTATATGATGTTAATCATATTTTCTGTTATCTTCAAATGTGTAGGAAACCTTGTCCTATTTTATAGGAAAATCGAGATTGACATTGGTGGAATACTTAGATGCTAAATATTAAATATTTGCATCATACACATTATATCTCAAATTGGTTAATGATTTGAGAATTTCTCCCGATATTCTTTAAAAGAATAATGTATGGATTGTGTTGCACAAATACGTCCCAGAAGAACGATGATATTCGATAACTTAGTGATATTTGGTCACTAAACCTCCTCCTAAGTCTAAGTAAGGACGATATATTGAAATGTGTTGCAAGATTGTTATCTTGAGGGGGAGTGGACAAGTTCAAAATGATCTTGAACATTTGGTTATGTGAACCAAATAAATAATCCAAAAGATTATGCCCTGAAGGTTAAAATGGTTGTACTCTTTTTTCCTTACTAAGTTTTTTCCCATTGGGTTTTTTTTAGTGAAGGTTTTTAATGAGGCAACTAGTACAACATATACTTAAAGTGTATGTCATGTACTCTTTTCCTCTATCAGATTTTTTCCCACAGGGTTTTTCTGGAGAGGTTTTTAACGAGGCATGGACATCACAATAATAGTGTCCAAGGGAGAATATTAATATTGAGTGGACATCATTTTGTAACTTTGTATATCAAAGGTGGTTAGACAGAGCAGTATTTCTTCCAAGTTATTCTACAAATGTGATCTTCAAAGGAGCGGCGACATCAACATATTGTTCAAGTGATAGTCATGTTAGACTTACTCAAGAACCAACATCAACATTCAGGCAGTTTATATAAAGTATTGCATGCGCCGGCTCAAGATCTACGATGCTTAATTTATGGGGGAGCAGCTGTACTCTTTTCCTTCGATCGGGCTTTGTCCCACTGGATTTTTCTGACAAGATTTTAACGAGGCAGCATATGTATATTTTTAGGGATGATCATCAAGGGGGAGTGTTGTAAACATATCTTTTAGATATGTATCAAATAGTAGTGATACTCATCCCTTAACCCCAAACCCTAGCTCTGTATCTCCCTATAAATAGAGGCCTGAAGTCCTCGTAATAATAGATCTGATTACACCTCGAATTCTCTACAATTTCTCTCTACTTTATTCTCTCTTTCTCCTCCTCCATTTACAACAAGACTATCATTTTGAGAGAGAGGGAGTATCAATTTTTATTTATATTTTTTTTATGGGTGTGGTGTGTGAGGATCGGACCTTCAATTACCTGAAGTTCCAGGTTCGACTCTTCCTGAAAGAAGTGGAGAACGATTTTTGCATCATAGGAGTAAAGTCTGCAGACGCCTACAAGTGACCTTTCAAACGGCGCGAGACGTCTTCTAACGTGGTGAAACTCTATACAAAATTTATAATAGACATGGTAATAGATCTGTAATAGACTTCTTAAGAATTTGTAACACGATGACAGTTGTCGTGTATGATACCAATTTTTCTAAAAAACTTATTTTAAGAAGTGGATAATAATAGTAATTACGTACTTATAATTGTCATTTAATTATATATATATAATATATCATAGTAAAGTGGATAATAATAGTATTTACGTACTTATAATTGTCATTTAATTATATATATATATATATATAATAGTAAAGTAGGTGAGTATATTTTTGGAAGATGAAATACAACCATATAGCCACTTTGACTAGTTAAAATACAATATTTGTCAATGAACTTAATATTGTCAAATTCTAGCCATTTTGAGTGATTTGTAACCATTTTATCCTTACTTTTCATTTTTTCTCCTTTTCTCTCTCATCATTTTCTTCTTACCCTTACTTTTTGCATGCTGTTACGATTTTATTTTTGTGTTACGATTTGTTGTTTTCGTAACTGTTTTATTATTATTTGTGGATTTCGTAACGAAACGATTTGTTACGATTTTGTTTTGGTGTTACGACTTGTTAAGATTTATTAATTTCATTACGAATTTATCTTTTCGTACAATTTAGTGTGTTACGGTTTGTTTATTTCGTACCAAAACGATTTTTTACGGTTTTGTTTTTGTGTTACGATTTGATGATTTCGTAACAAAACTTTTTTGTGTTACGATTTTGTTTTTATGTTACGATTTTGTGGATTTTGTGAAAAAACCTTAGCATGTATGCATTTGATGAGATGCATTTGACCTACAAGGCAAATTGATTCGAAATGTTGAATTCGTAACATAGAATCATGATAAATTGAGACACAGAATCATGACAAACTGATACGAATTCATAAAATCGTAACATGGAATTATGACAAAGTGATACGAAATCATAAATTCGTAACAGAGAAACTGTAACATCCCCAAAACCGTATGGGAATATTACACGCCGTAGACCCTTTCCACAAGGATCTACCAGGCTAAGCATCCATAAACAACCAAGTGCTTGCCCGACCAGGGTCAAACAATAAAATGATACAGACCGATATGGTCACTTACACGTGAATACAGGCCAGATGAGGTCACACAACCCAATCGATAAAACTGACTTAAATAACATTACCCACACAGGGGTTGAAATACAATACAGCGGAAGACTGAAATCAACTCTGACAACACAACAAAAATCAAAATAACTCTCGACTCATGATTAGTATCGCAGCTCGTCATCCTCTTGTGCCAATCCTGTGACTGCTCCCCTGAATCTGCTGTGCACAGGCCTTGAAGCAGACATCCACCCCGATTACTGGGGTTAGTAAAACTCCTTTGTTTTACTAGTGCAAGTATCAAACCATACGAAATGTAACAAGCAAAAAGCAACTACGAATTTAATACGGAAATCCATTATCAAAATGTTCCCAGAAGTTTTAGAATTTCGAACTCAAGTAAGAGATATTTGAAAAGGAACACATCATCTCGGGATTTTTAAAGCGAGAAAATCTTTTGGACCTCGAGTCCCAATTTACAAAACCTTTTCGTAAACAATAGGGCCTTAGCCCGATTCTCGTTCAAAGCATACTATTTAATATATCATTATGCGTCGAGATCCATATTTAAAATGTTACCCGAACAATCATCGCTACACGATCACTGTTCGTACACATCATGTACCGAACTCAGGAGGCCTCGACGGACCTTACGGACTACACACATTGTTCGTACACATCATGTACCGAACTCGGAGGCCTCAACGGACCTACCGGACCACACACCTTTGTTCGTACACATCATGTACCGAACTCCGGAGGCCTCAACGGACCCTACCCGGCTACAACATCGTTCGTACACATCATGTACCGAACTCCAGAGGCCTCGTCAGACCCTACCTGGATCACACACCTTGTCCGTACACGTCATGTACCGGACTCCAGAGGCCTCGTCAGACCCTACCTAGTTCACACACTTTGTTCGTACACATCATGTACCGAACTCCAGAGGCCTCGTCAGACCCTACCTGGATCACACACACATCGACTCGACACAATTCATAATCATTAAATGTCAAGTCATTCCACATTACGCCGAAATGTACAATCAAGCATGTAAACCAAAACAACACAAACATCATGATCATCACAACGACTCTTAACCAACACAACACACATTCGGTACACAATACTTTGAACAAACACATGTACAACCATCTCATATGTACATCGCAATCCTGCACAAATGGCACAACGCCTAACACGTATACCAATATATCACTATTATCACAAAGCCTTCAAATTTCGGAAAACACAACCAACTCAACGGAACATATTTACGGAGGCAAGCAAAATCGTCATACAAACCATACGTAATTACTATTCACAAGATACAAGTCGTATAATAAGATACTTGCCTTAATAACCGCTACCAAACGCTCCGAAGAACACGGTTCGACCGGGAAGCTCGGACCCCGAAGAAGACAACGAACGAAAGGGTTCCGACTCGAGTTCTTCACAAGAATTCGACCCTAACAACATATAATCAATAAATCATCGATCATACGAGGAAGAATAATCGTAGAACGCCCGAAAATCCCTCTATGACATTTTACCGGACACCTTCAAGGAGTCGGTCAAGAACTCGACCAAAACAACGAATCGATACGATCCAACCATGGGATAACAAGGGAAATGATACAATACATCTAAATAATCATCAATCCATCACAATCCTAAGTTAAATCGGATTAAACGGACGAAATCGAACAAAATACCCAAAATCCCCAAAATTAGATTTCTAGAAAATCTGACCTGATTCGCTCGATCAAAGGATGTTATAGGATGGATGATTGATGATATGAACTCCAATACTTCATGGATTTATTGAACAACAACATCTCTCCATGATAGAAACAACCCCAGCCGCGGAAGAGAAGTAGAGGAAGGAGAAAAAATGGCGAAAAAAACGACTGCTGGGCCTTAAATAGGCTGACAGACTCGACCGTGTCCGCCTGACACGGTCGTGGCGCGCAGCTGGCTGGGGGACTCGACCGTGTCCTGCTAGACATGGTCGCGGCGCGGAGGGGCCTTCCGATAGTGACCCGTCCGACAGCGACTCGGCACGACTCGACCGTGTCCTGGAACACGGTCGGGCGTCTGGCGATCGGTTACGCTATCCGGAAGAGTTCGACTCGGCCGTGCGACGACGACAGTCGGGTCTGAGGCGAGACTCGGCATTTCCGGACGAGTACGGCACGGGCCGTGTCGGATGACACGGCCGAGTTCGCCGGCGATGATCGGCAATAACGAGCGGGTGAGCTAAAGCGACCATAACTTTCGTCGGACTCCGATTGACTCACCGTTCGAACCATTGGAAATCTAACTCGATGCTCTATAATATTGCAAAGATTCAGAATTTTTGGAGTTACCAAAAATTAATGGTGATCTAACAAAGTCGAACTCATACTTAGAAAAGTCGTTTAGTAATCCTGATTTCAACAAAACGACACCAAAACCCGAACCTGAATACGAACCGAAGATACGGTTACTAAGTACTCACAAAGATGAATCTAAGAGCTAGTAGGACACACGATTCCGACCACCCGAAGGCTCGAAATTCGACAACGGAAGGTAATTACCCCAAACTTTGGGAAATTACGAAAATGGCCCAAATGCCCGAAAATCACCATACGACAACGAATAATCAAACCGAAGCTCACAACACGTATAACAACGTTAAATGAACTTACGAAAAACCCTAAACGACAGTTTCGAATGAGATTCTCAAGAACCGAACTCAAGCGCGGAAAAGTCGCTAAAAAGCACGGAACTCAACAAAGCAGCACCGAAACGAACTCGGATGACAAAAAGTGCAGAATTAAATATTCTCCGAATGATGAAACGGTCATGAGAGAGTCGTCAAAACAGACACTGACCAAAAAAAGAAATTTACCAAAAATCGAAAATTGCGGATATTACATTCTACCCTCCTTAAAAGAAGTTTCGTCCCGAAACTTAAAATAAGTAGGGAGGAGCAACATCCCGCCAGAAAATACTCAACGAGATACACAAGAACCGAAACTCGCGCCAACGACGGAACGCCACAAGCAATGCAAAGAGACATACGGCGTGAAAACACGCCCCACGATGACCAACACAACGCCACAGGTAGAAACATAATAAAATCAAAAAGTGACAAGCGTCATCAAACAGACAATACAATCGAGTCGATCATCCGGACAATCACAAAACACAACGAACGAAAATCAATAGGATTGACCAACCCAACGGTACATCAATCAAAACGCGAGCCAACCACTGAACAAATACGGAATTCCACCGCCCAAGGGTTGGAAGATTGAAAACGAGACTAACTTCTCGAACTTAAGGGAATTAGGAAGGAGTCTGAACGCTCAACAATCACGAAACGAGAATAAAACCGAACAAACAAACGATCGAGACAACAAAAATCGAACGATCATGTTCGGATCACGAAGAACAATAAGGTTCAACCGACAATTCCGAGGTTCACATCTCGACTCGAGACAAAATATGATCCGGTGAAAACAACAAGATGCACACTCGTATAAGATCCACAGGAAAGGGGATAATAATTGAAAAGTCACAACGAGCGAGTAATTAGAAATAATACCACCCTCGTTCGATCAACAAAAGCAAGGGGCGGGACAAGCTCGGAAAATGTCAATGAACATAAACGAGTCGACCAGTCGAAAATACGAAGTTCCAAATCCGATCCACTTGAATAAAAGAATTAGTAGAATCAAAAGATGCTACTTCCGAACAAGGTTCACAGGAATCGAACCGAACTCGGAAAAGTTACAGCGATAACCAGATCGACCCAAAACAAGATCACGGCTCATTCGAACGATGAAACCGAAATACGAACAAGTTCAGAAAGTATCAACGAACATGAGTGTATCGATAGACTGGAGAAAGAGAAAATATAGAAGCCAAAAATAATACGGGTATTATATTCGACCTCTTCTAAAAGAAGTGTCGTCCCCGAAACTCACAACAACAAAATCAAGGAGACGACACAACAGGCAATCAACAGAAACATCCTTCAAAGGCCTCTCAAAGCCGATTCGATATCTGTCCGAAGCGCGAACTCCGAAAGTCTCGGTAGCCAATTCGCAAAACTGAATTCGGTGTCCCTCGAGTCCACACTCGAAATGTGTTACCGACGAGAAGGACAAATTGCACGTACATTCCCCCGGCACATCACGGTTGAAACACCTCGGCTCGGCTTACCGAAAATACAAATGCTAGATACCATGGGGCATAACGTCGCAAAACAACATAGCGGAGATGCCAACTCGGACAACAAAGAATCATAACACATATCATATACAACGATTACCATCGTAAAGTAATATATACACATACACCACGGCAGCAGCGGTATCGTTCGGCGACCTCAACGACCCGAACGATAACCAGCACGTAATTACAAACATCATGAAATAATCACACATGTACACCAACGTACAAACCCAAACTTTAACAGCTCACACAGGTGCGATAACACGCAAGTCACCACGAAATGACAGCATTAAAGATTGTCGTCACACCTCCCACAAAGGGACAACAAAAACGTATGCGTGGCGAACGACTCAACGTTCACACCACCAATTTAATCACAATTCGGAAGGCTAACACCCCAACGACAATACCAACATCATACACACCTTCTCCGACCACAAGCAGGAGATGATGGGTTTTAAAACGAAAACTACCTTTTGAAGACAGTTTGGAAACACCAGTTGATCTTGAGTATCATTTTACAAAAAGTTGAACAAACATCATTTTCGAGACTTTGAAATCATCTTGCGTTTGAACAAAAATGAGGTCACCCCTCTTTTTTTTTTTTTGAAAAACTTTCAAAAATATTCGACCCTTGGGTCTAAGCAACTGCATTTGAGAATATCTCGAAATGGTTTTGGTCCTCAACTGGAAAATTTTTGAAATGTATTGCGGCGTTAGAAAGCACCTTAAAAACACCGCAAGAAAATAATTCGTTTTAAAAGTACGTCTCGAATTTGAATTTTCTAAGATATTCAAGGTTTTCAAAGATAATTCAATGGGCTAGAATGCCCAAAAACTTCAGGTAATTACGCAAAACATTATAGCGCCGTGGGTCCCGCGCCGGAACTCACCAGGCTAAAAACCATTTACAACGTTAAAAAGGCCGATGACGGTAATATTTCAAAAACTCACAAAAGCCATTTACAAAATACTAAGTACCGTCACAAGAATTTTGCCAAAACGTTCAAGGCCATAACGCCAAAAACTCGGTTAAAGGAATCGGTTTTCGAAATCAAACTCAATTGGCAAAAGGCCGAAAGCCATTTGAAAGAACTCACGCAGCGGAAAAAAAAAATTACAGCCAAGATACACAATCCAGCAACACTACTCCTCATATGAACGAAATATGAGAGTCAAATAACCACATATCAAGAATTCAAAATCCATAAGAGGATTCCGCCACTAATCAAATAATCATAAAAATAGCTCGTGTCGCACGAGGCACAACACAAAGAAGGGAGACTTACAGCCACATGTCGCACGGAGGTGACGGTCGCCCACGATACTAATCTCGTCCGACAACATAACCGACACGTTATGACTACGCACAACTCAACTTGTCACCTAACGACTCGAACGACAAGACAACACATTACTCGACAAATCACGACTTGACTCGACCCGACAGCCTAGGTTTCCGCAACCTAATCTCCGATACCATAAATGTAACATCCCCAAAACCGTATGGGAATATTACACGCCGTAGACCCTTTCCACAAGGATCTACCAGGCTAAGCATCCATAAACAACCAAGTGCTTGCCCGACCAGGGTCAAACAATAAAATGATACAGACCGATATGGTCACTTACACGTGAATACACAGACCGATGAGGTCACACAACCCAATCGATAAAACTGACTTAAATAACATTACCCACACAGGGGTCGAAATACAATACAGCGGAAGACTGAAATCAACTCTGACAACACAACAAAAATCAAAATAACTCTCGACTCATGATTAGTATCGCAGCTCGTCATCCTCTTGTGCCAATCCTGTGACTGCTCCCCTGAATCTGCCTGTACCTGGACGCAAAACAGACATCCACCCCCCGATTACTCGGGGGTTAGTAAAACTCCACTGTTTTACTAGTGCAAGTATCAAACCATACGAAATGTAACAAGCAAAAAGTGCACAATATTATTGTAATCATTTCCTTGTTGAATCATTCTTACTCTTCAGTATGCCGAGAGGTAGAGCTATCCGTCAACGTGGTCGTGGTAGAGGCCGTGGCAGAGTGGTAGTGTCTGAGTCCGAGAGGTCCATTTCAGAATCGGCATCTCGCTCTGCGACTAGGTCGGACCCGATTCCTTCGGGAGGTTCGAATGGAGGCTCGGAGGCCGAGGTGCCTAACGTTCTTCAACAAGTTGTAACACAAGTGCACCAACTGGCACAAGTGGTGCAGAATATTAATACTGGCAGGACGGTTGAGGATCGATGGCTTCAAGAAGTTATGAAGATGAACCCTCCCAGATTCGATGGTTCCGGTGATGCGAACAATTGGGATCATTGGTTAGTTGAGCTGGAGAAGATCTTTGACGGTATTGGTTGTCCTGAAGCCAAGAGAGTCCCGATTGCTCAATATCGATTGATGACGCTTGGACCGGTGGCGGCTGTTAAGCCCAAGGACCGTGATGTCACTTGGGAAGAATTTAAAGAATTGATGGAAGCTCGGTATTGTCAGTAGCGGTTCATTAGCAAGAGTCGGTGAGTTCTTGAGCTCAACCGAAGATGTTCCTATTTACGAAGCAATCAAGACATACAACAAGCGGTTAGTGTATGTCCAAGATCGAGTTAAGGATGAGATAGACAAGATACTTCATTTCGATGCAAGGATGAAACCGGAGGTCCGAGAGTATATGGCGGGCCTTGGGTGTACTACTTTGAGAGAATATCGGGATAGAGCACTTGCTTATGAGATGGTGTCGATTCGGTTCAGCCGATTTCGAGCTCGAAGAAACCAAAATTTTACGGTAGTTTACGAGGCGGTGGATCGCGCAGCCTCAATCTTCTATGCAATCTTCAGCCGGTTCCCCCGGCTAGTGGAGGAATGCGAGGGTTTGTTTTAATTGTGGAAATCGGGACATGTCGATTCTCGCCGCACTTCTCGCCCCATTGATTGTTTTAAGTGTGGGAAGCGGGTCATCGCGCGTTATATTGTGAGTCGGTGGCGAATAATTTCTAAACAGTCTCCTACCCGGGCACGATTCTGGGTCGGCCAACTCAGTGTCGGACGCGGCGGTGCAGGTAAAAGAGCATAAGGATGCATCTAGCATTGGATCAGCCCCACCCGATTGTATGAGATGAGGCGGATGATGACGTAGGGGCGCCACTACGTCGGGTATTGTTTATATTTTGATGCACCGGTAGATGTATTGTTTGATTACGGAGCTACTCATTCTTTTATATCATTATCTTGTGTGAATCGTTTGGGCCTAGACGGTCTCTCTACATGTGAACCTTTTATTGTTGGGTTGCCAGTGGGTAAAGGATAGTTGGGGATCAAGAGATCGCCAATTGTCCTGTAACCATTGGCGATAAAGATTGGTCATCCGATTTGATTGTGATCGATATGATGGGAGAGGATTTAATCCTCGGTGATGATTGGTTAAATCGGCATGGAGCGATAGTAGATTATCGTCGGAAGATAATTTCGATAGTCGCGCGGATGGTACCGAACACATTTTGAAGGGCAAAAACACAGTACTTACGGGAAGTTTATTCGAGCCATGAAAGCGATGAAATTATTGCGACAAGGTTGTACCGATTATTGGTGTTACGCATTAAAGTCGGAAGTTGGCGAAGTACGATTATCCTCTGTTCGATTGTGAATGAATTTCAGACGTATTTCGGATGATTTGCGGGATTGCCACCACATTGTGAAGTAGAGTTCGTCATCGAACTAGAGCCCAATGCGGCGCCAATATCCAAGGCACCGTGCATGAATGGCCCCATCGGAAATGTTAGAATTGAAGAAACAATTGGGTGAATTGTTGGACAAAGGTTATATTCGGCTAGTGTGTCTCCATGGGGTGTACCGGTATTGTTTGTATACGAAAGAAAGATGGGTCCTTACGGCTATGTATTGACTATCGTGAGTTGAATAAACTCACTATTAAGAACAAGTATCCGTTGCCAAGAATCGATGATCTATTTGATCAATTACAAGGGGCTACGGTTTCTCCAAGATTGATTTGAGGTCGATATTACCAACTCCGAGATTCGGATATTCCCAGTCGGCATTTCGGACGAGGTATGGGCATTACGAATTCGTAGTTATGCCATTCGGTTTAACAAATGCTCGGCCTTCATGCAACTTATGAACAAAACTTTTATCGAATATCTCGATAAATTTGTAGTGGTGTTTATCGACGATATATTAATCTATTCCAAAAGTGAGACGGAGCATGCGAACACTTGAGAATCACGTTGAGTATTTTGAGGGTTGATAAGCTTTATGCTAAATTTTCTAAGTGCGAGTTCGGCTTAAAGAAGTTTCTTTTAAGGACACATCATCTCGGTAGATGGTATTCGTGTAGACCCTCAAAAGGTTGAAGCAGTCTTAGCTTGGGAGCCTCACGGAATGTTAAGGAAGTTCGGAGTTTTCTAGGATTAGCGGGCTATTATCGTCGATTTGTTGAAGGATTCTCGAAAATAGCTCGACCGCTCACCTTATTATTGCGAAGTCACGAAATTTGAGTGGAGTGATGAGTGTCGGAAGAGTTTTGATGAGTTGAAAAGCGGTTGACTACGTCTCCGATCCTATCCTTACCACAAGGAACGGAAGGTTTCGTTATTTATAGTGATGCTTCTAAACAAGGATTGGGATGTGTATTGATGCAAAATGAGAGAGTAGTGGCCTATGCGTCTCGACAATTAAAGCCATACGAGATGAATTATCCTACTCATGATCTTGAGTTAGCCATTTGTGGTGTTTGCGTTGAAAATTTGGAGGCATTACTTGTATGGTTCTTCTTGTCGAGTGTATACGGATCATAAGAGCTTGAAGTACATATTTACGCGAAGGAACTAAATATGCGTCGTGGCGATGGTTGGAACTACTTAAAGATTATGATCTTGACATTCTTTACCATCCGAGGTAAAGCAAACGTCGTTGCCGTCGTTAAGCCGCAAGTCGATCGTGTTGCAAAAGTTGGAACTACTTACCATTCAAGAAGCTTAGACGAGTTGATTGATATGGAAATTGAAGTTTGGCCTCACGAACTCAAGGGCATTGCGTTTCCTTGAGATTACATCCTCCGTAATGGAAGATATTAAGTCCAAGCAGTTAGATGATCTCTCAATTGTGCAGCTTCGGGAAGACAGTGTTAGAGGAAAAGCTCCTGGATTCTTAATCGATGAAGACGGAGTTCTTCGATTTCAAGGCAGAACTTGTGTACCTAATCGGGATGATCTTAAACAGGTAATTTTGAATGAAGCACATTCTACTCCGTACTCGATTCATCCGGGTATGAGTAAAATGTATAAGGACTTGAAGAAAAACTTTTGGTGGCCGAACATGAAGAAAGATGTAACGAGTTCGTGATGAGATGCTTGACTTGTCGGCGAGTTAAAGCGGAACATCGAGAGACCAGCCGGTAAATTGCAACCGCTACCAATTAGGAATGGAAGTGGGAAGATATAGCGATGGATTTTATTGTGGGAATGCCAAAGACGCCTTGGAGTGAATATGATTTGGGTAATTGTTGATCGGCTAACCAAATCCGCACACTTCGGGAATTAGAGATATTTGGGGACCGGAGAGGTTAGCTCGGTTATTCATTGCGGAGATTGTGAGACTCCATGGTACCCCAAAGAGTATAGTGTCGATCGCGATGGGCGTTTTGTGTCGCATTTACGGCAAGCGACATCGAGCACTCGGTACCAAATTGAATTTCAAGACCGCTTATCATCCCCAGACGGACGGACAATCAGAGAGGACGATCCAAACGCTAGAAGACATGTTGAGGGATGCGCGTTGGATTGGAAAGAAGATTGGGAGACTCATTTACCATTGATTGAATTTGCGTACAATACGATTGGCATAGTTCGATTGGGATGGCTCCGTTTGAAGCATTATACGGAAGACGGTGTAGATCGCCAATCTGTTGGGACGAGCCATACGAGTTACTTGGAGTAGAACCGGTCTTGGTGGTTCAAACACGGAAAAAGTCGCAATTATTCGGCAAAGGTTGTTGATCGCTCGAGTCGACAAAGTCATATGCAAGCGTTAAGTCGTCGGCCGATTAGAGTTCCAAAGCGTGAGACCATGTGTTGTTGAAAGTATCGCCGACTCGTGGAGTTCTTCGGTTTGGTAAGAAGGGGAAGCTTAGTCCTCGTTATATTGGCCCCTTCGAGATCCTGGACAAGGTAGGCGATGTAGCTTATCGACTAGCATTACCTCCGACGCTTAGTCATGTTCATAATGTGTTTCATGTTTCACAACTGCGTAAGTATGTTCCCGATCCCAGCCATGTTATTGATTATCAAGAGATTGAGATTAGTGATGATGTTACGTATGAAGAACAACCGGTAACCATACTAGAGAGACGAGTGAAACAATTGCGACGGAAAGTGATTCCGTTAGTAAAGGTCCAATGGTCTAAGCATGGAATTGAGGAGGCCACGTGGGAGACCGAGGATAGTATGCGTGCCCGATACCCCGAACTTTTTGTATCTTAAGTTTCGGGACGAAACTTCTTTTTAGGGGGTAAGGGTGTAATACCCGTGTATTTTGTGAGTGTTATTTTGGATGTATTTTGTGGTATTGTGGTTATTTGGACCGTATATATTGATGATTGACCTTGGCATATTCATGGCTGATAATTGTTGGGTTTTGTGATTCTCGGATTGAGCTCGTTTTAGCCGGCCTTCTTGCGAATTTAAAATTTGGAAAATAGCAGTTAGCGCACGCTAAGACTGTATGTCTAGCGCACGCTAACCAGGTTCGAGTAGCGCACGCTACTCTTGTGCAATAGCGTGCGTTAGGCCCGCTGGACAGTAAGCTTTCTGGACTCTGGAATGAGGCGTTAGCGTACGCTATGGACGGACTAACGTACGCTATTTCGATGTACTAGCGCACGTTACTTGTATGATAGCGTGCGCTAGGATGTCAGGTCAGTGAGGACGAAGCGTTTACGGGCTGCAGATACTGCGAGTAGCGCACGCTCTCAGTATGGAGTTAGCGCGCTAGTACCAATCGGTAGCGCACGCTAACGAGATAGTTCAGCCCGCGCTACTGAGTCTGGCGAGAATGTTCAGGTGCCTTTTTCTTGACGATGCACCGCCCTCGGCTCGTTAGCGCACGCTAAGCTTTGTAAGTAGCGTGCGCTAATACCTCCCGATATATATGGGGGTAGGTTCTAGAAATGTCATTTTCACCTCTTCCTCTTCTCTTGGTAATTTGGGCATACTTGACCATTGGAGAGTGCAGATTCTTGGTCGGATTTCTTCATCCAACGATAATTTTGGGCTCCTAACACCAAGTTATCAACATCTTATCAACTTTCACCATCGAATCAAGGTAAAACCGTTGGAACCCTAGTTCTTCATATTTTGGGGTTTTGTCGAGATCTTTGATTTTAATCTATCCTAGCTCCGATTTGTGCTAGATGGTGATGTTGTAATCATAATCCTCCATTTTCTCCAAGATTCACGGATTTAACCTAAGTTACCTTTCATAGTTTGGGTTCGAGCTACGATTCCTTCGTAATATTTGAATAAATGTCCCCAAGGGTAGAACTTAGGGTAAATCTTTCCATTTCCGTGGTGTTGTGTTTTGATTCGATATTTCGATGTGTTAGGATCGAATCGTTGAAGGAAATTCGGACCGTACACTCATCCGTTCGCCGTATCTTGTGTCGTTCAAATTGAGGCAAGTACTTTGATTGTGTTTATTGTACATCGTGTGAATATGTAAAAATGGAATTTGTGCCAATTGTTGATCGAGTGTGTGTGAGCCGAGTAAAACCGGTGAGGGTCCCACAGGGTCGGTGAGGCTGCGTATCCTACGGATCACTCGGTTGGGCTATACACCGGGGAGGGCCTGACGAGGTGTCTCCGGGTGTGTATCTTGCCGAGAGGTACAGGCCGATAGCTCGGGAGGTTGTTTTGTGATGATGACTGTGATGTGGTATTCGGAATATCCGTGATGGCACTATGATTTTCTCGTGGTTTTGTTGATTATTCACTTGTTGTACATATTCTAGAATCATTGTACTTGCACTGCTTCTTGTCACCCCTTTTTGGGGTGGATATACTTTGTGTATTCGTGCACAGTCCAAAGTGGGAGGACTAGCACGGGACGGACACGAGCTTGGTGGGCGATTGATATCGTGCATTATTTTTGAGTTGATGGTCATATGGTCATGGTCAAAGTCGTGTTTTGGTTTTGTACTCGCTGGTCTTGTCCGGTGTTGTATGTCATGTCATTATTAATGGTTAATGATGTTGTTGTATTCCCGTGGTGAACGGTCATATTGGTTATGATTTCCTCGGGATGATATGTTGTTTGGTATTGTGATGTATGTTATGTTGAAATTGAAGTTGATTTTGAATGTATGAACATTTGTGTTTGTCGTATTTAATGTGTTTTATTTGGGTCTAAGCCTGGTAGGTCCTCCAAAAAGGATCTACGGCGCTGTAATATCTCCGTAAATCATGGGGGTGTTACAAAAAGCAACTACGAATTTAATACGGAAATCCATTATCAAAATGTTCCCGAGAAGTTTTAGAATTTCGAACTCAAGTAAGAGATATTTGAAAAGGAACACATCATCTCGGGGATTTTTAAAGCAGAAAATCTTTTGGACCTCGAGTCCCAATTTACAAAACCTTTTCGTAAACAATAGGGCCTTAGCCCGATTCTCGTTTCAAAGCATACTATTTAATATATCATTATGCGTCCGAGATCCATATTTAAAATGTTACCCGAACAATCACTGCTACACGATCACTGTTCGTACACATCATGTACCGAACTCCGGAGGCCTCGACGGACCTTACCCGGACTACACACATTGTTCGTACACATCATGTACCGAACTCCGGAGGCCTCAACGGACCCTACCCGGACCACACACACTGTTCGTACACATCATGTACCGAACTCCGGAGGCCTCAACGGACCCTACCCGGCTACAACATCGTTCGTACACATCATGTACCGAACTCCAGAGGCCTCGTCAGACCCTACCTGGATCACACACCTTGTCCGTACACGTCATGTACCGGACTCCAGAGGCCTCGTCAGACCCTACCTGGTTCACACACTTTGTTCGTACACATAATGTACCGAACTCCAGAGGCATCGTCAGACCCTACCTGGATCACACACACATCGACTCGACACAATTCATAATCATTAAATGTCAAGTCATTCCACATTACGCCGAAATGTACAATCAAGCATGTAAACCAAAACAACACAAACAACATGATCATCACAACGACTCTTAACCAACACAACACACATTCGGTACACAATACTTTGAACAAACACATGTACAACCATCTCATATGTACATCGCAATCCTGCACAAATGGCACAACGCCTAACACGTATACCAATATATCACTATTATCACAAAGCCTTCAAATTTCGGAAAACACAACCAACTCAACGGAACATATTTACGGAGGCAAGCAAAATCGTCATACAAACCATATGTAATTACTATTCACAAGATACAAGTCGTATAATAAGATACTTGCCTTAATAACCGCTACCAAACGCTCCGAAGAACACGGTTCGACCGGGAAGCTCGGACCCCGAAGAAGACAACGAATGAAAGGGTTCCGACTCGAGTTCTTCACAAGAATTCGACCCTAACAACATATAATCAATAAATCATCGATCATACGAGGAAGAATAATCGTAGAACGCCCGAAAACCCCTCTATGACATTTCTAGGACACCTTCAAGGCGTCGGTCAAGAACTCGACCAAAACAACGAATCGATACGATCCAACCATGGGATAACAAGGGAAATGATACAATACATCTAAATAATCATCAATCCATCACAATCCTAAGTTAAATCGGATTAAACGGACGAAATCGAACAAAATACCCAAAATCCCCAAAATTAGATTTCTAGAAAATCTGACCTGATTCGCTCGATCAAAGGATGTTATAGGATGGATGATTGATGATATGAACTCCAAGACTTCATGGATTTATTGAACAACATCTCTCCATGATAGAAACAACCCCAGCCGCGGAAGAGAAGTAGAGGAAGGAGAAAAAATGGCGAAAAACGATCATTGGGCCTTAAATAGCCGACAGACTCGACCGTGTCCGCCCGACACGGTCGTGGCGCGCACTGGCAGAGGACTCGACCGTGTCTGCTAGACACGGTCGCGGCGCGGAGGGGCCTTCCGATAGTGACCCGTCCGACGGCCGACTCAAGACGACTCGGCCGTGTCCTGGAACACGGCCAAGGCCCGGGCGTCTGCTCGCCTATCCGGAAGAGTTCGACTCGGCCGTGCCAGACGACACGGTCGGGTCCTGAGGTAGATACTCCGGCATTTCCGGACGAGTACGGCACGGGCCGTGTCGGACGACACGGCTGAGTTCGGCCGGCAGTGATCGGCCAATAACGAGCGGGTGAGCTAAAACGACCATAACTCTCTCGTCCGGACTCCGATTGACTCACCGTTCGAACCATTGGAAATCTAACTCGATGCTCTATAATATTGCAAAGATTCAGAATTTTTGGAGTTACCAAAAATTAATGGTGATCTAACAAAGTCGAACTCATACTTAGAAAAGTCGTTTAGTAATCCTGATTTCAACAAAACGACACCGAAACCCGAACCTGAATACGAACCGAAGATACGGTTACTAAGTACTCACAAAGACGAATCTAAGAGCTAGTAGGACACACGATTCCGACCACCCGAAGGCTCGAAATTCGACAACGGAAGGTAATTACCCCAAACTTTGGGAAATTACGAAAATGGCCCAAATGCCCGAAAATCACCATACGACAACGAATAATCAAACCGAAGCTCACAACACGTATAACAACGTTAAATGAACTTACGAAAAACCCTAAACGACAGTTTCGAACGAGATTCGCAAAAACCGAACTCAAGCGCGGAAAAGTCGCTAAAAAGCACGGAACTCAACAAAGCAGCACCGAAACGAACTCGGATGACAAAAAGTGCAGAATTAAATATTCTCCGAATGACGAAACGGTCATTAGAGAGTCGTCAAAACAGACTCTGACCAAAAAAAGAAATTTACCAAAAATCAAAAATTGCGGATATTACAGAAACAAGGCATATTTATACAAACTGTAAAATTCGTAACATGGAATAATGACAAACTGATAGGAAATCGTAAATTCTTAATGGAGAAACAAGTCATGTTGATACGAAGTAAAAAAAAATTATAATTCGTAATAGAGAAACAAGTCATGATGTAATGGAGCGCTTTTCCGGATCTTGAAACGATGTCGGGGAGCTTCATGAACGCTCCAAGTGTTGATTTCAGCGGATATCCTTTACTGTGTTCTCCCCACCAGTTAGCATAATCCGGTGGTCTTCTGATGACAGATTCTTTTGTTTAAAAGTCCATTTGTTCTACAATAAACAAACAATAAAACCAAATCAATGATTCGGAACATGTAAACAATGTTACGAAATAGCAAATTACGTATGCATTTGATGAGGTGCATTTGACCTACAAGGCAAATTGTTACGAAATACGAAATCCGTAACAACATAATTAACAGTGTTACTAAATCGCACAAAAAACCCAATAAGCATAAAAATGACGATACGAAATACGAATTTCGTAACAGGGATACAAATATCCAATACAAAATTCTAAATTCGTAACAAAGTGATAACCTTATAATGAAAATCACATTTTGTATCACTTATTCTTGCTTTTCGTATCATTATTTCAATACGAAAATCTAAAATCGTAACAGAATATTCAATAGGAAATTGCAATTTCGCAACATGTGTAACAAATATGAGAAAAAAACAGGCGATAATAACAAGATTCGTATGAATTCACCCATCAGTTCAACCACAAATCGTATCAATTCATCAATCGTAGCAGTTACGTAATTCGTAACATGTATACCAAATCTCCAATACGGAAATTTCAAATCGGCACAAATGTGTTACAAAATTCGAATTTCATAATTCATAATATACGAAATGACAAAATCTTAACAAAAAATCAAGGCATGGTGATACGAAATGATAAAATTGTAACATGGTAACCCAGTACGAAATGAATAAATCGTAACAACTGTAAATTCGTAACCACATATGCAAACGTGCGAAAACTAGATCTAAAACACCAATACATCCAAATCGGTCGGAAATCATCCCAAATATACCACGAATCACCAGAAATCATATGAAAACTTGTAAATCATCAAAAACAAATACGAAAATAGCATTATTTCAAGCTAGATCTAGGATTTTTCTAGAGAGAGAAAGATGGAGAAAGAGAAATAAAATCGAGAGAGAATAGGAAAGATCCCGAACCTTGAGTTTTGTCGAGAATATTACGAGCTTCATGGTGGTTCGGGGGGGGGGGGGGGGGGTAGCAGCGGCGGCGACGGTTTCCGGCGAGATTTTGAATATTTTTAGACACGGAAAGAGAAGGAAACAAAGAGAGAAAGATTAGAAGAGGGAGAAGAGGGGTATCTCGGAAGAAAAAGAAAAAAAAAGAGGAGAGAGAAAAATAATGAATTAAAAGAAAATGATGAGATAAAAGTAGGTGGATTGCAGGGTAAAATCATCTACAAATTGTGAAATTAATCAAAATTTAACAATATTAAGTTGCATGACATAGTTTATAGTATAAAGGGTCCACAAGACTACATTCCAACTCATCGCTTTTTGGAACGTGTAAGAAGGGATAAAAATGTTGGCTGTAAACAGGTAACAAAAATGTCTATCGTAAAGCCTAAGGGTATGTTTGGCTTTAATTATAAGCATAAATTTATAAGGTTTGCTTATCAAACGCCTACTGAAAGAATAAGCCAATGTTTAAACATAATTTACTTTTATGTTTATTTTTGTTGTTCCAAACAATAACTCTTAAATAAATTAACTTATGTTTCAAATTATGTCAAACTTAATTTTACCAAACATACCCTAACTGTCCAACACAAAAAAGTCGACGGCCTAAAATCCTTTCCCCTTTCTTTCTTTCACCCATAACATAACCCTGACCACTCACTCACACACACACACACACACAATTACGCAGTAGTACATGGTATCGTTGAATCCGAACGCACCTGAGGGCTTCTACTTGGATCCAATGGGAATGGCCCTCCCCAATCTCGGCTCCTTCTCTACCTCCACCGCCGATGACCCTTCCCAGAAAATCCGTAAATCCTACACCATTAGCAAGTCCAGGGAGAGCTGGACTGAGCCTGAGCATAATAAATTTCTTGAAGCTCTTCAGCTGTGAGTTTTTTTTCTACTTTTCCCTGTTCGATTGAATTGTAGTGTTCAATTAGGGTTTTGGCGCTCTAATTTAGCGTTTTTTTGGTTGAGTGGGTGTTGATATTGTGTTAATTTGATGAATTGGGATGGATTAGTTTTTTTGTTTTTTTTTTATAGGTTCTGTGAGTTGTTAATTTTTGATTTACTGGAGTCCATCTGAGTGGAGGCAATAATGCTTTTTGTACTAGGTTACTGAACTTGAAAGTTGTTTATGTGATTAAAATGTGAGATTTTAGTATTTGATTTACGAGCTTGGTTGGGACAGGTGCTCATTTTCATTGTTTCTTCCCTTCCAATTATTTGATTTTGTCCGGAGAAATTTGGGACTGAAAAGATGGAACACATTCTACAAATTGTGAGATCTGGTGTTTTCCCCTCTTTCAAGCTTATGCCTGATGGTTAGGAAATTGTGAGAGGAAATGTGAATTCACTGTTTGACAAGGGAGGTCATATATCTGTGTGTTGGATACCTTGATAGTACTGGCATAGTAGTTGATAAATAACCATACTTAAGGTGCAGATATAACAAAGCCTCACCTACATAACTTCGTGTTTCCCAGTTGCTATGATTTTATTTCAACTTTTATGACAGTATATTTTTGTCTTCAGTTTTAACCAGTTATGATAGCTGCTACTTTAGTTAATTGAAATAATGATCAGCTTCATGTTCTTGTCTTTTTACCTTGATTTACACAGTTTTGACCGCGACTGGAAGAAGATTGAAGCATTTGTTGGGTCAAAGACTGTCATTCAGGTAATTGAAAGTGCAAATGTTCATTTATTAACACTTTTTTTTTTTGTGGTCAGATGGTATAATCCATTAAGCTGACATGAAATACTCTTTCTTCCCTTATTTTGATTTAAATTTCCCTTAATATTTACTCGTTATGTCCACCCCCAATGTATTAGAAGTATTAATAAAATAACATGGAACTCACTCCTTCAGTTATGGGTTGTTCTTACAAACGAGCTAAAATTGTGACATTTTGGCTACAGATCTCCATATTTACTCAAATTTTTTCGTCTTTCTGAGAGCATGCTATTTATGTAATGCTCGATACAAAACAATACTCCCTCAGTTCCATAAGAAAAGCCAACATAAGATAGTGTCAATTTACTATTTTACATACATTTGTTGCATTTGATCTAAAATTTCAACTTATTAAAATTTGTAAAATCTTTATAAATGAAGTCAACTCACTCCTTTTTTCTTTCAAACTTTTTCTTGTCGTATCCGAATGAAAAAGAAAAAGCAGGTGTCTGTCGTGTCGGACACGGGTAGTTGGGTACTTCAACATATTTGAAGAGTCCAAGTAGCATAGCTTTGCACTAATATAAGATGAATGAATGAATTGCTCTGCTCTTGAACATTAACTTGGCAGTAGTGAACCCCTTTTAGGTCTGAAGTTGTTTTGGTTAGATTTCATTGACTAGTGCATCTTGAGTTTAAAGTATAGTTCGCTCTGCCTGCTTTCTTCAAATATTCTTTAACAATCTTGTTATTTGTGTCACGGTTATACTGCAGACTTCGCATCCTGAGTTCATTGATGGATGTTTAGCTTTCCAAGAAAATTAGTTTGATTTATTTCTAGAAAGTGAGCTTATTAGTTCATGATTAGTAGCCCTGTGGCAACAATTTAGAAGTATCTATGTTGTTTGTGATTGACTTTGAGGATGCTAACAAGTGTAGGATTATCTTTTCAGATACGTAGTCATGCACAGAAGTACTTTCTGAAGGTTCAGAAAAGTGGAACAAATGAACATCTGCCTCCCCCTCGGCCAAAAAGGAAAGCTGCTCACCCCTATCCGCAAAAAGCTTCAAAAAATGGTTAGAATGAGTGTCTGAGTCATTTGTGAAGTTTATTTGTTAATATTAGGTGCTATTTACCTAACCCAGACATTATTTTTTGACAGCTCCAATGCTAGCTACAGCATCCCTTCAAACCTCTCATGCTCTCCCTGAACCTGGATTTATACGGAGGACTGATACTTCTTCATTACTAAGAAATCCTGTATCTAGTGCGACTGTCTCATCTCGGGCTGATAATTCTGAGCAAACAGTTGGTTTAGCTCGTACGATGAAAGGTCTAGTATCTTTTTAGCTAGTGCTGGTTTACCTACTTTAGATGCTTCTATGGATTCTGACATTGCTTTTTTATTTTTATTCAACATTTTGAATCTGCTATATTTTAGGCGTTTTGACTTCCCGAGGACAGGCAGCAACCAACAATTGTTGCAGTAGTGCTGAGAGCACCCCTAGAGCACGACCAACAAGTGAGATGAACGATCAAAGGAGCCACGGACCTTCACTAAAAGGTATGCTTTTGCATATGATTAAACGTATTCAATTAGCATAGAGGAAATGTAATTAGCATGTATCAGGCATATATAGTAAATTTTGTGAGATTGCCCATAATTGTAATGTGAACCCTTACAAAGATGTTCCTCCATATGATTTAAAAGCAAAAGATGACCTTTGTCAAAATTTCAAACAGGCAAATACTCCATATGAAATTAAACATCCTAAATTCTTTATTGGGATTACTCAAAATAAATGTTCTCTTTCTATATATTAATACTACTTCTATCAGCCTTTCACAGTTATATCCACAGCTCTTCATCCCCCTCCAACTGCAACTTTCCTTCCAACTCTTCATAAAGAAGGCAATGCTGGAATTAGAATAATTTCTTGTCGGCTCCTCAAAAACAATTAGGACCTTTAATAAAATGACGTCGCAATTATTCTTTCTTCTCTTTGGAATTGGTTTGTCACACATCATAATTAGATACAAAATATATCCCTGCTTGTTTGTTTTTCGGATGGTTACTGAAAATAATGCATTTGGCACCATAAAGGAAATGACTATTAAGCATCTACATTTGTCCTTAAATCAGCCAACATAAACAGTACTCTCTTTGTCGCAAAATGGTTCCCCTCTAAATTTTTCTTGTTTCTGTTGATTGTCCCTTTAATGCAAAATACTCTATAGTTATTCACCTTCAGAAATATCATGTGCTAATCTGCACTTTTAATGCTATAATATGGAGGCTAAGGGTATTTTTGTATATGTGCTACTAAAGTTGCCTGGAGGCATTAAGCACCCCTTTTGGACCCGATGCATTCCAGATATGACCTTATTTACTATTCAATGAAAATTAACTAATGGACTGTATACCCTTGCTCATCTACTAGGCTTCATATGATAAACTTTTATCTCTTAAATCATCTTACCCATGTTCTTTGGATTGCTAATTTCATGTCATTTTTGCTATCTGCAGTCTTACCTGATTTTGCTCAAGTATATGGCTTCATTGGTAGTGTATTTGATCCAAATGCTTCCGAGCATTTGCAGAAGCTAAAAAAGATGGACCCGATTGACGTTGAAACGGTATGGGTTCTATACTTGTAGTTGTAAGGGTTTACAATTTGTGGAATTTTCATTATTATGGTTAATGCAAGATAAATGTTAGTACATGATTTATGACTAAAGCCCTAAACAATTGGAGCCAAACCCGACCTTTGCTTTATCTGTTTTTATTTGGGTATTCGTGGTCTTCTTTTATGTGCCTGTGTCGGATACTATTTCAGAAATATTTCCTGAAGAATAATGCACCCTATATTATATTCAATTTTTATTTCAGATACGAAAATGATACCAATCTGATGTATTAAGCCAAATTACCTTTTGACATCCTAAACTATCCAACTTTATTCAATAATCACTCCATGTAATTTAGGACCTATTTAACCACCTACTGTTTTGGAAAATCTCCTAATAAAAAACTACTTGTCAACTTTTGAAAGCTAATGAAAACTAATATATGAAATTATGAAATAATCTTAAATATTTCATAATTGTCAACTTGTCAACTTGTAGTTGCCACTTTGTTATTTGCATGAGTTATGGTGTTAACTAATTTTAGACAATTAAACGACACTATAATCTTCATGCCACCGACCCCAACATAGTTGGGATTAAGGTGCTGTTGATGATGATGATATGAAATAATCTTAAATAGTCACCTAAGGTTTTGAATAATGATTTTATCAATTATTGTAATAAAATTATGGATTTTTTTTTTTCAAAATAGAGTCACCTTAAAAAATAGTCAAATTGTACAACACTTTAGTGCTTGCTTTGAATTGTTTTTGGCTACATTTTTATTTTGTCCCATACAAGTGAGACTTGTTTCCCTTTTGATCCGTCCCATAACAAATGAGACTACCTAAATTAACCGATTTTATTAATCCTTTCTTTAAAGGGACCCACTTGTCATACGCACAACAACAATCCACTTTCTATTTTCTACCCCACTTTCTCTCTCCTACTTTACTTTTCTACCCCACTTTTCTTAATCCCCTCTCATTCAGTTTTGGTCTCACTCGTTATGGGACAGACGGGATAGTATTACTTAAGTGCTTTCTTCATTTTAGAAGAGAATGAAAGATATATAAAAAAAAAAAAAATCCTACAAAAGCACACCATAAGAAATACTACTACACTAACAAATAATGAACTACCCATCTAACTTCTACTAACAAATTAAAAAAAAATGAGAGAAAGAACCCTAATTTCTTCTTCAACGCCGTCAACCTCAACCCCTCCCTTCATGTCTCGTCAACCCCCTGTGACCAACGACCCTTCTGGATCATTCCTTGCCACATCCCAGTAATCATTTCATGATCACACTCGCCATACCAATCCAGAAACTTGTGAAAATTTGCTATTTTAAGGCCACCACCACCTATATCCAATGTAATCAACATGCCACCAAAGTAGTATTCCTCAATCATTTCCATCATCGTCTCTCTCTCTCTCTCTCTCTCTCACACACACACACACACACACACAAACATGCAAACTCACCTTTGAAGTAGGTTATGAGATTTGTTATTTTAGATATGCTTAGGATTTCAACATATGGACAGATTTGATGATGATAAATAATTGCTCAGAGAATATAATTACTATTTTATTATTTATATAAAGAAAAACTGCTTTGATTATATCATAGTTACCCGGAACGTGGGACGTTTCGGGAAGCGGAACGGGAACGTGGAACGTGGCTTTCTAAAATTTGGTACTCTAGGGGTAGGATTAGTCGGTACGTCAGTTGGGAACGGGTGCGTTTTTATTGGGAATGCGGTATGCTTTGGGTCGTCACTACATAATGTGTGTGTGTGTGTGTATAATATGCTAGTAACAAAGTTATAAAAGATACTGATATAGGGGCTCGTTTGGTTGTTGGATAAGAATGAGGGGTATTATTAGTGAGGGGATTATTAAGGCCCTCGCTATTAATCCAAGGTATTAATAATCCCGCTTTCAAAAATATTATGCTGTTTGGTAGGATCAGGATTAACATGCTTAAATCAATGTTTTAAAAGGCGCGAGGCGAGTTTGAGGCGTTTTGGCGAGGCGAGGCGAGGCGTAAGCCTCGAGGCGCATTGAGGCGTAAGCCTCGATTAAAATTAGAAAAATCATAAAAAAACTCATAAAAGTATTATAATATTGATAGGCATTAGTAAAAGAGCAAAAAGTATAAATTAGATTACTATAATATGAGGTGTAAGCCTCAATTTTATTTTATTTCTTTAGTAAAGATTTAAAACTATATCAACATTAGGTTACCTTTTTTTTTTCACTAAATTAAATTGCATTCTCTACCAAAATTTCCACTAAATTTTAATATTTAATCACTATGTATTAATTTGAGAAGATTTAATAAAAAATAATTTCATATATTTTTATGTTTTTTAAAGAAAAGAAAACTACTCATAAATTTAATATATCCAATTGTAATTCTATATTTATGAAGTCTAATAATACTTGATATAAGTAGGGATAGTTAGGTCTTTAACCACTTCTAATAAAAACCCCTCTCTTTGACTTATTTCACATCTCATCCCTATTCTCACCACAGACCCGCAGCTCTCACGCAGACTCCCAGGTGAGTTTTTTTTTTTTTTTTTTTCAGAAAAAGGCGAACGCCTCACAGTTTTGAGGCGTTAAAACGCGCCTCAAACGCGCCTCAAGTGCGCCTCACAAAATCGAGGCGTGAGCCTCAGCAAAGGTGGAAGAGGCGCCGCCTCGGAGGCGCTTTTCCGCCGCCTCGCCTCAAGGCGCGCCTCGAGGCGTGCGCCTCGAGCGCCTTTTAAAACATTGGCTTAAATCCAATCTTAAGCAGCAAATTTGAATTTAGGACTAAACCCATTTTGTTGGGGTATAAAAAAAAATAAAAATCTTGGGCTTTGTTTGGGATGAACTTGCAAGTTTCTGGACTATTACAAGGTGAGCAAAGACTAGTGGGCAGTGGGTTAGAATGGGGATTGGACTGGAGCTTCAAATTTCTGGGAAAAGAGAAAGTCCCGGAGTTGGGTTCCTTGATTCTTTGAGAAATTGCATGACATCTCAGTTCATTCACCGAATTCCCAGAATCATATTCATGCTATTGCCCGAGCAAAACAGTAATTTGATTACTATATCAAGTTTGATTTGACTCCGTTAAATGCATATTCATGCTCTAGCAGAGCCGAAAAATACAAAAATCTAATGCATAACAAAAAATGTGAGAGACGAGTGAAAGAGAGAATCTAATTTTAGTTCCATGGGAGAAGAGACCAAAAAAAATTAGATTGATTAATTGAAGAACTAGATACAATCACTGGATCAGCTAAGAGAAAATTTACTGTTATAGGGCACTAGGATTTTTCTTCAAACTACGTTTATCAAGGAGCAGGGGAAGATGTTCGCATTGAAAAAAAATTATCTGCTACACGGGATTAGTAATACCACCCTCTACCCCGGGATAATTAGTGAAGGGATAAGCGTCTATTCCCGATTACACGTCTTATTAATACCTACTCGCTATTACCTACCAAACACCGGATGACTCGGCTTAATTATCACATTCATAATCATACTTATCCCGTGCTAATACCGACCACCAAACGACCCCTAGGAGTATAAAGCTCGGGTGAATAAGGAATAGGAAATTGATTTTAGAAAAGGAATAGGAAATTGGGTTGAAAAAGGAATCCTAAATCATCTACGAAAAAGGAAAAAATATGCTCTGCTTGTTTTAAGAAACCTGCTGTTTACACTTCTAAATTATTTAAAGACATCCTCTTTTATTTTTTAAAAGGTGGAACAATCACGGGTTTCCTTAGTAAAAATTGAAGGTTTGGTTAAGCAAACCCTTTATTCAAAGAAAGGGTAGTACGAATGACTTTTAGGTCTCTCATTGTCATTCGTTCCCTTTCATTTCACGACTCTTTCTTCACAATCCATTCCAAATCCACGTCAAAATTGAAGATTTCTGACAATTATTGAAAGCTTTAGGCAAATTGAAGATTGAAGGGTATAGCGAAGTCGGAAATGACCATGTCAAACGATGGGGAAAGAGATTAGTTTCTGTTTTTTTTTTTTTTCCTTCTTTCTGGAACGACGTCTTTAGCGACTTGGGTCGCGTTCCCCGACGAATTGGGACGCAAACGCACCGCGACGTCCCGGGACGTGGGACGAGGGGGGAGGAGCGTATCTGGCATCTATGGATTATATATTAAAGTGTTGTACATTCAATCAATGAACGACACATAATTTATGGTGTACAAACATTGTAATAGTTGTTATTTTTTCAATAATAATCTGAAGCTTTAAGAAATCAACAAAATAAAAGGAGTACTATCACTCCTTCCGTCCCACAACAAATATACTGTTCAAAAAATGTCAATGGGACCCACTTGCCAGACTCACAACAATCTACTCAATATTTCATACCCCACTTTCTCTCTCCTATTTTACTTTTCATACTCATAACACCTACTCCACTATCAACATTATCTTATCCTTAATTCCAGCTCATTCAATTTTGGTAACATTTGGCATGGAACGGAGGGAGTATTATAGGCCAAAATACATTTACCCACTCAGAGTAGGGCTGTCAAAAAAATCCGTATATCCGGATATCCATCCGAATTATCTGTACCCGTATTCGAAAAAAGCGGATATTATCTGTATCCGAAAAAAAGCGGATACGAATATTATCCGTATCCAAAAATTTAGGATGCGGATATGGATATAGGCACATCCGTATCCGAAAATATCCGTATCCGAAATGAATTATATATAGTATATATTTTTAATATATAATTACAAAATATCCGTATTGGTTTCGGTTTCGGTTAGTACATCAAAAACCAAACCGCTAAAACCGAACCGACCCATTTATATAAAATGTCTAAAAATTATATATTTTATGTATATATTATAAATAAGTTTGCGGAAATATAACACAAAACAACAGGTTGCTTAGTTGGTGGAGGCGCTGACTTGTAAACCTAAGGTCTCAGGTTCGAAACACAGCACCTACATCTACTCAATTTTATTTTTCTCATTTTTCCCAGCAACATAACTTCCCACATCAAATAACCCAGCGCCCTCTTCTTGCTTATATAAGGAATTTTCATTTTTCCCAGCAACATAACTCATCCCACATCGCTGAATGAAAGAACCCAGCTTCTTGCTTGTATAAGGAAGTTTCATTTCAAAGTTGGCTCACATTCATGCCACCTCTTGGTGGCGGATACGGAAAAATCCGTATCCGATTCGGAAGTATCCCGATATTATCCGTATCCGGTCAAGCCGGATATTTCTGGATCCGGATACGGATTCGGATATCATTACTGATTGCCTAATCCGAATACGGATATGGCCATATCCGGCTCCGTATTATCCGATTTACACCTCTAACTCAGAGTATCCATCGATTCCCACTTTGCATTCTCGTTTGAAAAGTGGGTATGTTACTATGTTTGGTACCTAAACTACCAAATCATCCCACTTTGCACCCTGGTTCTAACGAACGTTAGAAAAGTTAATGAAAATGGACTTTTTTATAATGGTTATTGATTTTTAATGGGTCAATGCAAAGTTTTAATATAAAGTGTAAAAATTTATTTCTCTTTTCAATACAATTAACATTATCTTAATTCTTGATTAACTAATATATTTCCTAAAAAAATGATATTTTATTATTCTGTGTGTCAAAAATTAAAATTGTTTTTTTTTTTTAATTTCTATGTTAAAATATAGTTAATGTTCGTAATAAGATATTTCAAATAATTTTAAATAATTTTAAATAACTAATATTTCCGATTAAGTATATACGAGTTTTTATTTTCAAATATATATTTTGATTAACTATTTAATATAATTTAAATGCGCGCCCTGTCCGTCCCTTTTATTGGTGCCATAGTGAGATAACACTTTAATATATGCCATTATGGACATTAACTTATTTTTAAGATAAAAAAAATATTTTTTAACATAACAAATAAAAAAAGTACATCCCAATTATTTAGGATAATGTTAATCATTTTTTTGAAAAATAAATAATTTTTTAACATTTTATTTTTTGTAAAAATTGCATTTGAAACCTTAAAAACTAATGTACACTACAAATTTGTCATCATATTTTCGACACATGACCACTAAAACTTTTAAGTTTTTTTTTTTTTTTCAAAATTATATTTCTTTTTTAAAAAAAACTATTTAAATTGTTTTTCTTAAAAAATTATTAATAATTTTATTTTATTTTTATTTTTAATCATATTTAAAAATTTGAAAATATTAATTTTCTTAAAACTTTGCATTTTACCCATTAAATTTTTTAACAATTACAAACTGGTCCATGTTCATTAACATTCTAACAAATCGTCCCTTTGCACCCAACACTAATGAACGTACGTTAGTATTATATAGCTTGGGAATGACGACATTACCCTTTTGCATTCTTAAAACTTTGCAAAGTGGGAATTGGTGGATACTTTGGGTGGTTAAATGTATTTTGGCCAGTATTATATAACAAAAATAAATAAATTCAATCTATTAATTTTTCTTTAGATCATAATTATCATAATCTTTGGACAAATTTATGTTCCTTAAATATGCAAAAGAAGGGTAATGTTGTCATTCCCAAGCTTTTGATTTCTGTCTATGCTGTATTATATTTATTTATATTCCTTCCCTTTATTATTTCATCTGTGGGTCTCTATATATATGTACACACACAAACATTTATATGTCCACTATGTATTGGACCTTTTTATATGATTGTCCTTCCATTCTTTTCAGGTGTTGCTGTTGATGAGGAACCTCTCTATCAATTTGACAAGTCCTGATTTTGAGGATCACGTAAGTATTCATCTGGCTTAAATATGAGTTTGAGCTGTTTCAGTATCGTAGTGACATCTATGGATGGTCTCTTAATGTAGCTTATGATTAAAGATTTCTTTAGCTGTCACATTTGCTACAATTACTTCATATTTGCCTTCATTTTTTCTTCTCAACTATAATGAAAACCAAGCTCAAAATCAACACCCATTTATACCCCCATAGTACATCGAAAGCCAACTCAAAATCTATGTTTGGTCATTTATTGTCATGCTCATACTCTTCATTTTTCATTCTAAACCTTGCATTCATGTTTTTATTACAAATGCTTTTCTGATGAATACTGTGTGAATGCAGAGGAGACTGCTCTCGACCTATGAAATCGAGTCGGATAAGGAAAACTCAGATGATGTTATTGACTCTATTCTCGATTGTCAACCTGAGCTTGCTGCTAACTTTGGGCAGGCACAGTAACAATCCTCACATAGCTGTAAATTACTTCGTCCTGGAAATATAGTCTAATTTTGTTTTTGGTGGTCAACTCAATTGAACTTTGATCAAATTTTTTTAAAAAGAAAATGATATCCTCGTGAAACTTTAGAAATTGTTATTGGTAGTGTTCTTTGTTTAGTACTCCCTCCGTCTCCATTTAAGGTTCTTAGTTTTTTTGCTGTTTGTCCAAAGGATCTTTGAGCAATAATTAAAGTATAATCTATCACAATGAAAATCTAAAACTTGATACTCATAGTATTTATATTGGTTTATCAATAACAAGTTTTAGTTTTTCATTATGATAATTAGATTATACTTTAAATATTGCTCAAAGATCCTTCGGACAAACAACAAAAAAACTCGGGAACTTTAAATCGAGACGGAGGCAGTACATCACTAACACTTTCTAGAAATTCACGTCGATGGTTAAATGTTCATAAAAACTGTCGAAATTTCACCTGAGTTGACCACCAAAATTAAAATGAGAATCTTTCCGGAAAAGTGGGAGTATAATTTTATTTCTTCAATTGCTGCTTGATAGACCTTAAATCAGAATGTTTATAATTCCAGGACCTGAAGAAATGTTCTGTGAGTTTCTCCATCCATGCAATCATATCATCACCACTGTTGTACTGTGACTAACAATCATCTATTGTGAGACCCTGTTTCATGCAGCTCTTTTATGTAGCCTCTTGTTATGTATATTTTTTGTTCTTGAAAAAAAAATGGAGATAATAATAATAAAATAAAAAAAAGTCAAGTCAGTAGTGCGGGAATGTAAAAATGTAAAGCTTGCTCCTCTGTAAATTCGAGTTTCGACTCATTTCTTTTTCCGGTTGAGAGTTTTTGTAACATTGTGTAGCGTATGGAAGTCTTCCCCCGTCCCCTAGTTACGTGTTCCATGTTATTTTAAAGTGATTGTAGCATGGTATTTGTATTGATGTGTGATTAGTATAACTGTCTGGGGAATATGAGGGATTTATATTTGATAATACATATTCCTAGTTTGCAACATTTATGGCTTTGGGGCAACCTTGTTCTTTACGACTCCCTCATCGGTCCTAGTCCCATAATAAATGTCACATTTTTCATATATTAGTATATGAAAGAATTTTTGAGTCCCAGAATAAATGTAGCATTTTTTATATTTTAGTACGAAAGAATTTTGAGCAATAATTTGTTATGAATGTATATGACATATGCAAACCTCATTCTCCCTCTTATCTACTTTGTTGGGAGAGTTTAACTGCCTTTGTGATCTTATCCGCGGCTCGGATCAGATTAGTTGGTGTTCAATGTGGCTACGGGTGATTTAGACAAAAAACAAAATAAAAAATGCCTCCCTCTCTCTTCCCCCTCTTAGAAGCACGAAACATGCAACCTCAAGGATAAGATGAACAATTTAGTTTATCTCTGAAGCAGTAAACTCTGTTAATTTTGTTACTATCATCCAACTTATGAAATTGCTTATTCTTTCTCTTTACATTGAATCAAGGGTATAGCAGTATCAACTTAAAACCAAGTGATGAATCTTGCAGTAACTAGCTGGGCATTATATTGAGTCAATCAACAATTATTTAAAGAAGTCTATTAAAGATCCCTAAATACTTTCAATATATACTGAAATCTATATTCTTCACAATTTTTGGGGGAAAAAAATCAATAAATGATACAGTATATTAACTAAAATTGAAGTATTTCCCGCCTTGTTTACTAGAAACAGTCACTCAGAAGGAAAAAAAACAAATATGAGAGACTACACACAATGTTTAACCGTGAATACTTTGTGAATAAAAAATGTTTGTCTCATAACGGTCTGAAGCTTTTTCCATTCAGTCATGTTGGATGTGTTTTACTTTTTCTAAGTAAAACACCTAGTCTGACTGCTGTATCCAACGTATTATTACTTCTGCTGTATGATGTAGGTACTGTAGGATTAGACTCTGTAGAAGATCTCTTGCTGTATGGACGGGTTGTACGAAGATTCCTAACAGCTTCCATACTTACTTTACTGTATGTTGGCAATTATCAACACAGGAATATTTATCCTAACAAGGTTTATGGTCCATATGCGGTATGTCCAGGACACTGTGGGAAGATATCACACTTTTTTCTGAAGGAGTTTGTAGTTTCTTCACCTTTTTGGCATGCTCCCCATATGCTGTCCATTTGATATGCCAAACATGGTGGCCCATGAATCAAATCGAACTTATTAATAGTATTGAGGTTGAGATATGACATACTCTTGTGCCATAACCTAGCGGCCCATTTCATATATAGTTTTTCCTAAATTTTTGGGAAAATAAATATTGTGCAACGGAAAATAAAATTTAAAATTCACACTTATCCGTAGGAATATTGCAATTTTTCCAAAAGTTAACAAAATTAAGTACTAGTCGATTATTAACCCACAAGTTTTTAACAAAATTACAGAGCAAAATATATTCAGTTATTCATATGTCTCTAAAACAATAAAAGATGATAAATTAACTCTAAATAATATAAACTAATTGCATGTATTGATCACGTTCCATAGACAATGAGTAGAACCATAATGTCTAAATCAAATACAGAAGTATAATCATCAATGTATACACACCATGATTTGCCCGGAGGCCATTCTGACAATGTTTAAGGTGCCCATACGTCTAATATTTATATCTTCAGCATTATCATGGTATACACATTAGGTTCCCTAGAGGGCAAATTGATATCGAGTGGCCCGAAGGCTCTTTGCGTACAATTAAGTACAACCGCATTCTGATAATGACAATATTTAACATGCCCGTATAAATAAAAATTAAACATAACATTTAAACTTACAATAAGCATTAAATCCCCACCTGATATATGATAGTTGCGTGTACTTGATAAAAATCTCTAACTGTACTCTCTCTCATATTCTTCCTCTCCACCTCTTCTCATTTGCCTGTGTTTTTAAGAAGGAAAAAAACAAATAATTTTGTCAATTAAGGATAGAAAAGCTTGGCATATAAAAGCTCATTCCAAGTATCCTGAAGCACAGGCAAACACCAATGCACACAATCAGCATAGCTGACCGGATTCGCCACCTGTTCCGGTGTCAACGGACTCCATTGCTTCTTGTATATCGACATGTGTGCATCTTTCCTATAGCTCGAGAGCTGCGTGATATTAAGAAGTGTAATTTCCACTTTTGATTTACGGAACACATCTCCGATCACCTCCATTATGTTTTCTCTCGAGTCCGTTCCCCAGTAATTTGGATTGTCTATTATACTTGTTTGATTGTAACAATTTCCATTTGGTTCGCCTCCCCATTCTATACTTCTGTTAATTGAATAAATAGAAATTAATAGGCTCGAGGTTGACAATACTCACTGTGCGTGCGTGTGTAGGAGACATGCTAGTGAAGAAAACCTTAGTCTTCTTTGGATCCATATTCTTCTTTACCCATACTCTTCATTCCCATTCTATATGCATCCTCGGTTGAAGGCTTGAAGCCTCCACTATATTTTGTACTTCATCTTCAAATGATCCTTGCCTGCATGCATGAATCAATTTCTATTCAGGTTTGATATTCATTGTTTGGCTCTTTATCTGTTGACGAAGCCAAAAATTTATTGAAAGATCGTCAAAATTGTGATATTGTAGTATTTTTCTAAATTTAAGGTGGTTAAAATCGCAATCTGAAACATAATATTGTGGCACCACACATGCAGGAAGGGTGGATTCTACTAGTACCAAATGCTTGGTTTTAGACATAATTATGTCCCAAAATGAATTTTCAATTATTTTTCAAATTTTAGATTTAATCAAAAATAAATCTAAAATATTTTGTCATTCATTTTGGGACGGACTCCCTCTGTCCCTAACGCTTAGTTCCCGAGTTTTAGTAAAAGAAAGAAAAGAAAGGGAAAGAAAGTTACGAGAGAAAAGAAGAGAAGAAAGTGAAAGGAAATTGTATTTTGTGAAGTGAAAGGAAAATTAACTATTTTGTTCTTTTCTCTCGAAATCCTTCCAAATTGGAAGGAAAATTATGAGGGAAAGTTTTCCTTCCATTTTTTTCCGTTTTTTTTTATTAAAAAGTTCAGGAACACCAAATATTTTTTCTTTCTTCTTATTTCCATCTAATTCCCTTCTTTTCTCTCGTTAAATTAAATTCGGGAACTAAGTGTAAATGATAGTCCCACTTTTTCTTTTCATTTGTCTCAAAAAGTTAGTCTCATTTTCCAAATCAAGGCTTCAAATTCACTAAAGTTTCAAACTAATAAAGTATCCTTAAAATGTTTAAAAGTCAAATGAGGCTAACATTTAGGGACAGAGGAATTATCAATTTAGAAATATGACTTTATACCATTGGGCCTCTAGCTCAGTTGGTATTGCAATGATGGATAAGAACCTTAAGCCAGTAGGTGCGGGGTTCGAATCCTGAGTAGGACGGGGTTTTTATCCGGATATTACTCCAGCAAGGAAACTTGTGTGGAGGCGAGACCCGTGTAATTTGACTTTATAATTATAACTAGTATAACACCCGTGTAATTACACGGGAACACAAAAAAGAACTCTTATGTAAATATATAATATGTAAATCGTTCATTATAAATTTCATAATACTTCTTTATAAACTACACTATTTGTCTGTTTATGATTACACCATTTTCATCGCAACAAAATATTTCTAGTCTTTCCTGATCTTCACTCTTGATATGGCTACATAAAGCTAACCATGACCGAATACGGGTCTTGGAAGATACATACCGACATGAGAGAGCGTGTGACCTTGACTCTTAAATATAGTCATGGTAAAACTCATAATAAGTGTGAACTGGCGTATTTGAAATTTAAATGGTAATCTGCTATCTAACGGACATAATATCAATTGTGGAATAAGTACTTTACTCTCAAAATTGTTCCCCGAATTTTTTGTTCAATAATATGGTTACGGATTTAGATAATTATTAATGATGTGATATTCCATAATCCTGATGATTGATCCATATTTTGAATTAGCATAATTGAGACTCTAACTTACGATTTGAAGATGTGATTTGGAATTCTAGAACAGTTGATGCTATTCAAAAAAATCCATTGAATATACTTGATTTTGACTTTAGAGGTCGCACAGATTTTGCATATACTATCAGAACTGAGATATATCCGTTTGTCTTTTGAAATTTTAGACATCACGTAATCGTTTACTCTCTCCACAATGTCGTTTGTTGGCGTCACGGTTGCTCTTTTTTCAGAAAATTAATTTATGGGAAGTTACTTATAAGTAAATGATAGTGCTTTCAGCAATGGCTGCAATATGATCTTCGGCATCCCAGATTAGTAAATACTATCAAGAATATCAATCAAGATTTCTTTACCGACTTCTTCACCCAGCTCACCTACAATTTTGAGGATTCATTCGGAGAAATCCTTAATTTCTTATAGATGGTGAGATGACATTGTCTGTCCAATAATTAATCTCATATTATTGGTCAGTCTTATGAGTTTGCAATGATGCCAAAGTGAAGAAGAACTTATACTTGAATAAATGATATATGTATTGTCCTTTAATACAACTCCATATGTAGAATTATACTAAATAATTGTGCCTAGTTTTAGTAATGTTTTTGGAATTTGAAAAACTTTTGGAAATACATAATAGATCTTGACTTATAACTTAAAATAAAACACTTCTCAATCCTTATATTTAAAAAAATACATAAATTGTTTGGAATAATTTAAAATACAAAAGAAAATTCAAAACTTTCAAAAATATATAGTTGATTTCAAAAGTAGATAAATTTAACAAATCTTTTAAAACTTAAAAAATATAAAATCACTTAAAATTATTTAAAAAATCACTTTGAGTGCCTTTTTAATTATATATATATTCAACACTTCTTTCAATTGATATTTCTTTTATTGATATACATAATTATAGTGACTAACTAATACAAACTAATTAATTAATGGAAATATATAATATTTTAGCGATATTTTAGATTTAAGTTTTTAATATATAGTGCACACTACTATATTAAATTCTCTTTGCTTTGAATTTATATTTTTTAATTAATGAAAACGTAAAATATTTCTATAAGATAATCAATTTCCATTTATTCATAATTCATATTCCTTAATTCGTAGAAATTAATAAGGTAGGTAGGAGTTATTTGAGGTATAATTATAATGTAATTAATGCAATGATGATTAGACGAGTAATTGATTATATGTCAGCTGAAGCATGAAAGGGTGACACATAATCACACGAAGCACCAGCAGAAGACATGTGGCAGTCGAAGCATGAGAAGCTGCCCTCAACCTATTCTGCATTAGTATATAGGGGAGATTTGAATGTCGTCACAGAATTAATGAATGAAACCATCAAATTACACACATTCATACCTCTTCTTTCAATCGAGTTACTACTAGCGACTTCAATTAAATGAAAAGTGAACATGCATTCATGATTTCAACCAGAGTACGCGAATTTTAACTCGAATAAGAAATAATTAATAAAGAGTAGTCTAATTGAAACCTGTTTTCGCTCCCAATTACAATAATTCGTGAATCGATTTCCATCGAGTACTCCGTCGTTGAGGCTTTCCGGTCGCCACAACTCAAAATTCACAGCTCGAAGCCTAAAATAAACTGTTGAAAAGATTGGGAATTGTAACCAAAATTAGGGCTTGCGGAAGATTAAAAACATCTCTTTTAACAAAACTGAAGATCAATCTCTAGAGAACAGTGTAGATTTTGTTGGAGGGGAGGGTGATCAGAGAAGAAAGCAATAGCGGGGGATCTTCGGAGATAGTAAGGGAGTGGTGGATACCGACGGCGGCTCGTCTGCAATTTGGGGAAGAAGAGCGCGTAGAGAGGGCGAGAGAGAGAGAGAGAGGTAATCAGCATCAGCAGCGCAACGCATAGAGAGAGAGGTTAGGCAGGGACAGTTTCGACATTATGAGGCGCGAGAGATTTATTGGTAAAATAAAATCGATTTCATTCCAATAATCCTAAGGTGCCGTTGAAATATGGATTTCATTTCAAATCCATAATTTCAAATCCAGGATTTGAAATCCAAGATTTGAAATCCAAATTCGTTGTTCGGGAACACAAGAATTTTAAATTTTGAATTTCAATTTCTAGCATCATGTTTGGAAATTCATGAAATTCTAATGTTGAATTACATAAGGTACAAGACAAGGAAAAAAATTATATAAAAATGCTGAAATTTGAGAGCAGGCCAAAAAATGGAAAATTTTAAAAAATATTTAAAAAAAATGTAGTACATACCGAGATAAATAAAAATAAATTTGAAGTACATACCAACATAAATGAAAATAAATTCAAAGTACATGCCGAGATAAATTCTCAATCCCCGTAAATATAACATAATAATTCAGAATAAAAACTCTAACTAGTCATTAATGTGCAACAAAACCCAATCTAATTTATCACTATCCGGGAGACTCTTGAGCATGTCGAACATATCCAAGGTCGAGGAGGCCCTTGTGCTTTACTCACGTACTCATTGAAGGACTCGGCAAATCTAGTAACAGCATCAGCAAGACGATCTCTCTTTATCCTCTTGTTCGACTCCATAGAAACAGTCTCCGAACCACTGCCAACTTCATTGTCCATCTCCATTGCAGTTGCTGACTCTTCATGTTGCTCGGCACCATCACCAGTGGCCCTATCCGAGGCAAAAAGAGTGCAAATATCATCCCAATTGTCAATGCATTTGTTCTGGTACGCAGAAACACTACAATTGTCATGTACATACAACCAAAAAAGAAGTCGGTACATTTTAAAGGATTTTTTTTAGCAGGGAGGGTGGTAATTTTATATAACTCTAACTAAGGATTTCACAATAAAATATAGTTGGGACAATAAAAAAGAAGTCAGTACAGTTATATAACAATGTATCTCAGTGAAGAGTCTTTTTAACAAAAAGAGTAATCTGACAAATTTGCATTCAGCGGAAAGACCATAACATGGTTATATTAACAAGAAGTGGTGAGACAAAGGAAAAGTAACATATGCAAAGAAATAGTTGTATGCTTAGAATTCAGATTCGTACATCAACAAAATATAACTACGACAGACACAACACACAGCTACATACCTTACAATATGTTTTCCATTCTTCAAGTTCTTCTATAGGGATTACAAGCATTTTTCGTTCTTCATCCCACCTATATTTGGTATAGGTTCGGATTTCGGTGATTACAGCATAATGCTTCTTCCATGATTTGATTCGATTCTTCACATGGCTTCCAGTTAAAGTTATGTTCAGCTCAGCACGTAACTTGTCAACCACAACTTGGTAGGCTTGCGGTTTAAAATCCCCATCGCCTTTATTTGCTTCATTTATTTGCTCAAATAGTGTTGAGGTTAGTATCGCATCCATTTTAGAATTCCAAGTAACATAACCCCTCCGATTAGTAGTAGGAGCAGGTGGTGGAGCCACATGTTCTTTTTCCTGTCTTTGCATTGCCTGCAAGTCAACAAAACAAGAAGCAAAAAGAATGTCATGTTGTTATCAATTAAATCAAGAAGGAAGCTGATTTCTTGCCTATAATTAGTTGCAATTTGATTAAGCCATATGCACCAAAATAGCGAGACAATCTGAAACAGAAAATGAAGAACAAAAAAACAGAGAATCCCACGGCGATAATATACAAAAAAATGAAGCAATTTGGTTAAGCCATATGCACCATAGGAACTATTTAAACTCATAAATTGATAAAACTACAAACCGTAGAGAAGTACAGGAAACCAACTTAATCAACCAACCTAATCAGAATCTGTTCATAAATTAAAAATTACAATAAAACGTTTGTAGATCTTCTTCAAACATTACGCTCTTATGTCCTTTGCGCTACATATTCTTCAAACATTGTTTTGGCAAGATGATCTCTAAATTCATTCCACTCATTTGTAGATCCAGGGGTGGAAATAAAATCATCATCTTCATCTTCCTCATCAATTGCTTCCATAGTTTCTAGCTCTTGTTCTACCTCTTGCAAATACGTTGTTTCTTCCATATTTTCTTCTCTTAGAAAATTATGAAGAATGAAACAAGCATTAATGATACAAATTTGAATTTTTTTGGGGAAAAAGCTAGCATCTCTAAGTATACTCCGACGTTTCTTCAACAAGCCAAATGCCCTTTCAATTGTATTTCGAGCGGATGAGTGCTTCAAGTTAAAAAGCTCCTTGTAATTTGTTGGAGTGTTCCCTCGCCACAAATTCAAATGGTACTTAGTACCCTTAACAGGAGCTAGAAAACCTTCACCATTGGTATAACCCAAATCCACAAGAAAATATTTATCTGCACACATCATATCATACAATTATTAGCATTATACTTCTTAAATTTCCACAGTTGAGTAATTATATTATAGAATCTCTTACTTCTAGGCACTCTTAAACCATTAGGCCTTCGAAGAGCATCACGAAGAATACGGGGATCTGACGCAGATCCTTCCCAACCCGGCAATACATATGTGAAACAAAGATTTGGATCACATGTGGCCAAGACATTGGTGCTAGTATCACCCTTCCTATCTCGATATCGCGGTCGATCCTCAATAGGGACCGTCATTTTGATGTGTGTCCCATCAAGAGCTCCTACAACATGCTACATATATTCTCTATATCAGTAATGTACCCCTAAGAATTCTAAACACAAACATTTTATAAAATTACCTCAAACCACTTCCGTTTGTTGTCATTTGCATAATTAGTGGTATGATCCACTTTCTTGATATAACACCCTCCAAGCTTAAGCACAGATTCAAGTACTACATGAAATTGACGGCTCACAGTTTCTCCCGAACGCGCAAAGAGCACCTGCATTGTTCTATTCTTCGAATCATGCCCAAGAACATGAAGAAACTGCGCCACAACTTCTTTCACTGTTACATTCCTAGTAGTTACAAACCCCCCTTTAGATTGTAAAAGATGACACAACTTCTTAAAACGACGTTTGTCAAGACGTAGTTGCTCTCGACAAATCCTATCATTTTCTAAATTGTTCATCCAAGTAGCTCTAACTTGAGCACGTTCGCACTCATTCCATGTTACCTCTTTCACCCTATACATTTGACCATATGAGGCCGCCGCTACAATTACAATGAAACCAACAACTACCATAACCTACTCCATATCTTCATCATTATCCCTCAAACGTTTTCGTAAATGAAGATGACCCACTTCATCGGACATTATACTTTTTGGGTGTTTAATCTATTACAAAAAACATATAATTTTTAGATTTCAATCAACTAGGCAGCTAGGCTAGACAATTCAATATTCAACATAGCAACAAATATATAATGTACACATCCGTTTTTAGAAAGAAAGAAAATACTAATAAAGAAACCCTTGTTAGAAGGAACACACACACAAACGAACATTTTCACCAAGATCATGAAATCTGAAATAAGCTGTTCTGTGTTGGAAAAATAGCTTAATTAATACCATAATTAATTATGGTAATTAATGACATTAAATGGTATATTTGGAATCTACATTTTGTGTAGATTAATTTAGTGTATTTACTTGTTCAATTTCGTTAAGAAATGAATGAGTAATTAATGCACAAAGTTAAGCCATTTAATAGTTGGGGATGTGGTGTGGAATCCCATCCCACATTGGAGAAGTAAGGAAAAGTTGAGCTATTTATAAAGGACTTTCCATCATAAAGGAGCAATCAAGTGTGCTCCATTAAGGTGCACCCTAGTTGGCTTTAATTAATTTTTAAAGCTAGAATCCAAATCCTACGAGGAAGGTGCAAAGCACCTTCCGAGTCCGAGTCCGAGTCCGAGCACGTGCACGTCGCACTTGTCGCAACGGGCGCTTCGTAGGCGCACCACAAGGTGTCTATACACCAATTCGGACAGGGTGTTTTACAGACTATAAATCAACCCCTGCAGATGATGATTACACACACATAACAATCAAGATAATAATACTGTCATACTAGCCTAAGTTCATACTACAAAGTCCCAAATATCCAGTAGTTCGCCCGGAATTCGATTCCTAGTACAGGGTATCGAGTTCGTTGAAAAACCGTTGTATCTTGGGGATGTTTGCCATTCAACCGTGTGTACTGTGCGGGGCAATTTCGTCTTACGGAGAGAGAGTCCAACTCTTGCCTCGGTTTTTGCATAATTTGTCATTTTCTACAGCATTACATATCAACAATCGTAAGACGAAATTTTTCTGTAGAAGATGGCATCGTCAAGCAACAATGTTCATGCTCCTGCCCATGCCGAAAAACCAGAGAAGTTCTCAGGTACCGACTTCAAACGTTGGCAATCAAAAATGCTGTTCTACCTTACTACTCTCAATCTCTGCCGCTTCTTTTCCGAATCTCCTCCTGTTGTAGGGGATGATGAAACTGACACCCAGAAACGCACGGCATTGGATGCATGGCATCACAGCGACTTCTTATGTCGGAACTATATTTTGAATGGGTTGGATGACACACTTTACAGTGTTTATTTCACAATCAAAACGTCCAAAGAGTTGTGGGACTCGTTGGAGACAAAATATAAAACAGAAGATGCCGGCTTGAAAAAGTTCATCGTGGGTCGTTTTCTTGACTTCAAAATGGTGGACACAAAAACTGTTCTCGAGCAAGTGCAGGAAATACAGTTGATCCTGCACGATATTTTGGCAGAAGGAATGAGCTTGTCTGAATCCTTTCAAGTTGCTGCCATAATCGAGAAGTTGCCCCCGATGTGGAAGGACTTCAAAAACTACCTCAAGCACAAACGCAAGGAAATGGGCCTTGAAGATCTAATTGTGCGACTGAGGATCGAAGAGGACAATCGGAAGACCGATGTCAAGATGAACAAGTCTTCTATGGAGGCAAAAGCAAATCTCCTCGAGTCAAGCAACAACAAAAAGCGGAAATTTAACGGGAAGAAGCAAGACTCAAGAATCAAAAGAAGATCAAAGGAGAATGCTACAATCTGCGGTAAATTCGGGCATATGGCGAAAAATTGCCGCAAACCAAAGAAGGACAAGAGAGATCAAGCAAATATTATCGAGAATAAGTATGTTCCGTCGATTTGTCAGTCTTGATCTGTGTGCGATTGTAGATGAAATCAATATGGTTGGAATCCCGGTCGTATGGTGGGTGGACACCGCGCTACTAAACATATTTGTGCCGATAAAACCATGTTCTCCTCATACGAGCCCGTCACCGAAGAAAGAAAATTGTACATGGGAAACTCGTTGCCTCAAATGTTGTCGGAATCGAGAAGTTATACTCAAGATGACGTCTGATTGAAATTGACGCTCAAAAATGTGCTACATGTTCCGGACATTCGTAAGAATCTTGTGTCCGCTCGGCATTGAGCAAAGCCGGATTTAAGCTAGTGTTTGAAGCGGATAAAGTTGTAATAACTAAAAATGGTCACTTTATCGGAAAAGGCTATATAGATAACGGCCTTTTCAAACTGAATGCTATCAATGTACGTGGTGGAAATGAAATAAACGATAAAGTTGTTTATTTGGTTGAGTCTCCTAATTTATGGCATGATAGATTAGGACATGCAAATCTAAATATACTACGTTTAGTACATTTAGATTTATTGCCAAAAATGACTTTCGATCAACACAAAAGGTGTGAAATATGTGTTGAAGCAAAAATGGCAAAATCTCCTTTTCATTCAGTGGAAAGATCGACAAAACCTCTTGAATTGATTCACACCGATCTGTGCGATTTAAAACTTGTGCAAACAAGAGGTGGAAAGAATTATTTTATAACTTTTATTGATGATTGCACAAGATTTTGTTATGTGTATCTTTTGAGAAGCAAAGACGAAGCATTCGAAGCTTTCAAAACATACAAAACAGTTGAAAATCAACTCAACACCAAAATCAAAATGATTCGAAGTGATCGAGGTGGTGAATATGTTGCACCTTTTGAAGAATATTGTCGTGAAAATGGCATTATTCACCAAACGACTGCACCTTATGCACCCCAATCAAATGGTGTTGCCGAACGAAAGAATAGAACATTGAAGGAAATGATGAATGCTATGTTGATAAGCTCGGGCCTATCACTTAACATGTGGGGAGAAGCTATTCTTTCGGCCAATAAAATTGAATAAATTACCCAAAAAGAAGCAAGATAAAACTCCATATGAATTATGGAAAGGAAGGAAGCCGTCTATAAGTACTTAAAAGTGTGGGGTGCTTAGCAAAAGTTGAAGTACCGAAACCCAAGCAAGTAAAAATAGGACCAAAAACGGTTGATTGCATTTTCATAGGATATGCAAATAATAGTAGTGCGTCTGATTTTGGTACACAAATCGGAAGTACCCGATATTAATGAGGGAATGATTATAGAATCAAGAAATGCCATATTTTTGAAACTATATTCCCTAAGAAAGAAAAGAATGAAATAAGTCCGAAAAAGAGGACTTATGATGAAATCTCGCCAAATAGTAATGGGCCAACACCGGAACTAAGGCGAGGAAAAAGAATAAAAACTGCAAAAACCTTTGGTCCGGATTTTGTAGTCTATTCTTTAGAAGACGAACCAAAGACAATCAAGGAAGCATTATGCGGTTCCGATGCCGATCTATGGCAAGAAGCTATCAATAGTGAAATCGAGTCAATCTTGAACAATCACACTTGGCACATTGTTGATCTTCCTCCGGGAAATAAACCTTTAGGTTGCAAGTGGATTCTCAAGAAGAAATACAAAGGTGATAAATCTATTGACAAATACAAGGCACGTTTGGTAGCCAAAGGATACAAACAAAAGGAAGGGTATGATTACTTTGATACATACTCACCAGTTACTCGGATTACATCCATTAGAATGCTACTTGCAATAGCAAGATTGTACAATCTTGAGATACACCAAATGGATGTAAAACGGCCTTTCTAAATGGAGATTTAGAAGATGAAATTTATATGGAACAACCCGAAGGGTTCGTGATTCCGAAGAAAACAAAGTTTGCAAACTTGTTAAGTCTTTATACGGACTTAAGCAAGCACCCAAACAATGGCATGAGAAATTTGACCAAGTAATGATGTCAAATGGTTTCAAGATCAATGAATGCGATAAATGTGTGTACATCAAAGGTACATCGACAATTTTGTCATTGTGTGTCTATACGTTGATGATATGTTAATTATGGGTAGCAACAATAAAATCATCATAGGCACTAAGGAAATGTTAAAGAAGAACTTTGACATGAAGGATATGGGATTAGCCGATGTGATTCTAGGAATCAAGATCTCCGAACACCCGATGGAATAGTCTTATCACAATCTCACTATGTTGAGAATGTACTTAAGAAATTCAAGGCATACGATCTACCTCCGGCTAAGACACTGTTGACTTAAGTTTACACTTAGCCAAAATCGAGGAGAACCCATATCACAAACAGAATATGCTAGGATAATTGGAAGCCTAATGTACTTAGCAAATTGTACAAGGCCAGACATAGCATATTCTATTAGTAAACTGAGTCGGTTTACGAGTAATCCCGGAAAGGATCATTGGACCGCATTGACAAGAGTGTTGAGATACTTAAAACACACTGTCAATCATGGTATACACTATTCGAGATATCCAGCTGTTTTGGAAGGATATTGTGATGCCAACTGGATATCCGATACTAAAGACACTAAATCCACAAGCGGTTATGTATTTACCATTGGTGGAGGAGCAATATCATAGAAATATTCTAAGCAAACATGCATAGCCCGATCTACAATGGAATCGGAGTTTATTGCTTTAGACAAAGTCGGCGAAGAAGCCGAATGGTTAAGAAATTTCTTAGAAGATATTCCCTGCTGGGAAAAACCTTTGCCTCCCGTTATGATACATTGTGATAGCATGGCAGCCATAGGGAGGGCAAAGAACAGTATATATAATGGTAAGTCTCGACATATTCGTCGAAGACACAATACCATTCGACATTTGATCACTACAGGAATAATGTGTATTGACTATGTAAAGTCAAAAGACAATATAGCGGATCCGTTTACGAAAGGTATTAACCGTGATCAATTATATAATGCAGCAAGGGGAATGGGATTGAAATCCACGCATTGAGAATTTTCATAATGGTAACTCAACCAGGATGATTGGAGATCCCAAGAACTTGGTTCAATGAGACAACTAAGTTGTGAAAGTTCAAGTTAAAGCACTTGAAAATCCATTCTCGTAGTTCGCTGCAAGCCGCAGTTTGTGGTAAAGGGTAAGCTTTTTAAAGCTTTTAATGATTCCTATAACCTTTTATAGGTGGAGTATGGCAGATACTCTTCATAGGAGGTCACCTATATAAGTGAAGAAGTAAGGCGCTTCATAAAATTAGTAACACTTATGAATCCAAGAAATGGTCCAAGGCCAAAATGGACACAACGTGAGAACGAAAGATATTAGATCTATTATTGTGTGTATGTTATTGTCTTGGTTTACACAAAAGTTGATCGGTTCCAGACATCACGTTCACCGAGCAACGAGTAAATCGATAGCATTACACTAAGGAAGGTTCAAGGCTAACTACCACCTATCCTGAAGCAATAATAGGTCGTCGACTTAGTGCATGTTGCATTTGCATTAATAATCATTCATGTTTGGGATTGTTGGAAAAATAGCTTAATTAATACCATAATTAATTATGGTAATTAATGACATTAAATGGTATATTTGGAATCTACATTTTGTGTAGATTAATTTAGTGTATTTACTTGTTCAATTTCGTTAAGAAATGAATGAGTAATTAATGCACAAAGTTAAGCCATTTAATAGTTGGGGATGTGGTGTGGAATCCCATCCCACATTGGAGAAGTAAGGAAAAGTTGAGCTATTTATAAAGGACTTTCCATCATAAAGGAGCAATCAAGTGTGCTCCATTAAGGTGCACCCTAGTTGGCTTTAATTAATTTTTAAAGCTAGAATCCGAATCCTACGAGGAAGGTGCAAAGCACCTTCCGAGTCCGAGTCCGAGTCCGAGTCCGAGCACGTCGCACTTGTCGCAACGGGCGCACTATAAATCAACCCCTGCAGATGATGATTACACACACATAACAATCAAGATAATAATACTGTCATACTAGCCTAAGTTCATACTACAAAGTCCCAAATATCCAGTAGTTCGTCCGGAATTCGATTCCTAGTACAGGGTATCGAGTTCGTTGAAAAACCGTTGTATCTTGGGGACGTTTGCCGTTCAACCGTGTATACTGTGCGGGGCAATTTCGTCTTACGGAGAGAGAGTCCAACTCTTGCCTCGGTTTTTGCATAATTTGTCATTTTCTACGGCATTACATATCAACATTCTGTTAGTACACTTACCAAATGAGAAGCTCTGGACATGAAACAGCACTTCTAAAATCTGCCATTTTTCCAACTACATTTCAGATGCCATGAGCGGGGTGGGGTGGGATGGGGGTGGGGGGATGATGGAGGAGAAAAAAGAAAACACTAAAAATTAAAAATAAAAGCAGAAGGTAATATCATTATCATGTGGGGGCTTGTAATAAATTCTGCATCAAATAAATATGGTCAAGGAATTAAAAACAGGAAAACCAGAGATAAACAGGAAAATAAAATAATAACTAATTAATTCATCAAGAATTGGCAGAGAAAAACGTTCGAGTTTGAATGTAACCGTGATTTTCTTGGAAATATCACACCTTTTTATAAACAAAGCTGCTTCTGTGGCACACACCCAATTGCGCACACCCGCTCTATGAAGTTGTACTGCGTAGTAGGGGTTGTCTCTACACAACCCTCTACTACCCATAAAGTAGGGTGCAATCCTCTTACGCAGTCTGACAACCCCTGAGCGGGTGTGCAATGTGTATTTAACGGTGTGTGTAGCATTATTCTTTTATAAATTATATGGAATTTTACAAATCCAATTCCAAATTTTATTAGAGTTGTCAAACACTAAATTTGGTCAATTCTTAGATTTCAAATGAATTCCAAGTTACCAAACAGGGCATAAGGTACATTGTGAAATGTTGTGTTTTTACTGATAAATTCCACCTGTTTAAGGGACTTATTGGTAAAAATTCTTTTTTTTTTTTTTTTTAATCTGGGATTCTCTTTAGGGTAAGGGTATTGCCACTACGATTATTGCTTATCAACTACTACATCAATTATAATTTTGATAAATTAATCTTTTAGTTGACATAATTACCCTCAAATAAAATTTAATTATACTACAATATTTCCTTATCCACCATGTTTGGTTAATATTCATTAATTTTTTATGTAAGTAATTTTTTTCCTTTATGATCTCCAAGTAATTTCTTCTCTCTCTAATCAGATGCTAGGATAAATAAATAAGAAGAAAATAAATATAGAATGCATATAAAATTATGATACAAAATTTTGTCATGTATATTTCACCTAGTTCTTAATTATATGAAAGACCAACTCAGAACCTTCGACGAAAAATCGAATGAAGGGATATTCGCAGGATATTCCTCAGTCACCAAGTCATTAGCAAACTTTTATAAGATATTAAGACATGTTTTTTTAATTAGATTACTAAACACCGCCCTAAATTACTAGTCACCGCCCTATAATATTACATTTTTTCCCTTACTTCATATTCAGCAGATTTGTAATCATACCTTCTCACTACTTTTCTCTCTCGACCTGCACTAAAGAAGCCACCAGCCGTCCGCCGCCATGTCTGGAAAAGGAAAAGCTCCGGTATTTTTTTTGGGGGGGGGGGGTCTGCTACTTTGGCCGCCGGCCGCCGTGTCGGAGTGCACGACGGATGCGGCGGTCGAATTTTTGTCACAGGCGTCCGCCGATGACGCCTGTCCATGGCACAAGCGTTCGCCGATCCCGCCTGTCCATGGCGCAGGCGTCTAGAGCAGACGCCCTAACCTAAGTATAGACGTCCTGGTCGGACGTCTGAACCATGGACAGGCGTCCAGATCGGACGCCTAGCGCTGGAATAGGCGTCCTCATTGGATGCCCTAACCACGATCCTGGCGTCTACACCAGACGCCCCTGCCTTGGTGCAGGCGTCCTGGCCGGACGCCCCAGCCCTTTTTTCGAAATAAAATAAAATTTTCAATTAATAATTAATAATGTGTATTGTTTGTATGATTATTACTCATTAGTTGTATTGTTTGCTAAATGCAGATGAGAGGAGGAGCGGGCAAATCTATGCCGCTAGTCACAGAGTTGATGGGTTCTGGAGCGCGTCACACTAGAGCTCGTGGTGTTGATGCTTCCGTTCGTAGACAGCGGGAGGCAGAGCGTAGGGGATTCGAGCACGTACCTTATACTACTGAGGATTCGAGCGAGTATTATTCGCACGACGAGGACGACGATCAGGACATGAACGAGGGCGGTGATGATTCTTCGTCCGTTTTGTGCCGGGTTCGGAAGGGGAGAGGGGTGAGGTTTGTCACTTCTGGGTCTACCAGTAGTAAACGACGTAGGGCAGAGGATGACACATCATGGATGGTTACTGAGGAGATGCCTGGTGGCCCTATCGACGACAATGTTATCCCGAGTTTCGGTAGGCATGTCGTCGCGCATATCTGGACTGGAGAGATGAGAGGTCTGCTGAAGTGTAACACTAGGACTGCTGCTTGTCAGAGCTTGAGTTAGTGACGCTCAGTGATGTCACACTCTTTAGTGAGCCGGATCAGGGGGACTGGGTTATCCCACCTGACGGGCGCCATTTTCAGACACATTGACTCCCCGTTGATTTCTACATTCGTTGAGCGGTGGCAGCCAGATACGAACTCTTTTCACATGTCATTCGGAGAGATGACCATCATGTTGCATGATGTGTGGCGGATCCTTCGCATTCCTGTCGAGGGGCGATTGGTTGATGCCGATAGCACATCTACACAGTTGCAGGTAGATGTGATGGAGGTTCTTGGAGTATCACGGTCGGAGCTACTGAGTACTCACTTGGGGTGGCGGCGTACTTATGGACTCGATTTTCAGGTCATGCCGCGATGGAGGTCGAGTAGATGGCACCCAGGGTGTAGCTTGGATGTGGTTGTTATTAGGATCCACCTTGTTTGTTGACAAGAGTGTTAACCGGATTAGGCCGTCCTGCTTATTGGAGGTGACGGACGGTATGGATACGACTGATCAGTATTCATGGGGTTCGGCCGCATTGGCTTTCATGTACCGTCAGCTCAGTATCGCTAGTCGCGGTGACTCCATGGGTATATGTGGATGTCTTACCCTACTTCAGGCTTGGATTTATGAGTATTTTCCCTGCTTCCGACTTCATCGAGAGCGTATGATTATTGAGTCCACGCAGCCTCGAGCTTTTACATGGAGTGTCCAGGCTGAGGGTAAGGACGAGCACCGACTCTAGTCTTTGCGTCGCCCCATTGATCAGTTGACAGCTACAGAGGTATAACAATTCCTTCTAACAATCTCAGAATTCATTTAAAAATAACTTGTTTAATTTGTTGATTATATGTACGCAGATACACTGGTTGCCTTATGGCCCTGATCCAATGAGGGATGTCCCGAGGACCACATCCATTGGATGGCTACGATATCGGGATATTATCGAGCCATACATACCTGGTCGGGCATTACGGCAGCTCGATTATGTGCAGACCATCCCTTTCCCGATCACCAGACCGGAGAAAGCGGTTCGAGCGTGGTTGAGCAGATTGTACCGAGTTGAGTATCTCATTCGGATGTCATCTGATGCTTGGATGATGTTTCCGGGCGCATACAGGCTTCCTCTCGCTGACTATCAGGCTGCTACTCATGATCAGGCTACATGCGCTGATGATTACATTGAGTGGTATTATCGGTATTTGCACCCTCAGCTACTGAACGACGGTGCTGCAGTTGGATCAGTGATCCCTTCTCGTTCTAGCAGCGATTACGTATGTTGTTTAACTTTGCACTTTGTTTCATTTCATCATACATTACTCATTGTATTATATTATCAAAATCTTTTACAATGGGTGAGTCGATTGGCCGGTATTACCCAGCACTGTATTGGACACATTCCCCCAGACCAGACGGCAGAAGCGACGACGATGCTTGAGGAGTACATGAGGGATTGGCATTTGGCCAACTAATTTTTTTTTCATCTGTAACATTTTGTATTTTGTTGGCTTTGCGTATGACGGTATTACCCAGCACTGTAATATTTTTTCATGTTTTATTAGTTTTGTATTTTGCTGTTTTTTCTCTTCTGCATACATTGTAATAACAATCAACTATCACGATCAACAAAAACGAAAGTATTAATAATTAAGGAACATACAACAAATTCATTTTTACATCATACCGACTAATCTATTCCATTTTTCTGTCCTGCTCGTATACAAATTCTCCCAGCCACCAACACTACTATCATGGTTGTTGCTACCCAAAATATTATCCGGAGATAGATATTGCTGGAATGGATGGATAGCAAACAAATGCGAGAACACTTCCATGGGAAAAGTAAATAACACAAGATTTGCCGGGGTTGTTAGTCCCGGGCTTGAATGCTCTCGCGAGATATTATTAATACGAATATTCTGGGATACAAGTATTAATGTTAGAGTACAATTACAATGAGTGTAAAGACCCTAGTTATCTTAGCTAGTGAGCGTGTAGATTGCCGGAAGAACCAGATATGATGCTCTGTGAGTTCTTGTAACAACTTTGATGAGCTGTGACGACCGTGAGAAATCGACAGTCTCTCACGGTGTAGTTGCTGTATGTCTGAGCTCTTGGGCTTGTGAGTCTCTTCAAATATGCGTTGTGGAGACTTCTTGCTTCTGCCGACCGTCTTCTGGTTGAGAGGTGCTGAGAGATAAATCCTAAGGTAGATCTGAGAGATGAATCTGAGAGCCTGAAAGTGTGTATGTATTCTTCACGTGGTTGCAACTGAGATGAACCTTTGTGAATGTTTTTCGGAATGATTTTCCAACTGATTGGAATGAATTGCCAACCTTTCTCCAGTAGATGGAGGTTCTCTATTTATAGGACTGGGAGATGCTGGGCGATCACCTCTGCTGTATTATAATAAGCGGGCGATCGTCTTTTAGCACATGGGCTGGTCTCCTTACAGTCCGCAGGAGTTGCTGGTAGCCAGCTGTGCGGTCCAATGAGAAGTCTGCACGCGTCTGAGTCGCTGTCACGGGTGGTCCCACCTTGTACCTTTCGGCGGGTCTATCGGTAGGTGATAAGGTGGTGACAGACTGTGGTCAACGATCCATGAAACGCGGTACCTATCACGGATCTGCACATGGACGCTGCTTTGAGATCCAGTCTTCGTGGACTTTGACGGACGAGGGTCTCTGTTCGTGGTACAGGGCGATCGTCCTAAGTCGGGCACCAGAGTTGATCGCTAGGTGCCAAGGGCGATCGCCTTGAGAATCGATCGCTCGATACTCGAAGGTGGACTGTTATCCTTGTTTAGGCGAGTTCGCCATGGCTTGATTGGTTGTGGACTCGGTCGCTCGGCCCTTGTAGTCGATCGCCTGTCGAGGTGAATAAATCTCGGCACAACAATTGCCTCCCAGCTCGCTCCGATGTTGGAAACGTGGGGTGAGGTGGTTATGCTGGCGATCGCTGAATTTTGACGAGTGACTCTGCATTTTACGGAACTGGCGATCGTCTTTGGGCTGTTTGGTTTTGAATTCGGACGACCTGGTCGGTCGCTGAAATGAGCGGGAAATGGTAGCGGATGCGGAAAAGTCTCCGGGGCACGTGTCGGGTTCCTGTTGGGGGAGACCGACGGTTACTTATGACTCCTTGTCTGGCGCGTCCTTGAAAAGACGGGTACGCGGGTTTCAAGGGAGCATTAATTGCGACGGTTGCGCTCCAACACCTGACATTCTCCTTAATTGCACAGAAGTCCCTGCCATCTCCTATAAAAAGGCGCTGGGTTGCAGGGTTAAGACCCTTACGCGTTTTCATCAGAGAAAGAAGGATAATATCGCTGAAGAATTTTTCTGGAGATCTGACTGCCGATCGTCGATCGATTCGATCCTTGGTAAGAAAACACTCCTTTTATCCTCTTCTTGATTCAAGAATGTCTGGAACATCTTCTTCGCACGGAGTAGGCACCAGCTCCGTCGCCGGGGCTTCGACTGCCCGGGGAGGACCCTCTGCAGAATTTTATCTGGAGACGGCCGCCGAAGCTATCTGCGCCGGTATTGATCCAGTGGAAATCGAGGCGCTATTTAATGAGGCCGACGTCGCTAGGGAGGCGGCGGTTGAGCACCGGCGCTCGCAGATGGATAGAGATCTGGCGGTGAGGGCCTACTGGGAGCAGCATAGTGCCTTCGGCCAGGCCTATGTGGCCTTTGCTGAGATTATGGAGAGGTTGGCCAGTCCGTCTCCTCGATTCGATTACCGGGAGTACTCGATCGCTCATCCTCATCAACTCCCTAAGCGATCGCTATTTCGGGCTGCGCAGCGATCTCTATGGTCCCTCGGTCAGATAAGGAGCTCGGCGACCAGGAAGGACCTGGCCGTCTGGAGGACGAGGTTTCATATCCCTTCAGATGTGGATCTTTTTGTGTCGGTCGAAAATGAACGAGCCGATCAGCCTCCGGAGGGCATGGTTGCTGTGAACGAAGCAATTATGGAGGTTGGACTGCGGTTTCCTTTGTCGTTCTCCATCTCCCATCTGCTGGCTGCTTGGAATGTGGCGCCGCTCCAGTTGACGCCGAATGCCTGGCTCCAGATCATTTGCACTCTCACCTTGTTCGGCGGTCACCGACTGTACCGCCTTCCTTCGCCGTTGGAGATGAACCACCTGTTTAAGCTGACGGGTCAGAAAGGGTCGGTCGGAGGCTATCATATTCAAGGCCGATCCGGTCGGGTGATTCTCGGAGTCCCGAACAAGGTGCGGGGCGATTCGGCGAAGTGGTTCTGGGTCGTCGGTGCATGGAAAGCCTCAGCGAGCGACAACCCCTCGGGCGAGCTGAACATTCCCACAGGCTTTCGGGAGAGAACTCCGAGTAAGGGTTTTGACTCTCCCTTTGTTCGGATATGTTCTGAACTGATCTAATTTGGTCTTCCTTTTGTAGGTTTCCACATTCCGGCGATCGACGAGCTACCTTTCGATTTCCTGGTCGTTTGGGAGCGGATTGAAGTCTGCCGGACGACGACTTAGACGCTCACCGAATTAACAAGGAGAGTCGTTGGCTGTCTGCTCGGCTATTCCATTTTCCGAGACATCTCTCGGTCTCAGTTATGAGTTTCTGCGATCTCCAGTTGCTTGGCGATCGACCTGCTTGGAGAGTGTCTGACCGTTTGTTTGATTGCTCTTTATTTCAGAGGTCCGCTTTCCTCGCTTCTTGGAGCCTCCAGCGGAGATAGCTATATCGAACCCTGGACTTCTGAGCCGTCTTCGGCAGAAGAAGTCATCTCGGGCTCCTCCTGTGGCATTACCTATCATTCCGGAGGTGAGGCCCGTCGTGGAGCCGATCACAGCGGAGGAGGAACCTCGGGAGGAGGGGCTCCGGGCGAACCGCAAGCGGCAGAGGTCGGAAGAAACTCCAGTTTCTGCCCCTGCCGGTGGGGTGCCAATCGCCGTGCCTCCGATCACCGCTGTCCCCCCGGAGACTGAGCCTACGCCCTTTGTGGCTTTCTTGCGAGAGATGGCGATCGCTGAAGTTGAGACCCCTCGCGGGAAGCCATACTTTGGTCGCGACCCCGAGAGAGCCGAGAGGTAGACTTTGTTTGTTTGTTAAATTCCGTCACTTACGTGGGAGATGTGCTAACTCGTGTTGTCTGATGCAGGATCCGTAGCACTAATCCTGCTTGTCCGCCGATGGTGCTGGATTTCTTGGCGAGCCGATCTCCTCGCGCGGCCTGTGATGTTCCACTCTATGTCAACCGGGCCGTTTCTGCTTTGCCGAAGGCCTGGACGACGGACTTAGATGCGATCGCTCGCCAGCGATCCGGGAATGCGATGCAAGCTGCTTTCGCTCTCTCCCTCCAGGCGGCTACGATAGCTACCCAGGCTGCGCAGGAGTTTGAGGGGCGTCCTTCTACTACACGTCTGCAGGCGGACCTCGAGGCCGCTCGAAAAGAGAACGCCGAGTTCGCCGATAGGATTATGGCTATGGATAAGACTCCTTAGATGCAGCTAAACGGGCGAGCCATGAACTTGAGCTGGCGAGATAGGATGCCGAGCGAGCCCAGACGACGGCCGATCGATTTCGGGACCGGATGACAGATGCCCGACGGTTGCAATTGGCCGCTGAGAAGGAGGCCGATCAACTGAAGGTGACCGTCGCTCGGCTGACTAGCGAGCTGGAGGCGTCGAGGGGAGAGACGGCAGCAAGGGAGGCCGAGCTCCAGGATGCGCAACAGGTGGTTGCCGAGTTGAAAGGGGAGCACGAGGCGACCGATGCCAATCCCTTTCTCAACGTGGAGTTTGTCAGTGAGTTTGCCTATTATATGGCGTTCGCTGACTCACTCCGAGCTGCTAAGAAGGGTGGGCTGGAGGTCGGCCCTCTTGCTGAAAACTTCAAGGCATATGCGTTGGAGCACCCTCTTCATCCTGCCTTCTCTGTGCTGATCTTGGACCTTTCGGAACTTGGCGTGGATCTGAGCTGGTATCCGACTCCGGGAAACCTTGTTCATCCTGATGCTCCGGAGGACGGGGAGGCCGCTCCGAAAGCTGGCGAAGGGTCGCGGGCCGATCCGGAATTTAAAGGCGAAGGCCAGGCAGGGGTCTGAGGTTCTTCGTTCTTTTTGTTTTAGCTCTTTGTTTTGTAGTTTTGTAGCTTTTCATTTGTAGTACTTAGGCCTTCGGGCGACCGTGTATGTACTCTTATACTTCAAGTAATGAAATGAATATTTGATTCTCCGGTTTATTACTTGAATGATTGCTTTTCTGAGTCTTTGCATGACTTTGTACAAATGCGTGAGGAGAGATTGTTGCGAGTGTAGCTCCAAGTGAATTGATAAACTAATATAGATAACTTTTACAACAAATTCGATCGCAGCACAAACATCTGAAAAATGCCGATCTCCATATGTCGTTGGGCTTGAATTCTCTCGCGAGATATTATTAATACGAATATTCTGGGATACAAGTATTAATGTTAGAGTATAATTACAATGAGTGTAAAGATCCTAGTTATCTTAGCTACTGAGTGTGTAGATTGCCGGAAGAACCAGATATGATGCTCTGTGAGTTCTTGTAACAATTTTGATGAGCTGTGATGACCGTGAGAAATCGACAGTCTCTCACGGTGTGTAGTTGCTGTATGTCTGAGCTCCTGGGCTTGTGAGTCTCTTCAAATCTGCGCTGTGGAGACTTCTTGACTTCTACCGACCGTCTTCTGGTTGAGAGGTGTTGAGAGAGAAATCCTAAGGTAGATTTGAGAGATGAAGCCGAGAGCCTGAAAGTGTGTATGTGTTCTTCACGTGGTTGCAACTGAGAGGAACCTTTGTGAATGTTTTTCGGAATGATTTTCCAGCTGATAGGAATGAATTGCCAACCTTTTTACAGTAGATGGAGGTTCTCTATTTATAGGACTGGGAGATGCTGGGCGATCGCCTCTGCTGTATTATAATAAGCGGCGATCGTCTTTTAGCACATGGGCTGGTCTCCTTACAGTCCGCAGGAGTTGCTGGTAGCCAGCTGTGCGGTCCAATGAGAAGTCTGCACGCGTCTGAGTCGCTGTCACGGGTGGTCCCACCTTGTACCTTTCGGCGGGTCTGTCGGTAGGTGATAAGGTGGCGACAGGCTGTGGTCAACGATCCATGAAATGCGGCGCCTGTCGCGGATCTGCACATGGGCGCTGCTTTGAGATTCAGTCTTCGTGGACTTTGACGGACGAGGGTCTCTGTTCGTGGTATAGGGCGGTCGTCCTAAGTCGGGCACCAGAGTTGATCGCTAGGTGCCAAGGGCGATCGCCTTGAGAATCGATCGCTAGATACTCGAAGGTGGACTGTTATCCTTGTTTAGGTGAGTTCGCCATGGCTTGATTGGTTGTGGACTCGGTCGCTCGGCCCTTGTAGTCGATCGTCTATCGAGGTGAATAAATCTCGGCACAACAATTGCCCCCCAGCTCGCTCCGATGTTGGAAACGTGGGGTGAGGTGGTTCTGCTGGCGATCGCTGAATTTTGACGAGTGGCTCTGCATTTTACGGAACTGGCGATCTGTTGGAAAGTAAAACGCAGCGGAAGCGAAGTTTTATAAAGTTGATAATGGAGTTTTACGCATCTACGAGTATTAGATCTATTTAGGCATACTAATTAATTAATTACTAAGATTAATAAGCAATTTAAATATTATTTTTTATTTATTAATTAAAATATCCTAATCTAGATCCAAGATCATAGGATATTACCTTTTGAATCGCGTTGGTTACTTCTTGATCGCCTTGTATTTCTACCTTCAGATCTTCTAGAGTATGATCCGCCTTGAACCGGACGTTGTGTGGGCAACGAGCTACCGGATCTTGCTTGGACACCTTATGGATCGGCCGAATTCTTATGCCTCACAACTCTCGATTTTCTTTTCTTCAAGTAATTCCGATATGTAGCAAGAATTAAAGTGTTATCTCAATTGTGGAATCAAAGACACAAGTCAAGATCCACAATTAAACACTTAGAAGAAAAATCGAAATTCCTTGTGCAAGTATGTGATAAAATCGACCAAGCCCCATAATGTCCTATTTATAGACTCTTGGACTACTACTAGGGATCTAAAGGAGGATTATGGAAGGACTCCCAATTAATTCATCTTACCTTATTAGGACTTTTCCTAATATATGATGAATCAATTAATATTAACTTAGTCCACTAAAAAGTTGATATTGCACTTCCTACCAAAATTCCAAATTACGAAATTGGGCTCCTTATTAAATATATTATTTCCCGTGTTTAAGATATCAAATGTCCATTAATTAATTATAAGCTCTTGTGACTTTAATTAATTAATATCTTATCCAAGAGTAGTACCACTCGAACCTTATTATTATATCGGAATTAAATCCACCTGCAGGGTTTAATATAATAATCATTATCGAGCTCCTCAAGGGGACATCATCAACCCGCACGAGTCGGGACACGATTTCTAGTAATAATAATAATTGTCGTATAAACAATATTATTGCCCAAGATACGAGGCTTATTGAGTCGATCATTTTGACTCTCACCTATGGTAAATCAAGGCAATAATTATTATAAATACACAATTAAATATTATATACTTAGAATTAAGAAATAATAATTATCCGAGATTTACGTTCTTCTTACGGTCGATCTGAAGACACTATCTCACCTCGATCCTGTTCAACGTATACAAATACGCTAATATATGCTAATAGTCAAGACCAACTATTCTCAAGCATACACTACAACCCTTTATATAATTTGTCTAATAATTATATAGGTTGTGAACTATTATATTATTTTATAAGGCACCGATAATGTGATCTTCCGTGTGACACCAACACACCACATTATATACAATATAAAATAATTAGACATTTCATTTGCATAACCATAACGTGAATTAATATGCAAATCATGTGATTAAGTGTAATTAATATCCTCATGGGTAGTAACAGGGAAATTGGGTAATACAACCATAAAGTATGCTTTGCAGTATACAATCCTAACAATCTCCCACTTATACTCAAAGCATGCTTTTAAGTATACTACTCTATTACATAGTCTCTCATTTCTCCCACTTATACTCAAAGCAATGCTGTCATACACCGTAATCTCATTCCTTCCACATGCCTTTCAAAAACTTTTGAAGGTAGGCCTTTCGTGAAAGGGTCAGCAAGATTATCTTCCGATGCAACCCTGGCTACAACTACGTCTCCTTCCTTTACGAAGTGTCGTATGATGTGGTACTTGCGGTTGATATGTTTACTTGCATGATGGGCTCGTGGTTCCCTTGAATTTGCGACTGCACCAGTATTATCACAATAAAGTGTAATACCCTCTGGCAAATCGGGAATCACATCTAAGTCCTGCAGGAAGTACTTGAGCCACACTGCCTCCTTGGCTGCCTCAGAGGCTGCCACGTACTCGGCTTCCATGGTAGAGTCCGAGATGCATTTATGCTTCACACTCCTCCAACTAATGGCTCCACCTCCCAGGCTAAACACATAACCCGAAGTAGACTTGGACTTTTCTTTGTCCGATGAAAAATCTGAGTCAGTGTAACCCACCAGAAACAGGTCGTCTGATTGATATACAAGCATTTACTCCCTAGTACTTCTCAGGTACTTGAGTATGTGCTTGACAATCAATGTCACAGTCACGGGTTTGGTGATATCTAGCATCCATGCCCACTGCATGACAGATATCTGGTCTAGTGCAAAGCATAGCATACATGAGACTTCCCACAGCAGATGCATAAGGGACCATCTTCATGTCATCTATCTCCTTTTGTGTCTTAGGACACATGTTCTTAGATAGTTGAATTCCATGTCTGTAAGGTAGAAAACCTTTCTTGGAATTCTCCATGCTAAACCGTCAAGATCAGACGAGTATCGATATAGGATGCCTGGGATAAGCACAACATCCTCTTCTTCCGATCACGAAAGATCCTGATTCCAAGGATGTGTCCTTCTTCTCCTAGATCCTTCATATCGAACTGCTCAGATAGCCATACCCGTACGTCCGACAATTCCTTCACGTTGTTTCCAATCAGAAGGATATCGTCTACATACAGTACAAGAAACACCAACACGTTTCCATCGCATTTCTTATACACACAACTCTCACTCGGACATTGAACGAATCCATATGACTGGACAACTTCGTCAAAACGAGTGTTCCAAGATCTAGATGGTTGCTTAAGTCCATAGGGGACATCATCAAGATCAAAACGAGTGTTCCAAGATCAAAACGAGTGTTCCAAGATCAAAACGAGTGTTCCACCTATAGGGTTTAATATAATTATAATTATCGAGCTCCTCAAGGGGACATCATCAACCCGCACGAGTCGGGACACGATTTCTAGTAATAATAATAATTGTCGTATAAACAATATTATTGCCCAAGATACGAGGCTTATTGAGTCGATCATTTTGACTCTCACCTATGGTAAATCAAAGCAATAATTATTATAAATACACAATTAAATATTATATACTTAGAATTAAGAAATAATAATTATCCGAGATTTACGTTCTTCTTACAGTCAGTACAGAAGACACTATCTCACCTCGATCCTGTTCAACGTATACAAATACGCTAATATATGCTAATAGTCAAGACCAACTATTCTCAAGCATACACTACAACCCTTTATATAATTTGTCTAATAATTATATAGGTTGTGAACTATTATATTATTTTATAAGGCACCGATAATGTGATCTTCCGTGTGACACCAACACACCACATTATCTACAATATAAAATAATTAGACATTTCATTTGCATAACCATAACGTGAATTAATATGCAAATCATGTGATTAAGTGTAATTAATATCCTCATAGGTAGTAACAGGGAAATTGGGTAATACAAGCATAAAGTATGCTTTGCAGTATACAATCCTAACACGATCGTCTTTGGGTTGTTTGGTTTTGAATCCGGACGACCTGGTCGGTCGCTGAAATGAGCGGGAAATGGCAGTGGATGCGGAAAAGTCTCCGGGGCACGTGTCGGGTTCCTGTTGGGGGAGACCGACGGTTACTTATGACTCCTTGTCTGGCGCATCCTTGAAAAGACGCATACGCGGGTTTCAAGGGAGCATTAATTGCGACGGTTGCGCTCCAACACCTGACATTCTCCTTAATTGCACAGAAGTCCCTGCCATCTCCTATAAAAAGGCGCTGGGTTGCAGGGTTAAGACCCTTATGCGTTTTCATCGGAGAAAGAAGGATAATATCGCTGAAGAATTTTTCTGGAGATCTGACTGCCGATCGTCGATCGATTCGATCCTTGGTAAGAAAACACTCCTTTTCTCCTCTTCTTGATTCGAGAATGTCTGGAACATCTTCTTCGCACGGAGTAGGCACCAGCTCCGCTGCCGGGGCTTCGACTGCTCGGGGAGGACCCTCTGCAGAATTTCATCTGGAGACGGCCGCCGAAGCTATCCGCGCTGGTATTGATCCCGCGGAAGTTGAGGAACTATTTAATGAGTCCGACGTCGCTAGGGAGGCGGCGGTTGAGCACCAACGCTCGCAGATGGCGAGAGATCTGGCGGTGAGGGCCTACTGGGAGCAGCATAGTGCCTTGCCAGGCCTATGTGGCTTTTGCTGAGATTATGGATAGGTTGGCTGGTCCGTTTCCTCGATTCAATTACCGGGAGTACTCAATCACTCATCCTTATCAACCCCCTAAGCGATCGCTATTTCGGGCTGCGCAGCGATCTCTATGGTCCCTCGGTCAGATAAGGAGCTCGGCGACCAGGAAGGACCTGGCCGTCTGGAGGACGAGGTTTCATATCCCTTCAGATGTGGATCTTTTTGTGCCGACCGAAAATGAACGAGTCGATCAGTCTCCGGAGGGCATGGTTGCTGTGAACGAAGCAATTATGGAGGCTGGACTATGTTTTCCTTTGTCGTTCTCCGTCTCCCATCTGTTGGCTGCTTGGAATGTGGCACCGCTCCAGTTGATGCCGAATGCCTGGCTCCAGATCATTTGCACTCTCACCTTGTTCGGCGGTTACCGACTGTACCGCCTTCCTTCGCCGTTGGAGATGAACCACCTGTTTAAGCTGACGGCTTAGAAAGGGTCAGTCGGAGGCTATCATATTCAAGGCCGATCCGGTCGGGTGATTCTCGGAGTCCCGAACAAGGTGCGGGGCGATCCGGCGAAGTGGTTCTGGGTCGCCGATGCCTGGAAAGCCTCAGCGAGCGATAACCCCACGGGCGAGCTGAACATTCCCACAGGCTTTCGCGAGAGAACTCCGAGTAAGGGTTTTGACTCTTCCTTTGTTCGGATATGTTTTGAACTGATCTAATTTGGTCTTTCTTTTGCAGGTTTCCACATTCCGGCGATCGACGAGCTACCTTTCGATTTCCTGGTCGTCTGGGAGCGGATTGAAGTCTGTCGGACGATGACTTAGACGCTCACTGGATTAACAAGGAGAGTCGTTAGCTGTCTGCTTGGATATTCCGTTTTTCGAGACATCTATCGGTCTCAGGTATGAGTTTCTGCGATCTCCAGTTGCTTGGCGATCGACCTGCTTGGAGAGTGTCTGACCGTTTGTTTGATTGCTCTTTATTTCAGAGGTCCGCTTTGCTCGCTTCTTGGAGCCTCCACCGGAGATAGCTATGTTGAACCCCGGACTTCTGAGCCGTCTTCGCCAGAAGAAGTCATCTCGGGCTCCTCCTGTGGCATCACCTATCATTCCGGAGGTGAGGCCCGTCGTGGAGCCGATCACAGCGGAGGAGGAACCTCGGGAGGAGGGGCTCCGGGCGAACCGCAAGCGGCAGAGGTCGGAAGAAACTCCAGTTTCTGCCCCTGCCGGTGGGGTGCCAATCGCCGCGCCTCCGATCACCGCTGTCCCCCCGGAGACTGAGCCTACGCCCTCTGCGGCTTTCTTGCGAGAGATGGCGATTGCTGAAGTTGAGACCCCTCGAGGGAAGCCATACTTTGGTCGCGATCTCCTCGCGCGGCCTGTAATGTTCCCCTCTATGTCAACCAGGCCGTTTCTGCTTTGCCGAAGGCCTGGACGACGGACTTAGATGCGAGCGATCCGGGAATGCGATGCAAGCTGATTTCGCTCTCTCCCTCTAGGCGGCTACGATGGCTGCCCAGGCTGCGCAGGAGTTTGAGGGGCGTCCTTCTACTATACGTCTGCAGGCGGACCTCGAGGCCGCTCGGAAAGAGAACGCCGAGTTCGCTGATAGGATTGTGGCTATGGAGAAGGACTCCTTAGATGCAGCTAAACAGGCGAGCCATGAACTTGAGCTGGCGAGACAGGATGCCGAGCAAGCCCGGGCGACGGCCGATCGATTTCGGGACCGGATGACAGATGCCCGACAGTTGCAATTGGCCGCTGAGAAGGAGGCCGATCAACTGAAGGTGACCGTCGCTCGGCTGACTAGCGAGCTGGCGGCGTCGAGGGGAGAGACGGCTGCAAGGGAGGCCGAGCTACAGGATGCGCAACAGGTGGTTGCCGAGTTGAAAGGGAAGCAGGAGGTGACCGATGCCAATCCCTTTCTCAACCTGGAGTTTGTTAGTGAGTTTGCCTATTATATGGCGTTCGCTGACTCATTCCGAGCTGCTAAGAAGGGCGGGTTGGAGGTCGGCCCTCTTGCTGAAAACTTCAAGGCATATGCGTTGGAGCACCCTCTTCATCCTGTCTTCTCTGTGCCGATCTTGGACCTTTCGGAACTTGGCGTGGATCTGAGCTGGCATCCGACTCCGGCGAACCTTGTTCATCCTGACGCTCCGGAGGACGGGGAGGCCGCTCCGGAAGCTGGTGAAGGGTCGCGGGCTGATCCGGAGGTTGAAGGCGAAGGCCAGGCAGGGGCCTGAGGTTCTTCGTTCTTTTTGTTTTAGCTCTTTGTTTTGTAGTTTTGTAGCTTTTCCTTTGTAGTACTTAGGCCTTCGGGCGACCGTGTATGTACTCTTATACTTCAAGTAATGAAATGAATGTTTGATTCTCCGGTTTATTACTTGAATGATTGCTTTTCTGAGTCTTTGCATGACTTTGTACAAATGTGTGAGGAGAGATTGTTGCGAGTGTAGCTCCAAGTGAATTGATAAACTCATATAGATAACTTTTACAACAAATTCGATCGCAGCACAAACATCTGAAAAATGCCGATCTCCATATGTCGTTGAATATAGACGATCGTCGAATAGCTCCGCACTCTTCCCCCTTGTTTTTGTTCACTTAGTGGAAGTAAGGGGACGAAAAAAAATCGTTGAGTGAGCAGTCTTCAATTTTGTCGAAACCTCGAAAGGTCGTCCATCTCGGTCTTGAGGAGCCGTGCGCGATCGTGGAGTTCGATGGTCCGATCTCCACGATCATGTCTTGTGCGCAAGCGACACTCCGTCTGATGGCTAAGTTCTCGCGACTCACTTAATTGGTAGGGTCCTCCGAAGGCTGCGCCTCGCCTCGTATTTAAACGAAGGGCGTGCGGTCTCGGTCTGGAAGATTCCTTGTGTGGGGCGTCGTCAGATTAATCAACTCCACGTCCGCGGCTTGTTAGCTCTGTTCTACCTCAGCCCGCCATTAAGATGGCGACCCTCGACGGTATACGTTGAGACAGGGGGAGAGACGCGTCGCATTATCCGGGAAGGACCCACCACGTTAAGTGATGGACCTTTGAGGGCGGGCGAACATGTCCATAGATTAGTTTTGGAGGGCCCCCAGACTACACCGGCCTCGTATTTAAATGAAGGGAGGGCGATCGTGGCCCAAAGAGACCTTGCATGGGCGCAAAGAATGGTTCCATCGTTCTCCACGACCATGGCGACACTCTTCTACCTCGGACCATCAAGTCAGATGACGATCCTCGACGGATACATTGTGTAAGGGGAGGAGATCGCCTGCCTAGGTTCTTCATGTAGATGACGAACTTTACAGGGCGAGTGAGTCATCCTTTTTTTTGAAGCGTTTGCTCAGGCAGTAGCCTTTTGATTTGATGAGGCGGGAAATCGAGGAGAGACTTCCGGAGTACCCTTCTCTTGATTGAAGCATGTAGATACGATCGCCGAGGTTGATCGATGGGTCGGCTCGTATGAGCTTTCCGGCCTGTTCGCGTTCGACTTGGGCGACTGTGTTGGGAGGTTGGTGGGGCTCCGGCTAAGCCAATAAACTGTCCAACTTGCCCTCCTCGAACAATCTCCAGAGTTGTCTGAGGAGGTCGCGGCATTGGTTGGTGTTGTGGCCGGGACTCTTGTGGTAGGCACAATATTGATTGTAATCCAGATGACCGTGGTCCCTTATCGCCTTTGGCTTGTTTAGTGGTTCGAGCCCCTTGATGGCGTAAAAAATATGGGCCGGAGTTCGATTGAACTTGTGGAGGAGATGGGTTTCCACATCCTCGAGGGCCTTGTGGCCACGACCCTTTTGGCTATACTCCCAACCACTAGGATCACGTCGAGTAGATGAACTTCCTCTTGGCCGACCCTTAACTGTCGTATTTACTTGTGGTTCAACGTAACGCGTTTGATCAGGGTGAAGATGATCGTGGATAATAAGTGATACGTTACGGACAACTGCAGGATCGCTCTGTCTGACGTCATCGACAAGAGCTTGGAAGTACCACTGGTCCTCCGATTCAGCACCGGTAGAAGGATCGACAAATTCGGTCATGTACACCCCATCACTAATAATAAATGTTTTGCCAAAATATGTGAAGACGATTAGCACTACATGGGGTACGCAATTCCATAACTCTTTTGAGCTCACACGCACAAGGAATCTGATGGGTGGTTTGGAGTGCACAACCGGAACAATGGTACACTTGATCACTTAATTCTCTCATACGTGTCAATTCATTCGACAGTAATCGTAGACAATGATGGGAAACACGACAGTGCAAGTAGTTGAATGGAAAACCAGAATACACCACGCAAGTACGACACCTAGATTGTTCAAGTGTGTATCTGATCTGCGTTAGTTGTGATTCAATCTCCTGGTTCACTTTGGTCTAGACGGTATCGAGGGCTCCGGTGGAAGAGTTAAGCCATTGCTTTAACTCGACATGTGCACTCTCTACTCTACAAGTGGTTGTGTTTCCAAAATGAAGCATTTTATTCGCCCACGCAACAACGAATATCTCCTTGTATTTTAGCCATGTACCCTCAACGTAGAATATCACCTTAGGATTCCATCTCCATGTATCCTTCATGAGTTGCACCGCTTGATCGTATTCCTCTTCGGTCGCCGCTTATATGATTTTCTTCCATTTCCAATTTTTAAACTTTTGGCCCATTTCTTTATCTTTTTCACAAATTTTATAGACCTTGTCTTCAACATCCTTATTAATATGCCATGTACAAAGCAAGTGGGCACTCTGTGGAAATATCTCTCGAATAGGACGCATCAATCCCAACTCGCGATCCGTAACAATAACCGTCGGATGAACATCAAACCCAAGCAAAATTTTCAACTTCTCCAACACCCACGCATAGCTTGATTCGGTCTCATCTTTCATAATTGCATAGGCGTTTAGGAAGTTCTTGTTACATGGAGTCATTCCGACTATCTCGAGGAATGGCATATTATACTTATTCGTTTTGTAGGTAGAATCCATGCCAATAAACCATCTGTAGGTCCGGATTAAGTTGATTGATGTTGGATGTGCCATGAACACGTGGGTAACAGCATTTGTATCAGGGCCGGCCTACGTCCAATGTACGTAGTTATTCATCACAGCCAAATGGTGAAACTGACCGACTTTATCTCTTTCTTCAAAATCATGCTTCCTCAAGTGGTCTCTATAGTTATAGATATGTCGTCTAGTCGGTTTGTCCTCGGGAAATTTATTCTGAATGGCCGCCAAGATGGCACACGGCTTGGCTTGAGCAGCACTCATCTCACGAACAACTTGTTTGGCCGATTTGCTCAGTCCACTCATTTGACGATGCCCCCCCCCCCCCGGATATACAATAAATGAGTGATTGTGCATACCCTTACTCCCACACATCGGTATGATTATCCAACCACTCAAGTCATGCAATTGTTCGGCCTTTATCTGAAATGTACACTTGCATGCTTTCGTCTTTGTGTCCTTTCGAGCAGCGACATCCAAATCTCTTAATACCCCTCTGTACCGTTCACCACAGTTACATCTCAATAGCTTTGTATTTCCTTTATTCTTGTACGACAAAATGATCAACTCGAAACCAATTTGAAGAGCAATTTTGTTCGCCCAACCAATCGCATCACAATCACTATCGAATATTTCGTCATTGACGAAATAATCACTATAATCAACGATGTCACCTTCAAATTCTTCCAATATAACCTGAAATTTTTAATTGAGGGAATGTTAATAATAATACCAATAGTATTATTATTAAAATTTAAAATCATGCAAAAAAAAAGCGACCAGGCATCCAGAAATTGCGTCTGGACCATGGCAGAGGCGTCTGGCACGGACGCCTGGCCACGGTACAGGCGTCTGAACCGGACGCCTAGACCATGGTACAAGCATCTGCATCGGACGCCAAGACCATGGTCTAGGCGTCTGGTCTAGACGCCTAAACCAAGGACTGAGCGTCCGTTGCAGACGCCTAGACCAAGGCCTGAGCGTCCGTTGCAGACGCCTAGACCAAGGCCTGAGCGTCCGTTGCAGACGCCTATACCATGGTCTAGGCGGAATCTGTGGACGCCCGTGCCATGGGTCAGGTGGAATATTCAGACGCCTCCGTTATTTTTTCCGAAAAATTACCTCCAGATGTGAATTCTCGCCCATTTTCGTGGTTGTCGATGATATTGACGATATATATTTGATTGTGTGTTGGGTAGAATAAATAAAAAATTGCTTCTAGATTTCAATTCAAAAAACTTGTGTGTTGGTAAAGAATTCTGTGCTGTGTAGAAATAATGAAAGATTGTCAAATGGGCAAAAAAATAATTTTTAAGGGCGGTGTCTATTAATTTAGGGCGGTGTTTAGAATACCTTTTTTAACTATTAACATAGTAAACAAATTAAATATAACGTTGATTTTTTAAAAACTTTTAATTACTTTTAATATATTTGAAATATTTTGCAGAGTTTTTTATTTTTTATTTTTTTGTAATAATGATTGGAAGGTTATGATTCAAGTTCTTTTACCACAAATGAAAATAGAAGGGCTTTGCTATCTCCCTGGTCTTAAGCGGCCGATGGCGTTGATGGGCTTGGTGGGTTTTGGGCCCACGGCCTAGTGTCGATTGGGTTGGGCCTAGCTCGTAACTTGGACCATTATATATTATTCCGTTCAGTGGCCCCAACTTTCTAGTTTTATTGGGGAAACTAGGAAGTGATTAGGGTTTGTAAATGGCTGACCAGCTCGTCGACAGATAAGTCTGACTCGTCGGCGACGTGTGCGGCTGGAATTGAATGCGTCGACTTTGATTCCGCATTTAATGACTCGCGTCCCTATGATGGGACATTCCCCTCGAAAATCGGGTTTCAAGGGGTTATAAATAGTTCACAACACCTTCTTCTCACTTTTTTATCGAATCAAGAGCTTGAGAGTCCTTTATGAGAGAAATCGAGTTATGGCTTCAAAATCTCCAAGTGCTATGTTGTTACCCAAAATATTATACGTAATGATTTGCTGGATATGGCTACGGGTGAGTAACAAATAAAATGCGAGAGCACGTACGAATAAATATAAATAACACAAGATTTGTCGGGGTTGTTAGTCCCGGGCTTGAATGCTCTCGCGAGATATTATTAATACGAATGCTGCTTTGGAGTATAAGTATTAATGTTAGAGTACAATTACAATGACTGTAATGCCCCTAGTTTTCTAACCCTCGAGTGCTGATGATTGCCGGAAGAACCAGAGTTAAAAGCTCTGTGAGTTCTTGTTACAAAGATGAAGTGTTCTATGTATTGTTTACTGTGGGTAATCGTGTTCACCTCTTAACCTCTCTTTTCCCAATGCTGGAGGTCTCCTATTTATAGGAAAGGAGGTTGTTGGGATGTCCCTGTCCTACATGGGTGATTGTCGTTCCTGTATTAAATTAAGCGGGCGATCGTCCCAGCACGTGGGACTGTTTCCTTAAAGTCCACAGCCGCTGCTGGCAGCCAGATGCGCGAACCAATGAAGAGGCGACATGTGCCTCATGTCGCAGTCTTGGGAGGTCTCACCTAGGACCTTTCGGCGGGCCTGTCGGTAGGTGAGGTCGTCCTTGTCACTGACAACTGTTGACGGGCTGGAGTCAAGCCTGTTCTTGCGGCGCCTTTTGCGGATCTGCACGTGGGCCTTCATCCCGAGTGTTGTTACCCAAAATATTATCCGGAGATAGTATTGCTGGAATGATCGAGTAACAAACAAATGCGAGAACACTTCCGTGAGAAAATAGATAACACAAGATTTGCCGGGGTTGTTAATCCCTGTCTTGAATGCTCTCGCGAGATGTTATTAATAAATATACTGTCGAGTACAAATATTAATGTTAGAATCTATTACAATGAGTGTAAAGACTTCTAGTTATCTAAGCTGTAGAGCGTGTAGATTGCCGGAAGAACCAGATATGTAGATCTGTGAGTTCTTGCTTGGGATGTATGATAAGTGTATATGAATATCGCTATGAATGTATAAGTGATTGTCATATGAGTCTTTTATTCTCTCTCTGAGTATAATTTGCACTGTATTCACGGTAAAATCGCCTCTCCCTGGCCACTGTTGTTTGTCCCTTATTTATAGGAGACAAGGTTGCTGGGACCTCTCCGGCGATCGCGGGCGACCGCCGTTTTCTATATTATAATAAGATGGCCGATCGTCCCATCACGTGGGGCTGTTCCCTTAAAGTCTGGGGCTGCTGTGGCCACCAGGCGCGAGCCAATGGAAAGCCGGACGCGCCCCTGGGTCATTGTCCAGGAGGACCCACTTTGTACCTTTCGGCGGCCCTGTCGGTAGGTGAGGTAGGTGACAGGTTGGGGTCAAAGGTCCTATCTGTCGGCGCCCTTTGAAGATCCGCACGTGGGCCACCGTCCAAGATTCGGTCTTCGACGACTTTGATGGATGTTGGATCCATACGTGGCACGAGACGATCGTCTCTGGTTCGCACATCAAAGACGATCGCTAGATATCAAAAGACGATCGCTGGGTACCAAAAGACGATCGCCATATGTGTCGATCGCTGGGCGTTCGCCCAGAGTAAGTCTTTTATGGTTGGCTCTCTGATCGTTATGCTGATCGCCATCGAGGCGTATTAATCGCCGCACAACAATTGCCCCCCCAACTCGCTTCGATGTTTGAAAACACGGGGTGAGGTGGCACTGTCGGCGATCGCCAATGTTTTGATGATCGGGTGATCTGATTTCAAATTTGGACGATCTCCTTTTGCGTTGGGAGCAGCGGGAAATGAAAACGGGCTCTCGAAACGTTGCAAGGACACGCGTCGCGCTACTGTTGGGGGAGTCCGACGGTTTGTCAGACTTGTCGCCAGGCGTGCCCTCGAAAAGACGCGTACGCGGGATTCGAGGGCAGCATTTATGGTGTCCCCCCACTGACGGTTGTACTCCATCCCTCGGATTTTAACCTATTTGCATAGAGACCCCCGCCTCCATCTATAAAAGGGGCTAGGGCTACTCCATTTTTACTCTTCACGTGTCCTTGCCTTCTTGCTGAAACTCTGCAGAAATTTCCGAAGCTTTGTTGTGCCGATCGTATTCCTTTCTTTAGGTAAGAAAACCAATCTTCTTTCTCCCTTTACTTTTTAAGAATATGTCGGGAGGATCCAAGACCTTCGAGGCCGGAAGTACTTCCGCCGCCGCGGCTTCGCCTGACCGGGAGGAGATTCCTGTGGGAGTTTGTCGACCAGCACGCGATCGACCATCTTCCCAAGGATACAGGCAGAGATCACCAGTGCATCTTCTTTGGGGCAATGCACTCCCTCCCTGTCCTTGTTGGAGAAGGCGATGATCGTGTCTTTGGAGATGGTCGGCTCCGGAGGTACCACGACATGGACCCCGGCGACCGCTCTCAGCTCGGCCTTTCGCTTCCTCTTTGACATGGTGGAAACCGGGGAAAGGCCCCCGAGGTTTCCACCTCCTGTTTGAAGCATGTTGATCCGACCGCCAGGGTTGATCGGAGGGATCGACTCATCAGAGTATTCTGGCTCATGTTCAATTCTGGCGACCGGATTGGGAGAAGTTCTCTCGTTTTGTCGGCGCTCGCGCCCTCCGGTCCTTTCCGTCCTAGGTTCTGGCTTGGTGACCAAGTTGTCCAGTTTGCCTTCCTCAAACAGTCGCCAGAGCTGTCTGAGGAGGTCGCGGCATTGGCTGGTGTTGTGGCCGGGACTCTTGTGGTAGGCACAGAATTTGCTACGATCTAGATGATCGTGGTCCCTTATCGGCTTTGGTTTGGAAAGCCACTCGCGCCCCTTGATTGCGTTGAAGATGTGGGCCGGAGATAAGTTGAGGTTGTGGAGAAGGTGGACCTCTATATCCTCGAAGGCTTTGAACTCGCCAGGTGGCTTGGCGACCGCTTTTCTGGGCTTGGCGACCGCCTTCTTCTGGACATGGGATGGCGCCTTTCCTTCTCCGGACGGTCCCTCGTCTAAGCGGAGGGAGAGCATCCTCTGCCTGGCCAAGAAGTTGGCGGCTCTGACGCGGAAGACCGAGTAGGTCGGAGGGATGTCCTTGGTGAGGTGCCTGAACATGGGTGAGTGCCCGCAGAATCCACCCAGAACTGAGTAGAGGGCGAGATCGTCGCTGATGGGCTCGCCGGTGAGGACTATCTCGTCTACCCGGTCGATGTAATTTTCATCTGATTCGTCCTTCCCCTGCCTGATTTTCATCATGCGGTGGGGGCCTTCAGGGCAAGCGACTTTGGCGGCGAAGTACGACGTGAAGTCTTTCGCCAGCTTCTCAAAGTAGTTGATTGAGCGGGGTGGTAGTGAGATATACCACCTGTGGGCGAGGTCGCCCAGGGTTAATGGGAACATTCGACACTTGGTCGCATCTGATGCTCCGCATCCGGTCATGTAGATCCGGAATTTGCTCAAGTGGGTTTCCGAATCCGATCTCCCCTCATATAGAGGTGTTTGTGGGGGATTGATCGTTGGTTGGACTGGGGCGAGCTCGATCTGAACCGCGAGTGGTTCGCTTGGCCCAACGATCGATCTACCGGCGCTTGCCCCATTTTCCAGGAGCGCCTTCATCTCGTCGAGCTGGCATTTCATGGCGGCCATCGCCGTCTCCTGACTGCTCGCCAATTGGCTCACAGAGCGCGATCCAAGGCGATCGTGTACTGATCCCCTGGCCCTGTGGTGAATGACGAGTTACCTGCCAGTGGGTTCATTTCTTGGGCGAGCGGGGGCTCGCTGACCGGCTTGTCTCCTGGGAGTCGGATATGCCGAACTCCTGGTAAAGGATTCGGACTCCGATGTCTCCCGGATGGGGCCTGAGCGTCCGGGTCGCCATGAGGGATCGCTCCCTAGGCGGCTGAAGACGGAATCATCCCGCCTCACGAGAGCCTTCTCCTGCGGCTCGGGGCTTTCTGTCGATTTCTCAACATAGATCCCCTTAAGCTTCCACTTGCCTGCCCGGCGGATAGCCGACGGAGTGATGGTGGGCGAGTCGCAGGCCCTCCGTCGCTCCCTGAGGATGGCTATAGCCTCCTCAATCTTTTCCGCGGTCTGGAACTGATCGAGTGAGAGGCTAGAACCATCCCTCGGCGGCGGGAGTGAGAGCCTAACGTTGCCCCGGTCGCCTTCCGCCGTGGGCTGGGATTCGGTCCGGGCCGGAATGAGATTTTCGGCGGATCTTAGTGTGGCTCTCTTGGAAGTCGTAGCAGACGTCATTTTTCTGAAGGCTTTTCTGTTGAAGAATAGTGAGTGTTTCTTCAAGTATATGTCCGGAGAACAATGAGTGTTCTTTGGGACGGTAGGAATAAAAATGAAAGTTAAGAAATGCCCTCCTTCTAGCGCCAATTGTTGTTACAAAAAATATTATCCGGATATAGTATTGCTGGAATGATCGAGTAACAAACAAATGCGAGAACACTTCCGTGAGAAAATAGATAACACAAGATTTGCCGGGGTTGTTAATCCCTGGCTTGAATGCTCTCGCGAGATGTTATTAATAAATATATTATCGAGTACAAATATTAATGTTAGAATCTATTACAATGAGTGTAAAGACTTCTAGTTATCTAAGCTGTAGAGCGTGTAGATTGCCGGAAGAACCAGATATGTAGATCTGTGAGTTCTTGCTTGGGATATATGATAAGTGTATATGAATATCGCTATGAATGTATAAGTGATTGTCAGATGAGTCTTTTATTCTCTCTCTGAGTATAATTTGCACTGTATTCACGGTAAAATCGCCTCTCCCTGGCCACTGTTGTTTGTCCCTTATTTATAGGAGACAAGGTTGTTGGGACCTCTCCGGCGATCGCGGGCGACCGCCGTTTTCTATATTATAATAAGATGGCCGATCGTCCCGTCACGTGGGGCTGTTCCCTTAAAGTCTGGGGCTGCTGCTGGTGGCCAGCTGTGCGAGCCAATGGGAAGCCAGCACGCGTCCTGGGTCGCTGTCCGGGGAGGACCCACTTTGTACCTTTCGGCGGCCCTGTCGGTAGGTGAGGTAGGTGACAGGATGGGGTCAAAGGTCCTATCTGTCGGCGCCCTTTGAAGATCCGCACGTGGGCCACCGTCCAAGATTCGGTCTTCGACGACTTTGACGGATGTTGGATCCATACGTGGCACGAGACGATCGTCTCTGGTTCGCACATCAAAGACGATCGCTAGATATCAAAAGACGATCACTGGGTACCAAAAGACGATCGCCATATGTGTCGATCGCTGGGCGTTCGCCCAGAGTAAGTCTTCTATGGTTGGCTCTCTGATCGTTATGCCGATCGCCATCGAGGCGTATTAATCGCCGCACAACACCGAGGTTCGGTCTTCGCAGACTTTGACGGATGCTGGTTTTACATGTGGCATAAGACGGTCGTCCTCGATCGGGTACTAGAGGCGATCGCCAGGTGCCAAGAAACGGTCGCCAGGCCATTATGACGATCACCGTTGAGGCGTATAAATCGCCGCACAACAATTGCCCCCTATCTCGCTCCGATGTTGGAGACGTGGGTTGAGGTGGCTCTACTGGCGATCACTTGCATTAGACGAGCCACTCATCCACTTATGAAGCAGACGATCGTCTCCCGAACAAACTGATTTCGAATTTGGACGACCTCCCTAGTCGCTGGAAAGAGCGAGAAGTGGAAGCAGGCTTTGAAACGTCATTGGGGCACGTGTCGCGCTCCCGTTGGGGGAGTCCGACGGTTTTGTCAGACTTGTCGTTTGGTGTGCCCTCGAAACGATGCACACGCGAATTTAGAGGGCGGCATTAAATGCGACTTATCCGATGGTTGCACTTCAGCCCTCTAGATTCCGTTTAAATGCCCAGAAGTCCCCGCTCTCGCCTATAAAAGGGGCTAGGGCGTCTGGGGTTATAACTTTAAGCGTTTTCGCCTGAGAAGAAGAAGTCATAGCCAAATTTTCTGAAGCTTTGTGTGACGGTCGTCGTTCGACTCAGACTCTAGGTAAGAACAAAAAACTTCTTCTCTCTCCTTTCTCTTTGAATATGTCCGGAGGAGGATCAAACGTGTATGAGGCGGGTAGCACTTCCGTCGCCGCGAGTTCGACTGCTCGGGATGAAACCTCTGTGGATTTTTACGTGGAGACGGCCGCCCAGGCCATCCGCGCCGGGATTGAACCCACGGAGGTTGAAGAACTCTTCAACGAGGCTGACGAGGCGATGTCGGCGGATGCGGAGCAGAAGCGCTCGCTGTCCGACGAGGAGGAGGCAATAAGACTGTACTGGGAGCAGAACAGCGTGTTCGGCAAAGCATTTTTAGAATTTGTCGAGCTTATAGAGAGTTTAGCCGGCCCACGTCCTAAGTTCGACTTTTACGCATATTCGATCGCCCACCCCCATGAACCCGTAAAGCGGACGTTATTTCGGGCCGCGAGCCGCTCCCTGTGGACCCTTGGCCAGATCAAGAGTTCGGCGACCAAGAAGGATTTGACTCATTGGAGGGCGGAGTTCCATGTCCCCTCCGACGTTTCACTGTATGTGTCTACCGAGAACGAACGTGCCGACCAACCTCCCGAGGGTATGGTCGCCGTTAACGAGTTGATCATGGGGGGCGGACAACGGTTCCCACTACCGTTCGCCGTGTCGTATCTATTGGCCGCTTGGAATGTGGCGCCGCTCCAATTGACGCCGAACGCCTGGTTGCAGATCATCAGCACTTTCACTCTATTTGGCGGTCACCGGCTATTCCGTATTCCTTCTGCGCTGGAGATGAACTATCTCTTTTAGCTGACGGCGCAGAAGGGTTCCGTTGGCAGCTCCCACATCCAGGGTCGCTCGGGCCGGGTGGTTCTTGGGGTGCCGAACAAGGTCCGGGGCGACCTGACAAAGTGGTGCTGGGTCGGCGGTGCGTGGAAATCGGCCGCAAGTGACAAACCTGACGATGAGTTGGATATCCCCATCGGCTTCCGGGATAGGAATCCGAGTAAGGGTTTTGACTCTCCCTTCGTTTGGATACATCTTGAACTAATCTAATGGTTTTCTTTTTGCAGGCGCCCTTGTTCCGGCAACAGACGACCTACCATTTGATTTTTCGATCATCTGGGAGCGAATCCGCAGTCTTCCGGATAGCTACATCGACGCTCGCGTGATCAACAACGAAGCTCATTGGTTGGCCACTCGGTTGTTCCGCTTTCCCCGCCACTTAAGGGTCCCAGGTACAAATGCTTACGATATCTTTTTGCTTGGCGATCGCCTTTGATTGAAGAAGACGACTAACTTGGTTGATTGTCTTTTCTTTTGGCAGAGATCTACTTCCCCCGCTACTCCGAGCCACCGAGAGAAATTGCCATGTCGAACCCTGGGGTCATGAGTCGTCTCCGACAAGGGAAGAAGACGAGTCGTGCCCCTACGGCGACGATTCATCCTATCCCGGAGGCGAGACCTCTCGTGGGGCCGATCGTCAACGAGCCGGAGTCTCGGGAGGAGGAACAACTCCATCTCAACCGCAAGAGGTGGAGGCCAGAGGAGCCTTCGCCCTCTGTTGCTGCTGAGGCGCCTACAGTGGTGCCGCCGGTCGCCGCGCCTCCACCTTCTGCAGTTCCAATGGCGGAGGGGTCTGTTGTTTGTTGATTCTTTAATCTAATACTCGCAAGCGCACGATTTGTTCGATGTAGATATGCGGTGCAAGGTCGATTCCACAGGGAGGACTATGATAGTGAAGTAAATATATTCCTATCGTTTTGAACCAAATTATATTAAATTCTAACCTGGTCCCAAATAATTTAATTTTTGATTGGTTATAATAATTGCAACAAATAACATTAATTTTTAAGTAGATTTTAGATAAATTGATTTTAAATAATTTACTAGGGTTTAGAATCCACCAATGTCTATTTATTATTTATTTTATATTTTAATTCCAAGAAATTCAGGGAATAGATTCTGAAATCAATCTCACTATTTTCCTATAGATTTGACAATAAGTACAAAATTATAATTCAAATATGTATTTTCCTTCGCTTGAAAATGTAATTTCTTAGCATTATATGTATCCAATTTAATGGAAAACAAATAATCAAATAAATTAACTAATATCAATAATCACAAAGCAATGGGGAATTTATAACTATCAAAAATACGTGATATAATTGATGAAATAATATTCCCCTATTGAAGCGAAAATCATAATCGTTAAAAACATTTATTTGGAATTATTATATAAATATTAATAATAATAATATAGACATGGTTTCATCATAACCTCAGTAAAAGAAAATTACTCACTCATAATAACAACACAAATAAATAAATATTCCATAATATTATTACACAAATATAATTTTATTACATAATATTTTTATTTCTCTCCCTTACAATAATATCTCTCTATTTTTTCTCCTTTTTTCTCCTCTCAAAACACTACACATTCATCTCCTATTTATACTACTACAAAATTAATAAAATAATAATTTTTAACATTTTAAAATCCCACCCCCAATTATTTCACGGCTGCTAAGGGGTGATGATGTCATGAATGACATCAGCACAGAGTTGAATTTCTGGTCCAATAGGGTGTTGACACGTGGCACAATATGGTCATTCTATTTAATTGTCCTTCGAACAGTCATAACTTCTTCATACGAACTCGGATATGGATGAATGTTTTTTTAAAACGATCGTTTCAACGAGACGAATAAAATGAGACCAGTCATGACTATATTTGAATTTTGTAAAAATATCGCCCTTTAACCAATTGATCTGTCTTGTGCCGGTTGGTTAACCTGCAGATATAATTTAATTCCAATTAATTATCCAAAAATGACACAAAATTATAGAAAATTCTAACAAAATGAAATAATATAAATATATGATAAAACGAATAAATTATCACATAACACACAATTATATATATAAAATACTAATGAAAATATTACTCAAAATATACTAAACAAATTCCCCCACACTTATCTTTGCACGTCCTCGGGCAAATCTTATACCCGAGTTATAATACTCATATGCTGAAAAAAATCATGACAAAACCAATATCAAGAGAGAACAAGTGATCATAACCCAAGTGAGATCAGAGAAAAATAGGATGTCGCACCAAATTCTAACAACTTCATTGAGAATCGAATGCAAAAGATTCAATACCCTCACGGTGGATATCACTCTTCACTCAAGTGTATATACGGGATATTCGAGAAGAGTTCATTCATATCAAAGCATAATGTGTCATTACCATATGCTTGGTCAAAAATCAAATCTCCACTACTTAAAAATAAACTCATGCATAAATCAAAAGGTCTTTCTTTTGGTTGTCACGTGGCTTTGGGTATGTGTAGGATAAAGGAAAAATTATGAGGTTTGCTAGCCAAGATCAATTATGAATTTAGATGCATAACAAATCCTACAAATAACAATCAACACCCCCTCTTCTGTAATGAAAACTCTCAAACCATCATCCTCAAGTTATTCTGTACATGGTAATTGAATATTCATCTGGTAAGGTCTTACTCTTGTGTAAAAAGAGTATGCAATGGATCTTCTGGAAGAAATTATGTATCACTCAAGGGATAGTTCAAGTGCTATTTTATGTATATATAGTGATGATTTTCGCACTTGATCTCCCGTTTTTTTTCTTTTTTTTATGAGGCCATTTTTTTTTGCCTTTATTTATATTTTTTTTTTATTTGGTCCAATACTCCAATGTACTTCACACCCTTTCACTTTCAACAAAAGCTCTTAATCTCCACAATACTCTTATGAACATTGGTCCCTATTTGTCACACATCTAGTTCACAATTAAATCTTTGACTAGAGGGTGCAAATGGATGAGTCATCAACAAGAATGGATAATGGCTAAAGTAATGTGCTTGATCAAAGAAATAGGCACAGGCTCAATGGGTCTTCTAAGGATAAAATGTAATGGGTGGAAAAATATAAGCCAAAAAGGGTTAATCCTAATTGCCTTTATCATCTTAATGCAAGAGTTTATGAATGTAGTCTCGAAATGTATAAATGAGCAAGTTCTAGAATGAACACAATATGTTTGACCACACAACAAAAAATATAGAGTGTATATATAAGGATTGCTCTAAGGCTCAAAACTCACAAAAAGGGTGTTGTGTACTGAATCCCATACACCTTCATCCAAATCCATTATCAAAACCAGTGAAACATCCCAAAAATAATTTTTTCACTAACGTTTTCTCAAGAAAATGGTGTCGTGATTTTCAACCTCTTTTTTTTTATAATTTATATATATATATAGATATACACCTTCCCCCACACTTAATGATAAACAATATCCTTATTGTGTAAAATGAACAATGGAGTAAGGGTTTAAATAAGGCTTCCTTGTTTATGAAAGACGACGCTTCGCTCAAGCCTTTTTTTTTGGACCTGCAAGAAATAAGTGTGGCAAAACAACAAAAGAAAATATATACCCGGAAGTATAACACAAACAACCTAGATGCGCTTCAAGAGAGTCCGAAGAGTCGCCTTACGCTGCCATCAATGCTTTTATTAAAAACAAACGAAAAAAAAAAGTACAGTAATAGAATTAACAATACATAAATCGTGGATAGTTGCGCGTCAAGAGATCGAAAAGAAACTCCTTAAGATGCCATCATTTTCACAATTTTTACACCCGCTAAAAAGTAAAAACAACAAGAGGAATGAAGTGGGATATCAGAGGGAAATGAATATATCAATTTTGCGTTTCCGCAGAATGAAATCTTCCATCCAAACAATATTAGCTAGAGTTGGGTCTGGTTCAGGAACAAATGCAATAAGTTTTTTGATCAGCTCTTCTGGTGTTGTTGCAACAACTATGATTCGTTTAGCACGCTCAGAAATAAAACCTTTTCGTAAGAGTAGTTGATGAAAGATAGTAAACCATCGAAGAAACCATTGACATTTAGCGGACCTATTGGTTTCGTATGAACATTTAGTGGGCTCGTAACCACATGAAAAAGTTCCTCAAGAGTGCCAAAACCACCGGAAGGGTGATAAAGGCATCGCATTATTTATCATGTGAGTTATGCGGTCTTGCATATTTACTCTGAACTCATCTCCAATGGTTGCTCGGTGATTTTACTTTCAAATGAGGTTTTGGAATGATTCCCAACACTTTTACTCCTTCCATATAGGCGTATGCAAGACGTCCCATTAATCCTAGACTTCATCCTCACTAAACTACAAGAATGCATTTTTCTCTAAGGTACAACCTGTTGTGGGTCGTCAAGAAAGCAAGCCTCTTTCCCATGACTAGCTCCACCAAAAATGCAGATGGAGTTAAATCTTTTTTTGGAAGATGATGATTCCATTTTTTGAAAAGAAAATTACTTAGATAGAAAATGAAAAGAATACAAGTTTGAGGGATGCAGAAAAGAAACAACTGCAATGTTTATTTATAGATGCAAAATAAAGTAAAAAGATTTATCAAATCTGTGACCGCGTTAATTGCGCTTCAACTACTCAATAGAATGATGAATGCATTTATTGCGTATCACATTTTTTATTCAGAAAATCTAAAAAAACGACAAAAAGTAAGGATACTCACGTGTATGTACAGTAGTTGTGATTGTGGCTCACATCTTCCTCTGATTTTACGTTCAGAAACGGCCTAAACGCCTTCTATGAGTCGGGGAGAAGCTTCCCATCCAATTTTCTTACAAATTGGCAAACAGGGTCTTTTAACGTCAGATTCCCAAGACGTTGTTCATATTCTGGTTTGAATTTATTCCACAAACATCGAATCCCATAATGTACGAGTCCACTAGGATGCGTGTCAAGAGAAATTTCGATATCATCTAAATTCTCCTTATTCAGACCATCCTTGATGAACTGAATTTTATCTTCTCTGTTTGTGGAAGGAATTCCTAAAGATCGACATCTTGAATCACAGTTCCACCTAGCACATTTGTAGCAAACGGCGATTTTCTTTGCTCGTCGTTTCTTGGCATATGAACTTTTTCCAAGCCCTGGTAAAAATCTAGTTGGTGTTTCCGTGAATTCACCCGCTATTCTCACTTTGGCTTCAATAATGAATCGAATATCAAAAGGTATGCCGTTATTCATAAGCAACCTCATCCTTTCAAGTCTGGCTTGGTAAAGTTTCAAAATGACTTTTTTACTAAGAAAGGGAAATCTTTTTTCAATTGTTTTCAAAGTTTGTTCCATAATTAAAAATAAAAAAAAATATCTACAAAATCAGTTGTTGTGGGAAACTGAAAAATCCGACTTTACTAGCCACGAAGTACCGTTATCCGCCACTTGACCGGGCAAACACAATGGAGTATTAATTCACAATATCGGGGTCTTTAAGAAGAACCTCTTCTACCTCAAAAGATTTTAATTCCAAATATGGTTTTAACCGTTGACCATTCACTTTAAAAATATTACCATTTTTTGGATTTTCAATTTCTACAGCTCCGTGAGGATAGACTGTATGAATAATAAATGGACCAGACCATCGTGAACGCAACTTGCCTGGAAATAATAACAAACGAGAGTTAAAAAAGGACTTTTTGATCAAGATAAAAGGTTTTTCTCAAAATGTGTTTATCATGAAAAAATTTCATTTTGTCCTTATATTTCCTTGCACAATCGTAAGCATCATTTCTGATTTCTTCCAATTCATTTAGTTGAAGTTTCCTATGAATTCCAGCCATGTCTAATGAAAAATTTAATCGTTTTATGGCCCAGTATGCTCTATGTTCCAATTCAACAGGCAAATGACATGGTTTTCCAAAGACAAGCCTAAATGGAGACATTCTGATGGGAGTTTTTAAAGCAGTACGGTAAGCCCACAATGCATCATTCAAACGCAAAGACCAATCTTTCCTTGTAGGATTAACAGTTTTTTCAAGAATGTGTTTGATTTCTCTGTTTGAAATTTCAACTTGTCCACTTGTTTGAGGATGATAAGGAGTAGCAACTTTATGTGTAACACCATATTTTTTAAATAAATGATTCAAAAATTGGTTACAGAAATGTTTTCCTCCATCAGTTATAATTGCCCGTGGTGTTCCAAATCTGGAAAAAATATTTTCTTTCAAAAAATTACCACGACTTTGTGGTCATTTATTTTGCAAGCACTTCTACTTATTTTGAAACATAATCGACGGCCACAAGGATGTAAAGATAGCCAAAAGAAAGTGGAAAAGGTCCCATAAAATCTATGCCCAAAACATCAAATATTTCAATAATTAAAATTGGGTTTAAAGGCATCATATTTCGTTTAGAAATTCGACCTAATCTTTGACATCTATCACATGTGCTGTAATATGAATGTGTATCTTTGAAAAGTGTTGGCCAATAAAAACCACATTGCATAATTTTAGCAGTTGTTTTCTTTGAACTAAAATGACCTCCACATGCATGCTCATGACAAAAGGAAATAATATTTTGTTGTTTATGTTCTGGCAAACATCTCCTAATGATTTGATCAGGACAATATTTGAACAAATATGGATCATCCCAAAAGAATTTTTTTACTTCGTTTAAAAATTTTGTTTTATCTTGATTATTCCAATGAGATGACATGTTACCAGTAAAAAGGTAATTGACAATGTCGGCATACCAAGGTATTTGAGAAACAGACATGAGTTGTTCATCAGGGAAAGTTTCATTAATGGGAGGTTCTTTATCAGTAAAATTCACGATTAGCCTAGACAAATGATCAGCAACAACATTTTCAGCACCTTTTTTTATCTCGAATTTCTAAGTCAAACTCTTGTAACAATAGAATCCAACGGATCAAGCGAGGTTTAGCATCTTTCTTAGAAAGAAGATATTTTAATGCAGCATGATCAGAGTAAATTATGACTTTCGAACCAATCAAGTAAGGTCGAAATTTGTCTAAGACAAAAACGACTGCAAGCAATTCTTTTTAAGTTGTAGAATAATTTAATTGGGCATCATTTAGAGTTCTACTTGCATTATATTATAGTTGGTAAATTATTTTCTCTTTGACCCAATACTACACCGACGGCATAGTCGGATGCATCGCACATTATTTCAAAAGGAAGATTCCAGTTTGGAGATTTGATGATAGGTGCAGTGCTCAACATAGATTTGAGTGTCTTAAAATGATCACCAAATACGAAAGGTGTATCTTTTGAAAGTATATTACATAATGGCCTTGAGATTTTGCTAAAATCTTTGATGAATCGGCGGTAAAAACCAGCATGGCCTAAGAATGACCGAATTTCTTTAATCGTTTGTGGGGGTGGAAGACTGGATATTAAATCAACTTTAGATTTGTCCACCTCAATTCCTTTTTCAGAAATCACATGTCCTAAGACAATTCCTTTTTTAACCATAAAATGATATTTTTCCCAGTTTAGGACAAGATTCTTCTCCTTACACATTCATCAAAGCTAGACCCGAATACAGAAAAATCATCCATAAAATTTTCCAAAAACCGCTCAACCATGTCAGAGAAAATGCTCATCATACACCGCTGAAAAGTAGCAGGTGCATTACACAGACCAAATGGCATTCGTCGATAAGCAAAAGTGCTGAAAGGACAGGTAAAAGTGGTTTTTTCTTGATCTTCAGGAGCAATGGGAATTTGGTTATAGCCGGAATATCCATCAAGAAAACAATAATAAGCATGACCGGCTAACCTTTCTAGCATTTGATCAATAAAAGGAAGTGGAAAGTGATCTTTTCTTGTAACAGAGTTCAATTTTCTGTAATCAATACAGACTCTCCACCCAGTTTGAATTCTGGTTGGAACAAGTTCATTTTCTTCATTCGTGATTACAGTTATGCCAAATTTGTTTGGAACTATATGAATAGGACTAACCCAAGAGCTGTCAGAAATAGGGTATATGATCCCTACATTTAAGAGTTTGATTATTTCAGCTCTTACAACTTCTTTCAAATTAGGATTTAGTCTTCTTTGAAATTCTCGGGAAGTTTTCGCATTTTCTTTAAGGAGAATTCGATGCATGCGTATAGAAGGACTAATACCTTTAATATCGGAGATGGTCCAGCCTATTGCTTCTTTATGTTCTTTAAGAACATTGATTAACTTATCTTCTCATTCTTCATCTAAATCAGATGCTATGATGACAGGCAGGGTTTCTGATGGTCCTAAAAATGCATATTTTAGAGACTCAGGTAATGGATTGAGCTCTATCTTTGAATCCTCAATAGGTACTTCTTTATTCATTTGGCTCTCAAGTGGTTCGGTTTTAGCTTTCCATTTATCATTATCCAATAATGGTGTAGACTCTAGTAAAGAATTTACTTCATTAATTGAACTGTCGATGTCAAAATCTGAGCCAAAATGAGCAAGACAGCTTTCAAAAAGATCATAATCATCTATTTTTGGAAAGAAATAAGGACCCATACTCTCTATCATATTTACCTCACAGACATCATCATAATTATCATGTTGTTGAGAAATGTTAAACATATTTAGTTCAACAGTCATATTTCCAAAAGAAAATTTTATGATGCTATTTCTACAGTTAATTAATGTATTTGAAGTAGCTAAAAATGGCCTTCCTAAAATGACAGGGATTTGATCTTTGATATTCTCAACAGGTTCAGTGTCTATGACTATAAAATCAACAGGAAAGTAGAATTTATCTACTTGAATCATAACATCCTCTACGATTCCTCGAGGTATTTTTATAGATCTATCAGCTAGTTGAAGTATCACAGATGTTGATTTTAGCTCCCCTAATCCAAGTTGTGTATAAATAGAATATGGTAATAAATTCACACTAGCTCCTAAATCAAGCAAGGCTCGTTTAATGATGTGATCTCCAATGACACAAGATATTGTAGGACTACCAGGATCTTTATACTTAACGGGAGTTTTATTTTGGATTATTGAGCTAACATGTTCAGCTAAAAATGCCTTTCTTGGAACATTTGTTCTTCTTTTACAAAGGCAAAGATCTTTCAAGAACTTAGAATAAGCAGGCACTTGTTTAATAGCATCAAGGAATGGAATATTTATTCGAACTTGTTTAAATATTTCCATTATATCATTGTATTGCGCACTTTTATCTTTTGGAATAAGTCTTTCAGGAAATAGAGCTTTTGGAACTTAAGTCTTTTCTTTTTCTTTAGAATCTTTTGATTTTGAAACTTGTGGTTCATTTGATTTTTCTTCCGGATCATAGTCAGGCTTTTATATTTCTTTTCCACTTCTAAGGGTAGTTATGGACTGAACTTTTGCGTTAGAAGAGTTTACTTCATATTGTCCTTTAGGATTAGGGATGGATTGACTCGGAAATTTTCCCTTTTCTCTTTCAGCTAAAGTTGTTGCAAGTTGACCAATTTGTGTTTCAAGCTTAGAAATAGCCTGTGAGTTTGATTATACAGTTTACTGGGTTGATTGGAACATTTGTTGAGTAGATTGCATGAATTGTTGCAACGTATCTTCCAAAGATGGTTTCTTTGGCACTGTAGAAGGATACTGATAAGTATTTGGAGGATATTGATTAGGACGGATATTTTGTTGATTTGACATGTTCATTTGATGTACTCCTTGATTCATTGGAGGCATATTTTGCTTCCAGGAAAAATTTGGATGATTCCTCCAATTTGGATTATAAGTTGGAGCAAATGGACTGTTCGAAGATTTTCCATATGAATGTAATACATTGACTTCTTCATTAAAAATTTCTTGATTTTGTGGACCAGAGGGACAAGATTGAGATGAATGAAATGATTCCGCACATGAAATGCAAAATTCATGTTTTGAGTTTGACGAGGGGATGGATTGCTTCAAGACTAACGCATCCACTTTTCGTACTAAATCATCTATAGTAGATTTTATTTCAACATCTTGTTTAACCTCGTAAATTCCACCTTTTTTTGGGGTCGTATGCATCGATTTGGCTCTAGAGTCGAGTGAATTCCATTGTTGTGAATTAATTGACATATTTTCTAGTGCATTCCAAGCTTCGTCTCCAATAAGGTGAAGAAATTTTCCACCATGCATCGATTGGATTAATTGGCGATTGTTTGGAGTTAAACTGTCATAAAAATATTTTACCAAACGCCATATTTCAAAACCATGATGGGGACACTTAAGGATTAAATCATTAAATCTTTCCCAACACTCATAAAATTCTTCATTTTCTTTTTGGAAAAATTCTGATATTTCTCTTCTAAGACTATCACTATTGGACATTGGAAAAAATTTTGCGAGAAATTTATCCACTAGTTGGTCCCAACTAGTAATTGTTCTTGGTTGAAGAGAATTTAGCCAGAATTTTGCTTTATCTTTGAGAGAAAATGGAAATAGTCTAAGTTTGACAGATTTATCAGAGAAATTTTGGAATCGGAAAGTAGAACAAATGTCGAGAAATTCCTTGACATGCATATACGGATCTTCTCTTTCCAAACCGTGAAAAGATGGAAGAAGTTGAATTATTGATGATTTAAGTTCGAAATGAGTTGCATTAGTTGTAAGCAACACTATGCAAGAAGAAGAATTAGCACTCACTGGAGAAAAATATTCTATTAAAGTTTTCTCTTTTACGACTTGATTATTCCGATTTTCGATTTCGTCCATTTTTTGTATCGGTTTTGTTTGTTGAACTTCAATTTTAGTTAAGGACAACCTTCTTCTCGTTAATCGACCTTTATTATTTCGTTGCCAAACTTGCATTCACCAGTATTTCATTTTTTTTTAACTTTGCATACAAACCAAATTATGATAGTCGATCGAACTTCCAGATCGTTGGAGGCGTCACAATGGTCGCATTTAAAATCCAACTTTCTTCGGCATGTACAACAGAGGTCTTTTTGCCAAAATTCAATCGATTTTCAAAATCAGTTTGTACAAGATTGATATTTAGCTTTTCTCTATTCAAATCGAACAAAGTAGTGAGTGAAAAATATCAATCCCTTGTTGAATCTTTTAAAGGATTTTATTGTTTTAATTATTATTTTTGAGTTTTTATATTATTATTATTATTAATAATAATGATAATTATTATAATTATTACTAAAATTATAGGATGTAATAGATTGCAAAGGAATAAATTTACTAATTAATCTACGGAAGCAATATCTATTGATAAACTAAATTGTACGACGAGAAATATTGCAACTAAACTAAATATCTAAGAATACTGTAAATAGAAAATAACAACTAAAAACACAATCTGAATTTACCACTAGAAGATTCTATTAAAACTAAAGACAAGATATAAAAATTAAAAAAAATCTGATTTTTTTTTATATTTTATATTTTTTTTAGTTTTTTGTTTTTATATTTATTATAATTTTATTATATTTTTAGATTAATAATATTGAGCTAATATATATATATATATCCAGATATATTATTTATTTTTTTCACAAAAAAAAATTCAGATTTTTTTAAGGAAAAAAAAATAAAAATTACAAACTTTTATTTTATTTATGCAAACAATAAAAATTTTTATTTTTATTACAAATTTTATAAATTTTCAGGTTTTTAATTTTTTTAGTATTTTCCCTTTTTATTTAAGTATTGTACTTTTTTTTCAAATTCTGTTTTTATTAAAAAAAAATTCAAAGTTCAAAATTTTTTTATTATATATTCCAGATTATTTAAATTATTAATTCTTAATCTGATTTTTTTTTAGATTTTTATGATTTTTTTTAATAAAACTAGCAGGTTTTACTTTTAAAAATAAAATAAAATAATTCAGATTTTTATTAATATTAATATTCCAAAATTACAAAAATATTACCTTAAAGTCTGAAACTTTTTTTTATTTTCCAGATCTTTTTTTAAATAAAAATAAATAAGTTCAGAATTTTTTAAATTTTTTCAGATTTTTATATTTTTATATATTTTTGGACTTTTTTATTTTTACTATTTTATTATTATTTTTACGAAAATGAACAGTAGCTTTTATTATTATTATTATTAATTATATTTTATATTTATTATTATAATTTTTTATTATTTTTCAGAATTTTTTTATGAACGTAAAAAGAAAATAAATTCTACTACTAAGTATTATTTATACTAACACAATCTAAAATGGATATTAAAAAGACAGCTAATAATAAAGAAAAACAGTAAAATAAATAACTAGTAGAAGAATTTAACTAACTCGGTGACGACAGTCTTCTTGTACTTCGTTTGCGCCTCCCCGGCAATGGCGCCAAAAACTTGTTGTTGGTTGATTCTTTAGTCTAATACTCGCAAGCGCATGATTTGTTCGATGTAGATATGCGGTGCAAGTTCGATTCCACAGGGATGACTAAGTAAATATATTCCTATCGTTTTGAACCAAATTATATTAAATTCTAACCTTGTCCCAAATAATTTAATTTTTGATTGGTTATAATAATTGCAACAAATAACATTAATTTTTAAGTAGATTTTAGATAAATTGATTTTAAATAATTTACTAGGTTTAGAATCCACCAATGTCTATTTATTATTTATTTTATATTTTAATTCCAAGAAATTCAGGGAATAGATTTTGAAATCAATCTCACTATTTCTCTATAGATTTGACAATAAGTACAAAATTATAATTCAAATATAGATTTTCCTTCGCTTGAAAAATGTAATTTCTAAGCATTATATGTATCCAATTTAATGGAAAACAAATAATCAAAGAAATTAACTAATATCAATAATCACAAAGCAATGGGGAATTTATAACTATAAAAAATACGTGATATAATTGATGAAATAATATTCCCCTATTGAAGCGAAAATCATAATCGCTAAAAACATTTATTTGGAATTATTATATAAATATTAATAATAATATAGACATGGTTTCATCATAACCCCAGTAAAAGAAAATTACTCACTCATAATAACAACACAAATAAATAAATATTCCATAATATTATTACACAAATATAATTTTATTACACATATTTTTATTTCTCTCCCTTACAATAATATCTCTCTATTTTTTATCCTTTTTTCTCCTCTCAAAACACTACACATTCATCCCATATTTATACTACTACAAAATTAATAAAATAATAATTTTTAACATTTTAAAATCTCACCCCCAATATTTCACGGCTGCTAAGGGGTGCTGATGTAATGGATGACATCAGCACATAGTTGAATTTCTTATCCAATAGGGTGTTGACATGTGGCACAATATGGTCCGTCTATTTAATTGTCCTTCGAACGGTCATAACTTCTTCATACGAACTCGGATTCGGATGAATTTTTTTTTAAACGATCATCTCGACGAGATGAATAAAATGAGACCAGTCGTGACAATATTAGAATTTTGTAAAAATATCTCCCTTGAACCAATTGATCTGTCTTGTACCGGTTGGTTAACCTGCAGATATAATTTAATTCCAATTAATTATCCAAAAATGACACAAAATTATAGAAAATTCTAACAAAATGAAATAATATAAATATATGGTAAAACGAATAAATTATCACATAACACAATAATTATATATATAAAATACTAATAAAAATATTACTCAAAATATACTAAACCAATTTTAAAAAACTTGTTGTTTGTTGATTCTTTAGTCTAATACTCGCAAGCGCACGATTTGTTCGATGTAGATATGCGGTGCAATGTCGATTCCACAGGGAGGACTATGATAGTGAAGTAAAATTATTCCTATCGTTTTGAACCAAATTTAAATTAAATTATAACCTAGTCCCAAATAATTTGATATTGGATTGTTATAATAATTGCAACAAATAACATTAATTTTTAAGTAGATTTTAGATAAATTGATTTTAAATAATTTACTAGTGTTTAGAATCCACCAATGTCTATTTATTATTTATTTTATATTTTAATTCCAAGAATTTCAGGGAATAGATTCTGAAATCAATCTCACTATTTCCCTATAAATTTGACAATAAGTACAAAATTATAATTCAAATATAAATTTTCCTTCGCTTGAAAAATATAATTTCTAAGCAGTATATGTATCCAATTTAATGGAAAACAAATAATCAAAGAAATTAACTAATATCAATAATCACAAAGCAATGGGGAATTTATAACTATCAAAAATACGTGATATAATTGATGAAATAATATTCCCCTATTGAAGCAAAAATCATAATCGTTAAAAATATTTATTTGGAATTATTATATAAATATTAATAATAATATAGACATGGTTTCATCATAACCCCAGTAAAAGAAAATTACTCACTCATAATAACAACACAAATAAATAAATATTCCATAATATTAATACACAAATATAATTTTATTACACAATATTTTTATTTCTCTCCCTTACAATAATATCTCTCTATTTTTTCTCCTTTTTTCTCCTCTCAAAACACTACACATTCATCCCCTATTTATACTACTACAAAATTAATAAAATAATAATTTTTAACATTTTAAAATCCCACCCCCAATTATTTCACGGCTACTAAGGGGTGCTGATGTCATGGATGACATCACCACAGAGTTGAATTTCTGGCCCAATAGGGTGTTGACACGTGGCACAATATGGTCCGTCTATTTAATTGTCTTTCGAACAGTCATAACTTCTTCATACGAACTCGGATTCGGATGAATTTTTTTTAAAACAATCGTCTCGACGAGACGAATAAAATGAGACCAGTCGTGACTATATTTGGATTTTGTAAAAATATCGCCCTTGAACCAATTGATTTGTCTTGTACCGATTGGTTAAGCTGCAGATATAATTTAATTCCAATTAATTATCAAAAAATGACACAAAATTATAGAAAATTCTAACAAAATGAAATAATATATATATGGTAAAACGAATAAATTATCACATAACACACAATTATATATATATAATACTAATAAAAATATTACTCAAAATATACTAAACAGTGTCTACGCCCTCATCGGCCTTCCTACAGGCCATGACGACCGCTGACGCCCAGACCCCGCGTGGCAAGCCGTTCTTCGGCCGTGACCCAGAGAAGGTCGAAAGGTAAGTTTGGTTGCTCTGCTGAGTTATGTCACTTGTGTAGGGGATATACTAACTCCTTTGTTCTTGGTGCAGGGTCCGTCTTGCCGACCCGAATTGCTCGCCGATGGTGTTGGACTTCCTCGCGAGCAGATCTCCCCGCGAGCCTAGCGACGTCCCTCACTACGTCTCTCGGGCTATCTCCGCCCTGCCGAAGGCTTGGACGACTGATCTGGATGCGATCGCGCGCCGGCAGTCCGGAGACGCAATGCAGGCGACTCTTGCTCTGGCCCTTCAAACGGCGACGATGGCCGCTAAGGCCGTAAAGGATTATGAGGGGCGGCCCTCCACCGCCCGTCTCCATGCGGACCTCGAGACTGCTCGGAATCAGAACGTCGAGTTTGCCGACAGGATCGTGGCAATGGAGAAGGAGTCCGTGGAGGCGGCCAAACGGGCGAAGCAGGATCTCGACCGGGCCCGTGCGGCGACCGACCGGATGGAGGTGACTGAGTTGAAGGCGGTCGTGGACCTGTTGAACGACGAACTGGAGTCGTCGAAGGGATAGCGGGCCGCTAAGGTTGCCGAGCTCCAGGGTGTGGATCAAACAATCACGGTGCTGAAGGAGAATTTGAAGGCGACCGAGGTCGATCCCTTCCTCAACGTGGAGTATGTCAATGAATTTGCCTATTACATGGCTTACGCTGACGCCATCCGCGCTGCCAAGAAGGGAGGGCTCGAGGTCGGCCCTTTGATTGATAACTTCAAAGCCTATGTGCTTGAGCATCCTCTGCAGCCAGCTTTCTTTGTGCCGATCCTCGACCTCACTGACCTCGGAATCGACCTAAGCTGGTATCCGTCGCCGGACAACCTCATTCACTCAGATGCCGGCGAGGAGGCGCACGCCGATCCAGCGGCCGGTGGCGAAGGCCGGACCGATCCAGCGGCCGGTAACGAAGGCCAGGCGGGGGCAGCCTGAGTTTGTCCGCTTTCATTTTGTTTTCACTTGTAATTTTTCAGTTTTGTTGTGTTTTGCCTTCGGGTACTTGTACATGTAATTCGGATGAAATGAAATAAATATTTTCTCCTGATTCCTTGCTTGTATGATCGTCTGTCTGGATCTTTTGCATTTGACTTCACACGTGTTTGAGGAGTGATCATTTGTATGTACACATCCAGATGGATTGGTATACTTAAATTCATACTTGTAAATTTCAGAACAAAACCGATCGTCATATGTGTATCTGAACAAAGACGATCGTATGTATGGCTCCGCTCTCCTGGTTGTATGTATGGCTCCGCTCTGCCTCGTTTTTGTTTACTTAGTGAAAGTAATGGAACGAAAATAATTCGTTCAGCGAGCTATCTTTACTTTGGTTCTTGCGATCTTCAATTTTAGTCGATTTCTTGAGGAAGGCCGAACGTCCCGGCCTGAAAAGACTTTGCACGGTCGTGGGGTTCGATGGAACCGACCTCCACGACTATGTCTTGTGCGCGAGCGACATTTCGTCTGATGGTTAACTTCTTGCGACTCACTTAATTGTGAGGGTCCTCCGTAGGCTACGTTTTGCCTCGCAATGAAGCGATGGGGCGGACGGTCTCTGCCTGGAAGAGTCCTTGCACGGGGCGCCATCGGATTAATCGAATCCGCTACCGTAGCTTGTTAGCACTTTTTCTGCCTAGGACCGATATGTTAGATGACGGACCTAAGAGGGCATACGTTGTGACGAGGGAAGGGACGCGTCGCATTGTTCAGGTCCACCATGTTAGATGATGGATCTGAGAGCGGGCAAGCGTGTCCACTGATCTGTTTTGGAGGGTCCTTCGGCTACGCCCGCCTCGTATTTAAACGAACGGGCGGGTGATCTCTGCCCAAAGGAACCTAGCATGGGCGGGCTGTCGGTTCCATCGACCTCCAGAACCATGGCTGCACTTTTCTACCTTGGATCGTCATGTTAGATGACGATCTTTGACGGTATACGTTGTGCTGGGGGGGCGATCGCTTGCCTAGGTCCATCATGTTAGATGACGGACTCTTGGAGGGCGAGCGAGGCATCCTCTTTTTGTTTGCTTTGCCGAGGCGAATCATTTAGAGAGGATCGGAAAATCTTATTAAGCTCTTTGTACATTGGATAAATGAATGCAGGGAGTTTTTATTGATAGTATTTCTTCAAATGAATGGCGTTTCAGGGATATTGGTCCGGAGTGCCGTCTGGGTGTTGGAGCTCGTAGGCTCCTTTGGTCAGCCACTTGAATATCCTAAACGGGCCCTCCCAATTCGGGCCAAACACTCCCGTGTGGGTCTGGATCTTTTTGAGGACTAGGTCGCCCACTTGAAAACGCCTTTCCTTGACCATCGAATTGAAGAATTTTTCGGATTTCCTTTTGTGGATCGTGTTCTTCATTTCCGAGGTCAGTCGTCGTTCCTCAAGCATATCCAAGTCGATCTGCCGAGCTACATCATTGCCCGTCGTCATCTGTTGTGCCGTTCGGTGGCTTAGGACGGCGATCTCCGATGGGATCACTGCTTCTATTCCGAAAGCGAGGGCGAATGGGGTCTCGCCGGTTGAATTTCGGGTCGTCGTTCGGTAGGACCACAAAACATTCGGGAGCTCGTTCGCCCATCGTCCTTGTTTGGATTCGAGTCTTGTTTTGATCGTATGCTTGAGGATTTTGTTTACAGCCTCTACTTGCCCGTTTGTTTGAGGGTGGTAAGGTGCCGAGAACAACTTTTTAATTCCCCATTTTTCGCAGAATTACATAACTTCCAAACCGTCGAACTGCTTTGCATTGTCGGAGATGATAGCCTGAGGTAGACCGAAACGGCCGATGATGTTCTTCCAAATGAACTTGATCACTTGTTCTTGGCCGATTTTGTTGAGTGGTTCGGCCTCTGCCCATTTCGTGAAATAATCGACCCCCACGATGGCGAATTTACATCCCCCTAGTGCCGTCGGCAAAGGACCGATGAGGTCGATGCCCCATTTGGGCGAACGGCCACGGACTGTATATAGAGGTGAGCTGCTCGGGGGAGAGTTTGATGTTCGGGCCCATTATTTGACACCTGTGACAAGACCGGGCATAGGCGATTGCGTCTTTTTGCAGGGTAGGCCAGAAAAAGCCTTGCCTGGTCATCTTGTGGATGAGAGCTCGCCTTCCAGCGTGATTTCCACAGATCCCGTCATGGATTTCGGCTAAAACAAGTTGGCCTTCCTCCGGCGTAATGTATTTGAGGAGAGGAAGGCTGAAAGCTCGCTTGTAAAGTCGGTCGTCCATTAGGGTGTATCTGGTTGCTCGGAGATGAAGCTGGCGAGCCTTGATCCGATCTGCGGGGACCGTTCCGTCCTTCAAGTACTCAATGAACGGAGTCATCTAGTTCTCTTCGGCGATGGCAACTGTGGAGACCAGGCTTTTGTCGATCGCCGATCTTGCCGACTTAGTGATTTGGATGTTAGAGAAGTCCGCCGCCCCATCTGACGATGCAAGTTTAGATAGGGCATCGGCCTGGGAGTTGTGCTTTCTCGGGACTTGTTCGATCAGCACTTTTTCAAACTTTGCGCATATTTCGGCGACCAATTCTTGATATTTGATCATCTGTTCGCCGCACGCCTCATATTCCCCCTTGACTTGGTTCACGACTAAGAGGGAGTCCATTAAGATGTGAAGGCGACGAACGTCCATGGCTAGTGCTAGATCGAGCCCGCCTACCAAGGCTTCGTACTCGGCTTCATTGTTGGTAGCACGGAACCCGAAACGCACATTATTTGTAAAACTCTGTCCATCAGGGCTGATGAGGACAATCCCTGCCCCCGCTCGCGAGCTGGTCGCCGAGCCATCTACGTACAATTTCCAGGCGGGACGGCCGACCTGGGTCGGACTGGGCGGGAACGTTAATTCCACCACGAAATCCGCCAGAGCTTGGCCTTTGATCGTCGTGCGAGGAGCGTACGTGACACCGTACTGGGCGATCTCCAGTGACCACTTGAGGAGTCGCCCGTTGGTGTCTGGCCGGTGCAGAACTTGCCTTAGAGGGAGAGTCGTCAGAACCTCTCCACTTGGTGTTCGAAGAAATAGGCTCTCAACCGAACACTCATGACTAGTGCGTAGGTGAGCTTCTCCAGAGGTGTGTAACGCGTTTCCGCGTCATGAAGTGCTTGACTGACGAAGTAGATCGGCAAGTGGGCTTGCCCCTTTGCTCGCACTAATACAGCACTCAGCGCTTGTCCCACCTAGGACCTTTCGGCGGGTCTGTCGGTAGGTGAGGCCGTCCTTGTCACTGACAACTGTTGACGGCCTGGAGTCAAGCCTGTTCTTGCGGCTCCTTTTGCGGATCTGCACGTGGGCCTTCATCCCGAGGTTCGGTCATCGCAGACTTTGACGGATGTTGGTTTTACACGTGGCATAAGACGATCGTCCTCGATCGAGTACTAGAGGCGATCGCCAGGTGCCAAGAAACGGTCGCCTGGCCATTATGACGATCGCCTTTGAGGCGTATAAATCGCCGCACAACATGCTAATTTGAGGGCGTGGATTGCGGATTTCTTCAGTTCTTCCTCTATTCCAAAAACTCCATCATCTATAGGTAATCCTTGCTTCTAATTTCCTGCCATGTAAGCAGCCCTTGACAATCTTCGAGCCCTTTGGCATTCTGCTACCTAGGTGACAATAAGAGGTGATAAGATATGTATGAAACTGGGTAATGTAGAAAGACTATACTTACTATACGAATAAGATCGGAGTATCATTCTTATATTCAAACATGAAACATCCCTATTTACTAATGCAAGTAGGGGTGTCAAACGGTACAACCGGTTACCGGATTAAGCTTTTTTTTAGGTACCGGTATTGGTACCGGTTCAGTATTGGGAATCCCAAAATACCTGTTATGGTACCGGTTTTAAAAAAAATTCAAAATATTTTTTTTTTACTTTTAGATACAATTTTATGTTTTAAATTTTTAATTGTTAAAATTAATAATAAAAAATAATATCAATTTTATAAAAAATATATAAAGTATTATATATTAACCGGTAACCGGTCCGGTCCCGGTTCGGTACAACCGGGTACCGAAATTACCAACAGAGAGCGGTATCGGTTACCGTACCGGTACCGATTAAACCGGTATTCGGTACCCAGTTCCGGTACGGTACCGGGAATCCCGGTTACTGAAATCCCGTTAGACAACCCTAAATGCAAGCAGACTTCTCTTCTATTCATACTCTACTAAAAGAGTTCTATATATGATCTTACACTTGTATATAGGGGTGGCAAAATATACCGAAATGCCGAAATACCGAATTTATCGTATCGAAAAATGACCGAAAATTTCGGTACGGTATGGTGCCATACCGAAAAATTTCGGTACGGTAACGGTATGAAATTTTTTTATTTTCGGTATTTCGGTATATACCGAGATACCAAAAAAATTTGGTATTTCAATATATATATATATATCGGTATGTCGATATTTTCGGTATCTTTTTTATTCGGTATTTCGGTATATATCGGTATATTAAGATTTTTTCGATATTTTGGTAATTTGGTATTTCGATAAGTTCGGTATATACCGATACCGAAATAAAATTTGATATATCTGAAATTTCGATGCAGTATCGGTATGGATGAAAGCCATCCGAAATTTGATATCTGGATTTCGATATCCGAAACTTTCGGTACGGTATCGGTATGAATTTTATTGTACCGAAATTTTCGGTACGGTATACAATATCGACAAAAAAATTCGGTACGATACGGTATACCACCCCTACTTGTATATATCTTATATATATAAAGCTTAAGAAGCCTTATAAATGTAAGTGATCATGATTAATGATTGATATAAAGCTTAAGAAGTCTTATAAATGTAAGTGGTCATGATTAATGCTTGATGAATTGATTGTATCATATTTGTTATTCCACATTGATTTCCAGGCATGTCAAGCAAATTTCGTTAAGTATATATATGAAGCATTTGTCAGTTATAAATGTAAAGTGGTTATAATAAATGGCTCACGAATTGAAAGTGAAATGTGGAGATGAAGTGTTTGGTGCCATGAATGCATAAATTAAACACACCAATTAGTGTTAGTCTTTTTACCTTCCCGTCCATGAGTTACAAATATTTTATCAACTATATAATGTGTCAAAAATCACACACAACAAAACACAACTTCCTCCACACGGCGTGCACATTGGGCTACAACTTATTATGGTGGTAAAGTAAGCATCATATCGTCTAGCTTAATTAGCATATTGATTTATATTGTTTTATGTAAATTTCACGTGTGTTTTGTGTGTGTAATAATGTAGGACATAAAGATGGTGCTTAGGAGGTTTGGTAGTAACGTCATCTTCTCTAATGGTTTAAGAGATCCTACACATCGTTGTCTTATCAATTATGCGGTACATGCACGAACATTTTTACTTCGATCGAAAATGCAATATATTGATTAACTGTATTTAAGTTACTAACGATCAACTATATCTAATTGTTTTTTGTAGCGCGTCAAGAAGCATTAAAGAAAGATATCGAGAAGTCACAAAAATTGTATCAAGAACAAAACATGAAAAAGGCCAATGAACAACAACGACAAAGACAACAACAACAACAAGAACAACGCCATGGCCATCGGTGGGATGAATACTTAGCATTCATATTAATATATGTTACAAATTAAACATGAAATATTTTGCTTCATGTAATACCGATAAATGGGCTAATACTATTGATTCGTTAGCAAGTAAGTTTATTGAAAATAATGTGACGAGTTCAATTTTTAGTCAATAATTATTACTACATTTTGTTGGTGCATTTTAATATTTTTGCTCTTAATTTAGTTTTTTGTCTTGCGATGTGTTAATGTCACTTTCTTAATTAAACGTCTTGAAATATTGCGTGACTTTGATACTTGATATGATTGTGTAAGTTATGTCGATGTTACATATTGAAAATGGTAGTATATAATAAAAATATCTTCACACTATCATCTTTATCCATAAATGGTGCAAAGCAATAGACTATAGATAAAACAAATACGTATTAATGATTCGGGTAATCATATCCACAATTAATATCGGCAATTAAGTGATTATGTTATTTTGAGAATTTATCATTTATATAATTTTACTGCAGTTTAAATCTTACATAATAAATAATATCATTTTGACGATTTACGTAGTTTAAACAATATAGATATACCATTTATATAATCTATTATAAATTAAATTTAAATCTTACTCAATAAGTAATATCACTATGGAGATTAATTGATTATCTTAATATAATTTTAGTTTCATTTGTAGAATGACAAACAAATTTGACAAAATGAAATTGTTATATTAGTTATTAAGAGTAGAAAAATTATATGTTGAGATTGATGTCTTCAAATATATTTATATATGCAACTGTACAAATTAAATATACTAACAATATTGGACCGATTTTCACAACAATAAAAATATTGAAACTTAAATGGTTTTGTGCGTAAAATAAAGTTCGATTAATTAAGCGTAGTAATGTGGAACTACCGTATTTGATATGATAAACCAAAAGGATAATTAATTGTCACAAGCTAGATCTCAAAATATAGCGAATATCCACTTTGTTACGATTTTATATAAGGGTTACATTTATTTTGAAGAACCGTATGCGTTTAACCTCCCTTTGACATTTAGTATGTAACTTATACATATTAAAAAGTTACATGTGAAGAGACTCTTTTAAATGTAGCATCTTGAAAAAAGTCTCTTCACATATACTCTTTTAATGTCAATAAACTATTTTAAATGTGTGTCATGCTTAGAAAATGTGTGATACCATCGCAACTTAGATATATAATGACGAAAATAAGTGCCAAAGATTACGCTATGAACACTTATATACAGCCCATGTAATGACGAAAATTAGTGTTGAACAATACACTATGAACATTTAGATTAAGCGTGTGCATCACAGATGCAGAATGACTTCGGTCTAAATATAAAAGTCACCAAACAACTAATTAAACTCATTCATCTTAAACTCATGCGATGCTTATAAAAGTTGTGATACCATCACAACTTACAAACCTAATGACGAAAATAAATACCACACATTACACTATGACCAATTAGATAGAGCCCGTGTGCAACGCACGGGTCTGAATGACTAGTATACTAGAATCATTAACAAGTTATGCCTGCCATTTAATGAATACAATAAATTGTGTCATTTATAAGCATGGTTCTAAAAAATGCTAGGCGCTAGGCATTCGGATTGCTAATGCCTAGCGCCCAGAGGATTACTCGGGGATTAATTGGGGATTAGTCGGACTAAGCGGATTTATTTTTTATTATTCTTTTAATCACTTTTATATATCAGAAATTATAAATATGTAAAATAATTAAAAATAATTAAAATTTAACCATTTAAATGGATATAAAATCAATTATATATTAAATTTGAAATATTGATATAGATATAAAGGAGTCCATAATATCCATAATATCGCAGTTTAAGAAGTTATAGTATTATTAGAACAAAACAAAAAAACAAAAAAGTATAACCGCCTAGGCATCCGCCCTGTCGCCCACATAGTTAGGAAATTTAAAACATTGATATAGGTATAAAGTAGTCCATAGTATCTTAGCCTGCCTTCGTAGGTCCCACCCAACCAGTCTAGACGATCGATTAATTACTCAAACGCCCAGTACAAGCGCCTAGGCCATAATCGAAATGATAGATGATCTTTTAGGGATTAATCGGAAGATTAATCGATCTAGGCGGGAATTTTGAGGAGAAATACTACACATACACACATTTATACACACTTTCCTACACACTAACATCTCATCCATTTATATATTATGGGACCCACTTGTTTATTGTGGGACCACATTAAATGAATGGATGAGATGTTAAGTGTGTATGAATGTGTGTATGAATATGTGTATATGTAGCATTGCTCAATTTTGAGACCACTGTTTATAAGTCATTTACAAGAGACTTTCGGGGGCGTTTCTGCATTTCAGGGGCCCTGGGCAAAGTCTAAAAAATGGCCCCCCGTTGTAATTATATTTTTCTTTTTTTGCGAACTTAATGATATTTACTATTAAAAAATAATTATTAAAATTGGTACTTTTAATTTGTTCAAAAAAAAAAAAAAGAACAATTAGATTGATGATTAAAGTAACAGTTAAAAGAAATGTCAATTATAAATGTACCAAATATAATTTCTTGACAATAGAAAAAATAAATAAAAATAAGGTACCACTAGAGCATACAAAAATGATAAAATCGTCAAAAACAAAATTTAAAATAATCTCTAAAATGAGTAAAGAGCAAGAACGCTAGAGAAAACAATTGATTATGTTCTTGCCGTAGAACTAAATCGAACTTTGACAAATCCCAATTTGGAATAAGCAAAAAAAAAAAAAGACAAACAAACAAATTAAAAAAAAAAAAAAAAAACCTTAAACAACAACAAAAACAAAACAAAGCCTTAGTCCCAAAATAATATGGGGTCGGCTAACATGAATCCTCACATGTTATCGTGAACGAATTTAAAAAAAATAAAAAAAAAAATAATAATAATAATAATAATAATAATCAACCTCCCACCTGGGTTTTTGCCCTCCACTTGACCTATTCAACACCATCTTTTCATCCGATCCAAGTAAACTCATATCATTTTCAATCACAAAGTTGATATTTTCTAATACAAAGCTGGTACACACACCCAATTACACACACAGTTGCACACCCTACTCTGTAGGGGTTGTACCCTGTGTAGTAGGGATTGTACCCCTACACAACCCCTCCTACCCATAAAGTAGGGTACAACCCCTACTACGCAGGGTACAATCCCTACAGAGTAGGGGTGTACAATTGTGTGTGCAATTGGGTGTGTGTAGCATTATTCATTCTAATATATTCATATCAGTAAACAAAATTGAGAAATTCCTTGATTGTTCGTTTTACATTGACAACCCCAAGTAGATTTTCAATATTTTCAACTTTGAAGAAATTATTTTAAAGATATACTCAAAAAATAAACAATAAAAATTAAAAATATAACATTTATAAAAAATTATTTTTATAATTTATTTATTTTAAATTTTTTTAACTATTTTTTTATTTTTTATTTTATAAATTTTTTTATTTTTTTATTTCCGCGAAATGTCTCTAAACAATTGTGAAATGCATTTATCGATTTTTAAAAATAAATTAAAGCATCAAATAGTCAATCTTTTGACTTTTGTTTGAATTAATTTTTATTATGTTTTTTAAAAAAATTAAAAATAAATGAAATCATCAAATAGTCAATGTTTTTTGTTAGTATTATAATTTTTATATTGTGTTATAAATTTCCAATGTTCGTTGAGATACAAGGGGCAAAATGAGATAATTTTAACATGAGGTATCACTTTGATATAATTTTATGAGTTAATTACATAAATAGTCCTTGTAGTTTATTGGGTTTCACGAGTTTCGTTCCTTTGTTTTTTTTTTCAGCAGGATATGTCCTTGTGATTTTTGACCCGTTACGAGTTTGGTCCTTTGAAAAATAATTCTGTTAGTTGACTGTTAACTTGAAGGGTATTTTCGTCTTTTTATATATTTTATTATTATTATTATTATTATTCGAGTACGTTGCAAAAATCATCCATACGGTTTGGTCGAATTGCAGATTTCGTCCTCGTGATTAAAGTTTTCAGATTATTATTATTATTATTATTATTATTATTATAACTCTTTATTTTATTATTATTATTTGAGTATTTTGTAATTAACTCTTTATTTTGTTTATTTTTTATTTTATTTTTTAATTTTTGAACCATCATAACTCTTAACTTATTTCGTAGTTATCTCAATGTTAATAAATACAAAAAAGTAGTAAAATATGGAAATTATCTTTTCCAACAACATTATTCCAATGAGATTAATAATACCATAATATCTAACAATTCAAAAATATCAGACAAAGTACGAAATAATAATATAAAAATTCATAGAAATATAAAATGTTAGTCTAAGCAAATATAAAATGCTAGTCGTAGACTTTTGCAACAAAAAATAAAATAAGATTGCTAAGATTAACATTTCATATTTCTATAAACTTTTATATTGTTGCTTCATAGTTTATCTGATAGTTTTGAACTGTTAGATATTATTGTACTGTTAATCTCATTGGAATAACGTTGTTGTAAAAGATAATTTCTATATTTGACTTCTTTTTTGTATTTATTAAAATCGAAATAACTATGAAACAAGTTAAGAGTTATGATGGTTCATAACTAACTAGTTTATTTATCGATAAATTAAAATTTCAAAATAACCGAAAAAGAAATATAAATCAAACCGATTTAATGAAGGAAAAAAAACAAAACTGAAAAACCGAAAATTAAAAAAAAAAAGATAAAAAGAATTAAAAAATGATACAAAAAGTAATAAAAAAATAAGTAAAATAAAGAGTCAATTACAAAATACTCAAATAATAATAATAAAATAAAAAGTTATAATAATAATAATCTAAATTTTTTAATCATGAGGACGAAATCTGCAATTCGACCAAACCATAGGGACGATTTTTTGCAACATAGTCAAATAATAATAATAATAATAATAAAATATATGAAAAGACGAAAATACCCTTCAAGTTAACTGTCAACTAACAGAATTATTGGTCAAAGGACCAAACTCGTAACGGGTCAAAAACCACAAGGACATGACCTGCTGAAAAAAAAGCACAGGGACGAAACCCGTGAAACCCATTAAACCACAAAGACTATTTATGTAATTAACTCTAATTTTATAATGTCATGCTGGCAAACTTACCTCTAGATCGGGGGTGAGCTCGAGCCTCTTGGGGGTACTCAGGATAGGGGACGATCCCCCTCGTGTGCGTGTGTGGAAAAAAAAACACTAATTTTATCATGAACTCGTTATTTTTTAACTGCCGTTAAAAAAGTAGATCAAATTGAAAATATGACTAAGGGGTTGTTTGGCAGTTGCTGAATGATTTAGTGCAGAATGGTTGAGAGGCCAAAATGGTTGAGAGGCTCTGTATGGTTAGATACAAAATGAAATTTGGTTGTTTGGTAACTGTTCTGAATGGTAACAAATTACCATTTTACCCTTCGATATAAAAGTAGCAATTAAAAATCCCATTTTTCCTCCCCTTGCGTACCAAAACATCTCCTTTTATTAATAAAAACCCTAATTTTTATAAATAATTATTTGTATTTTTAAATTTAATTCATTTAAAATAATAATAATTATTATGTATAATATTTTTAAATTTAATTTATTTAAAATAATAATAATAATATTTTTATTATTATGTATAATATTTTTAAATTTAATTCATTTGAAATAATAATAATAATGCATAATATTTTTAATTTAATTCATTTAAAATAATAGTAATAATTATGTATAATATTTTTTAATTTAATTCATTAGAAAATTATAATAATAATTATGTCTAATATTTTTTTATTTAAATTTATTTAAATAATAATAATTATTATTATGAATAATATTCTTAATTTAAGAGGAGGGGTAAATCTGGAAATTGTTTGCCTCTTAATGGTTGAGAGAGGGTATGGATGCTTAATGGTTAAGAGTTTATTGTAACCATTAAGAGGTCATATTTTTTTTGCCAAACAGTCCTGACCTCTTAACGATTCAAATGTAGACTCTTAATGTAATCATTAAGAGCCAAACAAACAGCCCCTAAAATACACAAGTAACATTGACTTTTTTCAAGGTACGCGTCAAATTGACTATGCCCAAATAAGACGCGAGTCAAAATGGCTAAATTCAACTACACACATTGGTGAACGATAATTGAACTCTAAGAGATAAACATCAAATTAAATAAACCAAAAACAGCATTCCACATTCCATCATTATATAATATATAGTACTGAATTACTAAACACCACCCTAAATTATCAGTCACCGTATTATAATATTTTATTTTTGCCCTTACTTCATATTCAGCAGATTTGTAATCCTACATTCTCACTACTTTTCTCTCTCGACCTACTCTAAAGAAGCCACCAGCCGTCGCCGCACAGCCGCCGCCGTCTGTCGCCATGGCTGGAAAAGGAAAAGCTACGGTAATTTTTTTTCGGGTTTCTGCTACTTTGGCCGCCGGCCGCCGTGTCGGAGTGCACGATGGATGCGGCCGTCGAATTTTTGTCACAGGCGTCCGCCGATGACGCTTGTCCATGGCACAGGCGTCCGCCGATCCCGCCTGTCCATGGCGCAGGCGCCCAGAGCAGATGCCCTGGCCTAAGTATAGACGTCGTGGTCGGACGTCTGAACCATGGACATGCATCCAGATCGGACGCTTATGCGTTGGAATAGGCGTCCTCATTGGACGCCCTAACCACGGTTCTGGCGTCCAGACCAGACGCCCCTGCCTTGGTGCAGGCGTCCTGGCCGGACGCCCCAGCCCTTTTTTCAAAAAAAAATAAAATTTTCAATTAATAATTAATAATGTCTATTATTTGTATGATTATTACTCATTAGTTGTATTGTTTTCTAAATGTAGATGAGGGGAGGAGCGGGCAAATCTATGCCGCTAGTCACAGAGTTGATGGGTTCTCGAGCGCGTCACACTAGAGCTCGTGGTGTTGATGCTTCCGTTCGTAGACAGTGGGAGGCAGAGCGTAGGGGATTCGAGCACGTACCTTATACTGACTTTGGTACTGAGAATCCGAACGAGTATTATTCACACGACGAGGACGACGATCAGGACATGAACGAGGGCGGTGATGATTCTTCGTCCGTTTTGTGCCGGATTCGGAAGGGGAGATGGGGGAGGTTTGTCACTTCTGGGTCTACGAGTACTAAACGACGTATGGCAGAGGATGACACATCATGGATGGTTACTGAGGAGATGTCTGGTGGCCCTATCGACGGCAGCGTTATCCCGAGTTTCGGTGGGCATGTCGCCGCGCATATCTGGACTGGAGAGATGAGAGGTCTGCTGAAGTGTCACACCAGGACTGCTGCTTGCCAGAGCTTGAGTCAGTGGTGCTCAGTGATGTCACCCTCTTTAGTGAGACGGATCAGTGGGACTAGGTTATCCCACCTGACGGACGCCATGTTTATACACATTGACTCCCCGTTGATTTCTGCGTTCGTTGAGCAGTGGCAGCCCGATACGAACTCTTTTCACATGCCGTTCGGAGAGATGACCATCATGTTGCATGATGTGTGGCAGATCCTTCGCATTCCTGTCGAGGGGCGATTGGTTGATGCCGATAACACATCTACACAGTTGGAGGTGGATGTGATGGAGGTTCTTGGAGTATCGCGGACGGGGCTACTTAGTACTCACTGGGGGGTGGCAGTGTACTTATGGACTCGGTTTTCAGGTCATGCCGCGATGGAGGTCGAGTGGAGGGTGTAACACCCCAAACTAGGCGGATATTACAGTGCCGTGGACCCCCGACTGGGACCCACCAGGCGAATGAAAATGAATGAATTACCCAGGTAAATGTAGTACCGAACCACATTACACAATTAATTACTCCGATGAGGAGTTTCATACAACACACCCAGGATGATACTGAATACAAGTATATTTTATATGGAGATAAAATATACAACAATGAGTGAAATGAATATTCAAACGGAATGTCTGCAGCGGAATAAATAAAAGAAACATAATGACTGAAAAGACTGGGGGCCCCTACTAGTATCACTGGGACTCCTCGCCGTCACCGTGCTCTCCCCGTGCCTTAGCCTTGCCATGACACGAAAAGATCCCCAACGGGCCGCCATACGTAACAACAATCCTCAAGGGTTGAAAATACACAATCATGATATATCCGAAATTATGAATTATCCTGTCGAAACATACGCAATCAAACATGCTATATGAATCGACTATCGATGGCTCAAAGGAATGGCGCCACACTACGTCCGGATGGAAATGTGTCCGTGCACAAGCCACCAACGAGTATCGACCGAATACACGTGTGGTCTTGTACCTGTCGATCTCACGAAGCCATCAACTCGTGTGCACAGTCCAATGTGAGGCCACCAACCAACACACGACTATAATGTGCCCGACATGAAAATCCTACACATACCAACCGGCATGCCAGTATGACCCGGAATGCCACAATATGACAAAAGTGACAACGAGAATGAATAATGACTCACCAAGATTAAATGATGGTGGAATGAATGACATCTTAATGAAATGATTGGAACCGTCGTTCCTTATGACTGAAGTGATTAATTGACAATGACAAGTTTTGATACGGTTAATACAATGATGAATGAGTTACGATTATGAATGAACAACATCAAAAGGAATGAATATCCTTTTAACCGAGTAAGAATTAACTTACACAATACCGATGACAATGTCCTTCCACGAACAACGTCCTAAATGAAAAGTCGGTTGCTCGAACAACCTTGAACAACAACAATTACCAACAACCGATCAATACACGAATCAAATACGATCATAACCGACCCAAACGTCGATACAACAATATCCGAACTCGTAGATGTACTCTAACGATAACGTTGAGATACCCGTTGGTTAAAACCAAACCCAAATTATCGAACCAACTCCAAAATGATTGATTCAAACCAGCACAACATTATCAATGACATCAATAATCTCATAGAAATCCACAATTCAAGTTTATAATATCGACAATCGGAAATCATCAAAATAACCGAAGTCAACCCCAAGGGTTCTTGAAATAATTCCGAAAATAACCATTAAATCCGTAAGAATATACTTATCCAAGGTAGATAATCCATATCTAACATATTCCAATGATAATCCAAGCTTACACGAAGAAATCGGAAGGAAAAACCCAAAAATCCGAAATTCTAGATCCAAGAGATTAATACCTTTGATTCGATGCGATGAAGATGATGAAATGATGATTAATCCGAAAGATGAGCTTGAAGATGATGATTGATGATTACACCTCGAAGAATCCTCTCCGAATCGCTCGAAATCGCCCAAAATTACCGAAGGAATGAAATGAGATGAATAAATGACGAACTCTGACTAAACTGTCCAATTTATAGTCAGTCCAGGTTAGCGTGCGCTAGCCCTTGTGCGTAGCGTGCGCTAACGAGTAATTTGGGTAGTCCAGTACCCACTGTCCGAACACGGTAGCGCGCGCTACGTACGTTCTTGTAGCGTGCGCTACGGCCATATTACTAGCGTGCGCTAAGACCCAATATTAGCGTGCGCTAACGAAATATTGATGCCCGGAGTCCGTAAAACTGTCGACCTCTGATCTGACCCCGATAGCGTGCGCTACAACCATTGTTTAGCGTGCGCTAATATATCGGTTGCGTACGCTAACAACAATACATAGCGTGCGCTATGAATTAATCCAGTGCAGTCCAGTAGCCACTGGACTCAACCTGATCCGTCCCTAGCGCGCGCTACTCCACACATATAGCGTGCGCTACTACAACCCGTTAGCGCGCGCTACTTACCACTCATAGCGTGCGCTACAAATAATCTCACCTGCAGTCCAGTACCTTCTGGACTGCAGCCAGGGCAACCTTAGCGTGCGCTAAAGCTGAGTGGTAGCGTGCGCTACCTATACCCAATTAGCGTATGCTAAAAGGAGTGCATGGCGTGCGCTACTCCTCACGCATGACGCAACGAAAATGACAATGATGATAAACGCGGCACGAAACTCCAATCAGATTAGTGATGAATGACGATTGATACACGATACAATTACTCTGAATGATGAATACCATGACTGAATATGAGTGACAAATGATCAATAATGAGTGAAATTACTGAGTGATAATGACTGAATGATTCATACTGAATGTTAGTTACTGATTTACAAGCGTGTATTACATTCTCGACCCCTTAAAAGAGTTTCGTCCCCGAAACTAAGGGTCAAACAATTCGGGATAACTCTCCCGCATACTATCCTCGGTTTCCCAAGTAGCCTCTTCGACTCCGTGTCTAGACCATCAATTTTAACCAAAGGAATCGTCTTATTCCTCAACCGCTTGATTCGCCGCTCTAAAACTCGTATAGGACGTTCCTCATATGCATGATCATCGGCAATCTCGATTTCATCGAACTGAAGTATGTGACTCGGGTCGGCAACATACTTCCGCAACTGAGAGACATGAAACACATTATGAATTCGGCTCAACGCCGGAGGTAAAGCCAATCGATAAGCTAACTCGCCCACTCGATCCAAAATCTCAAACGGTCCAATGAATCTCGGACTCAACTTTCCCCTCTTCCCAAAACGGAAGATACCACGACTCGGGGATACCTTGACCAACACATGGTCACCAGCCTCGAACTCTAATGGTCGACGACGGTTATCTGCATATGATTTATGTCGACTCTGAGCGGTCAAAAAATGACTTCTGATGAAAGCTACCTTCTCACGGGCGGCTATAAGCATATCGGGCTCGGTGCCGATTGATTCTGATAAGTCGTCCCAACACAACGGAGATCGACAACGACGACCATACAAGGCCTCGTAAGGTGCCATCTTGATCGAAGCATGCCAACTATTATTATACGTGAACTCGATTAGGCCTGGGACTTCTCGGTTCCAAGGAACAAAATACAGGAACCGGAACCGAACCGCACATTTTTTTCGCGGTTCGGTTCTGTCAATTTTTTTTGTTAGAACCGATTTGGAACCGAACCGATTTAGAACCGAACCGGAACCGAACCGTGTGTTGGAATTTTTTACAAAACTGTACCTTCCTATTTATCATGCACTGCAAGCCTGTTTATGATGCAATGCAAAGCAGTAAACAAAAAAAAAAAAAAAAGCCTGTTTATGATGCAATGCAAAGCAGTAAACAATTTTAATAAACAATCATTTAGTCCAAAGTGAAAGTATCCAGTACACTTCCTAAATGAAAAAAATACTCCATGCAAAGTGCAAACCTGTTTATGCAATGCAAAGCAATAAACAATTTTAATTCATGTCCGTAGCATGGCATCCATTACACCAATAAGGCAATAAATACAGGTTCGCATAAAATACACCAATAAGGCAATAAACAAATTCATGCCATTACATCCACAACACAACTTCAATATTCAAACTGAAATTCAAATCATTAAAACTTCAGATTAATTTCTCATTTTTTTGTTTGATTTGGATGACTTCTTGGTTGCCAAATTGGACTCCACTTTTCCGCACTTTGAATCACTTGTTGGTTGCTCACTAGTAGTTTTCAAATTTTAAGCCGATCTCTTTCTTCTTCAAGTTGTTCCGCATACATAATAAAAAAATCGAGCAATGAATAGAAAACAGAAAAATGAATTAGGCACAGGAAATAAAATTATATTAATCATACGAAATAGAAAACGAAATATCGGGCACAGGAAAACGAAATAACCACAGGAAAACGAAATAACGAAATGAATTAGGCACAGGAAAACGAAATAACCACAGGAAAACGAAATAACAGAAATGAATTAGGCACAGGAAAACAGAAAAATGAATTAGGCCTGGGAAATAAAATTCGATTAATCTAAGGCTACATCGGAAAGATACAAAGCATGATTGAAATCCTACGAAATATCAAATATAAAGCACGACTACCTTTTTCAACATCTTCATAAAATTCTATTTCTTCGACAATTGGGAGATATGAAAGCCCCATGACACTATCCGACTTCAGCCAATTTTGAAGGCAAATAAGAGCCTCTACTGTTTTAGGAGTCATTGAGCTTCTATGCGGGTCAATAACCCTTTTTCCAGTTGAAAAACTTGACTCACTAGCGACTGTTGAAACTTGAATGGCAAGTACATCCCTTGCAACAATCGCCAAGGTGGGATATTTGCTGCCATTACGTGCCCACCAATCCAAAATCTTGAACTCAACATGATCATTTGGCTTCTCAATAGGATCAAGCAAATATCTATCTATCTCGGACCCAACCACCATTTGTTCACCTTCTTCGAGTTGCCTATTCCAGTCCTCAAGCATGTCCTTCTTCTTCCCACAAATATTTCTTCTTGTTCTCTGACTTGTACCCTCACTAGATTCGGTTCTACTCTTCTGGGAAGTATGTGACGTGGTGTTTTGGCTATAAGCATCGCAAAGACTGACCAACATGTCCTTCACACCATCTGACCTTCTTTTGACCTCTACTCTATTCATGTCAAGCATTTTCTCAAAATTTCTTTCTAGATACTTAAGCTTATACCTCGGGTCCAACACAAGTGCCACAAGAAATAACTCATTGATATCATCTACCTTGTCAAAGTACTTGCTGTACTTTTTTTTCATTTTTTTTGCCATATCATACAACATCAAATCAGTTGCATTTGACTGTTCATCTATAGGCTTTTCATATAACTCATCGATCTCAGCCTTAATCGAAACTATATCATGAAAAGCTAACTGAGCAGTAGGCTTCAATTGAGAACTCACATTCACAGTAACTTGATAAAATACCCTCAGAAAACTTACAAATACTTCAGCACTCGCCCAATCTGTTGCTTTTGGTGGGCCAACCCTCTTCTTTGATGCTCTAGACCGTGTTGGAGCCAAAACACATTCGGCTTCCTGACTTTCTTCATCCCCCTCGTCTTCGGCATCATCCTCATCAAAGTATGACCTACAAAGTAAAGAACATAAAGAATATACATGAATTTCTGAATTTGACAAAATAACTAATAGAAGTTTTAATAGAATTTTATTTACCTATATTTTGAATCTTCTTCAGATGCCATCCTATCAAATGCCCTTCTGAGCTCCAAGGCAGTGTCCAACATTAGATAAGTCGAGTTCCATCTTGTTTGTACATCCAAAATGCATATTCTCTTACATTCTAGCTTTGTCTTTTCTACACAACTTTTAAAAAAATCCATTCTAGCGGAGAACTTCTCACATACATCACGGATTCCTAATGGCGACTCGATTTGTTCATTAAATTCAATCCAGACCTCACAATTAAATTCACAATATGAGGAAGGCATCTTACATGCATAAATCTCCCCCCTAAAAGTGGCCTCTTGTCCCAATCTTCCATTTGAGTTCTAAGATAATCAATTGCAACTTTATTTGATGATGCATTATCAACACTAATTGTCAACACATTCTCAATACCCCTCTCAAGCAGTGCATTCTCTAATATCTTTCCGATCGTAGTGCCATTATGATTAGGGATAACACAAAAATTTAAGACCCTTTTGTGCATTTTCCAAGCATGGTCAATAAAGTGGGCTGTGATTACCATATAATTAATATTTTGACAACTAGTCCATGTATCTGTTGTCAAACACACTGAACGGGACTGTAACTCACACTTCAACTCAGCCTTCTTAGCAGCATACATTTTCAGAAAGTTCTTAACAATCATCTTCCTAGTTGGAGGCTCCCATTTAGGGATTGCAACATCACAGAAATGCTTAAAACCAGTGTTTTCAATGAAGCTAAATGGCAACTCATCTATAACTATCATCCTAGTAGCTGCATCAGTACATGCCTCCTTAGTCCAAACAGTATTACCTAACATTCTCACACCATCACACATAATGCTATTCTTAGTTAACATTTGTTGCCCCCCTTCTTCTATGTTAACTTTACCAGGATAACTCTTACATACAATCTCAATATGTTTTCTAAGGGTACTAGTGCCGTTACCTCGAGAATCACACGCAAGAGTTGTCCCACAGTAGTTGCATTTACAACGTTGTCTGCTCCCAACAACCTTCTCCACCCCATCAACTACTTCAACGAGAGGCTCGTTATATCTGGTGAAGTGAGGCCACACATCAGATTTCACTGTTCCCTGTCTCTTTTTCCTTGTTACAGTAGTGATCTTCCTCTTCTTGTTCCTTGTTTCTTGTTTCTTGTTCCTTGTTACAACAGTAAGTTCTTCACCGCTAATGAAGTCTTTCACGTTAGTATCTACCACAAATAAATGAAAACATAAATATAATTAGTCTTAGCACAGGGGTAAAATTGCAGAAACTGAAAACTGAAAAGTAAAAAAATACAGAAGGGTTTCGAGAATCCTAATTCTTACCACCATTCCCATTTTTAACACCAATAAAGTGACATCAAGAAATTTACAGAACTGTAAAACATACAGATTTAATAAAACGTCTTTTTTTGCAGTTTTGAGGTGGCAGCAGTTGAGGAGGCGGGGGAGGAGGAACAGACCACCGCGGCTAGAACTTAAAACGAACAGAATCCCATTTTTAAATTTTAACACAATTCCTCTTTCTTCTTTCAATCAAACCAGAAAAAAAGCAGATATAAAAATAAAATGGCAATCGGTTTAAATTTTAATAACAGAATAATATGAAGAATAAAAAGTATACCAGCATCTCATTTTTTGGTTTAATAACAGAAGTCAAAGAACAAAACAAAAGAACACTTGAATGATTTGTAAAAACAAAAAATAAGTTAACTAATTAAGCAATCAAATTTAATTTTTGGTGCTTACCGATTTGTTCTTCATCCGACGAACAATATGAATCACTGTGAGAATCGGATTTCTCAGTTGAGGGTACTTGATTAACACCTAGATTGGAGGAAGATGCCATCTAGTAGGGTTGGAGGAAGAGACCAAGATGCCGATCGGGGTTGAGAGACTTGAGAGAAGAGAAGTGAGTGAGGAAGCGAGAAGAAGATCGGGGTTGAGAGACTTGGAGGAAGAGATAGAGAAGTGAGAGAAGTGAGATAGAGAGGTAGCGGCGCGAGAGAGAGGTAAGGTAGGGTTTTTACTTTGTATTAAGTTATACAATTATCTTTATTTAATATTAAAGAATAGATGACAGTCCCGATGTAGAAATTAGAATAACAATATCACTACTACTTTGCCTCTCGGTTCCACCGGTTCCACCGTTTTACCGGTTCCTTTTTGTCAGTTTTAACTGGAACCGCAAACCGAACCGTGTAATTTTAACTGAACCGAACCGCAAAAAAAAAAAAAAAAAAAAAAAAATCTTGAGAACCGAACCGAACCGACGGTTCCTTCGCGGTTCGGATCGGTTCGTCGGTTCTCGGTTCTAAAAGTCCCAGCCCTAAACTCGATCAATGGTAGTTGGGCTTCCCAATCGTCTTTCCAATCGAGGACGCATGCCCTCAACATGTCCTCTAATGTCTGAATGGTCCTCTCTGATTGTCCATCGGACTGAGGATGAAAAGCGGTACTGAGGTTAAGCTGAGTTCCCATAGCTCGATGAACTGATTTCCAAAAATGCGACACAAACCGTCCGTCACGATCGGAAACGATACTTTTAGGAGTACCGTGAAGTCTGACTATCTCTTTAATGAACAGTTGAGCAAGTCTCTCGGGACCCCACGTTTCCTTGATCTCAAGGAAATGAGCTGATTTGGTTAAGCGGTCCACGATCACCCAGATCGTGTTCATGCCACGACGACTCGTCGGCAAACTCGTGATAAAATCCATAGAAATGTCTTCCCACTTCCACTCGGGAATAGGAAGAGGTTTCAGCATACCCGCCGGTCGCTGATGTTCAATCTTAACTTATTGACAGGTTAAGCATCTCGAAACAAATTCTGCGACTTCTCGCTTCATATTACTCCACCAGTAATTTTGTTTCAAGTCCTTGTACATCTTACTAGACCCCGGATGAACAGAATAATGGGTAGCATGAGCTTCACAAAATCGAGTTTTTCAACTCGTCATTCGCGGCACGCACAACCGATTCTTAAACCTCAAAAGTCCATCCTCGTGGACCACAAATCCAGGCTTTCCCTGAGCCACATCCTCTCGGATGCGCAACAATGATGGGTCCGAACTGATTCTCTCGGATTTCCTCCTCGAGTGACGATGAAATCTCTAACATACAGAGTCGCTCCCGAACTCGCCAAGCTGCACCTCGATCTCGGTTCTAAAGAATTCGCCAAGCTCCTTCTGAACTGTTAAACGGGCAAGCATCTGCTCCTGAACGGACTTACGACTCAAGGCGTCGGCGACAACGTTCGCCTTGCCCGGGTGGTAGAGGATCTCGATATCATAATCTTTGATTAATTCCAACCACCATCTCTGACGCATATTTAACTCCTTCTGAGTAAATATATACTTTAAGCTCTTATGATCGGTGAATATCCGATGTAACGCCATAAAGATAATGACGCCAAATTTTCAAAGCGAACACCACGGCTGCTAGCTCCAGGTCGTGGGTCGGATAATTAACCTCGTAAGGTCTCAATTGCCGTAAAGCATAGGCAATAACCTTCCCGTTATGCATGAGTACACATCCGAGACCCTGTCCGGATGCATCACTATAAACCACAAATCCTTCCGTCCCCTGCGGCAAGGAGAGTACAGGTGCTGACATTAACCGGCTCTTGAGTTCCTCAAAACTCCGTTGACACGCGTCGGACCACGTGTATTTCTTATCCTTCCGCAAAAGGTTCGTTAAGGGTTGAGCGATTCTAGAAAATCCTTCCACAAACCGCCGATAATAACCCGCTAATCCGAGAAAACTTCGGATTTCCTTAACGTTCTTCGGAGGTAGCCAATCCTGAATAGCCTCCGTCTTCTGAGGATCGACACGAACTCCGTCTGATGAAATTACATGTCCGAGAAAAGTCACTTCGGACATCCAGAACTCACATTTGGAGAGCTTCCCATAAAGTTGTTCTCGTCTCAACACGTCGAGCACTTGATGAAGGTGAAACTCGTGTTCCTCCCGGTCACGAGAATAAATCAAAATGTCATCGATGAAGACAACAACAAACCGATCCAAAAAGTCGATGAAGACCCGATTCATTAACTCCATGAATACCGCAGGTGCATTAGTCAATCCGAACGGCATAACCACAAACTCATAATGACCATAGCGTGTTCGAAACGCTGTCCTCGCGATGTCCGACTCTCGGATCCGCAACTGATGATATCCAGACCTTAAGTCGATCTTGGAAAATACTGAAGCTCCTTGAAGTTGATCTAAGAGATCATCAATACGGGGTAAGGGATACTTGTTCTTGATCGTCACCCGGTTCAATTCCCGGTAATCAATACACAAACGGAACGAACCATCCTTCTTCTTGACAAATAACACTGGTGCTCCCCACGGGGACGCACTCGGTCAAATATAACCCTTCTCGAACAATTCTTCAAGTTGGTTCTTTAATTCCTGCATTTCGGTCGGGGCCATCCGGTACGGTGCCTTCGATATCGGGGACGTACCAGGCTCCAACTCAATCGTGAATTCCACATCCCTCTGTGGAGGCAAACCAGGTAACTCGTCTGGAAAAACATCGGCATATTCCCTCACCACCGGAATATCCGTTAACATTACTGATGATTTCTCGGTTTTGGCCATATAGCACCAATAATCGACACATCCCTGATTGAGTAACCTTACTGCTTTCATCAAATTAATGACTTTACCAGAACAGCCGGGATTACCTCCCTGAAACACACATTCGACTCTATCGTCTGAAATGATAGTGACCAAACGCTTTCGGACACTAATGATGGCATCATGACGATCCATCCAATCAATACCCAAGATGACGTCATCTTTCGGAAAATCTACTACGATTAGGTCCGCTGGCCATACACGACCATAAAGCTGAATCGGACAATTCTGAATCTCACGACTTCCGACAATTCGTCTACCATCAGGTAGGCCAATGACATAAGGCTCACAACTAGTAGCACTACCCAGACGTAGTCTACTCAAACATGACTCGGAAATGAATGAATGCGATGCACCAGTATCAAAAAGGGTACACACAGGTTGAGATAGAATATCGAGTGTACCTGAGATCATCCGGGCCTCCGGATCGTCGGTCTTCTTCATCTCATAAATTCGGGGCTTGCTGCCCCGAACCGACGCTCCGTCGATAGCTCTGCTCCGCCTTTAGCTCCCTGTCGTCTTGAACGACGCACCGAGTGGCTTTGATTACGCACCGCCGAATGACTCCGGGGCTTGAGATGACACCGGAGTGGGTTTAGAGTCCCTACGGCAAAACGGGCCCTATGCCCAGCAATCCTGATTGTGGCACGTGATGATCGCCCGGACATTTGGTGCCGAAATGACCTGTTCCTCACAATTAAACAGTGATGGCCGAATCAAGCCGCCGCGATCGAGATTCCGTGGGTTTAGACGTCGTGGGAGGTCGCTCGTAAAAGTAGAGCCCGCACGTGGTTTCTTGAAAGTGGCACGACTCGCCGATCGACGGTTCTTGGACTTCTTGCTAGCGGATGAGGGTTGTTGCTTAGCAATTTCCTTAGCCGTAAGCTCGTAAGTGAGAGCTTTCTCAATGAACTCGGCCAGAGTGGCACAATTATGATTAAGCAACTGTAGCCGCATACGAGGTTTCAGCCTCTTGCTGAAATACTTGATCTTGTCCGCTTCTGAGTGAATGATAGATGAGGCGAACGGAAGAAGTTCCTGAAATTTTTCGGCGATGGCGAGAACATCATCATCCGCCGAAAGGTCGGGAGTGAGTAATTCCGACAACTTGGCCTCCCTGAGTGGGGCCGGATAGTACCTCTCCATCATGAGAGTCTTGAACTGATCCCAAGTACATGATCCGTCTGTGGGCTTCAACGATAACCACCATGAATGAGCGCTCTTACCGAGATAGTAAGCCGCAACTGAAACTTTATGCCCTTCAGGGCAATCCACCATAGCAAATAATTTCTCAAAATGCTCAAGCCAATGAACAATATCCGCCGGCCGATGAGCCCTCAAAGGTAGGTGGTCGGCGAGAGATATCGCTAATGATATTGCTTACACCCTCTCTTGCCTCCGAGGTGGCGGAGGAGCCTGCTGATTTTGATTGACGGAGTTATGCATCGTCTCCATCAACTGAGCCATCTGGGTCATTTGGGCCATCATGCCCTGCATAAATGCGAGTGGGTCAACCCGGACACCCTCTGACTGAGCCGTGTCCTGCACGACTCCCGATAGTGAATGATCGCGTCCAGGTGAATGAGTGGCAGCGTCGCTGCTCGATGAATTAGCATTATTCCTCGCGTTCGCGCGTGTATTCACACGAGTTCTCGGGATTCGGCCCGCTCCACGGCCTCGTCCTCCACGTCCTCTGCCAGCCCTTTCCATACTGAAGTGGAAAGTCATATGATGATTATATATCTCGTATGAGTATCACATTATGATTATATTATGAAATGATGAAAATGAGCATACGCGCTCAAATACAGCGATTACATGAATGATTAACTGAGGTGACATGATTATCTGATGAAATTATTGAAATGATTATCTTGAACAATTTAACAAGATTGATGATATGATCTTTCAAGATCAACAACTGAGTAATGAAATGAATTGGGTGATTAATGAGTTAACATTATCGACTTGATCACAATTGAAATTGATGAATGAGGATTGTTAACTGATGAATTATGAATGAATGATTATTGCCAGAAATTATACCATGGCATCAGAAATCTTACAGTTCTTGGTCTGATTGGCTCGGCATTTGCACAGGTCACACGTGACGCGAAAGTCCAATGATACTAGTCCGATGACGATGATTTCAAATGAGACATGACTTGGAGGGTAGTATTCAAAACCACGCTCCGATACCAACTCTGTAACACCCCAAACTAGGCGGATATTACAGTGCCGTGGACCCCCGACTGGGACCCACCAGGCGAATGAAAATGAATGAATTGCACAGGTAAATGTAGTACCGAACCACATTACATAATTAATTACTCCGATGAGGAGTTTCATACAACACACCTGTGATGATATCAATACAAGTATATTTTATATGGAGATAAAATATACAACAATGAGTGAAATGAATATTCAAACGGAATGTCTGCAATGGAATAAATAAAAGAAACATAATGATCGAAAAGACTGGGCCCCCTACTAGTATCACTGGGACTCCTCGCCGTCACCGTGCTCTCCCGTGCCTTAGCCTTGCCATGACTGAAACAAAGATCCCAACGGGCCGGGCCATACGTAACAACAATCCTCAAGGGTTGAAAATACACAATCATGATATATCCAAATTATGAATTATCTGTCGAAACATACGCAATCAAACATGCTATATGAATCGACTATCAAGACGGCTCAAAGGAATGGCGCCACACTACGTCCGGATGGAAATGTGTCCGTGCACAAGCCACCAACGAGTATCGACCGAATACATGTGTGGTCTTGTACCTAATCGCCTCACGAAGCCATCAACTCGTGTGCACACCCAATGTGAGGCCACCAACCAACACACGACTATAATGTGCCCGACATGAAAATCCTACACATACCAACCGGCATGCCAAGATGACCCTAATGCCACAATATGACAAAAGTGACAACGAGAATGAATAATGACTCACCAAGATTAAATGATGGTGGAATGAATGACATCTTAATGAAATGATTGGAACCGCTGCTCTTATGATCAAGTGATTAATTGACAATGACAAGTTTTGATACGGTTAATACAATGATGAATGAGTTACGATTATGAATGAACAACATCAAAAGGAATGAATATCCTTTTAACCGAGTAAGAATTAACTTACACAATACCGATGACAATGTCCTTCCACGAACAACGTCCTAAATGAAAAGTCGGTCGCTCGAACAACCTTGAACAACAACAATTACCAACAACCGATCAATACACGAATCAAATACGATCATAACTGACCCAAACGTCGATACAACAATATCCGAACTCGTAGATGTACTCTAACGAAAACGTTGAGATACCCGTTGGTTAAAACCAAACCCAAATTATCGAACCAACTCCAAAATGATTGATTCAAACCAGCACAACATTATCAATGACATCAATAATCTCATAGAAATCCACAATTCAAGTTTATAATATCGACAATCGGAAATCCCCAAAATAACCGAAGTCAACCCCAAGGGTTCTTGAAATAATTCCGAAAATAACCATTAAATCCGTAAGAATATACTTATCCAAGGTAGATAATCCATATCTAACATATTCCAATGATAATCCAAGCTTACACGAAGAAATCGGAAGGAAAAACCCAAAAATCCGAAATTCTAGATCCAAGAGATTAATACCTTTGATTCGATGCGATGAAGATGATGAAATGATGATTAATCCGAAAGATGAGCTTGAAGATGATGATTGATGATTACACCTCGAAGAATCCTCTCCGAATGGCTCGAAATCGCCCAAAATTACCGAAGGAATGAAATGAGATGAATAAATGACGAACTCTGACTAAACTGTCCAATTTATAGTCAGTCCAGGTTAGCGTGCACTAGCCCTTGTGCGTAGCGTGCGCTAACGAGTAATTTGGGTAGTCCAGTACCCACTGTCCGAACACGGTAGCGCGCGCTACATACCTTCTTATAGCGTGCGCTACGGCCATATTACTAGCGTGCGCTAAGACCCAATATTAGCGTGCGCTAACGAAATATTGATGCCCAGCAAACTGTCTGACCTCTGATCTGACCCCGATAGCGTGCGCTACAACCATTGTTTAGCGTGCGCTAATATATCGGTTGCGTACGCTAACAACAATACATAGCGTGCGCTATGAATTAATCCAGTGCAGTCCAGTAGCCACTGGACTCAACCTGATCCGTCCCTAGCGCGCGCTACTCCACACATATAGCGTGCGCTACTACAACCCGTTAGCGCGCGCTACTTACCACTCATAGCGTGCGATACAAATAATCTCACCTGCAGTCCAGTACCTTCTGGACTGCAGCCAGGGCAACCTTAGCGTGCGCTAAAGCTGAGTGGTAGCGTGCGCTACCTATACCCAATTAGCGTACGCTAAAAGGAGTCTGTAGCGTGCGCTACTCCTCACGCACAGCTCGCAACGAAAATGACAATGATGATAAACGCGGCACGAAACTCCAATCAGATTAGTGATGAATGACGATTGATACACGATACAATTACTCTGAATGATGAATACCATGACTGAATATGAGTGACAAATGATCAATAATGAGTGAAATTACTGAGTGATAATGACTGAATGATAAATACTGAATGATAATTACTGAATTACAACCGGGTATTACAGGGGGCACCCATGTCGTATCTTGGATGTGGTTGTTATTTGGATCCACCTTATTTGTTGACAAGAGTGGTAACCGGATTAGGTCGTCCTGCTTATTGGAGGTGAGGGACGGTATGGATACGACCGGTCCGTATTCATGGGGTTCGGCCGCATTGGCTTTCATGTACCGTCAGCTCGGTATCGATAGTTGCAGTGACTCCATGGGTATTTGTGGATGTCTTACCCTCATTCAGGCTTGGATTTATGAGTATTTTCCCTGCTTTCGACCTCATCGAGAGCGTATGATTGTTGAGTCCACGTAGCCTCGAGCTTCTACATGGAGTGTCCAGGCTGAGGGTAAGGACGAGTACCGACTCCAATCTTTGCGTCGCCGCATTGATCAGTCGACAGCCACAGAGGTATAACGATTCCTTCTAACAATCTCACAATTCATTTAAAAATAACTTGTTTAATTTGTTGATTATATGTACGCAGATATAGTGGTTGCCTTATGGCCCTGATCCAGTGAGGGATGTCCCGAGGACCACATTCATTGGATGGCTACGATATCGGGATATTATCGAGCCATACATGCCTGGTCGGGCATTACAGTAGCTCGATTATGTGCAGACCATCCATTTTCCGATAACCAGACCGGAGAAAGCGGTTCGGGCGTGGTCGAGCAGATTGTACCGAGTTGAGTATCTCATTGGGATGTCATCTGATGCTTGGATGATGTTTCCGGGCGCATACAGACTTCCTCTCGCTGACTATCAGGCTGCTACTCATGATCAGGCTACATGCGCCGATGATTACATTGAGTGGTATTATCGGTATTCGCACCCTCAGCTACTGAACGACGGTGTTGCAGCTGGATCAGTGATCCCTTCTCGTTCTAGCAGCGATTACGTATGTTGTTTAACTTTGCACTTTGTTTCATTTCATCATACATTACTCATTGTATTATATTGTCTATATCTTTTACAGTGGGTGAGTCGATTGGCAGATACTCAAAGATCAGACGTACACCTTCCCTGCACTCAAACGGCAGGTTTAATGCAGCGATACTTGAGGAGTACATGAGGGATTGGCATTTGACCAAATGATTTTTTTCATGTGTAACATTTTGTATTTTGTTTGCTTTGCGTATGACGGTATTACCCAGCACTGTAATATTTTTTCATGTTTTATTAGTTTTGTATTTTGCTGTTTTTTCTCTTCTGCATACATTGTAATAACAATCAATTATAACGATCAACAAAAAACGAAAGTATTAATAATTAAGGAACATACAATAAATTCATTTTTACATCATACCGACTAATCTATTCCATTTTTCTGTCCTGCTCGTATACAAATTCTCCCAGCCACCAACACTACTATCATGGTATTTAAACCAGTTAGTCACTATGGGCGGTACAGGAAAATTGGGCATTAAATCTAGACGAATAAAATGTTTGTATGTATCTCCTAAATGACAAATGACAATCTCCTGGCTAGGCCGTGTTGCCGTTGAGGGTGCTTTCAACGGCAGCACAGTGAGACATGAAAATAAAGATCTACCGTTTCCGAATCCGAATAGTATGACGGAGGCATTGAAAATAGTAGCAATAGGGAATAAATCTTCAGCCACAGCCATCTAATGATCCGATCCACACGCACCACCATCCCATGTAATACGTCGAACCTCATGTTCAATCCCATCATAGTAGATCGATCGGTAGAGTGTACAGTTAGCCATAATTTCATTTGCAATCCATACACGTACAAGACGCCATTTATCTTGGTTGCCAAATATGTAGTCGGCGATAACACGAAATCCACAATTACCGTCTTCGGGGACATCAAGATAATCTTCTACAAACGACAAAATAATTCCCGGTATCTTGTCGATATGGTGATAGTTACCTATCTCCACTTGGTGGTGTGCATCTGCAAACCCATATTCAATATATTACATATTATCGTAACAATATCAAACTTAAAAAGTATATCACGTATATTAATAAATTTGTTCATACCTGATGAAGAGGCATTGTGGACTGATGCAGAAGAGCTGCGGCCATGACCACTGGATGACCGGGAACGGCCACGACCCCTTTGGTTGTACTCTCAACCACTAGGATCGCGTCTAGTCGATGAACTTCCTCTTGGTCGACCCTTATCTGCCGTATTTACTTGTGGTTCAACGTAACGCGTTTGATCAGGGTGAAGATGATCGTGGATAATAGGTGATACGTTACGGACAACTGCAGGATCGCTCTGTCTGACCTCATCGACAGGAGCTTGGAAGTACCGTTGATCCTCTGATTCAGCACTGGTAGAAGGATCGACAAATTCGGTCGTGTCCACACCATCACTAATAATAAGTGTTTGCCAAAATATGTAAAGACGATTAACACTACATGGGGTCCACAATTCTATTACTTTCTTGAGCTCACACGCACAAGGAATCTGATGGGTGGTTTGGAGTGCACAAACGGAACGATGGTACGCTTGATCACTTAATTCTCTCATACATGTCAATTCATTCGACAGTAATCGCAGACAATGATGGGAAACACGACAGCGCAAGTAGTTGAATGGAAAACCAGAGTACACTACGTCTGTACGACACCTAGACTGTTCAAGTGTGTATCTGATCTGCATTTGTTGTGATTCAATATCCTGGTTCACTTTGGTCCAGACGGTATCGAGGGCTCCGGTGGAAGAGTTAAGCCATTGCTTTAACTCGGCATGTGCACTCTCTACTCTACAAGTGGTTGTGTTTCCAAAATGAAGCACTTATTCGTCCACGCAACAACGAACATCTTCTTGTATTTTAGCCATGTACCCTCAACGTAGGATATCACCTTAGGATTCCATCTCCATGTATCCTTCATGAGTTGCACCGCTTGATCGTATTCCTCTTCGGTCGCCACTTCCATGATTTTCTTCTATTTCCCATTTTTAAACTTATGGCCCATTTCCTTATATTTTCCACAAATTCTGTAGACCTTGTCTTCAACATCCTTATTAATATGCCATGTACAAAGCAAGTTGGCACTCTATGGAAATATCTCTCCAATAGGACGCATAAATCCCAACTCGCGATTTGTAACAATAGCCATCGGATGAGCATCAAACCCAAGCAAAATTTTCAACTTCTCCAACACCCACGCATAGCTCGATTCGGTCTCATATTTCATAATTGCATAGGCGATTAGGAAGTTCTTGTTACATGGAGTCATCCTGACTATCTTGAGGAATGGCATCTTAGACTTATTCGTTTTGTAGGTAGAATCCATGCCAATGAACCATCTGTAGGTCCGGATTAAGTTGATTGATGTTGGATGTGCCATGAACACGTGAGTAACAGTATTTGTATCCGGGTCGGCCTGCGTCTGTACGTAGTTATTCATCACAGCCAAATGGTGAAACTGACCGACGACATCTCTTTCTTCAAAATCATGTTTTCTCAAGTGGTCTCTATAGTTATATATATGTCGTCTAGTCGGTTTGTCGTCGGGAAATTTATTCTGAATAGCCGCCAAGATGGCACACGGCTTGGCTTGAGCAGCACTCATCTCACGAACAACTTATTTGGCCGATTTACTCAGTCCACTCATTTGACGATGCCCCTTCGGATATACAATAAATGAGTGATTGTGCATACCCTTACTCCCAGACATCGGTCTGATTATCCAACCCCTCAAGTCATGCAATTGTTCGGCCTTTATCTGAAATGTACACTTGCTTGCTTTCGTCTTTGTGTCCTTTCGAGCAGCGACATCCAAATCTCTTAATACCCCTATGTACCGTTCACCACGGTTACATCTCAATAGCTTTATCTTTCCTTTATTCTTGTACGACGAAATGATCAACTCGAAACCAATTTGAAGAGCAATTTTTTCGCCCAACCAATCGCATCACAATCACTATTGAATATTTCGCCATTGACGAAATAACCACTATAATCAACGTCGTCACCTTCAAATTCTTCCAATATAACCTGAAATTTTTAATTGACAGAATGTTAATAATAATACCAATAATATTATTATTAAAATATAAAATCATGCAAAAAAAAGCGACCAGGCATCCAGAAATTGCGCCTGGACCATGGCAGAGGCGTCTGACATAGACGCTTGGCCACGGTACAGGCGGCTGAATCGGACGCCTAGACCATAGTGCAGGCATCTGCATCGGACGCCAAGACCATGGTCCAGGCGTCTGGTCTAGACGCCTAGACCAAGGACTGAGCGTCCGTTGCAGACGCCTGTACCATGGTCTAGACAGAATCTGTGGACGCCCGTGCCATGGGTGAGGCAGAATATTCATACGCCTGCGTCATTTTCTCCAAAAAATTACCTCGAGATGTAAATTCTCGCCCATTTTTGTGGTTGTCGATGATATTGACGATATATATTTGATTGTGTGTTGGGTAGAATAAATGAAAAATTGCTTCTAGATTTCAATTCGAAAAACTTGTGTGTTAGTAAAGAATTGTGTGCTGGGTAGAAATAATGAAAGATTGTCAAATGGGCAAAAAGGTAAATTTTAAGGGTGGTGTCTAGTAATTTAGGGCAGTGTTTAGTAATACCATATATAGTATTAAAATATCGAGCAACTAATCTCCACCGTTCACGACATCAACGGTAACATGGTTGATCAGTAGTAGTAGCCAGTACTAGTAGTCATGATAGAACCCAAAACAAAGACAAATACTGCAAACAAACAAAAAAAACTATGACTTCGGTTTATGACTTTTTAATCTATGATTAAAGAAGAGATCTTAGCCCTCCGAGTATGCTGGTGGAACTATTAAATATTGAGGACTTCAAGCAGCAGTGTGGGAGACCAGATCCCGGTGGGACCCTGCGGTTGGATTTAAGGGGGTCCATCATGGAGCAATCACTTGGGGGGACAACTCTTTGTGCGCAGTAGTTGATGATATTTAAAAAACTGGGAGCCGAATAACATCTCGCGATTTAACTGGCAGCAGTATTGTGGGGCCGGGACTGTTATCCCGACGACTAGTCAGGTGTAAGCTTGGAACCTCGGTATTAAAAAAAAAAAAAGAAAAAAATCACAACCATAACATGTGGCGGACATTGAAAGGGAGAGAACACTATTTACATTCACCCCATAGGTGTCTAAGGGACTGTTTACTTGTGACTTAATCAGCTTAATGAGTAAAATGTCTTATTCGCGCAGACGTTTTGAAGTGTTTACATATGACTTATTCCCTCAGCTACTGTCTTAATCGCCCAGTTTCTTGACCCCCTCTTGTCCCCATACAGACGCCCAAAAGTCGAAGTCTACCCCTCTGCCAATTCTCAGGTTTCCAACTACTAGCAAAAAAAAAAAAAACTCTCTCGATGGTTGTACCCTCCCTGACAAAACCCTTTTCCTTCATCTTGTCCCTCATCGCCTGATTCTTTCCTCATCGATTTCTGCTTCTGGCTTCTGTTCGATTCACCTTCTTCCCTGCTTCTCATCGATTTTTTCCTCATCGATTCACCTTCTTGCTTCTGACAAAACCTTAGCCTATGTTGTTGCTTCTCTCCACTCCAATCGAAGGATCTCGGCGACCTTTCTCTCTTTCTTCTCGAAAGGTATCATTGTTTCTTCATCCATGTGGCTTCGTTTTACTTCATCTTTTGATGGGAATTTTTTCTTCATCTTTTGAGTTCATCTCTGCGGCCAGTGAAAAAAAAAAGCTGATGTCTTTTTTTTTAATTATTTAATTATGTGCCTCTTTTTCTTCTTCATTGTTTTGTTGATTCTGATGGAGTTCCTTCTGGAAATCGGAAATTTGACATGACTGAGAAAGGTAATATTAATTCCTTCTGTAATTTTTTGTGGAATCTTCTTCATGGCGAATTTTTTGTGGAAATTTTTCCTCAAAAAATGACAGATTTAGATAGGAATTTTTTGTGGGACTAGGTGCTGTTTTTTCTTCTTCAAAATGGGGAGATTTGTGTGGAAAATATTTATGGGATTTATGTGTTTTTTTCCTCCTAAAAATGGATAAATTTTGATGGAAAACTTTGGTGGGATTTATTTCTTGTTTTAGGTATGGAACAGTCCGGTGAATCACACCAACACAAGAGAATTAGGATAAGTTGGAAAGATCACAATGTTGTGAAAACTTTCCTAGAGGCTTGTATTCTAGAGGTTGGTATGAATGGAAACGAGGGTAGTAGTTTGAAGCCACTTTCTTGGAAAAAAGTTGCCGAGACTTTAAAGAACACACACAATTTTGTTGTTGATCGAAAGCAAATGCGGAACCATTTCTATTATCTGAAAGGAAAGTATGGTGCTTGGTTGAAATTAAAAAACAAAATAGGCAATGTCTGTGATACGTCCACCAACACCTTTAACTTGACGCCGGAAGAATGGAAGTTGGAGATAGAGGTTATTTTTAAACTTCAGATTTTGTTTTATTTCAATTCATGCTCATTTGATTTGTATATTTATGAATATTTTTTTAACACAAACCAATAAGTATGTCGAATCTTTGAGGACTACAAATCTTCCATTTCCTGACTTGTGTGCACGTTTGTTTGAGGGTGGTATGTCCACGGGTATTGAAGGACATGGTCCGTCATCAAAAGACTCTTTGCCAACCACCGAGCCTTTTGTCGTCATTGATACAGAGAACAATACATCAAATGATCAAGCTCACGTGTCATCAACACCTTGTACATCTCGCGCTCCGGTTGGGAAAGCAAAGGGTAAAAAGAGTACAAAACCCACCTCGGAGTTTGATAAAAAGTTTATTCACTTTTTAGATAGTATGTCATCACGATATGGGAACCTCGAGCTTGTTTCATATGACTCATGCCTAAAGAAGTTGAAAGTTGAACGAACTTGGGTGGGAAAAAGATGATCCTTTGTACCGTATTGCTTTTTCTCTTCTTACGGACACTCGTAATAGGGAAGCATGGATGACGATACCGAAAGAAATTTCCAAAGATTGGGTGAAAACCGTTGGGGCGAAACAAGGATATAACTAAGAACTTGTTTTATGACTTGTTTTGTTTGGTGTTTATCTTGAACATGTGGTGCCACGTTTTTTATTTTTGTTAGGAACTTGTGGTTTGGATATATGACATATTTTGGTGGCATGTTTTTGATGTATGACATTGGATTTATCATCAATTTTGGGGACACATTTTGAATATTTGAATGATCTGTGGCCTTTGGATTTATGGTATGCTATGTATAATGTTCTATTTTGAATTAAAGATATGCATTTTTATTTGAACAGATGTTGACTTTTGAGGAAGAAATGCTCATGGTAGTTCTTATATACATATATGTAAGGCGAAGAAGAATTGCTTCCGAAAGAAAAGAAAGAATGCCTGATAATACTTCGGCATTGAGTGGATATGCTTACACCCAAGAGTTATTAACCGGACCTAGTATGCAATGTCAAGAGTTGATGTGCCTATCACGTGAAGCATATTGTAGTGGACATATATACTTTTATGCAATCATTTTAGACAAAGAAATTGGGTAAAAGATAGTAGACAAGTTTCTGTCGAAGAGAAGATGGCGATGTTTTTGACAATGATTGGGCATAACGAGCGTTGTAGAGTGATTAAACATAGATTTCAACGCTCTACAAGAACTGTTCATATTTGTTTCCGTGAAGTTTTATTAGGAATGATGGAATTCGCAAGAGAAATTGTGGTGCCGACAACTTCTGATACAACTTCAAATATGTCAAGTAATCAAAGACGTTTGAGAGAAATATTTTCGGTAAATTTATTCTTAACATTTTAAAATATTATATATATATATATATATATTTATTTATTTATATATATATATATATATATATATATATATATGTGAGTGTGTGTTTATATTTAATATTTTTCTGTCAATGAAGGGTGCAATAGGTGCACTAGATGGTACCCTTATACATGCAATTGTACCGGCTAGTCATCAAACTGCTTTTAGGGGAAGAGGAGGCGGTCGATGTTATCAAAATGTTCTAGGCATTTGTGATTTCAACATGATATTCACTTTTGTTTGGGCCGGATGGGAAGGTATAGCGCATGATTCGAGAATACTTACACTACACCATAAATTGCATACAGCAACATGTAAAATACGTTGCATTATGCCCTAAATTCATTGCAATAGGTCCTATTGCAACGATTATGCAAAAATCAAGCGTGCAATTTGCTCTGGTTGCCATAGGGCCCTTATGGCAACAAATTTGGTACCATATTGCAACGGCATATTATCGTTGCAAATATAGTATATATGGCAACGATTTAACGGCTATAGCAACATGTTTAACACCATTGCAGTATCTTGGACTACCTATGGCAACATTTTTTTGCAACGATTTTTTGTGTTAATTGTTGCAATACATGGATTCAGGCAACCCTAAGGCAACATATATATGCCCAATTGCAACGTATTTAGAATCAAATGCAATCTAATTTTATTAATGAATATGACATATATGGCAACATTTAAGCTTCTATTGCAATGCTAAATAAAAAAACTGGCATGACCATTAGATTTATTTCAATTGGTATATTGTAACATCAATCCAACCGAGCAATATTACTGCTGTTCCAACATCAATAAATTCACTCAGACTAAGTTTAGGAAAATGACCAAGTTGAAGTAAAATAACTAAGTTCAAGTGACACACAATCTAACTTAGTAATACGTAGACCAATATCTTAGTTAAACATTATATAAACATGAGTCATGGCTCTTCTTCCTCTTCCTATTCCTCTTCCTTTTCATCTTCATCTTCATCTTCATCTTCATCCGTCTCATCTCCGTCCTCAATAGAAGTAGTAGTACATCTAAATCCTTCTCTGAATCATTATGGACTTCTCCCAATATGAAATTAGAAAAAAAAAAGTTAGCTCATCACAAAGTAGATTAAATAATGCAATGGCTTCAAAGAGATATAATTGCCCTCGACAAAATCGAAACAACGCCTTGTGATACTCTATATTGATATTCTTTTACCTTGTGAAATTTCCCGTTGAATCCGACTCATGTGAAGCATTACACAAACTATTACGGAGACCGCTTTCACAATGCAGTTGCATTTCCTTCACTTGGTTCAACCAACTTTCCTGATAACAACAATAGAAAGCAATATACTTAGCTACACCACTTTACAAAACGGTAATCGGTAAACAAAAAAGAAAAAAATAGAAAAAGAAAAGAAGTGATCGAACGGAAGAGACGATGAAATTAATGTAAAACCCGGCCTAAAAGTAGTTTATAACCCACCAGATGAGACTCTTCTTCGGAAATCCCTTCATCCATCTGGCGAAACATGGTGCTCCATCTAGCAGCATGCTGTGAATCTCTCTCTAGGTTGGATGAGAATTCCCTAGACATTAAATCGGGTAATTCTGTTGTAATAACAGCCCGGACTCTTCGCTTACTGCGTCTTGAAACTGATAAATGAGAGAAAAGAACTGAATTCATTCTCACATTCTTGAAACCATCACAAAACTCTCACGCACCAAATTCATGATACTAAGTGCGTAGCAATAATATGGATGTCAATCAAATGGACTAAAATAAAAATGAGTCCACATAAGATCAAACTACTTCTTTAACGAAGGATATGTTATTTCCAGTGTGAAAAGAGATAACCAGCGAGTCCTTAATAAAACTATAAAGTGAGGCGGCAAATTACCTGAGCATGGTGGAGATACACATGGTAAAACATGTAGAAAAACAAAAGGATTCTTGCCACCTGCATTAACAATATTTAACTTCAGAAAACATAAAAGAAGACGTGTAACTGCCAGAAATCATGATGATGTCCCACTACCAAGGTAATTACAATGAAAGCAAAATAATATGTAATGATTTTTATATAATACCAAAGTCATGTTCATACGGTGTTCCAACCGAATAAATCTTATACTATATAAAGTATAGTCATCAAAGCACCATAAGTGAGAGAAAAAGATGTAGATTATGCACCAACCAACCAAAAATATCACAACACCATTGATCGATAAGCATTGGATCTCTTCAATCCGATATATCAAGATACCGTGCGATTGCAGATAGAATTATCGTGTTATAACATTTGTCGATATGACATAGGTGTTCCGCCCACAATCCGATAACATACCATCTCATATTGATCTCTCGTGTTGTCACCTCGTATATCAAGACCATGAAAGTGTAAAGCCGCCTCTCCTGTTAGCATGGAATATGCTACCGCAATTCCCAAAGAGAGTGATGGACAATCAAAATCCAAAAGCAACCTAATCACATAGTCTACACAAGGCATTTTAAAAAAATGACACTCCACAATTCCTTTATCAAACAGAAGAAAAACGAAAGTCTTCCTTTTAAAAATGGAAGGAAACTGGCAAAATATACTACAAAAATAAGACTGTTGGACATGTGGAGCTACTATTTTACGGAAGATAGAGTGACAATATCAGTCTAATCCCTACTCCAACTTAAGAGAATGACTACTTATGTGGAAGTTACAGAAGCATCACATCCGTAAAATAGCACCATATACACTTGAATCAGTAAAGATTAAGAACCTCTCTGGATCAATATAGGACCACAGGACCAACATAAACAGAGGCATGCTAAGTTTCTAACAGTTGATTTACATACTCTATTCCACCCAAAGAAGGATACAACCAACAAATCATTCCAAGATCTGAAATGAAGTAGCCAACTGATATCTGCCAAAATTCAGAAGACCAAAGAGAAAAAGTGAATACCATGAGCACCCATCACCACAAAAATTATCAATAAGTTAAGATAAAACTAGAATATAAGAACTTATTGCAGGAAATCTCAGCAAAGATGCTTCAGTTATGCCGAGGGGCCTCACATAGCCATCACATCTTATGGTGTTACTCTAGAGTGTGTGTGCGTGTGTGTGTGTGTGTCCTTTTTTCATGACTAGAACTGTCTTAGACTCTTAGATATGCAAGATTATAATTTATAATGGTGATCCTATCCTGTTTGGTTGTCCAGAATAAGAATATACTAATCTCAGTAACTTCAAAAGATGAAGACACAAAATGAGAACAGTGGAAATGAAAACTACTCCGTGATTCCAATTGGCAACATGGCTAATTCACGTTACTTCCCAGCCGTGATACAATAGAACCACAAATTTTTAATGATCACGTGTAACCTTTTTCTCATAAAGAAAAGAAATGATATCCAATCAGATAAACATAACTAGTAATTGTATATAAAATTTGGTTGTCTTCCTAGAGATATGTTGGGTAGAGGATCTGAAAATATATGATGAAAAATGTCGATTTAGTCAATATAAAATGCCATTTGAATAGTGTAATCAAAGCACATCATCTTCCAAGAATTCAATTCAGGGAAGATAGATCAGAAACGTACTCCTAATGCAAAGGTGGAGAGAGGTGAATTTCTGAATGTAACCAAATTTAGCGTAATTGTGATCGTGAGAAAAGATCGTAATGTAACACAAAGTACAAAGACATTGCCGAAATAAAAACTGCATGAAGAGTGGAAACGCCGCTGCAAGAGAATTCATTAAAGATGTTAGTGCAGTATCATAAACTAAAAATGAATGGAAAAGATAAAATTATTAGCAAGTGGTTTACCGATTATTCCACTCAATTCTCTGAATCTTGGCAAGGCCATTATAACTTTGGAAATAAAAAGTGTTGATGAGCTGAGTCAGATCATAGACCTGCCAGATGGCCAAAGAGTGAATAACGTTCAGTAAAGTCTCAGAAGACAACAACTGGAAAAAATATTTGTATGGACATCATGCATTTCATCAATATAGAGTGTCACTTTTTCATTGCCATATAAAGGATTGTACTTGCTACATGCAGTCCTCAACTAAAAAATGTATGACAGTTCCTAAATTATCAAATAAGACAGAATAGTAGGGGAGTACCAAATCAGATCACTATAATTCAACCATTTATCAATGAAGTTGTTCAAATCTCTCAAGACCAATGATGATGCACAATTAGAAAGCAGATGAGAATGCTCAAGCTCAAACATACCAACTTGCACGTCAGCATGCCACCGAGAACAGAAGTGTACGGGATATAAGGATCTGCTAGTACGTAGTTCCTCATCAGCACCCCAGCCTAGTTTTGATAGGATTTTATGGCCAATACATTTCCAAAGAACGCGTCATTATCCTTAGCTACTGGACCATGTACTTGATTCTCTTATACAACATGATAATTCCCAGACTTCCTGTAAACAAATTTGTAACACTCATGATACAAATGCTTTGGCTTAAGTCACCGAAGAGAAAATCTAGAGAAAGAAGTGAGCACCATATGGTGCTTAATGTAGATAATATTAAGCATGATAATTAAGAAGATTCTCAGAAGGTTAACCTGTGGTTGCTTCACATGTACATTCGGAGAATGCAATCATAATAATACAGGGATATTGTACCATATCCTCATTCTCTTTGGATTGCATAATCATGCTAATATATTAAATGAGGTCAATGAGATTGTCAATACATGAATCTACAATAGAAAGTCTCATTACACTGATATATATATCACCTATGTTCAAGTACATTTATTAACATATATCTCTTCTAAAAATAACTATTAGCGTATATCACTCGCAGCATAGACAAGGCCAGTCATTACACGAAATATGCATTTCAAGTTACGGATTAAAGACACTAAAAAACTGGATAGACGCCGCAAAAACGAGATCGAAATGGACTCACTGAGTTGACTTCAGCCAGTTGAATCAGCAAAAGGGGCGGAAACCGCCGCTGTTGAACTTGGAGGCTGACCTGCAGACTCACGGCGAAGTCATCGCCCGACGTCCGACACAAAAGCAATCTGGACAGGTACAACTATTGTAACCAGGCGGGCGCCATGAAGAGGAAGAGCGGCTGAAATCGCGATGGAGGAAATCCAGAATCGGAGGATGATACTAAAATCTGGTCCGGTCGAGAGGAAGAAATCCCTAGTGTGTGTAAATCGCACCTAGTGTGTATGTAAATCGCCCAGCAGCAGCGATTATTAAGCTTTTTTTAATGTTGGTTTTATTTGGCCGGCAAAATCTTTCAAAAGCCCGCTCAATTTCTTTAGTACCCGCCTAAATTTTGGGCCCCAAATTGCTATGTACAGCAACGAATTCTTAAATTGTTGCAATAGAATGTAAATTTTACACTATTTCCAACTTTTTCGCTTCAATTGTAACACTTTATAAATGCATTGCAATATTTCTGAGCTGGTCTATCAATAGCAATGTTTTCTGATGAAATTTTTGAAATCTGGTTGCTATAGCCAATCTATGGTGTAGTGTTAGGGAAGTTGCTTATAACCCAAGAACTGGTTTCCCCTTGCCACCACAAGGCATATAACTTTCTCAATTTGTATATATTGCTTTTTTATTTGTATATTATACGTTTGATGTGGACGTTTTTTCAGATAAATACTATCTCTGTGACGACGCATATGCCAATGCTCGGGGATTTTTGGCTCCATATCGTAACACAAGATATTGGTTAGCGGATTTTCGACGTTGACGCGCTTTGACCAAAGAAGAAAAGTTTAATCATGCACATGCCCAACTCAGGAATGTTATTGAACGTGCTTACGGTGTCTTGAAAACGAGATTCCCGATCTTAAAGCAGATGGCTCCTTTTCCATTCACAACACAAAGAAATGTGGTAATTGCTTGCTTTGCAATACATAATTTTATCAGAAAATATAATATTCAAGACCAGTTGTTTATGGAGTGCAATGAGGACACATAATTTAACAATAAAGAAGAAGTCGAAGGAAGTGGAGAAGAAGAATTGGATATATCCCAATGGGGTGCTAATAGCACTCAATATATGGCTTCTTTGCGTGATGAAATTGCAAATAGTTTGGTTACTAATGTTTAAACTTGTCTATTTTGTGTTTGAATTTGGCTACTTTGTGTTTGAATTTGGCTACTTTGTGTTTGAAATTGGATTTTTATGTACTCTATGAATTTATGTTTTGATTTTTGGATTATATCATTTATATGGCTTAAAAAATAAACAACAATTTATAAAACAGCTTATAATTCACATTCAGGGGTAAAATGGTCATTTATGTTATTCAGACAGTTTATTCAGAGGAAAAAGTAAACAACGGCATCAATTTACGCAGACAGACGCATTTACCCAGACAGACTAATTTACCCAGACAGACACAATTTACCCAGAGAGATAAATTTGGTAAACAGCCCCTAAATCAGCCGCTCAGCTCAGCGATGCTTATTCCCCAACTGATTTTGATTTATATAACATATCGTTTCTAATTTTTGGTTATATGAGTATACGTATTGGATGTGAAGGCTACTTTGATACAAGAGTATGGTATAAATTATGCCTACAACCCCGTGGGGGCTAGTACAGGCGGACTGTATAACATATCGGATTGCACATTCCGCAAATTTCCCTTGGTTCATTAATGTTCATCAATTAAACTTTTTTTTTTCCATACACGCACACGGGGGGATTGTCCCCTGTCCTGACTACCCTCCAAAGAGGCTCGAGCTCACCCCCGATCTAGAAGTAAGTTTGTCAGTATGACTTGATCGCCTCATTGTCCCCCACTTGGATTGTTCATCAATTAAACTTGCCATTGTTGCATTGAATGATCTGAGTTTGATTTTTTTTTTTTTCTGGATAGGAAGATCATGTTATGTAAATTATAACTTAGTACTTAAAAAAAAAAAAACTCTTGAAGAAATTCAATAAATAACAAATGGGCTGGGCCGTGCATGCTTGGATTTGCTAAAGACGGGCTTGAGATTTGGGGCCTAAGTATAGGCCCAGCTTAGAAGTTTCGGACACTTGCAACAGAGTGGATACTTTCAAAAGTAAATTTCGTTCTACCATATAGACCTGTTAGCGGTCCAAGTATATTCGAGAATCGTCCGAGAACCGTCCGATAATACTCGGGATCGATACTCACCCGAAATATTAGCGGTCCGGATACTGATACCAAAGTTAGAAGCGAAACCGATAAGGACCGAAATTGGTAACCCGGTAAAAAAATCGGTATTTTTTCATAAACATACATTGTACAAAATATTGTATAACATATTAGCACATATAGAAAAAATAAGTTTAAAAGACCTTTATCTCTTAATTTCATTAGCATACATTTGAAAAAACCCATCAATTCTTGTTTCGATTATGAGGTTTTGGTGATTATGGCTTTCAATGATCCAAGATACCCGAGAACCCGTCCGAAATACCCAGGACCGATACTCACCAGAAACGTTAGCGGTTCGGATACAAGTATTGAAGTTGGGATCCAAAACCGATAAAGACCGAAACCGGTAATACTCGATACCTTAACGGTCCAGACCCGGGAAGACAATACCCGGACCGAACCGAATCGAGAACAGCCCTACTAGTACCACAAGATGTCGAAAAAAATGCTACCATGATGATTGTAATAAAAATCTAAGGTTTTCGCTATATAATGAAAAGAGAACATATTTATTTATTTATTTTTGACTTAAAAAAAAAGAACTCAAACTCATACTTGAGTCCTCATCTTGTTACATTTCCTTCATGTTTCAGCTTTCATCCCAATATTAGTCAGTATAAATGATGGATGTAAATGAGCTTTTTCACTAGAAAAAGTTCTGAAAATTTTTGACTACGTGGCTAAAAAAAATGAGGTGATAAAATGAGGTAAGTTAATGTGGAAGAGATTGAAAAATTTAGAGTTTTATAAGCACACCCGTATTTATGCTTTATAATATTGTACCACGTACAAATTTAAGCACTACATGGAAATGCTCTCAAATTTGACGGGTAGAAATAATACTCCCTCCGTCCCGAATATTTGTTTCACTTGGTCAACTCAATTCAATTTTGACCATAATTTAATAAAATTAAGTTATCTCTATACAATTTCAAAAACTGTGATTGGTAATATTTCTAATGATGAATCAATAACAATTTTTAGAGTTACAAAGAGATAAATTATGTTTTCATAAAATTATGATCAATGTTCGATTGAATTGATCACGAAAGTCAAAATGGGACTAACATTATGGGATAAAGAGAGTACAAAAAAAATACTTTTTTCGTCCCGATTTAAGCTTCACCTACCTAAATGGGTGTCTCGCTTAGACCTGGCAAACGGGCGGGCTCGGTCCAAACGGGCCGGGCGAAAAACGGGCGGGCTAAATTTGCGTCGGGTCAAAAAGGCCTGATTTTTTTTATGCCAAAAATATTAGACCCTTGGCCCGCCCGAGCGGGCTCGGCCCGGCCCGCGGGCCTCAACTTTTTTTTTTTGAAATATTAATTCTGAATAAATATATAAATATTTTTCGATCATTAATTATTATATTATTCACTATACTATCACAATCAGATAAATAAATGTACAATTTTTTATTTTGATAATTACATTATTTACTACACTACCACAATCAAAAGACAAATATACAAATATTTTTATTTGATCATCATATCATTTGTCACTACTACTTTCTTATAAAAATCATAAAATAATATTATTATTGATATGAGATACTACAAAGTAATCACAAAGTCCCATAAAAAATAAAATTACATCAATAATTAACATATAGATGTAATATATCTAACAAATAAGAAAAAATTTTAAATATTATAATTACATATAACATAAATAAAAAAAAAATTGGGCCGGGCGGGCCGCCTGTGGGTCGGGCCTCAACGGGCGAGCCAAATCTGGGCCGAGTAAAAAAGGCCCAATGTTTTTGGACAAAAAAATGAAGTACAATGCCCGACCAAAAATGGGCGGGCTAGCCCATACCGCGAGTCTGGGTCTATTTTGCAAGGTCTAGTCTCGCCTATAGCTTCACCTTCACTAAGTGATAGAAAATGTGGACTCCACTCGCTAACCCCGTTCTCTTTTTTCTCTCACATACTTAACTTGTGTGGGTCTCACTTATCATACCCACTAATTTTTGTACTTTCACATATTTTTATTAGGGGGAGGGAGTGGTCACCTAGTACCCTAGGTGCCACATCACCTCTATCCAATAAAAACCCTCCAACTCAAAACTACCCAATTTTATCCTAACACTACTCTAAGTGGAGGGTCACCTAAGACTCCGATTTTTTTTTTCATACATAAAATCACATACAATATTTAAAATAAAAACATACCATTTCATTAAAAAAAAACATTACATAATACTTAAAAAAACTACAACTTAAAAATTGAAACTACAACTTAAAAAAAAATATTACATAAGTTGAAATTAAAACAAGTTGAAACTACAACTTAAAAATTGCAAGCCCATCCGTGTTTGGCCGCAATTTCACGTTTTTGGTTAACAACGAATTCCAACATAGCGGGATCGCGAATGTGATCATGCGGATCCAAAAAAAACTTCATCTCCCGTTGTGTACTCTTGAACTTCGCCCCCTCGATTTGTGTAGCCAACAATTGTTTTGCCAAAGCATCCTTCTCGCGTTTTTCTTCCAAATATTGTGTCTTCTTTTGTGTGTAGGAGTTGATTTCATCCGCAACACTTGAGATCGACGAGGATGCGCCTTGCTTCTTTTTCATCTTTCTTGATGAAAGTGGAGGGTTGGGGTCTTCATTCATGTCTGAACGGTGTTGCTTGCCGATTCATACTCCCCGACTTCCTTTTGAAGAGTTGCTTGTCACACCGGCAATATCTTGAAAACATTCTTGCTCCGTCCATTTGTCATGACCTCTGACAACCTCCCACGCCAAGGTATGAGTAAATTGTCTTTTTTTTGCTGTATAGTAATCGGACTCAGCTTGCCTCACCACGTCCAAGTCGTTGCACCCACTAGCCTTAAGACGTTTCTACATTATATACAAAATATAAAATATAGATTATGTAAAATAAAAAATATAGATTACGTAAAATAAAAATTATAGTTTGTACCGCTTGGAGGTAGTAGCCGTTGAAAATACCCATGGCCGTGTTCATTGTTTTCCACTTGGTATTCAACGAATGAAAAGTTCGTGAACTCGAACCCATAGTTCCCTCGTAATGCTTGAGAATCCGTTTCCAAAACCGCTTGACTTTTGTTCATTACCGACAACGCCACATTCGAGATTTGAATCCATGCTTTCGCCAAAGCCTCCTCTTGTGGCGACCAAAGTTCACGGGGCCTCCTCCCCCCGAATGCTTTTTTCTTCCCTCTCGGATCGACTTCTTGAACTTCCTCATCTTCGTCTTCTTCGTTTGGTAGTGGTTGTGTTTCGGGTACGTACTCTACGTCTTCATCAATATTTTTGAACGGGGAGAACTCGCTTGTAGTAGTGATGTTGTAGTGTTGAGGATTCATTTGAGGATGACCCATATTATATTGGTAAAATGGATGTGGAGATGGGGGTTGTGGAACGTAAAATTGATTCGGGGATGCTTGAGAATAAAATTGGCTAAATCCTAACGGAGTTTGTTGTGGTTGCGAGGTGGAAGTTTTTTTACCTCTTCTTGGATCCATGGTTTTGTGTTTTTGAAATATTAGTGTGTGTTTTTATTTGTGTTTTGTGTGTTTTTATTTTGAAAAAATGAGTTGAAAAGGTTTGATTTTATAGGGATTTTTTTTTTATTTGAACTAGCCGTTCAACGGCCATATTTTTCAAAAAGCACCCCCCCCCCACCGATCGGCTTCAGAAGCCGAAAATGAACACCGCTCGCCTTACTCGAGGCGCCGGCGGCGGTGTTACCGCTCGGGTAAGGGTACCCGATTCCCTTACCCGAGCCCCACTCCCTCCCCCTCTTAATTTGACTTGACATTAAGGATAAAGTGAGTGTTGTGGGTATAAAAGTAAAGTATGAGAGAAAAAGTGGGCAAGAAGTTTTTATTGCGAGATTGGCCAAAAGGAAAGTAAGAACTTAAATCGGAACAGAGGGAGTACTTTAATTGTGGAATCCACTTGTGGTATTCACTAACTTTTCTTCATCACAACTTCTTATTAATTAAGGGTTAATTTTTTAGGACCTAAAGTCTCATATGAGGTCCTCAATCGGGCCTGACTTTTATTTTTTAGCAGTTTAGGGTCTGAATTGACATTTTTTGCTCAAATTAGGGTTTTTTGACGATTTCCATCCAAATAATCTGTTAAGTTAACACGTGTGTTGCATGTGACTTTGAACGAGGGGGTTTGTTGACGTCTGATTTGGTCAACGTCACGTGTGCTGATCTGGACGAATGGATCGAAGCCAAGTAGAAAATAATAAATAAGATGAAAAAAATTGAATCACTAAATTTTATTAATGACCTTAATTTGAAGTAGAGCCGAGCTGATTATTTTGAGCCGGTATATCTACTTTTCTCGCTTATTACAAATTCTCTATTTTTTCTTTCTTTTTATCATAAATGCCAAAAGTCCAAAGATCCTTTCTCACTGTATCCTCCTTCCATATATAGGCAGTCTCGGCCAGTCATGAGATGACAACTGGCGAATGTTGGGGAATATGCCCAAAACACTTGTCAGACTGTGAATATGCCTTAGACACGTGGCGGCTTCTAAGGATTGCTTGGGGAAGGGACATGACAGCACGCGTTAATTGGCATGCGGGCCTGTCCCGCATGCTTCTGGCGACGCTTATCCACTGGGGTCGGTCCTCGGGTCTCCCGCCGTTCAGGTCGGCCTTATTGTAATCTTGAATCAGAGCGTTTTTATCTTCGATTTGCTCGGCCCTCCCGGATCGGATACCGGGTCGGCTTTGAAGTCTCTGCCCGGTCCGGTCTTTAACGAGCCCGGGAGGAAATCGGGTTCATAATCGGTCTGGCTTCAGACTCTGCTCGGTCGGTTCAGCTTCTTGGAGTGCTTACGTTGATGCCAAGGTGGATGGGCTGTCAACAAGGGCCCCCGAGTCCAGGGCCGTCTTGCCGTCGGCCGGGTCGTTTGCATCGAGGCCGATCCGGCTCGTGGGAGGATAAGATCTCTCGAAGGGACGCCTCTTCGAGAGTCGTGTCGATTCGATTTCAGGGTTATTAGCTGTCATGATGAGAGAGACGCGTGGCGGAATCTGATTTGACGACGCTTTCACGCGCTTTCGATTTTTGCGACGGTTCAGTATGAAACGTCGCGCCACGCGCTGGGCATTTAATGTCTCTTCTTCCCTTATAAATATAGAACTCCTCATTCTTCATCCCTCCTTCCGCCATTTTTGCTTCTGTTGCAGAGGGAAGAGAGAGAAAATTTTCCGGCGTCCTTTTTCTGATTTTATAGAGACTTTCTCGGTAAGCTCTTTTCCTTTTTTCTATTTTACGATGTCGGAGGTGAGGGATGAGACAGCGGTGGAGTTGACTGTGTCTCCGGACCGTACCGGGGTGTCGGATGTAACACCCCCAAGATATTCGAAGTGTATTACAGCGCCGTGGACCCCTACATGGGACCCACCAGGCTAACACAAGAAAACACCACTCGACTAACCGCCTCGGTTAGCAAGGAAACACTTGTTAACAATAAGAACATAAAACAACACGTCCGCACAAACCGCATAATAAACATCAACCGACAAATACAGTAACTCCAACGAATACCAATCACAATCCGAAAGGAAAAACCTAAGTACTCGCGAGTACAATCTATAAGTTTACAATTTGGAAAACATCCACATCAAAAGAGACAGTAGGAAATAACAAGACTCAATTACACATGTCAACAACCTCGCCGACATCCTCGTACCATCCTGGGCCGCTCGTCTGGCTGAACATAACCTGAAATCCATAACAAGAATTTCCCCGACAACGGGTCCCCAAAGGGGTTAGCAATTACGCTAGTACAAGTATTCAAGGCAAACCAATCGCTTACACATTTCATAGTACATGCACCAATATCATTTCGAAGACCCAAAATAAGACATGTCTTTTCCGGAAACAAACAAATACAATTAATTTGCCTAGGACCGGGACGAAGCCACGAATCCCACTCGAGGCCTCTAAGGACCCTCCCGAGCTGGCCACATTCATAAAACAAGTCAAGCACCACACGTCACCTAGGACCGGGACGAAGCCACGAATCCCACTCGAGGCCTCTAAGGACCCTCCCGAGCTAGCTAGCGAATCAAACTCATGAATCCAGGACGAAGCCATAGATTCCCTCGAGGCCCCGTCGGACCCTCCCGAGGTGAGTAAAGCACACACAATATACATTACCATTTCACGTTAAGCATAAAGGTTTCCAAGAATTACTTGCCTTGAATATTTTGATGACGCAACGAACGGAAAGGATAATCACCGACGAACACTAGGAATCAACGAAACCAAACCTAACGATTCGAAGAACATAATTACAACCAACTCTAGTCGAATACGGAAATGGAATACACCCGAAAATCCGCATACGATTCGTGTATATTCGCACAAAATAATAACGAGGGCGGACCACAACCAAACCCTCTCGATTCCGCAAAACTATGAAAATATACTCTGAATCCGTAGGAAAATTTATGATAGCAACAAGATTAATCATATTCATCAAGAATCTATCAACAAAACGGAAAGAATCGGACAAAAACCCCAAAATCCCCAATTATTCGAAAGTAGGGTTCTAGAGATGTTACCTTCGGCGATTCAAGTACTAAGATCCGTAGAACACGCGTTGGATTGATTGTCCGGGCTTCACGATCGAAAGGAGATGAAGAAAATCAAACACTCAAATGATTTGTGAAGGAAAAACCCTCCCTCAAGCTCTCTCTCTCGGTTGTAGGTGAAGAAAAGGGAAAGAAATGAGCTGAAATGCTCAAAAAATGAATTTATAGGGGTTGACTGCCCTGCCGGACACGGCCCGTGCCGATCGGCACGGTCGTGTCGCACAGCTGGCCGACAGGGACTCGACCGTGTCCTGCTTGACACGGTCGCGGCGCGGAGGGCCTTCCGATAGTGACCCGTCCGACAGCGACTCGGCATGACTCGACCGTGTCCTGGAACACGGTCGGGCGTGTCGGCAGTCGGTTCTGGCTTATCCGGAAGAGTTCGACTCGGCCGTGCCAAACGACACGGTCGAGTCCTGTGGGCAGAGACTTCGGCATTTCCGGACGAGTACGGCACGGGCCGTGTCGGACGACACGGCCGAGTTCGGTCGGCAGTGATCGGCCAATAACTGAAAAATGAGCAGGTGAGCTAAAACGACCATAACTCTCTCGTCCGGACTCCGATTGACTCACCGTTTGAACCATTGGAAAGCTAACTTGATGCTCTATAATGTTGAAAAGATTCAGAATTTTTTGGAGTTTCCAAGAATTAATGGTGACTTTACAAAGTCGAACTCCCACGTGAAAAAGTCGATTAAGGACACGGAACTCAACAAAACGACACCGAAACGAACTCGGATGACAAAAAGTGCAGAATTAATCATTCTCGGAATGACGAAAAGGTCATGATAGAGTTGTCAAAACGAACTTCCTCCGAAAAAAGAAAATTACCGAAATTCGAAATTGCGGATATTACATTCTACCCTCCTTAAAAGAAGTTTCGTCCCGAAACTTAAAACAAATAGGGAGGAGCAATATACCCGCCAGGAAAACTCGACGAGATACACAAAAATAGAAAACTCGCGCCCAACGGCGAAACGCTGCAAGAAACGCAAAGAGACATACGGCGTGAAAACACGCTCCACGACGACCAACACAACGTCGCCGTTAGGGATACAATAAAACCAACAAATGACAAGCGTCATCAAACGGATGATATAGCCAAGTCAATTATCCGACAATCACAAAACACAACGAACGAAAGTCAGTACGATTGACCAACCCAACGGTACATCAATCAAAACGCGAGCCAATTGCTGAACAAATACGGAATTCCACCGCCCAAGGGTTGGAAGATCGAAAATGAGACTAATTTCCCGAACTTAAGGGAATTAGGAAGGAGCCAGAACGCTCAACAATCACAAAACGAGAACAAAAACCGAACAAACAAGCGATCGAGACAACAAAAATCGAACAATCATGTCCGAAACACGAAGGATAATAAAACTCAAACAACAACTCCAAGGTTCACATCTCGACTCGAGACAATATATGATCCGGTGAAAACAACAGGATGTGCATTCACATAAGATCCACAGGAAAGGGAATAGCAATTAAAAAGTCACAACGACAAACGAGTTATTCCGAAACAATACCACACTCGTTCGATCAACAAAAGCAAGGGGCAGGACAAGCTCAAAAATATCAACGAACATAAACGAGTCGACAGAGTCGAAAACACAGGAGTTGCAAATCCGATCCACTTCGAATAAAAGAACTAATAGACCCAAATGATGTCACTTCCGAACAAGGTTCACAAGAATCGAACCGAACTCGAAAAAGTCACAGCGATAACCAGATCGACCCACAACAAGATCACAGTTCGTTCAGACGATGAAATCGAAATACAGAACACGTTCATAAAGTATCAACGAACATGAGCGAATCGATAGACTGGATAAAGAGAAAATACCGAAGTCAAAATAGTATGGGTATTACCTCCGACCTCGTCCACGAAATTCACAAAAACGGGAGCAAGGTAACAAGAGATTAAACAACCGACACATAACGGAACCATCACCGATGCACACGGTCATACCAAACCAAGCTCTAATAGTTCGCACATGCGCGACAACGTAGAAATCACTACGAGGCGGCAACATTCGACACTAACATCCCACCTCTCACAACAAATGCGTGGCAACGCCTCGACGTTCATGCCACCAATCTGATCATACTCGGGAGCAAACATCATAACGACAACGCGAACATCATACATATATACCCAGCCCTCAAACGGGAATGGATAGGTTTTAAAAATGAAAACCTCATTTTGGAAAATAATTTAGAAGAACACCGGTTGATCTTGAGTATCACCTTTCAAAAAGTACGAACGTGAAACATCGTTATCGAGACTTTGGAGAACCATTTCGCATTTGATAAAAATGAGGACACTTTCTCTTAGTGTAAACTTTAATATTCGACCCTGTCTAAATAAAAGTGTTTCTAAAACATTGAAAATATCTCGAGGTAGAAAATTTTGAACGTGTTGTGACACTGGATGTATCACGAGAAAATAATTCATTTTAAAAGTACGTCTCAAATTTATTTTCTAGGATACTCAAGGTTTTTAAAGATAATTCAATGGGCTAGAATGCCCAAAACTTGAGTAATTACACAAAACTTTATAGCGTCGTGGGTCTCGCGCCGGAACCCATCAGGCTAAAAACCATTTACAAAAACGCCCAAAAAGACGATGACGGTAATATTTCAAAAACTCACAAAAGCCATTTACAAAATACTAAATACCGTCATAAGAATTTCGCCAAAATGTTCAAGGCCATAATGCCAAAAACTCGGTTAAAGGAATCGGTTTTCGAAATAAAACTCGATCGGTAAAATACCGAAAGCCATTACAAAAGAACTCACGCAATGGATAAAAGAAATAAAGTCAAACATGCACAATCCAAAGAACGCTACTCCTCATATGAACGAAATATGAGGGTCAAATAACCACATATCAAGAAATAAAAATCCATAAGAGGATTCCATCAATTAACAAATAATCATACAAATAGCTCGTGTCACACGAGGCACAACACAAAGAAAGGAGACTTACAGTCACAGGTCGCACGTAAGTGACGACCGCCCCTCGATACTAATCACGACCAATGATTTCAAACGACGCGTCGTGATGCGACTAGGTCAGACAAAATCCGACGAGACAAAACTCAACAAACACAATTTGACTCGACAGCCTAGGTTTCCCCAGGCTAATCTGATTTTAAAATCGTATACTCTAGTTATTCGAAAATAAAACCGATAAGTTAAAAATCGTTTTCAAGACCCTTTCAAACACGACAAGGGCTTTACAGCGGTAGTATTTTATAAAATGTCCTAAACACTTTTATACACGACCTTTAAATACCGACACAAGGTTTTATTTGGAAATACAAGGCTGGCTCGCCCAAATTCATGTCACTTTTCAAAAACCCACAATACGATCAAGTCTAAGAAATTTTCAAGCATGCACGCCGCATGTATTATTATTAATAGAAACACATTGGTTGTAAATAATAATAATTAGCCAAGTACTAACAATTCCCGAACACACGCATATACGGCATTCAAAAATCACCAGTTCAACAAGCGCAACTCGGAAACACTAATTCTAAGCATATGTCAAACTTATCTCTTCAAGTTTAACAGCATAACTGATGAACACCGATTCGAACACATGTTGAAACCATCTATGTGAGTTTCTCAACAAACTCTGCCATCGACACCTTTCCCGGAACATATCAATGTTCAAAACATTCACATCATACTGCACCCCTCGGTGTCCAAACCATCAGTACGTTCGGCTCAACATACATTTAGTATATCGCAATTATCAAACACAGATTCCATCATACAACAAAAGACTAGAGAGTCAAGCCCTCTCACAATATACCACGGAGCAAATCTCGGATCTTTCGATTACCAATGATCCCACCAACATTAGGAAGTTTGGTGACGGAAGGCTCGCAAAACGACAAACGGTCAAGCCCAGAACGGCGCACACACTCCAGAGAGATAAAGGACTGCGCAATACTAGAATCAAAAGTACACGAACCGGATGGATCGAAAAACAACTCGACGATAAGTACGAGAGAGACAATCACAGTTCAAGAAGTGGAAATACAATACGAGAAAACAAGAGGATCGAGTAAGGAAAACTTACAAGCGCTGGATGTACTGAGATGTCGGCAGCGGTGTGACAATGTGCAAAACAAAACGCAAATAGACCCAAATTAACCGACAAGCCTAGGTATCCATAAACCTAGATCTCTGATACCATTTTCTCGTAACACCCCAAGATATTCGAAGTGTATTACAGCCGTGACCCCTACATGGGACCCACCAGCTAACACAAGAAAACACCACTTGACTAACCGCCTCGGTTAGCAAGGAAACACTTGTTAACAATAAGAACATAAAACAACACGTCCGCATAACCGCATAATAAACATCAACCGACAAATACAGGAACTCCAACGAATACCAATCACAATCCGAAATTACAAGGCCTAAGTCCTCGCGAGTACAATCTATAAGATTACAAATTGGAAAACATCCACATCAAAAGAGACAGAGGGAAATAACAAGACTCAATTACACATGTCAACAACCTTGGCCGACATCCTCGTACCATCCCAGCCGCCCGCCGTCTGGCCGAACATAACCCGAAATCCATAACAAGAATTTCCCGACAACGGGTCCCCAAAGGGGTTAGCAATTACGCTAGTACAAGTATTCAAGGCAAACCAATCGCTTACACATTTCATAGTACATGCACCAATATCATTTCAAGACCCAAAATAAGACATGTCTTTTCCTAAACAAACAAATACAATTAATTTGCCTAGACCGGGACGAAGCCACGAATCCCACTCGAGGCCTCTAAGGACCTCCCGAGCTGGCCACATTCATAAAACAACTCAAGCACCACACGTCACCTAGGACCGGGACGAAGCCACGAATCCCACTCGAGGCCTCTAAGGACCCTCCCGAGTGGCTAGCGAATCAAACTCATGAATCCAGACGAAGCCATAGATTCCCTCGAGGCCCCGTCGGACCCTCCCGAGGTGAGTAAAGCACACACAATATACATTACCATTTCACGTTAAGCATAAAGGTTTCCAAGAATTACTTGCCTTGAATATTTTGATGACGCAACGAACTAAAGGATAATCACCGACGAACACTAGGAATCAACTAACCAAACCTAACGATTCGAAGAACATAATTACAACCAACTCTAGTCGAATACGGAAATGGAATACACCCGAAAACCCGCCTACGATTCGTGTATATTCGCACAAAATAATAACGAGGGCGGACCACAACCAAACCCTCTCGATTCCGCAAAACTATGAAAATATACTCTGAATCCGTAGGAAAATTTATGATAGCAACAAGATTAATCATATTCATCAAGAATCTATCAACAAAACGGAAAGAATCGGACAAAAACCCCAAAATCCCCAATTATTCGAAAGTAGGGTTCTAGAGATGTTACCTTCGGAGATTCAAGTACTAAGATCCGTAGAACACGCATTGGATTGATTGTCCGGGCTTCACGATCGAAAGGAGATGAAGAAAATCAAACACTCAAATGATTTGTGAAGGAAAAACCCTCCCTCAAGCTCTCTCTCGGTTGTAGGTGAAGAAAAGGGACAGAAATGAGCTGAAATGCTCAAAAATGAATTTATAGGGGGATCGCCTGCCGGACACGGCCCGCGGCCGATCGGCACGGCCGTGTCGCACACCGGCCGACAGGACTCGACCGTGTCCCGCTTGACACGGCCGCGCACGGAGGGCCTTCCGATAGTGACCCGTCCGACTGACGGCATGACTCGACCGTGTCCCGGAACACGGTCGGGCGTGTCGGCAGTCGGTTCTGGCTTATCCGGAAGAGTTCGACTCGGCCGTGCCAAACGACACGGTCGAGTCCTGTGGGCAGAGACTTCGGCATTTCCGGACGAGTACGGCACGGGCCGTGTCGGACGAGTACGGCACGGGCCGTGTCGGACGACACGGCCGAGTTCGGTCGGCAGTGATCGGCCAATAACTGAAAAATGAGCGGGTGAGCTAAAACGACCATAACTCTCTCGTCCAGACTCCGATTGACTCACCGTTTGAACCATTGGAAAGCTAACTTGATGCTCTATAATGTTGCAAAGATTCAGAATTTTTTGGAATTTCCAAGAATTAATGGTGACTTTACAAAGTCGAACTCCCACGTGAAAAAATCGATTAAGGAAACGGAACTCAACAAAATGACACCGAAACGAACTCGGATGACAAAAAGTGCAGAATTAATCATTCTCGGAATGACGAAACGGTCATGATAGAGTTGTCAAAACGAACTTCATCCGAAAAAAGAAAATTACCAAAATTCGAAATTGCGGATATTACATCGGATCTGTCCATGGGCGACGCTCCCGTCGTCTGGAGCAACGAGGAAGAAGGCGGCGAGGTCGCGAGATCGCCAGATTATGGAGACGCGGAGGTGGTGGCGCCATTGACGGTGGTCGTTGGGACTCAGACGGAAGAAAGGGTTGAGTCGGTGGAGGCTTGGACTCGCCCTCGGCCGTCCCCTTTCGTGGAGGCGGAGTGGGACTCGGCCTCGATTCAGAGCACTGTTACAGAAGAGCAATTAGTGGCTTGGCGGCTGCGATTTAAGATCCCAGCTAGGGTGCGGATGTTCATTCCGAATCCCGAGGATAGGCCTCACACTCCGCCCGTCGGGTGTACGACGGTATACTACCGGTCTCTGCTGGAAGGGCTGAGGTTTCCGCTCCCGTTAGCCTTCTCCCGGTGGCTAAGGCATTGGGGCCTTCCTGTCCCCCAGATTCATCCGAATTCCTGGGCTCGGGTGGTGGGTCTTTTCATCCTTTTCAACTAGCACGGCTGGCCCGAGCCCAGCCTTGAGGAGTTCAACGGTCTCTTCCTATGGAGGTCGGTCGGCATATCCGGCTCCGGCTGGTTTTACCTGACAGCCCGACATGCTATGCATAAAGAATTGGTGGATGTGCCGGAGACCATCCATAGCTGGAAGGAGCAGTGGTTTTATATAGGGGGACCGTGGAGGAGCTCGACAAATGAGTGGGAGCCTGGTGTGATAGATGTCGAGCTTCGGGTCCCAGAGTTCACTGCCAAAATGAGTAAGTGTCGTATTTCGTATTTCTGTTCCTTTATGTCAACGCTCATCATTTATTGCATGTGCAGAACGCATCCCGGCGCAAGAGACCTCCTCCGAGTTCGACGACCGGGTTGAACAGCTTTTGGACCTTCCTACTGAGCAAAGGAAGTCGCATCTTTTGGTTACCGAGGAAAACCTCTGGGCGGCCGGACTTCGATCAACCGATCCGAGTATAATGTCTTCAACATTTTTTTTTAAACATGTCTCCTTTCTCCAGTCCATAGGGCCAAAACTCCATCTGGAAGGAGGGAGACGCCTGCGCAGCGGGTGGCGAGGTTGGCTGCTGAGGCCGCCGAGCGGAGGGAACGTGCGGGCAAGCGGAAAAGGGTGGAGGCCGAGCCTGAGGACAGTGCGACCAAGGCGGAGGGCTCGTCTGTTCCTGAAGTTGTCGTATCCGCCCCGACCCCTATCCGGACGGGTCGTGTGACCAGTGAGGAGCTCGTAATTGACTTGGAGGGCCATTATCTCCCGGTTAATAAGGACCGGGTGGAACCGTGTGACCAGATGAAGGGGAGACGGCCGCGCTGGTTTCTTGATTACGTCCGGGCAGCTACCCCAACTACTGAGATGCTCAACCGGGTTCCTCCTGCGGTGGTCGTGTCCAGTCATATTCCAATCAGGGGTTGGACGCCCAAGTTGAAGATGATGACCAATGACATGGATCCGGCTGAGCAGATCCAGTTCGGAAATGCTCTGGTCGGTCGTGCCATGTGCACTTACGTGAAGGCCACCAACGAGCTTTTGGCCTTGGTTGAGAAGCATAAGAAGGCGGAGGCCGATCTCAAGGCCTTGCAAGAGGAGCACCATCTATGTCCTTCGTTGATCAAGTCCCTGGAGGAGGAGATAACCTCCATGAAGGGTGATATGGAGATCCTGGACAGTCGGGCCCTCGAGGCCGATATATGGAAGGTGAAGGCCGAAGAGATGACAGCGGCGGCCGAGCAGGCGCATAAGCGGTGGTTAGACACCAGGGCTGAGCATGAGGCTTATTTGAAAGAAACCAAGGCCCAGGTTGAAAACCTGACCGAGCGTATCAACACCTGCGAGGCTTCGGGCTATGCCAAGGGTCTTGCCGAAGGGGGGGCGACGGCCTTTAGGGAGATGCCTGAGTTCGAGAAGCTGATCAATCTGAATTACGTCTCCACCTGCTATGCGATATTAGATCTCATGAAGGGAGGGAAGACCGTTCAAGAGATCGAGGCCTACATAGCATCCTAAGCGACCGATCTGCATGTTGATATCCATGGAGCCGATGAGCCAAAGGTCGCTGAGGTTGAAGATCCCGGGTTGGCTCCGCAAGGCGAAGGTGAGGGACAGTCCTTCCAGGCGGCCGAGCAGGAGGGCGGGGCCGAATAGATTTTTTGTTTTATTTCATGTACGGTCTGCGTGCCAATCTATCTTTGTTTTCTGTTTTCATCATATGTACTATGCAAAAATGCCTTAAGTGAATAAAATCTTCCTTGTAGCATGTGTTGTTGTTTTTTGGATGTTTGGGCCCAGTTGGTTGGGCCGTTGCCTTTCTATCATGTTCATCACTTGCTGATTGTGCCGAGGCGAGCTCGGTCTTATAGTGCCGGATGAGCCGGTCTTATGAGGTGCTGAGTCGAGCTCGGTCTTATAGTGCCGGATGAGCCGGTCTTATGAGGTGCCGAGTCGAGCTCCGTCTTATAGTGCCGGATGAGCCGGTCTTATGAGGTGCCGAGTCAAGCTCGGTCTTATAGTGCCGGATGACCCGGTCTTATGTGCCGAGTCGAGCTCGGTCTTATAGTGCCGGATGAGCCGGTCTTATGAGGTGCCGAGGCGAGCTCGGTCTTATAGTGCCGGATGAGCCGGTCTTATGTGCCGAGTCGAGCTCGGTCTTATAGTGCCGGATGAGCCGGTCTTATGAGGTGCACCAATATTAAAAAATGGAATAACGTCAAATTTTATTGATAATACCTCTTTAAATACATAGCATTCCATGGGTAAGTTAATCTCTGGCCGTTCAGATATTCCAGCCGGTAGGCTCCATTCTGAAGGACTTCGTTAACTTTATATGGTCCTTCCCATTTGGGCTTGAGTGGTCTGGGATCCGGGTCCAATACCCGTTGAAGTACGAGGTCTACGACCTGGAAGCTCCTAGGGTGAACCTTGGAGTTGTAATATTTTTCGCTCCTTCTTTTGTAGACGGCATTCTGCATTTCCGCTTGGGCCCGTTTTTCGGCAAGGAGGTCTAGGTTTACTTGGAGGGCCAAATCGTTATCTTGCTCTTCAAAATGGGCTATTCGGTAAGTAGGCGCTCCGATTTCAACCGGGATAACGACTTCAGAGCCGAAAGCCAAGGAGAAAGGCGTTTCTCCGGTGGCGGACCGATGCGTTTTTCTGTAAGCCCATAAGGTTCCGGAGAGTTCCTCGGGCCAGGAACCTTTGAGTTCTTCGAGACGTGACTTGAGATGCTGCTTTGGGATTTTGTTGACCGCCTCGACCTGCCCGTTGGATTGCAGATAGTATGGTGTGGAGAAGTTATTTCATATTTGAAGGCCGTCGCAGAAGGCCCGAAACTTCTTATTGTCAAATTGCTTTGCATTATCAGAGACAATAGATTGAGGGATCCCGAACCGGCAGATGAGTGACCTCCATATAAAATCAACTATTTTCTGCTCGATTATCCGCGCCATAGGCTCGGCCTCTGCCCATTTTGTAAAATAATCGACAGCGACGATGGCGTATTATACTTCTCCCCGTCCTTTAGGTAAGGGGCCGATCAAGTCGATCCCCCATTTGGCGAATGGCCACGGGCAATATACAGAAGTGAGGGTTTCCGGCGGGGATCGGATCTGCGGAGCGAAGATTTGGCACCGGACGCACTTCCGTACGAGCGTGATGGCATCTTTTTTAAGATTTGGCTAATAATATCCTTGTCGGATCAATTTATAGGCCAAAGCCTGGCCGCTGGAGTGATTACCGCATATACCCTCATGCACCTCTCTGAGGGCATATTCTGCTTCTGATTCGGACAGACATTTCAGCAATGGAACCGAATACCCTCGTTTGTATAAGGTTCCATCCACGATGGTGAACCGGGCGGACTGAGTTCGTAATGATCTCGCTTGGGCTCGGTCCTCGGGTAAAATATACCTTTGAAGATATTGGATTATAGGCTGCATCCACCCTTGCGGTTCTGATTGTTCAGCTGCCCGGACTTCGGCCATTTCTAGGGCTGATGAGGCATGATACCCTATGCTGACCTCGTCCATATGTTCGACTCCGGAACTGGATGCGAGTTTGGCCAAGGAGTTGGCTTGGATGTTCTCAGTTCTGGGGATGTGTTGTATAGTTCCCCGAAAATCTTGCAGACGGGCCCGTGCCAGGCTGAGGTACTTAACCAGTTTGGGTTCCTTGGCTTCGTATTCGCCGTTGATTTGGTTTACCACTAATTGAGAATCACTCAAGACAGTGAGGCGGGCAAGGCCGAGGGAGGTCGCCATTTCTAGACCGGCCAAGAGAGCTTCATATTCTGCCTCATTGTTGGTGGTCGGAAAACCTAAGCGAATAGCCGAGCAGAATAGACGTTGGTCGGGACTGACGAGGACTATTCCTGCACCTGACCGGTCGGCGATTGAGGATGCATCTACATAGAGTGACCACTCTTCTGATCGGTCATCCTCTTGTGCGATCGCTGGTGTGAACTCTGCAATGAAGTCCGCCAGGGCTTGTCCCTTTATGGCAGTGCGCGATTCATAAGTTATGTCAACTGTCCGAGTTCGACGGCCCATTTAACCATCCGGCCGGAAACGTCAGGTCGGTGCATGACTTGCTTTAAAGGGTAGTTTGTTAAGACGACTACCTAATGTTCCAAAAAGTAGGGTCTTAACTTCCGGGACGCCATTACGAGCGCATAGGCCAGTTTTTCCATTGGGGTATACCTGAGATCGGCATCATGAAGGGCCTGACTAACATAATAGACCGGATGTTGAACTGCATTCTCCGTTCGAATCAGAGCGGCACTGATTGCAGAGTCGGATACCGCGAGGTATAAGCTGAGAAGTTCCCCTTGGGTCGGTCGCTGCAAGATCGGGGCTTCTGCCAGGACTTCCTTGATAGCTTCGAAGGCTCTTTGGCAAGGTTCTGTCCACTGAAAATCTTTGTTCTTTTTTATTGCCTCAAAGAAAGGTTTACATTTATTAGTTGAGCGAGAGATAAAGCGACTTACCGCGGCTAGTCGGCCAGTTAGGCTCTGCACCTTTTTGACCGAATTTGGAGGAACAAGTTCGGCCACTGCCTTAATTTTATCGGGGTTGGCTTCAATCCCTCTTTGGCTCACCATGTAGCCGAGGAATTTTCCAGAACCTACCCCAAATGAACATTTCTTTGGATTTAACTTCATCTTGTACTCTCACAAAATAGCAAACATTTTATTGAGATCATTTACATGATCGACCGAGCGCAAAGACTTTACTAACATATCATCTACATACACCTCCATGGTATGGCCTATCAAGCTATTAAACATTTTATTTACCAGGCGTTGATATGTTGCGCCGGCATTCTTGAGCCCGAAAGGCATCATTCGGTAACAGTGTAGGCCGCGGGCCGAGTAGAAGGAGGTATTTTCTTCATCAGTGGGATGCATTGGGATCTGATTGTATCCGGAATATGCATCCATAAAGCTCATTAGCTCATGCCCGGCCGTTGCATCCACCATGTAGTCGATATGCGGAAGGGGGTAACTATCTTTCGGGCAGGCTTTATTCAAATTAGAAAAGTCAATGCAGAGCCTCCATAGACCGGTCGGCTTTTTTACCAGGACCGGATTGGCCACCCAGGTCGGGTACTGGGCTTCCCGGATGAACCCGTTGTCGATCAGTTTTTCTACTTCCTCTTCCAGCCCCTTCTGTTAAGCCATTCCGAACTTTGGGATGGCTGGAGTTGCTTATTTTCGAGCTCCGTAAGGCGTTTTTTTAAGAAACTCGATCTCACTCGAGTTATCGCCGAGAGTTGGAGGTAATACTTGTGTCAGATTTAGGGACTGGTGGGGAGCTTTTTCTTCTTTACGGCTCTGACTCTGGATAGTGGGAGCCGGCGCTGCTTTTTCGATTTTCTTCCCCGCCCCAAGGCGATCAAAAATGGATATGGAAGGCGAAAGCCTACTTTTTCGAGAGGGATGCGAGCTTTCGCCGTGGCTTTCCGCCCTTTCTACGGCGACCCCAGAGGCTGTCCTCTTTTTGTTTCGTCCCGAGGCAGCTGGGCGGGTCGTCCGAGATTCCGCCTCCACATGGTCTTCGGGTTTTTTAAGGGTCCCGCCCCCTGTAACCCTCGCCATAAGGGCCGCCATGCCCTGGATGAAGGCTGGGTGTTTAAAGCACTCTACCACCTTACAGAGGTTTTCTTCCCCAGTCGCGGGCTGAGGGTTTTTCGAACTGTCGTGAGACATCTCCGGTGATCAGTATATATTTTTTTTATCGAAACCCTTCTTCTAGCGCCAATCTGTTGACGTCTGATTTGGTCAACGTCACGTGTGCTGATCTGGACGAATGGATCGAAACCACGTAGAAAATAATAAATAAGATGAAAAAGATTGGATCACTAAATTTTATTAATGACCTTAATTTGAAGTAGAGTCGAGCTGATTATTTTGAGCCGGTATATCTACTTTTCTCGCTTATTACAAATTCTCTCTTTTTTCTCTCTTTTATCATAAATGCCAAAAGTCCAAAGATCCTTTCTCACTGTATCCTCCTTCCATATATAGGCAGTCTCGGCCAGTCATAAGATGACAGCTGGCGAATGTTGGGGAATATGCCCAAAACACTTGTCAGACTGTGAATATGCCTTAGACATGTGGCGGCTTCTAAGGATTGCCTGGGGAAGGGACATGACAGCACGCGTTAATTGGCATGCAGGTCTGTCCCGCATGCTTCTGGCGATGCTTATCCGCTGGGGTCGGTCCTCGGGTCTCCCGCCGTTCAGGTCGGCCTTATTGTAATCTTGAATTAGAGTGTTTTTATCTTCGATTTGCTCGGCCCTCCCAGATCGGATACCGGGTCGGCTTTGAAGTCTCTGCCCGGTCCGGTCTTTAACGAGCCCGGAAGGAAATCGGGTTCATAATCGGTCCGGCCGACTGCTTCTACGGCTCACCGCTGAAGTCTTACGTGGATGCAGTGGATGTCTTTACGATAGGGTTTTTATCATTTCGAGATAAGGTTGATTCCATAACTCATGAAAATATCCATACATTCCTTCCATAAGCCAAATGCAATTATATTTTCACCCACCTAAGTATTTATTCCACTTAACGAAATTTATTGTAAAAAATGTTAATTGAGGCCATAAATAGCTAAAAATTAAAAGTCAAGCCCCGATTGGGGACTTTATATGAGATTTTAGGCCCTATTTTGTAATTAACCCATTAATTAATGGTGAAGCTTAAATCCGGATGGAAGAGTGAAAAATAAAAAATAAAAGGCGATTAAAAGAGCGTAGATCTGGTCTAGATACACTTTTCTTCCCCCACACTTTACACACCTTTTCTCCTCTGCAAACCCCAATTTCCTTCCAGCCGACCTCAATCTCAGTCATCAATGGCGTTGGAATGGGTAGTCTTAGGCTACGCCGCCGGAGCCGAAGCAATCATGCTTCTCCTCCTAACAATCCCCGGCCTAAATCCACTCCGCAAAGGCTTGATCGCCGTCATTCACAGCCTCCTCAAACCTTTCCTCTCAATCGTCCCCTTCTGCCTCTTCCTCCTCATGGATATTTACTGGAAGTATGAGACCAGACCCACTTGTGAAGAACATTCTTGTTCTGCCACCGAGCATCTCCGTCACCAGAAATCCATCATGAAGAGCCAGCGCAACGCCCTACTCATCGCCGCCGCCCTCACCTTTTACTGGCTGCTATTCTCTGTCACCAAGCTCGTTGTGCGCCTTGATCAGTTGAGCAAGCGTGTTGAGAAATTGAAGAGCCAGGATTGATGATTCGGCTTCTCTGGATTAAGGGTATTTTTGTTTACTGTTATGATCGGTTAATATGGGGTTTTTTTTGCTTTATTGCGATTTGATCTTAGTTGAGCATCTGCGCTAGTTATTAATGTGTTGTGATACTTTATTATTATGATAATTTTGCTTAAGATCATTTGTAGTGTTTTAGTTTGGTTATGTAGTTTGTTTATGACATTTTTGCTTTGTTCAGTCGGTTTGTCGGCTTTCTTGGTCTATTTATTTGAGAACCGCTTGTTATTGATATGATAACTATATGCTTTAGATCAATTATGCTGTCTTAATTGGTGATTTGATTTGTTTAGGACCCTGTTGTTGCAGATGGCTAAGCAATTGTCGTAAATTGATATAGTCATTTGAGATAAACCATTAAAAGACACTTTTGGTTTATTATGCTTATTAGATTTTGAGTTTTTATCGTGGAATTTAGGGTTGTTAGTCTAACGATTTTAGGGATTTTTAATGTTTAATTCCAGATTTAATGCGTTTGTTCCTTCTATTGATGAATGTTGTTGTGTTAATGAGAATGCGATTCGTGGAACAAGAGGAATTAGTGTAAGTTGGGTCTCTAGATGAAGGTCAAACAATAGTGGAAATATGTGCATTAGTAGAGACAGTAGGAGTAGACAAGTACTCATCAAGACACGTTGAATTTGAGTTACATAATAGAGGAATATGGCATTCAGGTGTATCAAAGGAAGAATCATGAATATGAAAAAGTATAAGATTGAGATAATAGACTTTATAAGCTTTCTTTCTATAAGGAACACCTAGGAAGATATACTTAACAAATCTTTGGGAGAACTTATTTCTTTGTGTGGAAGCAAAACAAAGTGAAGCAAATACTTTTAGATGAGCACACACTAGAGGCTGACCAAATAATCATTTATCGGGGCTTTGTCTTTTAGAATGGTAGGAAACTTATGGATAAGATAATTAGTCTGAAGTATGCAGTCTCCCCAAAATTCAATTGGGAGGTTGGCCTGAAATCTAAGAGCTCTATTCTACCCCTTTTTTGAATCTGTGTACGTTTTTTTCCCACCCTCCCATTCTGTAGGTGAGTTTCCACACGAGCGATAGTGTTCTATGTGGGTTTGAAGAAAATGAGATAATATTTTGTTAAAAATTCACTGCAGTTGTATTGTCTTATATGTTTGGTAGTTGGAATTGAGTGACTATGATGTTAATGAAAACTAAAGATAAGAGCACACTTGAGACTTCTAATTTAAAAGGTAGGCCACAGTGACTTTTACTAAGGGGAATGGTATTCTGAATTTTACAATTGATGCTAGGAATAGTAGACGGACTTAAAAAGCAAGTGTCCTAATCTCTAGTGCCAAAGGTTTACAAAATTGGAAAAAAAAATGAATCTTATGAGATGTCTGAAGACCAATAAAACTTGAGCCTGAAAATTCAAATCGATATAAAGGCCACCCTCAAGTTTACCAAAATCCCCTTTAGTGTCTTGCATGTCAAGCTCTGGAAGAGACAATAAGATGGATAGAACAAGAGACATTATTTAATATCAGTAGTTATTTTGCTGCTAGAAGGTAAGTTTAATTTGAAATCTGGGGCATACAGCACATCTTGGAGAATGATGTCTTTTGTAAGTTGGACGTTACCTTTATGGGTGATTTAGGAAGCAATTGCATTAGGTAATTCAATAACAGAGGTGATGAAAATACAATTAATCAATAAATGAAGAGTTTGTGATATTGTCTGGAGTACAAACATATATTATCCATAAATCAGTGACAGAGGCTTGTTAGGGCAAGGGGGTCGATTGAACCCCCCTGAGTTTTTAAGCTTTACCATCAAGAAAAGATGTGTAACTTTGACCCCCCTGAACTTTAATAAAATTCTTAATGGTCCACTAAAGTTTGAAAATCATGCGTAACTGTAGTGAAAGTTTTAGTGGACTTTAGTGATTTTTTTAGTGGACAGGGACATAAGCATTCTCTTACTTATGAATTTGGACCTAAGTATGCTTATAGATTACATAATTTCTTATTTTTATCACAATTTAAGCTTTTAAGTAACTTTATACAATGGAGAGTGCCTTTTTGAATAATTTGAAACTTGAAAAAATTTGTTTAAAATTTATCTATTAAGCATTTTATTCTAGCATTTGTAGTTATCTTAAATTAATATCTTGACCCCCCCCCCTCTCCCCGAATTCAAATCCTGGCTACTCTCTATTGTATACTAAGAAAAATAGACCGGGTCACAGGCAGTACCTCCACAAACACAATTGCGCACACATTTAGGAACATGGCTGCAATTGGCTAACTCATACCACATAGACCTTAAACTTGGTGAAATTAAGATTTCCTTGAGTCAAAGTGCTCTTTATTTTCGATTATGGAACATTTGAGGAGCATTCCCTTGTGTAAAATGATGCTCAAGGTCTAACCAAATTTCCCCAGCTGTTTGAATATATACAATGCTTCACTTCATCTAATTTGAGATGATAAACCATTCAAGATCTAGAGTGCCATTTATTCTCATTTACTGGCAGAGACCTAACATCAAAGGTTTGAGAAATCCAATGAAGCTCCATTGGTTTAGTCGCTTTGGAGATGTTTATGTGTGAGTATGGTTGTTGAAATATAGGAACAAATCCATTTTTTGTGGCTTCCTAACACTGTTTCTTTATTGAATACAGTGTTTTATTGGAGACGACTTGACGTTTTCAGAGATTGATTCATGTTAGCCGACCCAAAGCATTTTGGGACTAAGGTTCTGTTGTTGTTGTTGTTATTGTTGTTGTTAATCTAAAATGGGAAATGCCCAAATCTGTTTGTCTGTTTCTGGAGTGTGATTTGAGACAAGGGAGTCTTGAAGAGTATGATCCCAATCTATTCTTTTTGAGAGTTACTTGGCTCTGTTATGCATCTTCAAGATGGAAGGTTCTCATGCAACACCATCTCTAGGAAGAATTGTATTGATTGTAGTAGAAAAGTAAAGGGACCAAATGTGGCTTGTATTTTGTCTGATCTTTTTTCACAAGAGATGAATAAAGGAAATTCTGCCTCATTCTCTTTGGTATGTTTCTGGAAAACAAAGGTCTTTTAAGAATGTCGAATTTTATGATGCTTCAATTGAAGTTATCTTAATGGTTCACAAACTTGCATAAAGACTTGAGTGAGTTGAAGACTCTCTCTCTCTCTCTCTCTCTCTCTCTCTCTCTCTCTCTCTCTCTCTCTCTCTCTCTCTCTCTCTCTCTCTCTCTCTCTCTCTCTCTCTCTCTCTCTCTCTGTGTGTGTGTGTGTGTCTTATTGTGTGTGTGTGTCCTATTCTGGGTTCCGGAAGAAAGATGTGTCGAGTGTTGGATCTTCTGTTTGCGGTTAGTGACTACCTATGTTGCACAGGTGGGGGGGGGGGGGTGCGGGCAGATATGGGTGCGGGGATACGGTTTTTTGAAAATGTTAGGGTGCGATACGGCAAGGATACGTCTGTTTATTTTATATTTTATTATATATAACACTTGTTAAATATAAAAAACAACAATTCAAATATCACCATAAAATCAATTCAAATATATAAAACAAGTCATACAAAAAACAATTCAAAATGGCTTTGAGCAGCGGAGCTTTCTAATGTTGTCCGTGAATACTGCTAAAGGTAAAAGTAATTACTTATTAAATGATTTACTTTTTTGTATTTTAATTTATTTGATTTACTTTTTAAAAATTATAAAAAAATCTAAAAAAAAAAAAAAAACATAAAAAATTCGGACTCGCGTATCCTGGCACAGGATACGCGTATCCTGTACGCTATTTTGCACTCTCTTTGATACCAATCTGGGAATTCCCAAAATTAGGTTATTATCAGTCAAGGGATTGATTGATCGGTCGAGTAATCTGATAATTGGCTGGTCAATTATAAATATATTTTGCTTCGTTTGCTCCATCTTTAGACATCTTGGAAGGTGGAATCGTTTCATCTTGGTGTGGAAGTACTTCTGATCGAGTCTTAATTTCTCAACTTCTTTTTAGTGGTTATGTCAGATTCTACATTTTGGAGGAGCTGGGCTCCTCTCCAGTAACTGGACGGTCCAGTTCAATCTGGACCGTCCAGATCACACACACACCCGTACGGGTGTGTGTGTGGGTCTGCATCGACCCTTCCAGTCCTCTCCGGAGATGGAGAGGATCCAGACTCATTTTGTAGTACTAAGATTTAAACTCAGATGAGAAGTACTCCCTCCGTGTCCCATAGTAAGTTTGTCTCATTCCAATCCAATGGCGAGTGGAAAGTTGGTCCTTTCTAATTTCAATGAAGAAATTAAATAACCATAATCTATATTCTCTACTGTACTAGTACTTTTCTGAAAGTAAAAAACATTAAATAATTTGTGTAGTATTTTTTTTTACTGGAGTATATTTATACTTGACTGCTCACATTTTAAAATAACTTTTTTTGACAAAAAATAAATAAAAAAATAGAAAGATCATCTAATTAGTTTTGAATTACATATAATAATCACAATTAGGCTGTAAACATACTGAACTATACCGAATTATGGTACGTTTGAGTATACGTTTGAAAATATCCAACTTTAGGTTCGAACACGTTTGAAAGTGTCGAACCTTAGAATTTAACGTTTGAGTATACGTTTGAACACCTCGAACCGAGTTGAATTTTTGCCAATCGAGCTGAACCGTTTGACTAAATGTTTTCAATTTTTTACGAGTGAGTCAGTGACTGAATTAAATGAATGAGAGTTGTTAGAAAATGAAAAAAATGAGATAAATGATGATAAATTTGTATCTTTATCAGATTCTCAACATAGGTTTACATCATATCTAAGGCATGAAGCAAAAATATTGCATGAAGCATCCACAAATTGGACTAGGGTTGTGTTTTTACTTAATTGGACTGATAGAATTAGTTGGGCTATAGGGGAGAGTTATTTTTAAAGGGCCTCTTCTACAGTAACCGAGCCGAGCCGAACCGTTTGGTTCGGTTTGCAAACTCCAAATATTAGAATTTGACTCTAAGTTTGAGGGATCAAATCGAACCTCGAATCGAATATCTCAAATCAGATCGAGCTTTCAGGCTCGTTTACGGCCCTAATCACAATTTTCCCTTGAGACTTAGAATTTTTTTTTTTTTTTTTTTTTTATATTGGGTTACAGATTCATATCCATCCATTAGGCGCGTGCATTAGTTGTTGTTATGTATCTACCAAAATAAAATAAAATAAAATTAGTTGTTATTCTCTCTATATATTAAAGCGGGAGGAATAGGTTCCCGTGCCCTAATAAAAAAATGCACCTCCTCTTTTTTTTCTTTTTTTTTATATTCTCTCTATATAGATTATATACTAAAGCGGGTGGAATATGTTCCAGTGTCTTAATAAAAAATGTACCTCCGTTTTTTTTTTATATTCTCTCTATATAGAAAATTGAGCATATGTTTAAATATTGCGATGTGCTGTGTACTATGGGAGAAGCCATAGGGTTTCGGGCTTGACTAAATAAATATAGTGCAGGTAGTGAATAATATATAAAGGAGTAAATAGAGTAACTTTTTGTTACATTAAAAAATATAAACTTTTTACATGTGTTACATCGTTTTTACCTGAATAATATTTTACTTACAAACAAGCAACCAGATATATAAATAAGAAAAAACTACTTTAATAGGAAACATTAAAATTTAAATTACTTTGCAAGACATTGTTTTATTTTGAGTAATAAAATATTTCTCTCTATTAGAAAAATAACACTCTGAAACACTTCCAAAATGGACGAAAATATAAACGTTTAACATGTCAGAATCAACAGCAACTATTATATGTACGTGTATATTAAGTAGAAAATCAAAAATATCTATTTTTTGATTTCATTAAAAAAAAGGCCTCACAATCACAGTAAAATGTCATTAAAAGGATGAAAAAGTTCAATAAAACCGAACTTAGTTAAGCATTCTAATTAAAAAAAGATTAAAAAGAGTTGTTTTATGATTATGAGATTATCCCTATATAAAACCGACAGAGTGACGTACAGTAACTAAAAAAGAAATCAATTGATATAAAGGTTTTCATACAGTTGGGAAGAGGGGGGAGTAAATTTGACGATTTATCAATCTATACAAACGCGTACTCACAATAGTTTTAGCCCAACACTTTTCATTACCAAAAGAAAGCTTACAGTGTTAATCTATTAATATATTTTGTATCAGAAATTACTAAAGACAAGAAAAAAATACAAAATGTCAAAGTCAAATATGGACAATAATTTCAAAACGAACGTCGTAAAAAAAAAAGACTATTTAAATTCAAAAGGACCCGCTGCAACGCAGCAGGCTTCCCCACTTGTTTCATTGATGTGAGATGGGATGTTTCTGAGCATTGAATAATTATTTTTTCCTTTCCGATGTTTTTCTAGGAAATTTAAAAAAATTTCCCCTATTACTCATTATTCCAAATGAAAAGTTGATCCTTTTTAAATTTCAATGAAAGAATTAAATAACCATAAGTATATTCCGAGATTATTTTCTTGAAGGTAAAAATACTACTTCCGTTCCGCCCAAAAGTTTACATTTCTATCAAAAAGTAGTCCTTTTAGTAAGTTTACATATATCACTTTTTACAATCAAATCAAACAATCATTTTTTACTTTTTAATCTCCACCACTCATTCATCATCAATACTTTTTAATTTTTAATCTCCACCACACATTTAATCATCATTACTTATATCAATTAACCTTTGGCCGGGAAAGAGGGAGTACTACTGTACTCCCTCCGTCCCAAAATGATCTTTTCACTTTTTTTTGTCCTTACTACGAGGAAGGAACTTTGAGCAATAATTCTATTTTAGGAAGATTTAATTATACAAAATGAAAATCTAAAACTTATTGATACTTCATCAATAATACTAATACTATCAATAACAAATTATAAAATTTCATTAGGATAATTAAATTAATATAAAATTATTATTCAAAATTCGTTCGTAATAACGGATAAAAAAGCGAGAAGATCATTTTGGTACAGAGGGAGGAAATATTAAACATTTTGTTTATTTTGACTAGCCATTTTAGTATGACAGCGCAGAGCACATTTTAAAAGAAATTAAATGGCATAAAAAATTGAATGAGCATTTTAAATACATTAAAAAGTTAAATCTAATACAATACTTACATATATAATTATTTTCCCATTTAAAAATAATAATTTTACTATTTCATTAAATTAAATTGAATTAATCAATGGTCGTATTTATCCGTTGGTTTTTTTTTACTGTGTGTGATGTTTGGATTACAGCTGTAAATGTGCTGTACTACTACTAGCACAACAATTATGACACCTATCCCTACCCCCTACCCTACCCTAGCTTAGATAGCCTATCCTGCGCCACAACTATAAATCCCAATCTCTCTCATTCCTTCCATAGTCTTTCTTCCTTCTTTCTCTCTCTCACACTCTCTCTCTCACTCTCTCTTCTCTCATCTCTCTTTCTTTCATACAAACTCTTTATCACTTCTAAAACTTCCATTCCGTATGACTATCTACAAGAGAACTACTCAGGAGTGGGATCCAAGTAAAATTGTGATGAAGAGGTGGGTGTATTTAAATGTGTTGTCTTTCCCAAATTGCCCATCACTCCTTTTCAATTTGTGATGTAAGTGGTGGACATTTATGCCTTTTCGATTATGAAATGACTGCTACTTACCTTCTTCGCCTGAATTTGTTCCGAACTGATCTTTTTAATTCTTTTATTTCATTCACTTCATTCATTTGTGGTTTTCGTGATTCTAGAAAATTTCTCCTGAGAGAGAGCTAGGGTTTCGTTCGAGAGGTACTTTTTCTAGGGTTTTTGAAGATCGCCGGAGAGATTTTTGTTCTTTGATCGTATGAAACGTGAACATGTGGAACGTGATCGAGAAAATCTTCTTTGCATTGATGAAATGGCGAAGGAGAGTGATCCTGAATCGAGTTTGTCTCTACCAGTCGAACGAACTCTTTCATGCGCCAGGCCAAAGCCTTGATGATGCAGGTGATATCATTGTTGTTCCTGGTGTAAGCATTATTTATCATAGACCTTGGAAATGCTGAAAGTGGCCGTCGGTCAAATTTATTTTTTTAAAATTCTATGGTACTCCAACACTCACCCTCTCTAATAAACCAAGAGAGGTATCAAGCCTTAATAAAATCAAATATTCCAAAATTGTTGACAATAGCCAAGTTATCAAGGTCTGGATCTAGATTGGTCACGAGGACAAAGAATTCACATATGAATGAAATTGATTCAAGATATTCTGTTACTGCCTATCAAAGGCAAACCCTGATATTCACTTAATAGATGGATTGCGAGGAACACCACTATATTTGTCAAAAAACGACTAGTATATCAATTTGAAAGGTAATGTTCTGAACTATTCCGAAGGAGAACATTCCCTTTCAAATTGATATACCAGTTGTTTTTTTGACAAATATAGTGGTGTTCCTTGCAATCAATCTATTAAGTAAATATCAGTGTTTACTTTTGATAGGCAGTGATCGAATGTCTTGGATCAATTTAATTCATATGTGAATTCTTCTTGCCTTGTGACCAATCCAGATCTTGATCTTGATAACTTGGCTATTGGCGATAATTTTGGGACATTTGGTTTTATTAGGATTTGGTACCGATTTATTAGAGAGGGTGGGGGTTGGAGTACCATAGAGTTTTAAAAAAATAAATTTGGCTCACGACCACTTTTAGCATTTTCAAGGTATGTGATAAATAATGCTTCCAATCCTTTGTGCCGTGAAGTAGAATCCATTTTGGTGCTTCCTTCTCCACATGTGAATGTGGTGTCAAGGAATATTCGAGGTTTTATCAGGTGATAAGCTGTCTTTTTGATCCACCATACTCGGTGTTTAGCTATGATTGTTGATGATCCTCCTGCTTATACGGATGGCTTTGAGGATGATGATGGGGACGAATTTGAAGGAGGTATGTTTTTATTCATGTACAACAAAGAAATTTGTTAGCAGAAATAATGAATCCCTTCTATAATAAGTAAGTGTCGTTTTTGTTCTAGTGTCTTGCTTATTGTGTTCCACTTTATTGTATGCATAAGAATTTGCCATGGATAAAACAATAACAATAATGCAGGAATCTCTAAGAGTAATTTTCTTATTACACCATTTTATCCGTGAATTAAGTATCATTACATATGACCTCCACATGCTCTTTCTACATCTTCGAGATGAATATTGGCAACTTAATATGGCAACTTTAACTTTTTTCAATCTGTTTTATGGTCCTAATGTTAATATGGTGCTATGGCTTTGCAGATGATGTGGAATCTAGTGATTATGAAGGCTTGAAATCGGAAGATGCTGAAATTGATGAATTGTATGATGACAATGGTGGTATTATCTTTTCTCTGTCTCAATTGTAGCCATTTCCTCCTAAAAACAAGATATTCTAGTTGTTTGTGTTTTACTCATATTTGAGGTTTGTGGAACTTAACTTTGTCTGTATGCTTAATGTATTCCTGTTTATGGTATTTGTAAGAATCTGAATGTGCATGAATATTGATTTATATTAATCTTTTGTGAATTATACTTTGACACCTTCTAGATGAATACAGTATTTGTTTATATTCACCTTTTTTGGATTGCCTGATTTAGATGTTTAAAGTTTAGCACAAAAATATCAAGTTTTTCCTCATGTTGTTTAACCACTTTGAATAGATATTTAATAGCATATTAGTGTGTCCTCTTTTGGTCTTTAAGGTGGGAAAGCTTTGAGTGATGATGAAGGCGTGAAATCGGAAGATATTGAAAGTGGGGAATCGGATGATGACGCTGATGATGGAGGTAATATCTTTTCTGTATCTCAATTGTAGCCATTTACTCCTTAAGAACAAACTATTTGTGTTTTGGTCATATTTGAGAATTTGTGGAATTTAAGATTGTCTGTATGCTTAATGGTAATTGTAAGAATCTAAAGGAGGTTTACTTTATCCCTGTGCATGAATATTGGTTTATATTCACCTCACACCCGTTTATCCAGGAATAAGTCAATACATATGACCTCCACATTGTCTTCCTACACCTTCTAGATGAATATTTATTTATATTTACCTTTTGTGGATTGCTTGATTAAGATGTTTAAAGTTAAGCAACAAAAATATCAAGTTTTTCCTAATGTTGTTGAACCACTTTGAATAGATTTGAGTGATGATGAAGGCGTGAAATCGGATGATACTGAAAGCTGGAAATCAGATGATGATAGTGACGATGACGCTGATGATGGAGGTATTATCTTTTCTATATCTCAATAGTAGCCATTTACTCCTTAAGAACAAACTATTCTAGTTATTTGTGTTTTAATCATCTTTGATGATTTGTGGGTCTTAACATTGTTTGTATGTTTATGGTATGTATACGTCTGACCACTATGCCAATGAGGCATGCAAAACTAAATCTGATGTTTGACGTTTAATCACACCTCAAGATTTTCAAATATCGGACTTTGTGGTTAGATTAGTTGATTTTGCCTCTGATTTATCTCTTTTGATTTATCAATGACAGTTTTTAGAATTTCATTATTATGGTTATATAGACATTAATGTTTGTCATAGTTTACTTGCGTCGACCATAAAATTCAAATGGGACTACCTTTCCGGGACGAGGGGTATGCCTGCTTTGGACTTTGAGGAGTTGTGTTGGTTATGGTTATTTTAATGACATCCATATGTATTGTCACCATAACTAGAGGCGGATGCCTCCAGGAATAAGTCAATACATATGACCTCCACATCATCTTCCTACACCTCTGGATGAATACTTCATCCGTCCCATGTAAGAATGCACATTTGACTTTTTTCGTACACTTGACCAAACTTTGACTAATAATTTAACAAAAACTAATTATTTTAACGAAAATCTAAAAATGTTAAATGTATCAAAATTAAGAATATTTTTTATATCAATTTTTAGATTTTTTTAGGATAACTGTTTTTTGTTAAATTATTGGTCCTACTTTGGCAAGTTGACCCAAAAAAAGAAAGTCAAAAGTGCATTCTCACTCTGGACGTAGGGAGTATTTGTCTATATTATTCACCTTTGTGATTTTTTTTCTTTTAAAGAAGGTCAATAGTGGTCTCCCCCTTACCCCCTTACTATTATGATGTTCGGAGGCATGGGAAGGAATCGAACCCGGGACCTCACGCATTGTGATGTTTGGCTCTACCGCTTAGCCACTCCTTTTGGACTATTAACCTTTGTGAATTGCTTGATTAAAGATGCTTAATTTGAAGCAACAAAAAAATCATGTTTTTCCCCATGATGTTGAACTGTTTTGAAAAGATTTAATAGCAAATTACTGTCATCTCTAGCACTCTGACAGATGCATTATTTTGAGAATCGCTCAAATGATTATGAAACAATTTTTGAATCGCTCAAAAATATCTTGCTTAGTTTTTTAATGCCAAAGAATAGTTTGGTGTGTGTAATTGGGACCAATATCAAATGAAAAAGAGAGGCAGCATAAATCTTAAATTTTGTGGATGCCAAGTGCAAGTGAAGGTTTTCTCATCCTACCTGTTCTTCATATATTATCTTTCAAGCCTGCTCTTCCTCTTTGTACCCTTGCATCCCCTCTGTGCACGAACTTAGGCTTCCACTAAGTTCATTAATGCTCGTGGGCTAAGATCATTCGACTCTTTTATCGAACGTACACCGTAATTGAATTTGTATGTCCTGGACCACCCGATTTTCCAACCACCACCTGCTTCGTAATTAATTTCAGACTATGAATGCCTTGTTTTTTTTTTGTATTTTTTTTTTTTCAAACTTATCTCAGTTATTTCTGCTGGAAGCATACTTATTTCTTTTTGCAGTGCAGAAGAGTGAAGAAGGCTTCGAGAGAGAGAGAGAGAGAGAGAGAGAGAGAGAGAGAGAGAGTTTACTGAAACTGTATATGATTTTATTTCGACAAGTAACTCTTTCTGTTGCGAATATTATGAACATGTTCTCTTATATGTGTACATCTTACTAGATAAGTAACAGTTTCTGTTGCGAATACTGTGAACATGTTTTCTTATATTGTGATGTGTGAGTGTTAGTCTGCTGTTGATACTTGTGTTTATTGTATATAAACAACTCCTATTATCTTTTACTCCCTCGGTCTCGATTGGAGGTGCTTAGTTGTTTTATTACCTTAAATGGTAAATGAGATCGACTTGTCATTCTCACAATATTTTTCTTTCTTATAAAGTGTTTTTTTTTTGTTTATAAGATTTTACTTATAAAGTGTGTTAGTAAATATCTTTTTACTCTTTATAAAACTTCATTTTTATTAGTGTTCAACTTCATCTTTTCCTTTTAGTGCTGTTTGTTTATTCGGAGAATGAAATTTCTAGTATAGAATTTATACATTCATCCTATTTGCTCCATCTCCCCCCTCATATTTCTCTCTAAAATCTCACTATGATAACGAGTTGGATTTTTTTTTAGGCATTTCGCGCGATGTAATTTACTACTCCCTCTGTCTCAGTCCAATGTAAATTAATTTTTTTTGCACACAGATTCAGAAAAAGTAAGAGATAAAAAGTCCAAGGAAATGTTGAGAGTATGAAAAATTAAATAGAAGAGGGAATGAGTGGGAGAAATAGTGATTTGATTGGTGTTGTGAGTGTAAAAGCAATATAGGAGAGAGAGTGGGAAAAATAGTAAAGATTTCCTTCCAATTTGGGCCATCTACATTCGGATGGGACACGCCAAAAAGAAAAGAAGTCTACATTAGGCTGGGACCCAAGAAGTACTTAGGGGCTGTTTACTTTTTTTTCGTTAATATCTGAATGTGTTAAGCTGTCTGAGTTGATTAATCTGTTTGATTTAGAAAATTATGTTGTTGTTTCTTTCTTGTTTGAATGAACTATCTGAATGACAGAAATGATCATTTTATCCCTCATTGTGAAATAAGTGCTGTTTGATAAACTGTTCTTTATTTTTTAAGTTGAATAGTATTTTTGAATGACATAAACTCAGGGTATAGTAGACTTGACGTCCTCAAATATTCAACATATTTATTGGACTGTGTTAAAAAATAAAGTTATCAATATACAAATTAAATAAAAAAATGAAAATAAATTGCCAATTATGAATATACCTCACTCTCCAATTCCCATTCTTGAGGTGTTAAATTGAACGTATTGGTTGAAGGATCATACAAATTGTCAGTTTTGTTTTTTAATTTCAACCATGCTCCATATTTCCCCTTTAGATAATCAAATTTATTACGCATCTACTTCTTGTCAACGATAAAATAATGAGTTGCTTTGAGGGTTGCAGCAACTTTGATCCATGAATTGGGCTTTAGTGCACTAACTTCTTTCCCGTTCAATGATACCTCAGGAATACAACTTTCCAAAAGGGTCTTCATAACATTGGGGTCCCTACAATTTATCCTAGTTCGTTTATTTGGTTGTGTTTCCCCAATTTGTTCCATACCTAAAACAAGATGAAATCATCAAAACAACTACCAACAAGCAGCCACGGAATCCCTCGAAGAAATGAAAAAAAATTAAATATACATAATAACAAGCACTCCCATCGTAACTGATATTTATCTCTACCAGAAATCAAAACAAGATGAAATCATCAACTGATATTTACCTCTACCAGAAAGCAAAAAATAGCAACAAAAATTTGGAATCAGAAATCTGGAATCAGAAAAATAGCAACAAACGAATCTGGAATCATGTAAAACTGAAAATCTGAAAAAATAGCAACAAACTGAAAATAGCAACAAAAAGGACAAATTGAAAATCGAAAAATCTGGAATCTGGAATAAAAAATAATCAGAAAACATGGGTGAATAAATCTGGAATCATGTATTTGTAGAAAGTTGGAATCAAAAAACAAACCTGCTGCGACGGCGAGACGGGCGATGACGATGGCGACGGTGAGACGGGCGACGGCGATGCGGACGCGAGGAGGGCGACGACGACGATTTTCAGGCCCACTGCAAATGAAAAGAGAAGGAACGGGAGAGAGAAAGCGGAGAGAGAAGGAAGAGGCGAGAAAAGGGACGAGAGAGAAGGGTGGAAAAAAGTGGAGAGGAGAAAATCTGAGCGACCATGCGGTAGGTAAAGGGTAGGAGGTGTATTTTTTGTGGGCTGAATGGGAACCACATCATTTTTTTGGCTGAATCAAAATGATAAATTTCAGCTCATTCAGCAGAAAGTAAACACTTAAAAAATCTGAGCAATTCAGATCATTTAGTATTTAGCCCATTAAGTAAAAAGTAAACACGGCCTTGATAACAGAATAGTAAATTGATAACTTGTAATGGAAGAGGGGGTAATTTACTACTTGGTAACTTGTACAGTTTGGGTAACTGAAGTATTGTTACATGATATACTCCCCCAGTTCCAAAAGATAGTTTCATTTCATATTTTTCTTTGTCCCAAAACTTTAGTCTCGTTTCTAAAATTAAAGTTTCAAAATCACGAAACTTCCAAAACTTGTAATGTTTGAAATGCCAAATGAAACTATCATTTGAGGTCGGAGGGAGTACTTCATCCCTTATTTCATTTTTATATATTTACAAATCAGTATGTTTAATCTAATTTATCATTCTTGCTTTCTTGTAGTTTGAAGAAAGGGTCCCACTAAAATTACTTGACGCGGTCTTTGTTTGAAGAGATGATTGCAATTTTAAGGTGATTTTTTTAAAGATATCATTTCCCCTCTTTTTAAATAGTAGTATTTTATTAGTTTAAATTAAAAATCTAAGGGTATAAAAATGAAAAATAGAAAACTTTCATTGGGCCATTGGACAACTAGAGGTGGCCGTGGGCCGGGCTGGGACTTGGGAGCTCAGGATCGGTCCATGTATTTGGCTGGATGGGCCGGGTTGGGCCTGGGCTGGGCGGCCGAATCCACTGCCCGTCCGCCCACGGGCTTCTGGTAGGCCGGTCTGGTCCGGGCCGGGCCCGAGCCGGATATGTATAAAAAAATTAATTTACATGTTGACATTACATTAAAAATCAATTTGTAAAAATCTATTTTGAATTTTTAAGATAAATTAATTAATATTAATTAAAAAATCAATTTAGAAAAACTGTTTCAATCTGTTTAAGAAAATTCATTTTCAATTTTAAGATATGTTAACATTAAACTAAATGGGGAGAAAAGGGAAAAAAAATTGGACTTAGTTGGTTGGGTGGGTTTGGGATGGGCTGAGGTGGGCTTGGGGTGGGCCACAGGTGGGGCGGGCTGCGAGGGGATGGGGCCGTTCTGGGGCCGGGCTCGGAGGTGGGCCGGGCTGACTGGGCCAGGGCTGGAGAGTCCGGAACCGGGACTGTCCGAGTAGACAGGAGGCTGGGCTCGGTCCCGGGCCGGGCTGGCCCGGTCAGCCCGTGGGCCTAGAAAATTCGGGCCGGGTTGGGCCGGCCCAGCCCACTGGCCATCTGTGGAAACAACATAGTTAGTAGCAAATCAATCTTCCTCTATCAAGTAACCTTCTTGTGATTCAGATTTTGTGCCACAAATTCTCACATTCCTGCAATTAAGCATCATAAGCTTGACAGTTAATTTGAAGTTTGCAAAAAAGTAAATGATACTCCCTTTGATTTAAAATGATACTCTAATGGGTCTTTCTTGGAATAGGTAGGAGTTGTAGTACCTGTATACATGTAGTCCTCTTATATCCATCAGATCAAATTAAAATTAATCATGATCATTGATCATTAATACTACAATCTATATGTTGTAGTGCTATCAAAATTATGTTGTAGTTTTTATTATTTGTTTATCATTTTTAAAACAGAAACAGCTAAATATGAAATTCCCGTAATACCCTTAAAAAGTCACAAATCTATTATTAATTTGTCTAACTCTCTAAAGAAATTTTTTTATGACATAATCATATTATTATATAATAATTAATTTTATACTTAAAATTCAACTCCAAAACAGATTAACTAGATTATCAAATAAATTAAAATTATTTTAGAATTCAAAAAACATTAATTAATAATTAGAAAAGTTGTATATAAATGAATTTTGAAAAACTGAAAATGCTAAGAAAAATAAATGTAAAAATACAAATTAATTTTAAATTTTAAAAATTAATCCTAAAATAAATTAAAAATATAAATCACAAAAACTTATATAAAACATAGTTAAATTCCAAAACAAATATAATAGATTCTAAAATATTAAAGATAAATATTAAAATAAAATAAAAATTAAAAAATATTTATATAGACCAGAATATGAAAAAAGCTGAAATATTAGCAATTTTAAAATTAATAATATCTTAAGATTTATTTATAATTTTTAAAGGTAATTTTTATTTTTAGATTGAAATTTAGTTTTTACCATCTTTTTAATTTTTCAAAATTTATTGGTATTTTCTAGAATTTTTTTTGATTATATATAATTTTAGAATTTACTTGTAATCAAGGTCTGTTGTGCTTTTAAATATAATATATATTTCAAATTTGAGTATGTGCTTAATATTTGGAATAGTTGTTCTTATCCATTTTTCGATTCAAAGTTTACCTTCATTTAACTTAATTTTACCCATGATGGTCAAATAATATAGGATGCACGATCCACACTGTATTTTTTGGATTTACTGATAAAATATTTTATTTTGAATGGTATAATTATATTTTTTTCAATATTTTTTAATTATATTTTTTATAATTGATTGTAGTTATCTAATTTTATTCTTCACTTTATTTGTATGTTTCTAGATCTATTAAAATAAATATATTTTAAAAAATTAATATTAATTTTTTGAGAATTTGTATTAATATTATCATTTATTTATAATTTTTAGGATTTACTTATGAAATGTAGAATTAATTGTTATTTTTAGAATTTTTACATATTTTTTTTGGCATTTATTTTTACTTTTTCTATATTTATTTATATTATTTGTTTTATATGATTTATTTATATTGTTACAAATTTATTAAAATCGATAATAAACATTTGCATCGTATTTAATTCGATAAACCTATTTATAATGTCAGGATATTCTTATTTATTTGTATTTTATGGATTTATTTGTACAATATTTTTATTTTATAGATTTATTTAATTTATATTATAATATGGATCTATTTTTATGATTTTTTGTAATTTTTAACTAATTGTTATTTTAGAATTTATTTTTTATATTTTTAACATTTATTTGTATTTTTTAGAATTTATTTTTATTTTCTCAAATATTATTATACTTGATTGGATTTATTTTGTAGTTTCTTATATTTATTTGTGAATTTTAGAATTCATATAAATTTTATTATAATTTTTGAAAATTATTTTATAATGCAGAAGATTTTTTGTGTAATTTACATTGTAAAAATAAAAGAAGAGAAATTTTCTATTATTTATTTCTTTTTGCAACTTAAGGTTATTTTTGTTCTTAAACAATTTTAAATTTATATTTTATATACTTATTCACTACAATCTTAATACTTACCTACATACAGGTACTACAATATCTACATATTCAAAGAAAATCCCTACTCTTATTTCTCGTTTTCTTTTGTTCCTAAAAGTTAGTTTCATATCCAAAATTAAAGCTTCAAAATCACTAAGCTTTCAAAAGCTAACTTTATAATATTAGAAAAGTCAAGACTATTATTTAGAGCATCTAGAATGCAAGCTCACATGCCCCCTAGGTAGGGGTGTTCAAAAATATCCGATATCCGATTCGAAATATCCGAAAATCCGAAGTTTCGGATATCCGAAAATTCGGATATCCGATAATTCGGATATCCGAAGCTCGGATATCCGGAACTTCGGATTCGGATATCGGATAGTAGTTTTCAGAAAAATCGGATATTCGGATATCCGAAATATCCGAAAAATCATAAATTTTTTATTTTTTTATATTTTAAATAATAAAAGTATTCGGATATTCGGATATCCGATATCCATATCTGAAGTTTTTTTTCAGATATTCGGATATCCGATATCCAAATCCGAATATTTTTTTCGAATATAAGGATATCCGAATAAAATTTTTATTTTTTCCGGATATTCAGATACGGATATCGGATATCAAAATCTACTATCCGAATTTTCGGATATCCGAAATTTCGGATATCCGAAAGTCCGGATATCCGGTTTTGAACACCCCTACCCCTAGGGACTCGGGAAAGGGACTTGGGCTCATGATTTTTAAAATCTTTGGACAAAATGGGAAGGAAGTGGGCAGTCTCACGGTGGTGGGCAGTCCCATTTCAATTTCTTTATATTTTTTTATTGTTATTTTATGTAACTGCTGCATGTGCTGCTTTACTACTGCTGCTTTGAAATTGTAACGTTAATATTATTATACTACAAATATAATATAATAAGAATAAAATGGGTCCTACAAAATGTGGCAAATGAGCTTATGCATTGGATGAGCTTGGCCATTTTTTCTTAAAACCACTTTACAGTGAAGTGGATTGCACGGGGACCCACTAAAAGTGGGAAATGGAACTCCAGCACTGGAGGTGCTCTTAGGGACAGAGACAGTACTATCATATTCAAGCAATTACTGGATTAATTTAATCATAAGGTTCACCGTAAAAATCATTGTAAAAAACAAAGTGTTATAAGCATTGCAATTAGTATTGGAAGCATGGCCGGTCTTGTGTTTCGCAAGGCCCTAGTCGATAGGAAAAAATCGGGGTCCTTAATAAACAAGAGATAAATTAATATAAAAAATAATGGAACAAATAAAAATTAATTGAAAAAGATATAAGTTTTTTTACCTTATCTAAATACAACATGTCGAGCAGTTTTGGACGCAAAAGTATTTATCAAGTTTGTGTAATCTAACTCATCAACCATTTTTCTTTCAATCGATAACATAGCCAATCCATTTAACCTGTCTTGCAATATAGTTGATCGCAAATAGGTCTTAATCAACTCCAACTTTGAGAAAGATATTTCCGCTGATGCAACCGTAATCGAAATGGTTAACAAAATATTATACGCAATATAAGCATTTGGAAAGCAATTCACCCTCTTCAAATAGCGCAGGATATCTATTGCTCTCGACTTTTCACTTGAAAAATACGTCTGCAAGCACAATAATTCTGTGCATAAATCGTCTCCAATAATGTCTGCATTCCCATTATGCTTCAAATATTGCTCAAGATTTATGCAAGATTTCTACAAACTCTCATATGATTCAGTCTTCCGCTTTTCCAGATTCAACAAAAATTCAAAAGTAAGTTCGTATTCCTCAAATTTTTCAAAACCTTTCTTGGAGTGAGGATCGTGCTTGACGGACTATGTAGAGGAAATAATCAACTCTGAAAGATTCTTTTGGTGATTGTTTGACCTCATCACTACCACTTTCACCATATTGTTTCTTCCTACGGATGATCCGTTTTTCCGAAAATTTAGCTTCACCACCCAACTCACAAGTGATAACTTTAGTTTCATCCATGGCACGATCAAATCCATGTTCTCTAAAGTCATCAAAAAATACAATGAGTCCTTGCAAAAGTGTAATAACAATTTCAATATCCACGTCTTCAAATTGAAGATTTTTGCTCACTTTGTTTGATTGCTTCTAGCATCCTATACCAAATCACCCTTCCAAGCAAAACTCAAATCTCAAAACATATATGTATAATATTTTATTTTATTTTTAAATTTTGCGTTTCCTTTCTTTGTGCTACTGAAGCTTGCTGTGCAAGAGATATATATAATAGTATAAATATTTTTTTTAAATTCGTAGGCCCCCAAATTTTGTGGGCCCTAGGCCCAAGCCTTAGAGGCCTACATACATGTCCGGCCCTGATTGGAAGTCATGTACCATGATAATATACTATACTCAGTCTGTCTCAAAATAACTTGTCGTTCAAGAAAAATATACAACATACCATTATATTCTGAATGTAATAAATATAAATTAAATAAATAGTAAAAAAATACCTTTTAAAGGTCTTGTATCATTTTTAAACTGGATTACTAAACACCGCCCAAAATTACTAGCAACCGCCCTAAAATATTACCTTTTTGCCCTTAATTCATATTAATTAGATTTTGGATCCTAATTTGACAATACTTTTCTCTCTAAACAACCCACCCGACGCAGCCGAACCGCCGCCACACTACCGCCGCACAGCCGCCGTCCGCCGCCATATTACCACCGCGTAGCCGCCGTCTGCCGCCGCACCGCCGCCATGTCCGGAAAAGGAAAAGCGCCGGTAATTTTATTTTTTCGTTTACTGTTTCATTGGTCGCGGCCGCCGTGCCGGAGTGCACTGCAGAGGCCGCGACCGTTATTTTGTTACAGGCGTCCGACGATGACGCCTGGCCATGGCAAAGGCGTCCGCCGATTCCGCCTGTCCATGGCGCAGGCGTCCATGGCGGACGCTCATCCTGGTGTACAGACGTCCACAGCGGACGTCCAAACCATGGTTCAGGCGTCCAGATCGGACGCCTAGCCGCTGGAGAAGCGTCTGTCTCGGACGCTTGGACCATGGAAGTAGCGTCTAGACCAGACGCCTGTTCCATGATTCAAGCGTCCGTTCCGGACGCCCCAGTCATATTTTTGTAAAAAAAATAAAAATTTCAATTAATAATTAATAATGTGTATTCTTTGTATGATTATTACTTATTAGTTGTATTGTTTGCTAAATGCAGATGAGAGGAGGAGCGGGCAAATATATGCCGCTAGTCAAAAAGTTGATGGCATCTGGAGCGCGTCACACCAGAGCTCGTGGTGTTGAAGCTTCCATTCGTAGACAGCGGGAGGCAGAGCGTAGGAGATTCGAGGACGTACCTTATACTGATTTTGGTACTGAGGATTCGAGCGAGTATTATTCGCACGATGAGGCCGACGATCAGGAGGGCGGTGATGATTCTTCTTTATTTTCGTGCCGGGTTCGGAAGGGGAGAGGGGGGAGGTTTGTGACTTCTGGGTCTACCAGTAGTAAACGGCGTAGGGCCGAGGATGAGACATCTTGGATGGTTTCTGAGGAGATGCCTGGTGGCCCTATCGACGACAGCATTATCCCGAGTTTCGGTGGGCATGTCGCCGCGCGTATCTGGACTGGAGATATGAGAGGTTTGCTGAAGTGTCACACCAGGACTGCTGCTTGTCAGAGCTTGAGTCAGTGGCGCTCAGTTATGTCACCCGCTTGATGAGTTGCACCGCTTGATCATATTCCTCTTCGGTCGCCGCTTCCATGATTTTCTTCCATTTCCCATTTTTAAACCTTTGGCCCATTTCTTTATCTTTTCCACAAATTCTGTAAACTTTGTCTTCAACATCCTTATTAATATGCCATGTGCAAAGCAAGTGGGCACTCTCTGGAAATATCTCTTTAATAGGACGCATCAATCCCAACTCGCGATCCGTAACAATAGCCGTCGGATGAACATCAAACCCAAGCAAAATTTTCAACTTCTGTAACACCCACGCATAGCTCGATTCGGTCTCATCTTTCATAATTGCATAGGCGATTAGGAAGTTCTTGTTACATGGAGTCATCCCGACTATCTCGAGAAATGGCATCTTGTACTTATTCATTTTGTAGGTGGAATCCATGCCAATGAACCATCTGTAGGTCCGGATTAAGTTGATTGATGTTGGATGTGCCATGAACACGTGGGTAACAACATTTGTATCCGGGTCGGCCTGCGTCCAATGTACGTAGTTATTCGTCACAGCCAAATGGTGAAACTGACCGACGACATCTCTTTCTTCAAAATCATGCTTCCTCAAGTGGTTTCTATAATTATAGATATGTCATCTAGTCGGTTTGTCCTCGGGAAATTTATTCTGAATGGCCGCCAAGATGGCACACGGCTTGGCTTGAGCAGCACTCATCTCACGAACAACTTGTTTGGCCGATTTACCCAGTCCTAGGGCTGGGCAAAAAAACCGCCCCGCACGTCCCGTCCCGCCCCGCACCGCAAAAATGGCGAGGGAGTGCGGTTTGATATATCAAAATTTCCCGTCTCGCATCAAACCCGCACCGCCAAAAAAAATATAAAACGAGTGCGGTTTTATTATTATTTCATCCGTCCCGCCCCGCCCCGCTTCGTCCCGCCCCGCCCCGCATATAACAAGATAAAAAACAAAAAAAATAGTCAAAATCCTATTTCACTCCGCCCCGCCCCGCCCCGCTCCCTTCTTGCCCCGCGAAAAGTGTGGCGCGGTGCGGTTTTAAGTTGTAAAAATGCCCCGCCCCGCATAAAACCGCACCGCACAAAAAATACGGGGCGGGTGCGGTTACACTCTCGCCCCGCCCCAAACCGCCCCGCCCCCAGCCCTACTCAGTCCACTCATTTGACGATGCCCCTCCGGATAAACAATAAATGAGTGATTGTGCATGTCCTTACTCCCAGAGATCGGTCTGATTATCCAACCACTCAAGTCATGCAATTGTTCGGCCTTTATCTGAAATGTACACTTACATGCTTTCGTCTTTATGTCCTTTCGAACAGCGACATCTAAATCTCTTAATACCCCTCTGTACCGTTCACCACGGTTACATCTCAATAGCTTTGTCTTTCCTTTATTCTTCTACGATGAAATGATCAACTCGAAACCAATTTGAAGAGCAATTTTTTTTCGCCCAAGCAATCGCATCACAATCACTAGCGAATATTTCGTCATTAACGAAATAACCACTATAATCAATATAACCAATAAAAACGGGCAAAAAAAAGGGTCCAGGCGTCCAAAAATTGCGCCTGGACCATGGCCGACGCTGTCAGCTTGGACGATCGCCACAGCGGGCGTCAATCGGACGCCTAGCCATGGCACGGGCGTCAATCGGACGCCCCGACCATGGTTTAGGTGTTTGGTTTAGACGCTAGACCTAGGACGGAGCGTCACACTGCACGCCTGTACCATGGTCCAGGCGGAATCTGGGGACGCCTGTACCATGGAACAGGCGGAATAATCAGACGCCTGCGTCATTTTCTCCGAAAAATTACCTCCAGATGTGAATTCTCGTCCATTTTCGTAGTTGTCGATAATATTGACGATATATATTTGATTGTGTGTTATATTCGAAAAACTTGAGCTTGAAAGATTTTGGTGTGGTGTGGTGTTTAGAAATAATGAAAGACTTGAAATGGATAAAAAGGTAATCTTATAGGGCGGTGGCTAGTAATTTTGGGCGGTGTTTAGTAATACCCTTTTTAAATGAATTAACGAAGGAATTGCATTGCCCTTAAGCTTCTATCTCATATACACAATATAATTAATTTGTAGTAGAATCAAATTATCCTATATTAAAGGGGGGAGAATAATTTTACCTTACGACCATCATCAATCATCGGTGCTAGTAAGGCCAATCCATGAAATGTAAGAAAAAAAAAATCAACATTAAATCTAGGCTCACTCAACTTGTAAATTTAGATGAACTTCAGAAAGAAAGCATGTTGAATGGAAAAAGAGTACTCCTCCCATCCCAAAAAGATCTTTCTATTTTTTTTCGTTACTACAAAGGAATTTTGAGCAATAATTTTAGGTTGATTTAATTATACAAATAAAAATCTAAAACTTGTTATTGATACACCATAAGCAATACTATCAATAACATGCAGGGCGGACCTATATGATGGCATGATGGTGCACATGTACCACCAAAATTTTGTAAAAAAGTCCCCTTTACTCATATAAATGTCCACTTAATCCCCACTTTAGCAATTGTGTACAGGTGTGCATGGTTATGTATGTGTACGTCTATTATTTCTGTATTTTTTATCTGCCCCGTCATTTTTATTTAAGAGTTAAATTATTTCTACTATTTCTTTTATCAAATTATATAGAATATTTATATTATATTCTATTATTGTCAGTACTTTCTTGTTTAATTCTTTGGCAACGCCAACCCTGAGTTACTCGAGGCCGTGTATGAAATCTAAGAGGTGTCCCTATAAAAAAATATTTGAATAAAATTTGATGTACTTATCAAAATCTTATTACTAAATACATAAATAAATAAAGCATAGATTATAAACATAAGAGCATATAACAATCATAAACAAAAACTAACAAAAAAAAATCATAAACAAGGTTAAAACAGAAAGTTCACTATTGAATTAAATAATTCTTATCAAATTAGATAACCTTTTTAAGTTTGTTAGTATTTTGTGTTAAATAGGACTTTACGGGATTCAAACTTGGATATATTAATAAACATAATATTTAAATATATTTTCCGATCCAACCATAATACAAGATTTTAATTTGATATTTTTTATATTATATTTATAAGAAAAAAATATTTATAGGCTCTAGAAAATTGAAGATCCTATATGGGCACAAGTCGCACCTTATATATACTGTACCCGCCGTGTTCGTCGGGTGCACCAATAGAAATTTGATATTGGATCCGCTTATGGTAACATGTTTTATATTTTGATTAGAATAATTAAATCAATCTAAAATTATTGCTCAAAATTCCTTCGTAGTAATGGCAAAAAAAGTAGGAAGATCTTTTTGGGACGGAGAGAGTAACAATACCATTGCTTTTGTACAAACTTTTATATTCAAATATTGGAGTAGAAGATTTGTTCAAAACATCTGGTGATCTCGATTTAGTTTATTTGGTGGCTTTGGTAATCTTGGTGACGTAAAAATCTCTACAAGAGAAATATATAAATTATTTGCACTTTCTAATGCGGATTGAAATTTATCTTTACACACAAAAAAGATAGACATTTAAAATTTGAATGGAATGAGATCGAGATAAAGCAGGGAAGGAGAATTAGATTGAGGTTTATTACTCATATACAACATATATGTGCAAGAGATGCGCCTTTCAGTTTTTGAATGGAAAAAAATCAAAATTTTAAATGAAAATATTGGCATTATGATAGAAAATCGAAACTCTAATACTAATAAAAAAAATGGTGAAAATTTACATATATGAAGTTACATCCGAAAATAAATCAGTCAAATGATTTAGAGGCCAACTTAATTTTGTGAAGGTAATATGTATTCTTAAAGTATGAGGTTCCACTTTAAAATCAATTGGTGATAAGGGAAGTAGTCCGGAATCTTTATATATTAGGCACGAGTCTCGTTTATTCCCGATGTGGGATAATAACTCTAACACGCCCCCTCACGTGCAATCGGGCTTTGCTAAGGGCTTGCAATGTGGACTTATCAACGGGTGGCGCGGAGCAACATTGTGGGCTGTTGAGCCTGCACGTGTAACGGATCGGCTATGATACCATCTTAAAGTCTGAGGCTCCTAGGTCAGAGGGTAGAATGCACTTCATCCTGCGAGGAGAGCGAGCGAACGAAGCGGATGAAGGAGAAGATAGCTAAAGGTTAAAGGCGAGCTTCGTGTCTGCGATGTGCCTAGCCGGGCAGTTCATCAGGAGCAGCTATCTTTGTTGCATTGTCAGTCTTTGTTTGTTTGTTTGTGTTGTCAGGCTCATTCGGGTACTTGACTTTGACGACCAAGGAGAAGTTGAGCTGAATTGGCATCCTCTTTTGGGCTATTCCCTTCTATATTATATAAATCCTTCCCATTCTTTTTTTCTAATCGATCGATCGAGAACAGCAAATCCTATCAAGGGGAGTCAAGAGTGGAACCTCATGTAACACCCCCAGAATTAAATCGGGAATATTACACGCCGCAGATCATCTCCGTGAGGATCCACCAGGCTAGATATCTAGACAACACATTACATTACATACCAACCTAATTAAAAGAACGAACCAATAGACCGATTTGGTCTTACATCATTATCAAACAACTCTAATATACATAACTCTGTCTGGACTCATACCTATGCAAGGGTAAAATACACTCACAAACCAAAAAGTAAGACAACAGAAAAGACCATACACGAACTCCAACTGACTGCATCCAAAACTGGCCCTCGTGTGATTAGTATCATTCGTCTTCCATCATCCTTCGCACCGATCCTGTGTTTTGCTCCCAAAACCTGCATGAACCTGGACGCAGAACAGACATCCACCCCCGAATACTCGGGGGTTAGCAAAACTCCACTGTTTTGCTAGTACAAGTATAAAGTGCAAATACGAGCCATACACAACACATTCCGAGAATACAACGAAAGACTTCCCGAGACATTTCATTTAGTTAAAATAGTTCAAATTTAGAAAGTAGAAACGAAACAAGTAAGCACTTTGAAAACACTTTCAAATCTCGCGAGTTTTGAAAATATTTGAAATTGAAAAGTTCTTAATTCCTCGAAAGCCACTTAGGGTCACAGCCCCAAAGTCCATTTTCCAAAATGCAAATCCGTTAACAAAACACGGGGTCCACGACCCAACCATTCCGGTCACAAAACACAGGGTCCACGACCCGATCATCCACTTCAATTCACTTACAAGGACACATTACATATAATACGTTATTCTTATGCCATTATAATCAAACACCAAGACTCGATACATAATGTATCTCGGCCCCGAGCACAAAACATTGCGATACTCCGGATAATATCACAATTAACAAAAACATCAACATCATCCTCAAGATGAAAACCACACCTGGTAACCCGCGACCGTACCCCTTAGTATCGGCCCCCAGACGCCCCGTCGAACGCTCCGGGTGGGAAACCACTTCCGCGGCCATACCCCTTAGTATCGCCCCCCAGACGCCCCGTCGAATGCTCCGGGTGGAAGTTCAACCACACACGCACCCAAGTCCACTTCCGTGGCTGTACCCCTTAGTATCGACCCCCAGACGTCCCGTCGAATGCTCCGGGTGGAAGGACAAACAACACACACACACGTTCCAAAATTCATAGTTGCAAACCACAAGCATCGAAAGTCAATCACAGTATATATAGTCGAGGTATCTTACTAGAATGGCCAGTTCATACAACACATACTCCCGACCAAGTAACGATACAATTAACATTAGAATTCAACGATGCAGCTAGTACCGTTCACATAGCAACGAGAGAAAATACCTTTCCAACCACACCGAATGGCACAATCTCCTCATAAGGGAGTTACCATCTTTATCTCACAATGACACATGATCATCAATAAGCACATGATTCCCCACACATACCTCAACGAAAGGTTAAACTTTAAAATCTACAAACAACATAATCACACAAAACGATACCCTACGAAAGTAAGGTATTCTTATACTCAGCACTAATACACATACTTAGACAAGCACATTTAACAACGAAAACATACGAGTCATCTTTAAGGAATTATTGAAAAACATATTGATTCCTTTGAAAGTTAATTTTAGACATTCATTCAGCACATATCGTCGATTACCGACTATTAAATCCACAAAACACGTAATGTATGTGCAAGATACTTGCCTCGATAACCACAATCGAAACGAGATGATGAATGAATGCGAACGAGCAACCACATAACCTCCAATTCCGACGAGCAAAGCGGCAGCCCCAAGACTATGATAACAACATCACAACGAATTAACAATACTCGTCGAAACCCAACTTGACAATAACAACGACAAGGATCAAAGGGGGTTTCTCAAGAGATCCGAAATCATGCTCCTGATGAACAAAATCGACAAACGAGATTGTAATCCGTATATTACAATTAAAACAACAAGAATCACTTAACCGAATCATCAATTTCGGTTTAGATAGCAAAGTCAACGGAAATCCCAAAAATATCTCAAGAACATAAATCAACCCGACAAAACATGAAAACGAAATTCCAAATCGGGGGTTAACATCAACAAGACTAGATAACAACAAAGGAATCAACAATTTCGGATTAGAATCACGAAATCAGGACAAACCCCCAATTTCAAGAAACTAGGGTTCTAAGAAGAGATTACCTTGATTTACGCAAATGAGATGATCAGATGTTGTTAAACACCTACAAATCCACTCCAAGATGAAGCTTAATGAAGAAGATCGCCCAAAATCTCCCTTAGAGACGCTTCCCGACGGCTGGGAATGAAAAGGAGAGAAAAAGGAAGAAAATGGGGAAGGAAAGCCTGCTGTCCAGTATTTATACTGGACAGTTATTAGCATGCGCTAATAAGAGAGTATTAGCACACGCTAACGAGGTCAACGCCCAGTACTTATCGCATGTAACACTGTTAGCGTGCGCTAGCCTATAAGCGTAGCGTGCGCTAACGGATCATGGATCCAGTCCAGTAGCTCTTGGACAGATCTGCACCTACCAGGTAGCGTGCGCTGGAACGAAGAAATAACGTGTGCTAAGTAGACAATAGCGTGCGCTAGCTACCAATTATAGCGTGCGCTAGCGAGACTCCAGTCCCAGTCCAGTAACTCTTGGGCTGTCTCTGGACTGCCAATTAGCGTGCGCTACACACCAGGTAGCGTGCGCTAATCACAACACAGTAGCGCGCGCTACACCACAAGCGGTAGCGTGCGCTACACTGAAATGAGTTAAAACTCAAGAAATGATCTGGAATGGAAATTATGTAATACCCGGTTGTAATTCATTCATTTTCATCCAGTAATTATCAGTCTGTAATTGTCACTCAGTGTATTTTCACTCAATTATAATCATTCATCAATCATGTTCATTCACCGTGTTCACCGTTCGGAAAAACTTCGAATTGTGTATCATTATTGTTCATTGTTTCAACTTTCCTCTTATGAGTTCGACTTTGTTAGATCACCATTAATTTTTGGTAACTCCAAAAATTTCTAAATCTTTGCAATATTATAGAGCATCGAATTAGCTTTCCAATGGTTCAAACGGTGAGTCAATCGAAGTCTGGACGAGAGAGTTATGGTCGTTTTAGCTCACCCGCTCATTTTTTTCAGTTATTGGTCGATCACTGCCGACCGGACCCGACCGTGTCGTCCGACACGGCCCGCGTGCACTCGTCCGAAATGCCGGGTCTCGCCTCGAGACCCGACCGTGTCGTCTGGCACGGCCGAGTCGAACTCTTCCGGATAGGCCATAACCGACTGCCCAGACGCCCGACCGTGTTCCAGGACACGGTCGAGTCATGTCGAGTCGCTGTCGGACGGGTCACTATCGGAAGACCCCTCCGCGCCGCGACCGTGTCTAGCAGGACACGGTCGAGTCCTCGCCGCCACCATGCGGCTGCGACCGTGTCAGGTGGACACGGTCGAGTCTGTCAGCCGAGTCAACCCCTACAAATTCGTTTTTTTTGAGCATTTCAGCTCATTTCTTTCCCTTTTCTTCACCTACAACCGAGAGAGAGAGCTTGAGGGAGGGTTTTTCCTTCACAAATCATTTGAGTGTTTTATTTTCTTCATCCTCCTTCGATCGTGTAGCTCGGATTGTGGGTCTAGCACGTGTTCTTCGGATTATAGGGCTTGAATCTTCAAGAGGTAAGAACTCCTTCAACCCTAGTATGATTTTGGGGAGGGTTTGGTGGTGATATTGTGTTTTAATTCGATTTAACCGATGTTGTTATTAGATTTTGATAGTATTCACGCGACCCATGGTTTTCTTGTTTTTGATTGGGATGAAATCCCGTTGTTATACCATTAACCGATTTCATTTCCTTATGCACTCTTGGTGTCCGATGAATTGTCCCAACGGGTAGAATTAGGATTAATTCTTACCTTTCCGCATTATTGAGACTTGTTGTATACCGTTGTCGTGTTAGGAGCGGATTTGGGAGGATTGTTCGGACCAAAACCTATTCCTTCGTTGTTTCCCTTGTTTCATCGTGTTCAAGGCAAGTACATGTATTACATTTCGTTATGTATATTGTGATTCTCGAAATGAATGATGAATGGTGATTTTTGGGTGCGTGAGTTGTGTTCCTTCCACCCGGAGTGTCCGACGGGATGTCCGGGGTCGATACTAAGGGGTACGGCCGGAAGTGGACTTGGGTGCGTGCGTTATTGAACTTCCACCCGGAGTGTCCGACGGGATGTCTTGGGGTAGATACTAAGGGGTACGGCCGCAGAAGTGGTATCCCACCCGGAGTGTTCGACGATGTCCGGGGTCGATACTAAGGGGTACGCCACGGATACCATTGTGATTTTATGTTATCGTGATGACTGAAAATCGATGTGATTGCCAATGTAGTATTCCGGAATATATATGTGGCAAATGACTTATGTTTGAGATGATTGTGTAAAACCGTTTTTGTATATAATGTTGTGTAATTGTGTACTTGCACTAGCCATTCGAATGCTAACCCCTTAAATGGGAGAAATGCGTCTTATGCATTTCTGTGCACGGAGGGCCGAGGAGCAGTGCACGGGACACGCACGCAAAGAATGGGTGCCTTGATGATGTGGCTCAGTCCGCATTTTTATGTTTTGTCATTGCATGGTCGAGTATTGAAGTTAGACTGTCCATTTTGAAACTTGGTTTAAGTCCCCTGCGTGGGCAATAAATTGGTATTTAACCTCTGTTCATGTATTACGTTAAAAATGTTTTGGCCGAGGCCATGGCCTTATTTACTTTTGAGTGCATTATTCGGGACTACATTGTGGTTTATATGTCATGTGTTAGCCTGGTAGACCTCACGAGGGTTCTACGGCGTGTAATGTCCCAGTTGTGAATTGGGGTGTTACATTTATGGTATCAGAGCTTAGGTTTTGAATACCTAGGCTGTCGGTGAATTTGGATGTCGGTTGCGTCATTAGAGTCAGTCGTTGAGCCTAATATCATCATGCTACCGTCTTTTCGTGCGACCCGTGGCTGTAAGTCTCCTCGAACTCTTATATCTCTGTAATTCGTTTTCTTGCGCTGTTCGGAATCGTGACTTGTGTTACATTTATAGTTACATTTACCAACTTTGTGAGTTACTTCAATATGCGCATGAAGCCGCATATTAGGCAGAGTATGGCACCGCTCATGTGTGCCACTTTGAAGTAATACCAGGATCGCGCCCTAGCGATCCAGATGGCGGTTCCGGAATCAGAGTCGGTTTCGGAAGTTAAGAAGCAGAAGACTACCGGTGGATTCTCGACCGGGAAGGGTGGTCAGTTTTCGAGGTCTCGTTCTGCTTCCATACCGGGGAAGAGGCCGTTCCATCAGGCCGGTGGATCTCAGGGTAACCGTTCAGTTCAGACCGTTGCTTCTGGTGGCAGGATTTGTTTTAACTGCAACCAATATGAGCATTTGATGAAGGATTGTCCTTTTCCTCCAGTTACTTGCTATACTTGCGGGCAGACCGGACATCGGGCGACTCATTGTGAGAGAGCCACCAGGGCCGCTATAGTTCCGACTACCACTACCGATCAGAGGGATCATAACACTCCAGCTATTTAGGTTCCGCAGGGTTCGGGTCGCGGTAGAGGTCGGGGACAGCCGGATCGCCGCACAGCCTCGAGCTCGGGTTCAGTCTACCCCCGATTGTACCAGATGAGGCGCACAGAGGAGGCGGACATTCCGGTGGCGTCAGGTGCCACTCAGATCCTTACTCATCCAGTTTCCGTGCTTTTTGATTCGGGTGCTACCCACTCATTTATTGCTTCGGATTGTGTGAATCGTATTGGCTTTAACTGCTTGTTTGAATGTGAACCGTTTGTGGTGGGTACGCCTAGCGGGGATCGCATGGTTGGGGACCGGAAAGTTAGGGATTGCCCCGTGAGGATCGGGAGCCGAGATTGGCCCTCGAACCTCATTGTTATCGACCTCAAGGGTGAGGATTTAATCCTCGGGGACGATTGGTTAGAGCGTCACGGTGCTATCATGAACTATCGGACTCGTACTATCTCGATCGTGGCCGAGGATGGCACCGAGCATACTCGTCTACCGTAAGCCGGGTAGATCGGGGAGCGTGATTAACGCCTTGAAGGCGATGAAACTTCTGAACCAGGGTTGTGTCGGCTACTGGTGTTACGCTCTGAAGGCGGAAGATGGTGGAGTTGACATGTCGTCAATTCCAGTTGTTGGTGAGTATCCCGATGTTTTCCCAGACGACTTGCCGGGGTTACCACCGCAGCGAGAGGTGGAGTTTCCTATCGATCTTGAGCCGAATGCAGCCCCTATTTCTCGAGCACCATACCGTATGGCACCGTCGGAGATGTTAGAGTTGAAGAATCAGTTGGGAGAATTGTTAGATAAAGGGTATATTCGACCGAGCGCATCGCCTTGGGGTGCGCCTGTACTCTTTGTTAAGAAGAAAGATGGGTCGCTTCGTTTATGCATCGATTTTCGAGAATTAAACAAGTTGACCATCAAAAATAGATACCCTTTGCCCAGGATTGACGATTTGTTTGATCAGCTTCAGGGGGCGACAGTCTTTTCGAAGATTGATTTGCGATCGGGCTACTACCAGTTGAGGATTCGGGACGTCGATATTCCGAAAGCTGCCTTTCGGACGAGATATGGCCATTACGAGTTTGTGGTTATGCCTTTCGGGCTAACCAATGCCCCAGCAGTGTTCATGCAGTTGATGAATAAAGTTTTCATTGAGTATCTAGACAAATTCGTAGTCGTTTTTATCGACGATATTCTTATCTATTCACGGAATCGGGAGGAGCACGCTTTACATCTCCGGATTGTATTAGACACTTTGAGGACTGAGCAGTTGTACGCGAAGTTCTCTAAGTGTGAGTTTTGGCTCGAGGAAGTGACGTTCCTCGGGCATGTGATTTCAGCAGAGGGAGTTCGGGTAGATCCGCAGAAGATAGAGCGGTGATGGCTTGGGAGCCGCCTAAGAATGTGAAGGAGGTGAGGAGTTTTCTGGTCTTGCCGGCTATTACCGCAGATTCGTTGAGGGATTTTCTAAGATCGCTAGACCACTCACTCGATTGCTCCGAAAACTCGAAGTTCGAGTGGACTGCAGATGTGCAGATGCCTTTGACGAGTTAAAAAGACGTCGACTACCGCACCCGCTTTAGCATTGCCTCGGGGAACAAGGATTTCGTAGTGTATAGTGATGCTTCGGGCCTTAGTCTAGGATGTGTTTTGATGCAGAGAGGAGTGATTGCTTATGCGTCCCGCCAATTGAAACCTTATGAAGTAAATTATCCCACGCACGATTGGAGTTAGTCAGGTCGTTTCGCCTTAAAGATCTGGAGGCATTACCTCTATGGGTCATCGTGTAAGATTTTTACGGATCACAAGAGTCTGAAGTACATCTTCAGCCAGAAAGAGTTGAATATGAGGCAGCGTAGGTGGTTAGAGCTAATTAAAGATTACGACCTCGAGATACTTTACCATCCGGGTAAGGCCAACGTAGTGGCTGATGCGTTGAGCCAAAAACCGATGGCTTTGTAGATGTTAGAAGTACTTACACCGGAGAGTAGGATCCAGCGAGATTTCATCTGTCAGAATATTGAGGTTTGGGTTCAGAGAGTTTAGGGCCAGTTATGTGCGTTAGAGATCACTTCGTCCTTGACTGATGATATCAGGGCGAAGCAGTATGACGATCCGTTTTTGGTCCAGTTGAGGGAGGATGTGAGAAAAGGGAAAGCCCCTGGATTTGTGGTTCACGACGATGGAGTTTTGAGGTTTCACGGCAGACTTTGTGTACCGAGTGATATTGAGCTGAGACAGAAAATCTTGAGTGAAGCTCATGCTACACCTTACTCCATACATCCTGGTACGAGTAAATGTACAAGGATGTGAGGAGCAACTACTGGTGGAGTAATTTGAAGGCAGACGTTAGCGAGTTTGTGTCGAGGTGTCTGACCTGTCAGCAGGTTAAGATCGAGCATCAGCGACCCGCGGGGCTGTTACGACCACTTCCTATCCCGGAGTGGAAATGGGAGGATATCTCTATAGATTTCATTACCGGTATGCTTAAGACTCGGACGGGAATGAACATGATTTGGGTCGTTGTTGATCGACTAACCAAATCAGCTAATTTTCTAAGTATTAAGGACACTTGGGGGCCGGAGAGGCTTGCACGAGTGTTTGTTGCGGAAATAGTGAGATTGCATGGGACCCCTAAGAGTATTGTTTCGGATCGTGATGGCCGGTTCATATCACATTTTTGGCAGGCCGTTCATAGAGCTTTGGGAACCGAGTTGAGACTTAGTACATCCTACCACCCTCGAGCACGGACACTGAGCGGACGATACAGACACTAGAGGATATGTTACGAGCCTGTGCTTTAGATTGGAAGGATGATTGGGAGACACACTTGCCGTTGATCGAGTTCACGTACAACAATAGTTGGCATGCCTCGATCAATGGCACCATTCGAAGCGTTGTATGGGAGGAGGTGCAGATCGCCGTTGTGTTGGGATGATACGTCTGAGCTAATCGGTACCGAGCCCGACATGATAGTTGAGACGAGGGAGAAGGTTACCCTGATTCGTGGTAGATTGTCGACGGCCCAGTCGGCGAAGTCTTATGCCGATACACGCTGCCGACTTGGAGTTTGAGGTGGGAGATCACGTCTTGCTTAAGGTGTCGCCGACACGGAGTTTACCGCCGGTCGGAAGGGTAAACTTAGTCCGAGATATATCGGGCCGTTTGAGATTTTAGATAGAGTTGGAGAGCTTGCGTATCGGTTAGGCTTGCCGCCGTCCCTGAGCCACGTGCATAACTTATTTCATGTTTCCCAGCTTAGGAAGTACGTATCGGACCCTAGCCATATTATTGATTTTGGAGAGATCGAGTTGGGGCCCGACATTACCTTCGAGGAGAGGCCGATTCAGATCTTAGAGCGTCGAGTTAAGCAACTCAGGCACAAAACCATTCCTTTGGTCAAAGTGCAGTGGTCGAGGCATGGATCCGAGGAAGCCACGTGAGAAACGGAGGAGAGTATGAGGTCGAGATACCCCGAGTTATTCGTGTTGTAAGTTTCGGGACGAAACTTATTTTTAGGGGGAGATAATGTAATACCCGGTTGTAATTCATTCATTTTCATTCAGTAATTATCAGTCTGTAATTGTCACTCAGTGTATTTTCACTCAATTATAATCATTCATCAATCATGTTCATTCACCGTGTTCACCGTTCGGAAAAACTTCGAGTTGTGTATCATTATTGTTCATTGTTTCAACTTTCCTCTTATGAGTTCGACTTTGTTAGATCACCATTAATTTTTGGTAACTCCAAAAATTTCTAAATCTTTGCAATATTATAGAGCATCGAATTAGCTTTCCAATGGTTCAAACGGTGAGTCAATCGAAGTCTGGACGAGAGAGTTATGGTCGTTTTAGCTCACCCGCTCATTTTTTTCAGTTATTGGTCGATCACTGCCGACCGGACCCGACCGTGTCGTCCGACACGGCCCGTGCCGTACTCGTCCGGAAATGCCGAAGTCTCTGCCTCAGGACCCGACCGTGTCGTCTGGCACGGCCGAGTCGAACTCTTCCGGATAGGCCATAACCGACTGCCCAGACGCCCGACCGTGTTCCAGGACACGGTCGAGTCATGCCGAAGTCGCCGCTTGACGGGTCACTATCGGAAGACCCTCCGCGCCGCGACCGTGTCTAGCAGACACGGTCGAGTCCTCGCCGCCACCGCCACTGCGACCGTGTCAGGTGGACACGGTCGAGTCTGTCAGCCGAGTCAACCCTTATAAATTCGTTTTTTTGAGCATTTCAGCTCATTTCTTTCCCTTTTCTTCACCTACAACCGAGAGAGAGAGCTTGAGGGAGGGTTTTTCCTTCACAAATCATTTGAGTGTTTTATTTTCTTCATCCTCCTTCGATCGTGTAGCTCGGATTGTGAGTCTAGCACATGTTCTTCGGATTATAGGGCTTGAATCTTCAAGAGGTAAGAACTCCTTCAACCCTAGTATGATTTTGGGGAGGGTTTGGTGGTGATATTGTGTTTTAATTCGAATTAACCGATGTTGTTATTAGATTTTGATAGTATTCACGTGACCCATGGTTTTCTTGTTTTTGATTGGGATGAAATCCCGTTGTTATACCATTAACCGATTTCATTTCCTTATGCACTCTTGGTGTCCGATGAATTGTCCCAACGGGTAGAATTAGGATTAATTCTTACCTTTCCGCATTATTGAGACTTGTTGTATACCGTTGTCGTGTTAGGAGCGTATTTGGGAGGATTGTTCGGACCAAAACCTATTCCTTCGTTGTTTGCCTTGTTTCATCGTGTTCAAGGCAAGTACATGTATTACATTTCGTTATGTATATTGTGATTCTCGAAATGAATGATGAATGGTAATTTTTGGGTGCGTGAGTTGTGTTCCTTCCACCCGGAGTGTCTGACGGGATGTCTGGGGGTCGATACTAAGGGGTACGGCCGCGGAAGTGGACTTGGGTGCGTGCGTGATTGAACTTCCACCCGGAGTGTCCGACGGGATGTCTGGGGGTCGATACTAAGGGGTACGGCCGCGGAAGTGGTATCCCACCCGGAGTGTTCGACGGGATGTCTGGGGGTCGATACTAAGGGGTACGGCCACGGAATACCAGTTGTGATTTTGTGTTATCGTGATGACTGAAAATCGATGTGATTGCCAATGTAGTATTCCGGAATATATATGTGGCAAATGACTTATGTTTGAGATGATTGTGTAAAACCGTTTTTGTATATAATGTTGTGTAATTGTGTACTTGCACTAGCCATTCGAATGCTAACCCCTTAAATGGGGGAAATGCGTCTTATGCATTTCGTGCACGGAGGGCTGAGGAGCAGGCACGGGACACGCACGCAAAGAATGGGCTGGCTTGATGATGTGGCTCGAGTCTGCATTTTTATGTTTTGTCATTGCATGGTCGAGTATTGAAGTTAGACTGTCCATTTTGAAACTTGGTTTAAGTCCCCTGCGTGGGCAATAAATTGGTATTTAACCTCTGTTCATGTATTACGTTAAAAATGTTTTGGCCGAGGCCACGGCCTTATTTATTTTTGAGTGCATTATTCGGGACTACATTGTGGTTTATATGTCATGTGTTAGCCTGGTAGACCTCACGAGGGTTCTACGGCGTGTAATGTCCCAGTTGTGAATTGGGGTGTTACATACACGTGTCAACTCATGACACAACCATACGTGGCACAACAATCCAAAGACATGGGCAATGCCAAACCGATATCTCACAGAAAAACTCAACAAAACTGGAACGAAGATCTCGGGTATTACATTTTACCTCTCTTAAAAGAAGTTTCGGCCCCGAAACTTAAAACAATAAAACGATCAGCGCAAACAATGTCTAACATATGTTATCCATTGCCGACTACCTGCAACGAATCACATGCAGCACGAGGCTGCTAACATCCCTATCGCTATGCCAGAATGATAACAAAACGCAGCAATCCAAAAATTAATATGGTTGACTAATCCGAACAGCATAGCTATCAAAACATGAGTTAATCGTTGAACAAATAAGAAATTCCAGCAACCCAAGGTTTAGAAGATCGAATATGAAGTTAATTCCCGAACTTAAAAGAAATTATGAAGTGATCTGAACGCTCAAAAATCATGATACGAGATCAACGAATACCGGACAACAAACGATCGAACAACAACGATCGAGACAACAACGGTCGAATAATCATATCCGAAGCATAACGAATAACAAAATTGAATAGCATCCCCGAAGTCCACAGCACGAATCAAGATAATATATTATCCGGTGAAAACGACAAGATATATATTTATATCAGATTCACAGGAGCGAAACCGAATTGGAAAAAAGTCACAACGACAAACGGATTAACCCAAACAATACCGCAACTCGTTCGAACAACGAAAAATGAAGAGTAGAACAAGTCCAGAAATTATCGACGAATACAAACGAATCGATAGAGTCGAACAAAACGAAAGCGAAAAAATATGGGTATTACACCATATCACCTTTAAAAGAGGTTTCGTCCACGAAACCTAAACAACAAGAACGGAGTGCTAGAATAACAACCTTCCTGGCAATATTTTCTTGGTCCCGCATCTGATCTCCATGACCATCTGTACCGCGGTCACGACCGCGTCCTCTGTCCATCAGCATACTAAGCGGATTCTCACTCAATACGATGGCACAGATTTGTAAAAATAATATGCTAAGGTACCCACTCAGCACGACATATCACATAAGGTAACTAATAACAACTCGATAAGAAAATCCACGAGGTATCTTTTTAATTGATATCATTTGCAAAACAATATTTTCTGTGCAACCGACACTGTCAAAATCACCATGCCACTACACACCAGCATCACCGTTAATAACAAACAAGGTACCCACACAAGGTCATCAAGCCATTCGTACATACTTTAATCAGTACAGTAAACTTTTCCAAAACCGAGTTTGAAGTTTGAATCGAGTGAGATTTTTCATCTTTCACTACATATTTTTGAAAATAAAAATCGTATTGTTTTTTTTTTTTGAAATAAAAATTTTATGGTGTGAAAGATTTTTGAAAATCATGTACTCGAATTGTTTGAAAATATAACAATACGTTAAAAATCATTTTCGAAAAATCCTCTTCAAAGATCAACGACGGTAACATTTTACAAAATGTCCAAAGGCACTATAAAACAACTCTTTCAAATACCATCGAGGTTTTATTTGAGAATCCTAGGCCGGCTCGCACATTCCAAACAATTTCCAAAGTTCATATGATGCCGCTGATTAATGGCATCGTCAAAGTAGTTTCAAAAATTGATATTTCACAACTTGCACAAACTTATGAAAGTTCTAGAAAAGCGTTTTCGAACACACGAACAGCAGATATAATTTATCAATTTACTGAACAAAATCAATTATCACCTAGCGCAACGAAAAGTCATAACACACATTCATACAAAACAGTTGTCATTACAAGACAACACACATAGAATGCAGTCACGGGTGATTGACTGCAAAGGTTAGGCCTAACGGCTAAAAGAAATGTGGTTCTCTAGCCTCTGTCCAGGCTAACTAACACGCGCTACAACAAATATTTAGCGTGCGCTACCCATGCTGCATTAGCGCGCGCTAGCCTCACACTTAGCGTGCGCTAACTGTTCTATTTCAGTAACATGATTGCGAACATATATACGACATTACTAGAATCGAAGGTCACAAATAAACAACAACAACATTCGAATCTCAAATCCATTGATTAACATAATTACAACACCTCATGAGCAACCATCAAAAGGCAATTGTCATTCAAAACCGAAAATTTAAAAGCAAGAGTCACGTCTTGAGTACATTTGTAGACCTCATTTGAGTGTTTAAAAAAATCGTGTTTTGAAAACCTATAATAAAAAATGTAAATGAAATATCGGTAGTTCGAATTTTCCAAAAAAAAATTTCGACCTTGAGGTCATCATATGAAAATCAAATTTTTTCTCCCTTTCGAGGATGTTTTAAGTCAAAACTTACGTGACTCCCCAAAAACATGTAAAGCTTTAAAATATCACATTGACGAATTTTTCTTTGCGTAACCACACCAAGGCCATTACCCTTGTAAAAACGATTTATACCAGGATGTGTATATATATACATATAGGTTGGCACCACTTTCATTCTAGCACCATACGAGGATCAAACAAGCATATGCCACATAATCACGAATCACCTTTAAACTCCACGTCATAACACAAAATCATACAAGCTCGTATAACATAAGGCACAATATAGTAGGAATACTTACATCCACAGATCGCATGAAGATGATGGCTGCACCTTGATACTAATCACGGCCGACATCTCAGACGACGCGTCGCGACATGACTTAGGCAGAAACAATCTGACAGGACAAGTCACGACAATACCCGACCGGACCCGACAGCCTAGGTTTCCGCAACCTAAGGCTCCGATACCATAAATGTAACACCCCCAGAATCAAGCCGGGAATATTACACGCCGCAGACCCTCTCCGTGAGGATCCACCAGGCTAGACATCGAGACAACACATTACATTACATACCAACCTAATTAAAAGAACGAACCAATAGACCGATTTAGTCTTACATCATTATCAAACAACTCTAATATACATAACTCTGTCTGGACTCATACCCATGCAAGGGTAAAATACACTCACAAACCAAAAAGTACGACAGCGGAAAAGACCATACACGAACTCCAACTGACTGCATCCAAAACTGGCCTTCGTGTGATTAGTATCATTCGTCTTCCATCATCATTCACACTGATCTTGTGTTTTGCTCCCAAAACCTGCATGAACCTCGACGCAGAACAGACATCCACCCTCGAATACTCGGGGGTTAGCAAAACTCCACTATTTTGCTAGTACAAGTATAAAGTTCAAATACGAGCCATACACAACACATTCTGAGAATACAATGAAAGACTTCCCGAGATATTTCATTTAGTTAAAATAGTTTTAATCTATAAAGTAGAAATAAAACAAGTAAGCACTTTGAAAACACTTCCAAATCTCGCGAGTTTTGAAAATATTTGAAATTGAAAAGTTCTTAATTCCTCGAAAGCCACTTAGGGTCACAGCACTAAAGTCCATTTTCCAAAATGCAAATCCGTTAACAAAACACGGGGTCCACGACCCAACCATTCCGGTCACAAAACACAGGGTCCACGACCCGATCATCCACTTCAATTCACTTACAAGGACACATTACACATAATACGTTATTCTTATGCCATTATAATCAAACACCAAGACTCGATACATAATGTATCTCGACCCCGAGCACAAAACATTGCGATACTCCGGATAATATCACAATTAACAAAAACATCAACATCATCCTCAAGATGAAAACCACACCTGGTAACCCGCGACCGTACCCCTTAGTATCGGCCCCCAGACGCCCCGTCGAACGCTCCGGATGGGAAACCACTTCCGCGGCCGTACCCCTTAGTATCGCCCCCCAGACGCCTCGTCGAATGCTCCGGGTGGAAGTTCAACCATACACGCACCCAAGTCCACTTCCGTGGCTGTACCCCTTAGTATCGACCCCCAGACGTCCCGTCGAATGCTCCGGGTGGAAGGACAAACAACACACACACATGTTCCAAAATTCATAGTTGCAAACCACAAGCATCGAAAGTCAATCACAGTATATATAGTCGAGGTATCTTACTAGAATGGCCAGTTCATCCAACACATACTCCCGACCAAGTAACGATACAATTAACACTAGAATTCAACGATGCAGCTAGTACCGTTCACATAGCAACGAGAGAAAATACCTTTCCAACCACACCGAATGGCACAACCTCCTCATAAGGGAGTTACCATATTTATCTCACAATGACACATGATCATCAATAAACACATGATTCCCCACACATACCTCAACGAAAGGTTAAACTTTAAAATCTACAAACAACATAATCACACAAAACGATACCCTTCGAAAGTAAGGTATTCTTATACTCAGCACTAATACACATACTTAGACAAGCACATTTAACAACGAAAACATACGAGTCATCTTTAAGGAAATATTGAAAAACATATTGATTCCTTTGAAAGTTAATTTTAGACATTCATTCAGCACATATCGTCGATTAGCAACTATTAAATACACAAAACACGTAATGTATAGGCAAGATACTTGCCTCGATAACCATGATCGAAATGAGACGATGAACGGACGCAAACGAGCAATCACGGAATCTCCAATTCCGACGAGCAAAGCGGCAGCCCCAAGACTACGAGAACAACATCACAACGAATAACAATACTCCTCGAAACCCAAATCGACAATAACAATGACAAGGATCAAAGGGGGTTTCTCAAGAGATCCGAAATCATGCTCTGGATGAACGAAATCGACAAACGAGATTGTAATCCATAGACTACAATTAAAACAACGAGAATCACTTAACCGAATCATCAATTTCGGTTTAGATAGCAAAGTCAACGGAAATCCCAAAAATATCTCAAGAACATAAATCAACCCGACAAAAACATGAAAACGAAATTCCAAACCAGGGGTTAATATCAACAAGACTAGATAACAACAAAGGAATCAACAATTTCGGATTAGAATCACGAAATCACGACAAACCCCCAATTTCAAGAAACTAGGGTTCTAAGAAGAGATTACCTTGATTTGCGCAAAGAAGATGATTAGATGTTGTTAAACACCTGCAAATCCGCTCCAAGATGAAGCTTAATGAAGAAGATCGCCCAAAATCTCCCTTAGATACGCTTCCCGACGGCTGGGAATGAAAAGGAGAGAAAAAGGAAGAAAATGGGGAAGGAAAGCCTGCTGTCCAGTATTTATACTGGACAGTTATTAGCGTGCGCTAACCAGACAGTATTAGAGCGCGCTAACGAGGTCAACGCCCAGTACTTATCGCATGTAACACTGTTAGCGTGCGCTAACGGGTCACGGATCCAGTCCAGTAGCTCCTGGACAGATCTGCACCTACCAGGTAGCGTGCACTGGAACGAAGAAATAACGTGCGCTAAATAGACAATAGCGTGCGCTAGCTACCAACTATAGCGTGCGCTAGCGAGACTCCAATCCCAGTCCAGTAACTCCTGGGCTGTCTCTAGACTGCCAATTAGCGTGCGCTACACACCAGGTAGCGTGCGCTAATCACAACACAGTAGCGCGCGCTACACCACAAGTGGTAGCGTGCGCTACACTGAAATGAGTCAAAACTTAAGAAATGATCTGGAATGGAAATTAAACACGTGTCAACTCATGACACAACCATACATGGCACAACAATCCAAAGACATGGACAACGCCAAATCGATATCTCGCAGAAAAACTCATCAAAACTGGAACGAAGATCTCGGGTATTACACCTCAGACTTTAAGATGGTATCATAGCCGGTCCGTTACATGTGCAGACCCAACGACCCACGATTTTGCTCCGTGCCACCCGTTGATAAGTCCACGTTGCAAGCCCTTGGCAAAGCCCGGCTGCACGTGAGGGGACGTATTAGAGATATTATCCCACATCGGGAATAAACGTGACTCGTGCCTTATATATAAAGATCCCGGCATACTCCACTTATCACCAATTGGTTTTAAGGGGAGTAGGACGGAATCTTTATATATTAGGCATGAGTCTCGTTTACTCCCGATGTGGGATAATATCTCTAACATGTATAAAAGGAAAATAATTTTATATAGGAAAATTTACATATATGAAGCTACATTCGAAATTAAATTGGAAAAATTCCTTCCTACCCCTTTGGCCCAGATTTTAACCAATAAAAAACTAACCCACACTAAAAAGTCAAACTCATTGAGAAGACCAGATCAAAAGGTAGGTCACAAGTCGTCAGGAATAAGTCTAGAGGGAAGGTGAATAGACTTATTAAAATGCTTTCCTCAAAGTCAGGTGAGTTTCTCAGCTGTGATAAGTACAGATGACTTATGTCTTTTGCAGACAGATAATGCGGAAGACACACCTGATGACGATACAGATAACTTAAAGTCGCCTGCAGTTAACTTCTAATGGAACAGTAAATATGAATGCAGCAGTTAAGTATGATGTGTAAAGCAGTAAATCACACAAGTACTTATAGTGGTTTCAGAGGTGGGGTAATCCTCTACTAGTCCACTTTTCTCCAAACCAGTTGGAGATGAATTCACTATAACTTTCAACCAGTGATAAATGATACAATGATTCACACAGTTACAACGTCTTCTAACCAGTGGAATCCCGTGGCCGTTGCAACTCCCTTTGACTGCCTAGAACCTCTTGATCGAAAATCTTTGGATGCCTCAACAACTCTTGAGCTGTCTATCACCTTCCAATCAAGAATACTTGGATGCCTTATCAGTCGCGAAACTTCTGAAACCTTGTTTGCAGAAGTACCCCACACTCAAACTTTAAAGACAAGAGTTTTTGTCTTCTCCAACTAAGAGCTTCTCTGAATATGATTGTTTAAAGCTTTGCTCTTTTCACGATGCTATAGTTTGCTTTGATTTCCTTGAATTATTTGATTGCTTGTGAGTGTTGTTCGCATCGTATCTTGCTCAATTCATATCTTCAGGTATTTATAGTACGATCTTTGAGCTTCCTTCATAGCCGTTGCACGACTGTATCAAATTAGTCCGTTAGAGAGTGGACTTCTTTGTTTATCTTATCAATCCATTGCAAGGCTTGATTCCCCCTTTTCAATTCCGAACGTTTGAAGGACTTTCTTTGTTAGCATCGTTATTCTAGTTTAAAATAATCATAAGTCTATAGAACGTGGATCTCAAGGAATATTTTATTCCTAGCTTTCCGATAATCTTTCCATTTGTCTTCTTACGTCTGCATGTGGCTTTCCGTGATTGTTGACTTTCAACTCTTGCTGACGTGGACTGAGTATCTTGAACTTGGCTGTTATTTCTTGACTGAGAACTTGTCTAAAATAACTTGGTCAAACATGTCTGATGTGAAGTTAACCTTCTCTGATGTAAACTTCTCTGAGATAACATTCTCTACTCTGAACTTCTCTGTTCTGGTCTTCTCTGAGATGATGTTCTCTGTTCTGGACTTCTCTGAGATGAAGTTCTCTGCTCTGAAGTTCTCTGAGATACAGTCTTCTGATCTGAAGGTCAAACTTCAGCTGATATTTGTGTCGACCAGAACTCGTCTGATATCTTGACTGCAGATTGGTTTTGGTCAAACCTCTCTGATTTTTGCGTTGACAAAAACTTGTCTGATTTAGCACCTTCTTCTGAACTCGTCTGCAGCTACATTTTGGTCAAACTTCTCTGATATTTTGCGTTGACCAAAACTTCTCTGAAAAATGAACTTGCCTAATATCTTCTCTGATGAGTGGAAGTTCTATACTTAGTCGATTACTTAACTGATCAACACTTAGCCTAAATTTTAAGGCCTACAGAAGATACTCATATGGTTCTACTTTACAAGTTGTCAAGTACTTAAAACATAAATTTGAATAATTAATTAATACAGGGATGACATATTCAAAATCTAATAAGTATTCCTAACACAATATTTCATAGAAACCCACCCGCTCATTGATCAGGTCAAAAATAATTATTAATTACCCAAAATGCCCTTAATATATATACTGTCATGGAAGTAATAAGGTAAATGACAAACGCTCATCGTATGGGGAAGAAATGCGATTTTACTAATTAGAAATTATCAAATTCTGCCTCTAAATACATTGGAGAATGTATTATTAAGCCTAAGAAACATATCTAGATCGAAAATGACACAAGATATCAAAAGAAAAACGAGATATTAAATAAATAAAGTGACATAAAGGCGAAAGTGCATGAAAATGGGGGAATTTATGTAATACCCGTGTATTTTGTGAATGTTATTTTGGATGTATTTTGTGGTATTGTGGTTATTTGGACCGTATATATTGATGATTGACCTTGGCATATTGTTGGCTGATTATTGTTGGGTTCCGTGATTCTCGGATTGTGCTCGTTTTAGCCGGACTTCTTGCGAATTTAAATTTGGAAAATAGCAGTTAGCGCACGCTAAGACTGTATGTCTAGCGCACGCTAACCAGGTTCGAGTAGCGCACGCTACTCTTGTGCAATAGCGTGCGTTAGGCCCGCTGGACAGTAAGCTTTCTGGACTCTGGAATGAGGCGTTAGCGTACGCTATGGACGGACTAACGTACGCTATTTCGATGTACTAGCGCACGTTACTTGTATGATAGCGTGCGCTAGGATGTCAGTCGCTGAGGACAAACGCTTACGACCGCAGTACTGCGAGTAGCGCACGCCATCAGATGGAGTTAGCGCGCGCTAGTATCAATCGGTAGCGCGCTAACAGATAGTTCGGGCCAGACGCCATCGAGCCTGGCAAAGTTCTGACCGCTTTTTCTTCAACAGTGCACCGCCTCGCTCGTTAGCGCACGCTAAGCTCGTAGCCGTAGCGTGCGCTAATACCTCCCAAGATATATATGGGGGTAGGTTCCAGAACGTCATTTTCACCTCTTCCTCTTCCTTCGGCGGCCGGGCGATTTGGAGTGTAGTTAGACGTGGTTTTTCACCGATTTCACCATCCAACAACATTTTCGTGTTCCTAAGCTCAATCTAACAAGATTTCATCCAAAGGTATCATCCAAATCAAGGTAAGATTGTTCAATCCCTAGTTTTTTGGAATTTTGAGGGTTTTGTTTAGATCTCGTCATTCTAGTCCGTTTCAAACCTTGAATTGGGTCGATTATGATTGTGAAACCATAATCCCTTGTTTTTCTTGAAGTCTACGGATTTCGTTTGGAGTTCCCACCTATTGATTTGAGTATGAACAACTCCGCCTTAGTAGTGTTTGATAGTTTGTCCCTAAGAGTAGAGTTTGAAGGGAATCCCTTCCATTTCCGTGGTGTTGTGTTTTGATTCCATATTTCGATGTGTTAGGATCGAATCGTTGAAGGAAGTTCGGACCGTACATTCATCCGTTCGCCGTTTCTTGTGTCGTTCAAATTGAGGCAAGTACTTTGATTGTGTTTATCAGATTCGTGTGAATATGTAAAAATGGAATTTGTGCCAATTGTTGATCGAGTGTGTGTGAGCCGAGTAAAACCGGTGAGGGTCCCCAGGATCCGGTAGGCTGCGTATCCCTACGGATCACTCGGTTGGGCTATACACCGGGGAGGGCCTGACGAGGTGTCTCTGGGGTGTGTATCTTGCCGAGAGGTACAGGCCGTATAGCTCGGGAGGTTGTTTTGTGATGATGACTGTGATGTGGTATTCCGGAATATCAGTGATGGCACTATGATTTTCTGTGGTAAATGGTGATTATTCACTTTTTGTACATATTCTAGAATCATTGTACTTGCAAGCTTCTTGCGACCCCTTTTGGGGTGGATATACTTTGTGTATTCAGTGCAGTGTCAGTGGGAGGACTAGCACAGGACGGACACGAGCTTGGTGGGCGGCATTGATATCGTGCATTATTTTGAGTTGATGGTCATATGGTCATGGTCAAAGTCGTGTTTTGGTTTTGTACTCGCGCGGGTACTGTCCGGTGTTGTATGTCATGTCATTATTAATGGTTAATGATGTTGTTGTATTCCCGTGGTGAACGGTCATATTAGTTATGACTCCTCGGGATGATATGTCGTTTGGTATTGTGATGTATGTTATGTTGAAATTGAAGTTGGTTTTGAATGTATGAACATTTATGTTTGTCGTATTTAATGTGTTTTATTTGGGTCTAAGCCTGGTAGGTCCTCCAAAAAGGATCTACGGCGCTGTAATATCTCCGTAAATCATGGGGTGTTACGAATATGGTATCGAGCCTAGGTTTATGGATACCTAGCCGGTGTTTGGGTCTATTAAATTGAGTCGGTTGTTATCTACGATATCATTGGCATGCTACCACCTCGTGTTGCCTGTCCGGAAGACTCTTCGGATGTTGGTTATTTCTTCCCTTCGGAAATAATTACCTTAATATTGTGCAATCTATTATTGTAATCATTTCCTTGTTGAATCATTCTTACTCTTCAAGATGCCGAGAGGTAGAGCTATCCGTCAACGTGGTCGTGGTAGAGGCCGTGGCAGAGTGGTAGTGTCTCGAGTCCGAGAGGTCCGTTTGAGAATCGGCATCTCGCTCGCGACTAGGTCGGACCCGATACCTTCGGAGGTTCGAATGGAGGCTCGGAGGCCGAGGTGCCTAACGTTCTTCAACAAGTTGTAACACAAGTGCACCAACCGCACAAGTGGTGCGAATATTAATACGCGGGACGGTTGAGGATCGATGGCTTCAAGAAGTTATGAAGATGAACCCTCCTAGATTCGATGGTTCCGGTGATGCGAACAATTGGGATCATTGGTTAGTTGAGCCGAGAAGATCTTTGACGGTATTGGTTGTCCTGCCAAGAGAGTCCCGATTGCTCAATATCTCGATTGATGACGCCTTGACTGGTGGCGAGCTGTTAAGCCCAAGGACCGTAATGTCACTTGGGAAGAATTTAAAGGATTGATGGAAGCTCAGTATTGTCCAGCGCCGGTTCAGCTAGCAAGAGTCAGTGAGTTCTTCAGAGCTCAACCCGAAGATGTTCCTATTTCTGAAGCAATCAAGACATACAACAAGCAGTTAGTGTATGTCCAAGATCGAGTTAAGGATGAGATAGACAAGATACTTCATTTCGATGCAAGGATGAAACCGGAGGTCCGAAAGTATATGGCGGGCCTTGGGTGTACCACTTTGAGAGAATATCAGGATAGAGCACTTGCTTATGAGATGGTGTCAGTTCCGGTTCCAGCAGTTTCGAGCTCGAAGAAACCAAAATTTTCTGGTAGTTTCCGAGGCAGTGGATCGCGTAGGCCTCAATCTTCTATGCAATCTTCTGTCGGTTCCCCTCAGCCTAGTGGAGGAATGCCGAGGGTTTGTTTTAATTGTGGAAATCCGGGACATGTCAGTTCTCGCTGCACTTCTCGCCCCATTGATTGTTTTAAGTGTGGGAAGCAGGGTCATCGCGCGTTATATTGTGAGTCAGTGGGCAGAATATTTTCTAAACAGTCTCCTACCCCGGCTGGCACAGTTACGGGTCAGCCAACTCCGAGTGTCGGACGCGGCAGTGGCAGAGGTAAAACCGAGCATAAGGATGCATCTAGCATTGGATCAGCCCCACCCCGATTGTATGAGATGAGGCGGGATGATGACGTAGGGACTGCCACTACGTCAGGTATTGTTTATATTTCGATGCACCCGGTAGATGTATTGTTTGATTCTGGAGCTACTCATTCTTTTATATCATTATCTTGTGTGAATCGTTTGGGCCTAGACGGTCTCTCTACATGTGAACCTTTTATTGTTGGGTTGCCAAGTGGGGAAAGGATAATTGGGGATCAAGAGATCGCCAATTGTCCTGTAACCATTGGCAGTAAAGATTGGTCATCCGATTTGATTGTGATCGATATGATGGGAGAGGATTTAATCCTCGGTGATGATTGGTTAAATCGGCATGGAGCGATAGTAGATTATCGTCGGAAGATAATTTCGATAGTCGCGCCGGATGGTACTGAACACGTTTTTGAAGGGCAAAAACCAGGTACTTCGGGAAGTTTATTCGAGCCATGAAAGCGATGAAATTATTGCGACAAGGTTGTACCAGTTATTGGTGTTACGCATTAAAGTCGGAAGTTGGCGGAGTACAGTTATCCTCTGTTCCAGTTGTGAATGAATTTCCAGACGTATTTCCGGATGATTTGCCGGGATTGCCACCACATCGTGAAGTAGAGTTCGTCATCGAACTAGAGCCCAATGCGGCGCCAATATCCAAGGCACCGTACAGAATGGCCCCATCGGAAATGTTAGAATTGAAGAAACAATTGGGTGAATTGTTGGATAAAGGTTATATTCGGCCTAGTGTGTCTCCATGGGGTGCACCGGTATTGTTTGTACGAAAGAAAGATGGGTCCTTACGGCTATGTATTGACTATCGTGAGTTGAATAAACTCACTATTAAGAACAAGTATCCGTTGCCAAGAATCGATGATCTATTTGATCAATTACAAGGGGCTACGGTTTTCTCCAAGATTGATTTGAGGTCAGGATATTACCAACTCCGAATTCGAGATTCGGATATTCCCAGGTCAGCATTTCGGACGAGGTATGGGCATTACGAATTCGTAGTTATGCCATTCGGTTTAACAAATGCTCCGGCGGCCTTCATGCAACTTATGAACAAAACTTTTATCGAATATCTCGATAAATTTGTAGTGGTGTTTATCGACGATATATTAATCTATTCCAAAAGTGAGACGGAGGATGCCGAACACTTGAGAATCACGTTGAGTATTTTGAGGGTTGATAAGCTTTATGCTAAATTTTCTAAGTGCGAGTTCTGGCTTAAAGAAGTTTCTTTTCTGGGACACATCATCTCAGCCGATGGTATTCGTGTAGACCCTCAAAAGGTTGAAGCAGTCTTAGCTTGGGAGCCTCCACGGAATGTTAAGGAAGTTCGGAGTTTTCTAGGATTAGCGGGCTATTATCGTCGATTTGTTGAAGGATTCTCGAAAATAGCTCGACCGCTCACCTTATTATTGCAGAAGTCACAGAAATTTGAGTGGAGTGATGAGTGTCAGAAGAGTTTTGATGAGTTGAAAAAGCGGTTGACTACGTCTCCGATCCTATCCTTACCACAAGGAACAGAAGGTTTCGTTATTTATAGTGATGCTTCTAAACAAGGATTGGGATGTGTATTGATGCAAAATGAGAGAGTAGTGGCCTATGCGTCTCGACAATTAAAGCCATACGAGATGAATTATCCTACTCATGATCTTGAGTTCGCCGGGGTGGTGTTTGCGTTGAAAATTTGGAGGCATTACTTGTATGGTTCTTCTGTTCGAGTGTAGACGGATCATCCGAGCTAGAAGTACATATATACGAAGAAGGAACTAAATATGCGTCGCGCGATGGTTGGAACTACTTAAAGATTATGATCTTGACATTCTTTACCATCCAGGTAAAGCAAACGTCGTTGCCGATGCGTTAAGCCGCAAGTCAGTCGTGTTGCAAAAGTTGGAACTACTTACCATTCAACCGAAGCTTAGACGAGAGTTGATTGATATGGAAATTGAAGTTTGGCCTCACAGAACTCAAGGACAGTTGCGTTTCCTTGAGATTACATCCTCCGTAATGGAAGATATTAAGTCTAAGCAGTTAGATGATCTCTCAATTGTGCAGCTTCGGGAAGACAGTGTTAGAGGAAAAGCTCCTGGATTCTTAATCGATGAAGACGGAGTTCTTCGATTTCGAGGCAGAACTTGTGTACCTAATCGGGATGATCTCAAACAGGTAATTTTGAATGAAGCACATTCTACTCCGTACTCGATTCATCCGGGTATGAATAAAATGTATAAGGACTTAAAGAAAAACTTTTGGTGGCCGAACATGAAGAAAGATGTAACGAGTTCGTGATGAGATGCTTGACTTGTCGCGAGTTAAAGCGGAACATCGAGACCCGCCAGAAATTGCAACCGCTACCAATTCGGAATGGAAGTGGGAAGATATAGCGATGGATTTTATTGTGGGAATGCCAAAGACGCGAATGGAGCGAATATGATTTGGGTAATTGTTGATCGGCTAACCAAATCCGCACACTTTCTCGGGAATTAGAGATATTTGGGGACCGGAGAGGTTAGCTCGGATTTTCATTGCGGAGATTGTGAGACTCCATGGTACCCCAAAGAGTATAGTGTCCGATCGCGATGGGCGTTTTGTGTCGCATTTCGCAAGCAAGACATCGAGCACTCGGTACCAAATTGAATTTCAGACCGCTTATCATCCCAGACGGACGGACATCGAGAGAGGACGATCCAAACGCTAGAAGACATGTTGAGGGCTTGCGCGTTGGATTGGAAAGAAGATTGGGAGACTCATTTACCATTGATTGAATTTGCGTACAATAACGATTGGCATAGTTCGATTGGGATGGCTCCGTTTGAAGCATTATACGGAAGACGGTGTAGATCGCCAACTCTGGGACGAGCCATACGAGTTACTTGGAGTAGAACCGGACTTGGTGGTTCAAACACGGAAAAAGTCGCAATTATTCGGCAAAGGTTGTTGATCGCTCGAGTCGACAAAGTCATATGCCGACGTTCGTCGTCGACCGTTAGAGTTCCAGGCGGGAGACCATGTGTTGTTGAAAGTGTCGCCGACTCGTGGAGTTCTTCGGTTTGGTAAGAAGGGGAAGCTTAGTCCTCGTTATATCGGCCCCTTCGAGATCCTGGACAAGGTAGGCGATGTAGCTTATCGACTAGCATTACCTCCGACGCTTAGTCATGTTCATAATGTGTTTCATGTTTCACAACTACGTAAGTATGTTCCTGATCCCAGCCATGTTATTGATTATCAAGAGATTGAGATTAGTGATGATGTTACGTATGAAGAACAACCGGTAACCATACTAGAGAGACGAGTGAAACAATTGCGACGGAAAGTGATTCCGTTAGTAAAGGTCCAATGGTCTAAGCATGGAATTGAGGAGGCCACATGGGAAACCGAGGAGAGTATGCGTGCCCGATACCCCGAACTTTTTGTATCTTAAGTTTCGGGACGAAACTTCTTTTTAGGGGGTAAGGGTGTAATACCCGTGTATTTTGTGAGTGTTATTTTGGATGTATTTTGTGGTATTGTGGTTATTTGGACCGTATATATTGATGATTGACCTTGGCATATTGTTGGCTGATTATTGTTGGGTTCCGTGATTCTCGGATTGTGCTCGTTTTAGCCGGACTTCTTGCGAATTTAAATTTGGAAAATAGCAGTTAGCGCACGCTAAGACTGTATGTCTAGCGCACGCTAACCAGGTTCGAGTAGCGCACGCTACTCTTGTGCAATAGCGTGCGTTAGCCCGCCGACGAAGCTTCTCGACTCGAATGAGGCGTTAGCGTCGCTATGGACGGACTAACGACGCTATTTCGATGTACTAGCGCACGTTACTTGTATGATAGCGTGCGCTAGGATGTCGTCGGTGAGGACAAGCGTTTACGATGCAGTACTTGCGTGTAGCGCACGCTATCAGTATGGAGTTAACGCGCGCTAGTATCAATCGGTAGCGCGCTAACGAGATAGTTCGGCGTCGCTACGGAGCTGGCGAAAGTTCTGACCGCTTTTTCTTCAACAGTGCACCGCCTCGGCTCGTTAGCGCACGCTAAGCTCGTAGCCGTAGCGTGCGCTAATACCTCCCGATATATATGGGGGTAGGTTCCGAACGTCATTTTCACCTCTTCCTCTTCCCTTGGCGGTGGGCGATTTGGAGTGTAGTTAGACGTGGTTTTTCGACCGATTTTCACCATCCAACAACATTTTCGTGTTCCTAAGCTCAATCTAACAAGATTTCATCCAAGTGTGTCATCGAATCAAGGTAAGATTGTTCAATCCCTAGTTTTTGGAATTTTGAGGGTTTTGTTTAGATCTCGTCATTCTAGTCCGTTTCAAACCTTGAATTGGGTCGATTATGATTGTGAAACCATAATCCCTTGTTTTTCTTGAAGTCTACTTGATTTGGAGTTCCCACCTATTTATTTGAGTATGAACAACTCCGCCTTAGTAGTGTTTGATAGTTTGTCCCTAAGAGTAGAGTTTGAAGGGAATCCCTTCCATTTCCGTGGTGTTGTGTTTTGATTCCATATTTCGATGTGTTAGGATCGAATCGTTGAAGGAAGTTCGGACCGTACATTCATCCGTTCGCCGTTTCTTGTGTCGTTCAAATTGAGGCAAGTACTTTGATTGTGTTCTTGTACTTCGTGTGAATATTTAAAAATGGAATTTGAGACAAGTGTTTATCGAGTGATTGTGAGCCGAGTAAAACCAGTGAGGGTCCCCAGGATCCGGTGAGGCTGCGTATCCCTACGGATCACTCGGTTGGGCTATACACCAGGGAGGGCCTGACGAGGTGTCTCTGGGGTGTGTATCTTGCTTGAGAGGTACAGGGCCAGTATAGCTCGGGAGGTTGTTTTGTGATGATAACTGTGATGTGGTATTCCGGAATATCTGTGATGGCACTATGATTTTCTGTGGTTTTTGTTGATTATTCACTTGTTGTACATATTCTAGAATCATTGTACTTGCAGGCTTCTTCTGACCCCTTTTGGGGTGGATATACTTTGTGTATTCAGTGCAGGTCCAGTGGGAGGACTAGCACGGGACGGACACGAGCTTGGTGGCGACATTGATATCGTGCATTATTTTGAGTTGATGGTCATATGGTCATGGTCAAAGTCGTGTTTTGGTTTTGTACTCGCGTAGTCTTGTCCGGTGTTGTATGTCATGTCATTATTAATGGTTAATGATGTTGTTGTATTCCCGTGGTGAACGGTCATATTAGTTATGACTCCTCGGGATGATATGTCGTTTGGTATTGTGATGTATGTTATGTTGAAATTGAAGTTGGTTTTGAATGTATGAACATTTATGTTTGTCGTATTTAATGTGTTTTATTTGGGTCTAAGCCTGGTAGGTCCTCCAAAAAGGATCTACGGCGCTGTAATATCTCCGTAAATCATGGGGGTGTTACAATTTAGGCCCTGGACCACTTATGTCATGGCGGAACGCGATGAGTTCGACACAAATATCCGTCCCGCTTCTGGAAACATATTATAATAGGATTTTTGAGCGTCGGGTCACACGATGGGCTCGAGAAGAGCTTCGTCGGCATGTGTGGTGGATCCCGTAGCTCCTCCCAGTTTGAAAGTTATGGCTGTTTGAAGTTCGGGTCGAATCTACCATAAGATAATAGAATGTGGTTCTACTTACGGGTGCGATCATACCAGCACTAATGCACCAGATCCCATCATAACACCTAAGTTAAGCATGCTTGGGCGAGAGTAGTACTAGGATGGGTGACCCCCTGGGAAGTCCTCGTGTTGCACCCCCTTTTTTTGCCGTCCAATGCTGCTCGATTTTTTTTTACGCTCGATTTTTCATTTTCTTAGGAGCTCCATGGTGATCCTTCCACCCACGGTCTAAAGAATCTAGAGAATAGAATGTGGTTCTACTTACGGGTGCGATCATACTAGCACTAATGCACCAGATCCCATCAGAAGTTCGAAGATAAGCGTGTTTGGGCGAGAGTAGTACTAGGATGGGTGACCCCCTGGGAAGTCCTCGTGTTGCATCCCTTTTTTTGCAGTCCAACATTGCTCGATTTTCTTTTTACGCTCGATTTTTTGTTTTCTTAGGAATTCTCCATGTTGATCCTTCCACCCACGGTATAAGAAATCCTAGATATGAAGCTTATTAAAAATGATATACTGTCATGGGAGTAATAAAGTAAATGACAAATGCTCTTTGTACGGGGAAGAAATGCGATTTTACTAATTAGAAATTATCAAATTCTGCCTCTCAATACATTGGAGAATGTATTTTTAAGCCTAAGAAACACATCTAAAATGACACATAATATCAAAATAAAAACGAAATATTAAATAAATAAAGTGATATAAAGGCCGAAAGTGCGTGAACACGGGGGAATTTAGGCCCGGGACCAGTTATGTCATGGCAGAACGCAATGAATTCAACACGAATCACCGTTACGCTTCCAGAAACATATTATAATAGGAATTCTGAACGTCGGGTCACACGATGGGCTCGAGCAGAGCATCGACGGCATGTGTGGTGGGTCCCTTTGCTCCTCCTGGTTCGAAAGTTATGACTGTTTGAAGTTCGGGTCGAATCTACCATTAGAGAATAGAATGTGGTTCTACTTACGGATGTGATCATACTACCACTAATGCATCGGATTCCATCAGAACTCCGAAGTTAAGCGTGTTTGGGCGAAAGTAGTACTAGGATGGGTGACCCCCTGGGAAGTCCTCGTGTTGCACCCCCTTTTTTGCCGTCCAGCGCTGCTCGATTCTTTTTTTACGCTCGATTTTTTGTTTTCTTAGGAATTCTCCATGGTGATCCTTCCACCAACGGTATAAGAAAGCCCTTGATATGACGCTTACTGAAAATGATATACTGTCACAGGAGTAATAAAGTAAATGACAAATGCTCTTCGTACGGGGAAGAAATGCGATTTTACTAATTAGAAATTATCAAATTCTGCCTCTCAATACATTGGAGAAGGAGAATGTATTTTTAAGCCTAAGAAACACATCTAAAATGACACAAGATATCAATATAAAAACGAAATATTAAATAAATAAAGTGATATAAAGGCCGAAAGTGCGTGAACACAGGGGAATTTAGGCCCGGGACCGGTTATGTCATGACAGAACACAATGACTTCAACACGAATCACCGTTACGCTTCTGGAAACATATTATAATAGGAATTATGAGCGTCGGGTCACACGATGGGCTCGAGAAGAGCATTACCAGCATGTGTGGTGGGTCCCGTAGCTCCTCCCGGTTCGAAAGTTATGGCTGTTTGAAGTTCGGGTCGAATCTACCATTAGAGAATAGAATGTGGTTCTACTTATGGGTGCGATCATACTAGCACTAATGCACCGGATCCCATCAGAACTCCGAAGATAAGCGTGTTTGGGCGAGAGTAGTACTAGGATGGGTGACCCCCTAGGAAGTCCTCGTGTCGCGTCTCTTTTTTTGCAGTCCAACGTTGCTCGATTTTTTTTACGCTCGATTTTTTATTTTCTTAGGAATTCTCCATGTTGATCCTTCCACCCACGGTATAAGAAAGCCTTGGATATGAAGCTTATTGAAAATGATATACTGTAATGGGAGTAATAAAGTAAATGACAAACGTTCTTCGTACGGGGAAGAAATGCGATTTTACTAATTAGAAATTATCAAATTATGCCTATCAATACTTTAAGCCTAAGAAACACATCTAAAATGACACAAAATATCAAAAGAAAAACGAAATATTAAATAAATAAAGTGATATAAAGGCCGAAAGTGCGTGAACATGGAGGAATTTAGGCCCGTGACCGGTTATGTCATGGCAGAACGCAATGAGTTCAACACGAATCACCGTTACGCTAAACATATTATAATAGGAATTCTGAGTGTCGGGTCACACGATGGGCTCGAGAAGAGCATCGCCGGCATGTGTGGTGGGTCCCGTAGCTCCTCCTGGTTCGAAAGTAATGGTTGATTGAAGTTCGGGATGAATCTACCATTAGAGAATAGAATGTGGTTCTACTTACGGGTGCGATCATACTAGCACTAATGCACCGGATTCCATCAGAACGCCGAAGTTAAGAGTGTTTGGGAGAGAGTCGTACTAGGATGGGTGACCCCCTGGGAAGTCCTCGTGTTGCATCCCCTTTTTTTCCGTCCAACGCTGCTCGATTCTTTTTTTATGCTCGATTTTTTGTTTTCTTAGGAATTCTCCATGGTGATCCTTCCACTTACGGTATAAGAAAGCCTTTGATATGAAGCTTACTGAAAATGATATACTGTCACGGGAGTAATAAAGTAAATGACAAACGCTCTTCGTACGGGAAAGAAATGCGACTTTACTAATTAGAAATTATCAAATTCTGCCTCTCAATACATTGGAGAATGTATTTTAAGCTTAAGAAACACATCTAAAATGACACATGCTATCAAAATAAAAATGGAATATTAAATAAATAAAGTGATATAAAGGCCGAAAGTGCGTGAACACGGGGAAATTTAGGCCCGAGACAGGTTATGTCATGGCAGAACGCAATGACTTCAACACGAATCACCGTTACACTTCCGGAAACATATTATAATAGGAATTCTGAGCGTCGGGTCACACGATGGGTGCGAGAAGAGCTTCACCGGCATGTGTGGTGCGTCCCGTAGCTCCTCCCGGTTCGAAAGTAATGGCTGTTTGAAGTTCGGGTCAAATCTACCATAAGAGAATAGAATGTGGTTCTACTTATGGGTGCGATCATACCAGCACTAATGCACCGGATCCCATCAAAACTCCAAAGTTAAGCGTGTTTGGGCGAGAGTAGTATTAGGATGGGTGACCCCCGGGAAGTCCTCATGTTGCACCCCCTTTTCTTGCCGTCCAACGCTACTCAATTCTTTTTTTTTTTTTTACGTTCGATTTTTCGTTTTCTTAGGAATTCTCCACGGTGATCCTTCCACCTACGGTCTAAAGAAGCCTTGGATATGAAGCTTATTGAAAATGATATACTGTCACGGGAGTAATAAAGTAAATGACAAACGCTCGTCGTACGGGGAAGAAATGCGATTTTACTAATTAGAATTTATCGGATTCTGCCTCTCAATACATTGGAGAACGTATTTTTAAGCCTAAGAAACACATCTAAATCGAAAATGATACAAGATATCAAAATAAAAACGAAATATTAAATAAATAAAGTGATATAAAGGCCAAAAGTGCGTGAAAATGGGGGAATTTAGGCCCGGGACCAGTTATGTTATGGCGGAACGCGATGAGTTCAACACGAATCGCCGTTTCGCTTCCGGAAACATATTATAATAGGAATTTTGAGCGTCGGGTCACACGATGGGCTCGAGAAGAGCTTTGCCGACATGTGTGGTGGGTCCCGTAGCTTCTCCCGATTTGAAAGTTATGGCTGTTTGAAGTTCGGGTCGAATCTACCATAAGAGAATAGAATATGGTTCTACTTAAGGGTGCGATCATACCAGCACTAATGCACCGGATCCCATCAGAACTCCGAAGTTAAGCGTGCTTGGACGAGAGTAGTACTAGAATGTGGTTCTACTTACGGGTGCGATCATATCAGCACTAATTGTTGGGTTTTCCATGCATTGAATACATAAATCAGCAGTAAAAACGCAGCGGAAGAATAAACATGAAAACCCAATTTAGGATCTCATGCAGTAATTTAATTGTTTGATTAAAGGGATAATCGAATTACCTTAATCTGACGAACAGATCTAGATCCGGACTAGAAGCAGATGACTATCTCCTTCCTCTTTGGGTGATCCATACACGAATAATTCCACAAGTCGGATTACCTTACGAATAATATTGATAAATAGTACAACACAAATTCCTTACTAGAAGGATTGTACTATTGATCAAGATCAACTAAGGGAAGACGACTAGATGACCGATCCGCAATTTTTACTGTAGAGGGGGATGGCCGAAATTCTTTAGTCTTGAGGGGGGGGGGGGTTAGGTGTAGGTTTCTTATGACAACTCCTTGTCATAGACTCCCTATTTATACTAAGTAACCCTAGATTCAAGAATCTAGTATTTGCTTAGTTACCCCTCATGTTATTAAATAATACAATATATATAATATCCAATATTAATATATTACTTATTATTCAATATCCTCATAAATATAATATCCAATATTATATTTATTATTCCCAGTTGATATTTATTCATACTTGTCTATAATTGTCGTATGTGCGACCCAAAAGGCTTATATTATGTTGGCAATTATTTTGTACCTTATTAAATAATAAATCATAAGCGGCCTCTAGCAAGACATTATGACTACCCAATAATATAAGTCAATAGTCCATTAAACCTTTTAACGTGTCAAATCCCTTTGTCACGCGATATCATATTTGAACTAAGTCATGGAGTCTGTCATACTTATTTATGTTCAAATGTTTTCTCGATTTTAAGTAGACTGATTGAATCAAATGACTCTTCATTTGAGCATGGCCATGCATTTCCTTCAGTCCTACTTATCAAGAGTCCTAGCAGATATCTCTCTCACTAAATAGAGGGACAAATACCCATCTTGATTATTTATTGCCCTCTACATGACTCCCACTAATCCCGATCGCTAACCTTTATGATCACCATGTTTTAGATGACGTTGGATTACGTCAAGGCATAACAGTTATCATGTTGGACTCTATGATAATATCAGGTTCGAGGATTTATTGACATACTGTTATATTGAGATTCACTTATGACATTTCCATGCAGTAATCTCAATGCGAGTCTGTCCAGTATTAGTTCTCCAACCAATACCCATAAGTTTGATCCGTACCATACACATAATCATCCGATGATTATCAATCAAACTTATACTAGTATATTACTCACTTGAGTCTCTACTCAACGCGATTGTACCAGGGACGTTTGAATAATCTTATTATTCGTGAATAACTATTATTCGATTATTATAATATTAAAACATGCACACATTATAATAATCAACGAGAAATAAATGATATCAAATAACTTTTTTTAAATATGACAATTACAAATCTAGGCACATTGAATGTCCTAGGACACTATTCCCAACAATCTCCCACTTGCACTAGGACCATTCATTCATGACTTTTAGTCCTATCGCTCTAGCATGCTCAACATGCTTTCCTTGTGAGAGAGGCTTGGTAAGTGGATCTTCAACGTTCTCTTTCGTTGCTACTTTGCATATTGTAATATCTCATCGTCTGACGATCTCTCTGACTAGGTGATATTTTCTGAGTATATGCTTGGAATTATGATCGGTCCATGACTCTTTAGCGCGCGCAATAGCACCATTATTGTCGCAGTAAAGACTTATAGGACCTAAAAAGTTCCACATATTCTCCTTGGCTGCATTCGATGCTGCCAGATACTCAGTCTTAAGTTATAGAATCTATGAGCGTGTATTACAGCTCACAACATCTTCATTTTAAACAAAACACAAAACATCTGCGATCTTAAATCATCTCCATCAGTTTTGAAACTTGCATCGGCGTAACTATTTACAGTCAGCTTGTTTCCCACACCTCTATATATTTGGAACGCATCCTTAGTTCTTCTTAAGTACTTTGGGATGGTTTTCACTACTGTCCAGTGACTTTCACCTGGATTTGATTGGTATCGATTTGTCATGCTAAGGGCAATCGATACATCTGGTCGAGTACAAGGTACTTTGACTCAGACCAATTATTCTCTTTGATCTATCACTATAGATTTTTATCCCAAGAATGTATGCAGCTTCTCCTAAATCCTTCATTGAGAAACAGCTTCCCAACCAAGTCTTGACTGTCTGCAGGGTGGGAATGTCATTTCCAATAAGTAATATGTCATCTACATATAAGACTAAGAAAACAACTATGCTCCCACTAACCTTTTTGTACACACATGGTTCATCTTCATTTTGAATGAACCCAAACTCTTTGACAGTTTCATCAAAACAAAGATTCCAGCTCCGAGAAGCCTAATTCAACCCATAAATGGATCTTTGAAGCTTGCAACCCTTTTTAGAATTTTCTGGATGAACAAAATCTTCAGGTTATGTCATGTACACATCCTCGAGTAAGTTTCCATTAAGGAATATGCTGTTATGACATCCATTTGCCATATTTCATAATCATAGCATGCGGCAATGGCAAATAAAATTCTAATTGATTTAAGCATGACTACTGGCGAAAAAGTCTCATCATAGTCAACACCATGAATCTGTATATAACCTTTTGCCACTAGTCTAGATTTATAGACTTGCAGATTATCATCCATGTCATTCTTCTTTTTATAGACCCATTTGCATCCAATGATTTTAACACCCTCAGGTGGATCTATCAAGTTCCAAACTTGATTATCATACATGGACTGCATCTCTGACTTCATGGCTTCTAGACATTGCTCGGACTCTGGTCCTGAAGCAGCTTCTGTATAGCTACTAGGCTCATCATCTATGAGCGATGCGTCATCATCATTTATTACGAGATAACCATATCTCTCAGGTTCATGTCGCATCCTATCAGACCTGCGAGGGACTTGTGTACTTTGAACGGGCTCTTCAACTGATTCTTGAGCCTGTTCGATTTCCATCAGTGAAGTGATGCCTTCTTATGGTTCTCGAGTTTCCTCGAGAATTACTCTTCTCTCACCGTATCTTTTGGAAATAAATTCCTTTTCTAAGAATACAGCATTTCGAGCAACAAACAATTTGTTCTCTGCGGGCTTACAAAGTAATATCCTTTAGTTTCCTTAAGATACCCCACAAATAAACATCTTTCAGATCTGGCTGCCAGATTTTCAAACACTTGGCGCCTTACAAACGCTTCGCAACCCCAGATCTTTAGAAAAGACAAGTTTGGTCTCTTACCAGTCCATTTCTCAAATGGTATCTTTTCAACTGCTTTAGATGGAACACGGTTAAGGGTGAATGCTGCTTTTTTTAAGGCGTGGCCCAAAATGATAATGGAAGCTCTGTTCGACTCATCATGGATCGAACCATATCTAATAAAGTTCGATTCCTCCTCTCGGACACTCCGTTATTCTGAGGTGTTCCGGGAGGAATAAGTTGTAAAACAATTCCAAAACTCCTAATATGATCATCGAATTCTTGGCTCAAGTATTCGCCACCTCGATCCGATCGAAGGGCTTTAGTTGTCTTGCCAAGTTGATTTTGTACTTCATTCTGGAATATTTTGAACATTTCAAAAGATTCATGTTTATACTTTATAAGATAAACATATCCATATCGGCTAAAATCATCAATAAATGTAATGAAGTATTGGTATCCGCCTCTGGCATGAGTGCTAAGAGGTCCGCATACATCAGTATGTATTAGGCCTAATAGATCACTAGCCCTTTCTCCATTACCGGTGAAAGGATTCTTCGTCATCTTGCCCAATAAACAAGATTTGTATGTCCCATATGATTCATAGTCAAAAGAGTCTAAAAGTCCATCATTATAGAGCTTAAAAATACGTTTCTCATTTATGTGACCAAGTCGACAATGCCATAAGTAAGTCATATTAGAATAATTGAGCTTAGGTTTCTTGGATGCAATGTTATAGACTTCCAAAGTGTTGGACTCATCTAGATCAATATTGTAAAGGCTAGTATATAACTTTGCAGTACCATAAAGCAAGTCATCAAAGAAAATACGAATAATCTTATTCTTAATAAGAAAACTATAACCTTCACAATCTAATGTAGAAACTGAAATAATATTCCTATTTCTAATAGCAATTGTTCAAAACTAACAAAAGCCCATTGGGTAAAACTAGATCATAAGTTCCTACGGCTAGTGCAGCAATTCTTGCTCCATTGCCGACTCTTAGATCCATTTCCCCTTTTTTCAGTTCTCTACTGCTTCTCAATCCCTGCACATTTGTATAAATGTGAGATCCACATCCAGTATCCAATACCCAGGAGTTAGAAGTAGACAAGTTAACTTCTATAACAAATATACCTGTGGTAGTCTCACTACCCTTGTTACACTTTAGCTCTTCCAAGTAAACCTTGCAATTTCATTTCCAGTGTCCTGGTTTATTGTAGTGATGACAATTTCCATCTTTGGGAGCTTTAGCCTTGAAAACTAGATTAGTAGAGTCTTTAGATTTAGCAACTTTTGCCTTACGCTTGCCCTTACCTTTGTTCTTTAATGACTTCCCTTTGCTGACCATCAGCACGTGGCTGTTGGAACATTTTGTTCCATACATGCTTAATAATATTTTGATGATTAAAGTTGATAAACAAATCAAAACAACAACAAGGCGAAGCAAAGCATCGAAGAAGACGAAGTGCAAAAAGCTGGAATTTACAAGGCTAACGTACGTAAACTGTCAATCATAGCGTATGTAACAAGTGTGAAATAACGTACGTAAAGGATGGTACATAACGTACGTAAAGGTGTTGAGACGAGAAGAACGTTGGGAAGAGTCAAAGTCAGAAAAGCAGCAATGGATATGTGACGTCATCAATGACGTATAGCTAACATACGTAATGCAAGATCGTCTAACGTACGTAAGGAGAAGAACGAATGCTACTGAACTAAAATGCATACACGTTAACGTACGTAAGGAGAAAGATATAACGTACGTAAATTTTGTAGCGTACGTAATGTAAAGGTGATAGCGGCCGTAATCAATGTACAGGTGGCTAACGGCTAGTTTGGGTGATGAAGGCTATAAATACCACATCCTTGGTATTCATCCATACAACAACTTCAAGCAAACATCTCATTGATCAGATATTCATATTGATATTATTGTTGTTGTGATATTGAGCTTATATTTTTAGTTTGAGTGTTTTATATATTCAACATTATACAAGAGAGGTAAAAGAAAAGATACGATTTGATTCGGTGTTATTAGGATCAAGGATCCGGCATTATTAGAATCGCAATCGCTATCTAGTGAGGTTTATCTAGTACCCATAGAAAGCTAGAGCGGTTGATTCCTTGTCCGATAGAAAAGGAAAACGGTTTAACTTGGACCGACACAAAGACAAGTACGAGTGGTTTATCACGGACCAATAGAAGATGTGATTGTAACGGTTATCCCTAGACCGATAGAAGAGAGGTGCAGAGGTTTTTCTTCAACCTATTGAAAAAGATACCGAGAGAGGACGTAGGCTCGTTTATAGACGAACCTCTATAAATCCGTGCGTCATTTAATTTCCGCTCATTTAATTCGCGCTTCCACAACACGGTGCATTTTCCGATCTTGCTCCTACCATTGGTATCAGAGCGGTACCTCCATTACACGGCTTAACATCCGAGGAGTCGATCCAAATGGCATTTCAATTTTCTCCAATCGAAGGCCTTGCTCTTAACCGACCACCATTTTTTGATGGCGCAAATTTCATGACATGGAAGAAAAAGATGTAAATATTCATCCGAGCATATGACATCGAGATTTGGAAGATCATTTGTCTTGGCCCGAAAGTTCCAATCAAATCCGACGGATCTCTTAAAAGTTTTGAAGAATATAATGACGAGGATTGGAAGAACGACCATCTAAATTGTAAGGCTACTCAACTCTTATATTGTGCCTTAAATCCGGAAGAGGTCAATCGAATCTCATCGTGTTAAAGTGCTAAAGAAATATGGAAAAATCTTGAAATCACACACAAAGGGACAAATCAAGTCAATGAGACGAAGATTAATATGCTTCTCCATGACTATGAATTATTCATGATGAAAGGTGACGAGTCCATCACCAACATGCTCGACCGATTTTCGGTCATCACCAATGGACTTGCTTCGTTTGGTAAACCATTATCTAGTAGTGAAAAAGTCAAGAAAATTTTACGATCACTACCTAGTGAATGGGACGGCACCGTGACTGTGATCATGGAATCAAAAGATCTCAATACGCTTGATTTTAGCACCCTCGTTGGTTCGCTAATTAATTATGAGATAGTGTTAAAATCACAAAGTGTCAAGCCAAAGCTGAAGGAATGATCGATAGCCTTGAAGGCTAAGATGTCTAAGAAGGAAGTAATCCCGGTTGAAGAAAGCGACGAAGAATCGGCACATTATGCCAAAAATATTAATAAGTTTCAAACCTTATTAAACCGGAGAAAGAAAGACATCTCGGGCAAATCTAAGAAATTCGACAACTCTTGTCGATTATGTGGTAAACCAGACCACTTTGCTAAGAATTGCCGAGCTAAAAAAAAGAAGGAGGTTCTCGTTGCAACATGGAGCGATGACGACGAAGATGATGATTTATCAATCAAAATAATCTCGCTCTCATGGACCGGAGTTCATTCGCCGATAGCGACGTCGAAAGCCAAGTAAGTAATTCTTACGACGAACTTTTTGAAGCATTTGAATTATTGCATACCGATTATCAAAATGCTTTATCCGAAATTAAAACCCTTCAATTTAAAAATAAATCATTGGAAATTGAAAATTCCAAAATTCTTGAAAAGGGAAAATATGTTGAGATCGATAATTCAAAATGCATTGAAAACAAAAATATTTTAAAGGATGATCTTGTTAAAGTTCAAATCGAGCTCAAAAATTTAACAAAGAAATTTTCTCTCGGAAACGAGAAATTTGAAAATATGCTCTCGGTGCAAAAGTTTACTTTAAATAAAGAGGGATTAGGATTCAAACCACGTTTTAAAAATAAATCCGAAATTTTAAAAATACCCCGGTGTGAAAAATGTTTGAAAATTGGGCACCATATTTCAAACTGTAAGAGCCCAAGACGGACGATTAAAGTTAAGAAAATTTGGGTTCCTAAAGGAACAATTGTTTCAAATATCATCCACATCTCGAAAGAAAAACCAACTCTCGGTTGGATCCCCAAAAATTATTTTTTTATCAAAATATATTTTACTCAGGGGGAGTAATTATTTTTTAAAAGGGGAGATAATATTTTCAGGGGGAGTTTATACCTTATTTATAGTAATATTCATCATTTGGTACCATGCATATTTTATTTTTGGTATCATTATATTTATTTTTTTTACACTTTTTGATGAAAACAAAAAGGAGGAGAAAGGAGAAAAATGGGATTAACCCAGAAAGGGGGAGAAAATCGAAGTTGAGTCGAAAAGATGAAATTGAAAAGAAAAATGGAAGTTGAAAGGAGAAAAGTTGAAAAGATGACGTTGAAAAGAAAAATGAGGAGACGTCGAAAAGATGATGAAAATTGGAAAATTCGAAAAAGAAAAAGTCGAAAATGAAAAGGAAAGAAGAAGTCGAAAAAGAAATGGGAGAAGATACAAACGAAACGGACAAAGTCGAAAACTTTCGTCTATACACATATACATATATTTGTATTTTTATAGGTAAATCCCATTGACGAAGTGTTGTTTTGTAATCATCAAAAAGGGGGAGATTGTTGGAACATTTTGTTCCATACATGCTTAATAATGTTTTGCTAATTAAAGTTGATAAACAAAGCAAAACAACAACAAGGCGAAGCAAAGCATCGAAGAAGACGAAGTGCAAAAAGCTGGAATTTGCAAGGCCAACGTACGTAAACTGTCAATCATAGCGTACGTAACAAGTGTGAAATAACGTACGTAAAGGATGGTACATAACATACGTAAAAGGTGTTCAAACGAGAAGAACGTTGGGAAGAGTCAAAGTCAGAAAAGCAGCAATGGATATATGACGTCATCAATGACGTATAGCTAACGTACGTAATGCAAGATCATCTAACTTACGTAAGGAAAAGAACGAATGCTACTGAACTAAAATGCATACACGTTAACGTACGTAAGGAGAAAGATATAACATACGTAACTTTTGTAACGTATGTAATGTAAAGGTGATAGCGGCCGTAATCAATGCACAGGAGGCTAACGACTAGTTTGGGTGATGGAGGCTATAAATACCACATCCTTGGTATTCATCCATACAACAACTTCAAGCAAACATCTCATTGATCAGATATTCATATTGATATTATTGTTGTTGTGATATTGAGCTTATATTGTTAGTTTGAGTGTTTATATATTCAACATTATACACGAGAGGTAAAAGAAAAGATACGATTGGATTCGGTGTTATTAGGATCAAAGATCCGACATTATTAGAATCGCAATCGCTATCTAGTGAGGTTTATCTAGTACCCATAGAAAGCTAGAGCGGTTGATTCCTTGTCCGATAGAAAAGGAAAACGGTTTAACTTGGACCGACGAAAAGACAAGTACGAGTGGTTTATCACGAACCAATAGAAGACGTGATTGTAACGGTTATCCCTCGACCGATAGAAGAGCGGTGCAGAGGTTTTTCTTCAACCTATTGAAAAAAATACCGAGAGAGGACATAGGCTCGTTTATAGCCGAACCTCTATAAATCCGTGCGTCATTTAATTTCCGCTCATTTAATTCGCACTTCCGCAACACGGCGCATTTTCCGATCTTGCTCCTACAGTGGCTTGGTTTCTTCTTAAAATTCTGCTCAGCCGTTTTAAGCATTCCATGCAGCTCAGCAGTGGACTTCTCCATCTCATTCATATTATAGTTCATAATGAACTGACCAAAATTATCGTGCAATGAGTTTAGTATCACATTCGTGGAGTGCTCCTTAGAAAGTGGAAAACCAAGCCTCTTAAGATGATCAATATATCCTTTCATCTTGAGTACATGAGCACTGACAGATGCCCCCTCAACCATCTTGCAAGCATACAAGGCTTGAAAGGTCTCGTACCTCTCTTGCCTAGCATGCTTCGAGAAAGTTTCCTTGAGGTGAGCATTTAGCTCATAAGCTTCTATTTCCTCCGGATTCTTCTGAAGTTATGAACAAATGGTAGCCAACATAAGACAACTGACATCAATGAAATCATCACAATGTTTCTTCTATTTGTCTTTTGTTGCTTTGTTTGCATTGTCAGCTGGCTCATCGGGAATTTTTTCCTCAAGAACATACATCTTTCTTTCTTGCTTGAGAACTATTCTCAAGCTCCGGATCCAATCCAGATAGTTGCTGCCATTTTCTTTGAGCTTGTCCTTCTCAAGGACTGATTGCAGTGAAATGGTGGACATGTTGTTTGAATCCATTCTATATTATCTACAAAATTCAATATGCAAAGTATTTAGTCACATTATTTTATTTCTCAAAAAATACTCCCACTAAAACAAAGTACCCTCAGTTTTACAACATTTGTAATTTTAGTGGGCTAAGATCCCATTTTGCACAATCCTAAACTCACCTTTGGCATGACGCCTAGAATTGAGCTACTTTAGGTGGATAACTCTTTATCGATTACATCATATGTAACTCTTAGATTATATTTATGGGATTTGGCATCTTATACCCAAGCATGTTATAATACCATCTTATGCCTTAAGGTTCAAAACTCTTTTGAATTCTTAGTTCATTAAAACACATAGGTATCACCATTACCCATCCTACCTTACTAATATAATCCGAGCGCCCAACTTTGGCATGACCCACTCAAGATGATTGAAGTCTTGATAGGTGTTTTTCAAATGAACAACATTTTAAAAAATTTAACGAGGGATTTTTATCCTATGTTAATGTCTATATTTGCTAACATACATCTAAACATACATAACATCACATACATGCATAAATTTAAACATACATCGCATCACATGACAATAAAAAACATAGGACCGTGTATAGTGTTGTGTTGAGATTTATACACCTCGACGGGCGATCGGCACAAATGCCGGGCGACCGAGTTCACGACCGAATGGGCTAAGGCGACCTTGACAGAACGAAGGTAGCAGTCCACCTTCGAGTATCTAGCGATCGACTCTCAAGGCGATCGCCTTTGGCACCTAGCGATCGACTCTGGTACCCAACCTAGGACGACCGTCCTGTGCCACGAACAAGACCTTCGTCCGCCAAAGTCTACGAAGACTGGATCTCAAAGCAGCGCCCATGTGCAGATCCGCGAAAGGCGCCGCAGAACATGGATCGTTGACCACAGCCTGTCACCACCTTCTCACCTACCGACAGACCCTTCGAAAGGTACAAGGTGGGACCGCCCGTGACAGCGACTCAGACGCGTGCAGACTTCTCATTGGACCGCACAGCTGGCTGCCAGCAACTCCTGCGGACTTTAAGGAGACCAGCCCATGTGCTAAAACAAGATCGCCCGCTTATTATAATACAGCAGAGGCGATCGCCCAGCGTCTCCCAGCCCTATAAATAGAGAACCTCCAGCAACTGGAGAAAGGTTCGCAATTCATTCCAATCAGTTCGGAACTCTATTGACAACCATATTCAGTCAGGCATTGATAATACATACACTCTTTCAGGCTCTTGGCTTCCTCTCTTGAATCTACCTCTGGATTTCTCTCTCAGCACCTCTCATCCAGAAGACGGTCGGCAGAGGCAAGAATTCCTCGCAGTACAGATTCAATGAGACTCACAAGACCAGGAGCTCAGACATACAGCTAATACACACCGTGAGAGACCGTCGATTTCTCTCGGTCGTCACAGCTCATCAACATTGTTACAAGAACTCACAGAGCATCATATCTGGTTCTTCCGGCAATCTTCACGCTCCATAGCTAAGATAACTAGGGTCTTTACACTCATTGTAATTGTACTCTAACATTAATATTTGTACTCCAAAGTATTTGTATTAATAACATCTCGTGAGAGCATTCAAGCCCGGGACTAACAACCCCAGCAAATCTTGTGTTATTTACTTTTCCCACGGAAGTGCTCTCGCACTTTGTTTGCTATCCATTCATTCCAGCAATATCTATCTCCGGATAATATTTTGGGTAGCAACAATTGGCGCTAGAGGAAGGGGCCCTCTTAATCCTCATTTTTATTCCTACCGTCCCGAAGAACACTCACTGTTCTCGGGGTATATACTTGAAGTGACACTCACTGCTCTTCAAAGAAAGCCTTCAGAATCATGACGTCCGCCACTACATCGAAGAGAGCCGCTCTTCGAACCGCCGGACACCATATCCCGGCTCAATCCGAGCCCCAGCCGACGACAGAAGGAAGTCGCGGCAACGCGAGACTCTCGATCCCGCACCTGAGGGGTGGCCCCAGCCTCTCACTCGAACAGTTCTGAACCTCGGAATAGATCGAGGAGGCTATGGCCATCCTAAAGGAGCGACGGAGAGCATGCGTGGCGCCCGCAATAACTCCCTCGTCCATCCGCCGCGTGGGCAAACGGAAATTCAAGGGGATACTGGGTGAGCAATCGTCAGAAAGCTCCGATTCGCGAGAAAAGGCTATCGCACGGCCGGACGGTTCCGTATTCAGTCGCTTGGGAAGCGACCCATCATGGCGACTGGGGCATTCTGGCCCCAATCACGAGACGGAAGAATCCGAGTCCGTCACCAGGAGTTCGGCATACCCAACTCCCAGCCGAACATAAGTCAACCGTTTGGCTCCCACTCCGAACGCTAGGGGGTCAGTACTTGATCGCCTCGGCTCCCGCTCCAGGCGCCTAGCCGCGAGAAGCCAGGACACGGCGATGGCCGCTATGCAACGCCAACTCGACGAGATGAAAGCACTCTTGGATACTGGGGCAAGCACCAGTAGAAAGATCATCGGACCGACCGAGCCACTCGCGGTCCACATCGAGCTTGCCCCGGTGCAACCAAGAATCACTCCTCCCAAAACACCTCTATATGAAGGGAGATCGGACCTCGAGACCTATCTAAGCAAATTTTGGATTTACATGACTGGGTGTGGGGCAACAGATGCGACCAAGTGCCGAATCTTCCCGTTAACATTGGGCGAGCTGGCCCATATGTGGTACGTCTCACTACCACTGTGATCGATCATCTCATTTGAGAAGCTGGCGAAGGATTTCACGTCATACTTCGCCGCCAAGATCGCCAGACCATAAGGCCCCCACCGCATGATGAAAATCAGGCAGGGGGAAGACGAATCCGACGTAGATTACATCGACCGGGTGGATGAAATCGTCCTCACTGGCGAGCCCATCAGCGACGAGCTCGCTCTCCACTCGGTCCTGGGGGGATTCTACGGTCATTCACCCATGTTTAGACATCTCACCAAAGACATCCCCCTACCTACGTGATCTTCCACGCTAAGGCTGCCGACTTTCTGGCCAGGCAAAGGCTACTCACCCTCCGCCTAGGCGAGGGAACGCCACCTCCTGTCCGAAAGAAGTCGATCGCCAAAACCAAAAAGACGGTCTCCAAGCCATCCAACGATCTCAAGGCCTTCGATGAGGTGGAAGCCCATCTCCTCTACAAGTTCAACCGAACTCCGACCCACATTTTTTACGCCATCAAGGGGCGTGAACCGCTAAACAAGCCAAAGGCGATAAGGGACCACGGTCATCTAGACCACAATCAATATTGTGCCTACCACAAGAGTCCCGACCACAACACCAATCAATGCCGCGACCTCCTCAGACAACTCTGGAGATTATTCGAGGAAGTCAAGTTGGACAGTTTATTGGCTTAGCCGGAGCCCCACCAATCTCCCAACACGGTCGCCCGAGTCGAATGCGAACAGGACGAAAAGCTCATACGATCCGACCCCTCGATCAACCTCGGCGACCGTATCTACATGCTTCAACCAAGAGAAGGGAGCTTCGGAAGTCTCTCCCCGATTTCCCGCCTCATCCAACCAAAGGCTACTGCATGAGCAGACGCTTCAAAAAAGAGGGTGACTCGCTCGCCCTCTAAAGTTCGTCATCGACATGATGGACCTAGGCAGCGATCGACTCCCCTAGCACAACGTATACCGTCGAGGATCGTCATCTGATATGATGGTCTGAGGTAGAAGAGTGCCGCCATGGTCATGAAAATCGATTAAACCGATGATCCGTCCATGTAAGGTTCCTTAGGGCTCCGATCGCTCGCCCTTCATTTAAATACGAGGCGGGCGTAGCCGAAGGACTCTCCAAAACAAATCAGAGGATTACTCGCTCGCCCTCTAAAGTTCGTCATCTACATGAAGAACCTAGGCAGGCGATCTCCTCCCCTTACACAATGTATACCGTCGAGGATCGTCATACGACTTGATGATCTGAGGTAGAAGAGTGTCACCATGGTCGTGGAGGACGATGGAACCGTTCTCTATGCCCATGCAAGGTCCCTATGGGCCACGATCGCCCGCCCTTCGTTTAAATACGAGGCCGGCGTAGTCTGAGGGCCCTCCAAAACTAATCTGTGGACGCGTTCGCCCGCCCTCAAAGGTCCATCACTTAACGTGGTGGGTCCTTACCGGATAATGCGACGCGTCCCTCCCCCCGTCTCAACGTATACCGTCGAAGGTCGCCATCTTAATGGCGTCCCGAGGTAGAAAATAGCTAACAAGCCGCGGACGTGGAGTTGATTAATCCGACGATGCCCCGCGCAAGGAATCTTCCAGACCAAGACCGCACGCCCTTCGTTTAAATACGAGGCGAGGCGCAGCCTTCGGAGGACCCTACCAATTAAGTGAGTCGCGAGAACTTAGCCATCAGACGGAATGTCGCTCGCGCACAAGACACGGTCGTGGAGATCGGTCCATCGAAATCCGCGATCCTGCACGGTTCCTCAAGACCGAGATGGACGGCCTTCCTCGAGGATTCGACAAAATTGAAGACCCCTCACTCAACGATTTATTTTCGTCCCCTTACTTTCACTAAGTGAACAAAAACAAGGGGGAAGAGTGCGGAGCTATACATACGACGATCGTCCCTATTCAATTACATACGGAGATCGGCATTTCTCAGATGTTTGTGCAGCGATCGAATTTGTTGTAAAAGTTATCTATATGAGTTTATCAATTCACTTGGAGCTACAAACACAACAATCTCTCCTCACACATTTGTACAAAGTCATGCAAAGACTCAGAAAAGCAATCATTCAAGTAATAAATAGAAGAAACAAACATCCATTTCATTACTTGAAATATCAGAGTACATACACGGTCACCTGAAGGCCTAAGTACTACAAAGGAAAGCTACAAAATTACAAGGCAAAAAGCTAAAACAATAAAAACGAAGAGCCTCAGGCCCCTGCCTGGCCTTCGCCTTCAACCACCGGATCGGCCCGCGACCCTTCGCCAGCTTCCGGAGCTGCCTCCCCGTCCTCCGGAGCGTTAGGATGAACAAGGTTCACCGGAGTCGGGTACCAGCTCAGGTCCACGCCGATTTCCGAGAGATCCAAGATCGGCACAGAGAAGGCAGGATGGAGAGGATGCTCCAACGCATATGCCTTGAAGTTTTAAGCTAGAGGGCCGACCTCCAGCCCTCCCTTCTTAGCAGCTCGGAGTGAGTCAGCGAACGCCATATAATAGGCAAACTCACTGACAAACTCCACGTTAAGAAAGGGATCGGCCTCGGTCGCCTCCAGTTTTCCTTTCAACTCCACAATCGCCTGTTGCGCACCTTGAAGCTTGGCCTCCCTTTCCGCCGTCTCTCCCCTCGACGCCGCCAGCTCGCTAGTCAGCCGATCGACAGTCACCTTCAGTTGATCGGCCTCCTTCTCATCGGCCGCGTGCAACCATCGGGCATTTGTCATCTGGTCCCGATATCGGTCGATCGTCGCCCGAGCTCGCTCATAATTCTCTCTCATCAGCTCAAGATCATGATTTGCCTGTTTAGCTGCATCCAAGGAGTCTCCATAGCCACTATCCTTTCGGAAAACTCGACATTCTCTTTCCGAGCAGCCTCGAGGTCCGCCTGCAGACGAGTAGTAGAAGGACGCCCCTCGAATTCTTTCATAGTATCGACAACCATCGTCGCCGCCTCAAGAGAGAGAGCGAAAGCAGCCTGCATTGTATTCCCGGATCGCTGGCGAGCGATCTCATCTAAGTCTGTCGTCCAGGCCTTCGACAAAGCAGAAACGGCCCGGTTGACATATAGCGGGATATCACAGGCCTGGCGAGGAGATCGGCTCACCAGGAAATCCAATACCAGCGGCGGGCAAGCTGGGTTTGTGCTACGGATCCTGCATCAAACAACAAAAAGTTAGCACATCTCCCACGCAAGTAACGAAACTCTACAAACAAACAAATTTTATCTCTCGGCTTTATCGGGATCGCGACCAAAGTATGGTTTCCCGCGAGGGGTCTCAGCCTCGGCGATCGCCATCTCTCGCAAGAAAGCCGCAGAGGGCGTAGGCTCATTCACCGGGGGGACCGCGGTGATCGGAGGTACTACGATCAGCACCTCACCGGCAGAGGCAGAAACTGGAGATTCCTCTGACCTTTGCCGCTTGCGGTTCGATCGGAGCCCCTCCTCCCGAGATTCCTCCTCCGCTATGATCGGCTCCACGACGGGCCTCACCTCCGGAATGAGAGGAAACGCCACCGGAGGAACCCGAGATGACTTCTTCTGGCGAAAACGGCTCAGAACTCCGGGGTTCGACATGGCTATCTCCGCTGGAGGCTCCAAGAAACGAGGAAAGCAAACTTCTGCAATAAAGAACGATCAAACGATAGTTAGGCATATTCCTCCAATAGGACGATCGCCCAACAAATGGAGATCATGGAAATTCATACCTGGGACCGAAAGATGTCTCGGTAAACGGAATAGCCGAGCAGACAGCCAACGACTCTCCTTGTTAATACGGTGAGCGTCTAAGTCATCGTCCGGCAGACTTCGTATCCGCTCCCAGACGACCAAAAAATCGAAAGGTAGCTCGTCGATCGCCGGAATATGGGAACCTGCAAAAACGAAACCAAATTAGATCAGTTTAGAACACATCCGAACAAAGGGAGAGTCAAAACCCTTACTCAGATTCCTCTCCCGGAAGCCTCTGGGAATCCCCAGCTCGCCCATAGGATTGTCACTCACTGAGGCCTTCCAGGCACCGGCGACCCAGAACTATTTCGTCGGATCGCCTCGCACCTTGTTCGGGACTCCTAGGATCACCCGACCGGATCGACCTTGAATGTGATAGCCTCCAACCGACCCTTTCTGAGCCGTCAGCCTGAACAGGTGGTTCATCTCCAACGGCGAAGGAAGGCGGTATAGTCGGTGATCGCCGAACAAGGTGAGAGCACAAATGATCTGGAGCCAGGCATTCGGCGTCAACTGAAGCGGCGCCACGTTCCAAGCCGCCAGCAAATGGGAGACAGAAAAAGACAGAAGGAACCGCAACCCAGCCTCCATGATTGCTTCATTCACGGTGACCATACCCTCCGGGGGTTGGTCGGCTCGTTCATTCTCCGCCGGCGCGAAAAGATCCACACCTGAAGGAATATGATACCTCGTCCTCCAGACGGCCAGGTCCTTCCTGGTCGTCGAGCTCTTTATCTGGCCGAGGGACCATGAAAAACGCTGCGCAGCCCGAAACAGCGACCGTTTAGCAAATTGGTAGGGATGAGCGATCGAGTACTCTCGGTAATCGAATTTAGGAGACAGACCGGCCAACCTCTCCATGATTTCAGCAAAGGCCAAGTAGGCATGGCCAAAAGCACTATGCTGCTCCCAGTAGGCCCTCACCGCCAAATCTCTCTCCATCTGCGAGCGTCTTCGCTCAACCACCGCCTCCTAGCGACGTCGGCCTCATTAAATAGTGCCTCGACTTCCGCGGGATCAATACCAGCATGGATAGCCTCGGTGGCCGTCTCCAGATGGAATTCTGCGGAGGGTCCTCCCCGGACATTAGAGGTCCCAGCGGCGGAGGAGGTGCCCATTCCAGATGAAGGAGATGTTCCTGACATTCTCAAAACAAAAAGAGGAGAAAAGGAGTGTTTGCTTACCAAAAGATTGAATCGATCGACGATCGGCAGACAGATCTTCAGAAAAATTCTTATTTATCGAAAAAAGCACGTAAGGGTCTTAACACTGTAACCCAGCGCCTTTTTATAAGAGATGGCAGGGACTTCCGTGCAAATATGGAGAATCTCAGGGGTTGGAGTGCAACCGTCGCAATTAATGCCTCCCTTGAAACACGCGACGCGTCGTTTCAAGGACACGCCAGACGAGGAGTCATAACTAACCGTCGGTTTCCCCCAACAGGAACCCGACGTGTGCCCCGGAGACTTTTCTATGACCGCTGCCACTTTCCGCTCATTTCAGCGACCGAACAGGTCGTCCGAATCCAAAATCAATCGACTCAAAGACGATCGCCAATTCCATAAAATACTGAGTCACTCGTCAAAGTTAAGCGATCGCCAGTAGAACCACCTCACCCCACGTTTACAACATCGGAGCGAGCTGGGGGGCAATTGTTGTGTCGAGATTTATACACCTCGACGGGCGATCGGCACAAATTCCGGGCGACCGAGTTCACGACCGAATGGGCTAAGGCGACCTTGACAGAACGAAGGTAGTAGTCCACCTTCGAGTATCTAGCGATCGACTCTCAAGGCGATCGCCTTTGGCACCTAGTGATCGACTCTGTTACCCGACCTAGGACGACCGTCCTGTGCCACGAACAAGACCTTCGTCCACCAAAGTCTACGAAGACTGGATCTCAAAGCAGCGCCCATGTGCAGATCCGCGAAAGGCGCCGCAGAACATGGATCGTTGACCACAGCCTGTCACCACCTTCTCACCTACCGACAGACCCTTCGAAAGGTACAAGGTGGGACCGCCCGTGACAGCGACTCAGACGCGTGCAGACTTCTCATTGGACCGCACAGCTGGTTGCCAGAAACTCTTGCGGACTTTAAGGAGACCAGCCCATGTGCTAAAAGAAGATCGCCCGCTTATTATAATACAGCAGAGGCGATCGCCCAGCGTCTCCCAGCCCTATAAATAGAGAACCTCCAGCAACTAGAGAAAGGTTCGCAATTCATTCCAATCAGTTCAGAACTCTATTGACAACCATATTCAGTCAGGCATTGATAATACATACACTCTTTCAGGCTCTTGGCTTCCTCTCTTGAATCTACCTCTGGATTTCTCTCTCAGCACCTCTCATCCAGAAAACGGTCGGCAGAGGCAAGAATTCCTCACAGTACAGATTCAACGAGACTCACAAGCCCAGAAGCTCAGACATACAGCTAATACACACCGTGAGAGACCATCGATTTCTCTCGATCGTCACAGCTCATCAACGTTGTTACAAGAACTCACAGAGCATCATATCTAGTTCTTCCGGCAATCTTCACGCTCCATAGCTAAGATAACTAGGGTCTTTACACTCATTGTAATTGTACTCTAACATTAATATTTGTACTTCAAAGTATTTGCATTAATAACATCTCGCGAGAGCATTCAAGCCCGGGACTAACAACCCCGGCAAATCTTGTGTTATTTACTTTTCCCACGGAATTGCTCTCGCACTTTGTTTGCTATCCATTCATTCCAGCAATATATATCTCCGGATAATATTTTGGGTAGAAACATATAGCATGACCATAATTCCTAACGTAATTTCCATGAGCCAACATGAAAATCACAAGGGTCAATCTAAAAGGGGCAATTGGTCTTCATTGATCTTCCAACTCCTTGGAACGTCATACGCGATCAATTTGCTCCTCGAGTCCGTCCTTCTCGTCCTTCTCGTCCTTCTTGTCTTCATTACATTAATGAAATTTAATACTACTCTAGTAAATTAAATTACAAGAGGGCAAATGACACGCAGGCCGTAAATAATAAATAATTTAAATAAATGACACGCAGGCCATAAAATCAATTATAATTAAACGACACGCAGGCCGTAAAACCAACCCATAAGAAAATAAAGTATCCAATCACATTGTCCAATTTAGGGTCATGTCATACACCATACACATACCATAAATAATTATCAATAATTAATAAAAACATGTAATTATAGAAATTAAAATCTATCTAACACTTAGACTATAAATATATTCTGAGTCCTCAAATAAACAATACTGGACTATAGCCGAGATGGCTGGTTGCATGCCCAGTGCCCGGATCCGGGTTCGAAACCCGGCGGTAGCAGTTGCAACATTTTGCAACTATTATTTGCAAATTTACTTTTATATTAAAAAACGCTTATAAAAGACTACCGTGAAAACTACTAAAACAGGTCCCAGTCGAGATGGTAACTTGCACGACTCAATGGCAGTGATGTGGGATCGAATCCCGAGTCTCGCGAAAATGATTTTTCTTCATATTTTAAAACAGATTTGATACCTTTTATGAAAGATCCGTGTATTATTTCCAAAATAAAACTGCAGCCCAGTTGGTAAGTCGACGGAAGGCATGGGCGGACGACCAGGGATCAAATTCCCGGCATTGCAAAACATTTTTGCTAATTAAAACCGACCCGCGGGTCCAGATCCGACCCGACCCGGACCCGACCCGTCTCAGAACAGATATGTTCCAGAACAGTTCTGGAGCAGAAATTCACGAAAATAGTCCAGAAAATTAATTTTTGACGATCCAATTTAATCAAATTAAACTAGAAAATTATTTTATAAAATCTATATTTTATAAACATAATCAAGAACATAATTTACACATAAACATGTTCCACATAAACAATTAAATTACATGCAAGTTGGCTCTGATACCACTGTTGAGTTTTCCATACATCGAATACATAAATCAGCATTAAATACGCACCAAAAGAATAAATATGAAAACTCAATTTAGGATCCCATGCAGTAATTTAATTGTTTGATTAAGGGGTTAATTAAATTACCTTAATCTGACGAACAGATCTAGATCCGGACTAGAAGCAGATGAATATCTCCTTCCTCTTTGGGTGATCCACACACGAACAATTCCACAAGCCGGATTGCTAGATCCTTACGAATAATATTGATAAATAGTACAACACAAATTCCTTGCCCAAAGAATTGTACTATTGATCAAGATCAACTAAGGGAAGACGACTAGATAACCGATCCGCAACTCTTACTGTAGAGAAGGATGGCCGAAATTCTTTAGTCTTGAGAAGGGAGGGTGACTTTTAGGTGTAGGTTTCTAATGACAACTCCTTGTCATAGACTCCCTATTTATACTATTTTTTTTTTTTTTTTTTTAGTTCATACTTTTTTTTTTAAACCGAAATTTATTAAATGGACCAAAAATGTGGGGGGACGAGGCCCACTACACGCCCAAAGAGATTGAGGGAGGACGAGCCCCTCTACACGCCCCAATTAACGACAATAACAGCCGAGGAGATTTATTTAAACCTAACATATGGAAAATTATTTTTGTCGAGCCTAATCAAGCCATTAATCTTCCCGGGCAGATCAGACGGGCTATAAAGCTGAAAATTTCTGAACTTATATCCTTCATTAGCCAGGTGGTCCGCAATGGTGTTCCCTTCCCGATAAATGTGAGAGAATGAGATATCCATGACACGCTTGAATGATGCAATTTTGTGACAGATGTTTAGCACTTGCCAATTACCCTTGTTAGGCGAGTTGACTAGAGAAAGGGCAATGGCCGAGTCCATCTCAACCCAAACCTTACGAATGTTTCTGTCGTGGCAAAGGTCCAGCGCTCTCCAAATAGCAAAAAGTTCGGCAAAATTATTAGAATGGTTGCCGATAAATTCGTGAAAAGCAAAGATAGGTTCGCCCAAAAAATTCCTAGCAATCCCCCACAGTAGACTCCCTGGTTGCCTTTTGAGGCCGTCTGTGTTGATTTTGGTTGTCCCAGAGTCGGCTGACCCATCTCACTATGTAGATTTTTTTCTTTTTTGTTTATACAATTACATGCAAAATTATTAATAAAATTGCAGGCGAAATGAAGACCCAAAATATCGACACAGTAGGCGCCTAGCCGTGCCGCGGCGGAATGCATTTGTGGCCTTTAATCATGAACAGAAGTCCCAAATTCGATCGCACACACGCCGAGCCGTGAACGGAATCTTCTTGACCCGCATGTCGTTCCTAGAGCACCAAATAAACCACGTAATGAGTATAGGAATGATGCGTAAAATGTGGATAGCACCGAGGCTTTATTAAACCAATGGGACAAAACTAAAGTAATAGATCTGGTTTGTAAAGAGGGATGCCCAATAAGGTACAAAAGTTGGCCCAAACCGAAGATGCGATCGGGCCATTAAGAAAAAGATGAGGCGGGTCCTCGGTCTATCACAACAAAAACAAGAATTATCAGAATAATGCCCTCGTTCTAAGGCCGTCCGGAGTGGGAATCCATTTTTTCAAAAGTCTAACCATGAAAAACGACATAGTAGGGGTAATAATTTGATTCCAACAATGTTTTAAAATAAGATGAGTATCATGACGTTGGCGGATAGCCTCCCACGCACTTTTAAAGGAAAAACTGCCGTGGGAGGTAAGTTTCCAGACGGCCTTATTAGCGACAAGGCCCGAATCAACATGAGTGGGAAAGGTCATAACATAATCCCCAAGATCCGAGGGAATGACGGAGAGAAGTTTGGATCGATCCCACCCGTTTGAAGTCCAAAAATGGTTAATGGTGGTGTTTAGCCGGGGGTTAGAGGCCCATTGGGACAGCGGGCTAAAGTCACACCAATTGTCGTGCCAAAATGAGATATCGCCATCACCAATATACCAAAAAATCCATTTATCAGCTAAGGAACGAATGTCACAAAGATTTTTCCATGTAGTGGAGTCATTGGGGTTGGATTTAACCACCATGGGGTGGAGACGTTTACAATACTTAGCCTTCATGAATTGAGTCCAAATATTAGATGAGGTACGAAACCTCCACCAAAGTTTAATTTGAGCCGCTTTAATGATGTCCCCCAAACTCCTACAACCAAGACTACCTTCTTCCTTAGGGTAACAGAGCCTAAGCCATGCTGCCCAATGAAGTCTCTTTCTATTGTCGTTGGTACCCCAAAGAAATTTGTTAAAAAGTCGTTCGAAGAAGATAATGACATTTTTAGGGGGTTTAAGGACTTGGAGACAATATAAAGGAATAGAGCTCAGGGTAGTTTTAATAAGTTCAAGTCTGCCACCGGAGGTAAGTAATAGGTGATTCCACGACTGGAATTTGGCGCAGGTTTTAGCAATAAGGTCACCATACATGTCAAAAGTTTGATTCCCTTTCCACAAGAGGGCTCCCAAATAATTAATTGGGAGACTCATTTGAGAGAATCCAGTCGTTTGTTTCACCATACGAACCAACAAATTGTTCGGCTTGGCAAAAATAAAAGAACTTTTAGAGTTATTAATTTTTTGTCCTGAGCTCGCGGTGTAGTGATCAAGGCAATTTTTGAGAATGAGGAGATTGTTGTAGGAAGCATTGGTAAAGATTAACACATCATCAGCATAAGCAAGATGTGAAATCCGAGCCTTCTTCCTGATTTTGAAAAACATATCGGGGTGGGTAAGAAAAGTTTTATCCAAAAGTCTAGATAAATAATCGGACGCAATCACAAAGAGGAGAGGCGACAGGGGTCACCTTGCCTAATGCCCCTGTCGGATTTAAAAAAGCCCATAGGACTCCCATTAATGAGAATCGAGAACCAACAATTCGAAATGCAACGATAGATCATGTCAGCCCAATCATCCGAGAAACCGAAATCTTTTAAAATTTTTAATAGAAAACCCCAATTAAGCCTATCGTAGGCTTTTTCCATATCTAATTTAATCAAAACGCTCAATCAAGTAGATATGTCATGACAAACTTCTTGGGCCGTTAAAATATTATCGGTGATGAGCCGGCCTTTAATGAAGCCAGTTAGGCGGTGATAATTTTCGGAAGAAGGCAGCCCAATCTGGTACTAAGGATTTTCGCAATAATTTTATAAGATGTATTACAAAGGCTTATCGGCCTAAAATCCTTCCAAGCAAGGGGGGAGCATTTAGGAATAAGAGAAATAGTAGTACGAAAAGATTTGGGCATGGGGTTTAGAAGAAAAATCCCACACCGCCTCACATACATCGATGCAATAATATCCCCACTTATGAAAAAATAAGGCATTAAAACCATCCGGCCGGCCACCTTTGCTGGATCAATACTAAAAAGCGACTTGTTTAATTTCATCCACATCCGGCATGGCACACAAAATGTGGTTGTCATCAGTATTAATGACGCAGGGGATAATATCAGGCTTAATATTAGCTGGAGTAAAATCAGAACACTTAAAAACAGTGGAAAAGTAATTAACTCCAGAATTTTGGATATCGACGGGGTCCGTGATTTGGATACCATCCATAATTTGAAAGATTTTGCCTTTACTTCTTTTGGATTTGATAAGGTCATGAAAAAATTTGGTGTTCCGTTCCCCTTCAAGGCACCATTTTAAATTTGTTTTTTGTTTCCAAAAGTCCTCTTCCATAGCCATTGTAAGATTGAGATTGGCTCTGGTTGTCTTTAAAAAAATAAGATTGTTATCGGAAGGGTTATTATCGAACTTGATCTCGGCATCCGACACAAGCTCCCTAGCTTCAAAAAATTTAGTGAAAATATCACCAAAATGAGTTTTATTCCAATCTTTTAAAGAAAGTTTAATTCTCGAAAGTTTGTTCAAAAGTTTGAGCATACCCGACGAATGCACCGGGATCTGCCAAGAATCGCTAACAATACCCATAAAATCTTTATGCTTGACCCACATATTTTGAAAACGAAACGAGGGCTTAGGTTTGAACTTGTTGTTACCAAAACTACATAAAATCGCCGAATGGTCCGAGTGAAGGCCGGATAGGTGTTTTACACTCGAATCCGGGAAGGTATCAAACCAAGCCGGAGAGTGTAAAACTCTATCGAGCCTTTGCCAAATAAAATTACTATACCACGTAAACGGCGAACCAATGTATCCAAAGTCCATAAGATTACAGTCAAAAAGAGCATCATGGAAGTCTTCCATCTCCGAAGGGATAGGGGACGCACCACCTTTTTTTTCATGGGAGTGTAAAATAATATTAAAATCGCCTCCCACCATCCACGGCCCCGGATTATTGCTAACAGTAAGAAGGTCATCCCAAAGAGCCCTCCTTTCGACCCTAGTATTTTTCCCATAGACAATGGTTAAATAATAGGGGACAGGAGAAGCATTTGAATTGATTTCCATGTGAAGCAAGTGAGCAGTGTTATGCAAGATTTGAAGAGAAAAATTGTGATCACAAAACACCCAAATGTGGTTACTTTGGTTCGCAACAACTTTATCGAAACCGAGATATTTACAAAAGTAGGCCCAATCAAGTGAAATTTTAGGTTCAATCAGAGCCAAAATATTCACGTGGTGGTCTCTACTCAGGTTTTTAACATTCCGTTTAGCATCTTTCTTACCCATCCCCCTAACGTTCCAAATAAGGGTGTTATTCATTGGACACATTAGGGGGTTTTTGGATCCTGGCGCTCCTTCTAAGCTCCATGTTAGGAATGGCCAGAGAACCCAAGTCCTCTTTATTGCCGCGGCTTTGGGCCTCCCTTTCAATTTGTCGCCCGAGTTCAATGAGACGACGCCGATTTTTCTTTCTCTTTAGGCTCCGAGGAGAAAGAGGAGATTGAGGAGATTGATGCTGGGGCAGGGGCAACGCCAACACAATTCCACTATTATCTGCACAAATGCCATCAAAATCAGCCAATGGGGTTTCCAAATCTGATTCGATATCTCCGCAAGAGACAGAGGAAGCTGAGTTAGTATCCTCAAAAGAGTAACTATGCTCGTCTTCCTTCTGTTTCTTGTAGGAGCACTCGGGGTCATCTTTGGGAGATCCCTTTGTCTGGGGGAGGGTGGGTGAGATTAATTTGGGCACCTCCTACCGGGCTGAACAAGGTCGGGAGAGTAATTCTCTCCTGTGCATGTCTAGCTTAGCAATGGGGTGGGGAAGGGGCGGGAGTTCCCGGGGTCCTGTCCACCATATCCAAAACAATAAGTTCAGTACCATCTTTTAAAGAATTTGAAGGAACTTGAGGTTCCACATCATCTATCAAAACATTAAACGAGTTATGAGATAAAATTTCATCAATTTTAGGTGCCGTTATTTTTTTCTGGGGGGAATTTTCTTTAGATCCACGATGTTCAACCTGTTCCTAGACAGCTTTAGGTTTTTCCACCTTTTTGTTATCTTTGACAATATGGTTCAGTTTTGTAATTTTTTCAGCAATGAGTTTGTTTTTTTCAGCAAAATTAGGGCGAAGTTTATGGTTTTTAATATAACAATCCAGTTCCTCATGTCCAATATGATGACAGAAGTGACAATATTTAGGTAATCGTTCAAACTGAACATTTATATCAACAGATTTGCCATTACATGATATGGCGAATTTTTGGACAGGAGGTGTCTCAAGATTGATTTCGACACAGAAACGAGCATAGTTTAACCGAGATTTAGATAGGGTAGATTCGTCCGCCATAACAAATTCCCCAAAAACACTAGCAATAGTTTTAAGACTCCGAATATCATACCATTGGATCGGGAGTGCAAACGCTTTGAGCCAAACCGGGACCACCGGTGGTTCATTTTTAAAATCAAAGTCGGGTGTCCATTTTAAAATTCTCATCGGAAGCCCGGCTATCGGAATTTCACGTTGCATACGAAGTTTTGCAAATTGTTCCTCGTTAAAACAGGTTATTAAAACATGACGAAGATTTAGATATTGAACTTTACAAGTTTTATAGCCCAGATTATTAAGGTTAGTTCGGATTACCTCGTTTGCCGGTTTTCCGTAGGAAAACTTACCAACAACCGAGAGACGAAAAGCTTCAGATGCTTTCTCACATTCCGGTTTAGAGAAAATAACAGTAGGGACATTACCAGACCGGTCAACCGAACCAAAAACGCTGTGCAAGTGATCGGCGCCGCCATAGGTCGCCGCCGCATAGGACCTTAAAACCGGACCAGGGGGAGGATCGAAAACATCAATGTTTTTGCAGCCGAAAGAATCGGCCGGCGGGGCATCAACGGCCGCATTACCTTTGTCGGATGAGCCAGGAACCGAGGAGAAGCCCTTCAGATCGAGGGGAATCCTTGAACGGTGAAGCGCCTCGGCCGCGGCTGCATCAGAAAGCACATCTGCCAGGAGTTCTGATGGCGAAGGAGAAGGGACAGCGTCCAAGGAGATCGAGATGCCTCCTTGCTTAGGCCGCGACTGAACTTGGAGGAGGTCGGACAGAACTTGCTGCTCGCGGGATTCATCTTCCGAAGATTTGGAGGATGGGTTTGTTGGGTTTCTAATCGGTTTTACAATAGGGGGTGGCGTCGTGTTTGTGACAGAAGGAATATTGAGAAAACTTCCTTGGACAGTTGGAGAAGACGGGACAGAGTGAGATTCTCCAGATTTTTGATTTTTATTTCTTTGACTGAGTTTTGGTGAGGTAGATAGGGGAATAGGAGGTTGGACGGTGGTATCTAGACCCACGGGAAAAGTGCCAGCTGGGGGATGAAGATGGTCATGTGAAAAAGCAGGAATCACGGGTGAGGAAGGACAGGAAATGTTTTTAAAATGGCTGATATCTTGGTCTTCGGGATTATGAGGTTGACGGGCGGCGGGATTCTTGGGTGATGAAGGACAAAAATTATTATTAAAATGACTGATATCTGATTTTGGGGAGGGAGACACTGGACGGGCGGGACAATTAATGGAGGCACATGGAGCCGGCCCCACTAACTGACTTTTGTCTGCCATGAGGCAGATAATCAATTTGAATTTTTTTTTTTTATAAAAAAGGAGGACCGCCACACAAGGCGGCGGAAAAGAAAATGAGATCGGCGAACTCAGATGAATACCTCCCGGAAAACTCAAAAATGAAAGGGAAGAATATGAAGAATGTAGAGAGAAGGCAGAGAGAAATTCTAGAGAGAGAGAGCATTCAGTATATTGAATTAGTTAAACTCCCTATTTATACTAAGTAACCCTAGATTCAAGAATCTAGTATTTACTTAGTTACCCCTCATGTTATTATATAATACAATATATATAATATCCAATATTATATATATTACTTATTATTCAATCTCCTCATAAATATAATATCCAATTTATATTTATTTTTTCCAGTTGATATTTATTCCTACTTGTCTATAATTGTCGTACGTGCGACCCAAAAGGCTTATATTATGTTGGCAATTATTTAATACCTTATTAAATAATAAATCATAAGCGGCCTCTAGCAAGACATTATGATTACCCAAATAATATAAGTTAATAGTCCATTAAACCTTTTAACGTGTCAAATCATTTTGTCACGCGATACCATATTTGAACTAAGTCATGGAGTCTGTCATACTTATTTATGTTCAAATGCTTTCTCGATCTTAAGTAGACTGATTGAATCAAATGACTCTTCATTTGAGCATGGCCATGCATTTCCTTCAGTCCTACTTATCGAGGGGCCCAACAGATATCTCTCTCACTAAATAGAGGGACAAATCCCCATCTTGATTATTCATTGTCCTCTAAATGACTCTCACAAATCCCGATCGCTAACCTTTATGATCACCATGTTTCAGATGACGTTGGATTACGTCAAAGCACAACAGTACTGTTAATCTCAGGTTCAATGATTTATTGACATACTGTTATATTGAGATTCACTTATGATATTTCCATGCAATAATCTCAATGCGGGTCTGTCCAGTATTAGTTCTCCAACCAATACCCATAAGATTGATCCGTACCATACGCATAATCATCCAATGATTATCAATCAAACTTATACTAGTATATTAATCACTTGAGTCTCTACTCAACGCGATTGTACCAGGGACATTTGAGTAATCTTATTATTCGTGAATAACTATTATTCGATTATTATAATATTAAAACATGCACACATTATAATAATCAACGAGAAATAAATGATATCAGATAACTTTATTTAAATATAACAATTACAAATCTAGGCACATCGAATGTCATAGGGTACTATTCCCAACACTAGTGCACCAGGGGGAAGTTCTCGTGTTGCACCCCCTTTTTTTACCGTCCAACGCTGCTCGATTCTTTTTTTTACGCTCGATTTTTCATTTTCTTAGGAATTCTCCATGGTGATCCTTCCACCTACGATCTAAAGAAGCCTTAGATATGAAGCTTATTAGAAATAATATACTGTCACGGGAGTAATAAAGTAAATGACAAACGCTCTTCGTACGGGGAAGAAATGCGATTTTACTAATTAGAAATTTTCAAATTCTGCCTCTCAATACATTGGAGAATGTATTTATAAGCCTAAGAAACACATCTAAATCGAAAATAACACAAGATATCAAAAGAAAAATGAAATATTAAATAAATAAAGTGATATAAAGGCCCAAAGTGCGTGAAAACAGGGGAATTTAGGTCCAAGAGCATTTATGTCATGGCAGAACGCGATGAGTTCAACACAAATCGCCGTTCTGCTTCTGGAAACATATGATAATTGGAATTCTGAGCATCGGGTCACACGATGGGCTCGAGAAGAGCTTCACTGGCATGTGTGGTGAGTCCCGTAGCTCCTCCCGGTTCGAAAGTTATGGCTGTTTGAAGTTCGGGTCGAATCTACCATAAGAGAATAGAATGTGGTTCTACTTACGGGTGCGATCATACCAGCACTAATGCTGTGAGATCATCAGGCTCCAAGTTAAGCGTCTTGGCGAGAATAATCTTAGGATGAGTGGCCGCAGGAAGTCCTCGGTGCATATAACCATTTATGAATAATTGCAGCATCATCCTACATAATAATTACAAGTATGCCCCTCACCAACCTTCTCGTTCAAGTTTCCAGAATGCTCCGCCCCTATAAGTTGAAGCATAACTCGCGGGATAGTCATTTCCAGCAACACGTCCGACCGGTCATAATTATGTCCACGAAGCGCGAGGTGAGTTCCTTGAACGATAACCACGGCTTTATGCCTCGTTGCAGTTGATCGATGGGTGATCACCTGCTCGGCTTGAACTGCCCATGAGTTCTGCCCAAGTTTGTCTGGAACCAAAGACTCAATCGAAAGAACAAACAACCTCTCGAATATTTTACATGTCAACAATTAATCATTTCCACACCCCAAATCCCACCAAGGGAATTACTCACGCAACATAATTAAACACTTAAACACGAAATAAATTGAAGACATGGAATAAAAAGGGAAATACGAAATACTTATATAAAACACCTAAGGCAAACCGCCTTGGATTTGTTTCGTCGGAATGGAAATAACAGAAAGCAAATAAAGTGTTTGGAAATATAAAGCAAAACACTAAACGTATGCTACATAAGGGTGAAATATAAACTAAATTGTATCTTGCTGCAGAATGTAAAGAGAGTGTGCGAAGTAGACAAGATGATGAATGCCAGCAGAAGTGCTGGCCTTTTATAGCAGTCGCAGTGGCAACCAAACCCTAGCTCCGCCGTCAGACCATATCCGCCTAATTGATCACCTTCCACGAATAGCGTGATCCTTGATTGATCAGATTGATGATTGGCAATGACAATCAGTTGGATGACGATTGGGTTGACTCCACCTTCTTCCAGATGCTTCCTCATTCAGAATCTTCGAGATCCTCCAGCTGCAAATCCTCACGCGTCATTCCATATTTAGCTTTTGGGCTGTCGGCTCCGGTTGGTCATGGTCGTACTGGATGCTGTTCTTTGGTAAGTCTCACACCAGGTGGTACACTTTGGGGATCATCATTGCTTAGAGGTGTTCTGAGTGGTAAATCACCAAGCTCGCTTCCTGGGGGGATCATTTCATGCAGCGGGGCTGATTTGTCTCTGGTAGTGCCCATTCCGACCATCTTCTGCGCATATGCCTCGAACTGAGCCTCCTTCCTCCGAATAGCTGCTTCCTTCCCTATATGACTATTACAGATACAAAAAGAAAAGAAAAAGAGGGCCAAATGGCCCAAAAGTCGAAGACGCATCAGGATACTGTTAGAATTCAAACCCTTCTAGAATGGAGGCTAAGTAATTAAACATGTGAAATCATCTACCTTTGAACAATTAGTTGGCAAGTTTGACAACAAAAAGATGGGAAACTTCACAACACCTCATCATGGTTGATCCTTTCACACCATGGTTTCACACCATGTTTACTACCTATAAATAAGACTTGTTTGTAGCATTTGTAACCATCCCATCTCCAAGAGTGAGTTCAAAGAGTGAATAACAATCCAAGTTGAGATTGAGTGAGTTTGAGAGTTTTTCTATTTTGTGAGTTTGTATCTATTCTTGAGTGATAATAGAACAAATATTTTTCTCTCAAATCATTAGAAATTCACTATAATGATCCGTTAATTTCCAACAAGTGGTATCGGAGAAACGTTTGGAGTGCTAATCGGAAATGGTAGAGGGCTGAAAATTTTGAGTTTTACAAAGGTGGTCAAAACTCAGTTTTGAGGATATCATTAGATTCCTTGCGTCGAGACGAGTTCGGAGGTATTTTCGGAATACAAAACCGACGTCAGACGAAGCCGTACGGGCTGCCGAAAGAATAGTCTCAAGGTTGAAGATGATGAACAGTAATTTCTGCAAATAAGTTTTACAGAAATTACATACTGGTCCCTGAACTTTCGAAATTTTTTAATTCAGTTCCTAAATTTCCGAAATTTTTTATTTTGACCCCAAAAAATTCAAAAACTATACTTTTGGTCCCAGAAGCTTTGTTAAAATAATGGCTGATTTTACGACCTCTAGTGAGAAGCTCAATAACAATAATTATGGGTCATGGAGTACCCGTATGAAGTTTTACCTGCTCGGGCAAGACTTATGGGATATCGTGAACGGAGCTGAGACAACACCACCAAGGGAGGCCAAAAGCACAGACACAACCTCCGACATCTCAACCTCAACACCGGTACGACCAGATACTGCACATCAAAGGCCACCGCCGACCACGATGCTTTAAAGAAATGGACGGTTAAGGCAGGCAAAGCTATGTATGCCTTAACTGTAGCTGTAGAAGATGAATTTCTACAGCGGATCAAAGTTGTCCGAACACCGAAGGAAGCTTTGGATACATTAGCGGCTATTTTCGCGAAGAAAATTGATGCAAAATTACGATGGCTTGAAATTGAGCTTTGTCGATCTCCCGAGAAATATGTCTGTGAGTCAATATTTCTCAAAGGTGAAATCTCTTTGTGATGAGATTTCTAAACTAGATCCTGAAAATGGCATTACACAAACCGGGATGAAAAGAATTATCATCCACGAATTGAAGCCGAGTATAAGAGTATTATCACGGCAACTTCGGGTGGGCCGAGCCTACTTTAGCAGATCTGGAGAATTTGCTCATTAATGAAGAGGATCTAGATAAACCCACGTCTAGTCGAGCAACCAATAGTGAAGAGACAGCCCTTTTCACTAATAGAAGAGACAATCAAGGATGCGGACGAGGACGTGGTCGTGGTCGAGGACGAGGACGTGGTTTCGGGAGATTCAATAGTCAAGAAAGAGATGTTCGAGGAAACCAAGATAGAGGTTTCCATCGGGGAGCTCGAGGAGCTCAACATAATCGAAATGGTCGAACCGGTGGCAACAAAGGATCGTCAAAGTGACGAATATTTCAATTGCGGCAAGAAAGGACATTATGCAAAAAATTGCTGGTCCAAGAGAGTTGAAGGAAATGCAGCAACAACATCTAAGGACGAGGCTCCAGGAGAAGAAGATTGGGATTTCGAGACTTCCTTCTATGCCGAGGAGGTAGATACTACTGATACACGAGGGAAAGGCCCAAGAGAGGAATTCGCACTTACTGCGGTATGTGAGAAGTTAGTCGATTACAAGAATGATTGGATCGTTGACTCTGGTTGTTCCAATCATATGACCGGAGATGAGTTGAAACTTGTAAGTATGACCAAGTACAACGGAGATCGAGTTATTGTGACGGTGATAACACACAATTACCAATAGCCCATGTTGGCAAGACACAATCGCCACAGTGCGGACATGAAGAAGTACAACTCGACAATATCTATCATGTCCCGGGGATGAAGAAGAACTCGTTGTCGCACCACAATTAATCGCTTCGTAATTATGTGTTGTTTGGCCCGAACGATGTGAAAGTGTATCGTGAATTGAAAGTCGTAGGTACACCGCTTGTGGAAGGACCAAAAATGAAGGCTATCTATGTGATGTCACCAAGAAGCCTATGTTGAGAAGGCTAGGAGAAGTGACACTGAGACCTATGGCATGCACGACTTGGGCATGTCAATTATGGCAAATCAAAATTATGATGAAGAAGTCCATGCCGAGGGGACTTCCTCAACTCGAGATCAACATGACACCGTGTGTCTTTGGATGTCAATATGGTAAGGCACATCAACTGCCTTACAAAGAGTCAAAGTTCAAAGCAAGGGAGCCGTTGGAATTGGTCCACTCAGATGTGCTTGGGAAGATCAAACAAAAGTCAACAAGCGGTTATCAATATTTGATAACCTTTATTGATGATTTCTCAAGGTATGTATGGGTATATTTCTTGAAGCATAAAGATGAGGCTTTTGAAAAATTCAGAAATTCAAAGATACGGTAGAACGTGAGTTTGGAAGGAAGATCAAGTGCCTCCGTCTCGATAATGGAGGAGAATACAGTTCTAATGAATTCAACAACTACCTCAAGGAGTGCAACATCCGAAGGCAACTAACTTGTGCAAAAACTCCACAGCAAAATGGAGTAGCGGAGAGGAAGAACCGTCACCTAGCAGAGACATGTAGAAGTCTTCTACATGCAAAGAATGTTGATACAAGATTTTGGGCAGAATGCATGAAGACAGTAGTCTATATCACCAACAGGCTACCACAACCGAGGCTGGAATTTATTTCACCATTTCAAAAATTGTATAATGTAAAACCAACAGTGAATTATTTTCGAGTGTTTGGTTGTGTATGTTATGTGTTTATTACAGATGAAGATCGCACCAAGTTCGACAAGAAAGCTGTCCGCTGCATATTCGTTGGATATGATGAACAAAAGAAAGGCTGGAGATGCTGCGATCCAAATACAAACAAGATTTATATCTCACGAAATGTTGTATTCGATGAGGCATCTTCATGGTGGGCAAACAAGGTGGCATTACCAGATACACATGAGCTGCAAGGAAAGCTAAAAGCAAGTTGCAGCTACATTCCTCTCAAGACAACAATGACATAGAAGAACCAAGATCCCCGTCGGATCAAGTTGAGGTACGGTCCAAATCAAGAAGCCCTTGGAGAACAGGTGTACATGAAACACCAGATGAAGTACAGACTAGTCAACCGGAAGAGCAGGAACCTTCACAACCTCAAGTGCGAAGGTCAACCAGAGAAAGACGGCCAAATCCAAAGTATGTAGATGCTGCTTATGCTGAAGTCAAAGAGCCAAGTACATTTGAAGAAGCATCAAATAGTCTAGAGTGGAGAAAGGCCATGGAAGAAGAGATTTTGGCATTAAAACAAAATCAAACTTGGAATTTAGTGCCAAAACCTGAAGGTGTTAGACCCATATCCTGCAAATGGGTTTACAAGTTGAAGATTCGTCCAAATGGTACAATTGAGCGGTACAAGGCTCGATTAGTTGTTCGTGGATTCTCTCAAGAGTATGGCATAGACTATGACGAGACGTTTAGTCCAGTTGCAAAGATTACTACAGTTCGTGTCTTACTAGCCTTAGCAGCAAGTAAGTCTTGGAAATTATGGCAAATGGATGTGAAGAATGCGTTTTACATGGGGAACTTGATCGTGATATCTATATTGATCAACCCAAAGGATTTGTGAATCATGAAAAGCCTGAGTACGTGTGCAAGTTGAAAAAGGCGTTGTATGGCTTGAAACGGGCACCCAGAGCATGGTACGGGAAAATTCTTGAGTTTCTAATCCAAAGTGGTTATCATGTTGCCCAGTGATTCAAGCTTGTTCGTGAAAACTCAAGGAGGCAAGCTAGCGGTAGTCCTTGTATATGTGGATGATCTAATCATCACCGCGATGAAGACGAGATTCAACAAACAAGGGCAAACTTGTCAGTCCGATTTCAAATGAAGGAACTTGGTGAACTGAAACACTTCCTAGGATTGGAAGTCGAAAGAACAGATGATGGTATATTTCTTGGTCAGCAGAAATATGCAAAGGATTTAATCGAGAAGTTTGGGCTAACTGACTGCAAGCCAATATCTACCCCAATGGAGCCAAACTTGAAGATGTGTGCCTACGATGGGAAAGACTTGGAGGACACAAGAATGTACCGACAGATAGTAGGTTGTCTTATCTATCTAACTCTTTCCAGACCTGATATAGCATTCGCTGTAGGTGTTACTAGCAGGTTCATGCAGAAACCTAAGAAGCCACATCTCGTAGGAGTTAATAGGATCATGAGATATGTTATAGGAACAATTAATTGGGGTCTTTTCTACAAGAAGGGTGTACAAAGCTAGGTCAGCGGCTATTGTGATGCTGACTATGCCGGAGACTATGATACCAGGAGATCGACTACCGGATATATATGCAATCTTGGTTCGGGAGCTAGCTCATGGTGCGAAGAGACAACCTACCGTTTCTCTTTCAACTACCGGCGAGAATATAGAGCGGGGCGATGGCGGCACAAGAGTGTGCTTGGTTGACTCAACTCATGAAGGATTTGAACCAACCAATAGAAGATGGAGTTGCATTACACCGTGACAATCATCAGTGATTCGTTTGGTGAGAATCCGAGATTTCATGCTCGGACCAAACATGTCGAAGTACATTATCATTTCTTACGAGATAAGGTACTCGAGGAGATATTGACATGAAACCAGTCAATACAGAAGATCAAGTTGCGTATATATTTACGAAGAGCTTATCCGCAATAAAGATTTATGAGTTTCGAAAATTACTCGGAATGCAAAGTCGGGTTTGAGGGGGAGTGTTAGAATTCAAACCCTTCTAGAATGGAGGCTAAGTAATTAAACATGTGAAGCCATCTACCTTTGAACAATTAGTTGGCAAGTTTGACAAGAAAAGGATGGGAAACTTCACAACACCTCATCATGGTTGATCCTTTCACACCATGGTTTCACACCATGTTTACTACCTATAAATAAGACTTGTTTGTAGCATTTGTAACCATCCCATCTCCAAGAGTGAGTTCAAAGAGTGAATAACAATTCAAGTTGAGATTGAGTGAGTTTGAGAGTTTTTCTATTTTGTGAGTTTGTATCTATTCTTGAGTGATAATAGAACAAATATTTTTCTCTCAAATCATTAGAAATTCACTATAATGATCCGTTAATTTCCAACAGATACAATCCTACATGTTTATGTTAAAGGGATACATCCCTACGCTTACAAGTCAACAGGATACAACCCTATTATGTTAACGTTAAAGGGATACAACCCTATTATGTTAACGTTAAAGGGATACAGCCCTATACGTTCAAGTTTCATATGTTTATGATGATGTGATTTATTTACATGTTTAAATGTATATGGGTAATTGCATGTTATCTCACTGATTATATTTCGATATACTCATTCCTTGTTAGATATTTATTTTCCAGTTATTGGAGTTGAAGCAGTTGTGGAGGCCGAGAATGACTAGTGCAAGTATTGGGGATATCAAATTATTCCAGTTCTTATAAATAAGTTCGGATTTTAGCCTTCGGCATATATTCTAGATTGATCTCTCATTGTTTAGTTGCATGGTTCAATGTAGCTACTTAGTTATGATTGTTAGATGTTTATAGATTGGGTTCTTTTGATGCTTAAGATGACTTCAATTATTATTCGATTGTTATTTTTGTTCTTCCAACTATATATTACTCTCTCATTTAGAAAGCAAGCAGGATTGCATGTTTAGCTATATTATTATATTTGCACTAGATTCTGCATGCAAGGTGAATTTAGTAAATAAATATAGAATTTATTCCTTCTGTACATGATTGACTTCCTTAATAAGATATACAAATTTATATATATATATATATATATATATATATATTTGCGTGTTAGATGTGTAAGTTGTCGATTTATATAGTTCATATAGTAAATAAATATTATATTCCTATGCTTGTGCGATTAATAGAGTTATAATTAGTTTAGCAGGAAATAGTTTAAAATATTCTATTGGAATTAGTTATAGTTGTGTTTGAAGGTGGTTAGTCTTGGTTACTTGTACCAAAAGACGAAATCCCTCGTCCCCAAGGCCCTCACCCCCTGTCCGAAAGAGATTGGTGGAGGAATTAAATCATGGTGACTCAACGGCCCACTAGGTGGGAGGAACAGTGCCTGATGCCCACAAGGAGCTATCCCCCACATTGGAGGGATAAAACTCCCACACTGCGGCTGTCCGGACTCGAACCTGCATCCTTGTAGGAATCTGCCACACAGGAACCAATTGAGCTAGGGCTGTCAAAAAAATCCGAAAAATTTGATATCCGTCCGAAATATCTGTATTCGTATCCGGAAAAAGCGGATATTATCTGTATCCGAAAAAAAGTGGATACGAATATTATCTGTATCTGAAGATTCTGGATACGGATATGGATATAGGCGCGTCCGTATTCGAAAATATCCGTATCCGAAATTAAATATATATAATATATATTTTTAACATAAATATAATTATAAAATATAAGTATGCTACTCCCAAAAATACTTTGTCACGTGTCTTCATTCTTTATTTCTCAATATTAAAATATAAGCATGCTTTGTCACGTGTCTACATTCTTTATTACTCCCAATAATATTTTGTCACATGTCTTCATTCTTTATCTTTACTTATTAGTTATTTCCCTTTCTAACACAACAATCAGGTCGACTAGCCCAAGTGGTATTGGCTGGTAAGGAGAAGGAGCTCCACTAGGGTTCAAATTCCTCCTCCGGCATTTAAATTTTTGAAGATTAAAAAAAAAAGTGGCGGATACGGATAATATCCGTATCCGGATAGCATCTGCCGTATCCGATCCGTCCGGATATTTTCGAATCCGGATACGGATTCGGATACCTTTAATAAATGCCGGATCCGGATACGGATATGACCATATCCGGCTCCGTAATATCCGTTTGACAGCCATAAGTTGAGCTGCCCATGCGGACGTTAGTCTTGGTTACTTGCATTGAAGTAATACTGTTTTTGAATCTCAATAATTATGCGGTTAATTATGTAAGTATCTATATACGTGTATTTTCTTTACCACTTAGCAAAAATGGTTGGTTGAATCGATTAATTAAATGCTACACAAGCGTAAAGTAAATGTCAAAATCGAAAGAATGATCTTGTCTTCATAGAAAGTTGAACGTGGGTACGAGAAGCCCAACGAAAAAATTCTACGAGAAACCAGGGCTTAGCCCACTCGCCCCCGCATTCTGTCCTTAGTAGAGGACCCGGTTTCGATTTTCTTTGAGAATGAATTGGTGATAAAATCTTGGAGTGTTTAGGTGGCTGGTGAATTAACTATTAACAACTAACATTTACCGATTGGAAAAAAAAAGCCCAGCAGTCCATAATGCTAGCACCATCTTCTACCGTCTCTCTATATATAGAGATAGAAATTAGGAGAACCAAATGGCTAGCTCAGTTGGCCACCACATGGGTGTAAAAACTCATGTGAGGGTGGAGGTCAGGAGTTCTATCATTTTTGCCTCCACCTTAAAAATCTTTCCTGGGGCATATACCCTCTAACTAAGAGGGGTGTATTCAATTGGGATTTCGTGGGATTTTTTTGGATTTTAGAAATCATAGGGTATTCAATTTGGATTGTTTTTGTAACACCCCGGGATATTCAGAATAATTACAGCGCCGTAAATTAGGGGTGTTCAAAAATATCCGATATCCGATATCCGATCCGAAATATCCGAAAATCCGAACTTCGGATATCCGAAAATTCGGATATCCGAAAATTCGAATATCCGAATTTCGGATATCCGGAACTTCGGATTCAGATATCGGATAGTACTTTTCAGAAAAATCGGATATTCGGATATCCGAAATATCCGAAAAATCCTAAATTTTTTATTTTTTTATATTTTAAATAATAGAAAATATTCGGATATCCGATATCCATATCCGAAGTTTTTTCGGATATTCGGATATCCGATATCCAAATCCGAATATTTTTTCGAATATATGGATATCCGAATAAAATTCATATTTTTAGGATATTCGGATATCCGATATCCGTATCCGAAATTTCGGATATCCGATTTTCGGATATCCGAAATTTCGGATACGGATATCGGATATCAAAATTTACTATCCGAACTTTCGGATATCCGAAAGTCCGGATATCCGGTTTTGAACACCCTACCGTAAATCCTTTATATAAGAATTTACAAGGCTAAATTAAAGAAATGCTTAATAATACAAAAGTACCACTAAAAGTTGAGTAATTCGGTAACCGGTTCAAACAATTCAAATCAATCCAATTATTACAAACATCTCAATTAATCAACACGACACACGTACTCGAGTACTGAAAATCAAACCAGAATAACAAAACAACACAACGGATAACATCACTGAGCCCCTTCGTCATCATGTCGGTACTGTGGTTGCTTCCCCGCTCCTCGGCTACCTCAACATCAAAACAAATATCCACCCCGCAGGAGTTAGCAAAACGATGCTAGTACAAGTATCAATAATATACAAAATCAGATATGCAACAACAATGCATAGCAAATTACATAACACGGACTTCCGCTACCGGAATCCAACGATGCGAATCCACATGATTCCATCAACACAACATGGGGCAATCCAATGATCCAGCACCCTCAGCATAGATCCCAAGATGATCCCGTCGGACCAACACGAGGTGGAAAAACCCGTCCAATGATCCAGCGCCCTCAGAATAGATCCCAAGATGATCCTGTCGGATCAACACGAGGTGGACATCTGATCCAGCGCCCTCAGCATAGATCACATGATCCCTTCGGATCAATACAACATATACACAACTATACATACACCTATGCAAGATCGACATGTCCATCAACATGAACATACAAATGAATCAATATGATATTATGCCAATTCAACTGGAATGATCTCTCGTTCAACAACATGAATAACAATATGCATGATCAAAATCATCAACATTAAATCAATATTCAAAATACGATACTTGCCTTAAAGATGGAAAGAATTAAATACTCTAACGAATGTCAACGCGTCCGAAGGTCGCCGCCCCTCGATTGATCACCTTGTACAAGGGAATAACAAAGAATTCAACAAACCTCTCGAGACTAACGTACGAGCACCGAACGCCCTAAGTTATAATCTTATCAACATTAATGTAAGACCGGTTCTCGGTTCAACTCCCCGACGAACACTAGGTTTGGATAATGGCATGCAAATTCAAGAGATCATAATGGGGCACAATGCCGTCGTCTACAATTTCCAAGGATATTCATCATACCATTAAATTTCATACTCTAATTCCGATTATCAACTCAAATGCTTGGTTCGGTTGTCTCAAAGATACATATTGAGATAATCACGTTCAACCTAGTTCTAGGTTAATTCATCCCTATGATTCTTGTTCTTCCACGAGTAGTTCTTCTTATCAAGTTCTACATTCAAAACGATTGCCCCTAATATCCTCACCTTGTTCTAATCATCAATAGGTAGATTCACAAAGAGACCTTTCAAGGCAAGAATTATACTTGAACACCTTCTATATTCGCCTTCTTGAATTTATCTTTCACAGGGGGAAATCCTTAATAAGTTGTTCATCAAAAGAGTGTTTCTAAAACATTATCAAGGTATGTTCATCTCAGAAAACTCCATCCTTATGATCGGTAAAGATCATGGTTCATCTAATAACAACGGGAACCTTAATTCACCCAATATAATCCTCCTAAACATAGATTCACTACTATATAACGAGTTCAATAATCTCCGAAGCAGACTCAATCTATAGCTAAGAACATAAATTCCAGCTTGGTATAGTATTAACATACCTCAATCAAGAGAAGAACAATGAAATACTCGTTGAAACACAACACCGGAAGCTTGAACACCAATCCACAAGGGTCCATGATCTTCAAAATCGAGATAAGATGATGATATGAGAGATATATGGTGCTGGGGAGTCTTCAAATTGCAAAAATTGGCAAGGAAGTGAGGAGGAAATGAAATGGGGATTGAGGGTTATAAAGAAAACTCTAAACATTACGTACGTTATCGGCAATCCCTTACTTACGTAAAAGCCTTAGCGTACACTATTCTCAAACCTTGGCGTACGTTAACGTCTGGCAATGGCTCACTGCCTCGATTCTGGCTTCGTTTACGTACGTTATCAGAACAGTTTACGTACGTAAAACCATGCACTTAGCATATGTTAACAATCCAACCTAACGTACATTAAGCCTTATTGACTTGCTTAGTTGGAAAGCCGTCAGGTTCATGCGGAGCATTATCAACGAATCTTCTTCCGGCCCCCACACGCCAACCCTTGTCTGATTTCGAATTGACTGAAGCTTACGTACGTTATGCTACAACTATAACATACGTTATCTTCCATACGTAGCGTACGTTATTCTTATCATCTGGCGCACGTTATGACGTGCAGAAGCATGCATGCATGAAAGTGTTGGAAACTCAAAAACATAGGAATACAAATACGGAAACCCCACTTCGATTAATAATACCACATAATCAAATGTTACAAGTTCGAATTCAGGTAAAATACACAATAATTATCCGGGCATTACATACTACCCCTCTAAAAAGAAGTTTCAGCCCGAAACTTAAAACAAAAACAATTCCGAGTATCTCGACCTCATACTATCCTCAGTAGTGGTGCCACATTTTAACCGAATCACTGCTCGCACGGGCGATTCTGGTTCAAGGTTGAGCTCGTGAACCGTGGGGCGAATCGGTTCGGCCGAGAACCACGTTTTCCGCCGAACCGGTTCGGCCCGGAACCACCTGTTTTCCGCCCGAACCGGCGGTTTTCCGCCCAAATTCAAAATTCAAATTTTAAATTTTTCCCAACTCCCCCCAATTTTATCTATAAAAAAATTCAAATTTTCAAATTTCAAATTTTTTTCAAATTCAAAATTCAAAATTTTCCCAACTCCCCCCAATTTTATCTATAAACAAAATTCAAATTTTCAAATTTCAAATTTTTTCAAATTCAAAATTCAAAATATTCCCAACTCCCCCCAATTTTATCTATAAACAAAATTCAAAATTTTCCCAACTCCCACGCGCAAATTGTAACATTTCTTTTATATAGTGAATTAGTTAGTATTAGTTAGTTTACTTATTCAATTTTAAAGATTGTATCATTGTAACATTTCTTTTGCACATAGATAGAATCATAGAAATCAATGAATATATCAATTTGTATGCATTATTTTGATTGTAAATATTTTAGAACTATTTTTACTTTATTGCATTTCAAGTTTTCAATATTTCAAATTTTCAACACAAATAATTTAATTTAAAAAAAAAGTCATAAAAATATTACAAATTACTATAAATTATATAAAAAAATACACAACATAAAGAATTTCTAAATTTCTAAATTATTTAATAACTTATTATATTTTTATTAAATTAACTTAAGTACTTTCAAAGAGTCAACACTTGTAAATTACAAAATTTAGAAATTTCATCATTTAATTTAGAAAAAAATAAGATAAAAATAATATTACATATTTTATAAATTAAAAAAACGGAACCGCGGTTCAACCCGAACACCGGTTCTCGGCCGGACCGAACCGCCGGTTCGGCCCGTGAACTGCCCTTTACGAATACACGGGCGGTTCAGTTCACCTCTTCCGTGAACTGAACCGCGGTCGGGCGAACCGGCGGTTCACGGCCCGGTGGCACCACTAATCCTCAGTCTCCCAAGTTGCTTCTTTGATTCCATGCCGAGACAACTGAACTTTAGCCAAGGAGATTGGTTTATTCCTCAATTGTTTAACTCGACTCTCGAGTATCTTGATTGGCTTTTCTTCGAGCGTGGCATCATTAGCCACTTCAATCTCGCCAAAATCAATGATATGACTGGGATCCGGTACATATTTCCGTAATTAGGATACGTGGAATATATTATAATCGTGACTCAACGATGGCGGTAAGGCTAACCTGTACGCCAACTCCCCAACTCTTTCAAGGATTTCGATGTAACACCCCCAGATTAACCGGGAACATTATAGCGCCGTGGGCCCCGAGATGGAACCCACAAGGCTGAAGGGTATTTTCGCAAACATTTACAAATGCCCAAGAGGCCAACGACGGTACTATCTTTAAAACATTTGAAGACTTTATAAAACTCGTTTACCAAAACCGTTGTAGAATCTCATTGGAAACCACAAGGCCCAAAATGCCAAAATTCAACAATTTAAAAACATACGTTAAGCTATCGCTTACACGTACCGATAGAACAAATTTAGAAAACGATTGTCAAAGTAACCTGAGTTACTAGATATCAAAAAGTCATTTAAAATACTCACGCAGCGGAAATGACAACCAAATAAAATTACTCTAGCAGCGGAAATACAATAACTGATCAGGAACTCAGTTCACAAAAACATGCCCTAGCCAGTATCCTCCGGGAAGCTCATCTCTTTATGACCGCTACAAGCTCTATATCCAAATCCTAAAAAAAATAAAGCCCACGACGGGGTCAGTCATAATATCCAACAATAATAACCGTCACATCACATTAATAATTACATACCAATGAGAATACAAAAACAATAATACGACCAATGTAATCTCATCGTCATAATTCTACCAAAATTCACATCCCGTACTGTGTCTCACACGATACCCCAAAATTCTCAAAACATCATCATAACTCACTGTTACGAAAATCCACTAACTCTATCTAACCCAAATCCGTCAGGTGACATCATCAAGTCTCATCACAAAAACCGATTGTCCATCAAAGACAAATACCAAGGGAAATATGGAACATACCTCGAGATGCATAATACCACGACAATCATATCAGTATAATCCCAGATCAGATCAATGCAACATACGGGCATGGTCCTAACACAAGACCTACACATGCATACTCATATGACAATGTCAATATGATCACAACAATAACAATGATGTATACTCAATGGAAATCCGACGATCCAGCGCCCTCAGCATAGATCCCCTTGATGATCCTATCAGATCATCATAAGGTGGATAACCAATAATACACATATGAACAACAACACATGATAAAATCAATGATGCGAATTCACAAGATTCCATCAACACAATACTGGTAATCCAACGATCCAGCGCCCTCATCATAGATCACCATGATGATCCCGTCGGACCAACGCATGTTGGAAAACCTGTCCAACGATCCAGCGCCCTCAGCATAGATCCCCATGATGATCCTGTCGAACCAACGCATAGTGGACATCCGATCCAGCGCCCTCAGCATAGATCCTCATGATCCCTTCGGATCATTTACAACATAACAATGCAATTATGCATACACATATGCAAATCAATATGTTCATCAACATGAACAACATATGAATCAAAACATGAACGACACTACGATGAAACAACTAGGACGACTTCATGTTCAGCAACATGAATGACAACCTGCATGATCAACATCATTAACACTAAACCGAATCAAACTAAGATACTTGTCCCGAGTCCTTTAGGAGCAATCTCGATGTCAAATCATCACCGAAAATTATCCTCAATGCTCGGCGATCCAAATGTACAATGAACTATAGATACTCATATCCTCGTCTTTACCATAATGTAACCTCGATACCCGAACATACCAATAACTGAGAGAAAGCATATATATTATGATTTACCTCCTAGAATCGGAAGAACGATATACGATCCGAATACCCAGAGTTCACAATAATAATCATCGCTATATGTATTATAAACGAAATGAAACTGAAACCATTCATTAAATATTATAACTGAGCAAGTAATAACTTGCCTCGATACCGACACGATGATGATGAAGCCGCTACCAGTCACATTGCCTTTGTCTACGAGCTCCTCGGGCCTGACCAACACAATTCACGAACGTACTCGAACACGACCGCAACATACGGTTCTAATCACCGATCAATAATCTCAACCTATCGAAGTAATCAAATAACATATATCCGATAACAATCAACAATCGACAAAACTAACCAATCGAACTCAACGGTTCAACAAAACCTCGAATAAACGCAATCAGAACAAACCAAATCAAACCATCACGAATTCATAATCACAACACAAAAATACTGCACTGTCTGCCTACTTAGCGCACGTTAAACGCATAACGTAGTGTGCGCTAAGTTGCTCCCGTTAGCGTGCGCTAGCCAGTAAGCTTAGCGTGCGCTAATGCTGTACAGTGGCATGCATTCTAAGCATCGACTCACATCTTGCGACTACGAATCCGAATGAAGGGAGACATAAATCTCCATATCTCTTGAAGATAAACGACCCCATAATTATCACAATGATCATATCAATGTCCATATTTCAATAACAACATCAACAATCAAACCGACTCGATAACAAGGATCATATCATATTCAATCTGGAATTCAACCTAGTATCATGATTCATCTCATCTAAATCGACCAATATAATTACCAAGATTCAGAAATCCATCTTAGATCGGGTTAAATGAATCAACATCCTTATAGTATGAAGAATCTTAACTAACATCCGAAACTCTTATCAAAATTCTATTGAATCTCATATAACATCATCATCTGATTATCCAACATGCTCCTCACATGTAATCATCCAAGAAAAACGAACCACCATCAAAGGGATACGAAAATTACCTGGATTGGATGAACCAAGAATAAGAACATTTGACTCCATTCCAATAATCATGAATAACTTGAAGAACAAGGCTTGAATCCATGCTCTCCATCTTAATCTTGTTAAAGATCATCATCTCACTGTGTTTGGGAACCTCAAGAACCTCCCAAATCTCTCTCTATCGACTGAAGGAGAAAAAATGGACTAAATGCATCTCAAAACCCGTCTGTCCCCTTATATAGAATACATTACTAGCATGCGCTAACATCTCATGTTTAGTGTGCGCAACAGCCTTAGCGTGCGCTAACTGACTTTATTAGGGTGCGCTATCGGGGTCCAGAGGCCACTGTCTGGCTTCGTACATGTGCTTGCATACGTAATGCCCATGCATTAGCGTACGTAACTTACACTGTCTAGCGTACGCAAGTCCTTTTCCCTTAGCGTGCGCTATCCGAAGTTGACTTACTACAGTATTCACCTACCACTCGTGCCCCCACATGCCGAAAGCATCCGCGATTTCCGGGATTCCTCTGACCAATCTGGAATTAGCATGCGCTAACCATACGGTTTAGCATGCGCTAGCCCTACATGACAAACACCCGCTGACCTTATCTGGACACGCGTTTCAAGTGGCCGGGTCCACTCGCCGAAAGCCAAGATTCCCTCTGATCTGTTCTGAACTAGCGTGCGCTATCTTTTACCATTAGCGTGCGCTAAAAATGCACGATAGCGTACGCTAGGAATGCATATTAGCGTGCGCTAATAATAATACACTTAGCTGTTTCCCGCAATTTCAGTCCAACGTCTCGACATACCAAAAATGAACATACGACACACTGAACACAAATACTGAATCCAATAATATTCTCATACGATATACCCAATATCAAAAGTGCGATAACCTGATACACGACATTCTCAATTGTAATTGTCTACCAAATACGACAATATTATGTTATCCATAATGTACAGATTCCGCGCTATACAACATAACTCGGATAAAATAATATTAAACATCAGTAGTAGAAATTCTGGATATTACATTCGAATGGTCCGATATATCTCGGACTCAGCTTCCCTTTCTTCTCAAAATGGAAAATTCCACGAGTAGGAGAAACCTTCAATAGCACGTGGTCTCCAATTACAAACTCTAACGGGCGACGACGTACATCTGCATAAGACTTCTATCGACTCTGATCAGTCAACAACCTTTTACGAATTAGAGCTACCTTCTCTTGAGTCTGAACTATCAACTCTGGTTCCATCCCGATCAAGTCATAAAAATCATCCCAACACAGGGGTGATCTGCATCTCCTTCCGTACAACGCTTCAAAGGTGTCATCTTAATGGAAGCATGCCAACTATTGTTGTATGTGAATTCAATCAACGGCAAATGAACCTCCCAATCGGTTGACCAATCTAAGGCACAAGCTCTTAACATATCTTCTACTGTCTGTATAGTCCTTTCGGACTATCCATCCGTATGAGGATGATAAGTTGTGCTAAAGTTCAGCTCGGTTCCCAAGGTCTTATGAACTGCCTTCCAAAAGTTTGACACAAAGCGACCATCTCAATCTGAAATAATGGTCTTCGGCTTACCGTGCAATCGGACTATATCCACAATAAACACTCGTGCCAACTTCTCTGATCCCCAAATATCCTTAATACTCAGAAAATGAGACGACTTGGTTAGACGATAAACTATCACCCAAATCATATTCATTCCCGATCTGGTCCTTGGCATATTGGTGATAAAGTCCATCGATATATCCTCCCACTTCCACTCAGGGATCGGAAGTGGCTTCAACATTCCGGCAGGTCGTTGATGTTCAATCTTAACCTGTTGACAAGTTAAACACTTCGAGATGTATTCTGCTTTTTTCTTCATATTTCCCCATTAGAAGTTCTGCTTTAAATCCTTATACATTTTACTGGTGCCCAGATGAATAGAATTGGGCGCACTGTGGGATTCTTTCATGATTGTCTGCTTCAAAACATCATCATCGGGGACACAAAGTCGACTTTGGAATCTCAGAACTCCATCATCATGTATCACAAATCCTGGGGCCTTTCCTTTGTTTACTTCATCACGTAACCGAAAAATCAAAGAATCATCCAACTCCTTAGATTTGATTTCTTCGATTAATGAAGGAGTTAATTCCATCATACAGAGTTGCCCTTGGACTCCCTGTGACCATACTTCAATTCCTTCGCGAATCAATTCTCGTTGAATACTGGAATGGGACGTAAGCGCTTCCAACATTCGAATAGAAACAGGTTTGTAGCTCAGTGCATCAGCTACCACGTTTGCTTTGCCTAGGTGATAAAGAATTTCCAGGTCGTAATATTTGATCAATTCCAGCCATCTCCTCTGTCTCATGTTTAATTCCTTCTGACTGAAAATATACTTGAGACTCTTATGATCTATGAGGATCTGACAATGAGTGCCGTACAAATAATGTCGCCAAATTTTCAGGGTAAGGACAACAACTGGTAACTCTAAATCATGTGTCGGGTAGTTAACCTCATACGGTTTCAACTGTGGAGAGGAATAGACAATCACCCTATCCTTCTGCATCAACACACAACCTAGACCCTGATTCGAAGCGTCACTGTAAACCATGAACCCATCAGTTCCATCTGGTAGTGCTAATATTGGCGTTGTTGTCAGCCTTCTCTTAAGTTCATCAAAACTAGTCTGACATTTCTCGTCCCACGTGAATTTCTGAGCCTTCTGTAACAGCTAAGTAAGCGGATGGGCAATTTTGGAAAATCCTTCCACAAAACGACGATAATATCCAGCAAGTCCTAAGAAACTTCGGACTTCCTTCACGTTCCTAGGAGATTCCCACTCCAAGATTGTCTCAACTTTCTTCGGGTCTACCTGAACTCCGTCGGTTGATATCACGTGCCCAAGGAATATTACTTCCTTAAGCCAGAACTCGCATTTAGAAAGTTTCGCATAAAGGTGTTCATTCCTCAAAGTATTCAAAACGATACACAAATATTCTGCATGCTCTTCTGGATCCTTCGAATAGATCAAAATGTCATCAATGAAAATGACCACGAATTTATCTAAGTATTCTAAGAATACCCGGCTCATCAATTGCATAAACACCATAGGAGCATTAGTAAGTCCAAATGGCGTCACCACGAACTCGTATTGCCCGTACCGGGATTTGAAAGCAGATTTTGGTATATCAGATTCTTTAATCCTCAACTGATGGTATCCTGATCTCAAGTCGATCTTTGAGAATACCGTCGCCCCCTGTAGTTGATCAAATAAATCTTCGATCCGAGGCAAAGGGTATTTATTCTTGATCGTTACCTTGTTTAACTCTCTGTAATCAATACACAATTGGAGGGATCCGTCTTTCTTCCGGACAAAGAGAATGGGTGCTCCCCAAGGAGAAGAGCTAGGTTGAATGTAACCCTTCTGTAACAATTCCTCAAGCTGTTTCTTTAACTCATACATCTCGGTTGGCGCCATACGATATGGTGTTCTGGAAATAGGTGCAGCTCGAAGTTCTAATTCGATATTAAATTCTATAGCTCTTTGCAGAGGTAATCCAGGTAGTTCGCCAAGGAACACATTAGAGAATTCGTTCACCACTGGAATAGATGAGAGCTCTACTCCTTATTCCTTCTTCATAGCATAACACCAAAACCCATGACAACCCTGTTTTAGCAATTTAACCGCTTTCATGGCTTTGATCACTTTCCCTGAGCTTCCTGGTCTCCACCCTTCGAATAAGTGTTCAGATCCGTCATCAGCAATAATCGAGATAACTCTCTTCCAGTAATTCAAAATAGCCCCATAACGGTCGAGCCAATCGTCTCCAAGGATTAAATCATCACCATGGATGTCGACCACAATAAGATTTGACGGCCAATTTCTCCCTTCTATAAACATAGGAAAATCTCTAGCTTATAGAGTTCCCACAATTCTCTCTCCACTCGGCAAACCCACAACATAAGGTTCACAATCATGCAAACACGAGATTCTCAAACGATTAACACATTTCAATGATATGAAAGAATGCGTAGCTCCTGAATCGAATAAGACACTAACTGGTTGCAAAAGAATCTGAATTGTACCTGATGCAACAACAATTTTCTGATCATCTGACCTCCTTATCTCGTAAAGGCACGGAGGAATGGACCCAGCACTGGATGCCTCTCTTTTTTCGAAATTCTGCTGTTGAGGACCACTCTGCTGTGTCAGGTTCATGCTCATATCTTTCATAACTTATACTGGAGTGCGAGTACCAAACGATCTAGTCATATTTCCGCAAAAAGTCGCACGATGCCCTTCCTGCCCACATTCAAAACAAGTCACAGAAGGAGCGGAGCAATCACGCCGAATCTGTACTGTAGGGAGTTCTTGCCTCTGCCGACCGTCTTTTGGTGAAGAGGTGCTGAGAGAGAAATCCTGAGATAGATTCAAGAGAGAAAGCCAAGAGTCTGAGAGTGTGTATGTATTCTGAATGTGGTTGCCAACTGAGAGGAACCTCTGGACGTTTTTTGGAACCTTTCTCCAGTTGCTGGAGGTTCTCTATTATTAGGACTAGGAGTTGCTGGGCGATCGCCTCTGCTGTATTATAATAAGCGGGCGATCGTCCTTAGCACATGGGTTGGTCTCCTTAAAGTCCGCGGCTGCTGCTGGTAGCCGGCTGTGCAGACCAATGAGAAGTCTGCACGCGTCTTGAGTTGCTATCCCGGGAGGTCCCACCTTGTACCTTTCGGCGGGTCTGTCGGTAGGTGAGAAGGTGGTGACAGGCTGTGGTCAACGATCCATGTCCTGCGGCGCCTTTCGCGGGTTTGCACATGGGCGCTTGCTTTGAGATCTAGTCTTCGTAGACTTTGATGGACGAAGCTCTTGTTCGTGGCATCGGATGGTCGTCCTAGGTCGGGCACCAGAGTCAGTCGCTTGGTGCCAAAAGGCGATCGCCTTGGGAGTCGATTGCTAGATACTCGAAGGTGGTCTGTTACCTTCGTTCTGACAAGGTCTCCGTAGCTCATTCGGTCGTGTACTCGGTCGCTCGGCTCTTATTCCGATCGCCGTCGAGGCGTATAAATCTCCGCACAACAATTGCCCCCCAGCTCGCTCCGATGTTGGAAATGTGGGGTGAGGTGGTTTTACTGGCGATCGCTTAACTCTGACGAGTGACTTAGCATTTTGCGGAACTGGCGATCGTCTTTGAGCGGATTGGTTTTGAATTTGGACGACCCGGTCGGTCGTTGAACTGAGAGGGAAATGACAGCGGGCATGGAAAAGTCTCCGGGGCACGTGTCGGGTTCCTGTTGGGGGAGACCGACGGTCAGTTACGACTCCTCGTCTGGCGTGTCCTTGAAACGACGCGTACGCGGGTTTCAAGGGAGGCATTAATTGCGACAGTTGCACTTCAACCCCCGAGATTCTCTATATTTGCACGGAAGTCCCTGCCATCTTCTATAAAAAGGCGCCGGGTTATAGTGTTAAGACCCTTATGCGCTTTTATCACAGAAGAAGAAAATATTGCCGAAGAATTCTCTGAAGCTTTGATTGCCGATCGTCGATCGATTCAATCCTTGGTAAGAAAACACTCCTTTTCTCCTCTTCTTTTCGAAAATGTATGGAGCATCTTCATCGTCTGGAATGGGCACCTCCTCCGCCGTTGGGACTTCTAATGTCCGGGAAGGATCCTCCGCAGAATACCATTTGGAGACGGCCGCCGAAGCTATCCGCGCTGGTATTGATCCCGTGGAAGTCGAGGCGCTATTTAATGAGGCCAACGCCGCTAGGGAGGTGGCGGCTGAGTGGAAAAGTTCGCTGGCGGAGAGAGATTCGGTGGTGAGGGCATATTGGGAGCAGCATAGTGCTTTTGGCCAAGCCTATTTGGCCTATGCAGGCATCATGGAGAGGTTGGCCGGTTCGTGCCCCAAGTTCGATTACCGGGAGTACTCAATCGCCCACCCCTATCAGTCGGCGAAGCGGTCACTGTTTCCGGCCGCACAACGTTCTCCGTGGTCCCTCGGTCAAATCAGGAGCTCGGCGACCAGGAAGGACCTGGCCGTTTGGAGGACGAGGTACCATATCCCTTCAGATGTGGATCTTTTCGCGCCGGCGGAGAACGAGCGAGTCGACCAACCCCCGGAGGGTATGGTCGCCGTGAATTAGGCAATTATGGAGGCCGAGCTGTGTTTCCATCTGTCTTTTGCTGTCTCCCATTTGCTGGCTGTTTGGAACGTGGCGCCGCTTCAGTTAACGCCGAACGCCTGGCTCTAGATCGTCTCTGCCCTCACCTTGTTCGGCGATCACCGGCTGTACCGCCATCCCTCGCCATCAGAGATGAATCACTTGTTCAAGATGACGGTTCAGAAGGGGTCTGTCGGCGACTATCATATCCAAGGTCGTTCCAGTCGGGTAATCCTTGGGGTTCCGAACAAGGTGCGGGGTGATCCGGCGAAATGGTTCTGGGTCGGCGGTGCATGGAGGGCATCAGCGAGCGACAATCCCGCGGGCGAGCTGCATATTCCAACTAGCTTTCGGGAGAGGAATCCGGGTAAGGGTTCTGACTCTCCCTTTATTCGGATATGTTCTGAACTAATCTAATTTGGTCTTCCTTTTGTAGGTTTCCATATTCCGGCAGCCGATGAGCTACCTTTCGATTTTCTTGTCGTCTGGGAGCGGATACGAAGTCTTTCGGACGACGACTTAGACGCTCGCCGGATCAACAAGGAGAGTCGTTGGCTGTCTGCTCGGCTATTCCATTTCCCGAGACATCTTTCGGTCCGAGGTATGATTTTCTACGATCTCCTTTTGCTTGGCGATCGTCCTGTTCGAGGAATACGTCTAACTGTCGTTTGATTGTTTCTTATTGCAGAGGTCCGCTTCCCTCGCTTTTTGGAGCCACCACCCGAGATAGCCATGTCGAACCCCGGATTTTTGAGTCGTCTACGCCAGAAGAAGTCATCTCGAGTTCCTCCGGTGGTGCTACCTCTTATTCCGGAGATGAGGCCTAGCTTAGAGCCGATCGTAGCGGAGGAGGAGGTTCGGGAGGAGGGCCTCCGGTCAAACCGCAAGCGGTAGAGATCGGGGGAATCTCCAGTCTCTGCCCCTGCTGGTGAGGTGCCGATCGCCACGCCTCCGCTCACCGCGGTCCCTCCAGCGGATGAGCCTACGCCTTCTGCGGCTTTCTTGCAAGAAATGGCGATTGCCGAGGCCGAGACCCCTCGCGGAAAATGTATTTTGGTCGCGACCCTGAGAAGGCCGAGAGGTAGACTTTGCTTGTTTGCCGAGTTTCGTTACTTGCGTGGGAGATGTGCTAACTCTTTGTTTGTTTGATGCAGGATCCGTAGCACTAACCCAGCTTGCCCGCCGCTGGTATTGGATTTCCTGGCGAGCCGATCTCCTCGCCAGGCCTGTGATATCCTGCTATACGTCAACTGGGCCATTTCTGCTTTTCCGAAGGCCTGGACGACCGACTTAGATGCGATCGCCCGCCAGCGATCCGGGAACACGATGCAGGCTGCTTTCGCTCTTTCTCTCCAGGCGGCGACGATGGCTGCCGAGGCTGTGAAAGAGTTTGAAGGGCGTCCTTCTACTTCCCGTCTCCAGGCAGACCTCGAGGCCGCTCGGAAACAGAACGCCGAGTTTGATGACAGGATCGTGGCTATGGACAAGGACTCCTTGGATGCAGCTAAACGGGCAAGTCATGAACTTGAGCTGGCGAGACAGGATTCCGAGCGAGCCTGGGCGACGGTCGACCGTTTTCGGGATCAGATGACAGATGCCCGTCGTTCGCACGCGGCTGCTCAGAAGGAGGCTGATCAGCTGAAGGGGACTGTCGCTCGGCTGACTAGCGAGCTGGCGTCGTCGAGGGGAGATATGGCCGCTAAGGAGACCGAGCTTCAAGGTGCGCAACAGGCGGTCGCGGAGCTGAAACGGAAACTGGAGGCGACCGAGGCCGATCCCTTTCTCAACTTGGAGTTCGTCAGCGAGTTTGCCTATTACCTGGCGTTCGCTGACTCGCTCCGTTCTGCTAAGAAGGGAGGGCTGGAGGTCGGCCCTCTAGCCGAAAGCTTCAAGGCATATGCGTTGGAGCATCCTCTCCATCCTGCTCTCTCCGTGCCGATCTTGGATCTCATGGAAATCGGCGTAGACCTGAGCTGGTACCCGACTCCGGAAAACCTTGTTCATCCAAATGATCAGAATGATGGGGAGGCGGCTCCGGAGGCTGGTGAAGGGTCGCGGGCCGATCCAGTGGTTGAAGGCGAAGGCCAGGCAGGGGCCTGGGGCTCTACGTCCTTATTTTGTTTTAGCTTTTGCCTTGTAATTTTGTAGATTTCCTTGTAGTACTTAGGCCTTCAGACGACCGTGTATGTACTTCGAAATCCCAAGTAATGAAATGAAAGTTTGCTTCTTCGATTTATTACTTGAATGATTGCTTTTCTGAGTCTTTGCATGACTTTGTACAAATGTGTGAGGAGAGATTGTTGCGTGTGTAGCTCCAAGTGAATTGATAAACTCATATAGGTAACTTTTACAACAAATTCGATCGCTGCACATACATCTGAAAAATGCCGATCTCCATATGTAATTGAATAGGGACGATCGTCGTATACATAGCTCCACCCTTCCCTTTTGTTTTTGTTCACTTAGTGAAAGTAAGGGGACGAAAATAAATCTTTGAGTGAGCGGTCTTTAATTTTGCAGATTCCTCGAGGAAGGCCGTCCATCTAGGTCTTGAGGAACCATGCACGATCGTGGAGTTCGATGGACCGATCTCCACGACCGTGTCTTGTGTGTGAGCGATATTCCGTATGATGGCTAAGTTCTCGCGACTCACTTAATTGGTAGGGTCCTTCGTAGGCTGCGCCTCGCCTCGTATTTAAACGAAGGGCGTGCGGTCTTGGTCTGGAGGATTCCTTGCGCGGGGCGTCGTCGGATTAATCGACTCCACAACCGCGGCTTGTAAGCACTTTTCTACCTCGGACCGCCATTAAGATGGCGACCCTCAACGGTATACATTGTGACGGGGGGAGGGACGCGTCGCATTGTCCGGGAAGGATCCATCATCTTAAGTGATGGACCTTTGAGGGCTGGGGAACGTGTCCACAGATCTGTTTTGGAGGGCCCTCAGACTACGCCCGCCTAGTATTTAAACGAAGGGCGAGCGATCGTGGCCCAAAGGGACCTTGCACGGGCACAGAGAACGGTTCCATCGTCCTCCACAACCATGTCGACACTCTTCTAACTCGGACCATCAAGTCAGGTGACGATCCTCGACGGTATACGTTGTGTAAGGGGATGAGATCGCCTGCCTAGGTTCTTCATGTTGATGAAGAACTTTAGAGGGCGAGCGAGTAATCCTCTGATTTATTTTGGAGAGTCCTTCGGCTACGCCTGCCTCGTATTTAAACGAAGGGCGAGCGATCGAAGCCCAAAGGAACCTTGCATGGGTGGATCGTCAGTTTGATCGATTTTCGCGACCATGGCGGCACTTTTCTACCTCGGACCATCATGTTAGATGACGATCCTCGACGTTATACGTAGTGCTAGGGGAGGCGATCGCTGCCTAGGTCCATCATGTTGATGACGAACTTTAGAGGGCGAGTGAGTCATCCTCTTTTTCGATGCGTTTGCTGAGGTAGTAGCCTTTGGTTTGATGAGGCGGGAATCGGGGAGAGACGTCCGAAGTTCCCTCCTCTTGATTGGAGCATGTAGATCCGGTCGCCGAGGTTGATCGATGGGTCGGCTCGTATGAGCTTTCTCGGCTGCTCGCGTTCGACTCGGGCGACCGTGTTGGGGGATCGAAGGGGCTCCATCTAAGCCAATAAACTGTCCAACTTGCCCTCCTCGAACAATCTCCAGAGTTGTTTGAGGAGGTCGCGACATTGGTTGGTGTTGTGACCGGGACTCTTGTGGTAAGCACAATATTGATTAGGGTCCAGATGATCGTTGTCCCTTATCGCCTTTGGCTTGTTTAGCGGTTCGTGCCCCTTGATGGCGTAAAAAATATGGGCCGGAATTTGGTTGAACTTGCGGAGGAGATGGGCTTCCACATCCTCGAAGGCCTTGAGATCGCCGGGTGGCTTGGCAACCGCCTTTTTGGTTTTGGCGATCGCCTTCTTTCGAACAGGAGGTGGCGTTCCCTCGCCTAGGCGGAGGGTGAGCAGCCTCTGCCTGGCCAGAAAGTCGGCAGCCTTAGCATGGAAGATCGCGTAGGTTAGGGGGATGTCCATTGTGAGATGTCTAAACATAGGTGAATGACCATAGAATCCCCCCAGGACCGAGTAAAGAGCGAGCTCGTCGTTGATGGGCTCGCCGGTGAGGACTATTTCATCCACCCGGTCGATGTAATCTGCATCGGATTCGACTTCCCCCTGCCTGATTTTCATCATGCGGTGGGGGCCTTCTGGTCTGGCGACCTTAGTGGCGAAGTATGACGTGAAGTCACTCTCCAGTTTCTCAAAGGAGATGATCGATCGCGGTGGTAGTGAGACGTACCACCTGTGGTCCAGCTCGCCCAATGTTAACGGGAAGATTCGGCACTTGGTCGCGTCTGATGCCCCACACCCGGTCATGTAAATCCGAAACTTGCTTAGGTGGGTTTCGGGGTCCGATCTCCCTTCGTACATAGGTGTTTTGGGAGGAGCAATCCTTGGTTGCACGGGGGCAAGCTCGATGTGGACCGCGAGTGGCTCAGTCGGTCCGATGATCTTTCTACTGGCGCTTGCCCCAGTATCCAAGAGCGCTTTCATCTCGTCGAGCTGACGCTGCATAGCGGCCATCGCCACGACCTGGCTGCTCGCGGCTAGGCACTCGGAGCGGGAGCCGAGGCGATCAAGTACTGACCCCCTGGCGTTCGGAGAGGGAGCCAGACGACTGACTTGTATTCGGCTGGGAGTTGGGTACGCCGAACTCCTAGTGATGGACTCAGATTCCGTCCTCTCATGGTTGGGGCCAGAATGCCCCGGACGCCATGATGGATCGCTTCCCAAGCGACAGAACACGGAACTGTCTGGCCTTGCGAGAGCCTTTTCTCGCGAATTGGGGCTTTCTGACGATCGCTCGCCCAGTAACCCTTTGCACTTCCGTTTGCCCACGCGGTGGATAGCCGAGGGAGTTATTGCGGGCGCCGCGCATGCTCTCCGTCGCTCCTTTAGGATGGCCATAGCCTCCTCGATCTGTTCCGCGGTTTGGAACTGGTCGAGCGAAAGTCAGGGTCATCCCTCCGGTGTGGGATTGAGAGTCTTGCGTCGCCGCGGCTATCCCGGCTGGGGCTCGGATTGAGCCGGGATATGATGTCCGGCGGTTCGGAGAGTGGCTCTCTTTGATGTAGTGGCGGACGTCATGATTCTGAAGGTTTTTCTTTGAAGAGCAAAGTCAAGCTTTTGCCAGAGGATGAGTCTTTCTCCTCCACTGTGAACGCTATTATCTGAGAAGCCCAAAAGAGCATCCGGGTCATATTGTGAAAGAGTGAAGGGGACCCGAAGAAGGTGCAAGCCAGGCTATTGAGGAGTGGCAGCCACCAAGCAAGGTACAAGAGGTGTGCGGTCCTTCCTTGGCCTGGCGAACTACTATAGAATATTTTGATAATATTTGTTAAGAGCTACTCCGAAAAAGCACGTCCCCTGACAAACTTGACGAAGAAGACGGAGACTGGAGCTGCGGGAATAGACGTATCGTTGGCCGGGGTCAGTTTGAGATGTCATTCCCCACACTAGTAGTTGTAGTGGGGGTAGGAGCGTAAGCTGGTTCGGTAAAGCCAAGTCCCCATGCAATTCTAAACTACACGTATATTTGAATTTGGCAAACCGCAAGAGGCATATCGGTAAGAAGCAGGCCGCTCTCGAGGAGCCTCATGCATGTACTGAACCTAGACATAGCCTGCTAAGCAAACGCGCGGATCTGTCTTTCTGGCCTACTCAATTGTGGCAGGAAGTCTCAAAAGTCCTTCCCTGCTATAGGTCAGTATGGCCACGTTCTCTCTCTCAAGGATCTCAGTGTACTCCTTCCAAGGGTCAAATCTCTAGACCGCATGGAAAATCCTGGCCTTCTCATAGCCCTACGGACGAGCTAGTCTATGGTGGCTATATCTCTCTAAGAAGGCAATGCCCTCCTTAAACCCGCAAAAATAAAGAGCTTTAGTTAAGAAAATGTTCAAATGCTCTGCCATATTGGTATGAGCGGCGTTAAACGAGTCAAGACTTCCATGAGCATGACTCAAAATCCTTGGATTTCTGCATCCTGGCATGGGACACAATAAGAACGCTCGACGAAGAACGCTCAAGACATGCGGGGCTCCGGCAAGGAAAAGAGAGAAAAAGAAAAAACACTTCGAATGAGGAGGTCTTGATAGAGCCTTGTTGGGCAATAGCTTCCCAAGGTGGTCATAGCTAGTCGTGGATCGGACAAACTCGTGTGAGAGGGCCCGGAGGAGGGAACCATGTCGAATTTGTATGCAACGGGCGAAGGAGGCTTTGCTATCGACTCAGAAGAGAAGGCCACTAGAATCATTTGACTACTGGAGGTCTTGCAGAGCCTTCTCAACAAGTCCGACATCAGCAGGAAGAAGTCTTCTACTTGGGGTCTAGTTCTCGGCTGTTCTCCTATCCTATTGGTTCTCTTGGGATCCTGCCAGGTTGATCTTTCAACGGAGCCCCGGTTCACTAGTTCTTTTGAGAAGGTTGGAAGCAGGCTATAAGGGCTAGATCCGAAATATCCTATGTAAGGAAGTGAATCAGGTCCCTCTTCGAATGAATACCAGTTGCCTTGGGACCTTAACCACAGGCCCTTTTAGCTGTTAGGCGGACATCTACGAACCTGACTGCCGTGCGAAAGAGACCACACTGCGATGCCAATAGAAAGCGCTTTGCCAAGACTTTCTTCTTTAGTTTAAGAAGTTTAAGATTGAAAAGCTGTGTAGGTTATTTTGAGGAAAGTTCAAGGTAGGGTTCGGGTAGGCTATCTCCCGGGGACGGGTTCAGCCAGCTTTATTGCATTTTTGATTTATATATATAGGCTCGCTCCCTCTTTTTCCAAGAATTCATGCACTTCCCTTTACTCCATAGGGCCTTCTCGAATAGGGAAAAGCCTTCCATTTCCGTCAAATGACCTCGTGATAAAGAAAGATAAAGAAAGATGCATTACCCAAGGCTCTGACAAGACCTCATGTTCTTGAAGTCGGGTACCTTTTGCTTGATTTTTCCTCTTGTTCTTGAAAGGTAGGTACCCGGGTACTTTTTTCGGCTTTAATAAACCAATAGGGGGCTTTAATAACAAACAAATACGTGCCAATGGTCCGCAACATGGTCAAAGGCCGACGCGAGATTGCCGCTAAGGGCCCTGCTATAGCACTTAAAGGACGATGCGTGTTTTTCGCCTTCGCCTTCACGGTGTTCGGCCTTCCTCGGGCTCCGGTGTAGCTGGAGTTCTGTTGTTCCACGATGTCCTATCTAGGCAAGCATGGTACACTTGGGCAAGTATAAATAACCTATCTCCGAGTTCGGTCTTCCAAGGAGTCATCCTTAAGGGTCAAGGAAAGCAAGCAAGCCAATAAGTGATCAATCGGTCCTTGCATTCCGGCAAGCGGCTTTCTCTTTACGCTTTCTAGATAGGTTGTAGTGAGCTATCAAGTAAGGCTCTTCAAGACCTCGTTCTTATCGGTCGAAGAGCTTACGGTAAGGTGGCAAAGGAGTAGGTCAAACTTAAAATAGAAGGATCCACTAGCATATCTTATATATGTCACTGCTTCACTTGAAAAACCCATATGAAATCACGCAAACCATGTCGGGTTCACAACCTAGAATGAAGCGAAAGGAATAAGGGGGCTCTCTTACGACATTTATTGATCAAGTCTCGTCACACGGAACATGAACTGAATAGCGAGAAAGACTCACGCATTCAGTGATCTAGAATGCAAGTAGAAAGACTGAACTCCACTCGTCAAGTAGCCTTAGAAAGGCTAGTCTAACAAAGAAATAAAGAGCATGTAAACTGAGAGCCTAGGTACCCAAGATCAATGATTTTGCTTTCAATCTTTAAACTTCCCACATCTGAAGAACTTGCTTCCAGAGCCATCAGACTCTCCATAGGTTTCGCATAGAGAGCAGTCAATAAGCACTCGCTCTGATTCTCCTGAACTACCTTCATATGAAGGAACTGAGAGTCATCCTGAAGGACATCCACTGATATATCTTTGCTCTTCCACAGGACCCAAATCCCACCAGAAGAACCTTGAGGACCGATGCGATGACGGTTTGAACCACTTTCTCGGCCTTCTCACCACTGACCCTAGTTTCAAAAAAAAAGCGGACTTTGGGATCTAAGAATAGACTTTATCGGAATGATAGGTCGGACTCTCTCCCTTCATCAGGCGTCAAAGCGCTTCGGTCTCGTGTTCGTACTGCTCTTGGTCTTGCGTTCTTGATAGATAGCACCTAAAGCGAAACGGGTTGAGGCTCTGCAAGACCTGAGTGAGCAAACTCTTTTCCCGGGGCCTTGTTCCGAAGCCCATAATATCCGGGGTGAGGATAGAGCTAGTTATCTTTCTCGTTCCCTTGTTGTTGTTAAGTTTGCTTTAGCTGTCTTTACTGCGATTACTGCGAATGCAACTCCTATGTAGACTCGATTTTGCTTCCATTCCAGGATCCGGAAGCCATGTCAATCGGTTGCGCATACTTTCCCATGCTTTGCGTTCAACGTTCTCTTTCTTCCATCCCTAGGAAACCATTTGACTTTGAATTACAATCAATAGAAAGAGAGATGCGATTTGAAAGAAGAGAAGAGGGGAAGGCTAAAAGAAGTCACTGCACCGGAAAGTTACAAGCTAAAACTACATTTTAAGAACAAGAGTGAGTGTCACTTCAAGTATATGCTCCGGAGAACAGTGAGTGTTCTTCGAAACGGTCGGAATAAAAATGAAGGTTAAGCCCTTCTTCTAGCGCCAATTGTTGCTACCCAAAATATTATCCGGAGATAGATATTGGTGGAATGGATGAGTAGCAAACAAAGTGCGAGAACACGTTCGTGGGGAAAGTAAATAACACAAGATTTGGCGGGGTTGTTAGTCCCGGGCTTGAATGCTCTCGCGAGATATTATTAATACAAATACTTTGGAGTACAAATATTAATGTTAGAGTACAATTACAATGAGTGTAAAGACCCTAGTTATCTTAGCTATTGAGCGTGTAGATTGCCGGAAGAACCAGATATGATGCTCTGTGAGTTCTTGTAACAACTGTTGGGGTGCTGTGACGACTGTGAGAAATCGACGGTCTCTCACAATGTGTATTAGCTGTATGTCTGAGCTCCTGGGCTAGCGAGTCTCTTCGAATCTGTACTGTAGGAAGTTCTTGCCTCTGCCGACCGTCTTTTGGTGAAGAGGTGCTGAGAGAGAAATCCTGAGATAGATTCAAGAGAGGAAGCCAAGAGTCTGAGAGTGTGTATGTATTCTGAATGTGGTTGCCAACTGAGAGGAACCTCTGAACGTTTTTCGAAACCTTTCTCCAGTTGCTGGAGGTTCTCTGTTTATAGGACTGAGAGTTGCTGGGCGATCGCCTCTGCTGTATTATAATAAGCGGGCGATCGTCCTTAGCACATGGGTTGGTCTCCTTAAAGTCCATGGTGCTCTTGGCGGCCATGTGAGACCAATGAGAAGTCTGCACGCGTCTTGAGTCGCTGTCCCGGGAGGTCCCACCTTGTACCTTTCGGCGGGTCTGTCGGTAGGTGAGAAGGTGGTGACAGGCTGTGGTCAACGATCCATGTTCTGGGGCGCCTTTCGCGGGTTTGCACATGGGCGCTTGCTTTGAGATCTAGTCTTCGTAGACTTTGACGGACGAAGCTCTTGTTCGTGGCATAAAATGGTCGTCCTAGGTCGGGCACCAGAGTGGGTCGCTTGGTGCCAAAAGGCGATCGCCTTGGGAGTCGATCGCTAGATACTCGAAGGTGGTCTGCTAACAAGGTCGCCATAGCTCATTCGGTCGTGAACTCGGTCGCTCGGCTTTTATGCCGATCACCGCCGAGGCGTATAAATCGCCGCACAACAGCAGTCAAGGGAGTTACAATGGCCACGGGTTTCCACTGGTTGGAAGCTGTTGTAACTGGTTTGAATCATTGTAACGTCTATCACTAGTTGAAAGTTATATTGAATTCATCTCTGACTGGTTTGGAGAAAAGTGGACTAGTAGAGGATTACCCCACCTCTGAAACCACTATAAGTGCTTGCGTGTTTTTACTGCATTCATCATACTTATCTGCTGCATTCATACTTACTGTTCCGTTCAATAGTCAACTGTCTTCCGCACTGCTTAGTCTTTACAGTTGACATAAGTCATGTGCAGTATTACTAGCTGTACATCCGCACTACTCATCTGCAACTAAGTTTTGTTAGCTGCATATTATACAGCTGAAGAAACTCACCTGATTAAATAAAGAGTTTAATAAGTCTATTCACGCCCTCTCTAGACTTATTCCTGACGACTTGTGACCTACAGGGCAAGTCATGTATTGTTGAGTCTTGCCTTGTCGGATTTTGTCTGACTGAGTCGTATCGCGACACGTCGTCTGAGATGTCGAGTGTGATTAGTATCATGGTGTAGCCATCATCTTCATGAGACCTGTGGATGTAAGTCTCCTATTTTATGTGTATTATCTATGTTTCACGACTCTGTTTACATGCATGTCATGGAGATGGAATTCGTATTTGATACTTGTGGTATATTACGTGTGTAATGAGCTGGATATTGATGGATTGGACACCAAGTGGTGTAGAGTGTTATGAAACCTTGAACAATGATGTGTTTCGAAAGGTGTATCGATAGTTGAGTTTATTGAGAAACTCAGATAGATAGTTTTGACGTGTGTTTGAATTTAGTGTTCATGAGTTGTGTTTGTTGAACTGGTGATTTTGAATGTTGTATAGGCATATGTTTGAGAACCGGTTGTGTTTGACAAATTGTTGTTATTTGCTACAAACGTGTTTTTGTTGGTAATTATGTTTGCTGCGTGCGTATTTGAAAATGCTTTTCTGAAAACTTCATAGACTTGAGTATGTTTGTGGAAAATCAAATTTTCAAAAATATTTTGATGGTGTGATTAAGCGGCAGTTTCGTGTGGATTTTGAAAACTATTTGAGTTTGGCGAGCCGGCCTTGTATTCTCAAATGTAACCTTACGACGGTATTTGGAAAATGTGTTTTGATATATTTTGGACATTTTTGTAAATGTTTACCGTCGTTGACCTTTTGTCGTGTTGAGAAGATTTTCGGAAATGATTAAACATATTGTTTTTATTCTCAAATATTTCCAGTACACAATTTTAAAAATCTTTCACACCATAAAATTTTTATATTCCAAAATAAAAATGTGATTTTTACTATCAAAAATAAATAATGTGAGATGAAAAATCTTACTCGGATTGGAAAAATTTTCTGTATTGAACTAGTTAACGCACGCTAATCTTATCGTTAGCGCACGTTAACGAACCTGGATTGAGGTATGGACCAAATCGAGTTAGTTAGTGCACGCTAATGTGTACTTGGCGCACGTTAAGATGCAGTGTGTGCGTAACATGGATTTACCACTTAGAGTAAGAGACTAGAGATTAAACTAAAGTGATTGCTTGTGAGGCCGAGTGCTTTGATTTATTGTCATGTTGCCTTTCTTGTTAATGAATTTTGGTTGAGTATTCGATTGTGTTTTGCATGAGTTGGACCTGCTTTGTAGCTCGTATGATGTTACCTGGATGAGATTGTTGGTTGTGGAAATATTTAGAGCATGTATGAATGGTTTGTCCACCCGGGAACGGTTCAGTAGAACCTCTAGGGGCGATGCTAAGGGGCATGGCAGCTGGTTACCTAGTGTATTGTTACTTGTGTGGGTGTTGCGTGGTAACATGTGGTTACCTTGTATATTGTTAATTGTGATGATGATATGTGACGACATGATTTCTCTTGATGATTTTTTATGGGATTTGATATTCCGGAATGTTGATTTGCAAATGATTTCAAGACGAAATAATTACGACTTATTGGTTACAATTTTGGTAAAACAGCCTGAGGTATCAAAAATATTTTCAAATCGAATTTTGGAAAATTGTACGAACTCAAGGATCTTAAAATAAATTTATTTAAACAAATACCTCGTGAAGTTTTAAAGAAGATGTTATCAATGATTGGCTACCATGTGTGGTATATTATGGATATGATTGTAACGATAATGGACGTTAATTTTCTGTTGATACGGGCATGTGATCTGTCAGTTACGACCGTAAGTCCCACTCATTGCAGTAGTAATTTTTGTATTCGTGTAATTATCCGGAGTGGATATTTTATCATGTTACTTTTTTGTTGTCTTATGTTGATATGTTGTGCCAAGTTGGTATATTATTTTGTGATGTTGTGTCTCATCGTGCTGAGTGGGTATCTGCTAAGTATACCAAGGGGCAGAGATCGTGGTCGTGACCGTGGTACAGATGGTCGTAGAGATCAGATGCGGGAGAAAGAGAATGTTGTCGGGGATGGCATTGGCATTGGTGTTGCTACTATATTGCAACAAGTAGCGACACAGATGACTCAGTTGACCCAGACGGTTCAACGTAATACCGATGTAACCCAGAACGTCGGCACAAACTAATGGCTTCGAGAAGTGGTTCGTATGAATTCCCCTCGTTTCTCTGGTGCCGCGGATGCATTGGGCTGGGATGGTTGGCTTTTCCAGTTGGGAAAGATATTCGAGGCAGTTGATTGTCCCGAAGAACGGAGAGTACCTATCGCTCAGTACTTTCTTGACAGAGATACTACTAACTGGTGGGAGGCTGTTAAGCCTCGGGATCATGTTGTCACGTGGGCGGCATTCCATGAATTAATGGAAGCCGAGTTTGCCCAGAACCGATGAGAGATCAGAGAATTCGTGATTTTTTTTGGCAAAACTGCAAGATGTACCGGTGTCTCAAGCTATCATCGATTATAGCAAACAACTCAGCTATGTGCGGGAACAAGAGTGGAAGGAGGAAGACAAGATCCATTATTTTGACATGCAGATGAAACCGGAGATTCGCCAGTATATGGCGAGATTCACTTGCTCGACATTGAGTGAATATCATAACTGAGCGTTAGCCTATAAGCTAGCCTCATCATCGACTGAGCATATGCCCGAGTCGAAGAAGCAGAGGAAATCTGATGATTTTTTTATCAGTTCAGGAGTTAGAGTTTCTAAAATGCAACACTGTGGTCTTTTTGTCGTGAAGTTACATCGCTCGACGAGTGGAACCGAGAGTTCCAAGTCATCAACGTTGACTCCTGGTAAGGCCAGGAGGTGTTACAAATTGCGAGATGGTCGCCGAGTCTTCCGAGGCGCGGACTTCGGCACTGATATCATGATCGACTCTGAGAGGTCCTTGAAAGATGTTGTCCGTCAGTTACTTGCTATGTTGTTGCTTTGTTTTCACTATTTTAAGTTTCGGGGACAAAACTTCTTTTAAGGGGGGGGTAGAATGTAATACCCGAGATTTTTGTTTTTCGATTTTCTTGAATTGGGTATCAATTTAAGTGGATTATCTGGTGATTGTGTTTATGTGATCATGTGTCTTGCTTTATCACGTGTTTTTCTTCAATTTGGATCGTTGATGTTGTCCATTAGCGTTTGTTGCATGTTACATAATCGTTGTTTTGACGAGGAGTTTCGTTGTTGCGTTAGGTTTTGGTGCGATTCTATTGCCTGTAAGGTGTAGCGCACACTATGTTGCCTCATACCGCATGCTACGTTGCTTCATAGCGCGCGCTACTTGTGTATTGATAGCGCACGCTATCTTCCAGTTAGCGCACGCTAACTGGAGATGCAGTAGATGTCCAGAAGCTACTGCATTAGACTCGTAACTTGTTAGTGTATGCTAATATTAGTGATTAGCGTGCACTAACCGTGTGTTTGGGCAGATCGTGTTGTTTTACTTCGATAGCACACGCTAACCAGTATTACTAGCGCATGCTAATAAGTATCCACCATAAATACTGGACAACAGGTCTTTCTTTCTCGTTTTTCTTCCATTTCTTTCCCGTTTCACTTCCATCCATCGGGACGAGTCTCCTAGGGCGATTTGGGGCGATATTCATCATCAAGATTCATCTTGGTGAGTCTTCTTCACGTTATCTACATCATCTCACTTGTTTTCCTTTCCGATCAAGGTATTTTCTTCTGAGAACCCTAGTTGCGTAACTTTGGGGGGGGGGGGTTTCCTTGATTCTTTGATTTAATCCTAAGTTGATGATTTGGTTATGTAATTCTTGTTGTTTTAGTTGCAATCTTCAGAATGGAAACGCGTTTATCGATTTTATTTCACCCGGAACATGATTTTGGTTTCCTTGGAACAAACCCTTGAACTCTCGTTGTTATTGTTGTTCTGCAGCAAGTTAGAGTCGGGTTTTGAGTAATATTTTTAGTTCGTTGTGGAGTTGTTCTCGTAGTGTTCTGGAGTTGCCACTTGCTCGCTGATATTGGAAGCTTCGTGATTGCCCGATTGCGTCCATTCTTCGTTTTATTCGCTCGTGGTTTCGAGTCAAGTATCTTGCTTAAATATTTCGTGTTTTTCTTTTATTTAATAATTGGTAATCGACTATATGAGTTTTCTTGGAGTACTCATAATGATCTTTTGAGAGAATTGATATAGTTCCATTAACGATTTTCTTTCAAAACGCTCGAGTGCTTTATGAGTAAATGAGTTTTATGGAAATGTTATATTGTGGTTGTGAATATGAATATGTTGTCTTCATATTGTGTGATTATAAGAGCTCACTTCCATTTGTCGAGGGTTGTGTATTGGAATGTGTAATTGTTTGGCGATTTCGTAATGTTGTGTGGTATTGCCTTGTTGACCTTTTTTGTAAGGAGGTGGTGCTATTCGGTGTTGTTCGAGAAGTATTTCTCCTCGTGGTATGTGATTGTTGTAGAGTGATGTTATGCGGTTAGGGTTCATTGAAACCTCTGGGATCCGTCCTTGTTAGTGCGGGTAGAGTTCTCCCATAGGGTTATCTGACACGTTGTTAGTGTAACTATCGCAAGTGCACGATATCGTATCAAGTAGTAAAGTGGACTTTTTGAGTCCGGTTTATCGATCCCACAAGGAAGTTTGGTTATAATTTGAATTATACACTATTAGTCTATTTTTATAGATACTAAGATGAGTGAAACACACAATTTAAAGAGTTTGGTTTAATTGTTGCAAAGTAAATGCAATAATAGTTCTAATATTTTAAGGAAATAAAAAGATTGCAATAATAATAGATTGATTAACGATAAAATGAAATAGTTGGGATTGCAAACTTAGTTCGTCATTAGTTATAAAAGATGTATAGGAGATCATAAGATGAATTTACTTATTATGTTGTCGATTTTCCTTAAAAAGACGGTTTCTCTTTCGAACTATAAAACGCCCCTTACATATTGAATCAATCCACTATATTTCTATGTTGATTGGCTTCAATACATAGCATTAGGATTTATGAAAATAACTCAAAGAATCATCTAAGGACTAGAGGTATATTTCTATCCCCTAAAACAACTTAGAGTGAAGATCATTTGATCTAATCAAACATATTTTCTTTCGAAACATATGAAGACCATAAATATCGTCATTGGCCAAATAAATAAAGATTGTTAAAACAATGAAAATCACACACAATAATAAGTAATTCACAATAGATCTTTATACAAACATAAATAACATGACTAACCTTGTTTATAATCCCAACTAAAGGTTACTTAGCCCATGAAGGGTTTATTATACATATTACAAGCTTTTGTGGTCATTATTAGTTGAATCAAGAGAAAGAATTGATCCTAACTCCCTTAGTAGATAAAGGAGATAGAAGCAATAAACTCTCTGAACAACATATGTTATACCACACTTACAAATATCACTCAAGAACACAAGTGTGTTCTTCACACAAAAAGAAAAGTTTACAAAAAATGGAAAATTATAAGATGAATGATGAATGATGAAGGATCTAAGGGGTCTATTTATACACCTAAAGTCATCTAATAGCTCCAAAACTCCAGCATTATTACAATAGATCAGATCAATGCCAACCATCCCCTCAATAATACACAAAAAGTATAAAAAATTAGACAAATCATAACAATCTGTCAAGAGTTACTAGTAACATTCGGGAGTTACGGCCGTAACTAGAATGACTTATGGCCGTAACATTTTGTAGTTACGGCCGTAACTAACCGTCAATTTGTTCACCGGTTGCTTTGAGAGTTACGTTTTATTGAGAATTTCTCAGACTTTGCGTTTTTGCCCCAAATCTTCTTCGGATGATAACTTTTGATATATAACTCTGATTTTGAATCCGGAAAAACTGCCGAATTCGTCTCGGAAAGCCCTACAACATGAATATATCAAAATTCAACAAAGAGAATATTTAATAAACATGTTATTTCTTGAGTAAATCAGTTATTTAATCCGATTATCATCCGATAAAAATAAAATTATTAAAACTAATTAATTAAAAGCAAAAAACGAGTAGACTAGCTCAATTATGGATGAATTTTATCGATACAAACTATGGATAAGTGTACAAAACTGACACTTATCACACCCCCAAACTTGAATTCTTGCTAGTCCCGAGCAAAGCTCTTTATTGTTCATGCTCCAAAAATAAAAATAAGAAAAATTAATACACACATAAATTAAAATATAAAAAGAGAAAAAGAGATCAAAATGCCATTAATACACAACAACCAGCTTTATACATAGATAGAAATGAATCAAGATTCAAAATAAATCTACTAATGTTTTTGAAGTTAAAATACGGTTTTTATTTTGTAATTCCAAATTCAAGGTTTTCCCCCCAAAAGGTTGATTATTTCTTTTTCCACTCGTGATACACACGACTCCCTTTAATGGTTGCTCTCGATCACTCGTTTATTTTTCGACTCAATATGAAGAAGAATTTCATTGGCGTCATCAAATATTGTGATTTTTCACGAAATTGAGTGTATTGAAATTCAGCCGCTAATTAATTCAAATCTGCTCATAAACTACATCCCTTAGTGATAGCTTTCACATCGTTATTTGCTAACGTGTAGCTCTTTTCACTAACACAATTTCTATCTCCTTTTTTTAAAAGGTGATAGCTTTCACACCGTTATTTGCTAACGTGTAGCTCTTTTCACCAATTTTTTTGAGACGGCAGCTACGCACCAACAATGGTTAGTCCTTTATTTTTCACAAAACTTAAGACCTCCAAAATTAGGCAGCTGTTGCTGCTCAACACTTCTCCTTTTCGTCATTTTTTTTAGGTGATAGCTTTCACACCGTTATTTGCTAACGTGTAGCTCTTTTCACCAATGACTCCTTTTTTAGGGAATAGAATTTTTGCAGAAAATCATTTCTTAGTTTAAGCATGAAAAATCAAAAACTCCACAAATTAAGTAAATTTCAGTTCTATTTTTCATCAACCGATTGATTTTTCTTTTCTCAAGGTAACGAATGACTCGATTTTATATGATAATTACAAGGCTTGGAAAGAAATTAAGGCTCAAAAAAAAATTGGAATATACAATTTTTTTACCGGTTAAAACGATTTTAGAAGCTTGTATATAGCTAATTTATTGGTGTTATGGCCAGATCTAGAAATCTCAAAAATCAAAATACTATAAATATATATATAAAAAAAATTAAGGCAAATAACCAAATCAATCAAAACACACCAAAATTACAACACATCAAAATAATAAAACAAACCACCCCCAAACTTGAAAATAAAACTGTTCTCAATTTTTTAAAAATAAAATAAAAAGCAATGCAGAAAAAGCAGAATACTCCCTGTTAAGAAAATTGATATTTGAGCTATCGCCTTTTAGAATCTGCAAGAGAATAAATATGTAATATCCGTATTTTTTCTTTCCCTTGTATTTTCGTTTTTGGTGTATTTCTCGATCGTAGTGACCCTCGTGTACTTTTCAGCGTGTCCTTCCTGTCAAACTGTTGAACTGTATTCTCGTTATTGTTGTGCGGAACTGCCGTTTTGGGGTTGCCGTGGATCCATTTCGTGTTGTTGGTTCCCAAATATTGATTCCTATCGTTTTATTCTCTTTCCGGATCATTTTTATCATTTTGGAACCCAATAGGGGGTGTGGGCCGCGGCACAAGATGTGCGTGCCGTGGCACACAAATTCCTTCAGTTGTTGGTCGAACAAACTGTACTATGTGCCGCGGCACACCCATCCGGTGCCGCGGCACAGTGCCAGGCCAGTGCCGCGGCACACCTGTCCGGTGCCGCGGCACACTCGTGTGTCTTCTGCGACCAAAACCCAGCATGCGGTGCCGCGGCACACGCAGGGTCTTGCGCACACCGCCGAAACACAGGAGTTAATTTTTGGCACGTGCCGCGGCACACTTGGTGTGCCGCGACACACAAAGCGGTCAATCGCAATCTCGTCCTTATTAGACGAGATCGGCCGTCTTCTCCTTCATTTCACTGCGAGAGAGAGAGAGACCTAGGAGGAGAACTTCTCAAGCATTCTTCATCCGGGGTCGATTTTCATCATTTCCCTTCGGTTGTGAGGCTCGGATAATCAATCTAACGCGTGTTCTACGGATCTTAGTACTTGAATCTTCAAAGGTAATATTTCTAGAACCTATTTTCGATTAATTTGGGGTTTTGGGTTTTACTTCCGATTCGTTCCGTTTTGTTGATGGATTCATGATGAATACGATTAATATTGTTAGTATCTTTAGTTTTCCTACGGATTCATGGATATTTTGCGGTTTTACGGAATCGAGAGGGTTTGGTTGTGGTCCGCCCTCGTTGTTATTTTTGGTACGAATATACATGAATCGTAAGCGGGTTTCCGGGTGTATTCCATTTCCGTAATCGTCTAGAGTTGGTTGTGATTGTGTTATTCGAATCGTTAGGTTCATTTCCGCCGGTTCCTTGCGGTCGTGTTCAACTCTTCCGTTCCGTTTGTGTCATCGTCTATTTAATCGAGGCAAGTATCCCTATGAACTTACAATCTTGACATAGTAGTATTGTATGAGAAATGGTGTGTGTGTGTATGCTCACTACGGGTTAGATCCGACGGGGTCTCGGTAGGGGTCCACAAGAGACGTGGATCGACGAGCTTGCTTTTAACCACTACGGGTTAGATCCGACGGGGTCTCGGTAGGGGTCCATAGAGACGTGGATCGACGGTTAATTGTGGTGAAATTTTACAAATGTGATTTGATATTGGCATTTCTGGAAATGAGTGCTTTCGAACGGTTTTCTTTGTTGCATGCAATTACTATATGTGTAAGATGTAAGTTGTTCATCTGGTTACTTGTACTAACGTAATTGCTAACCCCTCTGGGGACCCGTTTTGGGGAAATTCGTTTTATGAATTTCAGGTCAGGTTCATCGGGACGAGCGGGCGCTGGACCAGTACACGGATGATGGCCATGCGTGATGATTGTGCATAAGTGACGTCTTAATGTCTTTTTGTCTTTTCATCTTTTGTGACTTTGAACTAATAGTTGTACTCGAGTACTTAAGAGTTCTTGTTCGTCCGGATTGTATCGTTGCCGATATGTTTGTGTTGATTGATGATGTTATGTTTGACCGGTTGAACCGGGTGGATTATTCTGTTTTGCGTCTTTATGACATGGTGTTGTTTTGTCGTTTATGTGAGTCGATGAGTATGATGGTGTTCAGTCTGGTGGGTCCCATATAGGGATTCACGGCGCTGTAATATACCTCGAATATCTTGAGGGTGTTACATAAAATGGTATCAGAGCCTAGGTTTATGGATACCTAGGCTTGTCGGTTTATTGGGTCTTGTGGTGTTTTGTTTTGCACATCATCGTCACGCTGCCATGATTCCGGTACTACCAGTGTCCGTAAGTTTTCCTTCCTCTGTTCATTATCTCCTTGTATCGTACCTTTGATTCTCGACTTGTGATTGTTCTTTTCTCGTACTTACCCTCGTATGGCTTTTGCTACTTATTTAACTCCAGTATGGATGCTGGAAGAGGTCGTGGTCACGGTCGTGGTCGTGGACGCGGCCGGGGACGTGGGGCAGCCAGTGGGGCGGCCACGTCGCGATCTTGAGGCCGCGATCTGGCGACCGCCACGATCATGCTTCTTCTCGGGAGCGCGGCGACCTTGGTATTGCGGCATTATGCAACAAATGGTGAACCAAATGGCGGCAATAGCTCGGGCGGTTCGACCCGGATCAGGCCCACGCTAATCGGGGCGGAGCGGATCGATGGCTCCAAGATGTTATCAAGATGCATCCTCCTCAGTTTTCGGGAGCTTCAGACCCGATTGGCTGGGAAGGGTGGATCAAGGAGATATCTAAGGTCTTCGTTGCCGCTAACTGTCCCGAGGATCGTAAAGTCCCTATTGCTCAATATTTTCTCACCGGGGGCCTTCTACGGGTGGTGGGAGGCCGTTGGGCCCAAAGACCATGCTGCTTCATGGGCTGAGTTTCAAGAGTTGATGGAGACTGAATATTGCCCGTGGCCAGTCAGACATGCTCGGGTACATGCTTTTTATGATGCTCAACCACGGGATATCCCCGTATCTCAAGCTATTGCTGATTTTAACAAGGAGTTGGGTTATGTGAAGACCCAAGTTGTCGAGGAGAGTGACAAGATTTTCCATTTCTCCAGACGGATGAAGTTGCCGATTCGGGACTATATGTCGGGGCTCGTATGCACTACCTTGAAAGATTACCAGAGCAGGGCCCTTGCTTATGATATGTCTGTGAGGGCGAGTGAGGCGGCCCGCGAGAGTAAGAAGCGAGTCCACGAACTTTTCGGGCCACAAGAGTGGGGGTCGAGAGATCCCAATCTGCTAACTTCCCCGCCGGCGGTGGTCCAGCTCGTTCACTGGGTCCTCGTGGTACTACCAGTGCTCCTTTCCGCGATGTGAAGTGTTTCAATTGTGGTCGTACAGGCCACGTCAGTCGTAGTTGTTTGAGCCCTTTGCTGACGTGTAATCAGTGTGGCCAGCCGGGCCACAAGGCAACTTTCTGTGCTGAGAGGGAGAGAATTCTTGGTGCCCGGGCTTCCATTCCAGCGCCTAGGGAACCAAGTGTGAATCAGGGATCGTTTGCTCCTCAATCTCCGCCGAGTACTAGTCGGGGAAGAGGTCGGGGTCAGCCCTCTAAGGGGGAGCTTCGGTGTCGGTCAGCCCACCCGCGTGTCTATGAGATGCGGAAAGCCGATGACCAGTGACTCTGGTGGCGGCAGTACCGTTTATATTCTTTCTCATCCTGTCGGTGTGCTTTTCGATTAGGTGCTACGCATTCGTTCATATCTTTGGATTGTGTGCGCCGTCTGAGTCTCGACTGTTTGACGCCTTGTGAACCCTTCATCGTTAAGCTTCCTAGCGGCGATAAGATCGTTGGTGATCAGGAGGTTCGAGACTATTCTGTACTTATTTGTGAGAGGACTTGGCCCTCTAATCTTATTGTTGTGAGTATCGAGGGTGAGGATTTGATTCTTGGTGATGATTGGCTCGAGCGGCATGGTGCGATCATGAACTACCGCACGAGAATCATCACTATGTTAGCCGAGGACGGCACCGAGCACTCTTTCGCGGGGCGAAAGAGGGGAAACCAGAATTCGTCATTAATGCCTTGAAGGCGATGAGTCTCCTGCGAAAGGGTGTACGGTTATTGGTGCTATGCCTTGAAGGCGGAGGATGGTGGAGTCGAGCTTTCGTCGATTCCGATCGTTAATGAGTTTCGGATGTATTTCTGACGAGTTCTGGGATTGCCACCGGATCGTGAGGTTGAGTTTGCTATAGAGTTAGAGCCAGCGCGCTCCGATTTGAGGCGCCGTATCGCATGGCACCTTCAGAGATGGCAGAGTTGAAGAAGCAGTTGAGTGAGCTTCTTGAGTCGGGGTATGTTCGACCGAGCGCCTCGCCTTGGGGCGCACCGGTCCTGTTTGTGCGGAAGAAGGATGGCTCACTACGTTTGTGTATCGACTATCGCGAACTAAACAAGGTGACCATCAAGAACAAGTATCCTTTGCCGAGAATTGACGACTTATTCGACCAGTTGCAGGGAGCTGCGGTATTCTCGAAAATTGATTTGAAATCGGGGTACTATCAGCTCCGGGTGAGAGCGTTCGATGTGCCGAAAGGAGCTTTTCGGACGAGGTACGGACATTATGAGTTCGTAGTCATGCCTTTCGGGTTAACTAATGCGCCGGCGGTGTTCGTGCAGTTGATGAACAAAGTTTTTATCGAGTATCTGGATAAGTGTGTCGTCGTCTTCATAGACGATATTCTTATTTACTCAAGGAATGAGGAAGAGCATGCCCATCATTTGCGGATAGTGTTAGACATTTTGAGGGCCGAGCAACTCTATGCGAAGTTCTCGAAATGTGAGTTCTGGCTGAAGGAAGTGATGTTTTTGGGTCACGTGATTTCAGCCGAAGGGGTTCGCGTAGATCCGCAGAAGATCGAGGCGGTATTGGATTGGGCACCGCCCAAAAACGTGAGAGAGCTCCGAAGTTTCTTGGGTTTGGCTGGCTACTACCGTAGGTTCGTCGAGGGTTTCTCGAAACGGCTCGACCACTTACCTGATTGCTCCGTAAATCAGAAGTTCGTGCGGAATGACGAGAGGCGATTGAGTTTTGAGGAAGCAAGAAGCGTTTGACTTCAGCCCGGTTTTGGCGTTGCCATGTGGCAACGAGGGTTTTGCCGTTTATAGCGATGCTTCGGGTCGTGGTCTTGGGTGCGTATTAATGCGGCGGCAAGACCATTGCCTTTGCGTCGAGACAGTTGAGGCCGTATGAGCCGAACTACCTACTCATGATTTGGAGCTAGCGGCGATCGTTTTTGCGCTCAAGATTTGGCGTCACTATCTTTTCGGCTCGCATGTCGATTTTTACCGATCATAAAAGTCTGAAATACATATTTACCCAGCGAGAGTTGAATATGAGGCAGAGGAGGTGGTTAGAGTTGATTAAGGATTATGACCTCGAAATCCTTTATCATCCGGGCAAGGCGAACGTCGTGGCTGACGCCTTGAGTCGGAAACCGGTGGCGTTGCGAATGCTTGAGATCCTTACGTCTCAGTATGAGCTTCGAAGGGCTTTGATCGAGTCAGATGTTGAAGTCTTATTGCCTGGAGCCGTCGGGCAACTATGTGCTTTAGAGATTTCGTCATCTTTGATCGATGAAATTAAGCTGAAGCAGTCAGAGGATCCGATGATTACTCAAATCCGAGAGAACATTCTTAAGAGAAAGTCTCTTGGGTTTGTGATTCACGAGGATGGTATTTTGAGATTCCAGAGTCGGCGTTGTGTGCCGAACGACTCAGAGATGAGACAGCGTATTTTGCGGGAGGCCCATGCTACACCTTACTCCGTTCATCCTGGTTCGAGTAAGATGTACAAGGACTTGAGAAGGAACTTCTGGTGGAATGACATGAAGGAGGAGGTCGCACAGTTTGTAGCAAGGTGTTTGACTTGCCAGCAAGTCAAAATCGAGCATCGGCCGACCATTTGGGCTTTGCGATCACTTCGTTAGGAATGGAAATGGGAAGATATATCGATGGATTTCATTACGAGTTTTCCGAGATCGAGATCGGGCATGAATATGGTTTGGGTGATTGTTGATCGTCTGACCAAGTTGGCACATTTTCTGGGCATCAAGGACACTTGGGGCCCGGAGAAGTTGGCTCGTGTGTTTATCGCGCAGATTGTGAGACTTCACGGTACTCAAGTCTATTGTTTCGGATCGTGATGGCCGTTTCGTATCGCACTTGGCGGGCGGTGCATAAGGCGTTGGGTACCATTTGCATTTGAGTACCTCTTTTCATCCCGATCGGATGGGACGGTCGAACGCACTATCCAGACGTTCGAGGACTTGTTGCGTGCACATGCTCTCGATTGGAGTAGTGGTAGGAGGAACATTTGCCGCTGATCGAATTCACGTACAACAACGGTTGGCACGCGTCGATTCGGATGGCACCATATGAGGCACTTTATGGGCGGCGATGTCGATCACCGATTTGTTGGAATGAGGCGTCCGATTTGGTCGGGCCGGATGTCGTTTTAGAGACGAGGCGGAAGATAGAAGTAATTCGAGAACGGATGTTGGCGCCGCAGTCGGCAGTCGTATCCGACGTCCGCCGCCGACCTTTGGAATTCGAGGTGGGAGACCACGTTTTACTAAAGGTGTCGCCGACGAAGGGAGTTTTTCGTTTCGGGAAGAAAGGGAAGTTGAGTCCGAGATTTATCGGCCCCTTTGAGATCCTCGAGCGAGTCGGTGGGTTGGCATACCGTTTGGCGTTACCTCCGGCCTTGAGTCATGTTCATAGCGTTTTTCATGTTTCCCAGCTGAGGAAATATGTCCCGGATCCTAGTCACGTCATCGATTATGGTGAGATTGATGTCGCCGAGGATGTTACTTTTGAAGAGCGTCCTTTGAAGATTTTGGAGCATCGTGAGAAACGATTGAGGCATAAGACCATACCTTTGGTCAAGGTGCAGTGGTCGAGACACGGTGTCGAGGAGGCAACTTGGGAAACCGAGGATAGCATGCGTGCTAGGTACCCGGAGTTGTTTGTTTCTTAAGTTTCGGGACGAAACTTATTTTTAGAGGGGTAGAATGTAATATCCGTATTTTTTCTTTCCCTTGTATTTTCGTTTTTGGTGTATTTCTCGATCGTAGTGACCCCCGTGTACTTTTCAGCGTGTCCTTCCTGTCAAACTGTTGAACTGTATTCTCATTATTGTTGTGCGGAACCGCCGTTTCGGGGTTGCCGTGGATCCATTTCGTGTTGTTGGTTCCCAAATATTGATTCCTATCGTTTTATTCTCTTTCCGGATCATTTTTATCATTTTGGAACCCAATAGGGGGTGTGGGCTGCGGCACAAGATGTGCGTGCCGCGGCACACAAATTCCTTCAGTTGTTGGTCGAACAAACTGTACTGTGTGCCGCGGCACACCCATCCGGTGTCGCGGCACACCTGTCCGGTGCCGCGGCACACTCGTGTGTCTTCTGCGACCAAAACCCAACTCTACCGGGTGCCGCGGCTGCGCGGTATCTTAGTGGCACACCGCCGAAACACAGGAGTAAATTTTGGCTGTCGCGGCACACAAAGCGGTCAATCGTGCAATCTCGTCCTTATTAGACGAGATCGGCCGTCTTCTCCTTCATTTCACTGCGAGAGAGAGAGACCTAGGAGGAGAACTTCTCAAGCATTCTTCATCCGGGGGTCGATTTTCATCATTTCCCTTCGGTTGTGAGGCTCGGATAATCAATCTAACGCGTGTTCTACGGATCTTAGTACTTGAATCTTCAAAGGTAATATTTCTAGAACCCTATTTTCGATTAATTTGGGGGTTTTGGGTTTTACTTCCGATTCGTTCCGTTTTGTTGATGGATTCATGATGAATACGATTAATATTGTTAGTATCTTTAGTTTTCCTACGGATTCATGGATATTTTGCGGTTTTTACGGAATCGAGAGGGTTTGGTTGTGGTCCGCCCTCGTTGTTATTTTTGGTACGAATATACATGAATTGTAAGCTGGTTTCCGGGTGTATTCCATTTCCGTAATCGTCTAGAGTTGGTTGTGATTGTGTTATTCGAATCGTTAGGTTCATTTCCGCCGGTTCCTTGCGTTCGTGTTCAACTCTTCCGTTCCGTTCGTGTCATCGTCTATTTAATCGAGGCAAGTATCCCTATGAACTTACAATCTTGACATAGTAGTATTGTATGAGAAATGGTGTGTGTGTGTATGCTCACTACGGGTTAGATCCGACGGGGTCTCGGTAGGGGTCCACAAGAGACGTGGATCGACGAGCTTGCTTTTAACCACTACGGTTTAGATCCGACGGGGTCTCGGTAGGGGTCCACAGAGACGTGGATCGACGGTTAATTGTGGTGAAATTTTACAAATGTGATTTGATATTGGCATTTCCGGAAATGAGTGCTTTCGAACGGTTTTATTTATTGCATGCAATTACTATATGTGTAAGATGTAAGTTGTTCATCTGGTTACTTGTACTAGCGTAATTGCTAACCCCTCTGGGGACCCGTTTTGGGGAAATTCATTTTATGAATTTCAGGTCAGGTTCATCGGGACGAGGCAAGGACCGATTACACGGATGATGGCCATACGTGATGATTGTGCATAAGTGACGTCTTAATGTCTTTTTGTCTTTTCATCTTTTGTGACTTTTGAACTAATAGTTGTACTCGAGTACTTAAGAGTTCTTGTTCGTCCGGATTGTATTATTGTCGATATGTTTGTGTTGATTGATGATGTTATGTTTGACCGGTTGAACCGGGTGAATTATTCTGTTTTGCGTCTTTATGACATGGTGTTGTTTTGTCGTTTATGTGAGTCGATGAGTATGATGATGTTCAGCCTGGTGGGTCCCATATAGGGATTCACGGCGCTGTAATATACCTCGAATATCTTGAGGGTGTTACAAAATATACGAGGCACACAACAAAAGAAAATAAAATATACTCGGAAGTATAACACAATTATTAAGATGCGCATCAAGAAAGTCCGAAGAGTCGCCTTACGCTGCCATCAATGCTATTATAAAAAACACACAATAAAAATTACAGTAATAAAATAACAATACATAAATCGCGAATAGATGCGCGTCAAGAGATCAAGAAGAAACTTCTTAAGCTGCCACCATTTACCACGATTATTACACACGACAGAAAGTAAAAATAAAAGAGGTCCGACATGGGATATCAAAGGGAGAGGAATGAATCCACTTTTCGTTTTCTCACGGTAAAATCTTCCATCCAGACAATTTTAGCTAGAGTTGGATCTGGTTGAGGAACAAATTCATTGAGTTTTTTGATTAGTTCTTCTGGTGTTGTTGCAACGACTATGATTCGTTTAGCACGCTCGGAAATAAAACCCTTTTCAGCAGAGTAGTCGATGAAAGACAGTAAACCATCAAAGAAACCATTGACATTAAGCACACCTATTGGTTTTTGATGAACATTTAGCTGGGCTCTGGTAACCACATGAAAAAGTTCCTCAATGGTGCCAAAACCACCGGGAAGGGTGATAAAGGCGCGAGAATTATTTATCATGTGAGTTATGCAATCTTGCATATTTACAGATCTAAACTCATCTCCAATAATTGACCCGGTGATTTTACTTTCAGCCAGAGGTTTTGGGATTATTCCCAACACTCTTACTCCTTCCATATAGGCAGAAGCAGCAGCTCGTCCTATTAATCCTAGACTTCCTCCTCCGTAAACTACATGAATGCATTTTTCTCCTAAGGTACGACCCAAGTTGTGGGCTGCTTCAGTAAAGCATGCCTCTTTTCCATAATTAGCTCCTGATAAGTGGTAATTTTACCACATTTTTCTAGGATTTTATACTAGGTTTTTATCTCGTTTCGTGATTAATGTGCTCGTATTTGGCTTATTTATGATTAGTCGAGCCGTATTACGCGTTTGGGTTGGTTTTAGTGTGTTTGCAGGTTTTTAGAGCCAAAAGGACCCAAAACGAGACAAAGGACCGAGAGTCGAGTCAAACGGACGGAAGAAACGGATTTTTGCAAAAGTCAGACCAACTATCGGCCCAGCCTATCGGCCGATAGGCCAGGCCGATAGGCTGCTCCGCAGGTTCTCGTGTTTTGATGGATTGTGACTCTTTTGGATAGATTTTGTTTCCTAGATTAGTTTTAATCGGGAGTTTAACTCCCATAGGCTATATAGACCTCCTTCTAGACCTAGTTTATCATCTTTTATCATCTTTTATCATCTTTAGCACACTTTTACGTTTTTTTTGGCAATTTTAATTCCTTTGATACGAGAACTTTTTGGAAAGCAGCAATTATTATTGTTTTTCTACTTTTTCGGAGATTGAAGACTCAGAGTTCATCCGGAAGGGTTGTAATCTCTCTTTTCATATTAATAATATGCATTCTCCATCTATTTCTTGTTTAATTTCAATTATGTCTAGCTAAATCCATTGATTGATTCTAGGGTTAGTAATTTTAATTGATGTTCACATGATGTCCCTTTGATTACCTTTTTACCTTTCATCCTAGGCTTGTGATCAAGATGTGTTAAATCTCATGCTAGATTAAAGGGCCCTTAATCGATGCATGTTAGCTAATTAATTTTGCCCGGAAGGATTAATTAATTAGTGGAAATACTTGATACACAATATGATTTGATCTTAAGACCTGAGTGGAGTAAGATAAATCATAGATAAATAAGTTGACGCTTTTTAAGTGATTTAAATTCTTTGAGCCTTGCGGGAAGATGGTTTAAATTAACTATCTTTCTAGGTTGCCTTGATCGGAATTCTAGATCGGCTGAGTGATTATTTCTAGGATTGAATTAAAATTTGGGGAAAAGGAATCAAGTGAATGGATTGTGTGAACTCAATTAGACGATACTACCCTAGGATCAATTAGCTTTCAACTTGTGATTTTATCTTGCTAATTTGCTTTATTTGCTTGATTTAGATAATTCACTTTATTTTGCTCTCTTTGCATAATACTTGGAATTCTTATCTTATTGTTCTAGATTTTTATTTTTAGGATTAATTGTTATTTAATTTTTATTTTTCGATTTTTGAAGTTAGATAATTAGAAACAAACCAAATTTTCGGATTCCTAAATAGCGTCAAATTTTGAGTAGAGTTACTTCCTTTATTTTCGACATATCAATTCCTTGGGTTCGACACCTTGGAAATACTTCGAGGTTTTACAAATTTTAAAATTGATCGGATTTGAAAACCATACTACGCGAATTTCAATGATCAATTTTTGGCGCCGTTCTTGAATTGATAGAAAACTTAAAGGGATAATTCGAAAAGAAGAGATTGTTACTTTAGGTTGTATACTATTATTATTAATATTCGATCTCGTTTCCCCACATCTTGTTTTCTCTTCCTTGTAGGCGGTGCATGATCACAAGATCCCAAGGAAAGGACTTATTTCCTTTGGATCCGGAAATCGAGAAGTCTTTGAGGAGGAAGAAGCAAGAAGCGAACCGAGACTATGTCTATACCTATCGTTGATACCATGGCCGGCATTGTTGACCCACCACTAGAACTCGCTCGTCCCGAGAAGATCCCTTTGAATGCCCGCTTTCGACCGGCCGGACGATTATCAAGAAGGAGGTTGGGGAAGATTGATGCCAACAACTTCGAGCTTAAGCCATCCCTCATCGCTACGGTGAAGTCTCAAACATACGGAGGAGGAGTTAATGAAGATCCAAACGCTCATCTTGAGTCGTTTTGGACATATGTGCCACCATCAAGCAAAACGGAGTGCCTCCGGATGTCATTAAGCTCCGCCTAGTCCGGTTCTCCTTAGAAGACGATGCGCTAGATTGGTACAAGAGCCTAGATCGGAAGGAAATTGGTACTTGGAGAGAGATGACTCGGTTGTTCTTAGCACAGTTCTATCCTCCTCGAAGGTGCAAAAACAAATCAACGATATCTTGCAATTCGAGCAATATGAGGATGAACACTTATACGAGGCATGGATCCGATTTAAGAAGCTACTTCGCAAATGCCCACAAACATGGAATTGACAAGGAGGAAATCTACATTCGGTTTTATCGGGGTTTGACGAAGAAGGCTAGAAGAGAGTTGGACTATTCCTCGAAAGGGGGATTTCTTGCTAACGATTATGAAGAGGCCAAGAATCTCATCGAGCTAGCGGTCAACAATGATTACGAGGAGGTGACCGATAGGAAGATGACGAGAAGAAAGGTCCCATCCGGTGACGAGGACGCCTACGGTGATTTGAAGGCGAAATTTGAAAGACAACAAAAAGAGCTTGAGATGCTAAGAAAGAAGACTTTGGGAGTCAATGCAGTTTTTGAAGAGCTAAACGAGCCTATTGCAATTGAGGAGGATGTAAATTACGTGCAAGGAGGAAACTTCTGGCAAGGGGGAAATAGGGGGAACTATTATCCGAACAATCGAAACCACCCTAATTTCTCCTATGCCAACCCAAACAATGCTCTTCAGCCACCACCGGGATTTAACGTGAAAAACGGGGTTATTCAAGAGCCGATTGCTAGGACACCGATGGAAGAGATGTTGGAACGGTTAGAGGCGAGTCAAAAAGATTTTATTTATAAAGCAGACAAGAGGTTCGGGGCTCTCGAGCATAGTGTGACATCTATTGGAAACTCAGTGATAGCCTTGACAAAGCAGATGTCGATGGTGGAGACCCAAATGGGTCAAATGGCGAACGCCTGCCGGAATTCATAAGCGGGCCATTTTCCGAGCAAGATTGAGACCAACCCGAAGACGCAACAATGCAACGCAATCGAGCTTGAGTGGGACAAGGTACGATAATCATGGGGCTGAAGTTGAGAAATATGGAAACGAGGATGTACTAGAAAGCGGAGCCGAGAACGAGAAGGCGGATGAAACGCGCGAGCCTTTCGCCAAGACTATCGGCCGATAGGCCCACCCGATACCCAGACAGAATTCCAGAAATTGAGCCTATCGACCCCCCTATCGTTCGAAAGGCTCCTTTAGGTTCAAATGTGAAGGATTTTGAGGTAAAAGCTCCATTTCCACAGCGATTGGCCAAGTCGAGATATGATGAAAAGCTTCAACGGTTTATCGACATGTTTCAAAAGGTGAATATCAACATTCCACTTCTAGACGCTTTGAGAGACATGCCGGGGTATGTTAAATTCTTGAAAGACGCTGTGGCAAGCAAGAGGAAGTTGGTGAAGTTTGAAATAATAAATTTGACAGAGGAGTGTAGCGCTATCATTCAAAACAAGCTCCCGCTCAAGCAGAAGGATCAGGGACGTTTTACTTTGACATGCATGATTGGCGACCAAACATTCCATAATGTCTTGTGTGATCTCGGGGCAAGCATCAATCTTATGCCTCTATCCATATTTAAGAGGTTGAAGATTGGGGAGATGAAGCCGACTACCATTTCTCTACTCATGGCGGACCGGTCGATCTCTTATCCGAGGGGAGTTGTGGAGGATGTGTTCGTTAGAGTCCAACACTTAGTCTTCCCGGCCGATTTCGTAGTTCTTGATATGCCCGAAGATGAGAATCAACCATTGATCTTTGGGAGACCGTTTCTAGCGACGGGGAGAGCACTTATCGAGGTCCAAGAGGGTGATCTTACCTTCCGGGTTAATGATCAAAATCTGAAAATTTCCATCTATGACGCGATGAAGAAGCCCGAGGATGCGCCCGAGGAATGTTATGCAATTGAGTCTATTATGCCGCCCCCGACCGACTTGTTGGAGCATTGCATTTCACAATCCATTTACTCACATTCCGATGTTGAAGAAATTTACGAGGATTTGCCAATGTATGTTCGAATGTTGGAGGCGAACGAGTTTCGATCTAATGAGAGGGACGTATGCTATCTTGATGTCAACAAACCCGTTCAAGGGGGAGTTGTCGCTGAGGACCGATCGAAAAAGTTTCACGATGATCGCATTCGAAAGAAGGACTTCGTCCCGGGAGACGAAGTGCTCGTTTTCAATTCTCGGCTTCGTCTATTTCCGGGGAAGTTGATGTCAAAGTGGACTGGTCCATACACCGTCTTTCAAGTAAATCAAAACGAATCATGTGTCGTGATGAAAGAAGATGGGAACAAGTTTATTGTGAACGGACATCGGATGAAGCACCATTTCAAGCCTTTGCACCACGAAGAGAAGTATGTTACTTACCTCGAAGACCCGGAATGAATGAGGTATCGTCTAGCTAAAGACGTTAAACGTAGCACTTGTTGGGAGGTAACCCAACGTATGTATATTAGTTCGTTTTATTCGTTTGTTTTCGATTGTTCGTTTGCGTGATTTTTGTAGTTTCTAGTTTCGTAGTAGCTTTGTTAGTTTTGTTAAGTTCTAATCCATGCACGCCGAGTTTTGGATACTTGCAGGTCTTTAATCGCCATATCCAAGCGAAAACGGGACCAAGTATGCGAAATAGAAAAAGTTGAATTTTTTTTTTAAACGAATAACCTATCGGGCGAGCCTATCGGCCGATAGGACCGGCCGATAGGCTGAGGAAAATTGAAAAAATTAAATGTTACAAGCAGTGGTCGATAGGCAGACCCTATCAACCGATAGGTCCCGCCCGATAGTCAGGTACGTAACTTTGCATGCATCTGTCGGCCCGGCTATCGGCCGATAGGCCTGGCCGATAGGACATACCCGGTCCAGTATCCGCTTCGACCCGGTTGATTAATAACCCCTTTTAAACACCTTAACCACCCGTTTTTCTCACACACACACACCTATCGGCCGATAAGAAAACAAGGGGCGATTTTCTCTACTGTTCTTCCTTCAAAATCCGATCAAGGAACTTTGAAATGGCTGGAAATCAAAGCAAGAAGTCGAAGCCGTGTAAGGCCGGAAAGTCTAAGGCAACCACAGAGAAGGAAAGGGAGCTCTTGGCCGACAAACCCGCCATTTCCGCCACAGTGATCAGGTACTCCGTTAACAAAGCCACTCCTTTCTCTTTTCAAACTTATTCCTCCTTTGGGATGCGAAATAAGTTTGGGGGAGAAGTGCGGCTTTGTTAATTTCGGCACGTGTGAGTACCTTGTATGCCTTGTATCACTATTTGCTTGTGTTGGTGCCCGTTGTTTTTATTTGTGCTTCTCATATTGGTGTTGAGTGGATTTGGCTTTTGTTGCTTAGTTTTTAGATTTTTATGTTCATTTTCGTTTGGTGTGTTTGCGAGTTTCTATTTTTTAGGTCGTAGTAGTTTTTTGCTTTCGTGTTTGCTTTTATTTGCTTTTCGTTGTTTGCTTTGATGCTTTGCTTGGGGAAATAGTTTTTTTTTAGATTTTGGTCTACTTTGCGTAAATTTTTTTGACCTAGCCTTGCTTGTCTTAGTTTTTCTTTATTCGTGAATTTTTCGTGCTTCTATTTGTGTGATACCGATGTTACGACACTGTTTTTCTCTCTGAAGAAACGGTCGAGTTTTAGTCTAGTTGTAGTCAGTTATTTCTGTTTTGCATAGTATTCATTTAGGTCCAAAATTTTTCGTGATTGTAGAGGTCTTGGCAGATAAGAGACGATACATACTTGTTTTAAAATCACCGTCAATACGTTTGGTTACATCTTCCGGATAGTGAGTCGTACTATTTCTTTAGTCGTGTTGGCACTTAGATTGAGTTTAGAGTCGGTCAGTTTTTCCTAAAAGTCGAGATAATGTTGTTCTATGAAGGGAAGTCTAGTAACCGGGGGCATTCGCGTGACCCGTTGTTTACCCTCGCGTAAAGCAGCGACCACGATTAGACTAGTGATTTAGATATTTCACATGTGCCAATGATAGGAGCCTAGTAAGGGGTATTCGCGTGACCCATTGTTTACTCTCGCGCAAAACGGCGACCTTGATTCGGACATGCGGAAATTATATATTCGAGTTGTTTCTCCATTTGTAGACGGAACTTAGTAACTAGAAGCATCCATGTGCCCCATGAGTGTCTTTTACGTCAAACGGTTTCCTAATACATGAGAATGGAAGTTCCACCCTAGGATTACCCCGATGAAACATCCCGAGATCCTAATCTAGTGGTCAACTCGAATCAAATTCTTGAACATATATATAAGGGAATACTGTCCGAGGTTTATTGGTTATGAAACTCGTGAAAATTGTGCCACTAGGCGTATGTAGCAGGACGAACTAGCTTGTTTATTTTAGCCTTTCATATTGACGGTCGATTTGACTCACGTTTTGTTAATCTTTGAGCTGGATTTTCTTCATGAACGAGTGATTAGGACTGAACTTGATTTCTTTGCGGAATCATTATTCTGAGTGCAGCTCGCTTTTACGACACTCGGATTATTTAGAGAGAATTACAGGATAGTATTGATTAGGTTGAACATTATGAGTTGCACGATGATTCACGACATTCTTTTATTGAATTGAATTCTTTTTGCTTGAGGACAAGCAAAGGCTTAAGTTTGGGGGGGGTTGATAAGTGGTAATTTTACCACATTTTTCTAGGATTTTATACTAGGTTTTTATCTCGTTTCGTGATTAATGTGCTCGTATTTGGCTTATTTATGATTAGTCGAGCCGTATTACGCATTTGGGTTGGTTTTAGTGTGTTTGCAGGTTTTTAGAGCCAAAAGGACCCAAAACGAGACAAAGGACCGAGAGTCGAGTCAAACGGACGGAAGAAACGGATTTTTGCAAAAGTCAGACCAACTATCGGCCCAACCTATCGGCCGATAGGCCAGGCCGATAGGCTGCTCCGCGGGTTCTCGTGTTTTGACGGATTGTGACTCTTTTGGATAGATTTTGTTTCCTAGATTAGTTCTAATCGGGAGTTTAACTCCCATAGGCTATATAGACCTCCTTCTAGACCTAGTTTATCATCTTTTATCATCTTTTATCATATTTAGCACACTTTTACGTTTTTTGGCAATTTTAATTCCTTTGATACGAGAACTTTTTGGAAAGCAGCAATTATTATTGTTTTTCTACTTTTTCGGAGATTGAAGACTCAGAGTTCATCCGGAAGGGTTGTAATCTCTCTTTTCATATTAATAATATGCATTCTCCATCTATTTCTTGTTTAATTTCAATTATGTCTAGCTAAATCCATTGATTGATTCTAGGGTTAGTAATTTTAATTGATGTTCACATGATGTCCCTTTGATTACCTTTTTACCTTTCATCCTAGGCTTGTGATCAAGATGTGTTAAATCTCATGCTAGATTAAAGGGCCCTTAATCGATGCATGTTAGCTAATTAATTTTGCCCGGAAGGATTAATTAATTAGTGGAAATACTTGATGCACAATATGATTTGATCTTAAGACCTGAGTGGAGTAAGATAAATCATAGATAAATAAGTTGACGCTTTTTAAGTGATTTAAATTCTTTCAGCCTTGCGGGAAAAGGGTTTAAATTAACTATCTTTCTAGGTTGCCTTGATCGGAATTCTAGATCGGCTGAGTGATTATTTCTAGGATTGAATTAAAATTTGGGGAAAAGGAATCAAGTGAATGGATTGTGTGAACTCAATTAGACGATACTACCCTAGGATCAATTAGCTTTCAACTTGTGATTTTATCTTGCTAATTTGCTTTATTTGCTTGATTTAGATAATTCACTTTATTTTGCTCTCTTTGCATAATACTTGGAATTCTTATCTTATTGTTCTAGATTTTTATTTTTAGGATTAATTGTTATTTAATTTTTATTTTTCGATTTTTGAAGTTAGATAATTAGAAACAAACCAAATTTTCGGATTCCTAAATAGCAGTCAAATTTTGATTAGAGTTACTTCCTTTATTTTCGACATATCAATTCCCTTTGGTTCGACACCTTGGAAATACTTCGAGGTTTTACAAATTTTAAAATTGATCGGATTTGAAAACCATACTACGCGAATTTCAGCGATCAGCTCCACCAAAAATGCTGACTGGGCTAAATTTTTTTGTTGAAGATGATGACTCCATTTTTGAAAAGAAAAATTTTTTTTAGAGAGAAACAGAGAAAAGTGCAAGTTTGAGGGATGAATGAAAGAAACAAGCACAAAGTTTATTTATAGAAGAAAAAAAAGGTAAAAATTGTTTAACAAGTTTGTGATTGCGTTTGATTGTGCTTTAACTACTCAATAGAATAATAAAAGCATTTATCGCGTATCACATTTTTTTATTCAGAAAATCTCACCACACGACAAAAATAAAAGATACTTACGCGTATGTACAGTAGTTGTGATTGTGGCTCACATCTTCCTCTGATTTTACGTTCAGAAATGGCCTAAACGCCTTCTATGAGTCGGGGAGAAACTTCCCATCTAATTTTCTTACAAATTGGCAAACAGGGTCTTTTAACGTCAGATTCCCAAGACATTGTTCATATTCTGGTTGGAATTTATTCCACAAACATCGAATTCCGTAATGTACGAGTCCACTAGGATGCGTGTCAAGAGAAATTTTGATATCATCTAAATTCTCCTTATTCAGACCATCCTTAATGAACTGAATTTTATATTCTCTGTTTGTAGATGGAATTCCTAAAGTTCGACATTTTAAATTACAGTTCCATCTAGCACATTTATAACAAACGGCTATCATCTTTGCTCGTCGTTTCTTCGCATATGAACTTTTTCCTAGCCCTGGTAAAAATCTAGTCGGTGTTTCTGTGAATTCACCCTCTATTCTTACTTTGGCTTCAATTATGAATCTTATGTCAAAAGGTATGCTTTTATTCATAAGCAACCTCATCCTTTCAAGCCTTGCCTTGTAAATTTTTAAAATTGCATTTTCGCTTAGAAAGAGAAATCTTTTTTCAATTTTATACAATGTTTCTTCCATTATAAAAAAAATAAAAATGAAAATAAATGGAGGAAATATTTACAAATATCAGTTGTTGTGGGAAACTGAAAATTCCGACTTTAATAGTCACGAAGTACCGTTATCCGCCACTTGACCGGACAAACACAATTGAGTACTAAGTTACAATGTCGATAAAATTGTATCTATAACAATAGTTTACAATGTAAGATTTCAAAATAAAACTTTTACTTCCCCGGCAACGGCGTCAAAAACTTGACACGTTGTTAGTGTAACTATCGCAAGTGCACGATATCGTATCAAGTAGTAAAGTGGACTTTTTGAGTCCGGTTTATCGATCCCACAAGGAAGTTTGGTTATAATTTGAATTATACACTATTAGTCTATTTTTATAGATACTAAGATGAGTGAAACACACAATTTAAAGAGTTTGGTTTAATTGTTGCAAAGTAAATGCAATAATAGTTCTAATATTTTAAGGAAATAAAAAGATTGCAATAATAATAGATTGATTAACGATAAAATGAAATAGTTGGGATTACAAACTTAGTTCGTCATTAGTTATAAAAGATGTATAGGAGATCATAAGATGAATTTACTTATTATGTTGTGTAGATTCGATTTTCCTTAAAAAGACGGTTTCTCTTTCGAACTATAAAACGCCCCTTACATATTGAATCAATCCACTATATTTCTATGTTGATAGACTTCAATACATAGCATTAGGATTTATGAAAATAACTCAAAGAATCATCTAAGGACTAGAGGTATATTTCTATCCCCTAGAACAACTTAGAGTGAAGATCATTTGATCTAATCAAACATATTTTCTTTCGAAACATATGAAGACCATAAATATCGTCATTTATTGGCCAAATAAATAAAGATTGTTAAAACAATGAAAATCACACACAATAATAAGTAATTCACAATAGATCTTTATACAAACATAAATAACATGACTAACCTTGTTTATAATCCCAACTAAAGGTTACTTAGCCCATGAAGGGTTTATTATACATATTACAAGCTTTGGTGGTCATTATTAGTTGAATCAAGAGAAAGAATTGATCCTAACTCCCTTAGTAGATAAAGGAGATAGAAGCAATAAACTCTCTGAACAACATATGCTATACCACACTTACAAATATCACTCAAGAACACAAGTGTGTTCTTCACACAAAAAGAAAAGTTTACAAAAAATGGAAAATTATAAGATGAATGATGAATGATGAAGGATCTAAGGGGTCTATTTATACACCTAAAGTCATCTAATAGCTCCAAAACTCCAGCATTATTACAATAGATCGGATCAATGCCATCCATCCCCTCAATAATACACAAAAAGTATAAAATTAGACAAATCATAACAATCTGTCAAGAGTTACGGCCGTAACATTCAGGAGTTACGGTCGTAACTAGGATGACTTACGGCCGTAACATTTTGTAGTTACGGCCGTAACTTGGATTCGTCAATTTGTTCACTGGTTTCTTTGAGAGTTACGTTTTCAGCCCAGAATTTCTCAGACTTTGCGTTTTTGCCCCAAATCTTCTTCGGATGATAACTTTTGATATATAACTCTGATTTTGAATCCGGAAAGATTTCCGAATTCGTCTCGGAAAGCCCTACAACATGGATATATCAAAATTCAACAAAGAGAATATTTAATAAACATGTTATTTCTTGAGTAAATCAGTTATTTAATCCGATCATCATCCGATAAAAATAAAATTATTAAAACTAATTAATTAAAAGCAAAAAATGAGTAGACTAGCTCAATTATGGGTGAATTTTATCGATACAAACTATGAATAAGTGTACAAAACTGACACTTATCATTATCCAAACAGGGTAGGTCTCGAGGAGACTCCGAGGTTCGTGCTTGTTAGCACGATGTCAGGATAACTTATGGGTGTGTATTTGAACATGTCACATACTCGTCATAGGTTATACAAACAGGGTAAGTCGTCACGAGACTCCGAGGTTCGTGCTTGTTAGCACGATACTAGGATAATTATGAGGGTATGTTATATGTCGGTTGCGGAATTCTAATCTCTGAATTATGTGCGTGACTTTTGTCATGAGGATGTGTGATTACATTTAATTCCCATTTGTTTATTCACTCGGGTATGCACGGGGAAACTCCGAGACTCATGCTTGTTAGCATGGGACGAGAATAACCTTTGGGCGTATGATTGACATGTAATACCCGTAATTTCGATTTCCGGTAATTTCTTTTTTTTCGGAGAAAGTCCATTTTGACGACTCGCTCATGACCGTTTCGTCATTTCGAGACTGATTAATTCTGCACTTTTTGTCATCCGAGTTCGTTTCGGTATCGTTTCTTGAGTTAGAGCTTTTTAGACGCTTTTCGCACTTGAGTTCGATTCTTGCGAATCTCGTCAAAGCTGTTGTTTGAGTTTCTCGTAAGTTCATTTAATGTTATTATTCTTGTTGCAAGCTTTGGTTTGGTGTTTTGATCGCGTATCGTGATTTTGGACGTTTTGGGCCATTTTCGTAATTTCCCAAAGTTTTGGGTAATTACTTAGTTGTCGGATTCCGAGCCTTCGGTTGGTCGGATTGTGTGTTCTCTTAGCTCTTAGATTCATCTTTGCGAGTACGTTGTAACCGTATCATCGATTCGTATTCGAGTTCGGGTTTGGGGTCGTTCGGGCCGTCGGAGTTGGCCCGGCCGACATGGCCGGGCAATCTGGCCCGTGGCAGTCTTGCCGATCACGGCCGGCGGTGCTCGGCGGCTTACGGGCGAGTCACGGCGGTAGTGCTCAGCGGCTCCGGCCGAGCCGTCTGCGTAGGGCCGCGGCACATCTTTGGCGGGGCCGCGGCACACTCTGTGGCATTTTCGGCCAAACCAGTATCAGGTGCCGCGGCTGCGCCGGTGGCCAGCGGCACACCGCCGACCAGGGAGCCATTTTTGGGCTGTGCCGGCACACTCGGCCCAGGCCGCGGCACCTTTGTGCGGCTATTTAAGGCCCAATGATCGTTTTTCGCCATTTTTCTCTTATACGCTTCTCTTCCGCGGCTGGGGTTGTTCCTATCATGGAGAGATGTTGTTTTTCAACAAATCCATGAAGTTTTGGAGTTCATATCATCAATGATCCATCCTATAACATCCTTTGATCGAGCGAATCAGGTCAGATTTTCTAGAAATCTAATTTTGGGGATTTTGGGTATTTTGTTCGATTTCGTCCGTTTAATCCGTTTTAACTCAGAATATTGATGGATTGATGATTGTTAAGCTATATTATATCTAATTCCTTGTTATTCCACGGTTGGATTGCCACGGATTTGTCGTTTTATTGAGTATTTTATCGACGCCTTGAAGGTGTTCGATAAAATGTCACAAAGAGAATTCGAGCGTTCTACGATTATTCTTCCTCGTATGATCGATGATTTATTGATTATATGTTGTTAGGGTCGAATTCTTGTGAAGAACTCGAGTCGGAACCCTTCCGCTCGTTGTCTCCTTGAGTCCGAGCTTCCGGTCGAGCGGTGTTCTTCTAACGTTTGGTAAGCGGTTATTAAGGCAAGTATCTTATTATACGACTTGTATCTTGTGACTAGTAATTACGTATGATATGTATGACGATTTTGATTGCCTCCGTAAATATGTTCCGTTTGAGTTGGTTGTGTTTTCCAAATTTGAAGGCTTTGTGATAATAGTGATATATTGGTATCCGTGTTAGGCGTCGTGCCATTTGTGCGGGATTGCGATGTACATATGAGATGGTTGTACACGTGGTTGTTCAATGTATTGTGTATCGAATGTGTGTTATGTTGGTTAAGAGTCGTTGTGATGATCATGATATTTGTGTTGTTTTGGTTTACATACTTGATTGAACATTTCAGTGTAATGTGGAATGGCTTGACATTTAATGATTATGAATTGTGTCGTGTCGATGTGTGTGTGTTCCGTAGGGTCAGCGAGGCCTGCGGAGTTCGGTACATGATGTGTACGAACAAAGTGTGTGATCGGTAGGGTCGACGAGGCCTGCGGAGTCCGTACATGACGTGTACGGACAAGGTGTGTGATCGGTAGAGTCGACGAGGCCTGCGGAGTTCGGTACATGATGTGTACGAGCGATGTTGTGGCGGGTAGGGTCCGTTGAGGCCTCGGAGTTCGGTACATGATGTGTACGAGCAGTGTGTGTGGCGGTAGGGTCCGTTGAGGCCTCGGAGTTCGGTACATGATGTGTACGAACAATGTGTGTGGTCGGGTAAGGTCGTCGAGGCCTCGGAGTTCGGTACATGATGTGTACGAACAATGATCGTGTAGCAGTGATTGTTCGGGTAACATTTTAAATATGGATCTCGGACTCATAATGATATATTATTTAGTATGCTTTGAAAGCGAGAATCGGGCTAAGGCCCTATTGTTTACGAAAAGGGTTTTGTAAATTGGGACTCGAGATCAAAAGAATTTACGCTTTAAAAATCCCGAGATGATGTGTTCCTTTTCAAATATCTCTTACTTGAGTTCGAAATTCTAAAACTTCTGGAACATTTTGATAATTGATTTCCGTATTAAATTCATAGTTGCTATTTGCTTGTTACATTTCGTATGGTTTGATACTTGCACTAGTAAAGCAGTGGAGTTTTACTAACCCCAGTATTCGGGGTGGATGTCTGTTTTGCGTCGGTACATGCGAGTTCGGGGAGCGATCACGGGATTGGCACAAGGGGATGACGAGTGCGATACTAATCAAGAGTTGAGAGTTGGTAGCGTTTTTGTATTGTTAGAGTTGATTCGGTCTTCCGTTGTATTGTATTTCGAACCCGTGTGGGTAATGTTGTTAGTCGATCCTGTTGATAGAGTTGTGTGACCTCATCGGTGCATTGTGTTTATGTGTAAGTGACCTTAACAGTGCAGTATTATTATATTGTTTGACCCTGGCCGGGCAAGCATTTGGTTGTTTATGGACGTTTAGCCTGGTAGATCCTTGCGGAAAGGGTTTACGGCGTGTAATATTCCCATACGGTTTTGGGGGTGTTACATTTATGGTATCGGAGCTTAGGTTGCAGAAACCTAGGCTGTCGGGTTGAGTTGAGTCGTGGTTTGTCGAGTAATGTGTGGTCTTGTCGTTCGAGTCATCAGGTGACAAGTTGAGTTGTGCGTAGTCACAACGTGTCGGATATGTTGTCAGACGAGATTAGTATCGTGGGCGACCGTCACCTCCATGCAACCTGTTGATGTAAGTCTCCTCTTTTATGCATAATAATTGTGTTCATGATTTCATTTATGTGTGATATTTGTGGTGCATAATTTTATTTACACGGTGTTGTGTAATGAAGTTGTATTCGATACTTGGATACGCTGTACGTGTATAGAACTGAATGTATTGATGTTTGGCCCTTGAGCCACCACGTGGTTGGTATGGTGTGAAAGTTGTGAACCTTGATGGGTTTTACGGTAGAGTTTGTGAGAAACTCCGATGAATGATTTTGCTGTGTGTTTAAACTTGATGCCATGAGATGTATGTGATTGAATTGGCGACCCTGTTTGCCATTTGGGCATGTGGTTTTAATATCGACTATTTTGGATTGTTGTAATTATACCCGCTACGGGTAGCTTTGAAAACGTTTTCCTTAAAGACTACTGATTTGAGCATTTTTGTGGAAATCAAAATTTTTGGAAAAATCTTGTTTTGGAAAACGGCCCTAATTTTCGCAATTTATATGTTATGTGTTTGTGTGTTGGGGGCTACTGTGACAATTCTGATCCTGCAGGCTAGATGTTATGGCCGTAAGATGTTTTCCATTACGGCCGTAAGCTCAGTTATTACGACCGTAAGCGCATGTTATTACTACCGTAAACTTTTGGTGACCCGGTAGAAATTTGTTATTACGGTTGTACCGTGCCCCATGGTTATCTAATCTCTGTTGATATATCGGTGATGGATGGCGTGGTAACATGTTGTTACCCGTATAACGCTAGTAAAGGTAATGATATATTGATAAGGTCATTTTGGACGACATCGTCTAGCGAAAAGATTGAAGCCTCAATGTGTTGTTTTGCAAATAGCTTCAATCAAAGCAGCTTTGATAATGAGATACATGGTTTTAATCAAGCGACCGAGGTATTATAAGAGTTTTCAAAAATTTCATTTCACCAATTTTTTTCAAACTTGAGAATTTTAAAATTTTATCATTTGAATAATACCGGAAACATTTTATTTTTGTTGTTAGTGTTTGATCCTGCGATACATGTGTGGTTTTGACCGTGTTTGATTTGGAAAAAATCGAACCTCTCTGTTGATGTATTGTGTGGATTATTTTTTTAATGAAGTTCTAAAATTACGGTGTTAGTTCGTGCACTTGTGTGATGACTTGGAGTTGATGTTTTAACGTCTTTGCTATTTATTGTCTTATCTTGACGTTGTGATACTTGTTTGGATGTGTTATTCTTATTGGTCGTCCGTCCGGTATGCCGAGAGGCCGTGGCGAGGACGTGGTCGTAGTCGTGGTCGTGATCGGCAGTAATCATCCGGAGGTAATGATGATATTGGCGCCGCCACCATCCTTCGTCGGTGGTGACCGGTTGGCGCTTATGAGTCGGGCCGTACAGAGACGGGATTCGGATGAAGATAACGGAGTGGTAAGTGGTTACGAGATGTGATGAGAATGCACCCGCCCGTTTTGTAGGTTCTTCTGATTCGTTAGGTGGGAGAATTGGCTCTTCCAAATGGGAGAACATTTGATCTTTGTAGCTTGCCCGATGAGAGAAGAGTGCCTATTTCTCAATACCTACTCGACAGGAATCTGCGGTGGTGGGAGGCCGTAGCGCCTAGTGATCGTCTTGCTACTTGGGTGAATTCAAAGCGCCATGGAGGCCGAGTATTGTCCGCCGCTGTTAAAGAGCGTAGGATTGTCGAGTTTTTCTCGGCTACGCCCGAGACGTGTCGATATCGAGGCGATAGTCGATTATAATCGGCAATTTGTGTTATGTTCGGATCGGTGAAAAGTGAGGCGAGATAAGGTTCGTTATTTCGATATGCGTATGAAACCTCGGATTCGGCCTTTGTATGGCTCCTTTTATGTGTACAACCTTGAAGGACTATCGGGATCGAGCCTTGGCATTTGAGATGGCTATAATGTCTACCGAGTCCGTATCGGTAGCGAAAAGCGAAGATTTCGATGATGCATCGGGAAGTAAGGGAATTGAGATTCCCACACCTCAACCCTCGTATCGGTAGAGTATGGGACCTTCTCGGTCGGTTAGAGAACCCAAAAGACCCAAGTCGGTGTCTTTGAGTTCGGTAATGCTCCTAGGTGTTTCAATTGTAACGTTCTAGGCCATGAACGCGCGCATTGTAAGAAACCGCCGGTGACTTGTTATAATTGTGGACACGAGGGCATCGAGTTCGATCGCGAGATTGTTCTTTGAGATGATAAGGGACCGGGATTCTATTCCTACTTAGGAGGGCCCAGAATGTCTAGTGATGGTGTTTTTGGTACTCGCTACGGATTGTTTCGCTTTGTAGAGATGTTTACGTGACGCTTTTACATTTGGAACTTGTTGAATGATATTTTGTTTTGTGTAAGTTCCGTTTAGTTGTTGAACTGCGGAGGCGTGTCGGTGGACCACGAGGTCATGAGCATGGTATTTTATTATGTGTCGTTATATTTTGTTTCGTATCACCGTGATAACCTTAGTTTAAGTTTAGCGAAACTTATTTTTTGTGTGATAGAATGTAATATCCGGTATTCTCATTTTACATTATCTTGAAATTATTTGTATTTTGACGGCGGACATTTTCTTGTTGATGAGTATCGGAGTGATTTCTATCGTGTTATTCTATTTGTTTCTTTCGCATAGCCGTTTTAGTCGGGTGCGGCTTGTTGTCGCGTGCGTTTCTTTGATTAAATGTGTGCATGTGATGTGACGTTAATTTCTCGTTATTGTTTTGAATCTTAGTCGGTGGCATTGTGTTGGTCGTCGTGGAGCGTGTTTTCACGCCGTATGTCTTTTGGCGTTTCTTGCGCGTTTCGCCGTTGGCGCGAGTTTTCGGTTTTTGTGTATCTCGTCGAGTCTTCTGACAGTGGATATTGCTTCTCCTACTTGTTTTAAGTTTGGACGAAACTTCTTTTAAGGAGGGTAGAATGTAATACCGTAATTTCGATTTCCGGTAATTTCTTTTTTGGAGAAAGTCCGTTTTGACGACTTCGCTCATGACCGTTTCGTCATTTCGAGAATGATTAATTCTGCACTTTTTGTCATCGAGTTCGTTTGGTATCGTTTTCTTGAGTTAGAGCTTTTAGACGCTTTTCCGCACTTGAGTTCGATTCTTGCGAATCTCGTCAAAGCTGTTGTTTCGAGTTTCTCGTAAGTTCATTTAATGTTATTATTCTTGTTGCAAGCTTTGGTTTGGTGTTTCGATCGCGTATCGTGATTTTCGGACGTTTTGGGCCATTTTCGTAATTTCCCAAAGTTTTGGGTAATTACTTAGTTGTCGGATTCGAGCCTTCGGTTGGTCGGTGTGTGTTCTCTTAGCTCTTAGATTCATCTTTGCGAGTACGTTGTAACCGTATCATCGATTCGTATTCGTGTTACGGTTTCGGGTCGTTCGGGCCGTCGGAGTTAGCCCGGCCGACATGGCGGCAATCTGCCCAGCCAGTCTTGCCGAGTCACGGCCGGCGGTGCTCGCGGCTCTCGCCGAGTCACGGCCCGGTAGTGCTCAGCGGCTTCCGGCGAGCGCATCTGCCGTAGGGCGCGGCACATCTTTGGCGAGGGCGGCACACTCTGTGGCATTTTTCGCCAAACTGATCAGATGCAGTGCCGCGGCACACGCCGGCTGATCCGCGGCACACTGCCGACCACTGGGAGCCATTTTTGGGCCTGTGCCGCGGCACACTGTGCAGCCTATTTAAGGCCCAGCAGTCGTTTTTTCGCCATTTTTTCTCTTGCTTCTGCTTCTCTTCCGCGGCTCGGGTTGTTCCTATCATGGAGAGATGTTGTTTGTCAACAAATCCATGAAGTTTTGGAGTTCATATCATCAATGATCCATCCTATAACATCCTTTGATCGAGCGAATCAGGTCATATTTTCTAGAAATCTAATTTTGGGGATTTTGGGTATTTTGTTCGATTTCGTCCGTTTAATCCGTTTTAACTCAGAATATTGATGGATTGATGATTGTTAAGCTATATTATATCTAATTCCTTGTTATTCCACGGTTGGATTGCCACGTATTTGTCGTTTTATTGAGTATTTTATCGACGCCTTGAAGGTGTTCGATAAAATGTCACAAAGATAATTCGAGCGTTCTACGATTATTCTTCCTCGTATGATCGATGATTTATTGATTATATGTTGTTAGGGTCGAATTCTTGTGAAGAACTCGAGTCGGAACCCTTCCGTTCGTTGTCTCCTTCGGGGTCCGAGCTTCCCGGTCGAACGGTGTTCTTCGGAACGTTTGGTAGCGGTTATTAAGGCAAGTATCTTATTATACGACTTGTATCTTGTGACTAGTAATTACGTATGATATGTATGACGATTTTGATTGCCTCCGTAAATATGTTCCGTTTGAGTTGGTTGTGTTTTCCGAAATTTGAAGGCTTTGTGATAATAGTGATATATTGGTATCCGTGTTAGGCGTCGTGCCATTTGTGCAGGATTGCGATGTACATATGAGATGGTTGTACACGTGGTTGTTCAATGTATTGTGTATCGAATGTGTGTTATGTTGGTTAAGAGTCGTTGTGATGATCATGATATTTGTGTTGTTTTGGTTTACATACTTGATTGAACATTTCAGTGTAATGTGGAATGGCTTGACATTTAATGATTATGAATTGTGTCGTGTCGATGTGTGTGTGTTCCAGGTAGGGTCTGACGAGGCCTCTGGAGTTCGGTACATGATGTGTACGAACAAAGTGTGTGATCCAGGTAGGTGTTGTTGCCCAAAATATTTATCCGAAGATTAATACTGCTGGAAGACGGACAACAAACAACAATTGCGGGAGCACTTCCGAGAGTAGATAAATAATACAAGATTTGCCAGGTTTGTTAGGCCCGGGCTTGAATGCTCTCGCGAGATGTTATTAATACGAATATTCGTGGATACAAGTATTAATGAGAGAAATCTAAATACAATGAGTGTAAAAAGACTCTGTTAATCCGGCTCTTGAGCGAAGCTCGGTGTTCTTCGTCCCCGCCGATAATCTGCTGGATGAGATAGGCCGGGAGAAGTAAGACCGAAAGATAACTGTTGCCAAGAGTTGGATGCTTGCCAAGTGCAAGTATTTTGCTTCTGTATGGTGTGAAATGCGAGAATGCAGAGTGTGAGTCCTTTTTCCAAGTGCAGGCTGCCCTCTTTATATAGGGGTTGAGGTGCCTTGTTCCCTAGTGGGCGACCGTCTTTCGGCCATTAATGTAATGGGGCGATCGTCCGAAAGGTCACATGGGCTGCCTGCCAAAAGTCCAGAGATCCAGCCGACAGCCAGCTGAGTGGCCCAATGAGGAGCCGGCACGCGTCCGGAAGTACTGTCACAGGAGGTCCCACTTTGTTACTTTCGGCGGACTTTGTCAGTAGGCAGGGTAGGTGACAGGCTGTGGTCACCAGTCTTGTCCGCCAACTCCGTTCGCAGGTCTGCGGCCCTGTTGGTAGGTGAGGTAAGTGACAGGTTTGTCAGCGCCTTTTGTGGATCTGCACGTGGGTGCTGTCCTGTTTGCTCGGCCTTGGCCGACTGGATGGCCATCGGCCCAGATCGTCATGATGCGGTCGTCTCTAGCTGGACACCGAGGATCGTTCTCGGCCAGCCACTGAAGGTCGGCAATGGTCGGTCACCAAGGGTCGGTCGGCAAAGCGCTGAGAGATGACCGCCCATAAGTCGGTCGCCAGAAGTCGGTCGCCGAGTACCGAGAGGCGATCGTATCTGAGGTCGATCGCTCGGCACCGGGACTTGTCCTGGGGCCTTCGGCTGGGCGATTCATGCTTGTCTGCCGGGCTAAGGCTAGGTCGTGCAGTCGGTCGGCTCTTCCTCGGGCCTTCGGCGGCGGCAGTCGCCCGACCTCCTAGGCGATCGCCAGTCGGAAGGTGTTAATCCTTGACACAACAATTGCCCCCCAGCTTGCTCCTATGTTGAAGACGTGGGGCGAGGTGGTTCTTGCTGGTGATCGTGTAAGGATGAGAACGGGCGATCTTTGCTGAGCTGACTTATGATTTCGGACTTGGGCTATTATGGTCGATTGGCTAGCTATCTTTCGGTCTTGTACCTGCAAAAGCAACATTGGCCGATCCCCCATGGAAACTTGGTGGTTTCGCTTTGTTTGAGGAATCGTGCACAGTCGCGGAGATCGATGGACCGACCCCATGACCGTGTCTTGGTGCGCGAAGACAATGAGTGTCTCGTGACTCACTTTATTATGAGGGTCCTCCGTTAGGCTGCGCCTCGCCTCGTATTTAAACGAAGGGCGTGCGGTCTCGGTCTAGAGGAGTCCTTGCGCGGGGCAGCGTCGGATGAATCAACTCCACGCCCGCGGCTTGTTAGCTCTGCTTCTACCTCGGCCAGCCATGGAGATGGCCGACCTCGACGGTGTACGTTGAGACGGGGATTGTGGCATGTGTCCACTGATTAATGTTGGAGAGCCCTCAGACTACGCTCGTATTTAAACGAAGGGCGGGGCGATCTTGGCCGAAAGGGACCTTGCATGGCCGAAGCAGCTGGTTCCATCGACTGCCAGGACCATGGCTTTATGATGCGCGGTGGAGGCGATCTTATGCCTTAGTCCGTCATGTTATATGCTGGACTGTAGATGGCGATCGCGTCCTCCGGGTTGCGGATGATGTAGCGTGATGATCGGCGATCGGGCCGGAAGACTGGCGATCGTCGCTCGGCTGCCGATCGCTTATTTGTAGGTCGATATTGGCGATCGGGCGGGAGATCGTCGTCCGGGTGCCGATCGCGCTGCTCACAGGCTAAGAAGAAACCTTTGCCTGGCCAGAAAATCTGCGGCTCTTGCCCGGAAGGCTGCGTAGGTCGTAGGTTGGGTCTTCGTGAGATGCCTGAACATAGGCGAAAAACCCTGAAATCCTCCTAGGACCGTGTAGAGGGCGGTCTCATCGCTTATGGGCTCGCCATTGAGGATGATTACGTCTACCCGGTCGATGTAGTCCGAGTCGGACTCTTCTTCTCCCTGCTTGATTTGCATCATGCGGAGGGGACCTTCGGGCCGACGACCACAGTGGCGAAGTACTCCGTGAAGACGTGCGCCAGCTCGTTAAAGGAGCCAATGAACCGAGGTGGCAATGAAGTGTACCACCGGTGGGCGAGGTCGTCCAGCGTCAGAGGGAACATTCGGCATCTGGTCGCGTCAGATGCCCCACACCCGGTCATGTAGATGCTGAACTTCCTTAGGTGCACCTGGGGGTCCGATCGCCCCTCGTACACGGGTGTTTGCGGGTGAGCGATCTTGTCTTTGCCGGGGCGAGCTCGATGTCGATTGCGGCGGCTTGCTTGGCGGCGATCGTCTTCTTAGCGCCGCCACAGATTCCAGGAGCGCCTTCATGTCGTCGAGTTGACGTTGCATCGCGGCCATCGCCGTGGCTTGGTCGCTTGCGGATCGGCTTTGGGAGCAGGAGGCCGAGGCGATCGTGTACCGATCTCCGGGCTCTGCCGCCGGCCTCGGCAATTCGGCGAGGGGGAGCCAGACGGCTAGGCTGCCTTCTGGGAATAGGGTAGGCCGAGCTTCTGGTGACGGACTCAAACTCCGTCGTCTCGTAGCTGGGGCCGGACTGCCCCGGTAGCCAGGTCGGGTCACTGCCCAGGCGATCGAAGACAGAGGTGCCCCGGCTGGCGAGCGCCTCTTCCTGCGGACGGGAGCCTCACAGCGTCGCTCGGCGATGACGCCTTGAGCTTCCGCTTGGACTTCCGGCGGACGGCCGAGGGGGCGATAGCAGGAGGCGCGTTGAGAGCACTCCGTCGCTCCTGTAGGACGGCCAGGGCCCCTTCGATCTGTTCCTTGGTTCGGAACCGATCGAGCGAGAGGCTTGGGCCGCCGTCCAGGGACGGGATCGAGCGTCTCTGACCGCGGCGGCAACCTTCCACCATCGGCTGTGGCTCGGACTGGGATGGAACAGGGGGTTTGGCCGGCTGGTCAGCGGCTTTCTTCGACGCGGAGGCGGAAGACATGATTTCTGAAGGATTTCTTTGAAGTGCAGTAAGTGTCACTTCAAGTATCTGCCCCGAGAACAGTGAGTGTTCTTCGGGACGGTAGGTATAAAAAATCGAGGGTTGGAGGCCCCTTCTTCTAGCGCCAATTGTTGTTGCCCAAAATATTTATCCGAAGATTAATACTGCTGGAAGACGGACAACAAACAACAATTGCGGGAGCACTTCCGAGAGTAGATAAATAATACAAGATTTGCCGGGTTTGTTAGGCCCGGGCTTGAATGCTCTCGCGAGATGTTATTAATACGAATATTCGTGGATACAAGTATTAATGAGAGAAATCTAAATACAATGAGTGTAAAAAGACTCTGTTAATCCGGCTCTTGAGCGAAGCTCGGTGTTCTTCGTCCCCGCCGATAATCTGCTGGATGAGATAGGCCGGGAGAAGTAAGACCGAAAGATAACTGTTGCCAAGAGTTGGATGTTTACCAAGTGCAAGTATTTTGCTTCTGTATGGTGTGAAATGCGAGAATGCAGAGTGTGAGTCCTTTTTCCAAGTGCAGGCTGCCCTCTTTATATAGGGGTTGAGGTGCCTTGTTCCCTAGTGGGCGACCGTCTTTCGGCCATTAATGTAATGGGGCGATCGTCCGAAAGGTCACATGGGCTGCCTGCCAAAAGTCCAGAGATCCAGCCGGCAGCCAGCTGAGTGGCCCAATGAGGAGCCGGCACGCGTCCGGAAGTACTGTCACAGGAGGTCCCACTTTGTTACTTTCGGCGGACTTTGTCAGTAGGCAGGGTAGGTGACAGGCTGTGGTCACCAGTCTTGTCCGCCAACTACGTTCGCAGGTCTGCGGCCCTGTTGGTAGGTGAGGTAAGTGACAGGTTTGTCAGCGCCTTTTGTGGATCTGCACGTGGGTGCTGTCCTGTTTGCTCGGCCTTGGCCGACTGGATGGCCATCGGCCCAGATCGTCATGATGCGGTCGTCTCTAGCTGGACACCGAGGATCGTTCTCGGCCAGCCACTGAAGGTCGGCAATGGTCGGTCACCAAGGGTCGGTCGGCAAAGCGCTGAGAGATGACCGCCCATAAGTCGGTCGCCAGAAGTCGGTCGCCGAGTACCGAGAGGCGATCGTATCTGAGGTCGATCGCTCGGCACCGGGACTTGTCCTGGGGCCTTCTACTGGCGATTCATGCTTGTCTGCCGGGCTAAGGCTAGGTCGCTGGTCAGTGGTCGGCCTCTTCCTCGGGCCTTCGGCGGCAGTCGCCCGACCTCCTAGGCGATCGCCAGTCGGAAGGTGTTAATCCTTGACACAACAGTAGGGTCTGACGAGGCCTCTGGAGACCGGTACATGACGTGTACGGACAAGGTGTGTGATCCAGGTAGGGTCTGACGAGGCCTCTCGAGTTCGGTACATGATGTGTACGAACGATGTTGTGGCCGGGTAGGGTCCGTTGAGGCCTCCGGAGTTCGGTACATGATGTGTACGAACAGTGTGTGTGGCCGGGTAGGGTCCGTTGAGGCCTCCGGAGTTCAGTACATGATGTGTACGAACAATGTGTGTGGTCCGGGTAAGGTCGTCGAGGCCTCCGGAGTTCGGTACATGATGTGTACGAACAATGATCGTGTAGCAGTGATTGTTCGGGTAACATTTTAAATATGGATCTCGGACTCATAATGATATATTATTTAGTATGCTTTGAAACGAGAATCGGGCTAAGGCCCTATTGTTTACGAAAAGGGTTTTGTAAATTGGGACTCGAGATCCAAAAGAATTTCTGCTTTAAAAATCCCCGAGATGATGTGTTCCTTTTCAAATATCTCTTACTTGAGTTCGAAATTCTAAAACTTCTCGGGAACATTTTGATAATTGATTTCCGTATTAAATTCATAGTTGCTATTTGCTTGTTACATTTCGTATGGTTTGATACTTGCACTAGTAAAACAGTGGAGTTTTACTAACCCCCGAGTATTCGGGGTGGATGTCTGCTTTGCGTCCGGTACATGCGAGTTCGGGGAGCAATCCAGGATTGGCACAAGGGGATGACGAGCTGCGATACTAATCAAGAGTTGAGAGTTGGTAGAGTTTATTTGTATTGTTAGAGTTGATTCGGTCTTCCGTTGTATTGTATTTCGAACCCTGTGTGGGTAATGTTGTTAGTCAGTCCTGTTGATAGAGTTGTGTGACCTCATCGGTCTGTGTGTTTATGTGTAAGTGACCTTAACGGTCTGTATTATTATATTGTTTGACCCTGGCCGGGCAAGCATTTGGTTGTTTATGGACGTTTAGCCTGGTAGATCCTTGCGGAAAGGGTTTACGGCGTGTAATATTCCCATACGGTTTTTGGGGTGTTACATGACATGGATGTTTGAGTCGTGGACCCCGTACTTTATTGTCGGATTATTATTTTGGGAAAATAAATCTTTACGTTGTGGCCCTAAGTAGTTTTTGAAAAGATAAGGATTCTTAAATCCTAAATGTATTCTTCTAAAAACTCCCGAGATCTTTAAAACGCTTTACAAGTGGTTTACTTGTTTTATCACTGCCTTTCAGGGTTTTGGATTATTTTGTTTAAATGAAACATATTGGGTAGTCTTTCATTGTATTTGATAATTCAGATTATTATATTCTTGGAATATGATCTGTATGACTCGTAATTGCACTTTATACTTGCACTAGTAAAATTCTAGTTTGCTAACCCCCGAGTAATCATGGGGTGGATGCCTGTTATTGCATTCAGGTACATGCAGGTTCTTGGGGAGCAAACCACGGGATCGGTATGAAGGATGATGGAAGACAAATGATACTAATCACATGAAGACTAGTACTTGGTACTGGTGGTCGTATTGTATTTTCTTTTCCACTGTAGGATTTTCCTGTCGTCTGGGAGTGTGTTGTATTTTTACCCCTGTGCGGGTATGGTATTTGAGAGAGAGATGTATACGAAGTTTAAGTTGTGCGTTATTAATGAAAGGTCGATCGTTCGACTGATTCGTATTTAGCCGTGTTGGCATTTGTTGTGATATCTTGTTTTGGTATCTAGCATGGTAGATCCTCACGGAGAGGGTCTGTGGCGCTGTAATATTCCCGAGTGGATTGGGGGTGTTACAATGACCTCGTAATACTATACAAACTCGCTCATATAAAATCTATAATAGCCCAAGCTGGATAGACTCCTAAAATTCAGGAATTGGGAAAATTAGAATCGGATCATACCATCATTGGGGAACATGCTTCTCCATTATAAAAGGGTGGGGATAGGGGTATCAGGCTCATTATTTAATGTACTTTTAGATACACACATAGTATACTGTTATTCTGTTGGAATAGGTACCTTTTTAACTTGACATCCGAGTATCTACACTGGGAAACCATCCCGATGCTTATCACGTGACGAGTATTTAGGTCAATCATCGATTCGCTGCAGTTCTTGATAAGACTGTCCATGTATAGCAAGACTCCTAAAATTCAGATATTTGGGGAAATTAGAATCGAATCATACCATCATTGGGGAGCATGCCACTCCACTATAAAAGGGTGGGGGTCGGGTATCAGGTTCATTCTTTAATATACTTTCAGATACACTCATAGTACACTGTTATTCTGCTGGAATAGCTACTTCTTTAATTTGACATCCGAGTATTTACATTGGGAAACTATCCTGATGCTTTTCAAGTGACAGAATATTTAGGTCAATCATCGGTTCGCTCCAATTCTTGGTAGTCGATCAATTCATACACATCATTGATAACTTTACATGCATCAATATATTAAAAGTATAAATAACCATAAGATGCGATATAGTTTTAATCACCATTATCGTGGCTATTTAACAAGGATAGAATATAAATATAAATGCGTTATTATAATAGATTATGCATCGAGTAATCGTCATCTAATTTTAGTTAAGGGCGCTCTTGACTGAGATCATCTCTAATGGTTGAAGCCATTAGCTAAAAGCAATAAGGTAAAATGACTCAGATACATCTCTAATGGTCTAAGACCGAATATCTCTGGTGTAACTTTAGTGGTGAGGCCAATGAGGAAGATGTAGAGGTTATGATTGCGGATCAGATCGTACCCCGTACGGATAAGTTCAAGTATTTGGGTTCGATCATTCAGAAGGAAGGTGAGTGTGAAGATGATGGCACTCATCGCATCAAGGCGGGGTGGCTAAGGTGGAGAGCGACGGAGGTCGCATGCGACAAGAAAGTCCCTCTAAAGTTGAAGGGTAAATTCTATAGAGCGGCAATCCGACCTGCAATGTTGTATGGCTCCGAATGTTGGGCGATGAAGAAGTCGCTTGAGATCAAGTTGGAAGTGGCTGAAATGAGAATGTTACGTTGGTCATGTTGTCGCACAATGTTAGATAGAATCGTGAACGGGGTTTTTAGGAACGCGCTGGAAGTGGCGCCCATTTCAGCGAAAGTTAGGGAAGGGAGATTGAGATGGTTTGGCCACGTCCCATGAGGAGCGGGCGTCTGCTCCGGTGAGGAGGGTCGAGAGTTTATTGGTTGTTGGGAGAGGAGGAGGCGGGCCAAGGAGGACGAGGGAGGAGCAGCTGAGATTAGATTTGAAGGCCTTAAACCTTTCCGAGACCATGACTGTTGATAGGTGCGCTTGGAGGCGCGAGATCAGAGTTGTGGATTCTTTTATAGGGAGCGGTGCTGTAGTTGAGAGCCTCAGGGTTGGGTTGTCTCGGTTAGCTTTGACCTAGAGCATTGTATTTTTTTTTAATTTTATTATTTATTTTATATTATTGTCTTTGCGTGTGGTGTATTTTTGACAGGGAGCTGTGCGTTGAGCCAACCTCTCTTCTGTTAGAGTAGCGTTCATCGGGAGTGAAGTAGCCAAAATCCGCTTAGGTAAGTCCCATGTGGATTAAGTCATGGGCTCAGGTATGATATCTAGCTTTTTAGAATCATATGCTTTTTTTTATTTATTTATCACTCAATATTCTGCATCTTATTAAGGTGAAGTCTTTGAAGCAGCCTCCCTCCGTAATAAGTAGGGCATGGTGCAGACATCTTACTCCTCAGGGCCTATTCTGGCGGGATATACTGGGTATGTTTGATTTGGTTTGATTTTTTTCACTTCAATGGTTGAAGCTAAAAGCTACGAGCTAAAATATGAAAAAGAAAACCCAAAAGCTCTTATGAGGTCATTTAAAACCTTTTCACAAGGTGTGCTATATTGGAAAGGATATTAAGCTTTGGCTTTCAGCGCTATCTATAGCATAATATTCCATTTGGAGACCATTTTGTGCTTTAACTATATGCTATTATAGTTTTTAGCACATACCATTGAAGATGATCTAATGGACCTAAACCATATCATACAAGTGATGCTTTTTTCTAACCCTTTAACTTGATTTTTCCAGCATTTAAGTTTTGGTTGCAGACATGATTTCTTCTTATTTTTAATTACTTTTATTTTTACTATAATAAACCACTTTAAAAAGAAAAAAAAAACATAAGTATTTGCAAACACTTCGTACAACTGAATTTAAATGGGATTGTTATTTCTAATTGTGATGCCTTCGAGCCACAGTTCTAAAATTGCCAGTTCTTCAGACGAGGATAATGAATCGTAACCATGGCTCATAGTTACGGTTCCAAAATCAAGCGCCGACTATTGTGCCGATTTCGTGATGATTTAAAACAAAACTTAGGCTTAATACTAATTATAGTAATAGTAAGTTGTCTATGAATCATTTTATTATGTCAAAACTGGAAAATATGAGTAAATAAATTGAAGAATTAACCAATTGAATGAATATAGAAAGAAGTACCCCTATGTCTTGCTCAAAGCTTGATAGATGGTGTATATTTGGTGTATTTTAAGTAATAATTGGTGCACGTAATGATAATAAATGTATGGTGGCGATTAAAAAGTAAAAAGTATTGATAGTGATTGTATAGTGGATATTAAAAAGTGAAATATGATTGTTTGATTTGATTGTGTAAAAATGTGATAAATATAAAAATTTAAAGGGACAAAAAAAGGTAAATGTAGAGTTTTGAGCGAAACCGAGAAAGTATCAAATGTATAAACTGCAGAGAATATAGATAGAGAGAAATTAAGATGTGAGATTGATTGGGTTGGGAGACAAAAAAGAATAAGATAAAAAAGGTGGAATCGGTGCCCAATTTAATTAGCATTTTTAATCGTCGGTTATAATTCTGTTTCTAAAATTGACGGTTCTATAATTTTTTTAATCCGAAAGTACAGTCGGAAACAGTGGTCAATCCACATGCAAACTAGAGAGGGAGGCGCTTCCGGTCAAAATTATAAGGAGATTAGTTTTTCGATTTAATTTGTTTTATTTGAAGGCTGAAAATACATTATCTTCTATATATAATAGAAAAAAATACTAATAATTTATCTTTTATCTTTATAATAGAAAAAGAAATGCAAGAAATTTTTTTACCCTATCTCTTTATAATAGAAAAATTTATAATAGAACTTTTATGTTCAATACATATGTGTCTCGATCCCCGGAAGTTCTGGATCCGTCATCGTTCAAAACTATGTTTCATGGTTATTGTTCTCCGGTCCCCAACTTTGATTTAAAACCCGTTTTTGATTTTATTAGGCTAGACCTACTCCACAAGATGTTTGTAGACAGAATTATTCTCATCGAAGAACACACTCAAGAAATGATGCTTCTTTCTTAATTGAAATTAAGAACACACTCAAAAAATGATCTTAGAGCAGTCCCAACAGATTTTCTAAAACCATTTTAACTTTAAATTTAGAATAAAATAATTGAAAATAAAACAAAAAGTACATTCAATAGATCTCCTAAAATGGATGGGGTCCACAAAATTTTCTATGCCACCCTATTTTTAATCCTAAATTTACATCCACCCTAAATTTATTTTTAAGCTTATATTTGAGTAGGGTCCACATAAAATTATTATTTTTATGTAGAAATAGTAGATCGGGGGCATGCATTTGTAAAATCGAGGACACAAAATAGTATAGGGGAACTTTAGGGAAAAAATTAGGAGCGGACTGCTCTTATGTTTCAGTTTACTAAGACCATCTCAAACAGTTTACATAAAAATATTGTAACTTCAAACATAAAAAAACAAAAAAACAACAATGCATCTCTAACAGTTTACACAAAAATACAGAAATTAATAATGTATCTCTAATCGTTTGCACAATTATAATTTCCCTAATCATAATATTACGTACAAATTTAAATGAATTATATTATTCAAATTTGTGGACGTTAGAGGAAGTTAGCTTAGATAAGCCTAACCAGGTTTTTGTTTTTGTATTTATGGAGGATCTGTTATCTTTATCTGTAAATAAGGTTTGGTGTTTTCGGCTCAACAATAAGCACGCCTGCATTCAATAAGAATTTTTTATTCACATTCGAGTATAAAGAGGGAATGATTAGGGTTGGAAAAAAAAATATTTTGATTCGATTCGTCGTTCGAATTCGTTTAATCTGATTCAAACTCAATAAGTTTGAATTAATTTCAAAAAAGAAGCACTTTTTATAGTGGTATAATACTTGAATCCGAGTACAAACGTAATCGTATTCGGTTTGAATATTAATTAATTTATATATATATAATATTATATATGCATATATATACTTATTAAATATAGTTTATTATATAATATAAATATATATAAATTTATAATTTTATTTATTAGATTTTTATCAAATATACTTTTATTATATACTATAATTTTATTATCTTTATTTGTAATTATATATTTAAATAATTCAATTGGAGAAAAAAAAGATGAGTTCCCAAATTTGAATAGAATCAATATTTGAATATCCATATCGAATCGAACGAATCAACTTTTAATATTCAAAAATAATTTCGAATAGAATATTTCAAATAGTTTCACGGGTGTGAATTGAATACTGTGGTTCTCGTTTCGATTTGATTCATTTACAACCATAGGAATGATCCAAACTACAAGGAAGAAACAAAGAGATAGGAAATATAAAAATCAAAAGTTATTTAAAACTCAGTTAACACAAATTCAAATTTACCATATTTATGAAATCTCAATTATACGCCTTGCAAATTACCTGATAGTAATCTAAGTGCTGGACTTTCTACTGCTAGCCGTCACACGCCGGTCACTGAATTTTTTTTAATGGGTGGTGCTAAATAAACAACTCCATAAACATCCTGACCCCATATTGCGTGGGATAATAGGTTGGCAAATTATTTCACAAGCCTAGTATGAACATATATCACATAGTACACATCACCTCAATTGAGTTAGACACTGTATACCGCCCAAAAGAAAACTCACCAGCCACCCTTTGACCTTCAAGTATATATAAAGACCTTAGGCTCCACTATTTTGAGGTAAAATGCTTTTATATATATTAGTTCATTTAAGAATTATCTCCATATATAGAAAGTAAGAGCCAATCATAATTAATGGATAAAATATGACGGTTTCTTTTCTTTTTGTATGATGGCTGAATTTTTGGCTTTGATTTGAAGTGATGAGATGATATTTCTAATAAAACTAATTTATTGGTAAAATATTAGTATAATATACTCATTCTTTATTTTTTTTAGATGAAAAATATACCAAATAATTGTATTTTCATGATCTATAATTTAAGATACATATTATATATCTATATATGTTGATAGTTCATCCGTCTTGACATCCACGTATGCGCTCCCTGCCAGCTCAACCATCCCGGTTAAGGGGACCAGAGGACAAAAGAACCGGTTTTCGAGTAAATCGGCCGAGCAGAGTAACAGGGAGGATCGACCGAGTACATATCAAATTTACTCCCAGGTCCCGTTAAAGACAGGACCGGACAGAACCGTCGGGACTGACCCGATGACCAGTCCGGAGCAAGGACGAAAGGGCCGACCAGATCCAGAATAAGTACGCTCCAAAACCCCGTCATGGCATGACCGATTAGAGCAGCGGGAGACCCAAGAGCCGACTCCAGTACCGACCACAACGGATAAGCATGGCCAAAAACATACGGAACAGGCTTTGTATTTTATTAACATTAAATTTTAGCATTAATTCTAATCTAACTACTAACAACTTGTATTTTATTATTTTTTAAATTTTAACATTAATTCTAATCTAAATACTAACCACTTGTATTTTATTATTTTTAAATTTTAATATTAATTCTAATCTAACTACTAACCACTTATATTTTATTATTTTTTAAATTTTAACATAATTCTAATCTAAATACTAACCACTTGTGTTTTATTATTTTTAAAATTTAACATTAATTCTAATCTAAATACTAACTACTTGTATGTTATTATTTTTTAAATTTTAATATTAATTCTAATCTAATTACTAACCACTTGTATTTTATTATTTTTTAAATTTTAACATTAATTCTAATCTAAATACTAACCACTTGTATTTTATTATTTTTAAATTTTAACATTAATTCTAATCTAACTACTAACCACTTATATTTTATTATTTTTTAAATTTTAACATTAATTCTAATCTAAATACTAACCACTTGTATTTTATTATTTTTAAATTTTAACATTAATTCTAATCTAACTACTAACCACTTGTATTTTATTATTTTTAAATTTTAACATTAATTCTAATCTAATTACTAACCACTTATATTTTATTATTTTTTAAATTTTAACATTAATTCTAATCTAAATACTAACCACTTGTATTTTATTATTTTTAAATTTTAACATTAATTCTAATCTAACTCCTAACCACTTGTATTTTATTATTTTTTAAATTTTAAAATTAATTCTAATCTAACTACTAACCACTTGTATTTTATTATTTTTAAATTTTAACATTAATTCTAATCTAACTACTAACCACTTGTATTTTATTATTTTTTAAATTTTAAAATTAATTCTAATCTAACTACTAACCACTTGTATTTTGTTATAAAAAAGATAACTTACATTAATCAAACAAAACAATACAAATAAGGTAAATCTTTGAGAGAGATCGGGAGAGAGAGAGATGTCGAGTTTATACGGAAAAGACTCAGATGAAGGCAATGAGTTCTCTATGGGGATATCACCATTTTTTACCGATCAGGTATAAATACTTATCGTGATACTAATTTTTTTTGGTCATCGTAATGTTTACTAATATTTTTTATTTGAATTTTAGGTGTTCGATTCTCTTAATGAGTTGATGGAATGGGTGCAAAACACGGCATTCTCTCTTGGTTATGTCATCTTGACGAGAAGATCAAAGGCAAAGGAAAATGGTGTGGTGTCTTATGTGACACTTATTTGTGATCGTGGTAGTGAATACAAAATTGAAGCAACAAGTAAAAATTCTGGCACCAAAAAAATCAATTGTAAATTTCAATTGGTAGGTTCGTATATTAAACAATATGACGGTTGGACGTTAAGGGTGATATGTGATCAACATAATCATCCGCCTGCACAACATTTGGAGGGACATGCTTATGCTAGGCGGTTGAAAGAACACGAAAATCAGTTGGTGGCTAACTTAACAAGTCAGAATGTTGCACCACGTGACATACTCTCGATATTGAAAGAGCATGACGAGAAGAATGTTTCTATACTGAAAACCATATACAATGCACGGAACAAGCTTCGCTCGTCCCAGAATGACGGAAAAACTCCAATGCAGGTCGGTATATTCAACAAGTATATTTTAAATTTAATTTATATACTGAATTTTTATTAATTAACGGTATTTCAATGCAGGTTCTTATGACAATTTTGAAGGATAAAAAATTTCTTTTTGAGTTTTCCGTAAATAGTATTTCAAATGAATTGGAAAACCTATTCTTCGTTCACCCATTGTCGTTAGATATATGGAAATCATTTCCACACGTTTTGATTGTAGATGCAACATACAAAACAAACAAATATGGTATGCCTTTTCTTCAGATTGTTGGTGTAACTTCAACCAACAAGACATTTAGCATAACTTTTGCCTTTATCATTAAGAAAAGGGAGGAGAACTATAAGTGGGCATTAACATGTCTAAGTTGACACTAGATAAGTGTACGCACCCACGCGTTATAGTGACGGACAGAGAGTTGGCATTGGTGAATGTATGCCAACAAGTTTTTCCCGATGCCACTCGGTTACTTTGCCGATGGCACATTACTGAAAATATTAAAAAGCATTGTAGGCCGTCATTCAGGTCGCAAGTTGATTGGGACTCCTTTCGTGCTATGTGGAGTATACTTGTTGAGTCTCCAACGTGGATCTCGTACACCGGAAACTATAGAAAACTCCAATCAAAATTGGGCAAACATCAATGTACAATTCTACTTATTCTGTAACTAATTGTTTATAATTTTAGAAGATTTTTGTGTACATAAATAACATTTATATAAATTCAGGTGTTTTAAGTTATCTGGATGATGTTTGGTTAACCAAGTATAAGGAAATGTTTGTCTCTGTTTGGATTGATCAACATCTGAACTTTGGACAACGAACTACCAACAGAGTTGAAAGCCAGCATGCAAAGCTAAAGAAATACTTATGTGAAAAAAATTATACTCTAGATAAGTTTGTTAGTTCTATTGATCGATTTGTGCGGTCTCAACTTACAACGATACGTGAAAGTTTTGAAAAGAGCAGAATTATCCTCAAACACGAACACTACTTGTCGTGTTTCAAATTATTGTGGGGTAATATGTCACTTGAAGCTCTAGATATACTTGTAGGGGAACTTAAGCGGGCGGCTGGATATCAACTTGACTCTTCAAATTGTGGTTGTAAACTACATCATAGTTGTGGCTTACCATGTGCTTGCATGCTATCAGTCTACTTGAACTCCGGTGGGTACATTTAACAAGTATTTTTTAAATTTAATTATATATTGAATTTTTCTAAATTATTGGTACTTCAATGCAGGTGAGTGTATTTCATTGGATTCGATAGATGTATTCTGGAGAAAGCTTGATTTTTCACCGTCAATTTCTATGGAAAATGAGGATATTTGTTGTGATGGTGAATTTGAAATGTTTAAAGAAACCTACAATAAACAGTTGAAAGTTGTGAAAAAAAAGTATGATGAGAAAGCTACTAGATATATTCCAGCCAAGTAGAACACTCATTAGAGAACCCGCAATTCAAAAAAATACGCGCGAACGTCCAAGCTTGAAGAAACAAAAACAAAAACGAGTCGATTCTATAAATCAAGCTCCTAGAAGACGCAACTTTTCAACCATGTCAAAATCTGTTGAGTTGAACAAGGAACCGGCAAGACATAGTTCGTACGTAACCGCACTTCCAGACTTGAATGAAATTCCAGACTTGAACGAAATTCCAGACTTGAACGAAGAGCCTCAGTCATGCTACATTCATCGACTAATGGATGAAATTCCATTGATATTTCATCCTTACATCACACATATTCAAGATGTCAGAGGTGATGGAAACTGTGGATTTCGAGCAATATCTGTTTGTCTTGGGTATGGCGAAGATGAGTGGCTCTATATTCGGCGTCAACTGCTAGACGAGTTATTGAGTTCATACCATGCCTATGCTAGAGTTTTCACTGATGGATTCGATGAACTACATACTTCATTGAAGTACTTACAATCACCTGCACCTCCAAAACACTGGATGCTTATGCCTGACACAGGTATCCTGATTGCCAAACATGTTTGGTGTGGTCCTTATTTTTTTAACCAAGCAAGGCGCTATCACTTTCTTTCCTCTTTGGAAAGGTCCGGAAGAATTTTTGTACCATCGGATTATTACGATATCACTTGTATATGATAGTCATTATGTGATGGTACAATTAGAAGGAGATTGTCCGATGCCTATCATTTCGGCTTACTGGATCCGCCACAAAGCCCTGTGTGCAGCTGGATGGGAAACTATGTTCATGTCACGTCTGGAACTTTATAGACAACTGAAATCTTGTAATCCCGAAACACCTTTTATAACTATAGAGGATTGTTAATGGGTATTATTTTGGGTCTCTAGTTCTTGTGTTTGTGTATTCATGAAAGAATGTTAAATGATATTATTTTTGGGCTCATATTTTTATTTTTATGTATTCATTTATATTTTTATAATAACATATAAAAAATCTATATGGTATTAATATTTATTAATTTAAAATAAATAAGTAATTATTTACCTAAATATTTAATTATTAAATAATATAGAAATACATGTATTAATTAATTAATATTTATTGATTAAAAATAAATTAGTAATCATTACTTTATTAATGAAATAGAGGGGTCATCATTACTTTACTACAACTCTAGGTTATTTATATGGGTAGGGGTGTTTTTTTAGTAAAAGGGGGTGTTTATTTAGCCACCCCCGTAGGTAATTAGGTGGTTGTCGGGCACTGCCGCTAATCACTGGTCACTCGTCAGTAATGGTCGGCCGAAATTTTCATTTATATCGACACTTTGGTCTAGGTAGGAATAGCTTGTCTTGCCCTTTTATATATATCATTATTCTTTTTTGTCCTAAGTTTAGTACAAACTCTTTTGATACCCAAATTTTTGGAATTGACCTTTACTCGAATGAATTCAAGTCATATATTATAATTTTGAGTAACATAATTTCGAGTCAACTTACAAAAATATACAATATCAATTTTGATTTGAGCATTCGAATTACACGAATCTCAATTTGGATAACTCGAAACAGAATTCGTGTTACCCGAAAGTTTGTTACTTTTTTTCTTGGGATAACACAAGTGCACATGTGAGTGCACTTGCACATTGATGTTTTTTTTAATATCTGTGCATTACCCGAGTCTGAGTGCAATGCGAAGTGTTACTCGAATTTCTGATTCGGGTAACTCGAATCAGATTCGGGTAACCCGAATTCTGATTCGGGTAACCCGAATTCTGTTTCGGGTAACTCATTTTTGTTACGGGTAACTCGTATCTTATCCAGTAACTCGGATTCGGGTAACTCGATTGTCTAATTGTTTTACCCGATTGTCAATCTTCCTCAATATTATATATTTTTTAAAGTTGACTCGAAATTATGTTACTCGGAATTACAATATATGACTCGAATTTATTCGAGTAAAGGTCAATTTCGACAATTTGGGTATCAAAAGAGTTGTTACTAAACTTAGGACAAAAAAGAATAATGCTATATGTAAAAGATCAAAACACGTTTTCACTCTTGGTCTAGCCAGGTAAGTATTTTAAAAGTCATGGGAAAGTTTTAGGGATTTTGGCATATTACCCCCTGTATTTTATAAAATGCGCCATTTACCCCCCTGTAAATTAAATGGGCTGATTACCTCCTTGTGCTCTTAAAAATAGATCGATCATCCCTGTGTAAATTACATAGGTACATTACCTCCATGTATTTTTAAAAAGTGCATCCTGCCCCCTCAATTATATTGTACACAAGGGGGTGATTTGTAATATCCAGATAAAATACAGGGGATTAATCTGTAATTTTTCTAGAACAAAAAGGAGTAATGTGTCTATTTAATTCTCACATGAGGGGTACTCAACCTATTTTTAAAAAACACAAGGGGGTATCAGCCTATTTAATTTATATAGAGGGGTAGGTAGCTCATTTAGTAAAACAACGGGGGTAATCCGCCATTAACCCTAGTTTTAAGCGATTGACGGCCGAACGCCATCCACCGGTCATCGTGGATCTTTTGTAATTTTTCTTTGTGTATTATTTTGTTGCCAACAATTTGGTCGAGCTAGCGACACATATTGAAAGTACCATTAGGTAATTTTAGGCGACTGGCGGGCGTCACCCTTGTTGGCCATAGCGACCAGTTGGTTCGCTAAACTCCGTCCTAGCATCACATGTTCTCCACGTCACCAATATTTTTTTGTTTTACTGTCACCACTTCGATAATTTTGGATTTGTGAGACCCCAGATTTTTACCTCTGAATAACTTATACATTTCGACCCGTTTTATGAATTTTTTTATCATTTTGTTGAACTTGTAACTGTTTTTATTCTTCATTCTTAACTTATCGTTCAACTTTCGGGATTCTGTATATCGACACGTACCGATTATACGATGTCATATGTGTTATCTTGAGAGTGAATGATTGGCACTATTCTCGTTGCAAAACTCATGATCCCACATGTTAACCGTGTATTTTGCTCTATAATTCTGACTGGTGATGAGAACCCGACCTGCGATATCATTATGGGTCATCTTAATATATCAGGTTTAATCGTACTCGTTAGAATACTTTAAAATTGATTATGAAACCTTAAGAAATCGCTTCAACGTATCAATGACCTTTTCGTTGTTTCTCGACGTTTCGAGGAACGTTCTAGACTTGCCACTGTGGCATGACTGTTTGATCGGCCTTGAGATTCACAATTCTTGTTTCGAGTATTATATTATTGGACAATTCATAATATAAACGGAGTACCACAACGGAGTCAATAAAAACAAACGTGGACCTTTCTGGAAGGCGCTGTGCGCTAGGACCGACTTTGATCAGTCACCATATATTGTAGAAAAATTCAAAATTCTAAAATTTCACAGCATTATAGATTATAGAGTTAGCTTTCTAATGGAACAAACGGAGAGCCATTCCGAGCTGAACGAGCAAGCTATGCTCAAAATAAGACAAGGATGTCAGTCGGTCGTGACGAAATTACTTAATTGCCCTCATCTTGGAATTCCATTCCGATCCAGTGAAGCAGCCCGAAGTACAGAGGGCTTCGGCCCTCACATTGGAATTCCATTTTGGCCTGATTTCGAGCAGTTTAAACGCGTAATCAACACCCGAGAATCAAATTGGCAAGTCCTCTTCAGTCAATTTCAGCGGTTTTCGCCCGATTGGAGGTCTGAAAGTACAGGGTTTCGAATCCGAATTACAAACCGTTCGAAACGTTCTTGTCCCTAAAGTCGCCAGGCAAGTATTTGATCGTGGTTTATGTATAAATTGCAATTGAATATGCATAAACTGTGATTTTTGTATGGTTTTGTCCATGTTCCAAATTCAGCAATTCTATGTTGATATTTTGAAATGATTTGAAAATGATTTTTAATCAAATTAACGACTTTTAGTATTTGAAAATATTTTTGAAATACACCGTTGTTACAGGATTAACTATTGGTAACTACCTGGTAATAAAAACTACATTTGAGTAATTCAATATTGATGGTATTGACTAGCAATGGCGTTGGATAAGCTGATAGAAAACGATAGATAATTTTGAACTACCAACCGATGATTTAGATTACCAATCAATAAAAAAAATATATAAAAATGACGGTGAATTGACAGTCGATGGACGTGCCTGGTGGCCATTTAGAATGGTGGAATTACCCAAATCCAGCCCATATGAATGCCAAAATCACAACCATATTGGAAAATTAAAAGAAAAAAAATGAGAGAGAAGCAGCAACATCCAACGCAGGAAATAGATTGAAGAAAAAACTCAACGGGAGACAATTTTCAATTTATTTGTGGTGGAGCTTGTGGCGATTATATATTTTTTGCATAGTAACTTTGCTAGAAAAATCATGTAGGATAAAACATGAGCAGAAGTACTGAAACTTCCCTCTTATAACGATCATTCTTGTATGAGTATTCATGTGTCATCTCAATAAGATATCATGGGACAAAAACCGAGTAATCATGAGAGTATAAGTCTCTCTGTATGTAGATAATTCTTATAGGAGTATCCATATGTTGCTTCAGTAAAACCTCTTGGGACAAAAAATGAGTGATTGATATGATTCTCTTGCATATATTTTCTTTGTGGTAGGAATATCCATCTGTTGTCTCATTAAAAACCTTGTCAAGAAAATTCGCTGGAAAAAATTTGATCGCAGGAAAAAGAGTACAACTACTTCTTTTGACTTCAATTCTTGAGGAATAGTATTGATTACTATAATGTCCTTATTATGCTATGAATATGTCTCATGAAAACCTTACTAGAAATACCTCAGTGGGAAAAATCCTTAATGAAGGGAAAAGAGTGCATGATTCATGCTAATATACCATTCCAACTGCCCCATCAAAACCTTGCTGGGAAAATCCAATGGTACAAAGAGAAAAAGAGCACAACGCGTACTTTATAAAAATATGTCCCAAACATTTGAAAAATTCTCTATGTATTAGTATTAGTATCATTCTCAATGCAATTGGTAATCTCGAACTCATTCTTATAATGTCAAAATCTCTTCTAGAGATTTTATATTAGTTAAGCTGGCTCATTAAAGACCTTGTTTGGGAAAAACCCTTTGGGATAAAAACCTCAAATAAGAAAACGAGTACAATGCTTGAATTTTCTTTCACAACCTTTATTTTGAATCATTATATGCACTAATAACATATTTGAAATCTCCCACGAGTTTCAGTTTCATTATTCATCGAGCCTATGTGTTTATACCTTTATTATAAGGGCATATGTCTCATATTGACATCTTCGATGGATTTCATATCCTCGTCATGGATTTTAATATCCCCATTGTCACAAATTATGGATTTTTATATCACCTTTCATAAATTATTGATTTAAATATCTACATTTCACAAATTATGGATTTCAATATCCTCTTTTCCAAATCTTAAATTTCAATATCCTTATCATGAATTTCAATATCCTCATTTCACAAATTATGAATTTCAATATCATCATTTCACAAATCATGGATATTATGTATTTCAATATCCTCATTTCCAAATCATAGATTTCAATATCCATGTTTGATTCATAACAATATTCTTTTATAACGTATTGACACATTTGAAATTATTTATTTTTCGATGGCGACATAACTTGTTGAGATACCTCATTATCAATCCTATATTAGGATATTATAGTCATATCTATATACTTCTCAAAAGTATATGCATCTGTTGGGATAAACAATCATGTTGTTTTGATAAGTGCCAACATATAGCAAAAGGATAAATTGCCCATCATACAGCAAGAAGTTCATGAGTCGATGACACCAAGTATGGAAACTGTCCGGAAACATTCCTACAACACCTTCCATACAGCAGCACTAAGAAATAGCCTACAGCGTTGGAACCTACAGCTACAACATTATAAATGCAACATGTTGGATACAGCAAACAGGCTGAAAGTGTTAGGATAATAAACACTTATCCAACAAGACTGAAGACTGTTGGAACGGAATCTACTTTATACGTAAAGTCAAGACGCCGTTTGAAAGGAGTATTTAAATACTGACTAGATAGAGTATTTAAATACCAACCGACAAGCATCTTCAGACAAGGAGCAAAAACCGGATCCTGTTCTTGAAAGTCAATCAACCAATCAGAATGGATCTGAGCTCACCAACCCAGCCAACGGATATATTTATAACGAATCTATTCCAAGGTTATAAATATTCCATGCAAGAGGACCTTGCAGGGATACGAATATACACAAATGTAATACGAGATCAAACGACTGAATATTCATTACCGTTGAATCAAAGCTTACAAGAGCAAAGTATATCTCTTCAAGCATCTATCTATATCTGAAGAGAAGAAATATACTCAGTCATTAAGAACAGTACATCACCAGCTCAAGATCATCGTGTTCAAGCTGCTGTTCTAAATCAGTTACTTTACCATTTTACCATTGTGTAAAACCTAGTTCTGTGTGAACTAAGAAAGTTATTATGACCTGTGTGGGACGAATAGGACGAAGCTTCAACCTGTGTGAGAAGAAGCAAGTCAAGAGACGCCATCAACCAATCTGTGTGAACGGTTGAAAGCGACAGTATTTGTATCAATCTGTGTGAACGATACAAGGATAGGTTTGATTCTAAGTCACGTAGTTGTGTACGTAGTGATTATAATAAACTTTTATTCCTGTGTGGAGGACCAGTGGACGTAGAGGGGTTTACCTTGAACCACTTTAAAATACTGTGTTATTTACCTTATGCATTTATTGTTTTCATTATTATGATTTACTTATGTATACAACAAAAACCCTGTACGCACCAAGCTAACAGGAGACAAGCCTATTTGCTGTATTTACAGCAACTTACTTTAACAGACTTCCGCTACGCACTCTTATTTGAAAAACGTACAGCTTGTTGTACCAACACTTTTACAAGCTGTATTCTGTATACTTAGTGGCCAACAAGTGGTATCGGAGAGGTTGATTCTAAAAAGAATCATTCGTATTTTTAACCGAATCAGATCCGAAAATCACTTATTTTTTTAAAACACTCTTATCTTTCCTATTCTTATTCATGGATACCTCACTGATAAATAAGGTACCTATGTTTTCTATTAATGAGTTTGATGATTGGAAAATTAAGATGGAGGCTCATCTTGCAGCCATGCACGAAGAAATGATCTTTGTCATTCAAGAAGGCCCCATAAAGATCATGAAGATAAATCCTGCTCCAAGGATTAAAGGCCAAGCTCATGCCGAGATGCTCGAGAAAGAGCGGGAACAGTGGACAATTGATGATCGGAAGCGCGCCAACCTCGACAATGTAGCTAAGAATGCGCTATTTGTCACTCTCGACAAAGGCACATTCTCAAAGGTAAAGAGCTGTAAGACAGCCAAGGAAATCTGGGATAAACTCAAGATGATTTGTGAGGGAACTGAGCTCTAAAAAGAAACTAAGATTTCAAAACTAACTCAGCAATTTGAATCTTTCAAAATGAAACCAACTGAAACTCTTGAGGAACTTGACCTCAGATTCACTGGCATTGTCGGTGAACTTGAAACGTTGGGCAAAGTTTATACCCAAATGGAGAAGAACTTAAAAATTTTCAGATCTCTCCCTCCCCGATGGGACATAAAAACCACAGCTATGCGTGTGTCATGTAATCTCAATGACATTTATACTTTTGACCTCTTCTCTGACCTAAAAGCTTTCGAGTATGACATTAACAGGAGAGAGAAGGCCGAAGAGTCACCCGCTGGGACTACAACATTAGCCGCTGTATCCAACAGGAGGCACAAAGATGCCCAAAGACATCCAAATCGCCTACAAAATGCCGATAAAGGACGATGATATCCTGTCACAAGATGAAATGGCTCTACTCATGCACAAATTCAAGAAATTCATCACACAGTCTAGAAAGACTGCATACAGGCCCAAGCCTTTTCATAAGGTAAGTTCTGAAACTTCCCCCTCCGGTGATTCTAATTTATGTTATAATTGCAGGAAACCAGGACATTATGCGAATAAGTGTCCGCATCCTAAAGTCCAAAAGTTGCCGGAAGCCGAGCAACAGGAAAATGATGAAAGAAGGCGTGCTTGGAAGAACAAGCTCAAGGACCTGATCGGCAAATCAAAAGCCTCGCCCGCTCAAACCAAGACCGAGGAATGTCTTCAGGCAGTCACTGACAGTGACTCGTCCGATGATGAACTCGAAGATAAAGCATACATGTGTTTTACGGCTAAAGATATCAAAGACGATGAAGATAGCGATGATGAGGTAAGCTCAACATCAAATATTCCCATTAATGTATCTCATACTTTCGAAAATATGATGAATGAATTTAAAAACATTCAAAAGGCCCATGAGACATTAAAACAAGAAAACATACAACTCGAAATTTCTAACTTAGAGCTGGAAGATGAAAATGACTTGCTAAGAAATAATTACGAAAATATGTCTATCGATTGCGAAAACAGCAAGATCGCATTGGAAAAACTCATGGAGAGCAATCATCAACTTGCTCACGATCTAAATGAGACCAAGTCTCATAGTGATAGCAAGACAAATGATTTCGCTCTGTTTGAAGCCAAAGTAAAAACTCTCGAGAAACGAGAAGAGAACTTGAGACCATCTTGAAATCTTTCGAGAAATCATCTAAAAGGATGGAAGAAATTCTAAGCACTGGGCAACATGCTCATGATAAAAGTGGCTTAGGATACAACTCATTCTCCAATAAAGGAAAAACTAGTACTGTGTTCGTCAGGGGTGTGGAACCCATTCCTGTATCGGAAGAAATCCCGAGTCCTGCAAAGGCACCTGTTGCACCGCGTACAGCAAAGGCTGCCATTCCGCCACCAAAGTCTTATCACAGACAGCGGAATCCTCAGCTACCCAGATAGGGATGGCAAAAAAAAAACCACGGGTTCGTGTACCCGCGGGTTTTTACTCGAATGGGTCCAATTCGGGTAACAAAATTTGGGTTCGGGTCCGGGTCTGGGGCGGGTAGAGAAAAATAAGTTCGGGTCCGGTTCGGTTCCGGGGTATGGGGTACCCACCCCGAACCCGCCCCGATATATATATATATATATATATATATATATATATATATATATATATATATATATATATATATATATATATATAGATAGATAGGTTCAGGTAGAAAAGCTTTTTCCGTAAAAAATAAGAATGATTTTGGGCTCTTGATCTTTGGTGATTAATGGCTGTGATTTGTGCACGTTGTGCTAAAAAGTTAGCCTAAGTGTGCTACGCGGAATATTTTTGAGGGATATTTTTGTAATTATACAGATTTTATGTTTGGTATTTCCTACAATCATGGGATTTCATATCCCACTTCTTATCTCTTCCCAAATTTTAGCACCTTTGATAATATTATTTTGATAATTATTGTGATGTTATTTGTGTGATAGTTAGCACTTAAATCTGTAAAATTTTGTATTGTTAATACATTGTATTTCTGTTAATGTTTTAATAGTAGAGTTTAGCATTAAAATGTTATTTGTATTAGCACATTTAATAGGTAATACTAGCACATATGGTATGTAATGCTTGCATAGCAGTTTATGGGATTTACAAATGGAGTCTTATTGTATTTATTGTATTTTTTTAGTAAATGACGCGAAAATCATTTTGTACCTATACTTGAAAACGAGTATGATTATTTATCTTCCAAAAAAATAAAGCACAACACATTGTATCAAAATTGACTGTATTGTACACAATAAAGCATAACAAAAAAATCACATAATTGGAATATAACTAGAACCGCACTCTGTTTTCCAATTTGCAGCACACACAAAACAAATGATTAGCACAACAGTTCCGATTTTTAAAAATACAAATCAAATAGAAAAAAAAGATAATGTTAGTTTTTAAAAAAATTAAAATAAATACACCAAAAATATAAAATATTTGAACGACTAAAAAATATGAAATCCCATAAAAAATAGATATTAACCTAAAATATGAAATCCCATGAATATAGTAACTTCCCATGATTTTAGTAACTTCCCATAATATAAATTAGTCAAATTACTTTGGTACCCCCAATAATTAAATTCGTTAGCACTCCTAGTTTCCCGTGTTAGCACACCAGAACGAAATCTGGGTCATTAATCTCCAAAGATTAATGACTTACAATCATTCCTATTTCTTACACTTATACCATTTCACTCCATAACCCACCCCTATATATATATATATATATATAATATTAATACTTAATAAATTAAATATATATTAGTAATTAAATTAGTAATATATTATATATATTAAATTAGTAATAAATTTAAATTAGTAATATTATATATATATATATAATATATAATATTAATACTTAATAAATTAAATATATATTAGTAATTAAATTAGTAATATATTATATATATATATATATTAAATTATTAATAAATTTAAATTAGTAATATATTTTATATAATATTAATTCGAAAAAAAATTAATCTGCGGTACTCACGGTACCTTAACCGAGCAAGGCGGGTGCAAGCGGACAAAAAAATTTGGCGGTCTCGCGGTCTCTGGGGCCGATTTTAGCAAGCGGTCCGGTGCAGGTAGGCAATACCCGGCCCCGACCCGCCCCATTGCCATCCCTATACCCAGACCTATAAGGCATATCCTACAGCATGCTCCCCGAGCATATCAAAAGCGCCAACAGTCGTTCAGAAGAAGGCTGTATCCAAATATCAAAGGCCTGCACAACAGTGCTTCCAACAGTACAACGCGCCTAGATACTGGATACAGGAGCCTCGTTATCCATCGAGAAAGCAGGTCGCCGCACAATATCAGCAATAGCTGTGGGAATCCAACTGGAGACCTAGGAGGCAAGCTGGAAGGCCGAAGAAAATAGCTCCACCTCCAAGACGACACTCGTACTGGATTAATAATAATAACCCTGAACTTTACATGCACAATAATTATCGAGCTTACAGCGACTACGTGTCTGCCCCATGTAGACATCGCAAGAACGGACCTAAAGTAACCTACAGCAAGCCAATTGCTGTCAGGCAAATCTGGATACCTAAAGGCACTAACATCCATGGACCCAACATACAAAGGGGACCTAAATCTACTTAATTTCTTTGCTTATAGGACATCAAAGAGAAGGAAATTTGGTACTTCGATAGCGGATGTTCTCGGAACATGACAGGAGATAGAAGCAAGCTGTCAGATTATGTAGAAGATCGAGGTCCAAAAGTACGCTTCAGTGATAAATCAAAAGAAAGAACAAGAGGGAAGGGAACCCTGCTTATAGGAAAATTCAAAGTTACCGATGTTGCTTTTGTTGAAGGCTTATAGTATAATCTACTTATTATTAGCCAGTTCTGTGACAAACAGTTCTCGGTGAAATTCTATATAGATCACTGTAGAGTCAAGAACATTCTCACCAAAGAAGTTGTGCTCACAGGAAGCAGATCAAGTAATATGTATATTGCTGACTGGATGCCTACGAGCTCCACAATTCCTTGTTTTGTTGCCAAAGGCACTGTAGATCTAAGCTGGCTATGGAACAAGAGAATGTCGCACATAAACTTCAAGACGATCAACAAGCTCGCTAGGCAGGGAATGGTTAGAGGTTTGCCCGATGTGTCATTCCAAAAAGATAGCATCTGCAGACCCTATCAGAAAGTCAAACAAATCAAAACCACCCTAAAAAGCAAATCCTACCTGTCCACTCAAAGAGTTCTGGAAATGCTACATATGGATCTCTACGGTCCTATAGACCCGGTAAGTTTGGGAGGTAAGAAATACTGTCTCGTTATTGTTGATGACTATTCTAGGTACGCTTGGATAATCTTCCTGAGCAAGAAGAAGGAAACCACATCAAAGCTGCTCGAGCACCTGAGAAAGCTTCAAAATGAGAAAGGGTTGAGTATCGTGTCCATTCGTTCCGAAAGAGGTACTGAGTTCACTAACTGCTTCATAGAGCAATACTGTTCGGACAATAAGATATAGCATGAATACTCAGCTACCCGCACACCTCAACAAAATGGTGTTGCCGAGCTAAATAATAGGACGCTCAATGAAGCAACAAGGACCATGATTGCCGCAAGCAAGTTGCCGCAGCATTTCTGGGGTGAAGCAACAAATACAGCGTGTTATACACAAAACCGTTGTATCATCAACAAACATCACAACAAAACAGCGTATGAGGTATGGAACAACAAAACTCTATTAGTTTCGTACTTTCACATATTCGGATGCTGGTGTTATGTTTTGAACAACAATAAGGATCAACATAGAACATTCGATGAGAAGTCGGATGAAGGGATATTTGTAGGATATTCCTCTGTCAGCAAAGCTTTCAGGATCTTTAACAAACGGAAGCTGACAGTCGAGAAATCGGTACATACGTTCGACGAACCTAACCATGACCCTACAGGAGTAGAAGATCTTACTCAGAATATCCAACAACTCTCCATTAATAACCCTCCAACTCCAACACAATCTGTCGTTGACTTAGAAATCAACCCCGTAGCTGTAAGAACAGAGGTAGTTGAAGTTGAAACTACAGCAACTCAAGATACAGTACGGGATGCCGAACTAGAACCCGATAGAAGATGGTTGAGAGATCACCCATATGAGTTGATCATAGGAAACATTGATGCTGGAGTATCTACCCATAGGAGAATACAGAGTACACAAGGAAATGTACTGTGTGCGCAAGAAGAACCTGAATCTGAGAAATTTTCATTTCTTGTATGGAAATCTCAAGCTGAACTTAGAAGACTTAATATGTGCACTATTGCTGTATTCTTAGCTCAATCCGAATCTGTTTCTACCAAAGATGCTCTAGACAATTCTCATTGGATTACATCTATGGAAGAAGAGCTTAATGGTTTCGAAAGAAACAACATATGGCATCTAGTACCCATACCTAAGCATCAAGCCGTGATTGGGACTAAATGGGTATTTAGAAACAAGAAGGATGAGAATGGACTTGTTATCAGGAACAAATCCCGTCTAGTCGCACAAGGATACATACAGGAAGAAGGCATAGACTACGATGAAACATTTGCCCATGTAGCCAGACTAGAAGCTATTAGGATATTTCTATCCTTTGCCGTCCATAAGAGCTTTATTGTATATCAAATGGACGTCAAGAGCGCATTCCTGAATGGAGACCTCGCCGAAGAAGTCTATGTTGAACAACCACCAGGGTTTATCAACACATAAGGCGGAGACCTAGTATATAGGCTAGGAAAAGTACTGTATGGACTTAAGCAAGCACCTAGGGCGTGGTATGAGACCTTTTCCATGTACCTTACCAATAATGGATTCGAGAAAGGTGCTGTAGACAAGACCTTATTTAAGATACAGGAAGGTGATGACCTCCTGATGGTTCAAATATACGTAGATGATATTATATTTGATTCCACTAACCTTGCTTTGTGTCAAAGGTTATCTCATCTCATGCAAAGTAAATTTGAAATGAGTATGATGGGGGAACTTAGTTATTTCCTAGGATTGCAGGTAAAGAAGTTACCTACAGGAATCTTTATCAACCAGGAGAAGTACAGCAAGGAGCTTCTCAACAAGTTTGGAATGAATAACTCCAAATCTTCATCAACCCCCATGAGCACTTCCATGCAAATTAGTGCTGATGAAGCTGGAAAGACGATTGATCAATCACTCTACAGGAAGCTAATAGGCTCACTCCTGTACCTAACAGTGTAATATCCGCAATTTCGGATTTCGGTGATTTTTATTTTTTTGGTGAGAGTCCGTTTTGACGACTCGATTGAGAACGATTCATCATTCTGAGAATGATTAATTCTGCACTTTTTGTCATCCGAGTTCGTTTCGGTGTTGTTTTGTTGAGTTCCGTGCTTTTTAGCGACTTTTCCGCACTTGAGTTCGATTCTTGCGAATCTCCTTCGAAACTACTATTTCGAGTTTCCCGTAAGTCCGTTTAACTTTTTTAGACGTGTTGTGAACTTCGGTTTGGTTATTCGTGTTGGGTACAGGGTCGGATATTGCGCCGTGTTGCGGAAGCGTAAAATAAAATGCGGAAATAAACGACACAAGGATTTATAGAGGTTCGGCTATAAACGAGCCTACGCCCTCTCTTTATCTTTTTCAATAGGTTAAAGATAGCAACCTCTACGCCTCTCTTCTATCGGTCGAGGTATAACCGTTACAATCACGTCTTCTATTGGTCCGTGATAAACCACTCGTACTTGTCTTTATGTCGGTCCAAGTTAAACCGTTTTCCTTTTCGTAGGACAAGGAATCAACCTCTCTAGATTTATATGGGTACTAGATAAACCTCACTTAGATATCGATTGCGATTCTAATAATGCCGGATCCTTGATCCTAATAACATTGAATCCAATCGTATCTTTTCTTTTACCACTCGTGTATGATTTTGTGTATAACACTCAATCACTCAATGTAAGCTCAATATTACAACAACAATAGTATCAATATGATTCTCAGATGTATGTCTCATTTGCTTGAGTTGTTGTCATCAATCAATACCATAGACATGGTATTTATAGGCTTCTTGATCAAACTAGCTGTTAGCTGCCAGACTGCTCATTACGTACGCTATATGCTCTCCATTACGTACGTAAGGTCCTTTACGTACGTTAAACCTGCCTGGTTACGTACGTTAGCATCTTCACAAAATAGACCAGTGAGTTTCGTCATTTGAGTTACGTACGTTAGCCTTTCCTTTGTTACGTACGTTAACATTACGTCACTGCTGTCGTCATATATCCGTTGGATGCTTTTCTGACTTTGACTCCTCCAACGTTCATCTGGTTTGAACTTGTTTACGTACGTTAACTACATACTATTACGTACGTTAATTGCCATACATTACGTACGTTAATGATCACATATTACGTACGTTAGCTTTGTGTTTTTCCAGCTTTTTGCACTTCGTTTTCCTTCGATGCTAGCTTCGTCTCTTCGTTGTTTTGTTTTGTTTGTCAACATTAATCATCAAAACACTTTTAATTTATGTATGGAACAAAATGTTCCAACAATCTCCCCCTTTTTGATGATTACAAAACAACCCTTCGTCAATGGGATTTACCTGCAAAAATACAAATATATGTATATCTTTACAGACCAAAGTTTTCGACTTTGTCCGTTTCGTTAGAATTTTCTCCCATTTGTTTTTCGACTCCTTCTTTTCTTTCTCCTTTTTAATTTTTCATCGTCTTTTTCGACGTCTCCGCATTTTTGTTCAACTCCTTCGTTTCTCCCCCTTTCACGGTTAATCACATTTTCGACTTATTTCTCCATTCTCCTATCTCTCCCCCTTTTTGTATTCATCAAAAAAATGCAATAAAATACCAGAAAAAATTCAATAAATATTGAAATATGCAAAAATAAATATAAGGGTATTAACTCCCCCTGAAAATATTATCCGTTTATTTTTAAAAAAAAATTACTCCCCCTGAGTAAAATACAAAAAATCAATGTTTGGGGATCCAACCTATAGTTGGTTTTTGTTTAGAAACGTAGACGATATTTGAAACGATTGTTCCTTTAGGAACCCAAATTTTCTTAATTTTTATCGTCCGTCTCGGGCTTTTGCAGCTTGAAATGTGATGCCCGATTTTCAAACACTTTTCGCAATGGGGTATTTTAAAATTAACGGATTCGTTTTTCGAACGTGGTTTGAATCCTAACCCCTCTTTATTTAAAGTATATTTTTGAACACATAGCATTTGTTCAAATTTATCGTTGCCGCACGAGAATTTTCTTGTCACAGATTTTAGTTCATCTTGAACTTTTAAAAGATCATTCTTCAAAATATTCTCATTTTCAATGCATTTCGAATGATCGATTTCGACAAATTTTCCCTTCTCGATAATTTTGGAATTTTCAATTTCCAAAGATTTAATTTTAGACTTAAGGGATTTAATTTCCGATAAAGCATTTTGGAAATCCGTATGTAATAACTCAAATGCATCACAAATTTCGTCACGGGAGGATGTACTTACTTGGCTTTCGACATCGCTGTCGTCGAACGAACTCCGGGCCATGAGAGCGAGATTATTTTGATTTATGAAATCGTCGTCTTCGTCTTCATCGCTCTATGTTGCCACGAGAACCTCCTTCTTGGGTTTGGCACGGCAATGCTTAGCGAAGTGGCCTGGTTTTCCACATAGTCGACAAGAGTTGTCGAATTTCTTCGTTTCGCTCGAGATATCCTTCTTCCTCCGGTTTAATAAAGTTTGGAATTTATTAATATTCTTGGCATAATATGCCGCTTCTTCGTCGCTTTCCTCCACCGGAATTTCTTCTTTCTTTTTCGACATCTTAGCCTTCATGGCTAACGATCGTTCCTTCGGCTTCGGCTTGACACTTCGTGATTTTAACACGATCTCATAATTAATTAGCGAACCAACAAGGGCGCTAAAATCGAGTGTGTTGAGATCTTTGGATTCCATAATTGCGGTCACGGTGCCGTCCCACTCGCTAGGTAGTGATCGTAAAATTTTCTTAACTTTTTCACTACTAGATAATGGTTTTCCGAATGACGCAAGTCCATTTGTGATGACCGAGAATCGGTCGAGCATATTGGTGATGGACTCGTCACCTTTCATCATGAATAACTCGTAGTCATAGAGAAGCATATTGATTTTCGTCTCCTTGACTTGAGTCGTCCCTTCGTGTGTGATTTCTAGAATTTTCCATATTTCTTTCGCACTCTCACACGATGAGATTCGATTGACCTCTTCCGGATTTAAGGCACAAAATAAGAGTTGAGTAGCCTTACAATTTAGATGGTCATTTTTCCAATCGGCATCGTCGTATTCTTCGAAAGATTTGAGCGTACCGTCGGATTTGATTGGAACTTTCGGGCCAAGGCAAATAATCTTCCAAATATCGATGTCGTATGCTCGGATGAATATCGACATCTTCTTCTTCCACGTCAAATAATTTGAGCCATCAAAGAATGGTGGTCGGTTGAGAGCAAGGCCTTCGACTGGAGCAAATTGAAACGCCAATGGATCTTTTTCTCCTCGGATGTTAAGCCGCGTATTGGAGTACCGCTCCGATACCAATTGTTGGGTACGGGTTCGGATATTGCGCCGTGTTGCGGAAGCGTAAAATAAAATGCAGAAATAAACGACACAAGGATTTATAGAGGTTCGGCTATAAACGAGCCTATGTCCTCTCTTTATCTTTTTCAATAGGTTAAAGATAGCAACCTCTACGCCTCTCTTCTATCGGTCGAGGTATAACCATTACAATCACGTCTTCTATTGGTCCGTGATAAACCACTCGTACTTGTCTTTATGTCGGTCCAAGTTAAACCGTTTTCCTTTTCGTAAGACAAGGAATCAACCTCTCTAGATTTCTATGGGTACTAGATAAACCTCACTTAGATATCGATTGCGATTCTAATAATGCTGGATCCTTGATCCTAATAACACCGAATCCAATCGTATCTTTTCTTTTACCACTCGTGTATGATTTTGTGTATAACACTCAATCACTCAATGTAAGCTCAATATTATAACAACAATAGTATCAATATGATTCTCAGATGTATGTCTCATTTGCTTGAGTTGTTGTCATCAATCAATACCATAGACATGGTATTTATAGGCTTCTTGATCAAACTAGCCATTAGCTGCCAAACTGCTCATTACGTACGCTATATGATCTCCATTACGTACGTAAGGTCCTTTACGTACGTTAAACCTGCCTGGTTACGTACGTTAGCATCTTCACAAAATAGACCAGTGAGTTTCGTCATTTGAGTTACGTACGTTAGCCTTTCCTTTGTTACGTACGTTAACATTACGTCACTGCTGTCGTCATATATCCGTTGGATGCTTTTCTGACTTTGACTCCTCCAACGTTCATCTGGTTTGAACTTGTTTACGTACGTTAACTACATACTATTACGTACGTTAATTGCCATACATTACGTACGTTAATGATCACATATTACGTACGTTAGCTTTGTGTTTTTCCAGCTTTTTGCACTTCGTTTTCCTTCGATGCTAGCTTCGTCTCTTCGTTGTTTTATTTTGTTTGTCAACATTAATCATCAAAACACTTTTAATTTATGTATGGAACAAAATGTTCCAACAATTCGATCACGTATCATGATTTTCGGGCGTTTTGGGCCATTTTTGTAATTTACCCAAAGTTATGGGTATCCGTATCTGTAATTATTGTCTCGACCCGTTTCTTGGTCGCGTATGATTAATTATTGCATTATGTTTACATTTCTGGTCGTTGATGTTGTCCGCAAACTTTTCGTCGTGTTCGTTTAAATGCGTTTGGAAATCGAGTCGCCGAGCCCTCGTGGTCGCACCGACCGGACGGCTATGGATCGGGCCGGACGGTTGCGGGTTCTGGCCGGACGATTGCGGGCACTAGCTGGACGGGTGCGGCAGGAACCGGCGTAGCGCACGCTACGGCCGGAAGGTAGCGCACGCTACGGCCGGGAGTTAGCGCACGCTACGGCCGGTTGGCTGCGCGCGCTAGCGGGCCGAGGCAAGAGGCGCGGGGTCTTGGACTCGGGTGGATCGGCAGTAGCGCACGCCATCGCCGGACACTACGTACGCTTGGCCGGTGTAGCGCACGCTACGGCCGGAAGGTCTGCGCTACGCTACAGCCGGCAGTGTCTGCGGATCGCGGCTGGGCCGAGAAGCGTACTAGCTCGGCACTTAGCGCACGCTAGGTCGCACTCAGATAAATGTGACAGAGCAGTCACATTTCCTCTCGTTTTTCACTTCTTTCCTTTTCTGTCCGCGGCTGGCGATTCGGAGGTGACGAAGCCATGTTGTTTAACAACAAATCCACGAAGTTCTTGAGTTCATAACATCAATCAATCATCCTATATCGTCCTTTGATCCAGCGAATCAAGGTAATCTTTCTTAGAACCCTAGTTTCTTGAATTTTGGGGTTTTTGCGCTTTTGTCCGATTCGTTCCGTATTATTGATTAATTCATGATGGGTATCATTAATCTTGGTAGTATTCTTGTGTTTAACATCATTTAATCTATTGTTCTTCTTCGAATTGAAGTATATTTCTTGATTTCCTTCGAATCGACTTTTTGGGGGATTTGTCCTCGATCTCATTTTTCATCCGTTTTTGATGGATCGATTATGGTTAAATGATGTTGTTAAACACATTCTATAGATTGTATATCCATATTTCAACTTGGAATTCCGTTTTCGTATTTTGTCGGGACGAATCGTGTTCTTGGCCGTTTTGGGGAAAACACTTGAACTTTCGTCATTCGTTCTTTGAATTCAACGGCTTTGAGTCGTGCTATGGAATTCATTTCATTGTTATTATTGTCCTTCGTAGTTTATGAATGCGAGTTGGCGATCGGTGGAGTCGGCGGGTTCGTAGTCGGTTCGTGTCAACCTACTTCGGTCGATTCTCCGCGTTGTTCTTATTCGAGGCAAGTACCTTGTTCATACACTTCTCGTTTTATGGATATGACGATCGGTGGTCGTCTTGGTGTGTTTGTTTGGTTATTTGAAATGAATTTCCAAGAGATTCGTTTTGGCCCCGTTAAGGGCTCCTTTTAAAAACGCGTGTGTGTTTTGTGAATGGTGTGTTTTGGGAATTGATTATGGTTTGATTGTTTTGAACGTTGAAGGCTTTGATGATACCCCCTGTTTTTTAAAGTTATGTAATTGTGTATTCCGTGTTTAATCTTGTTACTGTGTTTTCAAGAGTTTGATAACGGCGTCGAGTAAGTGGCCATCTCTAGTAAGTATTCTTGATGAACTTACATTCTTAGCATATTAGTATTGCATGAGTAATATGTGTGTGTGTATGCTCACTACGGGTTAGATCCGACGGGGTCTCGATAGGGCTCCACGAAGCTGTGGAACCGCGAGCTTGCTTTTAACCACTGTGGGTTAGATCCGACGGGGTCTAGGTAGGGGTCCACGAAGTTGTGGGTCCGCGATTAATTGTGGTGTATTTTGCAATGTGTTTTGGATTATTGGCATTTCCGGAAATGAGTGCTTTCGAATGGCTTTCATGATTGCATGCATCGACTAAGTGTGTAAGAGGTAAGTATTTGTTTGGCTTACTTGGCTAGGATGGCACTAGAGTATTTTGTTGTTTATGTTAAATCCTTTAATTGTGGATTTTGATGTTGGAAGACGAACCTTGTTGTCGTTCTCGTGTACTGTGAATTGATGAGATTTGGGGCTAAAATCCCAACGGTTTTATAAAGGTCATTTGACGGATTTGGGGCTAAAATCCCAATGGTTTTGTAATGGTCATTTGACGGATTTGGGGCTAAAATCCCAACGGTTTGGTAAAGGTCATTTTTCGGAAAGTAAACCTTTGGGGCGGTGACCCCTTTCGTCTTTTGGGTTTTGAAAAGTAGGATTTGATAATCCTAAATTGTTTTCTATTAAAACTCCTGATGGTATTTCAAATCATTTTATAAATTGTTTCCCTTGATATTTTGATCTTGAAATTTTGGGAAGTCTTTACTCAAACTCTCGCCTCGGGAAGTGTTCATCTTGTTGTATTTGAATCTTTGAGGATTCCGGATTATTATCGTTCGTGGAATGTGAATTGTATGACTCGTATTTTGCACTTTGTTCTTGCACTAGCAAAATAGTGGAGTTTTGCTAACCCCCGAGTATTCGGGGGGTGGATGTCTGTTTTGCATTCAGGTTTTGGAGCATAACACAGGGTCGGCACGAAGGATGATGAAAGATTATCGATACTAATCACATGAGGAACCGTACATTGTTTATTGGTTCAGTTGTACTTTATTTTCCGCTGCTATATTTTTTCCGTTGTACGGGTGTGGTTGTGTTTTGACCCCTGCGTGGGCATGAGTTGTATTTGAGTTGTATGTATTTATTGAAAGACCAAATCGGTCTACTGAGTCATTTTAGCCTTAAAGGCATGGTTGAGTTGTTATATGTTGTTACCAGCCTGGTAGATCCTTGAGGAAAGGTTCTACGGCGTGTAATATCCCTGAGCGGATTGGGGGTGTTACATAAATGGTATCGGAGCTTAGGTTGTGGAAACCTAGGCTATCGGGTCAAGTCGTGTTGTTTGAGTCTTGTTTCGTCAGATTTTATCTGACTGGGTCGTGTCGCGACGCGTCGTCTGAGTTTGTTGGTCGTGATTAGTATCGTGGGGCGATCATCATCTTCGTGCGACCTGTGGATGTAAGTCTTCCTTCTTTGTGTTGTGCCTCGTGTGACACGAGCTATTTTATGATTATTTGTTAAGTGACGGAATCCTCTTATGGATTTTGATTTCTTGATATGCAGTTATTTGACCCTCATATTTCGTTCATATGAGGAGTAGTGTTGCTGGATTGTGCATGTTTGACTTTATTTCTTTTATCCGCTGCGTGAGTTCTTTTGTAATGGCTTTAGGTATTTTACCGACTGAGTTCTATTTCAAAAACAGATTCCCTTAACCGAGTTTGTGGCATTGTGGCCTTGATCGTTTTGGCGAAATTCTTATGACGGTATTTAGTATTTTGTAAATGGCTTTTGTAAGTTTTTGAAATATTACCGTCATCGGCCTTTTTGATGTTGTAAATTGTTTTTAGCCTGGTGAGTTCCGGCGCTGGACCCACGGCGCTATAACGTTTTGTGTAATTACCTGAAATTTTTGGGCATTCTAGCCCACTGAATTATCTTTGAAAACCTTGAGTATCTTAGAAAATAAATTTCGAGACGTACTTTTAAAATGAATTATTTTCTCGTGGTACATCCAAGGTGCCACAATATGTTTCCAAATTCTTCTACCTCGAGGACCAAAATGTTTTGAGATATTTTCAATGTTTTAGAAACACTTTTATTTAGACCCGAGGGTCGAATATTTCTGAAAGTCTTTTGCTAAAAGAAAATGTCCTCATTTTTACCAAACGCATGATGGTTTTCAAAGTCTCGATAATGATGTTTCACGTTTGTACTTTTTTTGAAAGGTGATACTCAAGATCAACCGGTGTTCTTCTAAATTATTTTCAAAATGAGGTTTTCATTTTTAAAACCTATCCATTCCCGTTTGAGGGCTGGCTATGTATGTATGATGTTCGCATTGTCATTTTGATGTTTGCTCCCGAGTATGATCGAATTGGCGGTGTGAGCGTTGAGTCGTTTTCCACACATTTGTTGTGTTAGCCCTCTGTGAGAGGTGGGATGTTGGTATTGAATATTGTCGCCTCGTGGTGATTTCTGCGTTGTCGCGCATGTGCGAGCTGTTAGAGCTTGGTTTGGTATGGCCGTGTGCATCGGTGATCGTTCCGTTATGTGTCAGTTGTTTAATGTCTTGTTACCTTGCTCCTGTTTTTGTGAATTTCGTTGACGAGGTCGAAGGTAATACCCGTACTATTTTGACTTCTGTATTTTCTCTTTCTCCAGTCTATCGATTCGCTCATGTTCGTTGATACTTTATGAACTTGTTCTGTATTTCGGTTTCATCGTCCGAACGAACTGCGAACTTGTTGTGGGTCGATCTGGTTATCGCTGTGACTTTTTCGAGTTCGGTTCGATTCTTGTGAACCTTGTTCGGAAGTGACATAATCTGGTTCTATTAGTTCTTTTATTCGAAGTGGATCGGATTTGTAACTCCTGTGTTTTCGACTCTGTCGACTTGTTTATGTTCGTTGACATTTTCTGAGCTTGTCCTGCCCCTTGCTTTTGTTGATCTAACGAGTGTGGTATTGTTTCGGAATAACTCGTTTGTCGTTGTGACTTTTCAATTGCTATTCCCTTTCATGTGGATCTTATATGAATGCACATCCTGTTGTTTTCACCGGATCATATATTGTCTCGAGTCGAGATGTGAACCTTGGAGTTGTTGTTTGAATTTTATCGTTCTTCGTGATTCGAACATGATAGTTCGATTCTTGTTGTCTCGATCATTTAATTGTTCGGTTTTTGTTGATCTCGTTTCGTGATTGTGGAATGTTCAGGCTCCTTCGTAATTCCCTTAAGTTTGGGAATTAGTCTCATTTTCAATCTTCCAACCTTTGGGCGGTGGAATTCCGTATTGGTTCAGCGATTGGCTCGCGTTTCGATTGATGTACCGTTGGGTTGGTCAATCATATTGATTTTCGTTCGTTGTGTTTTGTGATTGTCGGATAATTGACTTGGCTATATTATCCGTTTGATGACGCTTGTCATTTGTTGGTTTTATTATATCCTTAACGGCGACGTTGTGTTGGTCGCCGTGGAGCGTGTTTTCACGCCGTATATTCCTTTGCGTTGTTGGTAACATTTCGCCGTTGGGCGTTAGTTACGCATTCTTGTGTATCTCATTGAAATATTCCTGGTGGTATATTTCTTCTCCCTACTTGTTTTAAGTTTCGGGACGAAACTTCTTTTAAGGAGGGTAGAATTTAATATCCGCAATTTCGGATTTCGGTGATTTTCCTTTTTTTGGTGAGAGTCCGTTTTGACGACTCGCTTGGGACCGATTCATCATTCTGAGAATGATTAATTCTGCACTTTTTGTCATCCGAGTTCGTTTTGGTGTCGTTTTGTTGAGTTCCGTGCTTTTTAGCGACTTTTCCGCACTTGAGTTCGATTCTTGCGAATCTCCTTCGAAACTGCTGTTTCGAGTTTCCCGTAAGTCCGTTTAACTTTGTTAGACGTGTTGTGAACTTTGGTTTGGTTATTCGATCACGTATCGTGATTTTCGGGCATTTTGGGCCATTTTTATAATTTACCCAAAGTTATGGGTATCCGTATCTGTAATTGTTGTCTCGACCCTTTTCTTGGTCGCGTATGATTAATTATTGCATTATGTTTTCATTTCTGGTCGTTGAGGTTGTCCGCGAACTTTTCGTCGTGTTCGTTCCGTACGTTTTTGGAAATCGAGTCGTCGAGCCCTGGTGGTCGGGCACTGACCGGACGGTTGTGGGACTGGCCGAACGGTTGCGGGTTCTGGCTGGACGATTGCGGGCACTAGCCGGAAGGGTGCGGTAGGAACCGGCGTAGCGCACGCTACGACCGGACGGTAGCGCGCGCTACGTCCGGGAGGTAGCGCCTTCTACGGCTTTGTTGGCGCTAGCGGTGGGAGTCTTGGACTCGGGTGGATCGGCAGGTAGCACACGCTACTGCCGGACACTACGTACTCTAGAGGCGTGTAACGTGTCTCCACGTCATGTAGCGCTTGACTAACGAAGTATATCGGCAAGTGGGTTTGTCCCTCTGCTTGCACTAATACTGCGCTCAGCGCGATCTCCGAGGCTGCCACGTAAAGGAACAACTTCTCGCCGGGAATTGGTTTTGCCAAAATTTGTGGGTTGGAAAGATACTCCTTGATTTTGGCGAACAACATTTGACTTTTTTTCGTCCACGCAAATTTTTTATCCTTTATGGTGGCGAAGAAAGGCTTGCTTTTGTCTTCGAGCCGCGAAATGAAACGATTAAGGGCTGCTAAACACCCCGTGAGGCATTACATCTGCTTGACATTCCGTGGTTCTTGCATGTCGAGGATCGCCTTGATCTTTGTGTGGTTTGCTTCGATCCCCCTTTGGCTCACGATGTGCTCCAGGAATTTTCCAGAGCTTACTCCGAAGTTGCATTTCTTGGGGTTCAGCTTCATGTTGAAACTCTCGAGGATGGCAAACGTCTCAGCGAGGTCTTTGAGGTGATTTTCCTTTTTGAGGCTCTTGACCACAATGTCGTCAATGTAAACCTCCATGGTTTTGCTGATTTTATCGGCGAACATCCCGTTGACTAGGCGTTGGTAGGTCGCCCCCGCATTTTTCAGACCGAACGGCATTCGGACCCAAAACAACATGTCTTTTTCCGTGTGGAATGATGTGTGTTTTACGTCTTTCTCCGCCATTGGGATCTGATGGTATCCGGCGAAGGCGTCCATAAACGACATCATTTCGCAACCTATCATGTTATTGACCAAGTGGTCAATGTGAGGCATTGGAAAGTGATCTTTCGGACAAGCTGCGTTGAGGTCGGTGAAATCGATGCATAACCTCCAGGAGTCGCTCGTCTTCTTGACGAGCACCGCGTTGGCCACCCACTATGGCTCGTCGGTAGCTACCCCGATCAGTTTATTGCCAAGCAGCTTTTTGACTTCTGCATCTAGCGCGTCATATTTTTCTGGACCGAATTTCCTACATTTTTGGTGAACAGGCTTCCTTGCCGGGTCGATCTTCTGATAGTGTCAAGCATGTTCAGGATTGATGCCGAGCATATCTTGATGCGACCAGACAAAGATTCCGATGTTCTTTCATAGTAAACTGATCAGATCGTCTTTTAGCTCGGGATCGACGCTCGAGCCGATCTGTACTTCCCGCTCCAGGCGAGCCGGATCGATTGTTATACTTTCTAACTTTTCGGTGGGGACGGTCGCTTCTCGTTTGGAAATATCGCTGGACTCGATCCTTGGATCAACATCGAGGCTTGGCTCGAAGCCGATCCTCGGTTCGATGTCGTCCGACGATCGATGTGAGATGCCGTCTTCTGAGTTGGGCTGGTATGAGGTGTTTAGATCGTCGATCTCCATTGGTTGGTTGTCGATCGTCCCAGTGTTACAAACAGGACAAGAAACGTTTAAAGGGAAAGCTACAACACAAGAGTAGTTCAAACACTTCTTTGCCATTAGCTGATCTCCTTTTACAGTACCGACTATCCCTTCGGTAGTGGGGAACTTGATACAATAAAAGAAAGAGGAGGCGACTGCCTCAAAGGTTTCTAAAAAGGAGCGACCTAGGAACCCATTATAGATGCTGGGAATGTCTATGATTACAAAGTTTAGGTTCCTAGTGATCTTAACCTTAGGATCGTAACAGCAGACTAGCTCGATGGAGAGCTTGATCCTTCCATAGGCCTTGACCGTGTTATCGCCGAACCCTTGAAGCACGGTTTCGAACGGATTGATGAATTTGGTCAGGTTGCCGAGCTAGTCCAGAGCAGACTTGTATATGATGTTGCAAAAGCTCCCGTTGTCAACCAGCACGCGGTCGACCGTTTTCCCAAGGATACATGCAGAGATCACCAAGGCATCCCCCTTGGGGCACTGCACTCCCTCCCTATCCTTGTTGGAGAAGGAGATGAGCGCATCTTTGGAGATGGTTGGCTATGGGGGCACCACGACATGGTGGAAACCGGGGAAAGACCTCTGAGATTTCCACCTCCTAATTGAAGCATATTGACCCGGCCACCGGGGTTGATCGGAGAGATCGACTCATCTGAGTCCTTCGGCTCGTTTCGTTCGATTCTGGTGACCGGATTGGGAGGTTGACAGTCGTCGTTCTGTCGCCGATCGCGGCCCCTGGTCCTTTCTGCATGGGGCTCCGGCTTAGTTACTAAAATGTCCAGCTTGCCTTCCTCGAACATTCTCCAGAGTTGTCTGAGGAGGTCGCGGCATTGGCGGTGTTGTTGCCGGGACTTCTGTGGTAGGCACAAAATTTATTGCGGTCCAGATGACCGTTGTCCCTCATCGCCTTTGGCTTGCTTAGACATTCACACCCCTTGATGGCATTGAAGATATGGACCGGAGATAGAATGAGGTTGCGGAGGAGGTGGACTTCCACATCCTCGAAGGCCTTGAACTCACCGGGTGGCTTCACGACCGCCTTTCTGGGCTTGGCGATCACCTTCTTTGGGATAGGAGATGGCGCCTTCCTCTCTCCGGTTACCCCCTCGCCTAGGCGAAGGGTGAGCAACCTCTGCCTGGCCAGAAAGTCGGCGGCATTGGCGCGGAAGATCGCGTAGGTCGGGGGGATGTCCTTTGTGAGGTGTCTGAACATGGGCGAAAGACCATCGAAACACCCCAGGACCGGGTAGAGGGCGAGCTCGTCGCTTATGGGCTCGCCGGTGAGGACTATTTCATCCACCCGGTCGATGTAATCTTCATCGGACTCATCTTTCCCCTGCCTGATATTCATCATGCGGTGGGGACCTTCTGGCCGAGCAACCTTGGCGGCGAAGTACGACGTGAAGTCGCTCGCCAGCTTTTCAAAGGAGTTAATTGAGCGCGGTGGCAATGAGATGTACCACCTATGGGCAAGATTGCCCAATGTTAATGGGAACATTTGGCATTTCGTCACATCTGACGCCCCGCATCTGGTCATGTAGATCCAGAACTTGCTTAAGTGAGTCTCGGGGTCCGATCTCCCCTCATACAAAGGTGTTTGAGGAAGAGCGATCTTTGGTTGCACGGGGGCAAGCTCGATCTGGACCGCGAGCGGCTCACTTGGTCCGGCGACCTTTCTCTTGGCGCCTGCCCCAGTTTCTAGGAGCGCTTTTATATCGTCGAGCTAGCGTTGCATTGCGGCCATCGCCGTAGCCTAGTTGCTCGCGGTCTGGCTCTCGGAGCAGGAGTCGAGGCGATCATGTACTGATCTCCTGGCTCCGTTGTAGGTGACGAGGTCTTTGCCGCCGAGCTCAATTTTTCGGCGAGTGGGAGCCAAATGGCTGACCTGTTTTTTGAGACTTGGGTATGCCGAACTCCTGGTGACGGATTCGGACTCCGACGTCTCATGGCTGGGGCCAGAATGCCCAGGTTGCCATGAAGGATCACTTCCTAGGCGGCTGAAGATGGAGCTGTCCCACCTCGCGAGTGCCTTTTCTTGTGAATCGGGGCTTTGTGACGATTGCTCGACATATAACCACTTGAGCTTTCATTTGCCCGTGCGGCGGATGGCTGAGGGAGTAGTAGTGGGCACATTGCATGCTCTCTATCTCTCCCTTAGGATGGCCATGTCCTCCTCGATCTGTTCCGCGGTTTGGAATTGATCGAGTGAGAGGCTGGGGACGTCCCTCGGGGGCGGGAGTGAGAATCTGGCGTCGCCGCGGCTGCCTTCCACCATAGGTTGGGACTCGATTTGGGCCGGAATAAGGCGTCCGGCGGACCGTAAGGTGGCTCTCTTCGAGGTGGTAGCAGACGCCATTATCTCTAGGGTTTTTCTTTGAAGAACAGTGAGTGTTTCTTCAAGTATATGTTTCGGAAAACAGTGAGTGTTCTTCGAAATGGTCGGAGAGAAAATAAGGGTTCAAGCACCCCCTTCTTCTAGCGCCAATTGTTGTTACCCAAAATATTATTCGGAATGATTTGCTGGATATGGCTATGGGTGAGTAACAAACAAAATGCAAGAGCACGAGCGATGGAATGAAAATAACACAAGATTTTCCGGGGTTGTTAATCCCGAGCTTGAATGCTCTCACGAGTTATTATTAATAATAATACTTTGGAGTACAACTATTAATGTTTTAGTGAGATTACAATGAGTATAATAACCCTAGAGGTTTAGCTGCTTAAGAGCTGATGATTGCCGGAAGAACCAGAGTTAATGCTCTGTGAGTTCTTGTTACAAAGATTAAATATAGTGAGCGTTCGTTTTTGCCGAACGTCTTTCTTATCTCTGGTATTTCTCTTGATGGGAATTCCACTGTGCCTCCCAAATGCTGGAAGTCTCCTATTTATAAAAGAGGAGGTAGTTGGGATGTCTTAATCCCAAACGGGCGATCGGCTTTCCTGCATTAAATGCTCATTTAATGCTTCTAACACGCCATTAAGGGCGACCGGGGCGATCGTCCTAGCACGTGGGTCCATTTCCTTAAAGTCCGCGGCTGCTACAGGATGTCAACTGTGTGAACCAATGAGAAACCGAGATGTGGCCCTAGAATCAGTCCTGGGAGGTCCCACCTAGGACGCCTTTTGGGGGTCTGTCGGTAGGTGAGAGGCTGTCCTTTCAACTAACAGCTGGTGATGGGCTGGAGTCAAAAAGCCTTCTCCTGCTGCGCCGTTTTCGGGTCTGCACGTGGGCCTTCTTCCCGATATTCAGTCTTCGTATACTTGATGTAGGTCGGCTTTACATGTGGCATAAGACAATCGTCCTTGGTCGGGCACTAGAGACGATCGCTAGGTACCTAAAGACGATCGCCCTAGACGTCGATCACTAGGTACTTGGTCTCGATCTGACATCTTCGTTTGGTAAGACTGCCTTGGTTTATTTGACACTTAACTTGGGCCGACCGGCCTTTGTGCCCATTGGCGGGCTGTCGATGCTTTTTGGCAGCCGATCGCGGTTGAGGCGATCGCCTCTCCCGAGGCGTATTAATCGCCGCACAATAACAGACATCATCTCAATCCCTTAAGAAGAGAGACACCATCATCGACGGACGAATCTTCGCGATATCCGTCGTGCTAGAATGTGTTTGTGTCGGAAACAAGGACGTTGATGCCATGGAAATAGTCATTTCATGAATCTGTCAGAAATGCCTCTATCACCTTGGAAGCCATACTGCTGAGCTCTATGATGAGCAAATCGTCGAAGAATTTTATCTCGACGCCTCTATTCGTTTCTTCTCTCTGAAAAGAGGAGAAGATGTTTTTGACATTTCTGCCACTGTCCGCAGAGTTCAGATCTGCGTTGATCGGGATCTACTGCAGAATCTATACAGGCTGTCATCTGATGGCCTGACCATGGAAGAGCTTGAGACCTTTGGGTCCTAAAATATCCTCACCGCTTATTGGGGATTATTTACTGGCGCTGTTTCGAACACAAATGTTCATGCATCCTGCCACAAAAAGAGTTTTTGCTTGCCATTTGTGTACTTACATGATTTTTGCTTTCGTGTTGTTGAAAACAGGACCGGCGTATTCGAGATGTGCACCAACCTACGATTCAGAATGATGGTCGCCATCATGTCTAGTGCAAAAGTCAACTGGTGTCAAATCATCCTGAAGAGACTACAGGAAGAGGCTTCTAAGCCTGCTACCCAGAAGAAGTCATTTGGCCTCATCCTCAACAACATCCTCACCAAAAGAGGTGTGCCGCAATCGAAATAAGCCAAGAAGATTGGCCAAGGCAAATACATCGGAGGAAGCAAGCCCTCCGTATACAACAGAAACAGACTAATTGGGTCAAGACCCTTTGCCCGGAATCTGCCCCTTTATGATGATCCCAGGGACACCACTCTGAAGTCCGGGAGTGAGGAGAAATCAAAGAAGAGAAAGAGGTCATCTCGCAGCAAAACTCCTCTTGCTGTCGAGAAGCCGAAGAAGAAATAGAATAAGGCTACCAAAGTCAAGGCTACGACGCAACCCGCTGTACAACACCCACAGAGCGCAACCCCTGTGGAAGAAATAGATACTACTATTCATACAGTAGATCTCAAGCCTTTGTCGGCAACGATGGATAATCAGCTATTTGCCAAATTAGAAGGCTCTGGCGAGTCGGCTACCCCTTTGTATCCAACAGCTGCATCTCCTGCACGGGAATCCACACCCATAAGGGATCTATCTCCCATCAGGGTACCAACCCCTGTTCGGGATCCATCTCCGAAACAGGCTCCCATACCTGTCGAGGAACCTGTGCCTACAGTAGACCCACGTACTGTACGCAGCCCCTCCCCCAATACTCTAATCAATAACACTTTGCTGTCAGTACAGATTGAACAGGATTTTGAACGCTTTGTTCAGTGGAAGACCTACAGGGTCGCTCCGTACGAAACCCTATACAACTGGAGCGAGTGGAAGGAAGAAGAATCATTTGTTCTAGAGGTGACCGATTCCCAGAATATCGAACTCCTTATTTAATGGGACAACAACCTTTGCCAAGAACTGATCAAGAGCTACTTTCTGGTAAAAGAGCAAAGCCTGATTGAAAGGAAAGTCCAAGTCCGAAGATACTATTCCCATCAGTCCCAAATCAGACCACGACTCAAACGACGCCGCCGCCGCCCTTCAGGCAGGTCTGAGAATGAGCCGTGAAGAAGCTAGAGAACATGAATTCTCACGGATGAAAAACCAACAGGGACAAGGGACCTCAAGCCAACAGCTGTCCCCTCCCTGACAGCAAAAAACTGCCCAAGACAAGGAGGAATCAGTCCCTCCTGTCGCTAAAAAACTGACAGTTTCAGCACAAGCACCTGAGCCTGTCACCGCTGAACGAGATCAAGCTCGTGCTATCCCGCACGAGGAATTAGTCCCTCTGCTGGAGCAGGCGGATGCTGAGAGACAGCAGGAGGATTCAGTCCCTTTTCTACCTTTGTCTACAGAAACACATCGGGAACAGGAAAAATCAGTCCCCCCTGTTGCCGAGTTCGAACAGGCTGACCAACCAACAGTCGTGCCCACAACTGATGCCCCTGCATCATCTCTAACAGTAGAATCTGATGACAGTTTTCTACCTGAGGATAGACCACACCATCCGCGCAATCATGTGGATATGCGACAGCTAAATGGAGCTGAAGAAGATCTCGTGCACCCCAACTCTCCACACACAGAAGAGAAGATAGAGCAATTACACGCCCTTGGTCGTCAAATAGTGTTTCTACAGGATACTGTCGACGCCCTGTACAACGTTGTCAAACAACTTGATTGGCTGCATGGAACTGCCATCGATGAGATGACAGGCCTGTAGCGTGAAATTACTAAGGTTGAAGAGGCTTTGTGCATTCTGCCGAGTGCATTGAAGCAAGCTCTCTCTCAACTACAAAAACGCCAGGAAGAAATTCTCAGAGATGAGCAGGTAAAGCTCCGTATCTCAGAAGCAAAGACTGTAGCCGTCCTTCTAGTGAAAGACTCCAGACTGACATGCCATGATGCTAAGATTGACAACATGTTAGTGGTACTCAGTTCTTGGGTTTTCAAGATCTCAAGTCTAGAGACCAAACAGGACAGCGCGATGAAGCTCCTAGAGAGCATTGATGCTAAGGTCTCCTCACTTGATGAAGCCAAAAAGGGGGAAGAGTCGATAGAAGCTGCAAGGCACTGGAGATTGGAGAAAGAGAGAGAATTTGACGCTATACTGGAAGAAAGCGTCACCGCCGCAATAGGCCACCTGGCCTCACCGGCACATGGATACAGGGTAACTGGTTCTCGTCCTGAGTTCCACTATCCCAAGTTTCCATGGAAAAATAATGTGCAAAGACCGGCCGAAATCATATTGTATGCTAACCGTCAGCCAACTCCTGAAGAAGTGAAGAACTGGAGAAAGAACGAGATATTGAGATACTTTGTACGTCTCATCAGGGAGTCCGCCATGTTCAACAAGTGCAAGACCCTGACGGAAGCCGCAGAAGAGTTTGCAAGGATGCTCGAGCAAGGCCGGCTCCCCTTGCAACTACAAATGAAGTCTAAGCACAGAAAAGGCGAAAGGGTCACCCATCCCGAAGACTAGATTCTTGCCTTCGACCAATCATCCGAAGGAAGAGCGGTTTATCAAAATCGAGGTAATAACTCCTTATCGAAATGGTGGAGAGTAACGGATAATGATCCTGACCAAAGGCTTTGGAGGCATGAACAATACAGGTAATAGCTTGTATGCCTAGTTGTATTTTTTTTTTGAAATTTTCAGTTCAAATCATGTAATCTTCAATGCTATCAATAGAACTAATATTTGATCTTGAAAGATTACAACTCGTAATCTACTACTGTGTTACTATTGATTACAAAATCAATTTATTTGCTGCAAACAAACAAGTAAAAACTTGTTAAGTATAAAAGCTGTAAGAACTTGTCTGCGAACAATTCATAGGTTAAGTTGTATTCAACACTAGGCTATACTGTAAGATTGTGCCTGCGCGCCAATCAAAAGTTTAAGTTGTAATACACTTCCCTGTTAGATGCTATCATTTTAGAACTTACCTGCGAGCAGTTCACATTTTTCTAAGTGCTGAAGACCAGAAGATCAAGAAGAAAGCCTCTCCAATCAAAAATGTTTAAGAGGTTTTGGCATCATCAAAAGGTTCTGGCATTATCAAAAAGGAGGAAATTGTTGGGATAAACAATCATGTACCTTGTTTTGATAAGTGCCAACATACAGCAAAAGGATAAATTGCCCATCATACAACAAGACTTTCATGAGTCGATGACACCAAGTATGGAAGCTGTCCGGAAACATTCCTACATCACCTTCTATACAGCAGCACTAAGAGATAGCCTACAGCGTTGAAACCTACAACTACAGCATTATAAATGCAACATGTTGGATACAGCAAACAGGCTGAAAGTGTTAAGATAATAAACACTTATCCAACAGGACTGAAGACCGTTGGAATGGAATCTACTTTATACGCTAAAGTCAAGACGCCATTTGAAAGAAGTATTTAAATACTGACTGGATAGATTATTTAAATACCAACCGACAAGGATCTTCAGACAAGGAGCAAAAACCGGATCCTGTTCTTGAAAGTCAATCAACCAATCAGAATGGATCTCAGCTCACCAACCCAACCAACGGATATATTTATAATGGATCTATTCCAAGGTTATAAATAGTCCATGCAAGAGGACCTTGCAGAGATACGAATATACACGAACGTAATACGAGATCAAATGATTGAATATTCATTACCGTTGAATCAAAGCTTACAAGAGCAAAGTATATTTCTTCAAGCATCTATCTATATCTGAATAGAAAAAATATACTCAGTCATCAAGAACAGCACATCACCATCTCAAGATCATCGTGTTCAAGCTGCTGTTCTAAATCAGTTACTTTACCATTTTACCTTTGTGTAAAACCTAGTTCTGTGTGAACTAAGAAAGCTATTCTGACCTGTGTGGGATGAATAGGACGAAGCTTCAATCTGTGTGAGAAGAAGCAAGTCAAGAGACGCCATCAACCAATATGTGTGAATGGTTGAAAGCGACAGTCTTTGTATCAATCTGTGTGAACGCTACAAGGATAGGTTTGATTATAAGTCACGTAGTTGTGTACGTAGTGATTATAATAAACGTTTACTCCTGTGTGGAGGACCAGTGAACGTAGAGGGGTTTACCTCGAACCACTTTAAATACTATGTTATTTACCTTCTGCATTTATTGGTTTCATTACTGTGATTTACTTAAGTATACACCAAAAACCCTGTACGCACCAAGCTAACAGAAGTCAAGCCTATTTGCTGTATTTACAGCAGTTTACTTTAACAGACTTCCGCTACGCACTCTTATTTGTAAAACGTACAGCTTTTTGTACCAACACTTTTTCAAGCTGTATTCTGTATACTTAGTGGCCAACAGCATCCTTGCATTTGCTTTGATATATATTTGAGAACTATTATCTGAACAATACCAATACCTCGGATACCAATACTAATACTCCATATCATGATAAGATATTTCAAAGAACCAAACTTATACGCCGTGTATCTTAGTATTAATCTTAGCATGGGAGTTTATATATTCTGTTCTCAATATTGACTCGATGACTTTGAATAGTTTGGAAATTAATATCCCACATTATATGCGCATAACTAGATCCTTCCAAAAACTATTCAAGTTTATTGGGATATATTATAAGCTTTGTCATTTGATCTTGAAACTATGCTCAAACTGTGAGCAGAACATCTTGTAAATTTTCGATTACGAGTTATATACATATATAGATATCTAGAGGATCCATAATACCCGTTAGTTCACATGTAAAGGGAGTGGGCCCATACTTCCCTTCAATACATTCCATATTTATCAGAAATTCATTCATAATATTGGCAAAGAGTGATATTATTAATCGAGAACAAACATTTGAAGAATCATAATGTGTATATCATCAAGTAGATATTTGACTGACATATCACATTATCTTTGGTGCCATTATTATACATTATTATCAAGGTGAAGTAGCCTCTAGCACGGGGCATATCATGTTAGAATATCGAGTCGTGTCTCATACACTTCAAATGCGGAGCATAACTCATAGAAAATAATTATGTTCTATAAATAAGTTATCATGATATTCACAAAATTCACCCACATTAAGGGTATGAATATCATATGGATGCATTGCTCTCTAATCTTCGTAAATACTACCCATTTCTTTCAAATGAATACCATAAAAAGAATTTAAAAGCTCGACTGGGAAGATTAAGGGTGCTAATGAGAAATGGCATCCCAGAAGATATTTGATGGTTAATTTAAGCATAAATTCGATTATCTGTAGAGTTCTCAAATTCATTTAAGTATATGCTAGGTATAGGTAGAAGTAGTTTTGCAAAGAAACAAAGAGCAAAAAGATTAGGTGGATGCTATAAATATGCTCGGTGGACCTGTAACGCACAATACAAATATGTGGGGTTCGTGTCAAAAATTAAGAAAAAATAGCATTCGTCAAGGATAGACTATGTAAGGAATCTATGAATCGTGATATCTAACAAACTCTTGAGAAACATCGCAGTGGATATATTAATTGTGAACTTATGGCTTTGTGAGCACAATTTAATGATGAACGACTACGCTTCCCTTTTGTAAATCTGAGTTGCCAGCATTCATATCAGGTAAATATCATAATGATACAGATTAATATATCTTGTGAATATTGTTTTTTCCGTAATCAAAAATCTTTTTCAGTTGCCAACAATATAGTATCATATATGTCGTTTTTATTTTGTAATTTGTTAAAAAGAAAATAATATAAGTAATGACTTATCTGCCACCTCCTTTTTCAATTTGTCAAAATAAACATAGTGAAGTCGTCTTTTTGCAAAATTTTATTCTTTAACTTCGGGATCCACAAATCATAAAATATTTTTTCATAAATATTTTGGAAGTTTAGTGTATATGGAGATGGAATTTTCAGAATCTTTATATGGATCTCCTCGGATCAAACCATATATATTTAGGATAGATCTAAACTGATAAGTCATATTCAATACATGGATACAACATATCAACTCGTAAAAGAGTTAGAAAAACACAATATACTGTATGGTGGGAGTAATCATAGATTTATAGACAATATTTCAATGGCTGGGAAATATTGGAAAATAAAAGTAACAAGTGCCGTACGCGTTTCCATAGTTAGAGTAATAATTAGTTTTTTAAATTTATGCATAAATTGCATTAATTGTTTTTGTATTTATTTTTCTTTTTGTTTTCAATCTTTAATAAAAAAATTTTGGTCCATTTTTAATGTATAAGTTAAATTTTGATGATATTTAATTTGACATTCAGATTACATCTATATATATATATATATATATATCTCAAATTAAAAGTTCCAACAATTATCATATAAAACAAAATATAAATATACAATGCATAGTATCATTGAATACAAATAATCATTAATAATTTATTTTAAAAATCTCTATTTAACTGATCATTATAGTTATTTCATTAACTTCTATATTTAGATAGATTTTGTAGGTATATACAATATCATTATCTTTTAGCACATCTCACACACACACATATCATTTATTTTGTAATTATAGATTTTGTAATATATATATATATATATATATATATATATATATATGCGTACATGTGTGTGTACTGATTTATGTAATGTAATTGCTACTTTTGAAAATAAGTATTTTAAGAAATACAATTTATTTATTTAGGTTATCGATCGGTTAAGTACCATTTCGATGTGAGATTCAAGATTTTAGATAAATAAGAATCCGAAATTAAGAGAATGCCACATAGGTTAGAAAGTTAATATGGTGCTTCAAACCCGTAATGCTATTATATATACAGATATATCGACGTGGGATATAAATTTATATATAAATATTATTAATACAAATCTAATTGTAACACCCCCAATCCACTCAGGGATATTACACGCCGTAGACCCTCTCCTCGAGGATCTACCAGGCTGGTAATCAACATTTAACATCTCGACAATGCCTTCAAGGCTACACTGACTCGCTAGACCGATTTGGTCTATCCACAAATACATACAACTCAAATACAACTCATGCCCACGCAGGGGACCAAAATACAACTACACCTGCATAACGGAACAATACAAAGAATGAAAATAAAGTACAACTGAACCAACACACGATATACGGTTCCTCATGTGATTAGTATCGACCATCTTTCATCATCCTTCGTTCCGACCCTGTGTTATGCTCCAAAACCTGAATGCAAAAACAGACATCCACCCCCCGAATACTCGGGGGTTAGCAAAACTCCACTGTTTTGCTAGTGCAAATACAAAGTGCAAATACGAGCCATACAATTCACATTCCACGAATAACAATAACCGAGGATCCTCAAAGATCCAAACGAAACGAAAAGTACTTCCCGAGGCAAGGGTTTGAGGAAACATTTCAAAAACGAAATATCATAAATCAATGGGAATAATTTATAAAACGGTTTAGAATGCCATCGAGAGTTTTAATAGAAAACAATTTAGGATTATCAAATCCTACTTTTCAAAATCCAAAGACAAAAGGGGTCACCGCCCAAAGGTTTACTTTCCGTAAAATAACCTTTACCAAACCGTTGGGATTTTAGTCCCAAATCCACAAATGACCTTTACAAAAACGTTGGGATTTTAGCCCCAATTTCATCAACTCACAAGACACAAGAACGACCACAAGGTTCGTCTCCCAACATCAAAATCCACAAATAAAGGATTTAAAACAAACAACAAAATACTCTAGAGCCATCCTAGCCAAGTAGGCCAAACGAACAACTTACCTCTTACACACTTAGTCAATGCATGCAATCATGAAAACCGTTCAAAAGCACTCATTTCCTAAATGCCAATATCGAATCACATTTGTAAAATTCACCACAATTAACCGTCGATCCACACCTCCGTGACCCCTACCGAGACCCCGTCGGATCTAACCCGTAGTGGTTAAAAGCAAAGCTCGCCGATCCACACCTCCGTGGACCCCTACCGAGACCCCGTCTGCCTAACCCATAGTGAGCATACACACACACACGTTACTCATGCAATACTAACATGCTAAGAATGTAAGTTCATTAAGAATACTCACTAGAGATGGCCATTAACTCGACACCATTACCAAACTCTTCAAAAATACAATAACAAGCTTAAATACGGAATACACGATTCCATAACTTTAAACAAGAGTAGTATCCTCATAAAATCCTTCAACGCTCAAAATAATCAAATCATAATCAATTCTCAAAACACCGTTCACAAAACACACGCGTTTTGAAAGAAAGCCTTTAACGAGGCCAAATCAAATCCTTTTGAAACTTCATTTCAAATAACCAAACAAACACATCAAGACGACCACCGATCATCATATACATAAACGAGAAAAGTATGGGCAAGGTACTTGCCTCGATACCACGAGCACCGAACCACGAACGGATACGGCTCAACGGGAAGCTTGGGCGCCGATGCTAACGAAAAGGAAGACGACAATGAACGGAACGGAAGAATCAAGCACGGCCGTGAGGAACCGAAAATGAACCTAACGATTCGAATAGCACAATCACAACCACTTCTAAACGATTATGGATATGGAATACACCCGGATCCCCGCCTACTATTCATGTATTTTCATACCGTAAACAACAACGAGGCGGACCACAACCAAACCCTCTCGATTCCGTAAAAATCCACAAAATATCCATGAATCCGTAGGAAAACTAAAGATACTAACAATATTAATTGTATACATCATGAATCCACCAACAAAAGCGGACGAATCTGAAGAAAAACCCAAAACCCCCAATTTAATCGAAAATAGGGTTTTAGAATATTACCTTGGAAGATTCGAGTACTAAGATCCGTAGAACACGCGTTAGATTGATTGCACGGGCTTCACTACCGAAGAGAAATGATGAAAATCGGCCCCCAAGTTAAGAAATCGAGCAGTTCTCCCCCTCTCTCTCACTCTCTCTTGCGATGCAGTGAGAAATGAGGAGAGTCCGCCGATTTCGTCTAATAAAGACGAATTGCACTGTTGACCGCTTCGTGTGCCGCGGCACAGCCGAAAATTTACTCCCTGTGTTTTGGCATTGTGCCGCGGCACGGCTGCGTGTGCCGCGGCACACGGCACGATTGAGTTTGGTCGCGGAAGACACACGAGTGTGCCGCGGCCGCCGGACAGTGTGCGCGGCTCGGCACCTTGTGCCGCGGCACCGGATGGGTGTGCCGCGGCACACGCTGATTTGTTCGACATATTACACTGGCACCTTTCGGCGGCTGCCGACAAAGACAGCGATGCCGCACCGGCCGCCGACGGCCGCCACGACCCGATGCCTCGATTTCCGAAAACGCACAGAACGAACACGACGAAAAGTTCGCGGACGACATCAACGACTCGAGATGAAAACGTAATGCAATAATTAATCATACGCGACCAAGAAAAGGGTCAAGATGACAAATACAGATATGGATACCCGCAACTTCCAAGAATTACAAAATGGCCCAAAACGCCCGGAAATCACGATACGTGATCGAATAATCAAATCGGAGTTCACAACACGTCTAACAAAGTTAAACGGACTTGCGGGAAATTCGAAACAGCAGTTTCGGACGAGATTCGCAAGAATCGAACTCAAGTGCGAAAGAGTCGCTAAAAAGCACAGAACTCAACAAAACAACACCCAAACGAACTCGGACGACAAAAAGTGTAGAATTAATCATTCTCAGAATGACGAAACGGTCATGAGCGAGCCGTCAAAACGGACTCCGGCCGAAAAAAGAAATTTACCAAAAATCGAAAATTGCGGATATTACATTCTACCCTCCTTAAAAGAAGTTTCGTCCCGAAACTTAAAACAAGTAGGGAGAAGAAATATTCCGCCAGGAAAAACTCAACGAGATACACAAGAATGCGCAACTAACGCCCAACGGCGAAATGTTACAAACAACGCGAAAGAATATACGGCGTGTAAACACGCTCCACGGCGACCAACACGACTTCGCCGTTAGGGATATAATAAAACCAACAAACGACAAGCGTCATCAAACGGATAATATAGCCAAGTCAATTATCCGACAATCACAAAACACAACGAACGAAAATCGATACGATTGACTAACCTAACGGTACATTGATCAAAACATGAGCCACACGCTGAACAAATACGAAATTCCACCGCCCAAAGGTTGGAAGATCGAAAACGAGACTAATTTTCCGAACTTAAGGAAATTTCGAAGGAGTCTGAATGTTCAACAATCACGAAACGAGATTGACAAAAACCGAACAATCAAACGATCAAACCACAAAGATCGAGACAACAAAAATCGAACGATCATGTTCGGATCACGAAGAACAATAAGGTTCAACCGGCAACTCCGAGGTTCACACCTCGACTCGAGACAAAACATGATCCGATGAAAACAACAAGATGCATACTGCACTGCATCCACGAGAAAAGGGAGTAACGATTGAAAGGTCACAACGAACGAGAAATTCCGAAATAATACCACCCTCGTTCGATCAACAAAGGCAAGGGGCAGCACAAACTCAGAAAAGGTCAATGAACATGATGAGTCGACAAAGTCGAAAACACAAGAGTTCTAAATCCGATCCACTTCGAATAAAAGAACTAATAGAACCAGATGACGCCACTCCCGAACAAGGTTCACAAGAATCAAACCGAACTCGAAAAAAGTCACATCGATAACCCGATCGGCCCACAACAAGATCACAGCTTGCTCGAACGATGAAACCGAAATACAAAACAAGTTCACAAAGTGCCAACGAACATGAGCGAATCGATAGACTGGAGAAAGAGAAAATACAGGAGTCAAAATAATACGGGCATTACCTCCGACCTCGTCCACGAAATTCACAAAAACGGGGGCAAGGTAACAAGACATTAAACAACCGACACATAACGGAATGATCACCGATGCACACGGTCATACCATACCAAGCTCTAACAGCTCGCACATCCTCGACAACGCAGAAATCGCCACGAGGCGACAACATTCAATTCCAACATTCCGCCTCTCACAGGGGCTAGCACAACCAATGTGTGGAAAGCGACTCAATGCTCACACCGCCAATTCGATCATACTCGGGAGAAGGTATCAAAATGACAACGCGAACGTCACACATACATACCCAGCCCTCAAACGGGAATGGACAGGTTTTTTAAAAAAAATGAAAACCTCATTTTGAAAATAATTTGAAGAATACTGGTTGATCTTGAGTATCACCTTTCAAATAGTACAAACGTGGAACGTCGTTATCGAGACTTTGGGAAAACCATTTCGCGTTTGATAAAAATGAGGACACTTTCTCTTAGTGAAAACTTTCAGAATATTCGACCCTCGGGTCTAAATAAAAGTGTTGAAAATATCGCGAAACATTTTGGTCCTCGAGGTAGAAAAATTTTGAAATATATTGCGGCATCTAGGATGTACCACAAGAAAATAACTCATTTGAAAAGTATGTCTCGAAATTTGTTTTTCTAAGATACTCAAGGTTTTCAAAAATTCAATAGGCCAGAATGCCCAAAACTCACACATATCGACGTTTACTAAAACAACTCCTAGTACACGCATCAAAACGTTTAAAATCAAGACAATATGTCTTTAAACGGAAATAAACGATAAAATACCATATCCAGAACAAAACCACTGACCCCATTCGAGGCCTCTAAAGACCCTCCCGCACTGGCTAGTGAACAAGTCGAACGTGTATAAGCACAAGGCTTCCACAAGAGAACTTGTAAAACGTGCAAATCGATTCGAAAATCATCAGCAACGGACAAAAACAACAATAAAAAGACATCACAAGCGACGACACTCCTCGTATAAATCAAATATGAGAGTCGACTAAATAAATATCGTGAAATCAAAATTCACATAAGGATTCCATTACTTAACAATTAATCGAAAAATAGCTCGTGTCACACGAGGCACAATACAAAGAAGGGAGACTTACTTCCACAGGTCGCACGAAGATGATGATCGCCCCACGATACTAATCACGACCAACAAACTCAAACGACGCGTCGCGACACGACTCAGTCAGATAAAATCCGACGAAACAAGACTCAAACAACACGACTTGACCCGACAGCCTAGGTTTCCTCAACCTAAGCTCTGATACCATTTATGTAACACCCCTAATCCACTCAGGGATATTACACGCCGTAGACCCTCTCCTCGAGGATCTACCAGGCTGGTAATCAACATTTAACATCTCGACAATGCCTTCAAGGCTACACTGACTCGCTAGACCGATTTGGTCTATCCACAAATACATACAACTCAAATACAACTCATGCCCACGCAGGGGACCAAAATACAACTACACCTGCATACGGAACAATACAAAAATGAAAATAAAGTACAACTGAACCAACACACGATATACGGTTCCTCATGTGATTAGTATCGACCATCTTTCATCATCCTTCGTTCCGACCCTGTGTTATGCTCCAAAACCTGAATGCAAAAACAGACATCCACCCCCCGAATACTCGGGGGTTAGCAAAACTCCACTGTTTTGCTAGTGCAAATACAAAGTGCAAATACGAGCCATACAATTCACATTCCACGAATAACAATAACCGAGGATCCTCAAAGATCCAAACGAAACGAAAAGTACTTCCCGAGGCTAGGGTTTGAGGAAACATTTCAAAACGAAATATCATAAATCAATTGGAATAATTTATAAAAAGGTTTAGAATTCCATCGAGAGTTTTAATAGAAAACAATTTAGGATTATCAAATCCTACTTTTCAATATCCAAAGACAAAAGGGGTCACCGCCCAAAGGTTTACTTTCCGTAAAATAACCTTTACCAAACCGTTGGGATTTTAGTCCCAAATCCGTCAAATGACCTTTACAAAAACGTTGGGATTTTAGCCCCAATTTCATCAACTCACAAGACACAAGAACGACCACAAGGTTCGTCTCCCAACATCAAAATCCACAAATAAAGGATTTAAAACAAACAACAAAATACTCTAGAGCCATCCTAGCCAAGTAGGCCAAACGAACAACTTACCTCTTACACACTTAGTCACTGCATGCAATCATGAAAACCGCTCAAAAGCACTCATTTCCGAAATGCCAATATCGAATCACATTTGTAAAATTCACCACAATTAACCGTCGATCCACACCTCCGTGGACCCCTACCGAGACCCCGTCGGATCTAACCCGTAGTGGTTAAAAGCAAAGCTCGTCGATCCACACCTCCGTGGACCCCTACCGAGACCCCGTCAGGTCTAACCCATAGTGAGCATACACACACACACGTTACTCATGCAATACTAACATGCTAAGAATGTAAGTTCATTAAGAATACTCACTAGAGATGGCCATTAACTCGACACCATTACCAAACTCTTCAAAAATACAATAACAAGCTTAAATACGAATACACGATTCCATAACTTTAAACAAGAGGAGTATCCTCATAAAATCCTTCAACGCTCAAAATAATCAAATCATAATCAATTCTCAAAACACCGTTCACAAACACACGCGCGTTTTGAAAGAAAGCCTTTAACGAGGCCAAATCAAATCCTTTTGAAACTTCATTTCAAATAACCAAACAAACACATCAAGACGACCACCGATCATCATATACATAAACGAGAAAAGTATGGGCAAGGTACTTGCCTCGATACCACGAGCACCGAACCACGAACGGATACGGCTCAACCGGAAGCTTCTAATGCCCGATGCTAACGAAAAGGAAGACGACAATGAACGGAACGGAAGAATCAAGCACGACCGTGAGGAACCGACGAAAATGAACCTAACGATTCGAATAGCACAATCACAACCACTTCTAAACGATTATGGAAATGGAATACACCCGGAACCCCGCCTACGATTCATGTATATTCATACCGAAAACAACAACGAGGGCGGACCACAACCAAACCCTCTCGATTCCGTAAAAATCCACAAAATATCCATGAATCCGTAGGAAAACTAAAGATACTAACAATATTAATTGTATACATCATGAATCCACCAACAAAAACGGAACGAATCGGAAGAAAAACCCAAAAACCCCAATTTAATCGAAAATAGGGTTTTAGAATATTACCTTGGAAGATTCGAGTACTAAGATCCGTAGAACACGCGTTAGATTGATTGCACGGGCTTCACTACCGAAGAGAAATGATGAAAATCGGCCCCCCAAGTTAAGAAATCTGAGCAGTTCTCCCCCTCTCTCTCACTCTCTCTCGCGATGCAGGTGAGAAATGAGGAGAGTCCGGCCGATTTCGTCTAATAAAGACGAATCGCACAATTGACCGCCGTGTGCCGCGGCCCAGCCGAAGTGTGCCGCGGCACAGGCCGAAAATTTACTCCCAGGTTTTGGCATTGTGCCGCGGCACAGCCTGCGTGTTCCGCGGCACTCGGTACAGTTGAGTTTGGTCGCGGAAGACACACGAGTGTGCCGCGGCACCGGACAGTGTGCCGCGGCAGCAACTCGTCAGCGGCTGCCGGATGGGTGTGCCGCGGCACAGACTGATTTGTTCGACATATTACACTGGGCTCACCTTTGCCCAAGACTTCCGAAGCCGCACGGTCCGGCCACCGCCACCGCCACGCCCGATGCCTCGATTTCAAAACGCCGCAGGCGAACACGGCGAAAAGTTCGCGGACGACATCAACGACTCGAGATGAAAACGTAATGCAATAATTAATCATACGCGACCAAGAAAAGGGTCAAGATGACAAATACAGATATGGATACCCGCAACTTCCAAGAATTACAAAATGGCCCAAAACGCCCGGAAATCACGATACGTGATCGAATAATCAAACCGGAGTTCACAACACGTCTAACAAAGTTAAACGGACTTGCGGGAAATTGAAGCAGATTTGACGAGATTCGCAAGAATCGAACTCAAGTGCGAAAGAGTCGCTAAAAAGCACAGAACTCAACAAAACAACACCCAAACGAACTCGGACGACAAAAAGTGTAGAATTAATCATTCTCAGAATGACGAAACGGTCATGAGCGAGCCGTCAAAACGGACTCCGGCCGAAAAAAAGAAATTTACCAAAAATCGAAAATTGCGGATATTACACTAATAATTGGCCAAACTAAATTTCAATAAAAGTAAACCTATTCATTTAGTTTAATAACCGATCAAAGTAATATTAGTGAAATTATTTTTCTCAATAAAAATAAAACTATTAAATTCATTGTGCAAAATAATTGTGGAGTAAAAAATATACCTTAAATTTAAATATTTATTTAGGTTCCCCAATTGGCAGAGCCTCATTTAATATCGATGTCGTATTAAAATTCTTAGATAAATATGATTAATGCAAATTCAATATCAAATTAAATTTCTCAATAAAAAATAAAGTAATTTATTTGATTAACTTAATAATTGATATTATTAATATTGACAAAACTAAAATTTTTAATTAAAATAAACTACTAAATAAAAATAAATTTGAGATTCAAATTTTGGATAAATAAATTAATATAAATCAGATAATTGACCAAATTAAATTTTCAATAAAAAATTAAGCTATTTATTTGTCCAACTTAATAATCGGCCAAATTAAACACAATAAAAATAAAATTCTTAAGCTTGTGTGTAAAATAACTATGGGGTTGAAACATTGCATTTTAAGTGTTTATTTAGGTTCTCCATTGGTGAAGTTCGATTCTAAATTGATGTGGAATTCAAGACACTGAATTCTATTTATTTAGGTTATCTATTAATTAAGTATAATTTTCAATCGATGTGAGATTCAAGATTTTAAATAAATAGAAATAAAAAATTAATTGAATGCCACGTAAGAGTGATAAGTAACGTGGTTCTTGAGATCCATAAGGCTTATATATACACGTAAGAGTTAAAGTGGTGTTCATATATATATATATATATATATATATATATATATATATATAGGGGTGGGTTATGGAGTGAAATGATATAAGTGTAAGAAATAAGAATGATTGTGAGCCATTAATCCTTGGAGATTAATGACCCAGATTTCGTTCTGGTGTGCTAACACGGGAAACTAAGAGTGCTAAGTGCTAACGAATTTAATTATTGAGGGTACCAATGTAATTTGATTAATTTATCTTATGGGAAGTTACTAAAATAATGGGAAGTTCCTATATTCATGGGATTTCATATTTTAGGTTAATATCTATTTTTTTATGGGATTTCATATTTTTTAGTCGTTCAAATATTTTATATTTTTGGTGTATTTATTTTTATTTTTTTAAAAACTAACATTATCTTTTTTTTCTATTTGATTTTTATTTTTAAAAATAGGAGCTGTCTTAACCATTTGTTTTGTGTGTGCTGCAAATTGGAAAACAGAGTGTAGTTCTGGTTATATTCCAATTATGTGATTTTTTTGTTATGCTTTATTGTGTACAATACAGTCAATTTTGATACAATGTGTTGTGCTTTATTTTTTTGGAAGATAAATAATCATACTCGTTTTCAAGTATAGGTACACAATGATTTTCGCGTCATTTACTAAAAAAATACAATAAATACAATAAGACTCCATTTGTAAATTCCATAAACTCCTATGCAAGCATTACATACCATATATGCTAGTATTACCTATTAAATTTGCTAATACAAATAACATTTTAATGCTAAACTCTACTATTAAAACATTAACAGAAATAAAATGTATTAACAATGCAAAATTTTACAGATTTAAGTGCTAACTATCACATAAATGACATCACAATAATTATCAAAATAATATTATCAAATGTGCTAAATTTTGGGAAGAGATAAGAAGTGGGATATGAAATCCCATGATTGTAGGAAATATCAAACATAAAATCTATATAATTACAAAAATATCCCCTCAAAAATATCCCGCGTAGCACACTTAGGCTAACTCTTTAGCACAACGTGCACAAATCGCAGCCATTAATCACCAAAGATCAAGGGCCCATAATCATTCTTATTTCTTACGGAAAAAAGCTTTCCTACCTGAACCTATCCCTATATATATATATATATATTATTTATAAGTAAAATTATTTATTTAATCAACATAAAAATTGACTCAATTAATATTAGTCAACTTTGTTACGTCTGGGCAGAAAATTTTCTAATAAAAACAAGACTATTAACTGGTGGTGCAAAATAATTGTGAGATGAAAAAATAAATATCGATTCTGAGTATTTATTTAGGTTATCCAATCGATGGTGTCTCTTTTAAAAATTGATGCGAGATTCAAAAATACAAACTAATGCTTGGCCATATTAAACTTTCAATAAAAATAAAAGTATTCATTTTGCTTAATAATCGGCCAAATCAATATTGACCAAATTATTTTTTTCAATAAAAATAAAACTATTAAACTCATTGTGTATAGAAAAAAATTGTGGAGTAAGGCCCTGTTCTTTTGGACTTATTTTTAGTTTTTGATTCGATTCGATTCGATTCGAGTCCATTCGATTGATTCAGTCCATTCGATTCGATTCGGTTAAATTCTTCTTCTTCTTATTATTATTATTATTAATCTTAATTGTTATTATTGTTATTATTACTAATAATATTACTATTATCGTTGTTGTTGTTAATTACTATTATTATTATTTACCATTATTATTATTATTTACCCTTATATATATATCGATTCGATTCGATTCAGTCAATTCAATTGATTCGATTCATTCAAATTCAAAAGAAAGAGTTCTGAAGCGGTGATGCAAAACAATTGTGAGGTGGAAAATAAATATTGGTTATGAGTATTTTGTTTGGTTATCCAATCGGTGGGTCTTGTTTAAAAATTGATGTGAGATTCAAAAATACAAACTAATACTTGGCCAAATTAAACTTTCAATAAAAATAGAACTACTCATTTTGCTTAATAATCGGCCAAATCAACACTAACCAAATTATTTTCCTCAATAAAAATAAAACTATTAAACTCATTGTGCAAAAAAATAGAGTAAATAATATCCATTGATTTTAAATATTTATTTAGGTTTGTCAATCGGCGTATTCTCAATAAATATTATTTATGAGTATTTATTTAGGTTAACCAATCGATGAGGTCTCGTGTAAAAATCGATGTGAGATGCAAAAATACAAACTAATATTTGACCAAATTAAACTTTCAATAAAAATAAAACTATTCGTTTCTTTAATAATCGGTCAAATTAATATTAGTCAAATTATTTTTCTCAATAAAAATAAAACTATTGAAAAAAATTGTGGAGTAAATAATGTCCATTAATTTTAAATATTTATTTAGGTTCCCTAATTGGCAGATCCTCATTATTATCGATATGGTATTCAAAATCTTAGATAATGTGATTAATGCAAATTAAATTCTCCAATAAAAAATCATAAAGTGTTAAATGAATAATACCCATTGCGTGCTTAAATCTGTTAGTTTATGTGCTTTTCTAGTTAGGGTTTGGCTAAGGCCTGTTTGTAATTATTTCTCCCTATTTAAAGGGATGTCATCAATGGAATAATACAACAACTTTTGCCCTACTACATTGTCTCAGTTATTTTCCCTTCAACACGTTATCAGCACGTAATCCCCCAACTGAGCAAGAAAAATCCCTCCCGTTTTTTCTGCAAAATTCCGAAACTAAAAAAAAAAATCGGATTTTCCCTGAACTCCTTCCCCGACCGGTCATCTTCTCCACTGACCGACACCGAAACCTAATCCCCCGCAACCGTCTGCTGCATAGGAACCCGCGGCCGAAACCCCAACTAAAACATCCATCTCTACTCATCCTCCTACGCCTCCGTGAAACCTGGTGTTCAAAGGCTGTGCCGGCCAAAACTTGCAGTACCACGGGACCTACGAACAAATACCCAAAGCTCTTTTCGCCACCTTATTATAGACAAGATGATATGTGTTTGATCTGCGGAACAGTTAGACTCTTATTCATGTATTTTTATTTTATAATTATTATACTTCCAAAAAGAAGAGAAGGAAGAGGCAGCTCCAGTATAGTCCCGACCCAGTTGCATCCTGCGGTCCAGCCCGATCCAGATCTGACCCGACCCGACCCAATTGCTGACCCGACCCGACCCGATTGCTGACCCGACCCAACCCGCTCCGCAGTCCCATTTTTCAGTTCGTTTTCTGCCCCTATTCACCAAGTAAAGTACACAATACGGACCCTACTATCTGCAATGGGCAATTTTAGATGCCTTTTAAATATTTTTAATTGCATGTTATACTCCGTAATTTATTTGTGCTTAATTAGATCAAAAGCATGATGCATTAATAATTTTTAATTAACTTAAAGCAAATTGCTTATAGCAACTTGAATTATTTTAAATTCACGTTGAATTAATAAATATTGCGGCATAAGACACCTCTTTGACTGCATATATACGTGTATAGATATATTTCGAGGACTATGTGATTATATCTATAAATATACATATATTTGCATACAAATATAGATATGGCATGCAAATTAGGTTTCATCATTGGTAGATTTTAGAGGACTTACATCTACCGCCTAAATTCAACTCGAACCATGATAAAGTAATTTCATTGGTCACCTTCAATAGCATCGAAAGTAATTTATTGACCATATCTTGGTTCTGAAAAATAATATCCCTCCACATTATTGAAAATTTTATCATGGAAAGTACTCATGGTAAACTGTGAAAAATCATTTTCCCTTTTCTTGTATTAAGATAGCTGATCCAACTCGTCCCGAATTTGATATCTTGGACTCAAAAGAGCTTGAGTACCACAGATCGGTCTCCGATGTCAGGACCACATTGTTGTCAAGGACTAGTGCCACAATATTTGATAACGCAGACGATGCACTGTCCGACAAAATCAAAGCTAGTGCATTAATGTTCCTTAGACGACATATCGACCCAAGCATGAGATGAAATATCTACAGTTGAAATTCCCTTAAGAACTGTGGGATGCCCGTAGGGGCCAATTTGGGAACATTCACAAACTTTGCTCCCAAAGTTGACCGTGCAGTGGAATGAAATCCGCTTGCTTGAATATAAACGGATCAACGATTTCAACAAAGATATTCTCCGCCTCAAGGCACGCCTAAATTTCTGTGGGAAGGACATCATAGAAGATGACATGATCCACAAAGCTTTTTCCACCTTCCCTACTTCCGCTCTTATACTAACGAACCAATAGGGTAGAGTATGATAATAAAAGTATCACTACCTTCAGTAAGCTAATCAACCTACTGCAAGTAGCTGAGAGGCATAACGAAGTGTTAGTGAGCAGTAATGTCAGGTCGGTTGGAACAAAGAAAATTCCCAAGGCCAATTATGGCAAAGTGAAGGATGGAAACTACCCCAATGAATAGGGAACTGGACATGATAGGCCTCTTGGTCAAGGACATGGAGGTTCTTCCAATGTAATGCGAAGACTTGGTGCTCCCGGCTCTTCTATCCAAGGGAACCAAAAAGCACCTACCCATCCTATTGCCTCTAAGGCTCAAGTTGGCAATGAACCGTGCTATCATTGTGGAGATGCTGGACATGGTACAAGAACTGCCATGCAAACAAGCAAGTCGCATCTCACTACAAGAAATATATAGAGTCCAAAGAAAGGGAAACTCATTATATGGAAGAATATGATCTAGACAAGTCCCCCTATGTCAATTTCACAGTCACCAATCGTCGAATTGAGTCATACGAGCCACAGTCTATAGACTGAATCTTAGTATTCTGTTTACTTTCTCGTTTACATTTGGTATAGTTGCCTCAAGATGACCGTGTTGGTGTTTTCTTTTCAATAATGGCGTGATGCAATGTTGTTTCACGGACAAGATATTAATATTGCTTACGTTAGATTCTTAGCTTTATTTCGAAGTACTGAATAATGCTTGAATACTTATGGTTCGAAATTTCACTCTTTTCTAAGAAATGAATCGAGGAGAGCTTGAATGTTCTTAGAATTAGGCTTCTATTCATCGAATAAGTTGCCTGACAAACCTCAGTAACTACGATGATTGGGTCCTCCCAACTCATCAAAGGGCGAGGTAATGCCCCATTCTTGATGCCTAAACGGTAGTCTTCTAAGTTACTGATACTCTGTATGCACCTAGAGCCCATCGAACCTTACTAAGCTTTAAAGATATACGTAGCAATGGTTTCCACGTTGAAACCCACTGTGAGAATTGTAATATCCTGAATTTTCAAGCAGTATTTTCTTCGATGATTTTATTGGAATATTGATATGGTGAATTATTTTCGTGATTTCATGTGAATGAGATTTAAGAAGTCGGATGGTATTTTCTAATCTCATCGAATAATCGTTGGTAGAATGCAGCGGTGTACAACGTTATATTCTCCGATAAATTATTCGACGAAGGTTAGAGAAATTATCCGGATTAAGTAAGGGATTCTTGAGTTGTTATAGATATATTGAAGATGTAATTATTTTCTTGGATGGTATAAAGTACGAAAAAGTACCGAAAGTATTAGTGAAAATAAGATTGAATATTTTTTGGAAAGTGTTGTGCACAAGGTTTGACTTTGGAAAATCACCATGGATTTTTGGGATGTTCAAAAATTCTAAAAATTTACAGTATTATATAGATTTAAGTTAGATTTCCAAAGGTTCAAATGATGAGCCAATCAGAGTTCGGATGAAGAAGTTATGGTCGAATTAGTGGAAACTATTTGCAGAAATTTAGTTCCGTCAACGAAGATTCACCCGTGCAGTAATGTTACAGACATAATTCATAAAAATCCAACCGTCGGATTAACATGAAATTTTGTCCCTCAGTTCTAAACAACGTATAGTCTATTTTGGATGGTGGAGATTGGATTTCGATATACAATGTGACCGTACTAATTAAAAGAACAAGAGGTTCCTGTTTTCGGATTCATATTGAGAAGTCTCGGTATTTTGTAGATTTCTGAAGATTTAACCGTTGGATTGTGCTAAATTTTGGATATGTTATTTACCAAATAGTTTGATATAATATGAACGGTGAGATTATATTTAGATTTTGTTTGTAAGAGTTATGGCTCTCGGATAGTAGTTGTGTTTTGAAGGATGTGTTATATCCCACATCGGTTGAGAATAAAGATGAGAAGCATTGGTTATGCTATAAGAATGTATTTTTTTGTCCCACATCAGTTTAGAATGAAAGGAAAAAGCCTTCTTTATTCTATATAAGGAGCCTTGGTGTCTTTCTTTCAAGTACACTCAAGTAATACACTTTAGTCTTATTTGATTCAAATTAAATTCCTTTCTTGTATTATCTTTAAAGAGAGTGGCTAGAAGGGTGAGAATCACGTAGACTTGTAATAGTGTAGGGGTGTCGAGTTAAAAGGAATAAATTCTATACGATTGTATAAATTTGTCATATAGTGAAGTCTCTTTTGAGTGGATCGTGGTTTTCTTCCGTATTTGGAGTTCCATTTTCGGTGGAGCAGCCGTGATTGACTAGATCGATGAAGGGCAAGACGTGGTCCGATTTTACTGAATTTTTAATAACCTGTTGCCGACTCATAGTACTTCATTTTGATCGGTTGGATCGTGATTTGGAGTTCTAGACCGTGAGTTATTGCTGCTGCACGTTACTGGGCAGATTCGGCTTCGTCGTATCGACATTGAGGCAAGTTATACTTGTTCAGATTATAATATTTGATGAATGGTCTCATTTTTATTGTATTTATAATTCATATAGCAATGTTGTGAGAATGTAAATTGTCGGGATGATGGTTTGTTCGTGGAGAGGATAGTATCGTCGGCTTGAGGTAATTCAATTATTGTTCAGTCATGAGAATAATCATTATAAAGTTGAGTTGTTGTATATGTTGTATGTTGAGGTTTAGTATGATGAGATTCGTATTGGTTGTTGAGAGATGTTGGTCCCAGGACTGTTGTATTGAGGTAGTTGATCGTGTGGATCATTCATTGGGGATGAGGATCCCAGGGTTTGTTTTGGATATTGACTAGTCGCGTCGATTTTTCATTGCCAGTCTGTTGTTGTTCACTTCGGTGAGTCTTTTGATCCTTAATTGGATATGTGATTCTTTGAGTTTCGTTGTCATGTTGCATCGTGACATATCTGGAGTCATATATTCATGCCGATCAGTTATGTGTAGGATTTTCAGGGCGGGAACATATAGACGTGTGATGGGGTCATGTCCTCACATTGGGCTGTGCACACGAGACGATTACTTCGTGAGACTGATTAGGTACAAGACAACACATGTATTTGATCGATACACGGGGTGGCTTGTGCACGGACACATTTCCGGATCGGGCGTACTGTGACGTCCATCTTTGAGCCATATTGTTTGGTCGTTCATCCTCCATTTATGGTTGGGTATGTTCGACGGTTTGTGACTGGTTGTTTCTTACGCCCGAAGGGTATGTTCGACAGTCGGGGTTATTTATTTGAGATCCATTATTGTTGTTTGTTTGGAGTTTACCTTGTTGATGGTAATATCGGTCGTTGTTGGTCTTTCCTTGATCGTTTGGAGTTTACCTTGTCGAGGGTATTCTCGGTCGTTGTTGATCTTTCGTTGATCGTTTGGAGTTTACCTTGTCGAGGGTATTCTCGGTCGTTGTTGGTCTTTCGTTGATTGTTTGGAGTTATCATGTTGATTATATTTTTGAGGATTTTGAGTACTGTTTTGATTCAGTACAGATGATTGTTGTTAAGTTCATTTCGTCATTTGAGAATGCAAAATGTGGATTATGGTAAGGATTGAATTGGTATGGATTGCTATGGATTGGTAAGGTTATGACAGTAAGATTACGTTGGTAGTATTCTTACAGTATTATTACATTGGTATGTAATTATTTATGTGATGTGATCGATATCATTATTGAGTATTGTGGTTGACCCCATCGTGGGCTTTATTTTTAGGTACTCGGAGATCGAGCTAGTAGCGGTCGTGAAGGGGTGAGCTTCCCGAGTGATACTGGTTGCGGCATGTTCTCGGAGAATTGAGTATTCTTTTCTGGTTGTTTATTTCCGCTACAATTGTGTATTTTTAACTGCATTTTATCCGCTGCGTGTGTATATTTCAAAATATCTTTCCGGTATTTTTAACAAATCGTGTGTACATTTCAAAATGGCTTTTTGGGTACTTCGTAAACTTAGATTATTTCGTAAAACCGATTCCCTGGACCGAGTTTTGGCATTTTGGCCTTGAATGTTTTAACGATATTTTCATGACGGTATTTGATACTTTATAATGACTTTTGTGAGTATTTGAAAAATATTACCATCATCCGCCTTTCGGGCGTTTTCGAACATTTTTGAAAATGATTTTTAGCTTGTGGGTTCCGGCGCGGGGCCCACGGTGCTGTAATATCCCAGATGGTTTTTGGGGTGTTACAGAAGATGGTATCAAAGCTTAGGTTTTGTGAAACCCGGGCATGTGTGTTATGTGGCTCTACCGGTACGGTAGTAGCGTGACATTTGAAAATGATTTTTTTTTTCTTTTTTTTTTCTGACTTTTGAGTCAAACCGATTTTTGGAGATTCCAAAATTTTTGGATATATTTTTAAAATTTCTATAATTGCCATATTGGTGTATGTTGGTATTGTGTTGACTGTTGAGACTTCGTATGGGAGTCGTATGCTAGTATCACGGGAGATCATCGGCTTCACGCACCTGTAAGTATATTATTTTGGTTATTCACTTGTGGTGATGATTGATTGTTTTCGTGATGATTTTTGGATACTCTCGTTGAGCTATTGTCTATGACAGAATTGCAAGTTTCGAGGACGAAAATTATTTTAAGGGGGGTAGTATGTAATATCCTGAATTTTCAAGTAGTATTTTCTTCGATGATTTTATTGGAATATTGATATGGTGAATTATTTTCGTGATTTCATGTGAATGAGATTTAAGAAGTCGGATGGTATTTTCTAATCCCGTCGAATAATCATTGGTAGAATGCAGCGGTGTACAACGTTATATTCCCCGATAAATTATTCGACGAAGATTAGAGAAATTATCCGGATTAAGTAAGGGATTCTTGAGTTGTTATAGATATATTGAAGATGTAATTATGTTCTCGGATGGTTTAAAGTACGAAAAAGTACCGAAAGTATTAGTGAAAATAAGATTGGATATTTTTTTGGAAAGTATTGTGCACAAAATTTGACTTTGGAAAATTACCATGGATTTTTGGGATGTTCAAAAATTCTGAAAAGTTACGGTATTATATAGATTTAAGTTAGATTTCCAAAGGTTCAAACGACGAGCCAATCAGAATTTTGATGTAGAAGTTATGGTCGAATTAGTAGAAACTATTTGCAGAAATTTAGTTCTGTCAACGATCATTCACCCGTGCAGTAATGTTACGGACATAATTCATAAAAATCAACTGTCGGATTAACATGAATTTTTGTCCTTCAGTTCTAAACACCGTAAAGTCTATTTTGGACGGTGGAGATTGGATTTCGATGTACAATGTGACCGTACTAATTAAAAGAACAAGAGGTTCCTGTTTTCGGATTCATATTGGGAAGTCTCGGTATTTTGTAGATTTTAGGGGTGTGCAAAAAAACCGATTAAACCGAAAAACCGCACCGCACCGTAAAAACCGTACCGAAAAAACCGATAAACCGCTTAAACCGACACACATGGTTTTTATTTTTTATAAAACCGAAACTTCGGTAACTGTACGGTATTTGACTTAAATATTTTTATGATAATATATCATATATATATAGTAGTTACAAACTCATACGAATATAGAAGTATAACAAATTTATTGAAGTTCAAGACACTTGTTTGTCTTTTTTTTTATTTTTTTTATTTTTATCCTCCGAAATAGTTGGATGAAAACTTGAACATTAAATTAGTTACTATCTTAAGGTTGGTGTGATTTTTTTGGTTTACCTATTAATTTAGATCAGCTATTTATGATACCTTGTTGAATTAATTTATTCGAATATTTTTGTATTATTAATGCTATCAAGTATCAAGTAGAAAAACCGAAAAAAAATCGTACCGATATAAACCAAACCGAAATACCGAACTAGCAAATCGAAAAAAACCGTATGTATATCGTATTAAATCATAATAAACTGAATATATTTGGTACGGTATCGGTTTTACCCTAAAACCGTACCATACCGTACCGTGCACACCCCTAGTAGATTTTACGAAGATTTAACCATTGAATTATGCTAAATTTTGGATATATTATTTACCAAATAGTTTGATATAATATGAACGGTAGAGATTATATTTAGATTTTGTTTGTAAGAGTTATGGCTCTCGGACAGTAGTTGTGTTTTGAAGGATGTGTTTTATCCCACATCGGTTGAGAATAAAGATGAGAAGCATTGGTTATGCTATAAGAATATATTTTTTTATCCCACATCAGTTGAGAATGAAAGGGAAAAGACTTCTTTATTCTATATAAGGAGTCTTGGTGTCTTTATTCCAAGTACACTCAAGTAATACACTTTAGTCTTGTTTGATTCAAATTAAATTCCTTTCTTGTATTATCTTTAAAGAGAGTGGCTAGAAGGGTGAGAATCATGTAGACTTGTAATAGTGTAGGGGTGTCGAGTTAAAAGAAATAAATTCTATACGATTGTAGAAATTTATCATATAGTGAAGTCTCTTTTGAGTGGATCGTGGTTTTCTTCCATATTTGGAGTTCCATTTTCGGTGGAGCAGCCATGATTGACTAGCTCGATGAAGGGAAAGACGTGGTCCGATTTTACTTAATTTTGGACAGCTTGTTGCCGACTCATATTCCTTCATTTTGACTGGTTGGATCGTGATTTGGAGTTCGAGACCGTGAGTTATTGCTGCTGCAAGTTACTGGGCAGATTCGACTTCATCGTATCGACATTGAGGCAAGTTATACTTGTTCAGTTCATAATATTTGATGAATGGTCTCGTTTTTATTTCATTTATAATTCGTATAGCAATGTTGTGAGAATGTAAATTGTCGGGATGATGGTTTGTTCGTGGAGAGGATAGTATCGTCGGCTTGAGGTAATTTAATTATTGTTCAGTCATGAGAATAATCATTATAAAGTTGAGTTGTTGTATATGTTGTATGTTGAGGTTTCGTATGATGAGATTCGTATTGGCTGTTGAGAGATGTTGGTCCCAGGACTGTTGTATTGAGGTCGTTGATCGTGTGGATCATTCATTGGGGATGAGGATCCCAGGGTTTGTTTTGGATATTGACAAGTAGCGTCGATTTTTCATTGACAGTCTCTTGTTGTTCACTTCGTTGAGTCTTTTGATCCTTAATTGGATATGTGATTCTTTGAGTTTCGTTGTCATGTTGCATCGTGACATATCTGGAGTCATATCTGCGTGCCGATCGGTTATGTGTAGGATTTTCAGGACGGGCACATATAGACGTGTGATGGGGTCATGTCCTCACATTGGGTTGTGCACACGAGAAGATTACTTCGTGAGACTAATTAGGTACAAGACCACACGTGTATTTGATCGATACACGGGGTGGCTTGTGCACGGACACATTTCCGAATCGGGCGTACTGTGACGTCCATCTTTGAGCCATATTGTTTGGTCGTTCATCCTCCATTTATGGTTGGGTATGTTCGACGGTTTGTAACTGGTTGTTTCTTACGCCCGAGGTGTATGTTCGACAGTCGGGGTTATTTCTTTGAGATCCATTATTGTTGTTTGTTTGGAGTTTACCTTGTTGATGGTAATCTCGGTCGTTGTTGGTCTTTCCTTGATCGTTTGGAGTTTACCTTGTCGAGGGTATTCTCGATCGTTGTTGATCTTTCGTTGATCGTTTGGAGTTTACCTTGTCGAGGGTATTCTCGGTCGTTGTTGGTCTTTTGTTGATCGTTTGGAGTTATCATGTTGATGATATTTTTGAGGATTTTGAGTACTGTTTTGATTCAGTACAGATGATTGTTGTTAAGTTCATTTCGTCATTTGAGAATGCGAAATATGAATTATGGTAAGGATTGAATTGGTATGGATTGCTATGGATTGGTAAGGTTATGACGGTAAGATTAAGTTGGTAGTATTCTTACAGTATTATTACATTGGTATGTAATTATTTATGTGATGTGATCGAAATCATTATTGAGTATTGTGGTTGACCCCGTCGTGGGCTTTATTTTTAGGTACTCGGAGATCGAGCTAGTAGCGGTCGTGAAGAGGTGAGCTTCCCGAGTGATACTGGTTGCGGCATGTTTTCGGAGAATTGAGTATTCTTTTCTGGTTGTTTATTTCCGCTACAATTGTGTTTTTTTAACTGCATTTTATCCGCTGCGTGTGTATATTTCAAAATGTCTTTTCGGTATTTTTACCAAATCGTGTGTACATTTCAAAATGGCTTTTTGGGTATTTCGTAAACTTAGATTATTTCGTAAAACCGATTCCCTGGACCGAGTTTTGGCATTTTGGCCTTGAACGTTTTAACGATATTTTCATGACGGTATTTGATACTTTATAATGACTTTTGTGAGTATTTGGAAAATATTACCGTCATCCTCCTTTCGGGCGTTTTTGAACATTTTTTAAAATGATTTTTAGCCTGGTGGGTTCCGGCGCGGGGCCTACGGCACTGTAATATCCCGGATGGTTTTTGGGGTGTTACAAGAATGGAATCGAGTTCCTTTATATTACATCTAATGAATGTGGACGTAAACGCATATTAGAAAAACTTAAGAGTCAAAATAGTGGACTGTACACCACAACCATTAGAGTATTCAAATCCTATGCTGTCACCATAAATGAAATTTGGGACAAAGACTCATATAGGCTTTGGCATGATAGACTAGGTCATCCTGGTCGAGATATGATGATCCGTATCCTAAAGAACTCGCACGGACATCCTTTCTTTCGAGTGAAAAAAGGCAACAACTCTACACGAAGAACAATATTGATGTTAATCATGCTATGTCGTCTAAAAAAATAGAGACATATGCCCCTTCTAAGCAATTGACTATGTCAAAAGCACATCGCTCATTCTGCAAAGCCTGCTCTTTAGCTAAAGTAGGAGCGAGACCTTCCTACACTAAAGACACTAAAGCGAACATCCTATTCTTACAACATATACAAGGATATATTTGTGGACCCATCCACCCAGAATGCGGACCATTTAGGTACCTTATGGTATTGGTGGATGCTTCGACACGCTGGTCACATGTCGCACTCCTTTCCACTCGAAATGCTGCATTTTCAAAACTCCTAGCTCAGATCATTCGTCTAAGGACTCACCATCCTGATCACCCTATCAAGTCTATTCGACTCGATAATGTAGGAGAATTTACATATAAAGAATTTGATGAGTACTACATGTCAATCGGAATCGATGTAGAGCATCCTATTCCCCATGTGCACACACAAAATGGTCTCGCAGAGACAACCATTAAAAGAATCCAAAGGGTAGCACAGGCATTGGTTTTGCGCACCAACCTGCCCATCTCTGCTTGGGGATATGCAGTCCTACATGCAGTCGTACTTATTCGTTTCAGACCCACCGTTGGCCAACCATTTTATGCGTACCAGTTGGTAACTGGATAGCTTGATTTTTATATTTTTGGACACAGACAGACTTGAGTGCCAATTGCGCATAATTGGTTACGCATTATATGTGCCCTCTGCACCCCACTACGTATTGGTCTTTAGAAACGATTAAGTATTCACTTTGGATAAGAATCTCCAGACATTTATCCGCTATTTAGAACCTTCACAGTGATCTTTTTACTGCACGATTTGCGGATTGTCACTTTTATGAGACAACCTTCCCGTCGTTAGGGGGAGGAGAGAAAACGTAATTTCTCGGGGAACGACATGAAATGTCGTGGTGTGTCCTCACTTTGTCTCATTATGATCCCCGAACTTCACAATGTTACCGTGAAGCATAAAGAACACTCGATCTTCAGGATGTAGCAAATTCGATGCCTGATGCATTTACTGATATCGTTCAAGTGACAAGATCTCACATTACAGCTGCAAATGTACCTGTAAGGTTAGAAGTGCCTGTAAGGGGCACATCACCAATGAACCGGGTGATGCAACTGCACCTGGTTGAGCTGTGGTTGAGGTCGTGGCTCCCTGCTGTAACACCCCCGATATATTCAGGAATATTACAGCGCCGTAAATCCTTTACGTAAGAATTTACAAGGCTGAATAAATGAAACGACAATGACAGATACCAATTTATGGAAATAACGGAAATAAGATACAATAGTTTTGACCCATACTGAAAATACGAAAGTTCAACGGAAAAGTATTATTACATCACCAAATCCAAAATCATCATAAACGACTACGTACTCGAGTACTTATTGAAATGACCAACAAACAACAGACAATTAAACCCACCCGGAACATCACTCTTCACCCTCGTCGTCGTGCAACTCCAGTGGTTGTTTCCCCGCTCTCCTGGATCCTGAACATAAACAAAATGTTCACCCCCGAAGGGGTTAGCACAACGATGCTAGTATAAGTACCACAACATATTATTCAACATCTCACGAAGAATAAAAATAATAACATACACTCATGATAATCACAACATGATGTCACAACATACACATGGTAATTCCAATGGTCCATCGTTCACTGCCTAGACCCCAAGATGATCCCGTCGGACCAACACGTGGTGGAAAAACCCGTCCAATGATCCAGCGCACGCTAGCATAGATCCCAAGATGATCCCGTCGGACCAACACGTGGTGGACATACAACAACGACATACATGTACAACAATATGTATAACGTCAATAAATAAAACAATTAAGGTACTTGCCTCGATTCGACGACAAGAACAATACTTCCACGAAAAACGAAACACCCGAAGGTCGCCCCTTCGATCAATCACGTAACAAGCTCGAACCTTAACAAATGAAATAATATAGAATTCATCTCATGTCGTATGAATGTCTAACAATCCAATTTACGGCCGATAGCTCATAAAATGTAATCTGTCTGAACTACTTAGCGTACGCTAAGTATTCTACGTAGCGCGCGCTAAGCCTGCTCGTTAGCGCACGTAAACAATAAAGCCTAGCGTACGCTAACTATGTATTGACAGTCCTCTCTGATCAACCAATTGACTCTCCTGATGACATAGCACACGTTACGTTTCTAATCGTAGCGTACGTTAACTGTGCTCGATAGCGCACGTTAATCTACAAAGTTTAGCGTGCGCTAAACGTGCATGGCGATTCCATCTTGGGCGATGGCCCGATCTAATCGTGATCAAACCAACGAAATCTTCAGTGTTAATTCATGTTATCTCCATGAATATCATGCTCATACGGTTATGAATGATCTTACGGATAACAACAACTTCGAATTCAAGAATATGTATACTATCATAAAACCATATTCCATTTCGATTATAAGTCTTCATGCGTAAATCGGAAGGCCTAACGGTCGATATCAATACCTTATATCAATCAAAACCATCATCATGTAGTTTGTTTAACACTCCATCTTTACAAGATAAATCTTTCCATGATCAATCTCTTAGATTCGTCTAACACTAATGATGTTAAAGTTAAGTCCGTGATTACTATGAAGACACCTTCTAAATTCGGATTACCAATGTCAGAAACTTCCTCTACTTGTTCATTATAACAAGATTCGAATCATGATATTCATAACCAAGGTACTTAAGACATAATCATCTCAATATCCTAAACATGATGTGGTTTGGATAATTCACCAAAGAAACTTAATATCTTGATAGCATAATCCTCATATCCTTAAGAACACGAATTCAAGGTTGGAAGTAGTATAACATACCTTAAGATGAGGAAAAACACCGAGACAACAAGTAGAATCCGGCTCCGGTTGCTTGTTTGCCAAATCAATATGTTTCTCCACTCCAATGACCAAACACAAGTGACATTCAATCTCCAATGATCAAGTGGATGTATTCTGAGTGTGTTTTAGGAAGATAATGGGCTTTCTGGACTATCAAATAATGAGGACGAGTGAAGGGAACAAGAAGAAATGAAGTGCTGACCCATATATAAACTTTCTGTACATTAGCTGATTAGCGCACGCTATCATACATCCTTAGCGCGCGCTAATAAGAGTTGACTCCAAAACTGTCCAGGTTCGTCCGCGGGAATCTTATCCGGTCCTACGTTCGGCTGGCGCATGTGCTAGCCGCCCAGCTCAATAATTGACTGCCTAGCGCATGCAATTCTTCATTCGTAGCGTGCGCTAGTTGTAGCCCGATAACGCACGTTAAGCTACATTCTTAGTGTGCGCTATCACGAGTTTGCATGAGTAATTTGCATGTTGTTATACTTATGTACAAGGGTACAAATGTGAGAAACAACATAATCCAATTATCGAGATCACAATTCTGAATAATACAGGGTTCAAATACAGATGAAATACACAATAATAAGTCCGGATATTAGACCTGCGGAGGAAAGGGTGGAAGCCACATGGTTCACTAAATACTCACCCCAGAAAGAGGTAGAGTATGGCCAAAATTACATGTTAACCATCAATGAACTAGTTTCATGAGATCATGCTTGATTTTATTATGTCCATGAATCATGACGAGGGGGACGCCCTGAAGACATGATTCAGAAAATCAAGAATCTCGATGAAATTATGAGGGTGTGGCTTGATCAACCACCCACTTTGATGACATGTCCTGAATCATAATGTACGATGATGTAGAACCTCGCTCAGTTGGACGAAATCAACATAGAGCTGATTGGTCTATAAGAAAAACATTTTAGGTAGAACTAGATTCTCTGACAAAGAGTCAGGTATTTGGTGTAGGTAGTGCTAACCTAACCAAGTGTAAAACCTGTAGGACATAAATGAGTCTTTGTCGTAAAGCTTAGTGAGAATAATAGAGTCCTAATGTACAAGGTTCACGAAGTAATGCTTCTCACAATGCCCTGGAATGGATTACGAGGAAATGTATAACCACATATACGTATCCGTTATTTGATTAGCGTAGTAATTTCCGAGGGACTGGAAATGCAGCCAATAGATGTGGTTACTACGTATCTCTATGGGGATCTAGATACGGAGATATATACGGAAGTGCCCTATGGAATTTCGTTACCCAAATCAAGTGACTCTAGACCACGGAGTGCGTATGCATTTAGATTGAAACGCTCAACTTTACGGTTTTGAAGCAATCCCTAAGGATGTGGTATAACCGTCTAAGTGACTACTTGATTGGGAAGGGATATAAGAACAATGAATTGTGTCCCTGCGTCTTCACAAATAAGTTTCGGATTCACGATCATCGCAATGTACACCGATGACATGAACATAATTGGTCTTGATGAAATAAGAGAAACCACCGGACAGTGGAAATCTGAGTTTGAGATGAAAGATCTTGGGAAAACTCAGTTTTGTCGAGGCATTGACATAGACATCGAGTTTGTGGAATTCATTCCACCGGTCTACCTATGTCCAGAAGATTCTCAGACACTTTAATATGGACAAGGTAAACCCGACTAGCACCCCATGATAGGTCGGACATTTGGATGCAAAGGAAAGATCCATTTCGTCTAAAGAAAAGTGACGAAGAGCTTTGGAAGCTGAAATTCCCTACATGAGTGCAATAGCGCATTATTGTACTTGGCTCAATGTACACGACCTGATATCACTCCTTAGTTAATTCGCTGACTAGATTTAGTTCAACATCGACGCAATATCAATGGAATGGTATCAAGAATATCTTCTGATACTTAAAAGAAACCATTGACTTAGGACTATTCTTTCCCTACAAGCAGGCAAAGGAAGCTTCTTTCGAAAAGGCAAATGCTAAAGTAAATGCTGGTGCCGAAGCAACTACCACAAAGTATGTGTTGGTATGAATTGCTTATGTCATGGAAATCAACTAAGCAAACCCCTCTTGGCTACCTCCTTCACGACATGATTATTGCTTTGGATGAATCAGTCCGTGAGTGTACATGATTAAGAACTATCATTCTACACTTGTGAGGAACTAGTGGTTAAGTACTACCACTGATGAGCATACTTACATTTATGAACATGATGTAACTTGTAAATCCCCTTGATTGATGAAATGATCATAACAGGAAATATGTGAGATATAATGGAACATACTTACATATGTTGCACTCTTTTCCTTAGACCAAGGTTTATTTTTCCCACTGGGTTTTGTTACTTGGTAAGGTTTTTAACGAGGCAACGATATATGAATGTAAGCATTAGGAGGAGCTAAAGATTTTTCCAACTTCCGAGATTGATGCAAAGATCACAAGGAAATGATGATTATAAAGAAACTTAATCACATGTGTTGTACTCTTTTCTTTGACCAAGGTTCATTTTCTCCCATTGGGTTTTGTTACTTGGAGAAGTTTTTAATGAGACAACAACTACTTGATAGATGTACAAATCAGGGGGAGATGTAGACTTGAGGGGGAGTCTTACATCCACACCGTACGTTATACTCTTTTCCTTCCAAGTATCATTTTTACCACAGGGTTTTTATCACTTGGAAAGGTTTTTAACGAGGTAACAAGATGTACGATTTTAGGGATCGATGGAATGGTCATCTTAGTAGTGCTATGATCAAATATAACGATCATATGATAGGATAGATTCAAAGGACGAAGTCTAAACTTGATGTGTCTAGATGTTGTACTCTTTTCCCTACGATCAAGACATTTTTCCCACTGGGTTTTTGCTTGACGAGGCTTTAACGAGGCAACATGACATGCGCTTGTAGACTAGGCACAAGGGGGAGTGTTAAAGGAATAATACCCATTGTGTACCTAAGTTTGTTAGTTTATGGGCTTTCTTAGTTAGAGTTTGACTAAGGCCTGTTTGTATCTATTTCTCCCTGTTTAAAGGGATGTTATCAATGGAATAATACAACAACTTTTGCCCTATTTCATTGTCTCACTTATTTTCCCTTCAACATAAAGTAATTTATTTGACTAACTTAATAATTGATATTACTAATATTGACCAAATTAAAATTTTAAATAAAATAAAATTACTAAATAAAACCGATTTGAAATTTAAATTTTAGATAAATACAATTATATAAATTTAATAATTGATCAAACTAAATTTTTACTAAAAAATTAAACTATTTATTTGTCCAATTTGATAATTGACCAAACTAGACACAACAATAAAAATAAAAAACTATGAGGTTGAAAAATACACAATGAATTCTAAATACTTATTTAGGTTCTCCATTGAAGTTCTATTTTAAATCGATATGGGATTCAAGACATTGAATTTTATTTATTTAGGTTATCCATTAGTTAAGTACCATTTTAAATCGATGTTAGATTCAAGATTATAGATAAATAAGAATCCAAAATTAAGAGAATGCTACACAGGAGAGAGAGTTAATATGGTGCTTCAAATTCGTAATGTTATTATAAATACGAGGCATTATCCAACCCGTGCGATGCATGGTCTTTGGTTGAATATCTACGTGTTTTGTACGTAATGTTGGGACAGACGGTTGAATGAGCAGATGACAGAATTTAAATGCATTTTAGAGAAGTTTATATGTTTTTTTATTGTTATTGTCCTTTTATTTTAGTCTATGTAATTAGTTATATGAAATGAGGCTTTACTAACCCTTATGTTGCTCCGGGGTTGTTTTTGGTTTATTCAACCCGTGCGATGCACCGATTGTATCTAAGATTTCATAGCTAAAATTTAACCATCTTGTAATTTATACTATCATTTAAAAGTTCATTTTAATCACCTTGTGTATTAGAAAGTGCATTTGCATTGTGATGTTTATCATAACTTTTGTAATTAAATTAGTTTATTTACATTAAAAGTTACAATTAAAATAATCTAACTTTTGTATTTAAATTAGTTTATTTACATTAAAAGTTACAATTAAAATAATCTAACTTTTGTATTTAAATTAGTTTACTTACATTAAAAGTTACAATTAAATTAAAATAATCTCTTCATATATTTACAATTAAAAGTTACAATTAAATCTCACTTCCACATTAAATTAAGAGGGATAAGTATTATATAGTATAGATATAGATTGTAGGAACACCAACAAGTCATAGAGTGATGCGGTAATAAGTGGATGAAGTCGTTCCGCGTGGCTCATTTTTCTGATTTGTCATTAATATATCTTTAACATTATGATTTAAATTATGAAAAATGAAAATTGTAAAAAAAATTAGAAAGAAAATATTTGTGAAAATTATTATTAGAAGTAAAGGAAAATGAAACCTGGAAAATTTTAAGATTACTCTATAAATTAATAATAAAATTGTTGTAAATAATAAAAACCATCAGTGGGGTGGTCACAAATTTTGAGGCCTAGTGGGCCCCTCTAATTGATCTAAAAAAAAATTATGCACAATATATTGACGATTGAAAAATAATTTTGAAGTAGAATCAAAATATAACTTAACCACAACCTAATCCAACCAACTATATAATATATTATACGAGGTAGGCAGAACCCGTGCTACGCACGGACTGAGAATCTAATTGTTAATTGTGTATTATTTTTGTATATTGGTGAGTGTATATTTAAGTATTGTTTAGTATGCTGTATGAATTGTTTTAACTTTGTTGTATAAAAATTTAAATACAACACCACAAAAACAAAAGAACATCAAACATTTTTAAATAGGGATATGTAATAGACCAAAAGAAACAAAGGTATTATTTTTATCAATGGCGTCTTCATTTAACAACTCCGAATCCAACAATCGTGAACCTATTTTTTTTTTTTTTAAAAAAAAAACATAACATCAGTGAACTGAAGGAAGCGTGTGGATTTGAGGACCTAGCTTTACGAACCTATGCGATGCACCAGGTTGTACGTAATGTTTGTACTTAATGTTTGTGCAGATGTTTATATACTTTTTATCAAGGTTGCGTTAATGTGTGTAATATAAGTTTTATATAATCAGTTATATGTAATGCATTAGGTTGTTTATTTTATTTTTTTATTTTGTTCAATAAGTTTGTAATCTGTGTTTGTTATCACGGGATGGAGATTGTTGGTGCCGTTATTTCATCGCTTTTAATTGAGTTTCAGTGAAACAATTAAAATGATTTTTAGGATTTATAGTCTTGAACATTAAGAGATGGATTGTATGTTTTATCGTGATATTTGACTTTATCATTTCACGTAGCGTGATATTCTAAATATCATCTCAAACTTTTAAATTCCCAAATTATAGAACGCTCAAATAGTAATTAAAAAGATGAAAATTATTTGTATAAGCTATGGATATCTCAACTCTTCGACCCGCTTTTTCTGAACATATGTTAATTTTCTATTTTCAAACTTTTAGGAAGTGAATTGGGTCGCCAATTGAATATTATGCATAACTTCACCAACAAATTTTTATATTTGGTTTAGATTTTAGATATTGTTCCATTCACAATTGACAACTTTTGAAGTCTAGACTACGTAAAGATATTCCAAGCAAGGTTCAAAATCACTAAGCTTGATGTTTGCCTTATAAAATGTAAAAAAACTACATATCATTGTCCTAATTCTAAAACTTTCGTGCGCTTGCTGCACTCGCATAGCTGCAAAATAGTAAATATTGTTAAAAATATATTATAGGACAAAAGTTGCATACTTGAAACTTGAAAGAGAATTGAATGTCTTCAAAATGAAGTTCAAGTGTAGATGCATACGATTTAACTTTTAAACGAACGAAAAACACAATAAAGGTTCATCAAATGTCTTTATACTATATAGCTCACCTTAATACGATGCATTAAAATTTCATCGGGTAATAAATACTTTTAGCTCAAATTTTTGGTAGAGGCAGCGTACTTGCAGGTGGCAGTTACCTTACATTCTGCATATGATAAGAAAAAGTTGATCGCTAAATCGAACCTTTAAACAAATAGAGGGAAAAAAATTGATCACAGTGATAATGCAACAATATCAAATCAAATTTGCATGTGAACCATCTCATAGAAAAGTTGCACCTTCTTTCGTGGATAGTCTCAAGTTTTGTGATGAATAATCTCCATATTATTACTATTTGTTGCTAGACATGTTCTCATCACTCCATATATCTCTCTTATAGTACTTTAATAATACTAAGAATATTTAATAATTGTAAAAAAATATTTACATTATAACAACAATGAAAATAATATGAGTACTACTTCTACTATAATAATAATAAAAATAATATGATTAACAATTAGAAAATCATTTATAGTATTATCGATAATATATAAATATCAATAATAAAGATAATATTAAACTAATATTAAATAACAGTATATTTAAAATAATTTTATATACGTTATTGATAATATTAAATTCAATAATAATAATAATAATAAGCTGAAATTGACGGAACTGAACTGAACTTTACTGAATTAAACTTAATTATATTTTGCTGAATTGAACAAAATAAAATAATATTGAAATTGAATGAAAAACAGAATCTAACTATTTTATGGAGATAAGATAATCTAATAAAGAATTTATTTTTCAAATGAAGTGTATCATTATATTAAAAAAAATTGTTTGAAATCAACAAATCAGAGCAAATATATTTTGAATAGTAATTTATTTTGGTGAGTCTTGGTCAGACACCAAAATCAAAGGAGTGGATTTAAAAAGAAATTCAAAAGCCGGCTTTAGTAGATTGAGAATATTATCTGCACAGAAAATTCGAGTAATATCATGATTTGGTTTGACTCAGATTTTATTATTGTTTTCAGAATTTAATTTAGTTTGTATGATTTTATAGTTTTTATTTTTATTTGTTGGTTCATTTTCAATTTTTTAGAGTTTAATTTTTATTGTATCATTTTTTTCTTCAATTTTGATTTCATACCCGGTTAAAGATAACCCTACTCAGTGATAACCTGATCTCACCCACCGCCTACCACTTATCTCCTCTCACCTAACACATAATCGAAAATCTCATCTAATCATCTTCTCATCTCATCTCCATCAGTTTCCATCAACAATCATAGCCGAACAAATAACAGATCGAACATCACAAACACAATCTCACTACCGTACTTTTACCTTGATGTCTTTTTCTGCTCAATCCAAATCGAAACAGATCGGCTTTAGGGTTCAAGAAATTGCATCATCTATAACCTCCGAAGGATTCAAGAAATTTTAGCTTCAAGATCTTGTAACAACTAAGGTATCGGGTAGGTATTGGTTTATGTTTTTCGTTATCTTTGTAATAGATTGGATTATGATGGTGTGTTCGGAACTGCTCTGAATAGGTTCTGTGTTCAGGCTGCCATCGGCCATCCGCTTACTGTCTATGGCAAAAAAGGCCAGGTATAACTATTTTATTTTATTATAAAAAAATGTAAACCTCAATGGCGGTGTTGGTAGAACCTTAGGGGTATATATTTGTAAATTTGGAAGATGATTGAGCTTTTTTGAATTAAAGCTATTTTTTCTTAGTAACTTGCCTGATAATTTTTTCTTTCAAATAAACAGACCAGGGGTTATCTTGACATAAGAGACACAGTTCAATGCGTCGAGCTTGCTATTGCGAATCCGGCACGGAGAGGAGAGTTTCGTGTTTTCAACCAATTTACGGAGCAATTCTCAGTCAACGAACTCGCGGCTCTTGTCACAAAGGCAGGTGCAAAGCTCGGACTTGAGGTGAAAACCATATCGGTACCTAATCCTAGGGTGGAGGCGGAGGAGCATTACTATAACGCCAAGCATACTAAACTCGTGGAATTGGGTCTCGAACCCCATCTTCTATCGGACTCTCTTCTCGACTTGTTATAATTCCTTTCTATATTTTTGGATATGAAAGAGAAGTTTAAAATCTGATAGATCTATGATGTTTTTTGTCTTCTCGGGTGCTTAAGATCTGTTTCAGAAATTTAAGATTTGTTTTTCTTTATTTTTCGATCTATTGTGGAGATGGGCTTGGTATTTGTTTCATTTGATTGTTGTTTTTGGGAGGTGGTGGAAGGGATTAGGAAAGATGTGGATTTGTCTGGTTATTTATAATCTTAAAAAATCCAATTATTGATGTAAATGGTTAAAATTCTTTTGGGTTGTAACTGCATAATCTATTAAAACAATTATATTATAGAATCAAATCGTTTGGTCAGTAAATGCTTCTAAGATGTAATCATAGGCCGCTTGATATTAATCTTCCTCCTTACATTAGTTTCCTGCAATTAAATTACGCCTATGACTTCAATCTTTAAGCCTCGACATTTATTACACAGCCCTCATCAATTTTCATAGACTACTTATATTTAAGTTGTGATTTAAATACTTTATTGAGTTGTATGTGGGAGTTAGTTAGTTTATGATGTTTGTTGATTTAGAGATGTTATTGTGCATTTATCAGTCAAAAGAGGAACACTTTTATAATATTGTGATTTAATCTAATCAGTAATTATATTTGTTGCAGGTTAAAGAATATTGTGGTATAGTTGATTTATTGGTGAAGACGTTATGCGGGTTATACGGGTGAGTAATAAAATCCTGTTTTGAGTTCTTTGTTAATGGAAGTTGATTTATTGAATCTACTGTACGTATACATTTGAACAGCTCCATCTTTAAGTGTCATGTTTCCAAGAACCTGCAACATTTGAACCGACCCAAGTGCTTCAGTCAGACCTTCTTAAACTTTGTAAAGATTTAAGCCAGGAAAAATATAATTTTTGTTGCAAGAATGAGATGATAGTATAGTTCTTGAAAAAATAGAATTTCCGCCAGATCTTGAAAATCCAAATGTGTAACAACTATCATCAGTACATATTTGACCCTGAAACGAAGATTTATGAAAGATTTATTAATCTACAAATGATTTAAGTTCCGCAAGACTTCATTATGTAACCACCTTAAGGTGAGAGTTTTTTCTTGTTTACACTATTACATTTCAATACCTTCAGCTGATTGGAAATGTTTATTTGGATACAGTTTTTGTCTATGAGACTTGATGCTGTTAACCCTAGAGTTGATTGCAACGTTGATGCACTCCTTGCTGCAGAAGTGAGTTTTTTCCGAAGCACAATTCTTACCATGGAGGCAATCTCAATGTAAGCAAAATTCTGCTTTGCTCCAACCGCCCAATTGCAGCATCCCTCTCTGCTCGTTGCTGTGTTTTTTCCGATCTATTTGTGGGTTTTTTCTATAAAAAAAGTAGCTTCGGTAAGTTATCCTAAACATCCATAAATTAGTTAGAGACTTAGAGTATGTAATATATATAAGAGCTTAAACAGTAGAAAGGAAATGATGCATACATTGATATAAAGAGGCACTTGACTATAATGCAAACTTCTTAACTATATTAAACGACAATTACCCTATAGTGTAAACCTGCTATAAGTTTGAACATTCTAAGTGATTCTTGACCCAGATTCCATGTAATAGCACATTATCAAATTATCTGGCTTTCATTTAAGTAGTGAGGCATGGATTTGTTATTCGACTAAAAAATGCATTGTTCTTGCCATTTTTCGAAAATGGTTCGTTATATTTTCCTACTTGGGTCGTTTCTTAATTTTTATTGTTTCACGTGCTGGGAGGAAAAGAGGTAGGAATCTTATAATTGCTCGATAAATATTTCTACAATCTGTTGGTATTAATTTTAGAATAAATATTAAAAGAAAATGCATCCCTAGCCATTTTTTATGTAGATTCCTCATTCTCATTATTCTCTTGTAGTGTGGATCCTCGATTGATAATAGCTACCCGGGCATGTTCGATCCGTCAATCTGGCCCGAGGCTCAAATCAATGACAACAGAGAGCATCAATATCAGCAGCCATTGCATTTTGATGGATTTCATCAGCATTCCTGGATCCAGCTAACTCGCTTTTAAATTACGACTCTCCAAAAAATTCAGGTATACATTTGAACAGCTCCATCTTTAAGTGTCATGTTTCCAAGAACCTGCAACATTTGAACCGACCCAAGTGCTTCAGTCAGACCTTCTTAAACTTTGTAAAGATTTAAGCCAGGAAAAATATAATTTTTGTTGCAAGAATGAGATGATAGTATAGTTCTTGAAAAAATAGAATTTCCGCCAAATCTTGGAAATCCAAATGTGTAACAACTATCATCAGTACATATTTGACCCTGAAACGAAGATTTATGAAAGATTTATTAATCTACAAATGATTTAAGTTCCGCAAGACTTCATTATGTAACCACCTTAAGGTGAGAGTTTTTTCTTGTTTACACTGCATTTCAATACCTTCAGCTGATTGGAAATGTTTATTTGGATACAGTTTTTGTCTATGAGACTTGCTGCTGTTAACCCAAGAGTTGATTGCAACGTTGATGCGCTCCTTGCTGCAGAAGTGAGTTTTTTTCGAAGCACAATTCTTACCATGGAGGCAATCTCAATGCAAGCACAATTCTGCTTTGCTCCAACCGCCCAATTGCAGCATCCCTCTCTGCTTGTTGCTGTGTTTTTTCCGATCTATTTGTGGGTTTTTTCTATAAAAAAAGTAGCTTCAGTAAGCTATCCTAAACATCCATAAGTTAGTTAGAGACTTAGAGTATGTATTATATATAAGAGCTTAAACAGTAGAAAGGAAATGATGCATACATTGATATAAAGAGGCACTTGACTATAATGCAAACTTCTTAACTATATTAAACGACAATTACCCTATAGTGTAAACCTGCTATAAGTTTGAACATTCTAAGTGATTCTTGACTCAGATTCCATGTAATAGCACATTATCAAATTATCTGGCTTTCATTTAAGTAGTGAGGCATGGATTTGTTATTCGACTAAAAAATGCATTGTTCTTGCCATTTTTCGAAAATGGTTCGTTATATTTTCCTACTTGGGTCGTTTCTTAATTTTTATTGTTTCACGTGCTGGGAGGAAAAGAGGTAGGAATCTTATAATTGCTCGATACATATTTCTACAATCTGTTGGTATTAATTTTAGAAAAAATATTAAAAGAAAATGCGTCCCTGGCCATTTTTTATGTAGATTCCTCATTATCATTATTCTCTTGTAGTGTGGATCCTCGATTGATAATAGCTACCCGGGCATGTTCGATCCGTCAATCTGGCCCGAGACTCAAATCAATGGCAACAGAGAGCATCAATATCAGCAGCCATTGCATTTTGATGGATTTCATCAGCATTCCTGGATCAGAGATGAAGATACCTCGAACTTCATTACTCAAGATAACTCGCTTTTAAATTATGACTCTCAAAAAAATTCAGGCAAAATCACAATTTATTATTGAATCACATTTTTTTCCCACTCTTTATCTGTGAATGTTAATGGTTTCGAAATTTTCGTTTTCAGAGTATTCTATCAGGGCTTTGGTTCCACGTTAAATCTCTGAATATTGAATAACATTTTCTTTAAATTCTTTTGTAAAAAAGGGTTGATTCGAAAGCTCTCTGTCAGGGTTTAGCTAATTACAAAGAATACCCTGTTATCTTTCAAAATTCCAATTACCCCTTGACATTTGATTGTTTCTCTCTTTTTTTCTTATGGTAAACGGTAAACCGCAAATTTTGTGATTTTGAACTATAATTTGACTTTCTGTAATCAGGTTAGTTTTCGTATGATTCCTTTATTAAAATGTTAGAAGACAAATATTAAATATTCGTGTTGAAAATATATATATATTTCGTGATTAATTTTTGGGGGTATCTAATGGCACAACATCTCTTCGCTCGAGCCAGCTGAAAATGGAGCTGTGAAGGCGGGACCAAAGAGTTTACCTGGTAGCTAGGTTTACTTATATTTAAGTTGTGATTAAAATACTTTATTGAGTTGCATATGGGAGTTAGTTAGTTTATGATGTTTGTTGATTTAGAGATGTTATTGTGCATTTATCAGTCAAAAGAGGAACACTTTTATAATAGTTTTTAGTATGATGATGATGTTGTATTTACAGTTAAAAGATGAACACTTTTCTTGTGATTCAATCTAATTAGTAATTATATTTGTTGCAGGTTACAGAATATTGGGGTATAGTTGATTTATTGGTGAAGACATTATGCGGGTTATACGGGTGAGTATTAAAATACCGTTTTGAGTTCTTTGTTAATGGAAGTTGATTTATTGAATCTCCTGTACGTATACTTTTTAACAGCTCCATCTTTAAGTGTCATGTTTCCAAGAACCTGCAACATTTGAATGCTCATATAGTTTGTAATGAGTTCCCACTTGAAATTTGTGGAAATTAAACCGATCCAAGTGCTTCATTTTATTTCTGTACCCACTTGATATTTGTGGAAATTAACCGACCCAAGTGCTTCAATCAGACCGTCTTAAACTTTGTAAAGATTGAAGCCACGGAAAATATATTTTTTGTTCCAAGAATGAGATGATAGTATAGTTCTTGAAAAAAATAGAATTTCCGCCAGATCTTGGAAATACAAATGTGTAACAACTATCATCAGAACATATTTGACCCTGAAACGAAGATTTATGAAAGATTTATTAATCTACAAATGATTTAAGTTCCGCAAGACTTCATTGTGAAACCACCTTAAGGTGAGAGTTTTTTCTTATTTCCACTATTGCATTTCAATACCTTCAGCTGATTGGAAATGTTTATTTGGCTACAGTTTTTGTCTATGAGACTTGTTGCTGTTAACCAAGAGTTGATTGCAACCTTGATGCGCTCCTTGCTGCAGAAGTGAGTTCATGGAGCTTACAGGTTATTTTCACTGTTTTGGTTGCTTAAGCTAAAATTGATTGAAGAGATTCTTGACCCAGATTCCATGTAATAGCAAATTATCAAATTATCTGGCATTCATTTAAGTAGTGAGGCATGGATTTGTTACTCGACTAAAAAAATGCATTGTTCTTGCCATTTTTCGAAAATGGTTCGTTATATTTTCCTACTTGGGTCGTTTCTTAATTTTTATTGTTTCACGTGCTGGGAGGAAAAGAGGTAGGAATCTTATAATTGCTCGATACATATTTCTAAAATCTGTTGGTATTAATTTTAGAATAACTATTAAAAGAAAATGCGTCCCTGGCCATTTTATATGTTGTAATATCCGCAATTTTCGATTTCCGGTAATTTCTTTTTTTTTCGGTCGGAGTCCGTTTTGACGACTCGCTCATGACCGTTTCGTCATTCTGAGAATGATTAATTCTACACTTTTTGACATCCGAGTTCGTTTCGGTGTCGTTTCGTTGAGTTCTGTGCTTTTTAGCGACTTTTCCGCACTTGAGTTCGATTCTTGCGAATCTCATCTGAAACTGTTGTTTCGAGTTTCCCGCAAGTCCGTTTATCTTTGTTGGACGTGTTGTGAACTTCGGTTTGGTTATTCGATCACGTATCGTGATTTTCGAGCATTTGGGCCATTTTCGTAATTTCCCAAAGTTTGGGGTAATTACCTTCCGTTGTCGAATTTCGAGCCTTCTGGGTGGTCGGAATTGTGTGTCCTACTAGCTCTTAGATTCGCCTTTGTGAGTACTTCGTAACCGTATCTTGGTTCGTATTCGTGTTCGGGTTTCGGTGTCGTTTTGTTGAATTCAGGATTTCTAAACGACTTTTCTAAGTATGAGTTCGTCTTTGTTAGATCACCATTAATTTTTGGTAACTCCAAAAATTATAAATCTTTGCAATATTATAGAACATCGAGTTAGCTTTCCAATGGTTCAAACAAAGGAGTCAATCTGAGTCCTGACGAGAGAGTTATGGTCGTTTAGTTTTGGCCGAGCACTTCCGAGAGCCTTTCGGCCGATAGGGTTGTCTATAGACCCTACTTCCGGCATTCCGTATGTCTTTCGGTTGGGCCTATTTACTGATAGGCCTACCGATGTGGTCTGCTGTGTTACACTATAAATGTCTTTGTTTTGAGCGTGAAGCTCATTTTCCTTCCCCATTTTCCATCGCGCCGCGAGAGAGAAAGTATAGGGGGAGAGTTCTTCATCCGGGGGTCGATTTTCATCATTTCTTTTCGGTTGTGAGGCTCGGATAATCAATCTAACGCGTGTTCTACGGATCTTAACACTTGAATCTTCCAAGGTTCATTTCCGCCGGTTCCTTGCGGTCGTGCTTGATTCTTCCGTTCCGTTCGTCGTATTCCTTTCGTTAGCATCGGCGCCCAAGCTTCCCGTTGAGCCGTATCCGTTCGTGGTTCCGTGCTCGCGGTATCGAGGCAAGTACCTTGCCCATACTTTTCGCTTTATGTATATGATGATCGGTGGTCGTCTTGATGTGTTTGTTTGGTTATTTGAAATGAAGTTTCAAAAGGATTTCGGTTTGGCCTCGTTAAAGGCTTTCTTTCAAAACGCGTGTGTTTTGTGAACGGTGTGTTTTGGGAATTTATTATGATTTGATTATTTTGAACGTTGAAGGATTTTATGATGATACTCCTATTGTTTAAGTTATGGAATCGTGTATTCCGTATTTAATCTTGTCATGGTATTTTTGAAGAGTTTGATAATGGTGTCGAGTTAATGGCCATCTCTAGTGAGTATTCTTAATGAACTTACATTCTTAGCATGTTAGTATTGCATGAGTAACGTGTGTGTGTGTATGCTCACTACGGGTTAGATCCGACGGGGTCTCGGTAGGGGTCCACGGAGGTGTGGATCGACGAGCTTTGCTCTTAACCACTACGGGTTAGATCCGACGGGGTCTCGGTAGGGGTCCACGGAGGTGTGGATCGACGGTTAATTGTGGTGCATTTTTGCAAATGTGATTTGATATTGGCATTTCCGGAAATGAGTACTTTTGAACGGTTTTCATGATTGCATGCATCGACTAAGTGTGTAAGAGGTAAGTTGTTCGTTTGGCTTACTTGGCTAGGATGGCACTGGAGTATTTTGTTGTTTGTTTTAAATCCTTTATTTGTGGACTTTGATGTTGGGATACGAACCTCACAGTTTCTTGTGTCTTGTGAGTTGATGAGATTTGGGGCTAAAATCCAAATGGTTTTGTAAAAGTAGTTTTTCTGATTTGGGGCTTAAATCCAAAAGGTTGGTTAATGTCATTTTTCGTAAAGTAAACCTTTGGGCGGTGACCCCTTTTGTCTTTCGGTTTTAAAAGTAGGATTTGATAATCCTAAATTGTTTTCTATTAAAACTCTCGATGGCATTCTAAAGCTGTTTTATAAATTACTTCCATTGATTTATGATATTTCGTTTTTGAAATGTTTTCTCAAACCCTTGCCTCGGGAAGTACTTTTCGTTTCGTTTGGATCTTTGAGGATCCTGTTATTGTTATTCGTGGAATGTGAATTGTATGGCTCGTATTTGCACTTTGTATTTGCACTAGCAAAACAGTGGAGTTTGCTAACCCCCGAGTATTCGGGGTGGATGTCCTTTTGCATTCGGGTTTTGGAGCATAACACAGGGTCGGCACGAAGGATGATGAAAGATGATCGATACTAATCACATGAGGAACCGTACAACGTGTGTCGGTTCGGTTGTACTTTATTTTCATTCTTGTATTGTTCCGTAAATGCAGGTGTAGTTGTATTTTGTCCCTGCGTGGGCATGAGTTGTATTTGAGTGTAATGAATTTGTGGAAAGACCAAATCGGTCTACTGAGTCATTGTAGCCTCGAAGGCATTGTCGAGATGTTAAATGTCGTTACCAGCCTGGTAGATCCTTGAGGAAAGGTTCTACGGCGTGTAATATCCCTGAGCGGATTGGGGGTGTTACATAAATGGTATCAGAGCTTAGGTTGAGGAAACCTAGGCTGTCGGGTCAAGTCGTGTTGTTTGAGTCTTGTTTCGTTGGATTTTTATCTGACTGAGTCGTGTCGCGACGCGTCGTTTGAGTTTGTTGGTCGTGATTAGTATCGTGGGGCGATCATCATCTTCGTGGAAGTAAGTCTCCCTTCTTTGTGTTGTGCCTCGTGTGACACGAGCTATTTTTATGATTATTTGTTAAGTGGTGGAATTTTTATGTGAATTTTGATTTCACGACACGTATTTAGTCGACTTTCGTATTTGATTTATACGAGGAGTATTGTCGTTTGTGATGTCCTTTTATTGTTGTTTTTGTTCGTTGTCGATGATTTTCGAATCGATTTGCACGTTTTACAAGTTCTATTGTAAAAGCTTTGTGCTTATACGCGTTCGACTTGTTCACTAGCCGCCATGAGAGTATTTTATCAGTTGTTTTGTTCTGAATGTGGTATTTTATCGTTTATTTCCGTTTAAGGACATATATTGTCTTGATTTTAAACATTTTGGTGCGTGTGCTAGGAGTTGTTTTAGTGAACGTCGGTATGTGTGAGTTTTGGGCATTCTGGCCTATTGGATTTTTGAAAACCTTGAGTATCTTAGAAAAATAAACTTCGAGACATACTTTTCAAATGAGTTATTTTCTTGTGGTACATCCAAGGTGCCACAATATATTTCAAAAATTTTCTACCTCGAGGACCAAAATATTTTGAGATATTTTCAACAATTTTATTTAGACCCGAGGGTCGAATATTTTGAAAGTTTTCACTAAGAGAAAGTGTCTTCATTTTTATCAAATGCGAAATGGTTCTCCAATGTCTCGATAACGATGTTTCACGTTTGTACTTTTTTTTGAAAGATGATACTCAAGATCAATCGGTGTTCTTCTAAATTATTTTCAAAATGAGGTTTTCGTTTTAAAACCTATCCATTCCGTTTGAGGGCCGGGGTATGTATGTGTGATGTTCGCGTTGTCCTTTTGATACTTTCTCCCGAGTATGACCGAATTGGCGGTGTGAGCGTTGAGACGCTTTCCACACATTGGTTGTGCTAGCCCCGTGAGAGGCGGAGTGTTGGCATTGAATGTTGTCGCCTCATGGCAATTTCGCGTTGTCGCGCATGTGCGAGCTGTTAGAGCTTGATTTGGTATGGCCGTGTGCATCGGTGATGGTTCCGTTATGCGTCGATTGTTTAACGTCTTGTTACCTTGCTCCCGTTTTGTGAATTTCGTGGACGAGGTCGGAGGTAATGCCCGTACTATTTTGACTTCGTGTTTTCTCTTCCCGCCTATCGATTCGCTCATGTTCGTTGGTACTTTATGAACTTGTTCTAGATTTCGATTTCATCGTCCGAACGAGCCGTGATCTTGTTGTGGGCCGATCTCGGTTATCGGTGTGACTTTTTCGAGTTCGGTTCGATTCTTGTGAACTTTGTTCGGGAGTAACATCATTTGGTTCTACTAGTCCTTTTATTCGAAGGGATCGGATTTTGAACTTCGTATTTTCTACTTTGTCGACTCATTTATGTTCGTTGACATTTCGAGCTTGTCTGCCCTTGTTTTTGTTTATCGAACGAGTGTGATATCATTTCTAATAACTTATTTGTCGTTGTGACTTTTCAATCGCTATTCCCTTTCTGTGGATCTTATGGGAATGCATGTCTTGTAGTTCTCACCGATCATCCGGGAGTTATTGTTGAACTTTATTGTTCTTCGTGATTCGAACATGATTCTTCGATTTTTGTTGTCTCGATCGTTTGTTTGTTCGGTTTTTGTTCTCGTTTCGTGATTGTTGAGCGTTCGGGCTCCTTCGTAATTCCCTTTAGTTCGGGAAATTAGTTTCGTTTTCAATCTTCCATCCCTTAGGCGATGGGATTCCGTGTTTGTTCGGTTGACTCGCGTTTTGATTGATGTACCGTTGGGTTGATCAATCATATTGATTTTCGTTCGTTGTGTTTTGTGATTATCGGATAATTGACTTGGCTATAGTATCCGTTTGATGACGCTTGTCACTTGTCGGTTTTATTATATCCCTAACGGCGACGTTGTGTTGGTCACCGTGGAGCGTGTTTACACGCCGTATATTCCTTTGCGTTGTTTGTAACATTTCGCCGTTGGGCATTAGTTACGCATTCTTGTGTGTCTCGTTGAGTTTTTCTGGAATATTTCTTCTCCTACTTGTTTTAAGTTTGGGACGAAACTTCTTTTAAGGAGGGTAGAATGTAATATCCGCAATTTTCGATTTCCGTAATTTCTTTTTTCGGTCGAGTCCGTTTTGACGACTCGCTCATGACCGCTTCGTCATTCCGAGAATGATTAATTCTACACTTTTAGACATCCGAGTTCGTTTCGGTGTCGTTTCGTTTAGTTCTGTGCATTTTAGCGACTTTTCCGCACTTGAGTTCGATTCTTGCGAATCTCATCCCAAACTGTTGTTTCGAGTTTCCCGCAAGTCCGTTTATCTTTGTTGGACGTGTTGTGAACTTGGTTTGGTTATTCGATCACGTATCGTGATTTTCGAGCATTTGGGCCATTTTCGTAATTTCCCAAAGTTTGGGGTAATTACCTTCCGTTGTCGAATTTCGAGCCTTGGGTGGTCGGAATTGTGTGTCCTACTAGCTCTTAGATTCGCCTTTGTGAGTACTTCGTAACCGTATCTCTGTTCGTATTCGAGTTCGGGTTTCGGTGTCGTTTTGTTGAATTCGGGATTTCTAAACGACTTTTCTAAGTATGAGTTCGTCTTTGTTAGATCACCATTAATTTTTGGTAACTCCAAAAATTATAAATCTTTGCAATATTATAGAACATCGAGTTAGCTTTCCAATGGTTCAAACGGTGAGTCAATCGGAGTCCGGACGAGAGAGTTATGGTCGTTGTAGTGTTGGCCGAGCACTTCAGAGCCTTTCGGCCGATAGGGGGCCGATAGACCCCTACCGCCGCATTCCGTATGGCTATCGGTTGGGCTTTACTACCGACAGTACTGATAGTCTGCTGTGTTACACTATAAATGTGCTGTTTTGAGCGTGAAGCTCATTTTCCTTCCCCATTTTCCACTGCGCCGCGAGAGAGAAAGTATAGAGGGGGAGAGTTCTTCATCCGGGGGTCGATTTTCATCATTTCTTTTCGGTTGTGAGGCTCGGATAATCAATCTAACGCGTGTTCTACGGATCTTAACACTTGAATCTTCCAAGGTTCATTTCCGCCGGTTCCTTGCGGTCGTGCTTGATTCTTCCGTTCCGTTCGTTGTCGTATTCCTTTTCGTTAGCATCGGGCGTTCCGAAGCTTCCCGGTTGAGCCGTATCCGTTCGTGGTTCCGTGCTCGCGGTATCGAGGCAAGTACCTTGCCCATACTTTTCTCGTTTTATGTATATGATGATCGGTGGTCGTCTTGATGTGTTTGTTTGGTTATTTGAAATGAAGTTTCAAAAGGATTTCGGTTTGGCCTCGTTAAAGGCTTTCTTTCAAAACGCGTGTGTTTTGTGAACGGTGTGTTTTGGGAATTTATTATGATTTGATTATTTTGAACGTTGAAGGATTTTATGATGATACTCCTATTGTTTAAGTTATGGAATCGTGTATTCCGTATTTAATCTTGTCATGGTATTTTTGAAGAGTTTGATAATGGTGTCGAGTTAATGGCCATCTCTAGTGAGTATTCTTAATGAACTTACATTCTTAGCATGTTAGTATTGCATGAGTAACGTGTGTGTGTGTATGCTCACTACGGGTTAGATCCGACGGGGTCTCGGTAGGGGTCCACGGAGGTGTGGATCGACGAGCTTTGCTTTTAACCACTACGGGTTAGATCCGACGGGGTCTCGGTAGGGGTCCACGGAGGTGTGGATCGACGGTTAATTGTGGTGCATTTTTGCAAATGTGATTTGATATTGGCATTTCCTAAATGAGTACTTTTGAACGGTTTTCATGATTGCATGCATCGACTAAGTGTGTAAGAGGTAAGTTGTTCGTTTGGCTTACTTGGCTAGGATGGCACTGGAGTATTTTGTTGTTTGTTTTAAATCCTTTATTTGTGGACTTTGATGTTGGGATACGAACCTCCCGGGTCGTTCTTGTGTCTTGTGAGTTGATGAGATTTGGGGCTAAAATCCCAATGGTTTTGTAAAAGTCGCTTTACTGATTTGGGGCTAAAATCCCAACGGTTGGTTAATGTCATTTTTCGTAAAGTAAACCTTGGGGCGGTGACCCCTTTTGTCTTTCGGTTTTCGAAAAGTAGGATTTGATAATCCTAAATTGTTTTCTATTAAAACTCTCGATGGCATTCTAAACTGTTTTATAAATTACTTCCATTGATTTATGATATTTCGTTTTTGAAATGTTTTCTCAAACCCTTGCCTCGGGAAGTACTTTTCGTTTCGTTTGGATCTTTGAGGATCCTCGGTTATTGTTATTCGTGGAATGTGAATTGTATGGCTCGTATTTGCACTTTGTATTTGCACTAGCAAAACAGTGGAGTTTTGCTAACCCCCGAGTATTCTGGGGTGGATGTCTGTTTTGCATTCGGGTTTTGGAGCATAACACGGGGTCGGCACGAAGGATGATGAAAGATGATCGATACTAATCACATGAGGAACCGTACATCGTGTGTCGGTTCGGTTGTACTTTATTTTCATTCTTTGTATTGTTCCCAAATGCAGACTTGGTTGTATTTTGTCCCCTGCGTGGGCATGAGTTGTATTTGAGTTGTATGTATTTGTGGAAAGACCAAATCGGTCTACTGAGTCATTGTAGCCTCGAAGGCATTGTCGAGATGTTAAATGTCGTTACCAGCCTGGTAGATCCTTGAGGAAAGGTTCTACGGCGTGAAATATCCCTGAGCGGATTGGGGGTGTTACATATGTAGATTCCACATTCTCATTATTCTCTTGTAGTGTGGATCCTCGATTGATAATAGCTACCCGGGCATGTTCGATCCGCCAATCTGGCCCGAGGCTCAAATCAATGACAACAGAGAGCATCAATATCAGCAGCCATTGCATTTTGATGGATTTCATTAGCATTCCTGGATCAGAGATGAAGACACCTCGAATTTCATTACTCCAGATAACTCGCTTTTAAATTACGACTCTCCAGAAAATTCAGGTAAAATCACAATGTATTATTGAATCACATTTTTTCCCCACTCTTTATCTGTGAATGTTAATGGTTTCGAAATTTTCATTTTCAGAGTATTCTATCAGGGTTTTGGTTCCACGTTAAATCTCTGAACATTAAATAACATTTTCTTTAAATTCTTTTGTAAAAAAGGGTTGATTCGAAAGCTCTCCGTCAGGGTTTAGCTAATTACAAAGAATACCCTGTTATCTTTCAAAATTCCAATTACCCCTTGACATTTGGTTGTTTCTCTCTCTTTTTCTTATGGTAAACGGTAAACCGCAAATTTTGTCATTTTGAACTATAATTTGACTTTCCGTAATCAGGTTAGTTTTCGTATGATTCCCTTATTAAAATGTTATAAGACAAAAATATTAAATATTCGTGTTGAAAATATATATATTTCATGATTAATTTTTGGGGGTAACTAATGGCACAACATCTCTTCGCTCGAGCCAGCTGAAAATGGAGCTGTGAAGGCTGGACCAAAGAGTTTACCTGGAAGCTAGGTTTGTATATATATCAGATAAATTAGTAATGTATTTAGTTTGATAAAATAAAATAAGATAGGGAGGTTATCTCAATTTATAAGTATTGAGATTGGATTTCCACACGCACAATTGCTGCTGGGATGGAAAATCTTTATTTAATTTATCCAGGGGGGTAACCATATGGGTACATATATGTTAATACTGCTAAATTTAATACTATACATGGAGGATGATCTTTTGGTTTGATTATTGATCTATTTTAAAGTTTCAGCTGTTTGAATGCTCTCTTAGTCCTTTTTTTTAAATATTTTAAATGATGGGAAATTGTGAAGATTATTATTTTTTTAATTAAAATGATCGGAAATTTTAAAGCCACTATTCTTCGTATTTGGGTTCACATTAGGTAAGGTATCGGTCTTGGCCTAATAGTCTGCAAATTAGCTGGCCTGACTGTAGTAAGCTATTCCCATGCGGCCGACTCGACTCGACTCGACCTAATCAGGGATGGATTTAAGGGGGGAGGGTGGAGAGATGGAGGGAGGGAGTGTCATCTGGTTAATGGTGTGGAGCATGCTGTGAATATATTATTGGCTTAGAATGGGTGAAATGGTTCGTTATATTTTCCTACTTGGGTCGTTTCTTAATTTTTATTGTTTCACGTGCTGGGAGGAAAAGAGGTAGGAATCTTATAATTGCTTGATACATATTTCTAAAATCTGTTGGTATTAATTTTAGAATAACTATTAAAAGAAAATGCACCCCTGGCCATTTTATATGTAGATTCCACATTCTCATTATTCTCTTGTAGTGTGGATCCTCGATTGATAATAGCTACCCGGGCATGTTCGATCCGTCAATCTGGCCCGAGGCTCATATCAATGACAACATAGAGCATCAATATCAGCAGCCATTGCATTTTGATGGATTTCATCAGCACTGGATCAGAGATGAAGACATCTCGAATTTCATTACTCCAGATAACTCGCTTTTAAATTACGACTCTCAAGAAAATTCAGGTAAAATCACAATGTATTATTGAATCACATTTTTTTCCCACTCTTTATCTGTGAATGTTAATGGTTTCGAAATTTTCGTTTTCAGAGTATTCTATCAGGGTTTTGGTTCCACGTTAAATCTCTGAACATTAAATAACATTTTCTTTAAATTCTTTTGTAAAAAAGGGTTGATTCGAAAGCTCTCCGTCAGGGTTTAGCTAATTATAAAGAATACCCTGTTATCTTTCAAAATTCCAATTACCCCTTGACATTTGGTTGTTTCTCTCTCTTTTTCTTATGGTAAATGGTAAACCGCAAATTTTGTCATTTTGAACTATAATTTGACTTTCCGTATGATTCCTTTATTAAAATGTTATAAGACAAAAATATTAAATATTCGTGTTGAAAATATATATATATATTTCGTGATTAATTTTTGGGGGTAACTAATGGCACAGCATCTCTTCGCTCGAAGCCAGCTGAAAATGAAGCTGTGAAGGCGGTACCAAAGAGTTTACCTGGTAGCTAGGTTTGTATATATATCAGATAAATTAGTAATGTATTTAGTTTTATAAAATAAAATAAGATAGGGAGGTTATCTCAATTTCTAAGTATTGAGATTGGATTTCCACACGCACAATTGCTGCTGGGATGGAAAATCTTTATTTAATTTATCCAGGGGGTAACCATATGTGTACATATATGTTAATACTGCTAAATTTAATACTATACATGGAGGATGATCTTTTGGTTTGATTGTTGATCTATTTTAAAGTTTCAGCTGTTTGAATGCTCTCTTATTCCTTTTTTTTTAAATATTTTAAATGATGGGAAATTGTGAAGATTATTATTTTTTTAATTAAAATGATGGGAAATTTTAAAGCCACTATTCTTCGTATTTGGGTTCACATTAGGTAAGGTATTGGTCTTGGCATAATAGTCTGCAAATTAGCTGGCCTGACTGTAGTAAGCTATTCCCATGCGGCCGACTCGACTCAACCTAATCAGGGATGGATTTAAGGGGGGAGGGTGGAGAGATGGAGGGAGGGAGTGTCATCTGGTTAATGGTGTGGAGCATGCTGTGAATATATTATTGGCTTAGAATGGGTGAAATGGTGAAATGCACTGAGACTCGATTATACTCGTGAACATATCGAGTCGGTTATTATTAAGCTTGATAAGCTATTCAAATGGCTCAAGTTGAGCTCGGCCCGACCAAGAATCCATTGGATATACTATCCCGACCTCCTTAACGCTTAGCTCTCGAGTTTAATAAATTCAAACGTAAAAAAAACTCATGGAAAATCTCGTAAGCGTGTTAAGAACAACAACAATACCACGATTTGGATGATCATTGTATTGTTAAAGTAAGATTTGGATTTGAATATGATAAAATTAATTTGTGTTTGGACATGTTTTAATTTGTTTATACTTAGTTAGTTTATGATGTTTGTTGATTTAGAGATGTTATTGTGCATTTATCAGTCAAAAGAGGAACACTTTTATAATAGTGTTTATGATGATGATGATGATGTATTTACAGTCAAAAGATGAACACTTTTATTGTGATTCAATCTAATTAGTAATTATATTTGTTGCAGGTTAAAGAATATTGAGGTATAGTTGATTTATTGGTGAAGACGTTATGCGGGTTATACGGGTGAGTATTAAAATCCTGTTTTGAGTTCTTTGTTAATGGAAGTTGATTTATTGAATCTCCTGTATGTATTCTTTTGAACAGCTCCATCTTTAAGTGTCATGTTTTCAAGAACCTGCAACATTTGAATGCTCATATAGTTTGTAATGAGTTTAGTAAGAGTAGTTTAAATTCAAATGTAAAAAAAACTCATGGAAAATCTCGTAAGCGCGTTAAGAACAACAACAATACCACTATTTGGATGATCATTAAATTGTTAAAGTAAGATTTGGATTTGAATCTGATAAAATTAATTTGTGTTTGTGGAAATGTTTATAGTTAGTTAGTTTATGATGTTTGTTCATTTAGAGATGTTATTGTGCATTTATCAGTCAAAAGAGGAACACTTTTATAATAGTGTGTAGGATGATGATGAGATGAACACTTTTATTGTGATTCAGTCTAATCAGTAATTATATTTGTTGCAGGTTAAAGAATATTGTGGTATAGTTGATTTATTGGTGAAGACGTTATGCGGGTTATACGGGTGAGTATTAAAATCATGTTTTGAGTTCTTTGTTAATGGAAGTTGATTTATTGAATCTCCTGTACGTTTTGAACAGCTCCATCTTTAAGTGTCATGTTTCCAAGAACCTGCAACATTTGAATGCTCATATAGTTTGTAATGAGTTTAGTAAGAGTAGTTTAAATTCAAATGTAAGTGTAATTTCTGTCATGTAAGTATTATCTATATTATGATTTTGTATTTAGAGTTGTAGAAAGTGAGATGGACTTTACATCAGCAATGAATAAAGAAGTTTTAAAATTATCAAAAAGTAATAGATACTTGTTTGGGTAACATTCATTATTTGATAAGATATATACTACAACTTACTAATTTAGATTAGTGAAAGTTTCCTTAAAAACAATATTTCTTGTCCGCTCTTTGAATTCACTGTCTTCATCTTCCGTCATTAGTATTTTCAGTCCGTCAGGGCTTGTGACTCTAGAAAGTGCGACATATAGTTGCCCATGGCTGAACACAGGGTTGGGTAAGTAGACACCGACATACTTAAGTGACTGGCCTTGGCTCTTGTTTATGGTCATCGCATAGCATGGTTTCACAGGGAACTGTCTACGTTTCATTATGAATGGCCATTTTGACTGCGTGGATGTCATTGTGATCCTAGGTATAAGGACAGTATCTCCTATATGTGACCCAGTTATGATTTTAGCTCGAATAACAAACTGGCCAAGATCAGTAATGATTAGCCTGGTTCCATTGCATAAACCTTGGCCTGGGTTAACATTTCGCAAAAGCATTATCGGTAGCTCCTTTTTTAAGCATAGAGAATGTGGTGGCATTCCTTGGAAATTTAAGGAATTCAAGAACTCAATGGGATATAGGTGGTCTTGATCTAGTGTATCAGTTGAGGCCTTACATACTTCATCTGCACTATTGTATGCATTCGTAAACGCCTGCTAACTTTTTGAACATATGTTCATTTATTGCATCAGCGTCTTCATTTTTTGGAGTCAGTATGGCCCTTTCTTTTAGATATGCATCTTCATTCTGTCTTGTTGTAAAGTCAGGGAATGTTTCTGTGACAATTTGCTGAATTGGAGAATCCCCTGATTTTATAAGGAAATTATGCGGAATATGAATCCAGGTTGGCTCATCCTCTCCTTCTTTAATTTTGGCTTCCAAATTCCCATCGCCCACATCCAATACCCATTTATTGAATTCTTGTTTTCGAGTGTCAATGGTACCGTTTTCTGTATACTCATTTACTCGCATACTGCGTGTAAGAGTAAAAACATTGCAAGCTTTCCATAGCTCTGATCGATTTATGCAGGCTTGGATAACTTCTGATCTTTTAGCTTTTGGGATTACTGGTAGAATTTGTCGAAAGTCACCACCCAATAAGACTGTCATTCCTCCAAAGATGCGTTCTCGGTTTTTCGGATTCTCATACCCCAATATATCCCTCAATGTCTTGTCCAAGGCTTCAAATGCGTATCGCTGAGTCATGGGCGCTTCATCCCATATTATCAACTTGGCCTGTTTCATTAATTCTGCCAAGTGTGTGTTTTGTTTGATACCACATGTACTATTGTCCATTAACTCCAATGGAATCACAAATCTGCTATGAGCTGTCCTCCCTCCCGGTAGTAGTAAAGAAGCAATTCCTGTTTGAATTATAAAGGTTGAACAACTTAGGAGGTTTTAAGAAGTGTAATATTGCTGTAATGAATAAACACATATTATATGATGTACCTGAAGATGCAACTGCAAGAACTATCATTCTTTCTGATCTTAGTTTTGAAATTATGGTCTTGTATAAAAATGTCTTTCCACTCCCTCCGGGCCCATAAACAAAGTAAAACCCTCCCTTTTGGTCGTATCTGAGACTCGATAACTCTTTGGTAGATCGGATGTTGGTCGTTGTTTAGCATCGAATAAAGGCATTCGTGTTCAACCTTGCTTGTTTTCATATCAAAGTCCAATGCTTCTCTAATCAAACGATTGTCCATGTTTGTTAGTAGCTTTGGGTTTGGTCTTGAAGTTCGCAAATTCAAATAAAGATCTTCCAAATCGTATGTAATTCCTCTATCTCCACCAAACAATAGTTTTGAATCATTCGTTTGTAAGCTCTAATTCGGTACCAAGTGTTTTCTTTTTGTGTAGAATATCTTCCGATAAAGCTTCCCGCTTTCTTCCCATAATTGTTGTGGCCTACTTACTTCACAAAACAAAGAATATTGTAACAAATAAGTCCCTCAATTGAGGTGCTAATGCCCAAAATCTTGCTTCGATATAGCGTTGGTCCATTCCTTGTCATCATTGAGCAAACCATATGCAAAACACACTTCCTTAAATGTCCGATATGTTATTTTGTTAACCGTCATGAGGTGTTGAAAGGATTCGGGACCTTTGGCTATAGTCGATGTCGGTCTGAGGTAGTAACGTTCCCGATGCAGATTGGAATAAACCATTCTATGGATTTTTTTGTTTTCTAAGTTTCCAAATCCTTTCTTTTTCATGCCATACATACTTTTGCGGAATTTGAGCATAAGTTAAACCCCGAGCTTCTGGTTCACGTTTGTTTAGCTCAAACCACTCCGTAAACATAGTTATGTTGATGCCTTCCTTTTGAAGCAATGCTGGTAAACTTTCAGAATCACGCAGCGTTATTGCATTTTGGTTGGGTAGGTGGTAATTTAACTTCATGACTGATGGGTAGGCATAATTGATGTCGAAAGAAAAAAGTCGCCATACTGCTTCACATGGGGCTAAGAAGCGACAATTCAAAAAGTTCTTGATTTCATCAACTTCAAAAACCTTTGTAGGAGCTGATGCATCACATTTTGTAATGTTTTCTTCGATGACAATGGTAGCTCGATCAGGCCCTTTATTTAAGTATTTAAATAAGTACTTAATTGCCCTTGATCTATTGCACCATTCTACATTTATGTGCGCCTGGTACTTAAGCAGAAGATATCGATTATAAGGAACGACATATCTGTTATTGAAAGTGAACTTACCCTTTACAAACTTGACTTTATTATCTCTCCGGCGGTAAACAGGGTAGCCATCCCCATCAATTGTTGTTTCTGGATAAAATGATTTAGGGAAATGTTTTGAACATTTTCCTTCTATGGTGCATGGGGCGTACTTTGCATCCTTCCCGCATGGTCCATGCAACATGTATTCAGTAACAACTTTGTATCCATCCGGATCATTTGTTGGGCATGGAATCTCTGCTGAAATTAGATCATCTATTTCAGCGCCTGTCTTACACTTGGCGTATTCCTCGAGCCACAATAAAATATGTGCATGAGGCAAGCCACGTTTTTGGAATTCAATAACATAGACAATCAAAACGAAATATTTGAAATTTATTAGATACAAATCGAATTGTTTAATGGAAAAGTCTTATTGACTCTTAGATATGGGCGGTATTACCTGCACAACTATCGCCAAAAATTTGTTTTTGTAAGATCATCCAACAACTCGATTAATTTTATTTTAAATAGACGCGTGCCAACTTCCGGCGATCATGTGCTTTCTGTCCTGGTATATCAGCAAGCATGTATCCAATTTCCGGCCAATTGGGATTGGAAGTGAACGTGATGAATAGATCTGGATTTCAATATTGTCTACATAGAGCCATGGCATCTTGGTAATTCTGCATCATATACCTTGGGCTTCCTACAAAGCTTGAGGGTAATACTATTCTTTTTCCAATTGCGGCGCACAAGATCTCCTCTTGTAACATCAAACACATTATGGTAAAGATCCACACGTAGGTTGTCTTGATTGTTTCTCGTCCATTTAAGCCGTTGTTCTTCAATAGCCATGTATGCATCGACCAAAAATTCTTTGGAATAGCGGCCTCCTCTCAAAGAAAGTAGTACCCTGGTTTTTCCTTTCTTTGAATTATGTACGCGTAATACTCCTTGATTGTAATGAATCCACGTATAGTTTGTCGTCCGCCTGTATTCTTATGAAAAGGTATGCTATCATGGAATCCATCTTCTCCATATGGAAATAGTAAAGGATATTGGAGTGCCATGTAAGATGGATGCAATTCTGATATCCTTTGCTTGCCCGTGTCTTTATAGTTGACAATGATATCTCGTGAAGGGATGCCCTGACCAAAATCATTTGTAATTAGCGCACTATTTCTGATTGGTGTGTTGTCGCCGTGCACTTCTTCTATTACTAATAATCCGCAGCTGTAAGTTTGGCGTATCATGTGAAGCACACCAATCTCTTGCCATGCGAAATGCCTTTGTAACTGCACTTGTCTCATTTAGCATTGAAATGAGGCTCATCACTATTGTTTCATCAACCTGGTTTTCTGTTTCTTTATCGATAAAAGCAGACATGCGATTGTTAGGTTCATTCTGTGTGTCAAAAAAGTAAAGCTGGGCAAACTTTGGTTGTTCTCCTTGCGCTGGAAGCAGGGACCCAATAAGATGATAGTTTTGACCATTTATTCTAAATGTATATGGCCCGCGTCCTTTATTGATTGAGTTATCTATTTTTGCTCCAAAAGATGTAAAGCAAAACATACTATTGTATATTCTAATTTGATCTCTAAATTTTGATGCAGAAGAATCACTATAATCAAGAAGCTTGTTTAACAGCGGTGGTGCTTCATTGAATTTGGAGAGCAGAACTTTACCACTTTGACAACAAAGGGAGAATGTTGGATTTAAAGGCTTGTAAGCCTTAGTAGTTCTTTCTTCATACCACATAGTTGCTGCACAGTTAGAACATGTATACGATGGTGGCCCAATATTATGGTAAGAAACAGCAACCCCTTGTTTAAATAAAAGTAAAAATGATAAGTTAGGTGCTTAATTACTTTTTAATTAGTGTAGTTTCAATTATATTGAGTAAAATTCATGGAAAAGATACCTCTAGATGTGAACCCTATGCTTTTATTGTTTTTTTAGGCATACGTCGCTTCACTTGCTCTGATATAATATCTGATTTTGGCCACTGGTAATTCGATGTAGAACCTGAAAATTTATGTTCTACATTTAGCAGAATTGTCAAATAATTATATGACACATGCTCGAAATTTACCTTTAGATCTTTTGGCGCTTTTTTAGGCATGTTGGAAATGTAAAGTGGTCGTTTTCTTTAGTATTTTCCCTGTTCTTTCCTCCAATTGTTGGTGTTTCTGGACAAATTCTTAAAAATTTTAGCACAGTGAATTGATGATTCATTGTATAAAAATATATATGTATTTCATTTACTCGATTCTGTATTAATTAGTATTCTGAGACCACAGTAACTCTTGATTTTTCCATCTGATCTGATATTTGTATGTGAATGAATCGTTATAGAGTTGTGTATTATGTTTGAGAGTGATGGAATGTGTGTCTGCTTCATGAATGAATGTGGAACTGAAATAAAACGATAATTCTAATTACATGAACAGTTTAAATATATGATGCTTGTTGGTGTTGTACATGGAATTAATGAATATATCAATATATAGAGAGATATAGAATAAAGAAGATCAATAGGTTGCCTTTTGGGATATTGGGATGTAAATGTTGTATTTATTGATTGTTAATATGAAAGATGTTTAAGATTTTGGAAGATGCTAGTAGGCTTTTGGTATTTTGGGATGTAAATGTTACATTTATTAATTGTTAATATGAAAGATGTCAGTTGTTGTAAAGTATTATTGTTATGCTCAAAGTTTGTTTTACTTAGGGACATGAAATTAGACTCAGTTGTTGTAAATGTTATGATTACTTTTGTGTAATCATCAACTGTTGCACCTCCATTTTCAGCCTATAATGCAAGTGAATTTTGTCAATAACATTGGATGTTATAAGATCAGTTATTTATATATGAATTTACACTTTGTTCTTGCGAAAATGATATCCTTGCATTATACATAACATTGATAAAACATAAACATAAAATGTTAGCTTGACTTGAATTCTGACCTGGAGAGTGCTAATTAATAAATTTAAGCTGCTAAGATTACGATATGGCCAACGCTGAATACCCATATCTCTACAGAACTGTTTTAAAACAGTTAAACCAACATTTAGTTATTTGGAAGCTTCAGCTATTGGAAGATGAAAATACTGAGCAATCAACGTTTTGCTCAATTCCATGATATTCGAATGTGGATATTTGAAGTGTTTGTGGATAAACAACTGAATGTGTATTCATAGAGTTTAGAATGTGTCCTTTTAAAGCCTTATTAAGCTATTGATATTTCCTGGAGTTACAAAAAAATCTTATAACTTTCATTTAGCCATAAAGTATATTTATGAGATATTAATAAGTTTTTATGGCTATTGACATGCTTATGCTTCTTGTATTGATGTTTAAATCTGTAGCATTACATACAAATATTTAGACCATGATCTTGGAATGTTGATAGTACTAATTTATAAGCGTAAAAAAATTGGAAACCTTTGCTCGCATCAAATATGTCAATTTAAAATAATGCAATAAGTGTTGGTATGTATTCATTGTGTTCTTGACTCTTGAAATATGTTGATAGGATCATGGAATATGTTCTTGACTCTTGAAATATGTTGAAATATGTCTTGAAATAACTCGACTCATTTACAGGTACGAAACTTCATGATCCTATTAACTATTAGGATCAACTTTATTACATTTTTCCTAACTATTTATTCATTGTGTTCTTGACTCATCACGTACTGTATCATTTTTGATGCTTTCAATCACTTGAGTGCTTCATGTCTATTCCTCGTCCGACGACGCAACAACCAACCTAAGTAAACAATGTAAGAAATTGACATGTTAAGATTTTAAACAATACCAATGCAATGAGATAATTAATATTGGATACATACTTCTGTTTTAGCTTCTTTTTTTCTGATCCTCCAACTTTGACTTTTATTTGTTTCTCATCATCGGTGTTTGTATCCTCAACAACAAACCTATAATAATAAGACAATAAGTAAGAATGTAATATATAGTGCAATAACAAATTAAATAACTGGAATCCAGACCTTTTTTTCTTCATTCCTTCCTCTATTTCAGTATTCCATGATATTCGAATGTGGATATTTGATGTGTTTGTGGATAAACAACTGAATGTGTATTCATAGAGTTTAGAATGTGTCCTTTTAAAGCCTTATTAAGCTATTGATATTTCCTGGAGTTACAAAAAAATCTTATAACTTTCATTTAGCCATAAAGTATATTTATGAGATATTAATAAGTTTTTATGGCTATTGACATGCTTATGCTTCTTGTATTGATGTTTAAATCTGTAGCATTACATACAAATATTTAGACCATGATCTTGGAATGTTGATAGTACTAATTTATAAGTGTAAAAAAATTGGAAACCTTTGCTCATCAAATATGTCAATTTAAAATAATGCAATAAGTGTTGGTATGTAGATTTTATTATGTAACAAAAGTGTTAAAGTTTTGAATTGTTGATAGTATTAATTTATAAGTGTAAAAAATTTAGCCATGTTGTGTAAATCATTTGTAGAAATTGAATAATGTTATTCTACATTTGTTGAGTCTGAACATGGGAACAAAGACAATCCATTGAAAATATGAAAACTGATAAGTAACGATAACTATTGTCTTAAGGTACGAAACTTCATGATCCTATTAACTATTAGGATCAATTTTATTACATTTTTCCTAACTATTTATTCATTGTGTTCTTGACTCATCAGGTACTGTATCATTTTTGATGCTTTCAATCACTTGAGTGCTTCATGTCTATTCCTCGTCCGACGACGCAACAACCAACCTAAGTAAACAATGTAAGAAATTGACATGTTAAGATTTTAAACAATATCAATGCAATGAGATAATTAATATTGGATACATACTTCTGTTTTAGCTTCTTTTTTCTGATCCTCCAACTTTGACTTTTATTTGTTTCTCATCATCGGTGTCTGTATCCTCAACAACAAACCTATAATAATAAGACAATAAGTAAGAATGTAATATATAGTGCAATAACAAATTAAATAACTGGAATCCAGACCTTTTTTTCTTCATTCCTTCCTCTCTTTCAGGATCGGAATCAGCAATGTCATTCCTTAAATAACACAATTTTAAATATCATATAAGCAGTTGTATCTAAAAGTGTTTCCAGATGTGAATCAATGAAGTATTGACTGACCTGTTTTGGGACTTTTGTTCAGTAGACTTTATTGGAGTAGGGACAGATACGTCATTTGATGATTTCTTTAACATATGCTTCTTAGAAGCAGCATCTTGCCCTGCTTTCTCTTCATCTATTTCAGCAACTGATTGATCAACATCAACTGATAATTTCTTTAACTTTCGTTTCTTAGAAGCAGAATGTTGGTCCGCTTTCACTTCTTCAATTTCAGTATCGGATTGCTCAAAATCATCCCTTAAATAATACAACCATATATGACGTAAGCAGTTGAATTTTAAACTTTTTCAACATATGTATGTAGGAATCATTGTCAAATCATTGACTAACCCATTGTTTTTTTCATCAGATGGGTCCAACTTAGTTGTTTAATCGAATTTGCTCAACTGTGCTAGAATTCTTACATTCATCAAAGACTATGGTCTGTAATAATTGCCGAACACGTGAAACTCTCATAGTTTCCATGCTCATAGTAAGTATGTGTTTTTATCTCCAGATTGTGGGTTGTGCCTACAATATCAGTTATGGCACGCGGCAATACATCGTGATTTTCTGAATCCTGCAAAGGAAGATAAGGTTAGGGGACATTATTGCAACACTCTTTAATATTATTAATTTACCTCATCCTCTGTCCCAAAAAGTGACGATGCTGGATGTTTAACCAACTCTGTGGCAGTCTCGTCAAATAGAACAACTACAGTCCGTTCCGTCTCATCAGATATACCAAGCTCAAGCCTGTACCTGCACAACCAATATTACAAACCAAATGTGATTGATTAATACTGTTGTTAGGTCAACATTTTTAAGAACAAATCAATAATGGTTGCAAAGATAGAGCAAGACCTTATAAGTGGATAATCAGAAGATGTGTTACACCCATCACACCAGAATTTTCCATCCTGCCTGGTGAGGCCTTTTTTACATGTTCCACCTCCACACGATGGATAGTTCCATCCCTTTCTAGTTATGACATTGTCTATCCTAACCTTACAGATGAATGTGGAACTCTGAAAAAGAAACACGACATCATTATGTACCAATGGTCTGTAATTTCACTAACAAAACATTTGAGAAGAAGATGAGTACATCATTTTGCCTGTTTCTTGCCCAAATCAGCACATTCTCAAGGGTACTGTGCTTTGGTACAGAGAGATCAACAGGTACAATATCCTGCCTTTGGTTCACACCACTGCAAGTAACATGAATGGTAATGGCTAAAAGATCCAACTATTATAAAATGCATGTAAGATGTAACTTTGATTACCTAGCGCCTCCTTTAAAACGCGTTTGGGATGTCATCGTCATCAAGAATCATGGAGGAGGAAGTGCTCGACAAATAAAGCTTGTCCGAAGGTAAACACACAAACCAAGTTAATTTTTCCATGCTTTAAATGATGAGGAAACATTATGATAGATGCACCCTTACTATTGTAAAGTCTAGCATTAATCGAAGTTAGAATCACGGCACACCAAGATGCTTGGTTTTCTTTTCTATCAATACTGCCTAGGCCCCCATGTGGTAACCCTAATTGATAGCCACTGTTTAACCAAACACAAACACAACAATTTCATTAGCATTATATGGTTTTTTGTAACAACAATAGCAAAGAATACGTACCTTTGGTTTGCAAGATAGAAATCAAGATTCCGAGAACCTGTTTTCTGGTAGATGGTCCTACCAACATTGGTGACGTAACCAATAACATCTGGAAAGTGGTGCTAAATTACAACAATACTTATAATACGGAAAAAATCTGAAAATATTTAAGAAAGACGTCCTTACCAATGAGGAATTTATTGTCACTGGGTTGAAGGTTCTCAAAAGCTACCAATTCAAAAGGATGTCTGACAAAACCATCTGGCTTGAATGCAGCTTTCCTCACAGTAGTTGAGCCATCAAATTCAATCATCCACGCAGAGTCCTTCAAAACCCGGTACTCATCCTTATTTGCAATGACAGTGAAGTCTTTGATTGAATAAATCATGCCATCTTTTAACTTGTCCACAAAAATATGGGAAACGCTAGCCTTTGAAGTGCAATGCATGATATTACCCTGAAGGAACAAAAAATAAAAATTTTAGTGAATAAAGTACATGACCACTAAGCATGTTTATGGTTTTTTCTTTTATATAAAAGCTGTATTTGAAATTCTAAGTATTTGCTCAACTTGCAGAGTCACCAACACAACTTACCTTCCCATCAGAGACAATGAAATCCGTACTTATATAACGGCCGGTTCTAGCATTCACATCCCATCTCCTACAGATCATGACAACTATGGTTCCCGAGACACCCATCTCCAATGCATCAAGGAGAAGCTGGCTGTTTGCCTGGGTCACATTCTTTGAAGGTATGATGGTGGTTTGATTTGCCTGGCTGGTCCTGTTTGCCATTACGAATTCCGATTAACCTATCAGTTATGTATGAGGAAATCTGAGGTCTATGAATCTCCAGAAATCAACTTGAAATTTATAGAGGAGTTGTGTTGTAACTGATGAATAAAATAGTATTAATGGAGATCTTTCATATTCTTTTTGGCCATGTTTATGTACCATAATTGCACAATTATTTGAAATTAATACGCGACCTCCTTGAGCTACCTGGAATGAAAGAAGATCGTTCGTCATTTTGGGATAAAGAAAGAAGACAGTGCCGAGACTTCGGCTAAGGTGAACATCAAGTAACGGTATTATGGGATCGAGTATCTTAATAATGGATATGGGGGTGGGGTGGGTGGGGGTGGGGGTGGGGGTTACGAATAAGGGGTGAACATTCTTAGTAGACTTTTTAATTTAATTTTGTTATTCATACATGGTACTTCTTGTTTTGTTTTTCTAATTTGTTCGTACTGAATCTCAGGGATGCCTATATGCGAAGCCTTTGCACAAATAGAGCAGCAGCCAAATGTTTATGATGTTCATGTCAAGTACTTTGATGAGGTTCTGCTTGATTTCGATATAGTTTATAATGTGTTCATCAGTGTCTGCATGCGTGCGAGTATGTGAAAAATATCCCCGTCCTTATATTTGCCAAATTGTGTCTATATGACAGGTCATAGCATCGAAAACTTTAATAAGTCGCACTTGCCGAGTTTTGGGTGTCGTTTAGATGGGAATAAAGAAAGAAGACAGTGCCGAGACTTCGGCTAAGGTGAACATCAAGTGACCGTATTATGGGATCAAGTATCTTAATAATGGATATGTAAAGAACCTCTGGTGCTCGTTTATTCTGTTTGAAATTATGGGCTTCCGAGTTATGGTTTTTATCTTATTATAATAAATATATCTGGTTTGGTCCCTGAAATGTCTATTATATAATAATACAAACCAACGTCTATTATTATTCTGATCAATAATATCTGACCTTTATTAATGAAATAATACAAAAACTCTATTGGACAAAACCTGACCTCAAAAAGAGAGGTTGTTTTAATTTATAAACCGAAAATTGAAATTAAGGTTTATTGTTCTATTATATAAGCCATATTTACAGATACAGTAATACTCTATTATGCCTGCAATCAATATGGGAGCTTCTTGAGTTGCCTGGAATGAATATGCATTTATGTAGAAATCACGTTATCACGTTTGAAAGCTCTGTATAGAAAAATCAATTCATGAAGCATTTATTGACATCACTTTGCATTTATAAGAGAACTTAAGCTTTTAGTATATAAGATATATAGGTCTCGAGGGGTATAGTAGCCTAATGGTATGTGGTAAGGTGATCGAGGTGGAATTATTCCGACATAATGAATTCATATTCGTGTGGTAATAATTTTTTGTTGAAATATTGCGAGAGTTGTTGCTGAGTTTATGTCCTATTCGTCCTCTCTTTTACAAGGCTGCTATTAATGCAAATCTCTCGATTTACAACCCACGGCTCATAGACCTCTGCTAGAGGCGTGGGTTTTCGCCATTGGGCCTTCGCCTAACAAAAACTAGTTAATATACATATTACCCCACCAAAAAGACAACAAAGACAAAATTACTCAAATCAAATTAATTTCAATTCAATATTTTAACAATACCCACTCAAATAGATAAGAGGATTTCCCATAATTTGTATTCCCATTTGCCAATCCACACCCTCAAATCTTAATATTATAAATACGGCTGTCATTCATTCGAGCCGGCGAGCTCGAGCTCGAGATAAACGAGCTCGAGCTCGAGCTTATTTTTACGAGTCGAGCCGGCTCATTTAGGTAAACGCGTTCAAAGTACTGATCGAACTCAACTCGTTTAATTCACGAGTCGAGCCGAGCCGGCTCGTTTAGCTAAACGAGCCGAGTAGGTCGAGCAGCTCGTTTAAAATTACACTTAAACGAGTTTAATCTTGTGTCCGAGATCGGCTCGTATTATAAATGAGTTCGAGTCGAGATGGCTCGTTTAGCTAAACGAGCCCTATTCTATGTTCGAGCTCGACTCGTTAATGAATTCGAGTCGGGACGAGTCCTGATAAACGAGTTCGAGCTCGCGAGCAGCTCGGCTCGAATTACAGCCCTAGTTATAAACACATATTCACAATACATTGAAAAAAATCAGCTATACCACATCAGTTATTTATTGCCATATTACTACATGGCCTCTTAATCTACCTGCAATAGCAGGCAACAAGGACATTCTCACCAATATACTAAAAGTTACAAGGCAGTTTCACAAAAATTAAAAAACTATTGACTATTTTCATAAATAGTGGTAACATAAATCACACTTTTACCAATCTTCCCAAAAATTTTTGTTGGTAAATATTTGAAGTTGTAAATATAAGGATTACATTTCAAAAATCAAAACTAAAAAAAAATGAAAAAACTTAGGGCTAAATAAATAATAATAATAATAATTTTCCAGCAATAAATAAAATAGTTTGAACAATTTAATAAAACCAACTTAAAAATTTCTTCATCTTCTGCAACTTTTTTTCCAATTCAATTATTTCACACACTTAGAAAACAAAAAATTACAAAAACCAGAACGTAACAAAGAATCCTCTTAAAATTTCCACCATCTGTCTCACGTGGTGGCTCTCTATCCAATCCACCTTCATGAAATGAACCATGATATCCATTAGCATCTAAGAACCCATGAAACTGCACACTGAAAATGGTTGTCCCAAACACGGCTTCGGGACGTCGCGCTGTCGCGGTCCGCGCGACGTTTGGTCGGCATGGGATTACGATACCGTCCGGAAGAGGTTTCGATCTTGGGCCGGTTGGTTCTTTTCCCCGGCCGTATAAAGGAATCAGATGATGTTCATCTATGAGGGCCTTACAAACGGGGCACTCGTGGGTCCCGGAACGATATCTTAACCATATGTAAAGACATGGCCAACAATGGAGATGCCCACAGAGAGTGATGACTGGATCTTGAGCTAAATCCAAACAAATATTACATTCGAAGTTGATAGTCTCGTTAGATTCAAGAGACTCAGAGTCGGCCATTTTTTTTTATTTTTTTTTTTTTATGGTGTTTGCTTGAAATATTAGGCTGCCTGTGAAGCACAAAGAATATTAGAGAATGAAAGACTATGAGGTGATATTATGGTGAATTTATGAATTTATAAGCGTATATATCTATGATATGTTTGGTAAATATCAGTCATTGAAAGGATAGTGGCCCTGTTTGGCAATTAGCCGATTAAACTTAGCTAATTAATTGAGTTAACTGCTTTTGTTAGTGGATTCAATTAATCGCTTTATATGAATCTGTTTGTAATTAAATTGTTTGAAAGAAATTTTGTATATCAACTAGTCACCTAACAATCCTCTAAGTAGCTTTTTGAAAATTAGCTTTTTGGGTCCAAAAAACTATTTCAATCTGCTAACTACCAAACACTAATATTAGAGGTTTCATCCGGTCAAACCTTTAACTTGACTCAAACCTCTAATTTTTTCTCAAACCTCTAACTTTCAAACACCCCATTTTAAGATTTTAAATATAAAATGTAGATAGTGGGTGGAAGAGCTCGACAGAAAATACTTTCTCACCGCAAGTTTTTCAAAAAGATAGTGTTTTTAGTCTTTTTTTGTGGATTCATTACAATTTTATTTTTATTTCAAGGAACGCTATACATTGGTAAGACTCAAGTGTTTTTTTATCCGATTATGATTCACGAATCCGGAAAATTATTTTTGAGATCTAAAAATATAGCCATACTAATTTTTTCAAGGAGTTATTTTATTCAATTTTTATTTAATTGAAAATAAATATTTTATCGAAAGATAATGGCCAATTTGAACTATTAAGACGACTTGATACTAAAAACTGTGGGGGCCTCAACTTTTGGTCAACCTTTTTTGCCATCAAATTCACACAATTTCTATTGATAAATTTGGCCCAAATTGTTGGGCCTAATATCATAATCATATTCAACTTTTTTTTTGGGCCTATAATTATATTCAACATATTTTGGCAGCCCCAATCACTCTCATTTATCTCGGCCGTCCATTTGATGAAGAAATCCGGCTGTCCCATTTAGAAGGGACGAAACCCCACCGTGTCATTATCCGTCTGCCACTTTTTCTCTTTCTCTCTCTCTCAGACAAGTTTATCAAGAGAATTGTTTTTCCCTCAATTTTTTTTTTCCAATTTTATCCTTTGTATTTTAGTTTTTTTACATCCTTTATTTATTTGTTCTTTTTTTTTTGAATTTTTATTTTACTTTATTATAATCAAAATTAATAATTTCTATACTTATTTATTTTTATTTATACTTTATTATTATCAAAATTACCTATTTCCAATTTTATACTTTAATAATTTCTATTTTTAATTTTATACTTTAATAATTTCTATTACTTATTTCCAATTTTTATTTTACTTTATTATTATCAAAATTATTTATGATTAAAAATAACTACGACACAATATAATAAATAATAAATACGGAAAATACGATCAACATTGATAAATAAACTATTCAATTACATTATCTGGTCATCAAATCTAACCAAGATTGTATCCTTTCTCCATATGGATCAGTCCATCATTTACAATCCCCACTCACATTATTCCACCATAAAATTGGAACTGGTGGTACAGGATAATCGGAGTTCAAAAAAACTTGAACAAAATGGTTATCATTAACTAATGCAATTGTTGTATATTGACGTTGTTGAAATGGAATTGGAGCTGACCTAAATGGCAAGTGTGTAAAACAACTTCCACTAAGAGAAGTAAATGCATGCATCGCAATATTATATCGTATTGCAATGACAACCACATACATAATGTCCATCCAACTCCACTGTGGTGCCGGATATTCGAAGAAATTTAGTGCTCGCATCATATTATCGGCATCACCTCGTTCAAGATAAACACGATCATAGAACTCCATATTTTGTTCAATTTCATAGTAAAGATCTGTCCGAACCTGCTTCCAACCATTTTGTGAATTATACCCGACTTGTGCGGCTATCGCCTTATATCCACAGTTACCATCACCAAGAACATCAACTGTATGTCTGACGTGACTCCAATATTCACTTGGCATTTGTGTGATATATTGATCATTGATTCATTTTCCTGAATTTCGTGTACGAGTGTTCGTAGACTCAAAGCAAGAACGCATCCTCGGCTGACTTTGCTCTTTTTTACTAGGCCGACCTTTGTTTTTGGTGTTGTAGGGTGGTTCTTGATATTTGCAGTTAGATGGATCTGCCATATCAATCATTTTATCTACCATATGATATCTCATAGTTGGATCCATTTTTTTCCAATTGCGTCTTTAACGTTGTCATTCTATCAGGAGATCTCGCCTCATTTGGCAAAGCAGAGATCATGGATAACCTTTTCCAGTGGCAGTGGATCTCGCCTATTGGAATTGACAAGAATTGTGACTGAAAAAACGATAAGCGATGCTTACATGACAAACCATATACAAATTTGAAACTACAATTATAATTGTCCAGATAATGTCCATACACCTTCTTCAACTCATTAGAGATCAGGTGGAGTGCCTCCAAGGATATGCAGCCTAGTAAATTTTCGTAGATTTCATCATTAAAATTATGACATCTCATAATACGCGAAGCAATTCTTTACATGCATATTCATGTATATTTATCAAAAAGTCATAGTTTGGTTTTTAAATTAGATATTAATATTTTGTTTAACAAATTAGGTATTTATCGAAATTGAATGTGGGCACGATGGACAAGGATTTGTATGGATATTTTGATCCTCAATTCATATAAAATATGGGAAATAAGGGAGAGGAGACCTCCAGATACATCACTTCGCGTATGTCGGATGCAAAAAAACAGATATACCTTGGATCTTAGCATCGTGAGTAAGTATAGATTTATAAATTGCACCTATGTTATATTTGCATATTCCCCCCCTTTTTTTAAATTAATTTTGAAAAAAATCTAACGTTCGTTTCCCCACCCTCTTTTTTCTCTAAAAGTCTTAATATTTCTTTCATATCTTTGTAGATTTTTATATTAATAATTATGTAAGTGGATGTGTTTAGATTGGTTTGATATGGAAAAATTAAATAATCCCCCCCCCCCCCCCCCCACTGTAATATGTTTGTTAATGCAGTGAGCATTGACAACTTTTAATCATTATCCCTGCAAAAGGGGTTGTTTTGTGGTTCTGCTCACTACACCATAAGCTCGACCCTCGCATTAAGGCCATAGTCTAGAAGTAAATTTTAATTTGCAGCATTTACTTGGAAAATATATTATTTTAATTTAATAATACATTAGTACTTATTTCGAACAGTACCGTGACCGCATTTAAGATGATGGGGGTACACATATAAGTAAATCCAAATAGACGATTACTTGGATATATCCCAAAGTAAGTAATACATTTAGGGGCTGTTTACTTTTGACTTAATGGGACTTAATGGGCTGGACGACTTATTCGCGCAGACATGGGTGAGTGTTTACTTACGACTTAATGAAAAATGAGGAGTCTGATGTAACACCCCCAAAACCGTATGGAAATATTACACGCCGTAGACCCTTTCCACAAGGATCTACCAGGCTAAACATCCATAAACAACTAAATGCTTGCCCGGCCAGGGTCAAACAATATAATAATACAGACCGTTAAGGTCACTTACACAAAAACACACAGACCGATGAGGTTACACAACTCCATCAACAGAACTGACTAAATAACATTACCCACACAGGGGTCGAAACACAATACAGCGGAAGACTGAATCAACTCTAACAATACAACCAAACTCTACCAACTCTCGACTCTTGATTAGTATCGCAGCTCGTCATCCTCTTGTGCCAATCCTGTGACTGCTCCCCTGAACCTGCATGTACCTGGACGCAGAATAGACATCCACCCCCGATTACTCGGGGGTTAGTAAAACTCCACTGTTTTACTAGTGCAAGTATAATACGATACGAAATGCAACAAGTAAATAGCAACTACGAATTTAATACGGAAATCAATTATCAAAACATTCCCGAGAAGTTTTAGAATTTCGAACTCAAGTAAGAGATATTTGAAAAGGAACACATTATCTCGGGGATTTTTAAAGCAGAAATTCTTTTGGACCTCGAGTCCCAATTTACAAAACCTTTTCGTAAACATTATGGCCTTAGCCCGATTCTCGTTTCAAAACACACTAGATAAGATATCATTATGAGTTCGAGACCCATATTTAAAATGTTACCCAAACAATCACTGTTACACGATCATTGTTCGTACACATCATGTACCGAACTCCGGAGGCCGCGACGGACCTTACCCAGACCACACACACTGTTCGTACACATCATGTACCGAACTCCAGAGGCCTCGTCAGACCCTACCTGGATCACACACCTTGTCCGTACACATCATGTACCGAACTCCAGAGGCCTCATCAGACCCTACCTGAATCACACACCTTGTCCGTACACATCATGTACCGAACTCCAGAGGCCTCGTCAGACCCTACCTGGATCACGCACCTTGTTCGCACACATCATGTACCGAACTCCAGAGGCCTCGTCAGACCCTACCTAGAACACACACCCATCGACACGACACAATTCATAATCATCAAATGTCAAGCCATTTCACATTACACCGAGGTGCATAATCAAGTATGTAAACCAAAACAACACACACATCATAATCATCACAACAACTCAACAATGACCAACCACGCCCGGCACAAACTTAGATCATTTGCACATCCAACACAATTCCAAGATGTTAACTAAGTGAAGGTATCATCGTTACCGTCAATCGTTCATAAAAATTCAATTCATACGAAGCATATTCGCTAAGATAAATCAATTCATCATAACCATAACACAACGTCCCTATTCACAAGACACAATTCGTATAGTAAAATACTTGCCTTAATAACCGCTACCGAATACTCCGGAGAACACGGTTCGACTGGGAAGCTCGGACCCCGAAGAAGACAACGAACGGAAGGGTTTCGACTCGAGTTCTTCGCGAGGAATCTGACCCTAACATCATACCATCAATAAATTAACAAACGATCGAGGAAGAATAATCGTAGAACGCTCGGATTCTCTTTGTGACATTTTATCGAACACCTTCACGGCGTCGATAAGATACTCAATACAACGACAAATCCATGGCAATCCAACCGTGGAATAACAAGGAATTCGATATAATATAGCTTAACAATCATCAATCCATCACTATACTGAGTTAAAACGGACTAATCGGACAAATCGAACAAAATCCCCAAAACTGGATTTTAAGAAAACTTACCCTGATTCGGCCGATCGGAGCAAGTTATGGAATGATTAATCGATGTTATGGACTCAGGAACTTCATGGATTTAACACCTAACAATATCCCTCCATGATCATCAAGGCTCCAGCCGCAGAAGAGGATGAAACGAGTGAGAAAAATGATGAAAAACCCGACTGTCCTGCCATATATATACTGATGTCGAACACGGCGCAGCAAACGGCCCACACCAGCGCCAGGTGTCTCGGCCGTATCCGACACGGCGCATTACCCGACGCAAATCTTGCGCGGGTGCTCGACCGTGTCCCGGCAGGCTTGCTGGTTCTGACTGACCCGATGCAAGACATGGCGCTCGGCAGCGCCGTTTTCCGAGCCATTTCGCACAGGTCTGGCCAGCCCCCCTCCAGACATAAACCGAAAATTTACGACCGAACCACAACGACGATCCGAACGACCCCGAAACCCGAACCTGAATATGAATCGGAGATTCGGTTACGAAGTACTCGCAAAGACGAATTCGAGCACTAAGAGAACACACGATTCTGACCACCCGAAGGCTCGAAATTCGACAACGGAAGGTAATTACCCCAAACTTTGGGAAATTATGAAAATGGCCCAAAACGTCCGAAAATTACGATACGTGATCGAATAACCAAACCGAAGTTCACAACACGTCTAACAAAGTTAAACGGACTTACGAGAAACTCAAAACAGTAATTTTGAATGAGATTCACAAGAATCGAACTCGAGTGCGGAAAAGTCATTAAGAAACACGGAACTCAACAAAACAATACCAAAACGAACTCGGATGACAAAAAGTGCAGAATTAATCATTCTCAGAATGATAAAACGGTCCCAAGAGAGTCGTCGAAACAGGCCTCCGCCGAAAAAAAGAAAATTACCGGAAATCAAAATTGCGGATACTACATACTACCCTCCTTAAAAGAAGTTTCGTCCCGAAACTTAAAACAAGTAGGGAGAAGCACTAACCCGACAGGAAAATTCAACGAGATACACAAGAAACGCGTAACTTTTGCCCATTGGCGAAACGTTACAAGCAACGCAAAAGAATATACAGCGCGAAAACACGCCCCATGACGACTAACGCAACGCCACCGACTATGATTCAAAACAACAATGAGTAATTAACAACACATCACATGCACACATTTAATCAAAGAAACGCACGCGAGAACAAGTCGCGCCCGACCACAACGACTATGCGATAGAAACAAATAGAGTATCACGGTAGAAATCAGTCCGATTCTCATCAACAAGAAAATGTCCGACGTCAAAACACAAACAATTCAAGATAACAGAAAATGAGAATACCGGATATTACATTCCATCATATTAAAAATAAGTTCCGTCCCAAAACCTAAACTCAAGTTATCACAGTGATACGAAACAAAATATAACAACACATAATAAAATACCATGCGCATGACTCCGCGGTCCACTGTCACGCCTCCGTAGGTTCAACAACTAAAGGGAACTTACACAAAACAAAATATCATTCAACAAGTTCCAAACGTAAAAGCGTCACAAAATACATATCTAGACGAGAAACAATCCGTTCAGCGAGTACCAAAAACACCATCACTGGACATCACTGGGCCCTGTAACACCCCCAAAACCATATGGGAATATTACACGCCGTAGACCCTTTCCACAAGGATCTACCAGGCTAAACATCCATAAACAACCAAATGCTTGCCCAGCCAGGGTCAAACAATAAAATGATACAGATCGATATGGTCACTTACACGTGAATACACAGACCGATGAGGTCACACAACCCAATCGATAAAACTGACTTAAATAACATTACCCACACAGGGGTCGAAATACAATACAGCGGAAGACTGAAATCAACTCTGACAACACAACAAAAATCAAAACAACTCTCGACTCATGATTAGTATCGCAGCTCGTCATCCTCTTGTGCCAATCCCTGTGATGCTCCCCGAATCTGCATGTACCGGACGCAAAGCAGACATCCACCCCGATTACTCGGGGGTTAGTAAAACTCCACTGTTTTACTAGTGCAAGTATCAAATCATACGAAATGTAACAAGCAAATAATAATCGTGAATCCAATATAATAATCAAGTATCAAAATATTCCCGGGAGGTTTTCACAAGGGAAGATAAGCTCTGAAGCATTCGAAAATAAGATTATCATCTCGGGAATTTTTTTTTTAGATTTTCAAAACCTTTAAGACCTCAAGTCCTGATTCACAAAACCTTTCGAAAAATTTTAGGGCCTTAAGCCGATTCTCGTTTCAAAGCACACTAGATAATATATCATTATGAGTCCGAGACCCATATTTAAAATGTTACCCAAATAATCACTGCTACACGATCATTGTTCGTACACATCATGTACCGAACTCCAGAGGCCTCGACGGACCTTACCCGGACCACACACACACTGTTCGTACACATCATGTACCGAACTCCGGAGGCCTCAACGGACCCTACCCGGCCACAAACATCATTCGTACACATCATGTACCGAACTCCAGAGGTCTCGTCAGACCCTACCTGGATCACACACCTTGTTCGTACACATCATGTACCGAACTCCAGAGGCCTCGTCAGACCCTACCTGGATTACACACCTTGTTCGTACACATCATGTACCAAACTACAGAGGCCTCGTCAGACCCTACTTGGAACACACACACATCGACACGACACAACTCATAATCATCAAATATCAAGCCATTCCACATTACATACAACAATGAGCACAATTAATCAATCACATTGTGTTAGGAATACTTGTTAGATTTTGATGATGTCATTAATTTAAAATCAAATGTTCATTACTTGGCAAAATGTAAGGAAGAACCAAATGAGTATCTTCCATAGGCCAAAATATGTTAAGTATAAAACTTGGCAAAATGTAAAGAAGAACCAAATGAGTATCTTCTGTAGGCCAAAGTTAGTTAGGCTGAAAATCGGCTAAGTACTAAAGTACAGCCTAGTCCATCAGAGAAGTACAGCCGACTCCAGTCAGAGTAGCTCTGGTCAACTAAATTTATCAGAGAAGTTTGACCAGACTGCAGCCGAGGTACCTCAGGGAAGTCACCTGATCAGACAAGTCACAAACAGTGAACAGCCGAGAGGACCTACCTGCAGAGATGTAAGCTGCACATCAGCTTACTTGACTACAGCCTAGTACTCCAAGTCCACGTCAGCATGCTTTGAAAAGTCAAATATTACGGAAAGCTCACATGCAACGTGAAGAGACAAATTGGAGTGATTCCCGCAAGAGATATGATTTAATTAAATCATCCTGACCCACCGTGAAGACTTTTATCCTTTTATATTCAAAAGATTCGGCGCTCACATGCAGAAGTCCTCACAACGGTCGGAAGATAAAATAAAATAATGGGAATCCAGCCTTGCAACGTTCAGAAAGATTAAACAATGAAGTCTCCCTCCAACGGACGGATTTGTTCAAAATATTTGCAACGGCTACAAGGAAGAAGCTCAGAGATCGTGATCTATATATATCCAGAGATTTGAAACTAAGCAATAACCGGTGCGAACATACATTCTAGCGATCAAAGCAATCAAGCAATCTCAAGCAATCAAATAGCATCGTGAAAAGAGCAAATCTAAAAGTTCATACTTAAGGAAGCTCTTAAGTTGGAGAAGACAAAACACTCTTGTCTATAATCTTGAGTACGGGGTACTTCACTGGTTGAAGTAAGAGATCAGAAGGCATCCGAGGATCGAGGATCAAGAGGTGCAAGGCAGTCAAGTGTGTGTACAACGGCACGGATTTCCACTGGTTGGAAGATGTTGTAGTGTGTTGTGAATCACTGTAATATTTATCACTGGTTGAAAATTATAGTGAATTCATCTCCAACTGGTTTGGAGAAAAGTGGATTAGTAGAGGATTACCCCACCTCTGAGACCACTATAATTGCCTGTGTCATTTACTGTTTTACTGAATCATACCTTAACTGCTGCATACATTGTTAAGTGTTTCATTAAGTTAATTTATATTTGTCATCAGCTGACTTCCGCACATATCCAAGAACAAACGACTCCAAGTCATTTGTTTGACCATCAGCTGAAGAAACTCACTCTTCGTGAAAAAGAGTTCAAGAGTTTCAACAAGTCTATTCACCCCCCCTCTAGACTTGTTCCTGGACGACTTGTGACCTACAAGTAGTATCGGAGACAGGTTGGTTCATTTTTTCTCACGAACCAGATCTATACTAGATATATATCTTATCTCTCACTTTATAATGGAACACATGCACTCTAGACTCCCTGTCTTTTCAGTTGACGAGTATGATCTCTGGAAGATAAGAATGCAGGCACATTTATCTTCAATTCATGACGACATGTGGTGCATCATTGAAGACGGTCCATTCATTTTTGAGAAAGACAACACAGCCGAGGAGATCGCAGCTGGGAGGGCCGAAAAGATTCCTAAGAAGAGAAAGGAGTTGACCCCCGAAGAGAGAAAGCTGGCCAATCTTGACAACAGGGCCAGAGATGTGCTATACCAAACTCTTGACAAATCCACAATGGTCAAGATCAAAAACTGTAAGAATGCCAAAGAAATTTGGGACACATTAGCTCTAATGTGTGAAGGAACGGAGCTGATCAAGGAAAACAAGTTGTCAATAGCTATCCAAAAGTTTGACAACTTTAAAATGAAGAATGGTGAATCTATAGACCAAGTGGACACAAGGTTCACTGAAATTATTAATGAGATCAACTCCCTGGGCAAAACTTATGGCAACAGGGAAATGGCACTTAAGGTCCTCAGATCGCTCAATCCCGAATGGAGCATGAAGGCTGTAGCCATGAGAGAGTCCAAAGACCTGAATAAGATAAAGATTCGTGAGTCAGTTCTCTGATCTAAAGGCTTATGAGTTCGAGCTTCCAAGCTCATCCTCAACTGAGCCTGCAGAGAAGGGAATCGCATTTGCAGCCGAGTCCCCTGGTAAGAGCTTATCTGATGTGAAACCTCCAAATCCACTAGATTTTGAGGAAGAAATGGCTTTCATAATGCAAAGGTTCAGCAACTTCAGAAAGAACTACTCCAAGTATAAGAAAAACTACAAGGAGAACCCCGAAGGAACCGGAAAATTTGGAAGTCTGGAAAGTTGAATGCTACAAGCTGTCACAAAATAGGACACATCCAAATGGATTGTCCCGAGCTCAAGAAGGACGAAACCAAGAAGGAGGTGGGCGTAAAGGAAGACAAGAAAAGCTCTCATCGGAGAAGACCAGAGCATGTCGAATCAAGCGGCGGTTTCTTTTACGATGAAGACGAGGAGTATGATTGCACGATGGCAAACTTAGGCGATGAAGAGGTAACCTCTAAACCTACCGGTTCAAATAATAGCTCACCATGTCACAAGATATGGATTTACATGAATTGGTAAATCGAGTTATTCAAAGATTTTGAAACACTTAAATCGCACACCAAGTCAGACAGAAAAGACTCAAATTGCAAGATGAGAATAGGCAATGAAAAATGATTTCAAAACTCACCCTAGATTTAAATAAGGTTGAGACAACTACAGCTGACTTTAAAAACCAGGCAAGTGTCAATACAGCTGAGATAGACCGGCTAAATATTTTACTTAAAGAAAAATCAGCTGCACTTGCTCATGCCAAAGCTGAGTTTACTAAGCTGGCACAGTTAAATAAAACTCAGGCGCAGGAAATAACCTCCCTGAAGGCGTCTTCAACTCGCGGGTGTGTACTTATAAAAGGTCACTATATACCAAATCAGGCCTTGGATATGATTCTCACACTCCCTCTAGTTCTGAAACCAAGTTTATCAAGGGAGAAACAATGGTCTCGACTGCTGAGCCTGTGTATAAACCTGTAACACCCCCAAGTTATTCAGGGTATATTACAGCGCCGTGAGCCCCGCCGTGGGACCCACAAGGCTAAACATACGCGGAACTATAAACTTGACCGATAAGGTCTACCTATAATAGAAAGAAAGACGATACAAATGGTATTCAAAACCATAACCAATGAAACCATATACATGACTGCACAAATCAATACCTCGGCAACACAGGCCGGAACATCAAGGAAACTGAAATACAATACTCGAGTATTTAAAAATCCATTCCAGTACAACAACGCTGAATGGAGGAATCCGAGAGAATAACCGGAGACAAGACACAGTATCACACTTGCCCATCATCTTCATGCCGACCCGGTACCCACCTGTCCGCTCTCCTGGAACCTGAAATACATGAAACGTATTTCCCCCATAAAGGGGTTAGCCGTCGAATAGCTAGTGCAAGTATAACAATATGAAACATAATACTCCTCGACAATAAAGTAAATGTAATCCGTCAATTCATCAATATCCGTCAATTCATTAATTCAAGACTAGTATTCCGGAATGACTAAAATCTCAAGACGTATGTGAATGCCGTAGAAACGGTTCGTTCATATCATACGCCGTTACATGTAGGAATGCCGTCAAAACGGTTCGTTCATTACATGCCAACATTATTTCATATGAATGCCGTAGAAACGGTTCGTTCATATCAACCATGGAATCGCACTGCAGGCTACGAAACCCTCAGAGGACCATAGGCCCGTCCCGGAGTGGCTAGAAATAATCATACCATCAATATTTCATACTTTCAAAGTCGAGAACGTACAATCATAAATGTATACTTGCCTTAATAAACGTTACCGAAAATCCCGAAGGACACGGTTCGACCGAAGCTTGAACCACGAAGAAGACAACGAACGGAAGGGATTCGACTTGAGTTCTTCACAAGGATTTCGTCCCTAAGTCATATCAATGATAAATCAACAATCGTACGATGAATAAAAATCGTACAACGCACAAAACCCCCCTCTTAGACCTTTGTCGGACACTTTGAAGGCGTCGACTAATAACTCAACCAAAACGAAGAATCAATACAATCCAACCGTGGAATAACGATGGAAATGATAGAATACACCTAAATAATCATCAATCCATCACTAATCTAAATTACTACGGATTAAAAAGGATGAAGTCAAACAAAATCCCCAATTTCCAATACAAAATTCGAAGTGTTCTTGAATAATCTTTCAATAATCCGATGAATACTCCAACAAGTCCATAATCATGCGTATATCACTTCATACCCCATGATTTTAACATCCAAAACATCATTACCCAAAACAAAATCGAAATCCAAGATGTTGAAGAAATTACCTCTTGAAGATCCAAGCACTATGATTCGAAGATCACGCGATAGAACGATGATCCGGGCTTCACAATCAAAAATAGATGAAGGAAATCACCCACTCAAGTGATAGATGAAGAAACTTCCCTCTCTCAACCCTTCTCTCCCGTGTGAAGGTGAAGAAATGAAAAGGTATCGGTTGAATCGCACAAAAAAAACGCAGATATAGGGTAAACTGTCATGTGTGCCGCGACTCAGTATAGGTGTGCCGCGGCACAGGCCCAAAATTTTCTCCCAGGGCTCGGCAGTGTGCCGCGGCTCAGCCCAGGTGTGCCGCGGCACCGGGTACAGGCGGTTTTGGCCAAATCTGGAAAAATGAGAGTGACTTAGCTATTTCGACCATAACTCCCTCGTCTGGACTCCGATTGACTCACCGTTTGAACCATTGGAAAGCTAACTCTATGCTTTATAATATTGCCGAGATTAAGAATTTTTGGAGTTTCCAAGAATTTATGGTGATTTAACAAAGTCGAACTCATACGTGGAAAAGTCGCTAAAGAACACGGAATTCAACAGAACGATACCGAAACGAACTCGGATGACAAAAAGTGTAGAATTAATCATTCTCAGGATGACGAAACGGTCCCAAGCAAGTCATCAAAATAGACTTCCGCCAAAAATAGAAAATTTCTGGGGAACAAAATTACGGGTATTACATTCTACCCTCCTTAAAAGAAGTTTCGTCCCGAAACTTAAAACAGGTAGGGAGAAGAAATATTTCGCCAGGAAAAACTCAACGAGATACACAAGAACCGAAACTCACGCCCAAACGGCGAATCATCAATATAGAACACAACAATACATTACCCGAAGGTAAACCAAACCAATGCCGAAAAAGTTACGAATTCATAATGCCCGAAGGCTCCAACGGAAATACCGGTACATCACAATGGCCTGAAGCCGAACAGCCCAAAGCTGTAAATCATCACAAAATAGATCTCAAAGAGACCAACCTGACTGTCGGACATACCCCTCGGCGTATGAACAACCAGTCGCAAATCGTCGGACATATCCAATACAACATGGACTACGAACGATCAATCAATAAAGCTCAAGAGGGACATCACAGTACGCCCGATCCGGAAATGTGTCCGTGCACATGTCCACCCCGTATACGGAATCCAGAATATACGTGTGACAATGTACCTAATTAGCCTCAAGAACTACGTCTCGTGTGCACGGTCCAATGCGGAAATATCCACGCATGACCATCGAGTGCCTGGCTAAAAATCCTACACATAACCAATCGGCACGTAGACATGATTCCATATATGCCACGATACAACATGACAACGAAACTCAAGGGATAAAACATCCAATATGGATCATACGACTCACCAAGTGAACGATGACACACGAATAATGAAAGATCGACACGACCAACGATATTCAAAACAACCATCCTGGGATCAGAATTCCCTAAGGACCGATTAACACGGCAATAATCACAACACCACAATTCGGGAAATCCTCAACTCTCAACGATCACAAAATTACCGAGTTCACAAGAATAATAGTGTGCTGCCTTGAGTCGGCCAACACGACAATAATAATTCAACGGATGGGAACTATTCTCGACAGTCCCGATTCAATACTTCGATTACCGTAGAATGGCCAATCGATAACAACGATACAATGGATGAGAATATTTTTGACAACGGATGGGAATTATCTTCGATAATCCCAATTCAATACCTCGATTACCTTAGAACGGTCAATCGATAGACAATGATACGATAGAATAGATGTCCCGGTGTCTTAACCCGACCACCGAAACGGAGATGATAAAAGGATATATCAAACGTCTCCAATCGGTTAATATAATCTTAATAGAAAAACACCGATATCAATGACGACGATCACCACAATATCTCAATGGAACATCCATCACAATCACAATCGATACGTCGATACCGCGAACCGGAAATCGACAGCGACTTTACCAACAAGTATCACAATGCCTCGAATCGGCCTTTAACAAACAACAGTAACATTTGGCATAATTTGCCAACGGTGTCGAACCAAACGATTCCCGAACATCAATAAATTACGAAGGGGCTAAGTCTCGAAATGATACAATACATTCGTACACCTACATAATAACATTAGTCTCATTGATTAGTACGAGTATAAAACTTGTCTCGATATCAATACAACGAACTGTTACCAATTCAGTTGATTTCGTCTTACGAGTTCCTCAGTCCCGACCAAGTTAATCTACGAACCCTTCAACCTTAACCGCAACACAACAGTCATAATCTATGATCAAACATCATATATTATTGTAAAACGAAAGATTAATAATCAACAGGTTCGATGACGACCAATATCAACACCACCAAACCACAAACTCAACCGTTTCACCATATCTCGACTAATCACAGTCTGAACAATCCAACTCAGACACTTACAAATCCTGTCCACAATACGATTCGAAATATGATGATCATATCAGCAACCAATTCGGACCAATAATAAGGGTCTAAATGTTCCAAACTCAATTCTTAAATACGAATTGACAAGGTTCCCTTCTCGTAAATCCTTCGTTAAAATTTACTTATAACCGTCATCAATTCGAATCATCCGACTGGTTCAAAACAATAGATAATCATATTAAAAGGTTATCAAACAATCCAATCATTCGATTTGAATATTTGCTCCATACGTATGGGCTTCCAAATTCAGAGATGAATAATAGTCTCATCAAACTCATAATCACATTCGTATTCCTATACGAATATTATTTCCAACACATAGTTTAGCTCTAGATATGAATATTCCATATTCATTTTCAAAACATCAACACTTCTTAAAAATTTTCATCACCTCGTATAATTCAAGAGTTCTTCAAGAACATGAAATATCCGAAATCACGTTCAGAACAACATATCCGAGGTATATATCTCCATGTTACCATTTCCTTCATCATGTCATTCATACAACCTCAAGAATCGCAACAAACCCTTATCATCATATGAAGAAGATCTCAATAATCATATCAACATCCGAAATCTCTTATTACAATTCCAATAAATCTCGTATAACATTATCACATGATACCATAATTGTAACACCCTGCATCCTCCAGGAATATTACACGCCGTAAACCCTTCTCACAAGGATTTACCAGGCTAAGCACAATTTTCCATGTTATTTCAAAAATGTCAAAAAGACTGATGACGGTAATATTTTTCAAATACTAAAAAAAATCATTTTCCAAATACCGTCACAACGATCAAGGCTAAAATGCCAAAAACTCAGTTTAGGGAATCGGTTTTACCAAATAAAATTTAGTTGGCAAAATACCAAAAGCAATTTCAAAATACTCACGCAGCGGATAAAAGTACAGTCCAATTTATGCATTTACATTGAAATAAGACGAACATCAAAATACACAATTCCCAACATACTCCCTCCCAAATAGTAATCCTTTAAAAAAACGAACCACTATAAAAGGGATACGAGGATTACCTTGTATGGACGAACCACGAAGAAAGAATAATTGAACTCAATTCCAAGAATCATTAAATCATCATAGTCACCATATGGCCTCAAGAACATCAAGATTTCTATGATTCCATAATCATAATCAACATATTCAAAGCATATCATTATCTTCCTTCAACATAAACCTCATAGAATATGGATAACACAAGAAATCACTTCAAGAATCAACAATAGTTCCATAACCAAGCTCTAATTCCATGATTCCAAGCTCACAATCATGTTAAAAGTGTTTAGAACACTCTTAAAAGTGAAGAGGGACGAGTTTTGGAGAGAAATATCTCAAAGGATCGTGAGAGAAATGAAAGGCAACACTTCAATATATAAATTGCACTCTCATTACGTACGTAAGTGTCCTTTCTTAACGTACGTAACAACTTTAACGTACGTAATCCAAAATCCATAACGTACGTAACCAACTCACTGTCTCATTCCGTGCAGTCCATTACGTACGTAACCCATACCATACAACGTACGTAATATACCCGTTGACTTGCTACAGTACAATGGTTGTGTTATGTACGTAACACGTCCTGTATAACGTACGTAACACGTACGTTGACTCATCTGTCAACATCCTCCGCCGAAAGTTGCCGAAACAGGGTCCCACCTGCCGACCAGGACTCGGTTCTGTCCGATGCCTTCGTTACGTACGTAATACCTTAGCCTTAACGTACGTAACCATGCTAATCTTACGTACGTAATCTCACCTTATTAACGTACGTAATAATTCCATACTTAGCCAATTTCAACAATTCCTGTCCAAAGTCATGACATACCAAATACGAGCATACGGCAAAATCAATACATATACTCAATTCAATAACATTATCAAACGTTCACAACGTCCTCGAGCATAATTAACCATCCACGATATCCAATATATAAACGAAAAGAAAGAAAAAAAAATATATCCGAAAAATTGGGGTATTACACTCTACCCCCCTTAAAAATAAGTTTCGTCCTCGAAACTTACAATCACTCGTACAAACAACATTTCAACGGAAAATCCAAAATCACCAAGATAACCAAGAATTATCGAATAATCCGAACAACATACTTACAAGTCAGTGAAGTCTAAGATCTCCCGTGATACTAGCATGCGACTCCTAAACAAAGTCTCAACATAATACCGTTACACACCAATATCGCAATTAGCAATTTAACAAAATCTCAAGGAAGAGTTCACGTCCGTGACCACGGCCACGATTCTTCCTACTTTCAGCCAACATTCTGAAGGGCACATCCGTGCGTAAGTATAATCCGAATCGCACATTCTCGAAGTGACCAAATCCCAAGAATACCAAGCTATAAACGAAACGATTAAGAAAAATACAAGAAGAGTGAGAGGACTTACAAGTACCGGTCGCACTGTGATGATGGCAGAGTAGTGATACTGTGGGCAAATGCCGACTCAATCGACCCAAAAGACCGACAGCCTAGGTATCCATAAACCTAAGCTCCGATACCATATTCTGTAACACCCCCAAGTTATTCAGGGTATATTACAGCGCCGTGAGCCCCGCCGTGGGACCCACAAGGCTAAACATACGCGGAACTATAAACTTGACCGATAAGGTCTACCTACAATAGAAAGAAAGACGATACAAATGGTACTCAAAACCATAACCAATGAAACCATATACATGACTGCACAAATCAATACCTCGGCAACACAGGCCGGAACATCAAGGAAACTGAAATACAATACTCGAGTATTTAAAAATCCATTCCAGTACAACAACGCTGAATGGAGGAATCCGAGAGAATAACCGGAGACAAGACACAGTATCACACTTGCCCATCATCTTCATGCCGACCCGGTACCCACCTGTCCGCTCTCCTGGAACCTGAAATACATGAAACGTATTTCCCCCATAAAGGGGTTAGCCGTCGAATAGCTAGTGCAAGTATAACAATATGAAACATAATACTCCTCGACAATAAAGTAAATGTAATCCGTCAATTCATCAATATCCGTCAATTCATCAATTCAAGACTAGTATTCCGGAATGACTAAAATCTCAAGACGTATGTGAATGCCGTAGAAACGGTTCGTTCATATCATACGCCGTTACATGTAGGAATGCCGTCAAAACGGTTCGTTCATTACATGCCAACATTATTTCATATGAATGCCGTAGAAACGGTTCGTTCATATCAACCATGGAATCACACCAGAGGCTACGAAACCCTCAGAGGACCATAGGCCCGTCCCGGAGTGGCTAGAAATAATCATACCATCAATATTTCATACTTTCAAAGTCGAGAACGTACAATCATAAATGTATACTTGCCTTAATAAACGTTACCGAAAATCCCGAAGGACACGGTTCGACCGGGAAGCTTGAACCACGAAGAAGACAACGAACGGAAGGGTTCCGACTTGAGTTCTTCACAAGGATTTCGTCCCTAAGTCATATCAATGATAAATCAACAATCGTACGATGAATAAAAATCGTACAACGCACAAAACCCCCCTCTTAGACCTTTGTCGGACACTTTGAAGGCGTCGACTAATAACTCAACCAAAACGACGAATCAATACAATCCAACCGTGGAATAACGATGGAAATGATAGAATACACCTAAATAATCATCAATCCATCACTAATCTAAATTACTACGGATTAAAAAGGATGAAGTCAAACAAAATCCCCAATTTCCAATACAAAATTCGAAGTGTTCTTGAATAATCTTTCAATAATCCGATGAATACTCCAACAAGTCCATAATCATGCGTATATCACTTCATACCCCATGATTTTAACATCCAAAACATCATTACCCAAAACAAAATCGAAATCCAAGATGTTGAAGAAATTACCTCTTGAAGATCCAAGCACTATGATTCGAAGAGCACGCGATAGAACGATGATCCAGGCTTCACAATCGAAAATAGATGAAGGAAATCACCCACTCAAGTGATAGATGAAGAAACTTCCCTCTCTCAACCCTTCTCTCCCGTGTGAAGGTGAAGAAATGAAAAGGTATCGGTTGAATCGCACAAAAAAACGCAGATATAGGGTAAACTGTCATGTGTGCCGCGGCTCAGTATAGGTGTGCCGCGGCACAGGCCCAAAATTTGCTCCCAGGGCTCAGCAGTGTGCCGCGGCTCAGCCCAGGTGTGCCGCGGCACCGGGTACAGGCGGTTTTGGCCGAATCTGGAAAAATGAGAGTGACTTAGCTATTTCGACCATAACTCCCTCGTCTGGACTCCGATTGACTCACCGTTTGAACCATTGGAAAGCTAACTCTATGCTTTATAATATTGCCGAGATTCAGAATTTTTGGAGTTTCCAAGAATTTATGGTGATTTAACAAAGTCGAACTCATACGTGGAAAAGTCGCTAAAGAACACGGAATTCAACAGAACGATACCGAAACGAACTCGGATGACAAAAAGTGTAGAATTAATCATTCTCAGGATGACGAAACGGTCCCAAGCAAGTCGTCAAAATAGACTTCCGCCAAAAATAGAAAATTTCTGGGGAACAAAATTACGGGTATTACAAAACCGATATTCAAAAACAGGCAACAACCAAGTCAAACGTCTAGCCGTCGATGTTACACTGCATGACTACCTAGACAGCGACTAAGCGGCCCTTGCAACAAAGCAGTCCATACAACATGCCCACTATTACCAACAACTCCCCAAAAATAGATTTCATAATGGGAGGGGCAGATGGAAACCTCAAGGTTATCCGAATTACCAAAATGAACAAGTGTGGAGACCACAAAAGTTTAATAAATGGTCTCAGCCTAGATTTAGAAATGGCCCACACTATCAAAATTTTGAGGAATATCCTATACAATCCAACCAGAGATTTAGACCTCGACCACGTACACCTTATAAGGGTTATAATAATAATTCCTATAATCCAAGGAGAAATCAATTCTCCAGGAAACCAACTCCCCCCAAAGGACCCACACAAATTTGGGTACCTAAATCTCTGCTTATTTAATTGCAGAAAAGGTGGAAGGACTACAACCACATCTCCTCAAGCTCAAATTTTGGAGGTGAAGAATGGTTTGTAGACTCTGGATGCTCGAGGCATATGACCGGGAACAAGAAGATGCTGACCAAATACATCAAAGAAAGAGGTCCCGATGTAACCTTTGGAGATAGCTCTAGAGGACAGACAAAAGGCTTTGGAGAGCTGCACCGAGGAAACATTGTAATATCCAAAGTTCATTATGTCAAAGGGCTCAAATACAACCTCCTGAGCATCAGCCAGTTCTGTGACGAGAAGAATCTAGTAGTCTTCACCATCCTGAAGTGTATGGTGATAGACATCTTATCTAGAGAAATAAAGCTACAAGGATTCAGAAGAAGAGATGTATACATGATTGATTGGAACACAGGAACACCTAACTCCTGTTTTCTATCCAAGACTGTAGCTGAGAATGGATGGCTGTGGCACAAAAGACTATGTCACCTAAACTTCAAAGCCATCAACAAGATTAGCTCTCAGAAGATGGTCAGAGGACTTCCAAATGAAGCATTCAAGAAGGAAGCACTCTGTGATACATGTCAGAAGGGAAAGCAGACCAAGGCATCGTTCGCCGATTCGGCTACAACGCTCACAACAAGGATCTTAGATCTACTTCACATGGATCTATTTGGTCCTATCAAGCCAAGGACTTTGAGCGGCAGAAAGCATGCACTTGTAATTGTAGATGATTATTCAAGGTACACTTGGATCATTTTTCTATTCAAGAAAAGTGAAGCCCTGACCAAGTTACCCGAGGCCGAGAAGGATCCGTAATGAGAAATCCCTCTCCATAATCAAGATCGATCGGATAGAGGAGGAGAGTTTCTCAACAAGGCGATAACTGATTTCAGCGATCAGAATGGGATCCAGCATGAGCTCTCTGCAGCCAGGACGCCCCAGCAGAATGGTGTTGCTGAAAGAAGGAACAGAACCCTGAAGGAAGCAGCAAGGTCCATGATTGCAGAAGCGAACCTACCCAAAAGGTTCTGGGCTGAAGCTGTTAACACAGCCTGCCACACCCAGAACAGGAGTATGATAGTAGGGAGACACGGCAAAACTCCCTATGAGGTTTGGAATAATAGAACTCCTACTGTTGCTTACTTTCATGTTTTTGGTTGCAAGTGTTTCATCCACAACAACGGTAAAACACAGCTAAATGCCTTTGATGCTAAAACTGATGATGGTCTATTTATGGGATATTCCCAAAGAAGCAAGGCATATAGAGTTTTTAACAAAAGAACCTTAGTTGTGGAGGAAACACCCCATGTTGTTTTTGATGAATCTACCGTTGAGTACAGGAAACAACTTGAGCAAATTTAGAACAAGCTCAAGTCAGCAACCCTTGAAGAAGTCATTATACATGACACTGGAATGGTGGACTCACCTGCAGATCGGCTGATGACCCAATGCGGTGATGAAGACCCAACTGCAGATCAGACAGGATCACCAAACCTATCTGATCCAGTTGATGCTGAAGAAGACCAAGCCGGAGCTGACAAAGACTCATCTGCAGTTCAGAACCAAGCTGCAGATGACAAGGCGTGGCCGATCCGATTGCATCAGAACCCAGTGATGCGAGATAACCACCAGAGCAATCCAAGCAGGGGAACAAACCCGAGAATAGGGCGAGATCCCCAAATGGCTCAAGGATCATCCAATTCAGCAAATTATCGGAAAGTTGATCGATGGAGTCAAGACAAGACATCAACTCTACCGGCGAGAATGGCGATGTTCTCATGTTTCATGTCACAAATTGAACCCAAGGCAGCGAGAACAAGCCTTGGAAGATTATTCATGGATTAATGCCATGCAAGAGGAATTGGAGCAGATGGAAAGAAACAAAGTTTGGGAACTAATGCATGCACTGATCACAAGAAAGTTATTGGCACCAAATGGGTGTATAAAAAGAAGAGTGATGAAGACGGAGTCATGTTAGGAATAAAGCCGACTCGTAGCAAAGGTTATGCACAAGTGTGAGGGAATAGATTTTGATGAAACTTATGCACTGTTGCAAGATTAGAAGCCATCGACTATTCCTCGCATATGCCGCATTCAAGGACTTTGAAGTTTACCAGATGGATGTAAAAAGTGCGTTTGACGGAATCCTAGAAGAAGAAGTCTATGTAGAGCAACCCCGTGTTTTGTCAAAGGAGACAAAGTCTATAAGTCATTGAAAGCTCTGTATGGACTCAAGCAAGCACCGAGAGCATGGTATGAAACACTGTCTGTGTTTCTTGAGAAAAATGGATTTTGCAAAGGGAAAGTGGACAAGACCCTATTTAGAGTGGAGCACGAAGGCCACATATTAATAGTTCAGATTTATGTGGATGACATCATATTCGGGTCAACCAATCCAGAACTATGCGAGAAATTCTCCAACCTCATGCAAGGAGAATTTGAGATGAGTATGATGGGAAAGCTTAACTTCTTTCTCGGATTACAAGTTAAGCAGATGGAAAAAGGAATTTTCATCAACCAAGCAAAGTATACCAGAGATCTTATCAAGAGATATGGAATGGAATCAGCCAAGCCCGCAAGAATTCCAATGAGCACAAGTACTCACCTGGATGCAGACGAGGCAGGCATATCAGTGGACTCAACCCACTACAGAGGACTCATCGGATCTCTTCTGTACCTAACTGCAAGCAGGCCAGACATATCATATGCAGTTGGAGTTTGTGCAAAATTCCAGTCCAAGCCGAAGCAATCACATCTAGATGCAGCCAAGAGAATAATTAAGTACTTAAAGTCTACAATTAATGTTGGATTATGGTATCCCAAGGATGACAACTTCGAGCTATCAGGATACTCAGATGCGGATTTCGCAGGATGCAAAATCAATAGGAAGAGCACTAGTGGAACGTGTCAATTCCTAGGAACCAGACTGATATCCTGGTTTAGCAAAAAGCAGGTTTCTAACTCCATATCCACTACAGAGTCAGAATTCCTAGCTGCAGGTAGCTGTTGTGCACAGATTCTATTAATCAGACAACAGTTAAGGGACTATAATATTATTGCCAACGAAGTTCCAATTTGGTGTGACAACAATAGTGCTATTGCAATAACCAACAATCCGGTTTTGCACTCAAAGACGAAGCACATTGACGTTAAGCACCATTTCATTAGAGACCATGTGCTTAACAAAAGGGTTAGAGTTGAAAGAGTCAGCACAGACTACCAAATAGCTGACATCTTCACCAAACCCTTACCAGAAGAAAGATTCCTAGAGCTTAGCAGAGACCTTGGATTACTAGATTGGGAATCTAGTACTGAAGAAAGTTGAAGGAAGGACGGACCCTCAGAATCAGCCTAAGCTGATACAGGCGAGAAGACGAAGGCCAGACGAAGCAACTTAGCTGTACAGAATACCAGGCGAGAAGTCAAACTCACCTGTTGCAGAGTGGTCAACAGTCAACAAAATCAGACCAGCTAAGTTCTCTAAACTGACCTCTATATTTTTTTAATTAATATATGCCACATTTATAAATATTATTTTGGCTAAAAATGACATTTAAAATATACATTTTATAAGCCAAGTGGCAATTTTAATACACGCGTCAAACGCCTATTTAATTAACCTCTACGATGGTCAATCAGAATCAACCGTCGAATTTTAAATTGGGCCACCGATTCAAATTTGAAATTCAAAAGAATATCAAAAGGCGTACCACCGTTCAAATTTATAATAAACTAATACAAACGTCTTTTCATCTTCTTTATAAGGAAAGAAAACCTTTCACTTTACTCTTTACGCTTACAGAAACCCTAGAATTTACAGAGCAAAAATACACACTAAAAAATCCACTATTTGCAAAAATGGCCGGAGTGAATCTGAAGGCAATGAAGGACCAGGTCATATTCTCCATGGTCGTCGACTTCGAAGGTTTATTAGAAGCAAATCTAGAGGACTTCGATATGCTCAATTTGATCCGGGCGATGAAGCTGAATGGAATCTACCCGTTTCTCGACATCAACCCGCAACATTTGTTCAAGGAAGATGTCGTTGAATTCTATCGTAATGCCTCTCTGATTCAGCACGGGATTAACATCTCAGTCGGCGGAATTCCAGTCACCATAGATCGAGAGAAGATTCGTTCTGTATTCGGGATGAAACATCGTGGGTTGGCGGTCGAAGCCCTTAAACAATCACCCGCCGAAACCTGGAAAACCATTAAAGCCGAAAATATCCCAGAGAAGTTAAAGTTTACAGCAAAGAGGAATGAGTTGAAAAAGATTTATCGAGTTGCTTTGGACATCACAAACAAGATAGTCATGGGGATGGCAGGCAGCTATGACCAACTGTCATCATCAAAATTTATGGTGTTGGGTGCGTTGATTCAAGAAGAGGAAGTCGATTGGGCGGACTATATTTTCAGGCAACTTTTTCGCGAGGTGAACAAGGTCGAGTGGCTCGACGATGAAAAGAAGTTCAAAACTAAGTTGGCGTTCGGAACGCATCTTAGTTGGTTTTTGGAGAAAACCGGAGTGGCTAAGGGAAACATTGATCCTTTCCACCCAAACAAGAGGCTACGTCACATGGACCATGACAAGAAGAAAGTTGGAGTCACTGGGAGAGCAGCCCAGTTGTTGAAGGATTTGCCAGACTCAAGCTATTACCCAAGATACGATTTATCAGAGGAATCAGACAGACCTGCAGCTGAGATCAGAACTGCAGTCGAGTCCGGGAATGAGTCTGACGATACACCAATAGCAATCAGATTCAAGCGACGGGGACCAGCCCCAGAAGGACCCTCTAACCTGCAGTCATCACCTGAACCCTCTCCCAAGAGGCCAAGGAAGGCTGCGATTCGGCGAGAGAGCGATCGAGCATCACGCCGCCCGGCCCATCACCCAATCACCAATCCACCGGACACACTGCTGCACACCGAAACTCGGATTGTACCTGTTATTACACCTCCAGTGTACATATCCGAAGAAGAGGAAGCAGGTCTTATTATCTCTATTCCTGAAGCAGATTACACTTTTAATCTGTTAGAAAATAATACTTTTAATCTCTCTATTGAACAACTTCAGCTTGTCAAACCACAAGCAGAAAAACACTCTTTTGTAAATATTTTTAAAGAGTGGAAATCTTTCAAAACCATGTCTTTTACAAATCTTCAAACCTTTGTTGAAACTAGTGGTTGGGAATATCCCCAAGCCACTGAGGATGTTCTGACTGAATTTTGCAAAGAGTCAGATTTAGCTTTAATCCTCCAGGATAAATGGTTCATGTCACATTTTAAGACAAACATGGACCACTTTATCCACTCTATAATGCTCAGTATTTTTGATGGTGTTTTTGGAGAGGAGGAGGAGGAAGCAGAAAAGGAGATTAGGATTGAAGAAATTAATGGAGACAATGAAATTATTGATTTGGCTGAAGAAGATGAAGAAGAGAAAGAATCTGAAGAAAATATACCAGTTGAAAAACAGTCAGAGGAGATTGAGAAGACAGAAGAAGTGGCTGATGAAGGAGATGAAGAAGAAGGAGAAGAAGTAGATCAGGAAGAAGATGCAGAAGATAAGGAGGATGAGGATGATGAAGGAGAAAAGAAGGAGAAGGATGATGATCAGAATGATGATGATGATGATAATGATGATGGAGGAGAAGCAGGAGCAGAGAAGGAAAATGAAAAAGAAAAAGATGAGGAAGAAGAAAAAGAAAAATCTGGAGAAGAAGAAGGGAAAGAGGAAGAGAGAGAAAGGGACAAGGAGCCAGAACAAGAGCCGGAGCCGGAGCCTACTCATGAAGCTGCAGATAGGATTGTTGTACTGCCGGTACACTGGCTAGACGCAGAGTCGCGGTAAGACTCCGTGTCGGGGACCCGGAGAAAACTCAATCGACCTACCAGTGCAGCAGAGCACAGTCTAGTGGTTCTCTTGCAGAAGGATCAGGAGAGCACTCTCCATCAGCTCAGTTATCACCTACCATGACTGAGCTGATCAAGAAAATTGTCAGAGACACTATTGGGGAGCTGCTATCAACTCAGGTCACTCCTGACCTTCAGACCATAAATGCCAAGATTGACACCCTACTTCAGAGAGAGATCCCTCAGCCTCCTCCCCCTACAAACAATAGAATGCCATTTGGCATGTCTGATTGGATGAGCCGCATGGAACAGCAGTTGACTACCCTTATTGATGCTGGCAAAAAGGGGGAAGAGAGGATTCAGGGGGAAGAGAGAGAAATCAGAAGCAAGAAGAAGCAGGATGTCCCTCAGATTGAAGGACCCTCCAGTCTAAAGAGAAAGGAAGCTGTAGATCGAGATGACCAGGCTGTCCAGCCTGAAGGAAAAAGAAGAAGGACCAGAGGCGGCTTTGAACCTACTCTAGAATGGGAAGGGATGGAGCTATGGTATGTTGAGGATTTCGTTCCATTTGAAGCACTTGAGATGTGGGGAGCTGCTAGGAAGAGGTTCATCAGAGACTATTATGTCTGGGAACTACTTCAAGATGACAAACTCTCCCCACAGGAGATTTTCATAAACTTCATGGAAGAAGTCCATCCGAAGCTTTGGGCTGTTCTGAAGAAGCACGCTAAAGAGCAAAATGCTTATCCCATGATCCCTCCATTCAGAGCAGAAGAAGCACCAATCCGTATGGATGGTGAACTTGATGAGTTAGCACTTCAGAGGGAAATCAAGCTAGTGTGTCTTGAGAACAGATTCAGATCTCAGCAAGAGCAGGATTTCACAGCACTTGTGGTGAAAAGAAAATATGGCCTTGCTCCAGTCAAGGTAAGACCTATCGGAGCCAAACCATTCAAGCCTGCCAAGCAGCCTACTCGAAGAGGCAGAGGAAGAGGCAGATGACCTTAGTTATTTCTCTTACTTGTAATTTTATTTTCTGTACTTAAAACATTCTTGTAAAATTTCAATAATAAAGTCAGAAAATTTTATGAACAGTCTGTTGAATGACAATTTCCAGTTGTCTCAATATTAGACTGATTTCAGTTTTGTCTCGCACTTAAGTGCAGACTTGGTCATTTGATTTCTTACTTAGTTTTGCCATCATCAAAATAGGGGGAATTTGTTAGGAATACTTGTTAGATTTTGATGATGTCATTAATTTAAAATCAAATGTTCATTACTTGGCAAAATGTAAGGAAGAACCAAATGAGTATCTTCCATAGGCCAAAATATGTTAAGTATAAAACTTGGCAAAATGTAAAGAAGAACCAAATGAGTATCTTCTGTAGGCCAAAGTTAGTTAAATGAAAATCGGCTAAGTACTAAAGTACGACCTAGTCCATCGTGAGAAGTACAAATGACTCGGTCGAGTAGCTCTGGTCAACTAAATTTATCAGAGAAGTTTGACCAGACTGCAGCCGAGGTACCTCAGGGAAGTCACCTGATCAGACAAGTCACAAACAGTGAACAACCGAGAGGACCTACCTGCAGAGATGTAAGCTGCACATCAGCTTACTTGACTACAGCCTAGTACTCCAAGTCCACGTCAGCATGCTTTGAAAAGTCAAATATTACGGAAAGCTCACATGCAACGTGAAGAGACAAATTGGAGTGATTCCCGCAAGAGATATGATTTAATTAAATCATCCTGACCCACCGTGAAGACTTTTATCCTTTTATATTCAAAAGATTCGGCGCTCACATGCAGAAGTCCTCACAACGGTCGGAAGATAAAATAAAATAATGGGAATCCAGCCTTGCAACGTTCAGAAAGATTAAACAATGAAGTCTCCCTCCAACGGACGGATTTGTTCAAAAGATTTGCAACGGCTACAAGGAAGAAGCTCAGAGATCGTGATCTATATATATCCAGAAATTTGAAATTGAGCAATAACCGGTGCGAACATACATTCTAGCGATCAAAGCAATCAAGCAATCTCAAGCAATCAAATAGCATCGTGAAAAGAGCAGATCTAAAAGTTCATACTTAAGGAAGCTCTTAAGTTGGAGAAGACAAAACACTCTTGTCTATAATCTTGAGTACGGGGTACTTCACTGGTTGAAGTAAGAGACTGTAAAGGCATCCGAGGATCGAGGATCAAGAGGTGCAAGGCAGTCAAGTGTGTGTACAACGGCACGGATTTCCACTGGTTGGAAGCTGTTGTAGTGTGTTGTGAATCACTGTAATATTTATCACTGGTTGAAAATTATAGTGAATTCATCTCCAACTGGTTTGGAGAAAAGTGGATTAGTAGAGGATTACCCCACCCCTGAGACCACTATAATTGCCTGTGTCATTTACTGTTTTACTGCATCATACCTTAACTGCTGCATACATTGTTAAGTGTTTCATTAAGTTAATTTATATTCGTCATCAGCTGACTTCCGCACATATCCAAGAACAAACGACTCTAAGTCATTTGTTTGACCATCAGCTGAAGAAACTCACTCTTCGTGAAAAAGAGTTCAAGAGTTTCAACAAGTCTATTCACCCCCCCCTCTAGACTTGTTCCTGGACGACTTGTGACCTACACATTGATCACCACAAAATCGTACATCCCACGCACATAACACAATCTCAACACCCGCAACAACTATCGTCAATCAACGACACATAACCAGCATAACACACATTCGGTACACAATACATTGCACAACCGAGTGTACAACCACCCCATATGTACGTCGCAATCCTGCACAAATGGCACAACGCCTAACACGTATACTAATATAACATTATTATCACAAAGCCTTCAAATTACGGAACACACAACCAACTCAAACGGAACATAATTACAAAGGCAAGCAAAATCATCATACATATCATACGTAATTACTAGTCGCAAGATACAAGTCGTATAATAAGATACTTGCCTTAATAACCGCTACCAAACGCTCCGAAGAACACGGTTCGACCGGGAAGCTCGGACCCCGAAGAAGACAACGAACGGAAGGGTTCCGACTCGAGTTCTTCACAAGAATTCGACCCTAACAACATATAATCAATAAATCATCGATCATACGAGGAAGAATAATTGTAGAACGCTCGAATTCTCTTTGTGACATTTTATCGAACACCTTCAAGGCGTCGATAAAATACTCAATAAAACGACAAATCCGTGGCAATTCAACCGTGGAATAACAAGGAATTAGATATAATATAGCTTAACAATCATCAATCCATCAATATTCTGAGTTAAAACGGATTAAACGGACAAATCGAACAAAATCCCCAAAACTATATTTTAAGAAAACTTGCCTTGATTCGGTCGATCGGAGCAAGTTATGGAAGGATTAATCGATGTTATGAACTTCAAAACTTCATGGATTTAACCCCTAACAACATCCCTCCATGATCATCAAAGCTCCAGCCGCGGAAGAGGAAGAAACGAGTGAGAAAAATGAAGAAAAACCCGACTGCTCTGCCATATTTATAGCCTGCCCGGACACGGCGCAAAGCGGCCCGGATCGGCGCCGGGTGTCTCGGCCGTGTCTCGGCAGCTGCTGGTCCTGGCCGACCAGCGCAAGACACGGCCAGGCGGCGCCGTTTCGTGGCCGTTTCGCATAGTGCGGCGGCCGGGACTCGGTCGTTCGACGGTCAGAAAAATCCGAAACTCGGACACGAGCGTGGCGAAGCACGGTTACGAAGTACTCGTAAAGACGAATCCGAACACTGAGAGAACACATGATTCTGACCACCCGAAGGCTCGAAATTCGACAACGGAAAGTAATTACCCCAAACTTTGGGAAATTACGAAAATGGCCCAAAACATCCGAAAATCACGATACGTGATCGAATAACCAAACCGAAGTTCACAACACATCTAACAAAGTTAAACGGACTTACGGGAAACTCGAAACATTAATTTCGAACGAGATTCACAAGAATCGAACTCGAGTGCGGAAAAGTCGTTAAGAAACACGGAACTCAACAAAACAATACCGAAACGAACTCGGATGACAAAAAATACAGAATTAATCATTCTCAGAATGATGAGACGGTCCCAAGTGAGTCGTCGAAATGGACTTCCGCCGAAAAAATAAAATTACCGGAAATCCGAAATTGCGGATATTACATTCTACCCTCCTTAAAAGAAGTTTCGTCCCGAAACTTAAATCAAGTAGGGAGAAACAATATCCCGCCAGGAAAACTCAACGAGATACACAAGAACCAAAAAAAATTCGTGCCCAACGGCGAAACGTTACAAGCAACGCAAGGAAATATACGGCGTGAAAACACGCCCCACGACGACTAACGCAACGCCACCGACTATGTTTCAAACAACAACGAGCAATTAACGACGCATCACATACCACATCACATGCACACATTTAATCGAAGAAACGTACGCTACAACAAGTTGCACCCGACTAAAACGGCTATGCGATAGAAACAAATAGAGTATCAGGATAGAAATCATTCCGATTCTCATCAATAAGAAAATGTCCGACGTCAAAACACAAACAATTCAAGATAACGGAAAACGAGAATACCGGACATTACATTCTATCCTATTTAAAAATAAGTTTCGTCCCGAAACTTAAAATAAAACATCATGGTAGAATACAAACAAAACCAAAAAGTCCACGCAACAAATATCAATTTCTACACGAATTACAGCACGAAGTACGATACACAACTACATCACGGGACACCACCAGGCACTCCCGAGTAGGAACGAAAACCCAATTCCCGAACATCTTGGCAACGGTCTCACAATGCACCGCTCGGTGACCCACTTGGCCACACTCAAACAATTGACTAACGGTGAACGACAATTCTTAGCGATGCGAGATCGAGGCAACAACGTCGGACAACCCGTTCGAACAACAATGATCGAACAACAACGATCAAATAATAATGATCGAACAACAATGATCAAATAACAATGATCGAATGACAATCGAACAATGACTCAAGTCCCCACTTCAACTCCGGACATTAAAAGAAGCGGTAGAAAGTGAAAGATGTTACTTCAAACAAGGTTCACAAGAATTGAACCGAACTCGGAAAGGTCACGATGACAAGCAGTCGATCTAAAACAAGGTCACAACCGATTCGAATGATGACAATCGAGACATCAAACAAGTTCAAAAAGTATCGACGAACACGTGCAAGTCGATAGAATTTAGAAGGAGAAACTGCAGAAGTCAAATATAGTACGGGTATTACATCCGACCTCTTATAAAAGAAATGTCGTCCCCGCAACTCACAACAACGGAGACAAGGTAACAACACAAAAAGCATCCGACAGGAAAATCTCCCATGGGTCTCTCAGAGTCGATCCTGATATACGTCTTTGAGCGCGAACTCCGAAAGTCTCAGTAGCCAATTCGCAAAACTGAATTCGGTGTCCCTCGAAACGCGTCACTGACGAGAAGGACAATTTACACGTGCATGCCCCGGCACATCACGGTTGAAATACCTCGGCTCGGCATACCGAAAATACAAATGCTAGATACAAAAGTCGCAAAACAATATAGCGGAGATGCCAACTCAGCACAACAAAGAATCACGACGGTATCGTTCGGCGACCTCAACGGCCCGAACGATAACCAGCACCTAATTACAAACATTATGAAACAATCACACATGTACACAAACGTACAAACCCAAGCTTCAACAGCTCACACTCGTGCGACAACACGCAAATCACCACGAGGCGATAAACAGTAAACACCAGTTCACACCTCTCACAGAGGGCTAGTACAACAAATTCGTGGCAACACCTCGACGTTCATGCCACCAATTCGATCATACTCGGGAGCAAACATCATAACGACAACGCGAACATCATACATACATACCCAGCCCTCAAACGGCAATGGATAGGTTTTAAAAACGAAAACCTCCTTTTGAAAATAATTTTGGAAACACCGATTGATCTTGAGTATCACCCTTCAATAAAAATACAATCGTGAAACATCGTTATCGAGACTTTGGAAACTATTTCGCATTCGATAAAAATGAGGACAATTTCTTTTCGTGAAAAACTTTCGGAAGTATTCGACCCTCGGGTCTAAGTAAAAGTATTTCTAAAACATTGGAAAATATCTCAAAACATTTTGGTCCTCGAGGTAGAAGAATCTTGAAACATATTGTGGCACCTTAGATGTACCACAAGAAAATAATTCATTTTAAAAGGACATCTCGAAATTTATTTTCTAAGGTACTCAAAGTTTTCAAAGATAATTCAATGGGCTAGAATGCCCAAAAATTTCAGATAATTACACGGAACATTATAGCGCCGGGGTCCTGCCAATAAACCCACCAAAGCTAAAAACCATTTACAAAACGCCAAAAAGGTCGATGACGGTAATATTTTACAATGTCCGAAGTATTTCAAAACACATTTTTCAAATACCGTCTGATTGTGTCATTTGAAAATACACGGCCCATTTGTCAAAATTTAACAAATTTTAAAAATCCATATAAACCATGGTTTGACCGCACCACCAAAATATTTTCCAAAAATCGATTTCTACAAAATTCTCAAACTGTAAAGTCCTTCAGGAAACATTCTCAAACTTACCCATAGCGGACAAAAATTACAACATTCCAAAAACAGTCGAATTTAAAATCATATACTTAAATGGAAACCAGGGTCGCCAATTCAATCAAATGCATCTCGTGGTATCAAGTTTAAACACACAGCAAAATCATTCATCGGAGTTTCTCACAAACTCTACCGTCAGTACCTATTCGAAACCCATCAAGGTTTAAAACTTTCACAACCTACCACCCCACCCGGTGGTTCAAAGATAAAACAATAACGTGCCCAGTTCTATACACATACTATGTGTCACAAGTATTAAACACAACTATATTACACAATACTGTGTAAATAAAATTATGCACCGCAATTAACTCACTAAGATAAAATCGAGATACACAGGTATTACGCATAAAGGAGGAGACTTACATCCACAGCTCGCACGGAGGTGACGGTCGCCCACGATACTAATCTCGTCCGACAACATATCCGACACATTGTGACTACGCACAACTCAACTTGTCACCTGACGACTCGAACGACAAGACAACACATTACTCGACAAACCACGACTCGACTCGACCCGACAACCTAGGTTTCCGCAACCTAAGCTCCGATACCATAAATGTAACACCCCCGAAACATATGGGAATATTACACGCTGTAGACCCTTTCCACAAGGATCTACCAGGCTAAACATCCATAAACAACCAAATGCTTGCCCAGCCAGGGTCAAACAATAAAATGATACAGATCGATATGGTCACTTACACGTGAATACACAGACCGATGAGGTCACACAACCCAATCAATAAAACTGACTTAAATAACATTACCCACACAGGGGTCGAAATACAATACAACGGAAGACTGAAATCAACTCTGACAACACAACAAAAATCAAAACAACTCTCGACTCATGATTAGTATCGCAGCTCGTCATCCTCTTGTGCCAATCCTGGATCGCTCCTTGAATCTGCATGTACCGGACGCAAACAGACATCCACCCCGACATCGGGGTTAGTAAAACTCCACTGTTTTACTAGTGCAAGTATCAAATCATACGAAATGTAACAAGAAAATAATAATCGTTAATCCAATATATTAATCAAGTTTCAAATTATTTACTTGAGGTTTTCACAAGGGAAGATAAGCTATGAAGCATTCGAAAATAAGATTATCATCTCGGGATTTTTTTTTTAGATTTTCAAAACCTTTAAGACCTCAAGTCCTGATTCACAAAACCTTTCGAAAAACTTTAGGGCCTTAACCCGATTTTCGTTTCAAAGCACACTAGATAATATATCATTATGAGTCCGAGACCCATATTTAAAATGTTACCCAAATAATCACTGCTACACGATCATTGTTCATACACATCATGTACCGAACTCCAGAGGCCTCGACGGACCTTACCCGAACCACACACACTGTTCGTACACATCATGTACCGAACTCCGGAGGCCTCAACGGACCCTACCCGGCCACAAACATCGTTCGTACACATCATGTACCGAACTCCAGAGGTCTCGTCAGACCCTACCTGGATCACACACCTTGTTCGTACACATCATGTACCGAACTCCAGAGGCCTCGTCAGACCCTACCTGGATTACACACCTTGTTCGTACACATCATGTACCAAACTCCAGAGGCCTCGTCAGACCCTACCTGGAACACACACACATTGACACGACACAACTCATAATCATCAAATATCAAGCCATTCCACATTACATACAACAATGAGCACAATTAATCAATCACATTGATCACCACAAAATCGTACATCCCACGCACATAACACAATCTCAACACCCACAACAACTATCGTCAATCAACGACACATAACCAGCATAACAAACATTCGGTACACAATACATTGCACAACCGAGTGTACAACCATCCCATATGTACGTCGCAATCCTGCACAAATGGCACAACGCCTAACACGTATACTAATATAACATTATTATCACAAAGCCTTCAAATTACGGAAAACACAACCAACTCAAACGGAACATAATTACAAAGGCAAGCAAAACCATCATACATATCATACGTAATTACTAGTCGCAAGATACAAGTCGTATAATAAGATACTTGCCTTAATAACCGCTACCAAACGCTCCGAAGAACACGGTTCGACCGGGAAGCTCGGACCCCGAAGAAGACAACGAACGGAAGGGTTCCGACTCGAGTTCTTCACAAGAATTCGACCCTAACAACATATAATCAATAAATCATCGATCATACGAGGAAGAATAATTGTAGAACGCTCGAATTCTCTTTGTGACATTTTATCGAACACCTTCAAGGCGTCGATAAAATACTCAATAAAACGACAAATCCGTGGCAATTCAACCGTGGAATAACAAGGAATTAGATATAATATAGCTTAACAATCATCAATCCATCAATATTCTGAGTTAAAACGGATTAAACGGACAAATCGAACAAAATCCCCAAAACTATATTTTAAGAAAACTTGCCTTGATTCGGTCGATCGGAGCAAGTTATGGAAGGATTAATCGATGTTATCAACTTCAAAACTTCATGGATTTAACCCCTAACAACATCCCTCCATGATCATCAAAGCTCCAGCCGCGGAAGAGGAAGAAACGAGTGAGAAAAATGAAGAAAAACCCATTGCTTCTGCCATATTTATAGCCACGGACACGGCGCAGCAAGAACGGCCCAGATCGGCGCCGGGTGTCTCGGCCGTGTCTCGGCAGTTGCTGGTCCTGGCCGACCGGCGCAAGACACGGCACTGGCGCCGTTTCGTGGCCGTTTCGCATAGGTCCGGCCACCAGACTCGGTGCTCCGACGGTCCGAAAATCCCGAAACTCGGACACGAACGTAAACCAAAGCACGGTTTAAGTACTCGTAAAGACGAATCCGAACACTGAGAGAACACATGATTCCGACCACCCGAAGGCTCGAAATTCGACAACGGAAAGTAATTACCCCAAACTTTGGGAAATTACGAAAATGGCCCAAAACATCCGAAAATCACGATACGTGATCGAATAACCAAACCGAAGTTCACAACACATCTAACAAAGTTAAACGGACTTACGGGAAACTCGAAACAGTAATTTCGAATGAGATTCACAAGAATCGAACTCGAGTGCGGAAAAGTCGTTAAGAAACACGGAACTCAACAAAATAATACCGAAACGAACTCGGATGACAAAAAATACAGAATTAATCATTCTCAGAATGATGAGACGGTCCCAAGTGAGTCGTCGAAATGGACTTCCGCCGAAAAAATAAAATTACCGGAAATCTGAAATTGCGGATATTACAGACCCTCCGGAAGTAAGAATGGAATTCCGGTCCTTATCATCTCAGCAACAATCTCGCAGTACTGAACTCGATGCCCCTCGTGTCCACAATTATAACAAGTCACTGGCGGTTTCTTACAATGCGCGCATTCATGGCCTAGAACGTTACAGTTGAAACACCTCGGAGCAATACCAGAACTCAAAGACACCTGCTTGGGTCTTTTAGGTTCCACAATCGACCGAAAAGGTCCCATACTCGACTGATACAAGGGTTGAGGTGTGGGAATCCCAATTCCCTCACTTCTCGATGTGTCATCAGAGATATTCTGCTTCTTCGCTATCGATACGGACTCGGTAGACATTATAGCCATCTCAAAAGCCAAGGCTCGATCCTGATAGTCCTTCAAGGTTGTACACATAAAAGGAGCCACACACTGCCGAATATGAGGTTTCATACGCATATCGAAATAACGAACCTTATCTGCCTCACTTTTCACTTGATCCCGAACATAACACAGTTGTCGATTGTAATCGACTATTGCTTGAGACACCAACACGTCTCGGGGCATAGCCGAGAAAAACTCAACAATCCTACGCTCTTGAACAAGCGGCGGACAATACTCGGCCTCCATGGAAATCTTGAATTCGGCCCAAGTAGCTGTACGATCACTAGGCGCTACGGCCTCCCACCATTGTGCAGCTTCCCTGTCAAGCAGGTATTGGGCGATGGGTACTCTTCTCTCATTGGGGCAAGCTACAGCATCAAATGTTCTGTCCAACTGGAAGATCCAGTTCTCCCAGCTTAACAAGTCCGGGGAACCTACGAAACGGGGCGGGTGCATTCTCATCACAACTCGTAACCACTTACTAGCTCCGTTATCCTCATCCGGAATCCCATACCGGTGTACGGTCTGATTCATATGCGCCAACTGGTCAGCCACCTCACGAAGGATGGTGGCGGCGCCAACATCAACATTACCTCTGGATGATTGCTGCTGATCACCTCACGGGTCATCATGACCGTCCGTACTGAGCTGATTGGCATTCGATAACGAGCGAGTCACCCTCTCACGCTCCTGATCACGACCACGATTACGACCACGTCCTCGGCCTCGACCTCTCGGCATACTTAACAGACGACCAATTAGAAAAATGCAACCAAACAAACATTAAAACGTCAACATAGGACGATAAATAGCAGCACAATAAAACATCAACTCCAAGTCATCACACAAGTGCACAAACTAACACTGAAATTTTTGAACTTCATTCAAAAATAATTCACACAGTCACATCAACAGAGATGTTTGGATTTCACCAAATCAAGCACGGTCAAAACCACACACGTATCGTAGGGATCAAACACTAGCAACAAAATAAAATGTTTCCGGGGTATTATTCAAATGATAACATTATAAAATTCTCAAGTTTGAAAAAAATTTGGTGAAAAGAAATTCTTGAAAACACTTTTAATACCTCGGTCGTTTAATCAAAACCATGTATCTCATTATCAAAATTGTTTTGATTGAAGCTATTTGCAAAACAACACGTTGAGGCTTCAATTTCGCTAGACGATATCGTCAAAATGACCTTATCAATATATCATTATGTTTACTAGCGTTATACAGGGTAACAACATGTTACCACGCCATCCATCACTAATATATCAACAAAGATTAAATAATCAAGGGGCACGGGTACAACTGTAATAACAAATTACTACCGGGTCAGTCAAAAGTTTACGGCCGTAACAACATGCAGTTTACGGCCGTAACAACTCTAAGCTTACGGCCGTAATGGAAAACATCTTACGGCCGTAACATCTAGCTACATGACTGCAGAATTGTCACAGTAGCCTCCAACACACAAACACATAACATTTAAATTCCGAAAATTAGGGTCGTTTTGCAAAACAAGATTTTTCCAAAAAATTTGATTTCCACAAAAATGCTCAAATGAGTAGAGTCTTTCAGGAAAAACGTTTTCAAAGCTACCCGTAGCGGGCATAATTACAACAATCCAAAATAGTCGACATTAAAACCACATGCCCAAATGGCACACAGGGTCGCCAATTCAATCACATACATCTCATGGTATCACATATAAACATGCAACAAAACCATTCATCGGAGTCTCTCACGAACTCTACCATGAAACCCATCAAGGTTCACACATGGTGGTTCAAGGGCCAAACATCAATACATCCGTTCTATACACATACAGCGTATCCAAGTATCGAATACAACTTCATTACACAACACCGCGTAAATAAAATTATGCACCACAAATATCACACATAAATGAAATCATGAACACAGATATTATGCATAAAAGAGGAGACTTATGTCCACAGGCCGCACGGAGATGACGGTCGCCCACGATACTAATCTCATCCGACAACATATCCAACACGTTGTGACTACGCACAACTCAACTTGTCACCTGACGACTCGAACGACAAGACAACATATTACTCGACAAATCACGACTCGACTCGACCCGACAGTCTAGGTTTCCGCAACCTAAGCTCCGATACCATAAATGTAACACCCCCAAAACCGTATGGGAATATTACACGCCGTAGGCCCTTTCCACAAGGATCTACCAGGCTCAACATCCATAAACAACCAAATGCTTGCCCGGCCAAGGTTAAATAATATAATAATACAGACCGTTAAGGTCACTTACACAAAAACACACAGACCGATGAGGTCACACCACTCCATCAACAGAACTGACTAAATAATATTACCCACACAGGGGTCGAAACACAATACAACGGAAGACTGAATCAACTCTAACAATACAACCAAACTCTACCAACTCTCGACTCTTGGTTAGTATCGCAGGTCGTCATCCTCTTGTGCCAATCCTGTGACTGCTCCCCTGAACCTGCATGTACCTGGACGCAGAATAGACATCCACCCCCGATTACTCGGGGGTTAGTAAAACTCCACTGTTTTACTAGTGCAAGTATAATACGATACGAAATGCAACAAGTAAATAGCAACTACTAATTTAATACGGAAATCAATTATCAAAACATTCCCGAGAAGTTTTAGAATTTCGAACTCAAGTAAGAGATATTTGAAAAGGAACACATCATCTCGGGGATTTTTAAAGCAGAAATTCTTTTGGACCTCGAGTCCCAATTTACAAAACCTTTTCGTAAACATTAGGGCCTTATCCCGATTCTCGTTTCAAAACACACTAGATAAGATATCATTATGAGTCCGAGATCCATATTTAAAATGTTACCCGAACAATCACTGCTACACGATCATTGTACGTACACATCATGTACCGAACTCCGGAGGCCTCGACGGACCTTACCCGGACCACACACACTGTTCGTACACATCATGTACCGAACTCCAGAGGCCTCGACGGACCTTACCCGGACCACACACACTGTTCGTACACATCATGTACCGAACTCCAGAGGCCTCGTCAGACCCTAACTGGATCAGACACCTTGTTCGTACACATCATGTACCGAACTCCAGAGGCCTCGTCAGACCCTACCTGGAACACACACCCATCGACACGACACAATTCATAATCATCAAATGTCAAGCCATTTCACATTACACCGAGGTGCATAATCAAGTATGTAAACCAAAACAACACACACATCATAATCATCACAACAACTCAACAATGACCAACCACGCCCGGCACAAACTTAGATGATTTGCACATCCAACACAATTCCAAGATGTTAACTAAGTGAAGGTATCATCGTTACCGTCAATCGTTCATAAAAATTAAATTCATACGAAGCATATTCGCTAAGATAAATCAATTCATCATAACCATAACACAACGTCCCTATTCACAAGACACAATTCGTATAGTAAAATACTTGCCTTAATAACCGCTACCGAATACTCCGGAGAACACGGTTCGACTGGGAAGCTCGGACCCCGAAGAAGACAACGAACGGAAGGGTTCCGACTCGAGTTCTTCGCGAAGAATCTGATCCTAACATCATACCATCAATAAATTAACAAACGATCGAGGAAGAATAATCATAGAACGCTCGGATTCTCTTTGTGACATTTTATCGAACAACTTCAAGGCATCGATAAGATACTCAATAAAACGACAAATCCATGGCAATCCAACGGTGGAATAACAAGGAATTCGATATAATATAGCTTAACAGTCATCAATCCATCACTATTATGTGTTAAAACGGATTAATCGGACAAATCGAACAAAATCCCCAAAACTAGATTTTAAGAAAACTTACCCTGATTCGGCCGATCGGAGCAAGTTATGGAATGATTAATAGATGTTATGGACTCAGGAACTTCATGGATTTAACACCTAACAACACCCCTCCATGATCATCAAGGCTCCAGCCGCGGAAGAGGATGAAACGAGTGAGAAAAATGATAAAAAACCCGACTGTCCTGCCATATATATACTGCTGCCGAACAGGGCGCAGCAAACGGCCCACACCAGCGCCGGGTGTCTCGGCCGTATCCGACACGGCGTATCACCCGGCGCAAATCTTGCGCGGGTGCTCGGCCGTGTCTCAGCAGGCTTGCTGGTCCTGGCCGACCCGGCGCAAGACACGACGCTCGGCAGTGCCGTTTTTCGAGCCGTTTCGCACAGGTCCGGCCAACCCCCTCCAGACACAAATTGAAAATTTACGACCGAACCACAACGCCGATCCGAACGACCCCGAAACCCGAACCTGAATATGAATCGGAGATTCAGTTACGAAGTATTCGCAAAGACGAATTCGAGCACTAAGAGAACACACGATTCCGACCACCCGAAGGCTCGAAATTCGACAACGGAAGGTAATTATCCCAAACTTTGGAAAATTACGAAAATAGCCCAAAACGTCCGAAAATCACGATACGTGATCGAATAACCAAACTGAAGTTCACAACACGTCTAACAAAGTTAAACGGACTTACGGGAAACTCGAAACAGTAATTTCGAACGAAATTCACAAGAATCGAACTCGAGTGCGGAAAAGTCGTTAAGAAATACGGAACTCAACAAAACAATACCGAAACGAACTCAGATGACAAAAAGTGCAGAATTAATCATTCTCAGAATGATGAAACGGTCCCAAGAGAGTCGTCGAAATGGGCCTCCGCCGAAAAAAGAAAATTACCGGAAATCGAAATTGCGGATATTACATCTGAATGGCTAAGCCACCACCCCCTCTTGTCCCATTAAGACATAAAAATGACACCTGCTACCCCTTTCTCATTTCACGACCTATTAATTAGCAAAAAATTTGAAAAAAATAACACAAACTTAAAATAATCAGATTTTTATTATTTTCTTTTTATGTTGATAAAAAATCGGAAAAATAATACAAACTTAAAATAACAATAAAAAACTACTGTTTTTTTCGTAAAACTAACAAGAAATATTAAAAGAATATATAAAATCTAGAAAATCTGAAAAAGTTTTAAAAAATCGGATTTTATTTATTTTTATTTAAAAAATCTGCAAAACTAAAAAATCAAAAAAATTCTGGACAATATTAATATTAAAAAATATTAAAAATCAGTAATTTTATTTTTAATTCTGGAATATTAATAATGAAAAATAAAAAAAAAATATTTTAAATTCGGAAATTAGAAAACCTAAAAAATTCTGAACTATTTAAATTTTTTAGAAATTAGTGAATTTATTAAAATATTAAAAAATTCAGAATATTAATATTAATATTAATATTAATATTAATATTAATATTAATATTGAAAAATATTAAGAATTTGGTAATTTTATTTTTAATTCTGGAGTATTAATATTAAAAGTAAAAAAATTATTTAAATTTAGAAATTAGAAAATATCAAAAATTTCGAATGATTTAAAAATTCGTAAATTAGTAAATTTATTAAAAAAATTAAAAATTTCCGAATATTACTCTTAATATTAAAAATATTAAAAATCGGTAATTTTATTTTATTTTGGAATATTAATATTAGAAAATAAAAAAAATTTTTTTAAATTTAGAAATTATAAAATCTAAAAAATTCTGAACGATTTAAAAAAAATCATAAATTAGTAAATTTATTAAAAAAAATTAAAAATTTCCGAATATTACTATTAATATTAATATTAAAAAATATTAAAAAATTTGTATTTTTTATTTTTAATTCTGGAATATTAATATTAAAAAAAATCAAAAAAAGTATTTTAAATTCGAAAATTAGAAAATCTAAAAAATTATGAACTATTTAAAAAATTCGGAAATTAGTAAATTTATTCTTGCCATTTTTGGATTATATCAATTGTATGGCTTAATAAATAAACAGCAATTTATAAAACAACTTATAATTTATATCCAGGGGTAAATCGGTCATTTATGTTATTCAGACAGTTTATTCAGATGAAAAGTAAACAACAACATCAATTTACCCAGAAAGACATATCTACCCAGACAAATAAATTTATCCATACAGGACTTAATGGAGAATTTGGTAAACAGCCCCTTAGACGTTAGTCACATATATATAGATATATATTAGTTATATATGTTTATATATATTGAGCTTCATATTCTTTTTAGTGTAATAAGCAAAGTGGAGGTTGAGAGTGTGGGTATTACGTCATGCACTGAATGTCGACCATTGTCCGAGCTCGTATTATCGATGGACGGATGGAGGTGATAACCTTTTATTTTAGTTTAAATTCATTTTAGTTTTTTAAATTATTTAAATTAATTTTAGTTTTTTAAATTAATTTCACTTTTTTAAATTATTTCAGTTTAAAAGTGATTTAATTATTTAAGTTGATGAATTTGTTTACTTATATGTTTATATGTACAAATATTTGATGATGTTGCAGCACTTCCTATAGATAGAATTCATGAAATTCGAACTGAATGGGCAAAACAATTTTTGGAGTTTAGGAACCATTTATATGCATAGATTTTGGACATTTGATTTTGTAAGAATCATTTATTGCCTTGTTTGGTTAGTTCGTGAATTGTGTTGTTGTATTTATTTTGAATTGAATGATGGAATGTCATTTTATCAGTATTCACTTGTATAGATAGCAATGAAATATTTTACCTTATTGTATTTGATGGATGGATGATAGTTGTGTTGTTGTATTGGTGAATTGATGATAATTGTATTCTGGAATTATTGAGGTTTTGTACGGCTGAAATTGTATTGTAGCAGGTGGGTAAATTAAAAAACAAACCTGTTATTGAAAAAAAAATAACAACGGTTGTAGTATAAACCGCTGTTAAAATAAAATTTAACAGCGGTTGTAACATAAACCGCTTAATATTCTACAAAATTTAACAACGATTATTAATAAAAACCGTCGTTAAATGTACTACTATCGGCGATTTATATAGATAATCGTTGTTTTTTTAACAGTGGTTCTTATTAAAAACTGTTGTTAAATTAACATCAGTTATTAATACAACCGCTGTTAAATTTAACAGTGGCACCTTTAATAGCGATTCTGGAACCGCTGTTAAAATGGCTCCAGAACCGCTGTTAAAGTCCTGTTTTGTGGTAGTGATCTTTTCCTTCAACAAGATATCCATCGGGTTGTTGGATATAAACTTCCTCGAACAAATCGCCATTAAGAAATGCCGACTTGACATCCAATTGATAGATGGGCAGTTCCAATTATGCTGCAAGAGCTAGAACAATTCAAACTGTCTCCATTCGAACAACAGGTGCAAATGTCTTGTTGAAATCAACTCCAGGTTGTTGCGAGTATCCTTTCGCAACTAATCGAGCTTTGTGTTTTTCTATTGAGCCATCTTCATTCAGCTTGATCTTATAGACCCATTTCACTCTGATCACATTTTTTTCCCTTAGAAAGATCAACAAGCTTCCACGTTCCATTCTTCACGATGCTCGCTATCTCCTCATCCACAACTTTCTTCTAGATATCTTCTTTATGAGCTTCTACAAAAGTTTCAAGTTCACTTACATAGAGGGCCACATTTTCCGTCGCATAGATGTCTGCTAAGCTTCGATATTTTCTGACCGGACTTCGCAAAGAAACACCAATGTCTTCTAGGGAATCTGGACTTGGATTGATTGAGGAAGTGGAAGCTTCTTCAGTATGATCATATTGCTACTCTTGAAATGGGGGCACAATCTTTAACTTCCCCTTTTCATCTTCTTCCCAACATCAAGCTTACTTTTAATCAAAAATTACATCTCGAGACATAACCAGATTGTTAGTTTTTGGATTTACCAAACGATATCCTTTTGACTTGTGGCTATTGTAGGAGTTATTTCCGAAATATAGGCATATTCAGAGTCGACTGGACTCCGGGCCGCGGCACTACACTTTAAAAGGGAGTTGCCCAGTTTTTACACTTAGGGCCGCGGCACACAACAGCCGATCCGTGGCCCCCGAAATTTTTTCTTCAAAGCCATCCGCGCCTGTACTATGGTCGCGGCCCCTTCCAGCCGGGCCGCGGCCCCCGACCAAATCCTGGACAGGTTTTTTGTGTGTGTGCCGCGGCACACTTTGCTCGGGCCGCGGCACACGGAGGTCAACCAGCATTTGGGGATCTTTTTATGCATATTTCCTGCGGAATTTCTTCATAACTTTACCTACACATCTTGAGAGAACAAAAAGAGAGAAAAAAAGGAGAGAAAAATACTTGTGTGATTTCCCGGAGATATATCGATCGGATCGTCGTGATTGTTGACAAGAGCTTGGTAGCTATTGGGCAAACTTTTTTCACCGGAATAGATCGAGGGTTTGAGTCCGGAAGTTCGGGTATTTTGTTAGCTTTTTTGTGTAAGCTATTTTGGTGTTTCCTTTTCTCGATCTTGTTGTTGTTGTTGTATTCCAAATACTTGAAGAACATTTATTACCGAGTATTTGACGATTGTGTTGTATACCTCTAGTTTGTACTAGGGACGATTGTGTATTGTGTATTGGTGTTAGTGGATTTAAGCAGCTTCGGTCCCGTGGTTTTTACTCTCGTCTTGAGGGGGTTTCCACGCTAAAATTGTGTCTCGTTATTTATCGCTTTTGGAATATCATTTGTATTATTTTTGTCGAGTTGTAATTGTGTGCTCCACTCGTCGGTAACCACAAAGTTACAATTGAAGATTGGGAAATTGTCAAATGAGGTTCCGTATTTTTCGTTGTGACGTTATATTGTCGGTGTTTTCCCAACAAAGTGGTATCAGAGCCACGGATTTGTTGTTTCGTGGTTGTTTGTTATCTCAATTGTAAGATGAAAGCCAACACGAGTAGAATGGTTAATTTGAATGGTTCGAACTACCACGTATGAAAGGGGAAGATGGAAGACCTTCTATATGTGAAGGATTATTACCTACCGGTCTTTAGCAAAGATAAACCGGAAGGCAAGTCCGATGCGGAGTGGACTATTTTGCATCGCCAAGTTTGCGGATATATTCGACAATGGGTTGATGACAATGTTTTGAACCATATTAGTGGAGAGAAGGACGCTCGAGAATTGTGGCACAAGCTCGAGAAATTGTATGCTCGGAAGACGGGGAATAATAAGTTATTCCTCATTAAACAAATGATGAACTTGAAATATCGAGACGGGACTCCTTTGTCCGATCACTTCAATGCATTCCAAGGCATAATTAATCAACTTACGGGAATGGGCATTAAATTCGAAGAGGAGGTACAAGCTTTGTGGTTATTGGGCACATTGCCGGATACTTGGGAGACGTTTCGTAAGTCGTTGTCTAACTCTACCCCCGATGGTGTCATTTCGATGGAACTTGGTAAGGGGAACATGTTGAACGAGGAGGTCCGAAGAAAAGCACAAGGATCTTCGTCACAGTCGGATGTTCTAGTTACCGAAAGACGGGGGGGGAGGTCAAAGTAGAGGCCCGAGTAATAGAGGGCCACAAAGAAGTAATTCTCGGGGGAAGTATGCAAATGTTGAATGTTACCATTGTGGTAAGAAAGGGCATACGAAGAAATTTTGCCGACAATTGAAGAAGGAGAATCGCCAAGGCCGAGAGAATTCTCAAAAGAAGGAAAGCGGTAGTAATTAAAAAGTCGAAGTAAATACTACTACCGAAGAATTCTTTGTTTGTTGTGATTATGATATGGTGAACCTTGCTAGAGATGATTCGAGTTGGGTGGTTGATAGTGGAGCTACGTGTTATGTTACATCACGTAGATATTTTTATTCTTCTTATACTCCGGCTGACTATGGTATAGTCAAGATGGGTAACGATGGGTTATCCAAAATTGTTGGAGTGGAAGATGTTCATTTGAGATTCGACACCGGTGTGGAACTTGTTTTACGGAATGTAAAACATGTTATGGATATGAGTTTTAATGTTATGTCCGTTGGTTTACTCGATGATGATGGTTATCATAGTGGTTTTGGCAAGGGATTGTGGAAACTCACTCAAGGTTCCTTGATTGTCGGTAGAGGAGAGAAGATAGGGAAACTATACGTGACACTTCCCAAGGTCATGATTAATTCCGTGAACACAATCGACAATAATGACAAGGCCGAGCTATGGCATAAGAGGCTTGGTCACATGAGCGAAAAAGGGATGGCACTATGGTCGAAGAAGGAGGCGTTATCCGGGGTTCACAAGGTACATCTTAAAAGGTTCTCTCATTGTCTAGCCGGGAAGCAAAGGAGAGTCACCTTTAAGAGTCATACACCTTCACGGAAGGAAAATGTTCTTGATCTTTTTCATTCTGATGTTTGTGGTCCTATGAAGACTAGGACGCTTGGTGGTTGCCGATACTTTGTCACATTCATCGACGATCACTCGAGGAAGGTGTGGGCATACACCTTGAAGACCAAAGATCAAGTGTTAGATGTTTTCAAACAATTTCATGCCTCGGTGGAAAGAGAGACCGGGAAGAAGCTAAAATGTATTCTCACGGACAATGGCGGAGAATACACCGGGCCTTTTGATGAGTATTGCCGAGAGCAAGGGATCTGACATCAAAAGACACCACCGAAGAATTCACAACTTAATGGCTTGGAGGAGAGAATGAACCGAACTTTGGTCGAGAGAGCTCGATGTTTGCTCTCACATGCCGGATTGCCAAAGTTATTTTGGGGAGAAGCTTTGAACACGGAGGTTCATGTGATTAATTTGACGCCGTGTGTTCCTTTGGAGTTTGATGTCCCGGATAAAGTGTGGAGCGGTAAAGACATCTCATACCACCACTTACGGGTTTTCGGATGTAAAGTTCTTGTACACATTCTGAATGATGAGAGGTCAAAGCTTGATTCCAAGACGAAGCCATATATTTTTATTAGTTACGGGCTTGATGAGTTCGGGTATAGATTGTATGACCCGGTGACCAAGAAGCTTGTTCGATCGAGAGATGTTGTTTTTGTTGAAGATCAAACAATGAAGGATGTTGAGAATGGAGAGTCGGCTCCACAACATGACTATGATCTTATTGATTTGGACGCCGTTCCTCCACAACATGTTGAGACACCCTGGTAGAGAGGATGTCCAAAATGATGAACAACATGATGCCGGTGAAAACGATGAGTTGAGACAAGATGACACCGATGGAGCTCATCCCGAGCTACCCATGACGAACATGCCATCTTTTGTTCCACTTAGGCGGTCGACGAGGGACCGTCATCCCTCCGCTCGTTATTCGGCCGATGAATATGTTTTACTAACCGAGAGGGAGAGCCCGAATATTTCGCGGAGGCTATGGATGAAGAAGGAATAGATGGATGCCATGCAAGGCGAGATGAGTTCCTTGCATGAGAATAATACGTACTAGTTGGTAAAGTTGTCGAAAGGCAAGAGAGCCTTGAGAAACAAATGGGTGTATAGGGTGAAGTCGGAGGAGCATACTTCGTTGCCCCAATACAAAGCTAGACTCTTAGTAAAGGGATTTAGTCAAAATAAGGGCATTGATTTTGACGAGATTTTTTCTCTGGTTGTGAAGATAGGATCGATTCGATTGGTCCTTGATATTGCGGCCAGTCTTGATCTTGAGGTCGAGCAAATGGATGTCAAGATGGCTTTTCTTCATAGAGACCTTGACAAAAAAATTTATATGAAGCAACCGGAAGGGTTTGAGATCAAAGGGAAAGAGGACTATGTTTGTAGACTCCGAAAGAGTTTATACGGGTTGAAGCAAGCACCACGGCAATGGTACAAAAAGTTTGAGTCGGTTATGGGGGAGCAAGGCTACTGGAAGACGATCCTCGACCATTGCCTATTTTTTAAGAAATTTGGAGATGATGATTTCATCATCTTATTGCTTTATGTGGACGACATGTTGATCGTTGGCAAGAATTCCGAAAGGATTGCCAACTTAAAGAAAGAGTTGAACAAGTCTTTTGCCATGAAATACTTGGGGGCCGCTAAACAAAATCTTGGGATAAGAATTACTCGGGATAGAGGAGCCCGGAAATTACACATGTCGCAAGAGCAATATATCGAGAAGGTGCTTAAACGTTTCAACATGGACAAAGCTAAAGTTGTTAGTTCGCCTCTTACTAACAATTTTAAATTGCCGAGCAAGGATTGCCCTACTACGAAGGAGGAGATTGGGGATATGGATAAAATTCCTTATGCTTCGGTGGTCGGGAGTTTGATGTACGCTATGATATGTACTAGGCCCGACATTGCTCATGTCGTGGGAGTGGTGAGCCGGTTTCTATCGAATCCGGGAAAGAAGCATTGAGAACCTGTAAAATGGATATTTAGATATTTACGGGGTACTTCCAAATTGGGAATTACGTTTGGAAATGGGAAAGCAATGCTTGTTTGATATTCCGATTCGGATATGACTGTTAATGAAGATAACCGCAAATCCACTTCCGGTTATTTGATGACATTTGCAGGGGGAGCCGTGTCATGGCAATCTAGATTGCAAAAGTGCGTTGCCTTGTCTACAACGGAGGCCGAGTATATTGCGGCGGTGGAAGCGTGTAAAGTGATCTTATGGTTGAAAATATTTTTACGAGAGCTAGGCTTCCGACAACGATGTTACGTAGTTCTTTGTGATAGTCAAAGTGCGATTCATTTGGCAAAGAATGCGACTTTTCACAAGAGAACAAAACATATCGATGTGAGGTACCATTGGATCCGAGATACATTGGAGGATGGTTTATTTGAACTTGATAAAGTTCATATCGATGATAATGGTTCCGATATGCTAACCAAGGCGTTAAGTAGAGATAATGTGAAAGTGTGTTGTTCGATCGCCAGGATGGCGAACTCTTCCTATATTCCGGAAAGGGGGAGATTTGTAGGAGTTATTTCCGAAATATAGGCATTTTCGGAGTCGACTGGACTCCGGGCCGTGGCACAAACCCTGTGGGCTGCGCAATACACTTTAAAAGGGAGTTGCCCAGTTTTTGCACTTAGGGCCGCGGAACACAACAGCTGGGCCGTGGCCCCCGTAATTTTTTCTTCAAAGCCATCCGCGCCTGTACAATGGCCGCGGCCCCTTCCAGCCGGGCCACGGCCCCCGGCAAAATCCTGGACAGGTTTTTTGTGTGTGTTTCGCGGCACACTTTGCTCGGGCCGCGGCACACGGAGGTCAACCAGCATTTGGGGATCTTTTTATGCAGATTTCCTGCGGGATTTCTTCATAACTTTACCTACACATCTTGAGAGAACAAAAAGAGAGAAAAGGAGAGAAAAATACTTGTGTGATTTCCCAGAGATATATCGATCAGATCGTCGTGATTGTTGACAAGAGCTTGGTAGCTATTGGCAAACTTTTTTCACCGAAATAGATCGAGGGTTTGAGTCCGGAGGTTCGGGTATTTTGTTAGCTTTTTTGTGTAAGCTATTTTGGTGTTTTTTTTTCTCGATCTTATTTTTATTGTTGTATTCCAAATACTTGAAGAACGTTTATTACCGAGTATTTGACGATTGTGTTGTATACCTCTAGTTTGTACTAGGGACGATTGTGTATTGTGTATTGGTGTTAGTGGATTTAAGCGGCTTCGGTCCCGTGGTTTTTACTCTCGTCTTGAGGGGTTCTCCACGCTAAAATTGTGTCTCGTTATTTATCGATTTTGGAATATCATTTGTATTATTTTTCTCGAGTTGTAATTATGTGCTCTACTCATCGATAAGCATGAAGTAACAATTGAAGATTGGGAAATTGTCAAACGAGGTTCCGCATTTTTTTTTGTGACGTTATATTGTCAGTGTTTTCCCAACAAAGTGGTATCGGAGCCACGTGATTTGTTGTTTCGTGGTTGTTTGTTATCTCAATTGTAAGATGGAAGCCTACACGAGTAGAATGGTTAATTTGAATAGTTCGAACTACCACGTATGAAAGGGGAAGATGGAAGACCTTCTATATGTGAAGGATTATTACCTACCGGTCTTTAGCAAAAATAAACCGGAATGGAGTGGACTATTTTGCATCGCCCAGTTTGCGGTTATATTCAACAATGGGTTGATGACAATGTTTTGAACCATATTAGTGGAGAGAAGGACGCTCGAGAATTGTGGAACAAGCTCGAGCAATTGTATGCTCGGAAGACACGGAATAATAAGTTATTCCTCATTAAACAAATGATGAACTTGAAATATCGAGACGGGACACCTCTGTCCGATCACTTGAATGCATATATCCAACAAAAATTGAGCTTCTCACTTTTATCATCAAATTTCTCTTTTCTAGGATGGAATACGAGAGTATGCGATGGAACCAGACTTTAAAATGGTGTACCTGTGGTTTTCTTCGATATCTTGCCTCATATGGAGTTTTGTTCAAAATCGCCTTTGTCGGAGAGCGATTCAGAATGAAGATGTTTGTGAGCACAGCTTCAGCCCAGAAAGTTTTTGGAAGCCTTTTTTCCACCATCATTCTATGTGCCATTTCGATAATAGTTCGATTCTTGCGCTCGGACACTCCATTCTGTTGGGGGTTGTATCAAGCAGTAAGTTGTCTCCGACTTCCTTTTTCTTTGCAATAATCCATAAATGATCTTCTAATGAATTCTCGACCACGACCTGTGCAAAGACTTTTGACTATCTTGCCACTTTGATTTTCCACCAATCTTTGAAATTGAAGGAACCTTGGAAATACATCAGATTTTTGCTTCAAGATGTAGACCCACATCATCCTGGTGTAGTCATCGACAAATAGTAAAAGTATCTATTGTCGTTAAGTGAAGGAGTCTGTGGGTCCACAAATGTCAGCATGCACAAGTTCAAGAGTCGCTTTTGCCCTGTATGACGACAACAACCACATTACCCCAATGTCTCAACGGCTTCTGCAAAAAGCAGGGTAAGGGGGGATCGGATGTACGCAGCCTTACCCCTGTCTTAACACAGAGAGGCTGGAATGACTAGTACTTCATGAAAATTGCATCGAGAATTGCATGGAATGACTAGTACTTCATGAGAAAAAGAAGTGCAACCAGTTTAGTGAGTCATTTTGTTTTGTTCCATTATAATCCAGAACCAAAGAATAAAGAGTCTTTGGCTCCATTGAAACAATGAAAAAGACTTTTGCCCTGTATGAGAGTTTCGAAAAAGGTAGACGATGCATTTTCCAAAAAATGCACCGTTCACATGGACCATCATTCTCTACAATGTGTGGAAGACCAGAAACCATATTTTGCTTTTTCAACAAAATCAGTCCTTTGTAGTTTAACTGGACATACCTCAATGCTAAATGTTTTGATGAGGGGTATTCAAAAATACCCGATATCCAATATCCGGTCCGAAAATCCAAAGTTTCGGATATTCGGACTTTCGGATATCCGAAAATCGGATATCCGCTTTTTTGGATTCGGATATCGGATATGCCTTTTGAAAATTTTTGGATATTCGGATATCCGAAATATCCGAAAAATATATAATTTATATTTTTTATATTTTAAATAATATGAAGATATGCAATTTGTTTGGCAAATAATATGAATATACTTACTTTTATTGGTTTGAATTGGTATTGTAGTATTATTTATTTAAGATAAATAATTAATTGAGCCTATATTTAATTTGTTGTAAAAATATTTATAGTAAAAAAATATTTCGGATATTCGGATATCCGATATCCGTATCCGAAATATCGGATATCCGAAAATCGGATATCCGAAATTTCAGATACGTATATCGGATATCAATATTTACTATCCGATTTTTTGGATATCCGAACTCTCGGATATCCGAAAATTCGGATATCCGGTTTTGAACACCCCTAGTTTTGATCATCGTCGATTGTGTTTTGAAGTGCACATTCTGTTGTTACCCAAAATATTATTCGTAATGATTTGCTGGATATGACTATGAGTGAGTAACAAACAAAATGCAAGAGCATGAGCGATGGAATGAAAATAACACAAGATTTGCCGGGGTTGTTAATCCCGGGCTTGAATGCTCTCGCGAGATATTATTAATAATACTACTACTTTGGAGTACAACTATTAATGCTTTTAGTGCGATTACAATGAGTGTAATAACCCTAGAGGTTTAGCTGCTTAAGAGCTGATGATTGCCGAAAGAACCAGAGTTAAATGCTCTATGAGTTCTTGTTACAAAGATTAAATATAGTGAGCGCTCATTTCTGCCGAGCGTCTTTCTTCTCTCTGGGATTTCTCTGAGGGGAACTGAACTCCTTTTCCCAAATGCTGGAAGTCTCTTATTTATAGAAGAGGAGGTATTTTGGGATGTCTTAATCCCAAACGGGCGACCGCCTTTCCTGCATTAAATGCTCATTTAATACTTCTGACACGCCATTAATGGCGACCGGGGCGATCGTCTCAGCACGTGGATCGATTTCCTTAAAGTCCGCGGCTGCTATAGGTAGCCACCCATGCGAACCAATGAGATAACAACACGTGCCCCGCGACTTAATCTTATGAGGTCCCACCAGTCCATTGCGTGACCAGGGCCTGCTCCTATGGCGCCGTTTTGTGGGTCTTGTCAGTAGGTATGGGTCTGTCCTTGTCACTAAAAAAGCCTTTTCCTGCTGCGCCGTTCGCGGGTCTGCAGACGGGCCTTCTTCCCGAGATTCAGTCTCCGTAGGTTTTGACGGAGGTCGACTTTATGCGCGGCATGAGACGGTCGTCTTTGAACGGGCACTGAAGGCGATCGCCTTGTAGGACGATCGCTAGATACCTAAAGACGATCACCCTGGACGTTGATCGCTTGGCACTTGATCTCGATCTGGCATCTTTGTTTGGTAAGACTGCCTTGGTTTATTTGACACTTAACTTGGGTCGACCGACCCTTGTGCCCGTTGGCGGGCTGTTGATGCTTCTTGGCAGACGGTCGCGGTTGAGGTGATCGCCTCTTCCGAGGCGTATTAATCCCCGCACAAGAATTGCCCCCCAGCTCGCTCCGATATTACAGACATGGGGTGAGGTGGTTCCACTGGCGATCGCTTGAATGGACTACGAGCGACTCATCACTTTATGGAATAGGCGATCGCCTTCTCGAGCGGATTTCGATTTTGAATTCGGACAACCTACTCGGTCGCTGAAAAGAGCGGGAGGCGAAAGTTGACTTGAGACGTCATTGGGGCACGTGGCACGCTCCTGTTGGGGGAGTCCGACGGTTTGTCAGACTTATCCTCTGGCGTGCCCTCGAAATGATGTGCACGCGGGACTCGAGGGCGGCATTAAAGTCGGTCTTTCCCGACCTTTGCGCTCTCGAGACTTTGCTTATTTGCCCAGAAGACCCTGCCTTCGCCTATAAAAGGGGCTAGGGTTTCTGGGTTAACACTTCATTTGCACTTTCGTCTGAGAAGAAGATATCGCCGGATTTCTCTAAAGCTTCATGTTTGCCAAGCGTCGTTCAACTCAGACTTTTTAGGTAAGAAAAAACCCTCTATTTTTCCTTTCTTTTTGAAGATCTCTGGAGGAAAACCAACGATGTATGAGATGGGTAGTACTTCCGCCGCCGGGAAGAAATCTCTGCGGAGTTCCATGTGTAGATGGCCGTCGAGGCTATTCGCGCTGGGATAAGTCAACGTGCGTATTACGTACGTAATGAAGGAAATGTTACGTACGTAATCAAGTGGACGAAACAGGACAATAAGTTTTGGGATTAACATTACGTACGCTATCAAGGATGGCTAACGTACCTAATGCGTGTTATGTACGTTAACCTTGGTGTGTTACGTACGTAACGAACAGAAATGTTTTATAAGTGGATGCCCGTCTTTCATTTCCTTCGACGTTTCTTTTCGTTTTTCGTCTTCAAACTTTGAGAGAGAGATGTTGGCCTTCCTAAGTCGATTTTGAGCTTCAGGACTTAGATTTGAGACTTGGATATGGAATTATGGATGATTCTTGAAGGGTTTGATTGGGTTATTCATGTTCTTGAGGTATGTTGTCAAATTCTTCACTTTGATTTCGGATTTTGGTATTGTTATCAGTATATGATTCGTATGAAGTTGATTGTGATGTTGTTGTTACGATTATTGAGGCTACATGAACTATATGTTTAAGGAAGATGGTGTTATGATGGTTTATACCTTGAATATGTTGATTTTGATTATGAAATCATAGAGTTCTTGATGTTCTTGGTATTGTTACTTCGATTCTTGATGTTAGGGAGATCGTATATGCAAGAACATGTTGATATACACATTGAATTATGATTAGAGATTGTTTAGATGTTAGAAAACATCGGATTACGTTGTTTTAGTGGCTATGAACAAGGTTTTGAATCCATTAGTGTTCTTGAGGAACTTCTTGATGAATTTAACATAGCAAGACGATCGTAGGTTGAATTATTGGTACCTTTGGATATGAAAATCGAATGTTCATTGATTGTAGTGGTAGAATTCATATGTTCTTGATGAAATACGAATCATGATATCAATTTGGAATCCGAAAAGATTGTGATTGATCGTCGAATATGATTTCCTTTACGTCCGTACCCGTAATCGCATTATGGTTGTGAATTCGTAATTGTTTGAATTGGATTATTCGAAATTGTGTTAATCGGGATAATTGTGAAATCTTTGAGTTTATCGATCGATGATATTGATTAGTAATTATCGGATTTCGGTTCATATGATGGATATGAATTCGTAAAATAGTTTGAGTTATACTATTTGGTTTTTGTAAATGATTGAGGTATCGTTGAATCGTTGAGATGATTTGGTTGGTCGTGTTGGTTGTTAATAGTTATCGGATATATGTTATTTGATTACTTCGATAGGTTGAGATTATTGATCGGTGATTATAACCGGATGCTGCGGTCGTGTTCAAGTACGTTCGTGAATTGCTTCGGTCAGGGCCGAGGAGCTCGTAATGGGATTGGTAGCGGCTTCGTCATCGTCGTATCGGTATCGAGGCAAGTTGTTACTTGCTTAGTTATAATGTTTAATGAATGGTTTCAGTTTCATTTCTTTTATAATGCATATAGCAATGATTATATGTTGTCATTCCGATTCCGGGAGTTTAATCATAATGTATATGATTTATTTCGGTTATTGGCATATTCGGGTATCGAGGTTACATTATGGTAAAGACGAGGATATGAGTATCTGTAGTCCATGGTACGTTTGGATCGCCGAGCATTGCGGATAATCGTCGGTGATGGTTTGATATCGATATTTCTCCCGAAGGACTCGGGGCAAGTATCTTATATCGATTCAGTTAGTGTTAGTGATTTGATCATGCATATTGTCATTCATGTTGTCGAACATGAGGTCGTCTTAGTGGATTTGTCATATTGTCAATCATGTTCTGTTGTTCATGTTGATGAACATATTGATTTGCATATGTGTATGCATAATTGTATTGTTTATGTTGTAAATGATCCGATGGGATCATGAGGATCTATGCTGAGGGCGCTGGATCGAATGTCCACCATGCGTTGGTTCGACGGGATCATCATGGGGATCTATGCTGAGGGTGCTGGATCGTTCGACAGGTTTTCCACCATGCGTTGGTTCGATGGGATCATCATGGGGATCTATGCTGAGGGCGCTGAATCGTTGGATTACCAGTATTGTGTTGATGGAATCTTGTGAATTCGCATCATTGATTTTATCATGTGTTGTTGTTCATATGTGTATTGTTGGTTATCTACCTTATGATGATCTGATAGGACCATCAAGGGGATCTATGCTGAGGGCGCTGGATCGTCGGATTTCCATTGAGTATACATCATTGTTATTGTTGTGAGCACATTGACGTGGTCATATGAGTATGCATTTGTAGGTCTTGTGTTAGGACCGTGTCCGTATTGCATTGATCTGATCTCGGATTAGACTGATATGATTGTCGTGGCACTTCATATCCCGAGGTATGTTCCGTATTTCCTTTGGTATTCGTCTTGTGATGGACAATCAGTTATCGTTTTGGGATTTGATGATGCTATCCGATAGATTGTATTGGTCAGAACTGGTACTTTTCCATATCATGAGTTGGTTATGATAGTTTGAGAACCTTGAGTATTGTTTGAGGTACAATACAGATATTATGTTCGAGTTTATTGGTTAATCGAGTACAGGATGTGAAATGTGATAATGGTTATTCTGATGAGAATTACTTGAGTAAGTAAAGTTATGGCGGTAAGATTATGTTGGTCGTATTCTTATGTTGTATTCTCATTGGTATGTAATTATTAATGTGATGTGACGGTTATCATTGTTGGATATTATGGCTGACCCCGTCGTGGGATTTCTTTTTAGGTTCTTGGAGTATCGAGCTTGTAGCGGTCGTGAAGAGATGAGCTTCCCGGAGGATACTGGCTAGGACATGTTCTGTGCATTGAGTTTCTTGATTGGTTCTTGTATTCCGCTGCTAGAGTATCTTTATGGTTGGTCTTTTTCCGCTGCGTGAGTATTTTGAAACGCTCTTTTGGTATCTGGTAACTGAGGTTACTTTGGAAACCATTTTCTAAACTTTTGAGTTTCGGCCGTTTGGCCTTGTGATTTCAAATGAGTTTTTACGACGGTTTTTGATAAATGGATTTTTATAAGTCTTTGTGAATTTTTAAAGATAGTACCGTCATTGGCCTCTTGGGCATTTGTAAATGTTCGCGAAAAATTCTTTTAGCCTTGTGGGTTCCATCTCGGGGCCCACAGCGCTGTAATATTTTCGGTTAAATCTGGGGCTGTTACAGAATATGGTATCGGAGCTTAGGTTGAGAAAACCTAGGCATTTGGGTCATGTTTTGTTGCGTCATTCGAGTTGTCGATTGACTAATACTAGAGCCGTGAGTTTTTATATTCACTCAGGCTTGTACGTTATGTGATTTACCAGTGTGGTACTGGGTTTGTTGTAAACTTTTCCAAATGGTGTTAACGAGATTCTCTGGAACGAGATTTATTATGTTATTGAGTCGAACTGATTCGGCAAAACGTGTGTTTTGAAAATATCTGTGTCGAGTATTTTCTGGAGTTGAGACATATGCCAGTATCACGGGGAATCATCGGCTTCACGATCTGTAAGCATTTGGATTTTTGAATTTCATTGAGATTTATTGCCGTTCTAAGTTGATACGTTTTGAGATTCAGCAGATATTATACGTTACAGTATAAGGTGACAGATTTGGGACAGAATTGATGATCTTGAGAAACTATGATTTTGGAAATCAGTATGTTCGGTAGATTATGGAACGGAATTGTACATTTGGGAGAAGGTTGTGGATGGTTGAGAAAAACATGTAGTCATTTTGTGATACATGAAACCGCTTTTGAACATTTGAAAATGATACTTTTCAAAACGAATGTCTTACGGATGTTTTACGGAAAATGATTTTGGGCCGAGACCCAATCGATTTTGAAATGGTTTTATAACTCAGGACTTGGAGTCCGAAAAGAGTTTTCTACTTTTTAAACTTCTTGTAATGGGGAATGAGATACGGACTGAGACCCTAATGTTTCAAAAGACTTTCCTGTTTTCTAAAACTCCCGAGATTTGTAAAATACTTTACCAATCGTTTACCTATGTTATTTCCGCCTTTCGAGGCTTTGGTTTACTTGTTCAAATGGAACTTCTCGGGAAGTCTTTCACCGTGTTTGATTTGTTGATTTGTTTCAACGTTTTGTCATATCATATTTGAGGTGATCCAGGATGGGTAAATGGTTGACGTTGCGAGTCATACATGGAAAAGGAGTTTTTATCGGAGTCTATATATTGAGGTTTTGGAACTCGATCGTGTGGTTTCCGTTGGAATGTCAATAGATTTGGTGACAAGACGAAGTGGTATACATGAGTATGGATATGGACAAGCATTTGCATAAATTCCATTTTATTTAATCGTGTGTATTTGAAAAGAATTTTTATCGAGAACTTGACGTACGCAAATTGATTTAAATTTTTCGAAAATTGATTTCGTGGTCCTACGAAAACTTATGTTTTGAGTTTTGAAATTTTTGAAAGAACTTTCGAAAATTCGTCTTCGTAACAAGATTATATGAAGTCAAATTGGTTTTGAAAATGTGATTGATGTACATACGTATTTAGTGCATCGGGCATATCATATCGATGGTACAAGGAAAAGAGATTCGAAGTTTAGTATGGTAGATTGGCTATCCATGGGTGACCAATGGATTGATCAGGCAAGAGAACTATACTGCGTTTTGTAGAATCGGTACAGATGTAATTTTTGGAATTTTGGATTTTTGTGAAACTGGAGCATATGTGCTACGTGGCTTTATTGATGTGGTAGTAGCATGACTTTACTACTTTTGAATTTTGAGCCGTAACGATTGGTCATTTCCACTTCATGTATGATTTAGGATGTTCGACGTTTTGTGATTGATTGTTCGTACGTCGAGGGGTATGTTCACCAGTCGGATATGTTTATTGAGATCCACTGTATGTGATCGGTGTGTCGTTTTGAGAATTTTGCTTTTTTCGTATATCTGTCTCTGTGGTTCAGTGTTCATCGTGTTGGAGCTTACCGTTTAAAGGTATTCTCGATTATCGTTGACCGTTCTTTGGTCGTATTGGAGTTTATCATGTTGATGATATTCTCGATTGTGTTTTGACTTCTGGTTGGTCATATTGGAGTTTATCATGTTGATGATATTCTCGATTGTGTTTTGACCTCTGGTTGGTCATATGGGAATTTATCATGTTGATGATAAATTCGGTTGATTTATTAGTTGATCATTTTTGGTGATCATCTGAGCGTTCGGATTTTGTGTTGATGTTTCGGGATTCGTGTCGTTGTTTTGGGCGATTGTTTCGCAGATGTATTGTGTATTATTCGTCTTATCGGAATTGGGACTGATTGTGTAATCAAAGCATGTGATTTTGATTCGGGCAGATTGTTTCATCTGAAGATGATATATTTTTGTTGAGACTCAGGGAATTGTGATCGTAAGCGTATTGAGACTGTACAGTGAGATCGCTTGCTAGTATCTCAGGAGATCGTCGACCTGCGTATTTATAAGTATGCTCTTTTGGATATTCGGTGATGATGATGAGTGATCGCTGTCGTGATGGTTTTGGGATATTGTGGTTGGACGATATGTTTGTTTGGTTTTATGACGGATTGCAAGTTTCGAGGCCGAAACTTATTTTAAGTGGTGTAGTATGTAATATCCAGAATTTCTACTACTGTTGTTTGATATTATTTTATCCGAGTTATATTGTACAGCGTGGAATGCATGCAAGATGGATAAAATAAATAAAGGACTGAGATGTCAGTATCGGTATAATTGTCGTATCTGGTCGACAGTTGCATTTGAGGATACCGTGTATCAGGTTATCGTACTTTCGATATAGAGTATATCGTATAAGAATATTATTGGATTCAGTATACGTATTTAGTATGCCGTATGTTCGTATTCTGTATGTCGAGACAAGTGGTAACAGTTAAAATTGGCTAAGTATAGAATACTTAGCGTACGCTAATGTTGAAGACTTACGTACGCTAAATCACAAGAGTTACGTACATTATGGCCGAGACATTACGTACGTAACATAGTAATCAGACGATCGAGTCATGGTCGGCAGGTGGGACCCTGTGTCGGCAGCTTTCGGTGGAAGGATGTTGACAGGTGAGTCAACTACGTATTACGTACGTTATACAGGATGTACTACATACGTAATATAAGGTTTTACTGTAGCAAGTCAACGTGCGTATTACGTACGTAATGAAGGAAATGTTACGTACGTAATCAAGTGGTGGAAACAGGACAGTAAGTTTTGGGATTAACATTACGTACGCTATCAAGGATGGCTAACGTACGTAATGCGTGTTACGTACGTTAACCTTGGTGTGTTACGTACGTAAAGAACAGAAATGTTTTATAAGTGGATGCCCCTCTTTCATTTCCTTCGACGTTTCTTTTCGTTTTTCGTCTTCAAACTTTGAGAGAGAGAGATGTTGGCCTTCCTAAGTCTATTTTGAGCTTCAGGACTTAGATTTGAGACTTGGATATGGAATTATGGATGATTCTTGAAGGGTTTGATTGGGTTATTCATGTTCTTGAGGTATGTTGTTGAATTCTTCACTTTGATTTCGGATTTTGGTATTGTTATCAGTATATGATTCGTATGAAGTTGATTGTGATGTTGTTGTTACGATTATTGAGGCTACATGAACTATATGTTGAAGGAAGATGGTGTTATGATGGTTTATACCTTGAATATGTTGATTTTGATTATGAAATCATAGAGTTCTTGATGTTCTTGGTATTGTTACATCGATTCTTGATGTTAGGGAGATCGTATGTTCAAGAACATGTTGATATACACATTGAATTATGATTAGAGATTGTTTAGATGTTAGAAAACATCGGATTACGTTGTTTTAGTGGCTATGAACAAGGTTTTGAATCCATTAGTGTTCTTGAGGAACTTCTTGATGAATTTAACATAGCAAGAAGATCGTAGGTTGAATTATCGGTACCTTTGGATATGAAAATCGAATGTTCATTGATTGTAGTGGTAGAATTCGTATGTTCTTGATGAAATACGAATCATGATATCAATTTGGAATCCGAAAAGATTGTGATTGATCGTCGAATATGATTTCCTTTACGTCCGTACCCGTAATCGCATTGTGGTTGTGAATTCGTAATTGTTTGAATTGGATTATTCGAAATTGTGTTAATCGGGATAATTGTGAAATCGTTGAGTTTATCGATCGATGATATTGATTAGTAATTATCGGATTTCGGTTCATATGATGGATATGAACTCGTAAAATAGTTTGAGTTATACTATTTGGTTTTTGTAAATGATTGAGGTATCGTTGAATCGTTGAGATGATTTGGTTGGTCGTGTTGGTTGTTAATAGTTATCGGATATATGTTATTTGATTACTTCGATAGGTTGAGATTATTGATCGGTGATTATAAGCGGATGCTGCGATCGTGTTCAAGTACGTTCGTGAATTGCTTCGGTCGGGGCCGAGGAGCTCGTAGACGAAGGCAATGGGATTGGTAGCGGCTTCGTCATCGTCGTATCGGTATCGAGGCAAGTTGTTACTTGCTCAGTTATAATGTTTAATGAATGGTTTCAGTTTCATTTCGTTTATAATGCATATAGCAATGATTATATGTTGTCATTCCGATTCCGGGAGTTTAATCATAATATATATGATTTATTTCGATTATTGGCATATTCGGGTATCGAGGTTACATTATGGTAAAGACGAGGATATGAGTATCTGTAGTCCATGGTACATTTGGATCGCCGAGCATTGCGGATAATCGTCGGTGATGGTTTGATATCGAGATTTCTCCCGAAGGACTCGGGGCAAGTATCTTATATTGATTCAGTTAGTGTTAGTGATTTGATCATGCATATTGTCATTCATGTTGTGGAACATGAGGTCGTCTTAGTGGATTTGTCATATTGTCGTTCATGTTATGTTGTTCATGTTGATGAACATATTGATTTGCATGTGTATGCATAATTGTATTGATTATGTTGTAAATGATCCGATGGGATCATGAGGATCTATGCTGAGGGCGCTGGATCGAATGTCCACCATGCGTTGGTTCGACGGGATCATCATGGGGATCTATGCTGAGGGTGCTGGATCGTTGGACAGGTTTTCCACCATGCGTTGGTTCGACGGGATCATCATGGGGATCTATGCTGAGGGCGCTGGATCGTTGGATTACCCGTATTGTGTTGATGGAATCTTGTGAATTCGCATCATTGATTGTATCATGTGTTGTTATTCATATGTGTATTGTTGGTTATCTACCTTATGATGATATGATAGGATCATCAAGGGGATCTATGCTGAGGGCGCTGGATCGTCAGATTTCCATTGAGTATACATCATTGTTATTGTTGTGAGCTAATTGACGTGGTCATATGAGTATGCATTTGTAGGTCTTGTGTTAGGACCGTGTCCGTATTGCATTGATCTGATCTCGGATTAGACTGATATGATTGTCGTGGCACTTCATATCCCGAGGTATGTTCCGTATTTCCTTTGGTATTCGTCTTGTGATGGACAATCGGTTATCGTTTTGGGATTTGATGATGCTATCCGATGGATTGTATTGGTCAGAACTGGTACTTTTTCATATCGTGAGTTGGTTATGATAGTTTGAGAATCTTGAGTATTGTTTGAGGTACAATACAGATATTATGTTCGAGTTTATTGGTTAATCGAGTACATGATGTGAAATGTGATAATGGTTATTCTGATGAGAATTACTTGAGTAAGTAAAGTTATGGCGGTAAGATTATGTTGGTCGTATTCTTATGTTGTATTCTCATTGGTATGTAATTATTAATGTGATGTGACGGTTATCATTGTTGGATATTATGGCTGACCCCGTCGTGGGATTTCTTTTTAGGTTCTTGGAGTATCGAGCTTGTAGCGGCCGTGAAGAGATGAGCTTCCCGGAGGATACTGGCTAGGACATGTTCTGTGCATTGAGTTTCTTGATTGGTTCTTGTATTCCGCTGCTAGAGTATCTTTATGGTTGGTCTTTTTCCGCTGCGTGAGTATTTTGAAACGCTCTTTTGGTATCTGGTAACTGAGGTTACTTTGGAAACCATTTTCTAAACTTTTGAGTTTCGGCCGTTTGGCCTTGTGATTTCAAATGAGTTTTTACGACGGTTTTTGATAAATGGATTTTTATAAGTCTTTGTGAATTTTTAAAGATAGTACCGTCATTGGCCTCTTGGGCATTTGTAAATATTCGCGAAAAATTCTTTTAGCCTTGTGGGTTCCATCTCGGGGCCCACAACGCTGTAATATTTCCGGTTAAATCTGGGGGTGTTACACCTAGGGGTTCCAGGTACGAACTTTTCACGATCTTCCTTTGCTTGACGATCGTCTTGACTGAGGAAGGTGACTAACCTTTGTCGATTGCTTTCTTTGCAGAAATCCACTTCCCTCGCTACCAGGAGCCCCCGACCGAGATCGCTATGTCGAATCCCAGGATTATGAGTCACCTTCGCCAAGGGAAGGAAATGAGCCGAGTCCTTGCCGCGACGCTCCGACCTATCCCGGAGGCGAGGCCTATCCTGGAGCCGGTCGCTGAAGAAGAACAAGACCCTTGGGAGGAGGGACAACTTCGGCTCAATCGCAAGAAACAGAGGACGGAGGAGACCTCTGCCTCTGCTACTGTTGATGAGTCGCCGATCCCTGCGCCTCCGTTTTCCGCGATTTCTATGGGGGAGGGGTCCACGCCCTCCTCCGCTTTCCTGGAAGCCATGGCGACCGCCAATGCTGAGACCCCGCGCGGGAGGCCGTTCTTCAGCCGCGACCCAGAGAAGGTCGCAAGGTAAGCTTGATCGCTTTGCTGGGTTATGTCACTTATGTAGGAAATATACCAACTCTTTTGTTCTTGGCATAGGCTCCGTCGCAGCGACCAGAACTGCTCGCCGCTGGTGTTGGATTTTCTTGCGAGCAGAGCTCCTCGCGAGGCTTGTTATGTCCCTCACTACATCGCTCGGGCTGCCACCGCCCTGCCGAAAGCCTGGACAACCGACTTGGACGCGATCGCATGCCGGCGATCTTCTGATGCGATGCAGGCGACCTTCGCCTTATCCCTTCAGACGGCGACGATGGCTGCCCAGGCTGTGAATGACTATGAGGGGCGACCCTCCACCGCTCGTCTCCAGGCGGACCTCGAAGCTGCTCGAAAATAGAATGTCGAGTTTGCCGACAAGCTTATCGATGATAGAGAAGAGCTCCGTGGAGGCGGCCAACAAGGCGAGTCATGAACTCGAACGGGCCCGGGCGGTGAATGACCGGATGCGAGATCAGATGACGGATGCCTGCAGGTCGCACGCGGCCGCACAGAAGGAGGTCGCAGAGCTGAAGGCGATTGTCGACCGGTTGACCGGTGAGCTGATGTCATCGAAGGAAGAGGTGGCTGCCAAGGATGCCGAGCTCCAGGGCGTGAACCAAACGCTCGTGGGGCTGAGGGAGGAACTGGGGCGACCGAGGCCGATCCCTACCTCAACGTGGAATATGTCAGCGAATTTGCCTATTATATGGCTTATGCTGACGCCATCCGCGCTGCTAAGAAGGAAGGGCTCGAGGTCAGCCCTTTGGTTGATAACTTCAAAGCCTACGTGCTTGAGCACCTTCTGCAGCCAGCCTTCATCGTGCCGATCCTCGACCTCTTCGGATCATGGTGTCGACTTGAGTTGGTATCCATCGCCGGACAACCTTGTTCACCCGGATGCACCAGAGGATGGGGGTGCAGTGCTTGTTGCTGGCGAGGGAGTCAGCGCCGATCTTTGAGTTTTTCTTGCTTTTTTATTTTTACTTGTAATTTTCCAGGCTTTTGTTGTATTTTGCCCTCGGACGACCGTGTTTGTACATCCGATCCAAATGAAATGAAATGAAAAAAATGTTTCTTTATCTGATTTCTTGTGTTTGTATGTTCGTCTTTCCAAATCATTCGCCTTGACCTAACACTGATCGTCGTATGTATAGCTCCGCTCTCCCTCTTGTTTTTGTTTACTTAGTGAAAGTAAGGGAACGAAAATAAATCGTTTATGGAGCGATCTTTGGTCTAGTTCTTGTGATCTTCAATTTTGCAGATTCCTCGAGGAAGGCCGACCATCTCGGCTTAGAGGAATCTTACACGGTCGTGGAGTTCGATGGAACCGTCCTCTGCGACCATGTCTTGTGCGCGATCGACATTCCATCCGATGGTCTACGTCTCGCGACTCACTTAATTGTGAGGGTCCTCCGTAGGCTACGTTTTGCCTTGCAATGTAGCAATGAGATGGACGATCTCAGCCTGGAGGAGTCCTTGCACAGAGCATCGTCGGATGAATCGACTTTGCGACCGTGGCTTGTTAGCACTTTTCTGCCTGGGACCGACATGTTATATGGTGGACCTTCAAGGGCATACGTTGTAACGGGGGCGGGACGTGTCGCATTGTCTGGGTTCACCATGTTAGATGGTGGACCTTTGAGGGCGGGCGAGCATGTCCGCAGATCTGTTTTGGAGGGTCCTTCAGCTACGCCCGCCTCGTATTTAAATGAAAGGGCGAGCGATCTTCGCCTAAAGGAACCTTGCATGGACGGGCTGTCGGTTCCATCGACCTCCACAACCATGGCTGCACTTTTATACCTGGGATCGTCATGTTAGATGACTATCCTCGACGGTATACGTTGTGCTGGGGGAGGCGATCGCTTGCCTAGGTCCATCATGTTAGATGACGAACTTTAGAGGGCGAGCGAGTCGTCCTCTTTTTGGAGGCGTTGCTCAGGCAGTAGCCTTTGGTTTGTTTTGCCGAAGCAAATCACTTTTATTATTATTGAAACTCTCGTTAAGCACTTTGCACATTGAGTAAATGAATACAGGGTGTTTCTACTGATAGTACTTCTTCAGGATGACGTTCTAGGGATATTGTTCCGGAGTTCCATCTGGGTGTTGGAGCTCGTAGGCTCCTTTAATTATCCACTCGGATATCTTGAACGGGCCCTCCCAGTTCGGACCAAATACTCCGGTGTGGGTCTCGATCTTATTGAGGACTAGGTCGCCCACTTGGAAACGTCTTTCTTTGACCTTTGAATTGAAAAACTTTTCAGATTTCCTTTTGTGGATTGTGTTCTTCATTTCCGAGGTCAGTCGTCGCTCTTCGAGCATATCCAAGTCGATTCGCCGAGCTACATCATTGTCCGTCGTCAATTGTTGTGCAGTTCGGTGGCTGAGGACGGCGATCTCCGATGGGATCAATGATTCTGTTCCGAAAGCGAGGGCGAATGGGGTTTCACCGGTTGAATTTCTTGTCGTCGTTTGGTAGGACGACAAACATCCAGGAGCTCACTCGCCCAGCGCCCTTGCTTGGATTCGAGTCTGGCTTTGATCGTGTGATTGAGGATCTTGTTTATAGCCTCTACCTGCCCGTTTGTTTGAGGGTGGTAAGGGGTCGAGAACAACTTTTTTATTCCCCACTTCTCACAGAATTGCATAACTTCCAAACTGTTGAACTGCTTTCCGTTGTCGGAGATGATAGCCTGAGGTAGACCGAAACGGCAGATGATGTTTTTCCAAATTAACTTAATTACTTGCTCTTGGCCGATCTTGTTGATTAGTTCAGACTCTGCCCATTTCGTGAAATAATCGACCCCCACAATGGCGAATTTACATCCCCCGGTGCTGTCGGCAAAGGACCAATGAGGTCAATGCCCCATTGGGCGAACGGCCACAGACTATACATAGAGGTGAGCTGCTCGGGGGAGAGCTTGATGTTCGGGCCCATTATTTGACACCTATGAGAAGATCGGGCATAGGCGATCGCGTTCTTTCACAGGGTAGGCCAGGAAAACCTTGCCTGGTCGTCTTGTGGATGAGGGATCACCCTCCCGCGTGATTTCCACATATCCCGTTACGGATTTCGGCTAAAACAAGTCGGCCTTCCTCCGGCGTAATGCATCTGAGGAGAGGAAGGATGAAAGCTCGCTTGTAAAGCCGGTCGGCCAAGAGGGTGTATCTGGTCGCTCGGAGCTGAGGCTGGCGAGCCTTGACCCGATCTGTGGGGACCGTTCCGTCCTTCAAGTATTCAATGAACGGAGTCATCCAGTTTTCTTCGGCAATGGCAACTGTAGCAACCAATCTTTTGTCGATCGCCGACCTTGCCAATTTAGTGATTTAGATGTTAGAGAAATCCACTGTCCCATCCGACGATGCAAGTTTGGATAGGGCGTCGGCCTGGGAGTTGTGCTCTCTCGATATTTGCTCGATCAGCACTTCTTCGAAATTTATGCACATTTCGGCGACCAACTCTTGATATTTGATCATCTGTTCACAGTGCGCCTCATATTCTCCCTTGACTTGGTTCACGACCAAGAGGGAGTCCATGAAGATGTGGAGGCGACGAACACCTACGGAGAGTGCTAGATCGAGCTTGAAGGCTTCGTACTCGGCTTCATTGTTGGTCGCTCGTAAATCGAAACGCACAGCATTTGTGAAACTCTGGCCATCGGGGCTCATGAGGACAATCCCCGCCCCCGCTCGCGAGCTGGTCGACAAGCCATCTACGAACAATTTCCAGTCGGGACAGCCGACTTTGGTCGGGCTAGGCGGGAAAGTTAATTCCACCACAAAATCTGCCAGTGTTGCCCCTTGATCGCCATCCGAGGAGCGTACGTGACACTGTATTGGGCGATCTCCAGTGACCACTTGAGGAGTCGCCCGTTGGTGTCTGGCCGGTGCAGAACTTACCTTAGAGGGAGAGTCGTCAGAACCTCCACTTGGTGTTCGAAGAAATAGACTCTCAGCTTGCGAACACTCATGACAAGTGCGTAGCGAGCTTCTCGAGAGGCGTGTAATGTGTCTCCGCGTCATGTAGTGCTTGACTAACAAAGTAGATCGGCAAGTGGGTTTGTCCCTCTACTCGCACTAATACTGCGCTCAGTGCGACCTCCGAGGCTACCAGGTAAAGGAACAACTTCTTCTGGGGATTGGTTTTGCCAAAATTTGGGGGTTGGAAAGATATTCCTTGATTTTGGCGAACGCCATTTGGCTTTCTTTTGTCCACGCAAATTTTTTATCATTTATGGTGGCGAAGAAAGGCTTGCTTTTATCTCCGAGCTGCGAAATGAAACGATTAAGGGCTTCCAGACACACGGTGAGGCGTTGCACCTGTTTGACATTCCGTGGTTCTTGCATGTCTAGGATCGCCTTGATCTTTGTGGGGTTCTCTTCGATCCCCCTTTGGCTCACGATGTGCCCCAGGAATTTTCCGGAGCTTACTCCGAAGTTGCATTTCTTGGGGTGCAGCTTCATGTTGAAACTCTCGAGGATGGCGAATGTCTCGGCGAGGTCTTTGAGGTGATTTTCCTTTTTGAGGATCTTAACCACAATGTCGTCAATGTAAACCTCCATGGTTTTACCGATTTGATCGGCGAACATACCGTTGACTAGGCGTTGGTAGGTCGCCCCCTCATTTTTCAGACCAAACATCAATCGGACCCAAAAGAACATGTCTTTTTCCGTGTGGAATGATGTGTGTTTTACGACTTTCTCCGCCATTGGGATCTAATGGTATCCGGCGAAGGCGTCCAAAAACAATATCATTTCACAACCTGCCGTGCTATCGACCAAGTGGTCAATGTGAGGCATTGGAAAGTGATCTTTCGGACAAGCCGCGTTGAGGTCGGTGAAATCGATGCACAACCTCCATGAGTCACTCACCTTCTTGACGAGCACCACGTTGGCCACCCATTGTGGCTCGTCGGTAGCTACCCCGATTAGTTTATTGTCGGGTAGCTTTTTGACTTCTGCATCTAGCGCAACATATTTTTCTGGACCGATTTTCCAACTCTTTTGTGAACTGGCTTCCTTGCCGGGTCAATCTTTAGATAGCGGCAAGCATGTTCAGGATTGATGCCGCCCATATCTTGATGCGACTAGGCAAAGATTCCGATGTTCTTTCATACTGATCAGATCGTCTTTCAGCTCGGGATCAATGCTCGAGCTGATCTACACTTCCCACTCTGGGCAAGCCGGATCGATTATTATACTTTCCAACTCTTCGGTGGGGATGGTCACTTCTCGTTTGGAGCGATCGCCGGACTCGATCCTTGGATCAACATCGAGGCTTGGCTCGAAGCCGATCCTCGGTTCGATGTCATCCGACGATCGATGTGAGATGTCGTCTTCTGAGTTGGGCTGGTATGAGGTGCTTGACTCGTCGATCTCTATTGGTTGGTTGTCGATCGTCCCAGTGTTACAAACAGGACAAGAAACATTTAAAGGAAAAGCTACAACACAAGAGTAGTTCAAACACTTCTTTTCCATTAGCTGGTCTCCTTTTACAGTACCGACTGTCCCTTCGGTAGTGGGGAACTTGATACAATAAAAGAAAGAGGAGGTGACCGCCTCAAAGGTTTCTAGAAAGGGGCGACCTATGAACCTATTATAGATGTTGGGCATGTCTATGATTACAAAGTTGAGGTTCCTAGTGATCTTAACCTTAGGATCGTAACAACAGACTAGCTCGACAGAGAGCTTGATCCTTCCATAGGCTTTGACCGTGTTGTCGCTGAACCCTTGAAGCACGGTTTCGGACGGCTTGATGAATTTGGTCAGGTTGCCGAGATGGTCCAGAGCAGACTTGTATATGATGTTGCAAAAGCTCCCGTTGTCAACCAGCACGCGGTCGACCGTTCTCCCAAGGATACATGCAGAGATCACCAAGGCATCCCCCTTGGGGCACTGCACTCCCTCCCTATCCTTGTTGGAGAAGGAGATAAGTGTATCTTTGGAGATGGTTGGCTTCGGGGGCATCATGACGTGGACTCCGGCGAACGCCCTCAGCCCGGCCTTCCGTTTTTTGTTTGACATGGTGGAAACCGGGGAAAGACCTCTGAGATTTCCGCCTCCTGATGGAAGCATATTGACCCGGCCGTTGGGATCGACTCATCTGAGTCCTCCAGCTCGTTTCATCCGATTCTGGCGATCGGATTTGGAGGTTGACGGTCGTCGTTCTGTCGCCGATCATGGACCCCAGTCCTTTCTGCCCGGGGCTCCGGCTTGGATACTAAAACAATCTCCAGAGTTGTCTGAGGAGGTCGCGACATTGGCTGGTGTTGTGGCCGGGACTTTTGTGGTAGGCACAAAATTTATTGCGGTCCAGATGACCATTGTCCCTCATCGCCTTTCCCTTGCTTAGCCATTCACGCCCCTTGATGGCGTTGAAGATATGGGCCAGAGATAGATTGAGGTTGCGGAGGAGGTGGACTTCCACATCCTCGAAGGCATTGAACTCACCAGGTGGCTTCGCGATTGCCTTTCTGGGCTTCGCGATCGCCTTCTTTGGGATGGGAGATGGCGCCTTCCTCTCTCTGGTTGCCCCCTCGCCTAGGCGAAGGGTGAGCAACCTCTGCCTGACCATAAAGTCAGCGGCCTTGGCACGGAAGATCGTGTACGTCGGGGGGATGTCCTTTGTGAGGTGCCTGAACATGGGCGAAAGACCATCGAATCCCCCCAGGACCGAGTAGAGGGCGAGCTCGTCGCTTATGGGTTCGCCGGTGAGGACTATTTCATCCATTCGGTCGATGTAATCTTCTTCTAACTCATCTTTCCCCTGCCTGATCTTCATCATGCGGTGGGGACCTTCTGGCCGAGCGACCTTGGCGGCGAAGTACGACATGAAGTCGCTCGCCAGCTTTTCAAAGGAGTTAATTGAGCACGGTGGCACGCTCGATCTGGACCGCGAGCGGCTCACTTGGTCCAGCGACCTTTCTCTTGGCGCATGCCCCAGTTTCTAGGAGCGCTTTCATATCGTCGAGCTGGCGTTGCATTGCGGCCATCGCCGTAGCCTGGCTGCTCGTGGTCTGGCTCTCGGAGCGGGAGCCTAGGCGATCATGTACTGATCTCCTGGCTCCGTTGTAGGCGACGAGGTCTTTGCCGCCGAGCTCGATTCTTCGGCAGGTGGGAGCCAAATGACTGACCTATTTTTTGGGAGTTGGGTATGCCGAACTCCTGGTGACGGACACGGACTCCGACGTATCATGACTGGGGCCAGAATGCCTAGGTTTCCATGAAGGATCACTTCCTAGGCGGCTAAAGACGGAGCTGTCCCGCCTCGCGAGTGCCTTTTCTCGTGAATCGGGACTTTCTGATGAGTGCTCGACTTATAACCCCTTGAGCTTTCGTTTGCCCGCACGGCAGATGGCTGAGAGGGTAATAGTGGGGGCATCGCATGCTCTCCGTCGCTCCCTTAGGACGGCCATGGCCTCTTCGATCTGTTCCGCAATTTGGAATTGATCGAGTGAGAGCGATGGACGTCCTCGGCGGAGTGAGAGTGCAGCGTCGCGCCGCCTTCCGCCGTAGGTTCGGACTCAGTTTGGGCCGGAATAAGGCGTCCGGCGGACCGTAAGGTGGCTCTCTTCGAGGTGGTGGCAGACGTCATGATTTCTAGGATTTTTCTTTGAAGAACAGTGAGTGTTTCTTCAAGTATATGTTCCGGAGAACAGTGAGTGTTCTTCGAAATGGTCGGAGAGAAAATAAAGGTCTCCCCTTATTCTAGCACCAATTGTTGTTACCCAAAATATTATTCGTAATGATTTGCTGGATATGGCTATGGGTGAGTAACAAACAAAATGCAAGAGCACGAGCGATGGAATGAAAATAACACAAGATTTTCTGGGGTTGTTAATCCCGGGCTTGAATGCTCTCGCGAGATATTATTATTAATAATACTACATTGGAGTACAACTATTAATGTTTTAGTGCGATTACAATTAGTGTAATAACCCTAGTTGTTTAGCTGCTTAAGAGCTGATGATTGCCGGAAGAACCAGAGTTAAATGCTCTGTGAGTTCTTGTTACAAAGATTAAATATGGTGAGCGCTCATTTCTGCCGAGCGTCTTTCTTCTCTCTGGGATTTCTCTTGAGGGGAACTGAACTTCTTTTCCCAAATGCTGGAAGTCTCCTATTTATAGAAGAGGAGGTAGTTGGGATGTCTTAATCCCAAACGGGCGATCGCCTTTCCTGCATTAAATGCTCATTTAATGCTTCTGACATGCCATTAATGGCGGCCGGGGTGATCGTCTCAGCACGTGGGTCGGTTTCCTTAAAGTTCGAGGCTGCTATAGGTAGCCACTCGTGCGAACCAATGAGAAAGCAACACGTGCCTCGCGACTGAGTCTTGTGAGGTCCCACTTAGTCCATTGCCTGACCAGGGCATGCTCCTATGGCGCCGTTTTGCGGGTCTTGTCGGTAGGTCTGAGGCTGTCCTTGTCACCAAAAAAGCCTTTTCCTGCTGCGCTGTTTGCGGGTCTCCAGGTGGGCCTTCTTCCCGAGATTCAGTCTCCGTAGGTTTGATGGAGGTCAGCTTTATGCGTGACATAATACGGTTGTCTTTGAACGGGCACTGAAGGCGATCGCCTTGTAGGACGATCGCTAGATACCTAAAGACGATCGCCCTGGACGTCGATCGCTCAGCACTTGATCTTGATCTGGCATCTTTGTTTGGTAAGACTGCCTTGGTTTATTTGACACTTAACTTGGGTCGACCGGCCTTTGTGCCCGTTGACGGGCTGTTGATGCTTCTTGGCAGCCAATCACAGTTGAGGTGATCGCCTCTTCCGAGGCGTATTAATCGCCATACGACACATTTCTTAGTTCATGGCAAACTAAGAGGAAATATCTTGTTCGAAGTTATTGGGATCTTCGCCATGGTGAGATTTTTTATTTTTTCAAAAATGGTGCAGTGATCATCATCAAACTCCACTCTGTGATTCTTTTGCATCAATTGTCCATTACTACATTGATTTTCAGCTAGATCTGGCACAAGGTAGACATCTCTTATGAGGCTGATTTTCCCTTCTTTAGAATTCACTACAGTAGCTCATATTCCTGTGATTTTGTGCCCTAGGCCATCGCCTAGTCTTACTTCTGGTGAATAAGACTCATCAAGATCAACAAACATCTCTTTGTTTCCTGTCATATGATTGCTGCACCCACTATCTACATACCAAATATTTTCAGCAACATCTTGTTGAGAACTTAAGCAAGAATAAAATACATGTTCCACCTCATCTTTTTCAGTAAAGTTTGCTTTCTTTTTTTCACCATCTTCTTGATACCAGCAATCTCTTTGAGAATAAGTTGCATTTCTGCATCTTTTGCACTTATATTGGCAATTATTTTTGTTGTGATTATTTTTTTTACAAATGCGACAACATTCATCAGAGTTTTGGTAGTTGGATCTTGGAGCAAGATTACCTCTACCTCATCGTCCTCAAAGTTTTGATTTCTGCCACGATCGTCGTATACTGCAAAGCATACTTTATGCTTGTATTACCTTATTTCCCTGTAACTATCTATGAGAATATTAATTATATTTAATCATATATTTTGCATATTTATTCATGTTATGGTTATGCAAATGAAATATCTAATTATTTTTATTGTATATAATGTGGTGTGTTGGTGTCACACGGAAGATCACATTATCGGCGCCTTATAAAATAATATAATAGTTCACAACTTATATAATTATTAGACAAATTATATGAAAGGTTGTAGTGTATGCTTGAGATTAGTTGGTCTTGACTATTAGCATGCATTAGCGTATTTGCATACGTTGAACTGGATCAAAGTGAGATAGTATCTTCTGTACTGACTGTAAGAAGAACGTAAATCTTGGATAATTATTATTTATTATTCTAAGAATATAATATTTAATTGTGTATTTATAATATTTATTGCTTTGATTTACCATGGGTGAGAGTCAAAATAATTGACTCAATAAGGTTCGTATCTTGGGCAATAATATTGATTATATGATAATTATTATTATAACTAGAAATCATGTCCTGACTCGTACGGGATGATGAAGTCCCCTTGAGGAGCTCGATAATGATTATTATATAAACCTTGCACGTGGATTTAATTTCGAGATAATTATCAGTTTCGAGTGGTACTACTCTTGGATAAGATATTAATTAATTAAAGCTGTCAGTAGCTTAAATTAATTAATGGACATTCGATATCTTAAACACGGAAAATAATATATTTAAATAAGGAGCCCGATTTCGTAAATTGGGATTTGGGTTGGAAGTACAATATTAATTCTTTACTGGACTGAATTGATATTAGTGAACTCAACCATATTAGGAAAGGGATTAATATGGAAAGTTTGGTTGCACTAGAGTCCTAACTCTAATCCTCTTTAAGATCCATAGAGTAGTCTAAAGCCTACAAATAGGACATTAAGAGGGGGTTCGACCGTGTGACATCTTGTGTGAGGGAGATTCGATATTTTCTTCTTGTGTTTAATTGTAGATCTTGACTTGTGTATTTGATTCTACAATTTAGATAACACATCAATTTTCTAAGAGTGTTTACATACTACTAGAAAAACAAAAAAATCGAGTGACTCATAAGAACTTGGTTCGGCCAATCCACTTTTGTCCAAGCAAGATTCGGTAGCTCGTTGCCCACACAACGTCCGGATTAAGGCGGATCATACTATAGAAGATCTAAGGGTAGAAATACAAGAAGATCAAGGAGCAAGCAACCACTATGCTTCAAAGGTAAATATCCTATGATATTTGATCTAGATTAGGGTATTCAATTTACCAGTATATTTATTTAATAAATAATAAATAATATTTAAATTGCTTATTAATCCTAGTAGTTAATAATTAGCATGCTTAAATAGGTTTTGTGCTCGTGGATGCGTAAAATGTTTTTATAAACTTTACCCAACTTCGCTTCCGCTGCGTTTTATTTCCAAAAATTGGTATCGAAGCCAGGTTTTAGGCTTTCACTATTTTAATTAATTTTGGTGATTAATTGATCGCAATTTAAATATTCATGTAATTTGATGTTAGAATATTTTGCTAGATGTGTTCTTGCAGGAGATATGATCCAATTATCATGGTTATGTGAATGGTTAATTTTATTATTTATGTAACTGTTGGTTTGACCCATTTTTGAGGGATGTAATGGTTTTTCCCGTGAGAAAATCCGCGGATAGATCTAGAATCATATTTTTGTAATATCCGACTGTAATTTCTCATCTTTACCGTTGTATTACTTGGACGATTCGTGTATCATCATATCATGTTTGCATTTAATATAATGATTATAATGTTGAAATATACTAGAATCGAATTAATTATAACTGTCATTCGCACTATGTTTGATTGTTAGATGTTGTATGGACCTCATCCACCGCCTCCGGTGCACGGCGGAACCGTAAGTCGGATTATTAGCGACATGTCTCGTCAGCGACCCCTGATTTTTGAAGGCTCCTATGGGCCTGCGGATATTGTACACTGGATCGAGCACTTCGAGAAATTGTTCGAGATGGTTGAATGTTCGGAAGAGAATCGAGTCTCCGTGACGACTTACTACTTTAGTAAGAGCGCCCACACATGGTGGATTTTGGTGAGACCAACTGATGGAGTGTGCACTTGGGAGGAATTCAAGAACCTCATGCAGGATCGTTATTATCCAGGTCCACTCCGTGAGGCCAAACTGTCAGAATTGCTGAACCCCGACCCGTTTGAGGACGCTGATGTGTTATCAATTGCCGAGAAATTCCAGGCACTTCTTCCGTTCGCCTCGATGATTGTTCGCATGGAAGATGATAAGATCAAGTGTTTTCTTAAGAGGCTTAAACCCCGGATGAGGATGCAGTTTCTCAATCACCACTGTACGACTCTACCGGAGTTCATCGAGAGAGCTCTTGAATACGAACTTACTGCGAATGAGATTTCCAAGAAGCAGCCGCAGTCCAATAATAAAAGATCAAGGAACCAGACTCATACTGATAGCAACCAAGGAACGTTCACGAAGCCTCAATCCGGGCCGACTTTTTCTGAGAGGCCACATGTGGCGTCGAAACCGGTAGGTTCACATTCTCGAGCAGCCAGCTCATCTATTGTGTGTTTTAACTATGGAGATCAGGGGCACGTTAGCTCCAAATGTCTGAAGCCGGCCATTGCATGTCATACTTGTGGGATTACTGGGCATCGTGCTCGATTTTGCAGAGGTGGGCTGGGACGTACTACAATAACCTCTCATGCTCCAGTTCAGTCTTCAGTTCAGGACAGGGCACCTCCGTCTGCCTCCCACCAGACTACAGGGGCAAACAGAGGAATGGGCCGTGGAAGTCAAGCTGGTACGCCTGGTACCGGAATTGCAAAACCCATAATCTATGAAATGAAGAGGACCAACGATCCCGAGGCCAGCATGATCGCAGGTATACTCGAGATTCACTTTCAGCCTGTATGTTTTCTTTTTGATAATGGTGCTTCGCACTCTTTTATACTACTTCTTGTTTGAGTCATTTGCAATTAGATCATGTTATCAATTGTGCACCTTATGTGATTGGTCTACCCGATGGTAGAAGAATTATGGGGAATCGTGAAGTGCAGAACTTTCCAATTCTTATGAACGACCGCGAGTGTTTGTCAGACTTGATTGTGGTCGATTTACCTGAAGATAATGTAATCTTGGGTATTGATTGGATGGATCGCCATGATGCCATACTTAGCGTCCGCAAGCAAATGGTGACCGTCACTTCTGATGATGGTTTTGAGTGCATTTTTCAGGGTGATCCCAGCCATTCTGGAAGAATCATCAATGCAATGAAAGCAGTGAAACTGCTTAATTAAGGATGTGTTGGTTATTGGTGCTACATGACCAAGACAGTGGATCGACCAACTGAATTGGCCGATATTCGGGTGGTCCGAGACTACCCAGATGTTTTTCCAGATGAGTTGCCAGGCTTTATGTTCCCACTTTCAAAAGCACCGTATCGCATGGCTCCAACCGAGATGCAGGAGTTGAAGAGTCAGCTCGAGGATTTGACCGAGAAGGGATATGTTCGACCCAGTGCGTCCCCTTGGGGAGCACCAGTGTTATTTATGCGAAAGAAGGACAAATCCCTGCATTTATTATTGATAACCGTGAGTTGAACAGGGTAACAATCAAGAATAAATATATGTTGCCTCGTATTGATGATTTGTAGGATAAAACCCCTCGTTAAAATTTTTTTAACACCGTTCAATTAAAACACCTATCAAGACTTCAATCATCTTTAGCAGGTCATGCCAAAGCTGGGTGCTTGGATTATCTTAGTAAGGTAGGATATGTAATGGTGATACCTATGTGTTTTAATGAACTAAGAATTCAAAATAGTTTTGAACCTTAAGGCATAAGATGGGATTATATCATGCTTGGGCATAAGTTTCCAAATCCCATAAATATAATCCAAGAGTTACAGATGATGTAATCGATAAAGAGTTATCCACCTAAAGTAGCTCAATTCTAGGCGTCATGCCAAAGCTGAGTTTAGAATTATGCAAAATGGGGTCTTAGCCCACTAAAATTATAAATATTGTAACATTTGAGGATATTTTATTTTAGTGGGAGTATTTTTTTTGAAAAATAAAATGTGACTAAATACTTCGCATATGAATTTTTGTAGATAATATAATGGCATCAAACAGCACATCCATCATTTCACTGTGATCCATCCTTGAGAAGGACAAGCTCAAAGAAAACGGCAGCAACTATCTGGATTGGATTCGGAGCTTGAGAGTAGTTCTCAACCAAGAAAGAAAGCTATACGTTCTTGAGGAAGAAATTCCCGATGAGCCTGCCGACAATGCTAGCAAAGCAACAAAAGACACATGGAAGAAACATTGTGATGATTCCATTGATGTCAGTTGTCTTATGTTGGCTACCATTTGTCCATAACTTCAGAAGAATCTATAAGAAATGGAAGCTTATGAGCTTAATGCTCACCTCAATAAAACTTTCTCGAAGCATGCTGGGCAAGAGAGGTATGAGACCTTTCGAGTCTTGTATGCTTGCAAGATGGTTCAGGGGATATCTGTCAGCGCTTATGTACTTAAGATGAAAGGATATATTGATCATCTTGATAGGCTTGGTTTTCCACTTTCTAAGGAGCGCTCCACAGATGTGATTCTAAACTCATTGCCCGATAGTTTCAGTCAGTTCATTATGAACTATAATATGAATGAGATGGAGAAGTCTATTGCTGAGCTGCATGGGATGCTTAAAATGGCTGAGCAGAATATTAAGAAGAAATCAAGCCACGTGCTGATGGTCAGCAAAGAGAAGTCCTTCAAAAACAAAAGCAAGGGAAAGGGTAAGGCAAAAGTTGCCAAATATAAACACCCCACTAAGCGGTTTTCAAGGCTAAAGCTCCCAAAGATGGAAATTTCCATCATTGTGATAAACCAGGACATTAGAAAAGAAATTGCAAGGTTTACTTGGAAGAGCTAAAGCATACCAAGGATAGGGAGAATGCCAAAGGTATATTTGCTATAGAAGTTAACTTATATACTTCTAACTCCTGGGTATTCGATACTGGATATGGATCTCACATTTGTACAAATGTGCATAGGTTGAGAATCAGTAGAGAGATGAAGAAAGGGAAAGTGGATCTAAGATTCGGCAATGGAGCAAGAGTTGCTGCACTATCTATAGGAACTTATGATCTAGTTTTACCCAATGGACTTTTGTTAGTCTTGAACAATTTCTATTATGTTCATACTATGAACAGGAATATTATTCCAGTTTCTACATTAGATTGTGAAGGTTACAATTTTCTTATTAAGAATAAGATTATTCATATTTTCTTTGATGACTTGCTTTATGGTACTGCAAAGTTATATACTGGCCTTTATAATATTGATCTAGATGAGTCCAACACTTTGGAAGTCTATAACATTGCGATCAAGAAACCTAATCTCAATGATTCTAATCCGACTTGCTTATGGCACTGTCGAATTAGTTACATAAACAAGAAACACCTTTCTAAACTCCATAACGATAGACTTTTAGACTCTTTTGACTCTAAGTCATATGGGACATGCGAATCTTGTTTATTGGGCAAGATGACGAAGAATCGTTTCATCGGTCATGGAAAAAGGGCTAGTGATCTATTAGGTTTAGTACATATTGATGTATGTGGACCTCTTAGCACTCATGCTAGAGGCGGATACCAATACTTCATCACATTTACCGATAATTTTAGCCAGTATGGATATGTTTATCTTATGAAGCATAAACATGAATCTTTTGAAATGTTCAAAATATTCCAGAGTGTAGTACATAATCAACTTGGCAAGACAATTAAAGATCTTCGATCGGATCTAGGTGGAGAATACTTGAGCTAAGAATTTAATGATCATCTTAGGAGTTCTGGAATTGTTTCACAACTTACTCCTCCTGGAACACCTCAACATAACGGAGTGTCCGAGAGGAAGAATCGAACTTTATTAGATATGGTTCAATCCATGATGAGTCAAACGGAGCTTCCATTATCAGTTTGGGGCCATGCCTTAGAAACAACAGCATTCACCCGTAACCATGTTCCATCTAAAGCAGTTGAAAAGACACCATTTGAGAAATGGACTGGTAAGAGACCAAACTTGTCTTTTCTAAAGATCTAGTGTTGCGAAGCGTTAGTAAGGCGCCAAGTGTTTGACAAACTGGCAACCAGATATGAAAGATGTTTATTTATGGGATATCCTAAGGAAACCGCAGAGAACAAAGTGTTTGTTGCTCGAAATGCTGTCTTCTTAGAAAGGGAATTTATTTCCAAATGAGACATTTGGAGAAGAGTAATTCTCGAGAAAACTCGAGAACCACAAGAAGACATTGCTTCACCGATGGAAACTGAACAGGCTCAACAATCAATTGAAGAGCCAGTTCAAAATACACAAGTCCCTCGCAGATCTGATAGAGTGCGACATGAACCTTAGAGATATAGGTATCTCGTAACATAAGATGATTACGCATCCCTCATATATGATAGGCCTAGTACCTATATAGAATCTGCTTCAGGACCAGAGTCCGAGGAATGGCTAGAAGCCATGAAGCCAGAGATGCAGTCCATGTATGACAATCAAGTTTGGAACTTGATATATCCACCTGAGGGTGTTAAAACCATTGGGTGCAAATGGGTCTTCAAAAAGAAGAAAGACATGGACGATAACCTGCAAGCCTATAAAGCTGGACTAGTGGCAAAATGTTATAAACATATTCATGGTGTTGACTATAATGAGACTTTTTTGCCAGTAGTCATTCTTAAATCAATTAAAATTTTATTTGCCATTGTCGCATTCTATGATTATGAAATATGGCAAATGGATGTCAAAACAACATTTCTTAATGTAAACTTACTCGAGAATGTGTACATGAAACAACCTGAGGGTTTTGTTCATCCTGAAAATTCTAGAAAGGTTTACAAGCTTCAAAGATCCATTTATGGGTTGAAGGCTTCTCAGAGCTGGAATCTTTGTTTTGATGAAACTGCCAAAGAGTCTGGGTTTATTCAAAATGAAGATGAACCATGTGTGTACAAGAAGGTTAGTGGGAGCATAGTTGTTTTCTTAGTCTTATATGTAGATGACATATTACTCATTGAAAATGACATACCCACCTTGTAGACAGTCAAGACTTAGTTGGGAAGTTGTTTTTCAATGAAAGACTTAGGAGAAGATTCTTACATTCTTAGGATAAAAATCTATAGAGAGAGATCAAAGAGAATGATTTGTCTGAGTCAAAGTACCTTGTACTCGACCAGATGTATCATTTGCCCTTAGCATGACAAGTCGATACCAATAAAATCCAGGTGAAAGTCATTGGACAACAGTAAAAACTATCCTAAAGTACTTACAAAGAAGTAAGGATGCGTTCCTAATTTATGGAGATGGGGGAAACGAGCTGGCTATAAATGGTTACACCGATGCAAGTTTCAAAATCGATACAGACGACTTAAGATCGAAAATGGTTTTGTGTTTTACAGATACCGCGAGTTGGAAATATTCCAAGTAAGCACACTCATAGATTCTATAACTCAAGCTGAGTATCTGGCAGCATCGGATGCAGCCGAGGAGAATATGTGGAACCTTTTAGGTCCTATAAGTCTTTACTATGATAATAATGGTGCTATTGTGCAAACTAAAGAGTCAAGTATCGACTAGAGATCCAAGCACATACTCATAATATGCAAAGTAGCAATGGAAGAGAATGTTGTTGATCCACTTATCAAACCTCTCTCACAAGGAAAGCATGTTGAGCATGCTAGACCGATAGGACTAAAAGTCATGAATGAATGGTCCTAGTGCAAGTGGGAGATTGTTGGGAATAGTGCCCTAGGACATTCGATATGCCTAGATTTGTAATTTTCACATTCAAATAAAGTTATTTATTTCTCGTTGATTATTATAATGTGGTTTTAATATTATAATAATCGAATAATAGTTATTCATGAATAATAAGATTATTCAAATCTCCTTAGTCCAATCGCGTTGAGTTGAGACTCAAGTGATTAATATACTAGTATAAGTTTGATTAATAATCATTGGATGATTATGTGTATGTTACGGATCAAATTTATGGGTATTAATTGGAGAACCAATACTGGACAGACCAGCATTGTGATCCCTGTATGAAAATATCATAAGTGGATCTCAATATAATAGTATGTCAATAAGTCCTTGAACCTGAGATTATCATAGAGTCCAACATGATAACTGCTATGACTTGACGTAATCCAACGTCATCTGAAACATGGTGATCATAAAGGTTAGCGATCGGGATTAGTGAGAGTCATGTAGAGGGCAATGAATAATCAAGATGGGGATTTGTCCCTCTATTTAGGGAGAGAGATATCTGTTGGGCCCCTCGATAAGTAGGACTGAAGGAAATGCATGGCCATGTAGATCACAAGGTGTCAGGTAAAAGTCTAGAGGGAGGGGGGTGAATAGACTTTTAAAAACTTTTCCTGAATATATCAGTTGAGTAACCTCAGTTGTGATTCTATGCAGCTAACAGACCTCGGCTGCAGATAAGTAATGCAGAAGACACAACTGATAATAATGCAGATAACTTATGTGGGTTGTAAAGCTTATTTTGCGGAAGGACAACTGACTATTCAATAGAACAGTAAATATGTATGCAGCAGTTGAGTATGATGATAAAATAGTAAATCACATAATCACTTATAGTGGTTTCAGAGGTGGGGTAATCCTCTACTAATCCACTTCTCTCCAAACTAGTTGGAGATAAATTCACTATAACGTTCAACCAAACTCTTGGCCATTTCAACTCCCTTTGACTGCCTAGAACCTCTTGATCGAAATCCCGTGGATGTCTGAACAACTCGCAAGCTGTCTATCACCTTCCAATCAAGAACCCGTGGATGCATTTACAACCTTGAACTTCTAAGAACCTCGTTCAAATAAGTACCCCGTACTCAGACTTTAACACAAGAGTTTTTGTCTCCAACTTTCAAGAGCTTCTCAGTATAGTACTTTGGAAACTAGCTCTTCACGATGCTATAGATTGCTTTGTTTGCTTTGATCGCTTGTAAGTATTGTTTGCATCGTTATTCCGCTCAATATTTCTTCAGATATTTATATTATGATTCTTGAGCTTCTTCATAGACGTTACGTCTTGTAACAAATCTGTCCGTTGGAGAATGGACTTCATTGTTTATCTGTTTATCTCTTTGCAAGGCTTTGTCTCTTTCTTCAAAATCTGACCATTTGAAGATGTATTCTTCCGTTGCGCCGCTTTTATTGATTATAATAATTGGAAAGTCTTCAGGTCGCAAATCTCTAGGAATAATATATTTCTTAACTTCCAGGAATCAATCACTTTGTACCTTGGATTTTATGTCTGCATGAGTTTAGCCGTTATTGTTGGCTTTTCAACGGTTGCTGACGTGGACAGTTGATATCCAAAACTTGGCTGATATATTATTTGAGGAAAAACTCATCTAATATTCTCTTGGTCAACCTCAGATGATATAATGCTTTGACCAAACCTCGCCTGATAATCGCCTGATATTATGTCTGGTCAAACTCAGCTGATATTCCCTTTGACCGAAACTCACCTGATAAAAACTCATCTACTTTCAGTTAGGGTAAAAACTCGCCTGATATTTTCTTTTGTCTGAAAGCACGGCTAATAATAAACTCGCCTCTGGTCAAACCTCAGCTGATATTACTATTTGACTGAAAGCTCGTCTGATATTCTGTTTTCTTTAGAACTCGGCTGCTACATTGTTTTGGTCAAACCTCGACTAATATTTCTGTTGACCAAAACTCAGCTGATAATGGGCCTGTTCTATACTTAATCAAATTTCTATTTGATCAACATGATCAATACTTAGCCTAATCTTTTTAAAGCCTATAGAAGATACTCATTTCGTTCTTCTTTACAATGCCAAGCACATACATTTGAAGTAATCATGAATACAGGGATGACATCACCAAAATCTAAAATAATATTTCTAAAAAATTCCCCCTATTTTGATGATGGCAAAACTTAATGATCAAATGTGACCAAATCATCATTCAGATAAGTAAAGTACTGTAATGTAAAACTTAGTCTGTTTGAGATAACTAGTGGTTTTCATTCAAGTCAACTGTTATAAACTTATGATATTCAAGTTTACAGTACAGTCTTACAAGTGAAATGAAAAATTACAAGTAAAATGAAAAATTACAATTAAATTTTACAAGTGATCGACAGTAACAAAATTTTTATCTCCCTCTTCCTCTTCCTCTTCCTTTGGTCTTTGCTGAAGGGAGTGACCTCAGTAGATTTGCTCCTATTGGCCTCTTTATAACTGGGATAAGCCCATTTTTATTCTTGACTATCGAGGAAGCAAATTCTTGTTCTTATGGAGAGGTGTACTTGTTTTTAATGCAAACTTGTCTGATCTCCTTTTGGAGAGAAATCTCATCCAGTTCTCCATTCATCAGAGTGGGTGCTTCTTCAGGTCTAAAATCTGGAATCATTGGATATGCATTGAAGTGTTTCCTAGCATGCTTCTTCAAAATTTCCCATAGATTGGGCCAGTTGAGCTCCATGAAGTCTATGAGAATCTATTGTGGGGACCAGTCAGATCTTGTATGATTTCCCATAAGTAGCATTTTTCTATAAATTATTTCCTTGCTGTTCCCCACATTGGTGCAGCTTCAACAGGCAAAAATTCCTCCATATAATAGAGTCCTTTCCCTTCCTATTGAAGTGGCACAACTGGTTCTAGCCCAGTTATCTTTTTCTTAGCTGCTGGTATTTCTAGTGGTGCAACTGTATTCATTCTTTTCAGGGAACTTGAAGTTCCAGCTTCAGGAAAATGAATGGTTGTGGGAGCTGCAACTAGATTTCTGGGGACCAAAGTTAGTGCCTCCTGCCTTCTCTTGGTTCTCATCTCTTCCTCCCTTTGTTTCCAGCATCAAGAATCTGAGCCAGTTGCTCCTGCACTCTAGTCATAAAATCTTGCATGCCTAAAGGCATTCTGATGGATGTTGGTGGTGGAGAGGGTTCCTTTATGTTGAGAAGTGAGTCCATCTTGTCATTTAGGGACAGTAGTTGAGGTTTTACTTCGGTTGCCAGGAGTTTTGCAACTGTCTCTTCTACCATTGATCTGATTAGCTCTGTGAAGTTTGATGGTAGTTGGACTTCAGGTGCCTCTGGGGTATTTTAAGCTGTGTCTTCTGCTGCATATGATTTTGATTTTTCAGGTGCCCTTGGAGCAGATGACTTTTAATCTGTAATACCTGAGATTTTCGTTCCGGTTAGTTGAATTTTTTCTACTGTTTAGTGGATTATATGTTGTTCGTGCCTATATGATCGTGTGTCATGCCGTGTCACGTGTTTGTTTGCAACTTGGTTGTTGGTGTTGGACATTGGAGTTTATCGCATGTTGCATGATTTGTCGTTCCGTTGGCAAGTATCGTTGTTGCGATGAGCTTTTAGTGCGATCCTACTGTTTGTGCAGTAGGAATAGCACACGCTACTGTTAGGAATACCTATTAGATTTTGAAGATATCATCCCTGTATTAATTCATTATTCAAATGTATGTTTAAAATACTTGGCAAAATGTAAAGAAGAACCAAATGAGTATCTTCTATAGGCCATAAGTATTTTTAAGCTTTGTATTATTGATCAGCTGTAAAATTGAGTTAGTACAGAATAGAGAACTTTACTTCAAAGGTGCACATAAGAGAAGATCAGAGAAGTTCATTCCAGATCAGAGGACTTTATCTCAGAGAAGTCCAAAGTCAGAGAACTTCTAATCAGAGGACTTTATCACAGAGAAGCTCAATTCAGAGAACCTCAAGGCAGAGAAGCTCAGGTCAGAAAACTTCACTTCAGAGCAGAAAAGATCATCTCAGAGAAGTTCAAGTCAGAGAACCTCAAGTCAGAGAAGTTCAGGCCAGAGAACCTCAGAGAACTTTTCATCAGATAAGGTTGGCTACACTTTAGGCATCTTTGACCAAGTTATTTCACACAAGTTCTCAATTCATCCAAGATACTCAGTCCACGTCAGCAAGCGTTGAAAAGTCAACAATCACGGAAAGTCGCATGCGGACGTAGGAGACGAACTTGAAAGATTCTCGGAAAGCAAGGAATTAAATATTCATCAAGATCTGCATTCTGAAGACTTTATACTTATTCTAATCAAGAATAACGCAAGAAAGTCTCTCAAATGGTCGGAATTGAAAAGGGAATCCAGCCTTGCAACGGACTGATAAGATAAACAAAGAAGTCCACTCTCCAATGGACGGATTTGTTTCAGTAGCGCAATGGCTTTAAAGGAAGCTCAAGGATCATACTATATATATCTGAAGATATGAATTGAGCAAGACACAAAGCGAACATCAGTGCGAACAAAACTTATAAGAGATCAAACCATTCAAGCAATCAAAAGCATTCTATAGCTTCATGAAAGAGCAAGCTTAAGATATCATATCCAAGGAAGCTCTTTGTTGGAGAAGACAACACTCTTGTCTAAAACTTGAGTACGAGGTTATTTTCTTGAACGAGGTTCTTGAAAGTAAAGAGACTGTAATCGCATCCACGGGTTCTTGATTGGAAGGTGATAGAAAACTCAAGCGTTGTTGAGGCATCCAAGGGTTTTCAGTCAGGAGGTGCTAGGCAGTCAAGGGAGTTGCAACGGCCACGGGTTTCCACTGGTTGGAAGATGTTGTAACTAGGGAAAATTCATTGTAACATTTATCACTGGTTGACAGTTATAGTGAATTTATCTCTAGCTGGTTTGGAGAGAAGTGGATTAGTAGAGGATTACCCCACCTGTGAGACCACTATAAGTGCCTGCGTGCTTTTACTGCATTGAACATCATATATACCTGCTGCATACATATTTAACTATTCCATTGATTAGCTATTTGCAGAGAGCATTTAGTCATCTGTTATCGTCATCAGCTGTCTTCCGCATACTTCTCTGTAGGCGACTTTAAGTCATCTGTACCTATCAGCTGAGAAACTCACCTGACTTCATGAAAAGAGTTTCAATAGGTCTATTCACCCCCCTTCTAGACTTATTCCTGATGACTTGTGACCTACAGCTACGTGCAGGGATGGTGCATGCTACTAGAGCATTACTAGCACACGCTAAGTCTCCGTTGGCGTACGCTAACGGAGGATGCAGAAGTGATGCAGAAGCTACTGCATTGGGCTGGGGAGTTGGTTAACGCACGCTATGATGGGGTATAGTGTGCACTAATGTACATCGGTAGCGCATGTTATGATGGGTACAACGCACGGTAACTAGTGACGCAGAAACTGTCCAGTAGCTGCAGGACTGGAATTGGGACTCGTTAGCGCATGCTAGTATTCGTGATTAGCACATGCTAACTGTGCCTTTGGGAAGAAAGTTGCTCCGATAGTTCATGCTAATCAGGGTGATTAGCGCACGCTAAGCTGTCCAGTATATAAATGTAACACCCCGAGATAATCAGGATTATTACAGCGCCATAAACCCTTGAAGTCAGCATTTACTAGGCTAAGAATTTAAAAACAACATTAATAAATACCAACTGTAAAGTTTATTATTACATCACGAGTATGAAAAGTACAAATCGACCACATCCGAATTTAAATTTCAAAGGAAGAACAAAACGATAGCGTACTCGAGTACTTTATTAAAAACAAAACGCAACTGACAAACCATCCCGACCATAACATCACCCCGCACCCTCGTCATCATGCAGCTCAAGTGGTTGCTTCTCCATCCTCCTGTATCCTGAACATAAAACAAATATGCACCCACGAAGGGGTTAGCACAACAATGCTAGTACAAGTACGATAATTATACAACAATAGATTATTCAACATATCACGAAGAATAATGACAACATGACAACAATAACAACGAGTCTCTACTACGATAAGACTTACAATACCATAGAACATGATCACAACATGGTACAACATACATATGGTAATTCCGATGATCCAGCATTCACTGCATAGATCCCAATATGACCCCGTCGGACCAACACGAGGTGGAAAAACCTATGCAATCATCATGCGCACACTAGCATAGGTCCCTAGATGATCCTGTCGAACCAACATGAGGTGGACATACAACGACGACATATATGCACGACAACATGTATAACATCAATACATAAGACGTAATTAAAGTACTTGCCTTAGAAAGATGGCAAGGAATAAACACTCCAACGACTTCAATAAACTCAAGGGTCATTCCTTCGATCAACCGTTTGTAACCTCGAACCTTACAGAAAGGAAATAATGACAACTCAACTTACGTAACAATTCTAACGTTCGAACATCTAATGTCTACTACAGCCGAGTTACATTCTAAGTTAGACGGTTCACGGTTCAACTATTCGACGAATGCTCGGCCGAACTAATGACATACTTCATGCGAATCAAATGACCATAATGGAGATCAAAAGTCCACGTCTATGAATTCAAGGATATTCAAATCATCATAATTTCACACTTCCGTTCCTGATTATCAATTTCAATACTTGGTTCAGTCACTTAACATATTTCAATCGAGTTCTAACTTAATTCATCTCCACCATTTCGTTCTTCCGCAAGCAATACTTCTTGCCAAAGTTTTAACTTCAAAGCCATTAACACCAACCTAATCACTGCGTTCTATCCAACAATATGAAGATTAATGAGAAACTTCTACAAATCATGAACTATACTTGAAGAACACCTTCCACCTTAATCTTATTGAGTTCATCTAACATATGTGATAATCTAAACAAATCGGTCCCCAAAAGAGTGTTTCAAACCATTGTTAAAGGCATGTTATGAATTCAGTGAACTCTATCTCGATGTTTCACAAAATCAAGGCATATCCCAAATTCCATTTAACCATGAAAATCCTAGTATAAATTCCCTGAATTCTCCTAAAGCATGGTATACGATTCTCTAAGTTGTCAAATAAATCTTAATAACTAAGTAGCATGCTCATAAGTAGTACAAGAATACGAATTCTAGGCTGGGATAGCTTCACATACCTTATTTCGGAAGAGAATGATGAAACACTCGGCGGAACACAACACCCGGAGCTTGAACACCAAACCAAGATGCTTCTCAACTTCAACCACCAAGTAGAAAGGCTAAACAAGGATTATAATGTGGGGGAAGGCTCTCTGGACTTGCAGAAATCGGACAAGGAATGAAGGAGAACAATTGTGAAATGAAACGTGAGTGATGTCTTATTTATAAGACCTTGATCTTTACATACATTAGCCATAAGGTATTACATACGGTATAGCCTTAACGTACGTTATGTGCCACTCCTTACGTACGTTAACATTCGCTAATAGCTGCTGCCACTTTTTCTGACCTCCTTAACGTACGTTAATCATCACCTTTACGTACGTAATACGCTCTGTGTAGCGTACACTATTTTAATCCTTTAACGTATGCTATGCCTCGTTGACTTGATTTATCAGAAAGCTATCCGGGATCACGCGGGAATCTTATCTTATCCGGACCCCATCCCCAGCTGGCCCATACACCGACTAACCTGATATGCTTGACTGCCTATTACGTACGCTATGCATCACCAATAACGTACGTTATTTTCGATTCTTAACATACGTTATGCTCACCAGTTAACGTATGTTATGACGTAGTTCCATGCATGAATTTGCAAGTTCTTCCCAATATGATCATGAATGCTGGAATACAAATATGGGAAAATCACACTTCAATTGTTAATACCCGAAAATTAAATGCTAAAAGTTTTGAATACAGGCAAAATACACGATAATTATCCGGGTATTACAATAAACTGGACAGCAGTCGTGTTTTCTCATTTTACCTTCATTTCTTCCTCCTCCGCGACGCGTGGGTCAAGAGTGCCTAGGGTTGGGTTCTTTGGTCGATTTTTGCTCCATCCAAGGTGTTTTGGAGAGTCTATGTGATTATAACATCATCTAATCCATTGTTCTTCGTCGAATCGAGGCATTTTCCCCTTTTTCCTTGAGTTGACCTTTTTCAAGGTTTTGTTCTTGATTTCGAATTCACTCCGGTTTTGGTGAATCGGTTGTTGTTAAATGTTGTTATTAATCATGTCCTATGTATTGTATATCCATATTTCCGATTCGTTCCACCGATTGATGATTTTAGGGTTCTTGAGGAACCGTGAATATTTAATGGTTGATTAAATGTTTGAATGAGTTTCCTTTCGGTTGTTGGTTGTGATTTCCGTTGTTATTGGTCTTGATCCTCATTTTAGGTTTTGAGTCTATTCAGTTGAGCCGTGTTTCCCGAATGATTCGTGTGTCGTTTATCGAGGCAAGTATCTTATACGATTTGTATCTTGTGACTATAAATCATGTGCTGGGTTTGTGATGATTGGTTTACCTGTATAAACATGGTTCATGTGGATTGGTTAGGTATTATGTGCCATAAATGTTTGATATTATTAGTGTTGTTCTTGAATGTTCAACATGGTGTAATTATATTTGTTGTGATATTTATGTTGGTTTGGATATGTACTGCTATGTGTATTGATCATGATGTATTGTTGGTTGTGTATTGTTGGTTGAGTATCGTTGATGGTAATGGTTGGATCGTTGAGATTATGCTATGTGTATTGTATGTGTATATATTGTGTTAATCAATGTGATTAATTGATCGTGTCCATTATTGAAGTAATGTGAACGTGAATGTTATATGTTGTAAGGTTAAGTTCACTCGTGTAGGTTCAGCGGGACCTACGAGGATTCATGGCAGTAGACCATGGGATAGGAACTTAGTATGTAGTGCTGTGGTCCAATCGTGCGGGTATGACGAGGCCTATGATGATACCTGACAGAAGATCACGGGGTCAGGGCACAGTACTGTTTGGATTCGGTGCCTAAATCGAAGGCCCAGCAGAAGCGGTAAAACGAAAATTAATTCGATCCGAATCCCTACGAGGATCGATCGAGCTACGTATATACGAATATATAAACGAAAAGCAAGAGTCGTAAGAAACTAACCCTCGAAGTCCGTTGATTAAATGGAAACCTTCTCTTGAGCTATTCCCCAAGCTTTAGTTTGATCTCTACGAGTTCAATCCGCTCCAAGCCCTTGAACGATCCAACGCCGAAAACACCGCGTCTCTACTTGCCACGCGCCGGAAAAACGACCGGAACAACAATACTTGATTAACCTCTAAGGTTACGGCTAGAATCAAGTGATGAAGCTTTTATTATTACACTCTAAGTGTATAATATATCTCTCTCAATATATCTTGAATTTTCTCCAAGAAAACTAAAGAACAAAAATGAAAAAGAAGATGAAGACTTGAAAAAAAAAATTTCCTCTCTCACTCTTCAAAACTCACGACTGGAAGCTGATTGTTGTGAGTGAAGTTAGTCTTCTTTATCTTCTTATTCAACTCCCCAAGATATCTTCCTTTAGACAATATCACCTAATATCATATTTAATATGATATTGTCCCCTTGGTGGCCATATGTCTTCCACCTAACAAGGAGAAAACCAAGACCATGGGAGGGGTTAGGTATGGGGTGGCCTTCTAGAAGGAGCCGGGACGAGTTCGGTTCGTTTCGGACTCCCGTGAGTCCAAACAGATAAACTCCGATTCTGTTCCGATGTATTTATATCAATTAATTAATCCAATTAATTAATCATATCAAATACATTATAACATAATTAATTTCTCCAAGAAATAATTATATTCATGAATTAAATTTAATCACCCAGTAATATATTTAATTCATTAGGCCGTAAATTAATTTATCCAATAAATCAATTTAGACATCCAATGTCCCATAATCAATTAGACATCCAATGTCCAATAAATTAGATATCCAATATCTAATATTTATAATGAGACAATAAGCTTTATTCATTCCATCGTCAATCTTAATGCGCAACTCGGTAGGTCCGTCTCAGTCAGCAATGGGAGGAACCAAAGAGTAGTAGCACCACCTAGCCAGTCTGGTGGCCTACACTGTACCCCGACTGAGAACAAATGATTGGGATCATTCAAGAACCATTCTGTCGTGAATACCAGTAAACGTATAAACCTTTCTTTCAAATGTCCCGATCAAGTTATAGGGTCACGGTCAGCCAAACCCTATCTGTACTTGACGCTATGCATGCGTTAATGTAAATCGAGATCATCGAGCTGTTGTGTATCTAATACAACTGGCTCTAATGCTTTGGCCAAAGACTTATGATCTCATCTGCCAATAACCGCATAGGACATATAACCCGCTCACTAACGGGAGAAAGAATTCTATCTTGGTATTCAGTAGGACCTGCTACTTGCCCGTCAAGATGCACGTCGAGGTTGACCCCCGCCTTCCGGTTTACAGGGTCGAACTACTCTAATGAAAATCTTGACGTCACAAGCACATCGCTACTAAATCCTTAAGTCGAAGGTTCACGAATACCTATCACAACCTTTCGATTCCGTCATTGACTGTCCCAGAGTGAAATCCATGTGATGAATCGAGGGTGAGTCGGTTCGAGTATACTAATCCAATTAGCATACCTATAACGTGTGCTCCCACTAACCATTAGTGTTCGACAGGCACTCTCCATGTCAAAGAACACGTCATACAAGTCTTCACATAAACTTAACGCCTACCAAGTTTCATCGACTTGCGAACGATTAAGTATTTGAGCTATAACCTTTCCAAAGGCCGACCCCCTTATCCAATAAGGAGTGGAACGCTTTGATCTCAAATACACGGACTAGTTTCTATATGTTTATTTACGAGTTAGGAATGCCAAGAACTACCAAGAATAAAGAAATATTCATTTGCCTTATATAAATGGTTTACATAATTACAAGTACAATGCCCTCACTCAACAACCTCCGAGTGGCATTCGAGGGCATACTCCTAACAATCTCCCACTTGCACTCAATGCCACACACTATGGTATCTAATACCCATTTTCTCCGATGACGCTCCAAGCTAGTTTGAGAAAGTGGCTTGTCGATGGATCGGCGACGTTGTCGGCCGAGTCTACTCAGGCAAGACAATGTATCCCTTGCGAACAAATTCTCTTACGAGATGATACTTCCTCTCAATATGTTTGTTGTGAAACCTCGGCTCCTTGGCTCGCGCTACACTCCGTCGTTGTCGCAGATAAATGAACAGTAAACTCAAAGACATGGTATCACTTGAAGTTCTCCTAAACTTCTTAATCCGTAACCCTTCCTTGGAAGCCTCCGAGGCCGCTTGATACTCACTGACAGTGGAATCGCAAGATCGCGCTTTGCTTGGCACTACGCCAAGATACTACTCCTCCATTAAGAGTAAATATGTAGCCAGAAGTGGACATCGAGTCGTCCTTCAGTCCTTGGAAGTCCAAATCAGTGAATCCCACCACATCCAAATCTCCACCGCCAGACATAAGAACCATATCTCTAGTTCTTCTCAAGTACTTGAGAACATTCTTTACAGCAGTCCAATGTTCCCTACCTGGGTTTGCCTGAAACCTACTCACCACGCTTACAGCATGCGCAATGTCAGGTCTTGTACACAACGTAGCATACATAAGGCTACCCACAGCCGAAGCATATGGTATATTACTCATTTCCTTGCATTGTTCCTCACTTTGAGGACACATCTTCAAGGTGAGTTTTATTCCATGTTGCATCAGTAGGAACCCTCTTTTAGAATCATCCATCTTAAATCGCTTTAAGATCTTATCTATATAGAGGGCTTGGGAAAGGCCTATTGTTCTCTTCGCTCTATCCCGGTAGAGTCGAATACCAAGAATATAGGTAGCTTCTCCCAAGTCTTTCATGGAGAAATTACTCGAAAGCCAAGCTTACGTAACCGAGCATTCCCACATCATTTCCTATTAGTAGAATGTCATCTACATATAGTACTAAGAATGCGATCTTGCTCCCACTAACCTTCTTGTATACACAAGGTTCCTCTTCATTTTGCACGAAGTCAAACTCTTTGACCGCCTCGTCAAAACGAAGGTTCCAACTACGCAACGCTTGCTTCAGTCCATAAATAGAACGCTGAAGCTTGCACACTTTCTGAATATCGACTTCGGACACAAAGCCTTTAGCCGCTCCATATAGATTTCTCCTCGAGGAATCCATTATGGAAAGCCGTCTTTACGTCCATTTGCCATATCTCATAATCATGGTAGGCTATAGCAAGCATCATGCGAATAAACTTGATCATGGTCAGGCGAGAAGGTATCGTGGTAATCGATCCCTTCCTTTTGGGTATAACCCTTTGCCACAAGCCTGGCCTTATAGGCGTCAACCTTGCCATCACCATCAGTCTTTCTCTTGTAGATCCACTTATTCCCAATGGGCACTATGCCCTTGGGGCGGTCTACTAGAGTCCGCACTGATTTACATGCATCGAGTCTATCTCGGCTTCCATAGCTTCACGCCATTTCGCGAGTCTACATCCACCATCGCTTGGTCATAGGTTGTTGGGTCGGTCTCTTGGCTATCACTTGGAACCTCATGGAGACCGGCTCCTCCAAGTGCACAAGCCCATACCTCTCGTAAATGAGACACCTTACTAGACCTACGAGGTGGTTGTACCAATGTTTCGAAGGTTCGGCCCCAGCTTTGCACAGTGTCTCCCGAGGAGTTTCATTATATTCTTCTAAAGAAATACTTCTACGCTCCGCCTTCCCGAATGAACTCATCTTCCAGAAGTGTGCTTGTAAAGCAACAATGATCCTTCGATCTTCGGGCATGTAGAATAGATATCCCATCGTCCTGCACGGAATCCAATGAAACGTCCCTTCGCACCTAGCTTCCAACTTTTCCACCTTAGTCTTCTTGACATAGGCGGGACATCCCCAAATCCTAATATGATTAAGACTTGGTTTCTCGCCTCCCACATCTCATGTGGAGTTTTAGGAACGGATTTGGAAGGACATCTATTCAAGATATACGCGGCGATCGAGTGCATACCCTCACGTAAATCGGCAAGTCAAGATAGCCCGGCGATGGAACGGACCATGTTCAACAGGTCCGGTTCCTTCTTTTCGACACACCATTTAACCGAGGAGTACCTGGAGGTGTTAGTTGTGAAACTATTCCATGTTCCTTAAGGAACTCGTCAAACTCCGTACTCATATACTCGCCACCTCGGTCCGACCGAAGTGCTTTGATATGATTACCGCTTGTTTCTCGACTAGGGCCTTGAATTCCTGGAATTTCTCAAAGGCCTCGGATTTATGTTTCATTAAGTATACATAACCATACCTAGTATGATCATCTGTAAACGTAATGAAATATTGATATCCGTCACGTGCTGCTTCCAAAGCACCACATACGTCGGTATGGATTAATCCCAGTTTATCAGCGGCTCTTTCAAATGTCCTGTGAAGGGGGACTTAGTCATTTTGCCTTTAAGGCAAGATTCACAAGTAGGAAAGGGATCCGATCCCAATGGACCCATAAGTCCATCTTTTTCCATCTTGTAAACCTTGGTCTGACCAACATGACCAAGTCTAAGATGCCATTTCAAAACTTGATTGGTTTCATCCCTACCACGTTTTCTAGTCATAGTATTCACAACTACTTTGTTGCCGAGATTTAGATGATACAATCCATTCAACAATGTAGCAGTACCCACTAGTTTATTTCTAAAATAAATTTTGCAGAAACCATCACCAATGAAAAATGAAAAGCCTTTTCGGTCCATGACCAGGAATGGATACAATGTTTTTGTGCCCCTTGGGCAAAACAAGTACATCTTCTAAAGTCAAAACAAAGCCGGATTCTAAACCCAAAAGAAGTGATCCTATGTCGGTCGCCTCGACACTATGCCCGCTTCCGACTGTGATCATAACTTCTCCAGCTCCAAGCTTCCTACTTTGTTCCGCATCCCGATTCACGGTACAAATATGAGAACTAGCACCGTAATCCGGATCCAGAAGTAGAAAATACAAGAGCGTAACAATTTGTTTCCAAAACTAAAAGTTACTCAGACCAAGTGCCATGAAGAATCGGACAGTCTCTAGCCCGGTGGCCCACTCACCGTACTTGAGACAAGCATCCTTTTCTTCTTGTTCTTTGGAACCATCGGGGCCTTGCCCTTACCCTTAAAGTCCTTAACTTGTGGTCCAGGTTGCTTCTTGGTCTTTTTCTTCTTGTTCTTAGACCTCCGAGGTCCGTAAGAAATCACAAGAGCAGACTCCTTCATCCGCGAGTCTTCATCTAAGACGAGCGGTCACAAGTTTGTTCATTAGCCCAGCTAAATTACATGCAATCTCATTGCAGTTGAAGTTCATAACAAACTGTGAGAAGGAATCAGGGAGAGACTGTAGGATAAGGTCGGTTTGGAGAGAAGTATCCATTTTGAAATCAAGAGCCTCCAATCTCTCGATCATGGATATCATTTTGAGGACGTTTTCCCAAACTTTCTCACCTTCATTCATCCTTGCACCGATCATTTGCTTGGATATCTCATATCTAGCGATTACTTTGTGCTCACCATAAAGTTCGGTTAAGTGAGATAGAATCTGCCTAGCAGAAGTCATTTTCTCATGAGCTCTCTGAAGCTCATTAGACATAGAAGCCATCATGTATGCACGGACTTTTATGTCATCCTTAACCCACTTTTCGTGGTTTTCAATCTCTTCCTGATTGGCTCGGGTCCGCGCAGGAGGCGTCGGAATGTCCGTCTCCAAGACGTATCCCAGTGCCTCTATACTGAGGACAATCATCAGATTTCGGAGCCAATCCACAAAGTTAGGTCCCATTAAGGTGTTCTTTTCGTTAATCATGAGTGGATTCATTGTCATATTGAGTTATGTCTGCATTAAGTATAACAGTTAATTAGTGACTTGTTATATTATGTTACGAGTATAGAATTAAGGTCTTTTCTATTCTTGTTACCCAGCTCCCACTATTTTTATCGGAATAACACACTCCCATGTGAAATCCGGAAGTATCGTCGCTCTACTTCATAGTGGTGATCGAGTTCTTTATAAATCTTAATAGAGGGCAACCGAACAGGTTTCTAGTCTATTAATTTTCATAAAGTGGTGTCCAACACCAACCCATCTAATGGATGATTCGATCTTCTTTTTCCCCTTGTTCACTCCCCTCAACCTATACGGTTTCTATGGTTCGTGAACAAGTTAAGTTTATACCATCGACGCAAATCAGTTTCACAATTGAATTTTATCCGGCAACCTATCAGGTTTCTAGGGATAAAATTTGCTCCAACCGAAGGCATCCAATGCGCTCCCGGTAATTTATCCGTCTTCCCCGAACGACTACCCCGATAACTCGGAAGCATACAACATCCGGTTTGGATTTCAATTTCCCGAAAACTCGATGGAGGGAAGGAAAACCTTGAAACCTTATAAACTTAATAATTTGTCGTGGGAGAATTTTTGCAATTAACGTTACTCTTTGCACATTAATCATATTAGCGCGTTTGTGGTATTCATACAATATGAAAAAAACCATTCACAACCTAGTTGCTACCAACATGTGGTTCATGGACCGTTCCTAGAAAACAAAAACTCCGTAATCTAATTACAAGTCTTCGTCTTGAATCTTCGTCTTCTCGAAATGGATCTTCCTCCGGTCTTCGTCATTACATATAAATTTTACATTGAAAATTGCATCCTAGATACAAATATTTCTAGTAAAATAAATAGGCTCAAAACGGCCTTTACAACCCAATCGAATAAAACCGAATGATTCAAAAACTAGGTCCATGAACCACATCACCATTAAAAAATAATGCATCCAACACATTAAATAAATGGCATTCATAATGAATCTGAATATTGATCCAATCAATATAAAACAATCCATCCAAAACGAATTAATCCAATTAATTCAAACAACCGTCAATTTTAACTTGTTCCGGACGAGAAAATATTTCATTAAATTAATTCCCCTAAGAATAAAATTACCATAATTAAATCTTAGTCAAATTAAATCCAATTTAATTTGTGGGAAATTAATTATCGAACGAAATATAAAAACGGAGTCGGAAAACACGGCGGGCCAAGCCCAGACACCGCCAAAGAAGCCGCCGAAAGGTGGCCTCGCACAGGTGCCGAGAACGGCCGGATGCTGCCGACCAGACTCGCTCTCGCCGCTGCATCAGGCGAGGCTCCGGCGGCTCCAAGCCGCCGGTTCGTTTACGTTGCCTGTTTTTACCGATTCCAAAAATAATATTTTTCTAATCTTTATATTACTCATTTAAATCAGTTTCTCAAAAGAAAAATAGATTTATATTATAACATAAAATCATGAAAAATTAATTTTTTAGATGAACAATAGAAAATCAACGATTAATATGATTATGATTCCAAATCATACACCATCTAATCAAGCATTCCAAATGCTAATATCGTATATACGATCGCAAGACCTACGCTCCGATACCACTGTTGGGATTCGGTGCCTAAATCGAAGGCCCAGCGGAAGCGGTAAAACGAAAATTAATTCGATCCGAATCCCTACGAGGATCGATCGAGCTACGTATATACGAATATATAAACGAAAAGCAAGAGTCGTAAGAAACTAACCCTCGAAGTCCGTTGATTAAATGGAAACCTTCTCTTGAGCTATTCCCCAAGCTTTAGTTTGATCTCTACGAGTTCAATCCGCTCCAAGCCCTTGAACGATCCAACGCCGAAAACACCGCGTCTCTACTTGCCACGCGCCGGAAAAACGACTGGAACAACAATACTTGATTAACCTCTAAGGTTATGGCTAGAATCAAGTGATGAAGCTTTTATTATTACACTCTAAGTGTATAATATATCTCTCTCAATATATCTTGAATTTTCTCCAAGAAAACTCAAGAACAAAAATGAAAAAGAAGATGAAGACTTGAAAAAAAAAATTTCCTCTCTCACTCTTCAAAACTCACGGCTGGAAGCTGATTGTTGTGAGTGAAGTTAGTCTTCTTTATCTTCTTATTCAACTTCCCAAGATATCTTCCTTTAGACAATATCACCTAATATCATATTTAATATGATATTGTCCCCTTGGTGGCCATATGTCTTCCACCTAACAAGGAGAAAACCAAGACCATGGGAGGGGTTAGGTATGGGGTGGCCTTCTAGAAGGAGCCGGGACGAGTTCGGTTCGTTTCGGACTCCCGTGAGTCCAAACAGATAAACTCCGATTCTGTTCCGATGTATTTATATCAATTAATTAATCCAATTAATTAATCATATCAAATACATTATAACATAATTAATTTTTCCAAGAAATAATTATATTCATGAATTAAATTTAATCACCCAGTAATATATTTAATTCATTAGGCCGTAAATTAATTTATCCAATAAATCAATTTAGACATCCAATGTCCCATAATCAATTAGACATCCAATGTCCAATAAATTAGATATCCAATATCTAATATTTATAATGAGACAATAAGCTTTATTCATTCCATCGTCAATCCTAATGCGCGACTCGGTAGGTCCGTCTCAGTCAGCAATGGGAGGAACCAAAGAGTAGTAGCACCACCTAGCCAGTCTGGTGGCCTACACTGTACCCCGACTGAGAACGAATGATTGGGATCATTCAAGAACCATTCTGTCGTGAATACCAGTAAACGTATAAACCCTTCTTTCAAATGTCCCGATCAAGTTATAGGGTCACGGTCAGTCAAACCCTATCTGTACTTGACGCTATGCATGCGTTAATGCAAATCGAGATCATCGAGCTGTTGTGTATATAATACAACTGGCTCTAATGCTTTGGCCAAAGACTTATGATCTCATCTGCCAATAACCGCATAGGACATATAACCCGCTCACTAACGGGAGAAAGAATTCTATCTTGGTATTCAGTAGGACCTGCTACTTGCCCGTCAAGATGCACGTCGAGGTTGACCCCCGCCTTCCGGTTTACAGGGTCGAACTACTCTAATGAAAATCTTGACGTCACAAGCACATCCCTACTAAATCCTCAAGTCGAAGGTTCACGAATACCTATCACAACCTTTCGATTCCGTCATTGACTGTCCCGGAGTGAAATCCATGTGACGAATCGAGGGTGAGTCGGTTCGAGTATACTAATCCAATTAGCATACCTATAACGTGTGAACTAACCATTAGTGTTCGACAGACACTCTCCATGTCAAAGAACACGTCATACAAGTCTTCACATAAACTTAACGCCCAGTCAAGTTTCATCGACTTGCGAACGATTAAGTATTTGAGCTATAACCTTTCCAGTGCCGACCCCCTTATCCAATAAGGAGTGGAACGTTTTGCTCTCAAATACACGGACTAGTTTCTATATATTTATTTACGAGTTAGGAATGCCAGTAACTACCAGTAAATAAAGAAACATTCATTTGCCTTATATAAATGGTTTACATAATTACAAGTACAATGCCCTCACTCAACAACCTCTGAGTGGCATTCGAGGGCATACTCCTAACAATTACGTCCAACCGTGTGGGTTCTACGGGGCCTACGGTGACTCGTGATAGTGGATCGTAGAGTCGGGACTGATTATGACTGTTATGTCTGGTACCGTATGGGTTGTTGAACCTACGGTGATTCGTGACAGTGGATTATGGAGTTCTAAAACATGTTTTTATGTACAAAGTTTTTGAAAGGAAAGTTTTACGTAAATGGAATGATTGGGCTGAGACCCAAGTGATTTGCGGAAATGTTTTCGTATTGTAAAACTGTTGAGATTCAAAATGAGACTTGGGTCAAGACCCTAAGGTTTTGATAAAGGTTTTTACAAACTTGGGACTCGATGTCCTAAAGACTTTCTATTTTTAAAACTTCCGAGATGTTGATTCTATTTTCAACGGCTTCAAGTGCTTTGTTTTTTAAATACTAAAACCTCTCGGAAATACTTGGGGAATGGTTATCCTTATCTGATTCACGATTGTTGTTTTCTTGCTACATTTGGTATAGTTATGATACTTGTACTGGCAAATTCGAATTGCTAACCCCTTAAATGGGGGAAATGCATTTCATGCATTTCAGGTATGCTTGGTTCAAGGGAGCAGTCACAGGATCGACATGGAAGATGATGGGCTATGATACTAATCAAGAGTCATGTAGTTCTTTGTTGTTGGTGTGTCATTGTATTATTTTTAGTCTTCTGCTGTGTTGTATCGTTTGGTACTTGGACCCCTGCGTGGGTATGAGTTTGAAGAACTTATTTTTGAGTTGCTTTAAGTTGTGTGACCTTATCGGTCCGTATCGTTATCCTGTTTGACCCCGGCCGGTCAAACAGTTAGTCGTGTTTTGGGATTAGCCTGGTAGATCCTTGTGAGAAGGGTTTACGGCGTGTGATGTTCCTGGATGATTTCTGGTGGTGTTACATTTATGGTATCAGAGCTGTCGGGTCGAGTTGAGTCGTGCTTTTTCACGTCATTCGAGTTGTCGATTGACAAATCTAGTTGTGCATTGGCACATCGTGTTGTTCATGCGGTCAGATGAGATTAGTATCATGGGCAACCGTCATCTGCGTGCGACCTGTGGATGTAAGTCTCCTCTTTTATGTCTTATGTTTAGTGACTTTGTTATGTGTGTGGTGAGAAATGGAGTTTGTATTTGATATTATGGTATATTATGTGTATAATGATTTAGATATATTGTCAGAGTTGACGCCGAGTGGTGTAGTGTGATATGAAACATTGAACATTGAGGTGTTCCAGAGAGTTTATTGACAGTAGAGTTTATTGAGAAGCTCAGGTATATGGTTTTGATGTGTGTTCGAACTTGGTATGCATGTGCTATGTTTGTTGAATTGATGATTTTTGTATGCCAGATGGGCATGTGTTTGAAAATTGATAGGTTTCGGATCATTGATGTAATTGTTGGGAATTGGGTACCGCCCCTTGAATAGTGCAATGTAGATTTTTTGGAATCTTTTGCGATTGCGGAACCATATTTAAATACGGAATGTAAACGACACAAGATTTATAGAGGTTCGACCAAATGTGCCTACATCCTCTCTTCATATCTTTTTATATAGGCTTAAGATAAACCTTTTCGTCATGTCTTCTATCGGTACGAGGTAAACCGTTACAATCTTGTCTTCTATCGGTCCAAGATAAACCGTTATAATCTTGTCTTCAACCGGTCCAAGATAAATCATTACAATCTTGTTATTGTCTCGGTCCAAGATAAACCGTTTTTGTTTTCTATCGGACAAGGAATCAACCTATCTAGCTTTCGATTGGTACTAGACAAACTTCACTCGGAATTAGATTGTGATTCTAATAATGCCGGATCCTTGATCCTAATAACAACGAATCAAATCTACAATCCTTTGTTTTCTCTCGTGTATGGTTGAGTGACTTAAACACTCGAACTCTTATCAATTAAGCCCGATTAAAACAACAATAATGAAGATAATGATATCTGAAGTATATAAGCTTTGCTTGAAGTTGTTATGTGGTGAATACCATATGAAGTGATATTTATAGGCTTCAAGGCCTAAACTAGCCATTGGCACTGCAATCTTCATTACATACGTTATACATCTACCATAGCGTACGTTAGGCTTATTACGTACGTTAACGCTCCCTGTTACGTATGTTGTGCTCTATTCAAATCAGTCTAGTAGCTTCTGCATCTTTCATTACGTACGTTATATCACACCCATTACGTACGTTATACACCATGTATCAGTTGCATGCTTTTTGACCTTCTAGAATCAATCCAACGGATTGATTTATTTGACTTTGTATCTCAACTTCTCATTCATACGTTAACACCTTTGTCTTACGTACGTTAGAGCCTGATCATTACGTATGCTATCGTTACTCTGTTACGTACGTTAAACATGTTATACTCGTCTGCCTTCAGCTGGGTCTTCGTTATGTATGTTAGCTATAGTTCATAGCATACATTAAACTTGATTTTGCTTCATATGAATGTTCGTCGGTCCAGCTCTCATTTTTTCAACTCTTCTTGATTCATTCTTGTTTTTCTTTATTTCATTGTTGTTTTATTTTGTCAGCAAAATACATCATCAAAATATTTGAAATATATATCTGGAATAAAATATTCCAATAGTAATTATATCCGCTGTGTGTGTGTTTATGAACGAGTGTTTTGAAGTATTTTGGATACTTGGTAAAATGTTACCAGTGATGACCTTTTGTCGTGTTTGAAAGAATTTTGAGAAAATTACTTTTGCGTATTCGTGTTATTTTCAAATAATTTGAATGAACAATTTTTTTAAAATCTTCACACCATGGAATTTTTATATTTTTAAATCAAAACACGATTTTATTTTTGAAAAAGGGTGGAAGATGAAATTTTCTGAATTGTATCAGTTAGAGCATGCTAATGTGCTAATTAACGCATGCTAAGTAGTCTGGGAAGACAGAAGGTTAAAGTTAACGCATGCTAACCGTAGGCGTAGCGCGCGTTAAGATGCATTGTATTGTATGGTCTGGTTCTATCTTGTAATTTGTACGCTGTTATTCGGACGTGATTGTTGATTTGTTGAAATGGTTAGTGTGAGTATGAAAGGTTTGTCCAGCCGGTGATAGTTCGGTGAAACCTCTGGGGGTCGATGCCAAGGGAGCATGGCCGCAGATTATCGTGTGTGTTTTTAATTGTAACGATGTTGCATGGTAACATGTTGTTACCTTATGTTTTGTTATTTGTGATGATGATGTTGTTTCCAAGAGGATTTGATATTCCGAAATACTATTTTGCAAATGATTCCAAAACGAGACGGTTACAACCTATGGGTTATATTTTTAGTAAAACAGCCTGAGGCATCAAAAGTATTTTCAAATCTTACTTTGGAAAATCATACGAACTCAAGGATTTTAAAATGTTATTATTTAAATGAATACCTCATGGAGTTTTAAAAATATGTTATCAATGATTGACTACCATGATGTGTGGTTTGTTACGGCCGTACTTGTATCGGTAATGTCGTAAGTTTTCTGTTGATATGGTCATGTGATTTATTGGTTACGACTGTAAGTACCAATTATTGCGGCAGTAGTTCTTGAATTTGCGTAAATATCCGGAGCAGATATTTTTGTTGTGATAATAATTGTTGACTTACGTGGATGTTTTGTATTGAGTTGGCATTTAGATATTGTACATTCAGTATGCCGAGAGGTCGAGGCCGTGGTCGTGGCCGTGGATGTAATCAGGGGCGTGAAAGGGTGACTCGTTCATTGTCGAGCACCAATCAGCTCAGTATAGAAGGACTGGAGAACAAGTCGAGCGATCAGGAGCAACCAACTGGAGGTAATGTTGATATGGGTACTGCTACCGTTCTCCAGCAAATGGCAACCCAGTTGGCGCAGATAAATCGAGCCGTGCATCGGGTTGAGATCCTGGATGGAGATAGTGGAATTAGTAAGTGGATACGAGAGGTGATGAGAATGCATCCACCTAGTTTTGCGGGTTCCTCTAATTCGTTAGGTTGGTAGAATTGGCTCTTCCGGTTGGGAAGAACATTCGTAGCTTGTCCGGATGAGAGGACTGTACCCATTGCTCAGTACCCCCTCGACAAGGAAGCTGCAGATTGGGGGGAGGCCGTAGCGCCTAGTGAGCGTACAGCTACATGGGCGGAGTTTAAGACTGCCATGGAGGCAGAGTATTGCCCGTTTCCTATTCGAGAGCACAGGATTGTAGATTTCTTCTCAGCTACGCCTCAGGATATGTCGATATCCTAGACAATAGTCGATTATAATCAGCAAATGTGTTATGTTCGTGTGCAAGTGAAGAGTGAGGCAGACAAGATCCGTAATTTTAACAAGCATATGAAACCTCATATACGTCATAGCATGGCTCCTCTCTGTGTACTACTTTGAGAGAGTATCAGGATCAAGCTTTAGCTATCGAGATGGCCGTCTCTATGGTAGAAGTTGGTCCAAAAAGTAAGAAGCAGAAGATTGCGGGTAGCTCCACGAGGGGTCAGAGAAGTGAGTCCTATGAGCCTGTTGTTCCATATCGTTCTTCTGGGAACACTCCCCGTACGGTTGGTCTGTCCAACCATCCTACCCCTATGATTAGTAAGGCGAGCAGTGTGAAAATATGTTTTAACCGTAGTTGTGTCGGCCATGTATGGCAGAATTGTTGCTCGCCAAAGGTGAACTGTTTCCAGTGTGGTCAAGTGGGACACCAAGCGGTGCATTGCAAGACCGTTGTGAAGATGTTTGGGAACCGAAGTTCCGTTCCTACTCCTGGAGGGCCTAGTGGTGCTCAGTTGCGAATGTACCTGCCTGTCTACTATTGTGCTTACCGGGCCCTGTTAGCCTGGATGGGGATAAAGAGTGTATCTCATGTAGAGGTCTGATATTGATGCTTGATGCTTTGGTTTAAATATTTCCATGTGGATTGTTGAACCTACAGAGACACATGACACGAGATCACAGGGTCACTTGATGTTTGAACATTTGTGTTTTGTTTTGTAGCATTGTGATGCTTTTGTTTTAAGTTTCAGGACGAAACTTATTTTTAGTAGGGTATAATGTAATACCCGAGATTTTCGTTCCGATCATTGAATTTTTTCTACTGTTTAGTGGATTATATATTGTTCGTGCCTATACGATCGTGTGTCATGCCGTGTCACGTGTTTGTTTGCAACTTGGTTGTTGGTATTGGACATTGGCGTTTTATCGCATGTTGCATGATTTGTCGTTCCGTTGGCAAGTATCGTTGTTGTGATGAGTTTTTAGTGCGATCCTACTATCTGTGCAGTAGAAATAGCACACGCTACGTGCAGGGATAGCACGCGCTACTAGAGCATTGCTAGCGCACGCTAAGTCTCTGTTAGTGCACGCTAACGGAGGATGCAGAAGTGATGCAGAAGCTACTGCATTGGGCTGGGGAGTTGATTAGCGCACGCTACGAAGGGGTATAGCGTGCGCTAATGTACATCGATAGCGCACATTACGGTGGGTATAGCGCACGCTAACTAGTGATGCAGAAACTGTCCAGTGGCTACTGGACTTGAATTGGGACTCGTTAGCGCAAGCTAATATTCATGATTAGCGCACGCTGACTGTGCTTTTGGGTAGAACGTTGCTCCGATAGCACATGCTAATTAGGGTGATTAGTGAACGCTAAGCTGTCAAGTATATAAAATGGACAACAGTCATGTTTTCTCATTTTTTCTTCCTCTTTCGCGACTTGTGAGTTGAGAGTGCCTAGGGTTAGGTTCTTTGGTCAATTTTTGCTCCATCCAATGTGTTTTGGAGAGTCCTAGGAGATTATAACATCATCTAATTCAGTGTTCTTCATCAGATCGAGGTATTATGCCATTCCAGACCTCATAGGAATTTTTGTTGTGTCTCCCTACTATCATACTTCTATTGTGAGTATGGCATGCTGTGTTGACAGCTTCAGCCCAAAACCTCTTTGGCAGGCCAGTTTCATCAATCATTGACCTGGCTACTTCCTTCAGGGTACTGTTCCTTCTTTCAGCTACACCATTTTGTTGTGGTGTTCTTGCGGCAGAGAATTCATGTTGGATTCTATTCTGGTCACTATATTCAGTGATTGCCTTGTTAAGTAATTCTCCTCCTCTATCTGATCTGATCATTATAATGGAGAGGGATTTCTCATTTTGAATCTTTCTTATCAGCTCAGGGAGCTTTGTTAATGTTTCACTCTTTTTATAGAGGAAAACAATCCATGTGTATCTATAGTAGTCATCAACAACTACTAAGACATGCTTTCTTCCACTCAGCGTTCTTGGCTTGATGGGACCAAATAAATCCATGTGAAGTAGGTCCAAAATTCTGCTGGTGAGAGTGGTAGGTTGAACTGACTTGAAAGATGCTTTGGTTTGATTTCCCTTCTGGAATGCATCACAAAGAGTCTTTCTTGAATACTTCTGCTGGAAGTCCTCTGACCAACTTTTGAGAACTTATTTTGTTGACGGCTTTGAAGTTCAGGTGACAAAGTCTCTTGTGCCAGATCCATCCATTCTCAGCAATTTTTTTTATAAGAAACAAGTGTTTGATGATCCTAATTTACAATCTATCAGGTAGACATCTCTTCTTCTGTATCCTTGTAGCTTCACTTATCCAGTGAGGAGATCAATCACCATACATTTCCATCTTGTGAAGACTTCCAGGTTGTTCTCATCGCGAATTGGCTTATACTTAGGATATTGTATTTGAGCCCTTTGACATACTGCACTATTGTAATGATTATGTTTCCTCTGTGCAGCTTCCCACAACCTTTGGTTTATCCACTTGAGCTATCTCCAAATGTTACATCTGGACCTCTTTCTTTAACATATTCTGACAGAATCTTCTTGTTTACTGTCATGTGCCTTGAGCATCCAGAGTCTACAAACCATTCTTCACCTCCTACTGTTGACCTTGAGGTGACATGATAGTAGTCCTCTCACCGTTTCTGCAATCATGAAAGAAGAGATTTAGGTGCCCAAATCTGAGTGGGTCCTTTAGGGTTAGTGGACTTCCTGGGGAATTGATTTCTACTTGTGTTATGAAAATTATATTGATTACCCCTGTAAGGTGCATACTGTCTAGGTCTATATCCATGGTTAGGATTGTATATAGGATATGCTTGATAATTTGAGTGGTATGAGCCATTGTTAATTCTTGGTTGAGGCCTTTGGTGAAAGTTTTGAGGTCTCCATACCTGATCATTTTGAAATTTTGGATAGCCTTAAGGTTTCCATTTTCCTCTCCCATTTTGAAACCTATTTCTGGGGAGTCTTTGATAGTAAGCAGAATAGTGTCTTGACTGTTGTTGCTGTTTTTGTAACACCCCCAAAACCATATGGGAATATTACACGCCGTAGACCATTTCCACAAGGATCTACCAGGCTAAACATCCATAAATAACCAAATGCTTGCCCGACCAGGGTCAAACAATAAAATAATACAGACTGTTATGGTCACTTACACGTGAATACACAGACCGATGTGGTCACACAACCCAATCAACAAAATTGACTTAAACGACATTACCCACACAGGGGTCGAAATACAATACAGCGGAAGACTGAAATCAACTCTGACAACACAAAAAAAATCAAACAACTCTCGACTCATGATTAGTATCGCAGCTCGTCATCCTCTTGTGCCAATCCTGTGACAGCTCCCCTAAATCTGCATGTACCTAGACGCAAAACAGACATCCACCCCCCGATTACTCGGGGGTTAGTAAAACTCCACTGTTTTACTAGTGCAAGTATCAAATCATACGAAATATAACGAGCAAGTAATAATCGTGAATCAAATATAAAAAATCAAGTATAAAGATATTCCCGGGAGGTTTTCGCAAGGGAAGATAGGCTATGAAGCATTCGAAAATAAGATTATCATCTCGGGAATTCTTAGAATTTCAAAACCTTTCGAAAATCTTAGGGTCTTAACCCAAATCTCAAATTGTATTTCAACAATTTACAGTACGAAAACATTTCCATAAATCTCGTGGGGCTCGACCCAACATTCTTTTCTTAAACTTTCTTACAAAAAGTTGATTTACAAAACATGATTCGTGACACCGTGATCCCCTGTCACGTGTCTCCGTAGGTTCAACAACCCGCACGGACTTAACCAATCACAACAATCACAACAATCAATCATGCTCATGACTCCGTGATCGCTTACCACGAGTCTCCGTAGGTTCAACAACCCACACGGATTGAGCCAACACAACAATCACAACAATCAATCATGCTCATGACTCCGTGATCGCTTTCCACGAGTCTCCGTAGGTTCAACAACCCACACGGATTGAGCCAACACAACAATCACAACAACCAGTCCCGACCCCGTAAACCTGTTTCACGTGTCACCGTAGGTTCCGTCGAACCCGCACGGTTGGACGTACTGTGTCCTGATACAATGGACCTGTGCCATGAATCATCATAGGCCTCGTCAGACCCGCACGATTGGACCTTAGCACCACACACTAAGTTCTGATCCCATGGACCTGTGCCATGAATCCTCGTAGGCCCCGTCGAACCCACACGAGTGAACTTAGCGTTCCACCACACCACATTCACATTCACATTACATACAACAACGAGCACAGTTAATCAATCACGTTGATCATCATAAAATCGTACGTCACACGCACATAACATAATCTCAACACTCTCAACAACTATCATCAATCAATGACACACAACCAACATATTACACGTTCGGTACGCAATATATTGCACAACAGCTAACACATATACCAACATAACACTATTATCACGAAGCCTTCGAATTGCGGAATACACATCCAATTCAAACGGAACATATTTATGAAGGCAAGCAAAATCATTATAAATCTCATACGTGATTATTAGTCGCAAGATACAAGTCGTATAATAAGATACTTGCCTTAATAATCGATACCGAATACCCCGAAGAACACGGTTCGATCGGGAAGCTTGTACCACGAAGAAGACAACGAACGGAAAGGTTCCAACTCGTGTTCTTCACAAGGAATCTGACCCTAACATCATAACATCAATAAATTAACGAACGAATGAGGAAGAATAAGCGTAGATACGGTTACGAAGTAATCGCAAAGACGAATCTAAGAGCTAAGAGAACACATGATTCCGACCACCCGAAGGCTCGAAATTCGACAACGGAAGGTAATTACCCCAAACTTTGGGAAATTACGAAAATGGCCCAAAACGTTCGAAAATCGCGATACGTGATCGAATAACCAAACTGAAGTTCACAACACGTCTAACAAAGTTAACCGGACTTACGGGAAACTCGAAACAGCAGTTTCCAATGAGATTCGCAAGAATCGAACTCAAGTGCGGAAAAGTCGCCAAAAAGCACGGAACTCAACAAAACGACACCTAAACGAACTCGGATGACAAAAAGTGAAGAATTAATCATTCTCGAAATGACGAAACGGTCATGAGAGAGTCGTCAAAACGGACTTTCGCTGAAAACAAGAAATTACCGGAAATCGAAATTACGGGTATTACATTCTACCCTCCTTAAAAGAAGTTTCGTCCCGAAACTTAAAACAAGTAGGGAGAAACAATATCCCCGCCATGAAAATTCGACGAGATACACAAAAACCGAAAACTCGCGCCCAACGGCGAAACGCTACAAGAAACGCAAAGACACATACGGCGTGAAAACACGCTCCACGACGACCAACACAACGCCGCCGATAGAGACGTAATAAAACCAACAAGTGACAAGCGTCATCAAACTGATAATACAACCAAGTCGATTATCCGAACAATCACAAAACACAAAGCACCCATTACAAGGAAACACGCACAATCAAGAAAACGGATATAAACACACAAACAATCCACAAGGACAACCACAAACAATTCGGACTATGCCGAAGTCCTCAAAAACTACACTAGGCATTTCTGTGTCCTTTCGGAGCAGAGACGCAACCTCAATCCCTAAATCTCTCAACTACCATCTCGCAATGCACGGCTCGGTGACCCACTTGGCCACACTCGAAATAGTTGATTAACGGTGAACTAAAATTCTCCGCAGTACGAGATCAGGCAACAACAGCCAGACAACCCCGATCGAACAACAACGACCGAACACAATGATCGAATGACAACAGTCGAACAATGACTCCGAAGTCCCCACTTCAACTCCAGACATTAAAAGAACTGGTAGAAAGTGAAAGATGTTACTTCCAGACAAGGTTCACAAGAATCGAACCGAACTTGGAAAGGTCACGATGATAAACAGGTCGATCTGAAACAAGGTCACAACCAGTTCGAACGATGACAACTGAGACATCAAACAAGTTCAAAAAGTATCGACGAACACGTGCAAGTCGATAGAATTTAGAAGGAGTAACTGCAGAAGTCAAATATAGTACGGGTATTACATCCGACCTCTTGTAAAAGAAATGTCGTCTCCGCAACTCACAACAACGGAAACAAGGTCACAACATTAAAAGCATCCGACAGGAAAATCTCCCATGGGTCTCTCAGAGCCGATCCTGATATCTGTTCTGAAGCGCGAACTTCGAAAGCTTCAGTAGCCAACTCGCAAAACTGAATTCGGTGTCCCTCGAGTCCACACTTGAAATGCGTTACTGACGAGAAGGACAATTTACACGTGCATGCCCCGGCACATCACGGTTGAAACACCTCGGATCGGCATACCGAAAATACAAATGCTAGATATAATGGGGCATAACGTCACAAAACAATATAGCGGAGATGCCAACTCAGCACAACAAAGAATCATAACACATATCATATACAGCGATTACCATTGTAAAGTAATACACACACAAACACTACAACAACGACGGTATCGTTCGGCGACCTCAGCGGCCCAAACGATAACCAGCACATAATTACAAACATCATGAAACAATCACACATGTACACAAACGTACAAACCCAAGCTTCAACAGCTCACACTCGTGCGACAACACGCGAATCACCACAAGGCGATAAACAGTAAACACTAGTTCACACCTCTCACAGAGGGATAGTACAACAAATGCGTGGCAACGCCTCGACGTTCATGCCACCAATTCGATCATACTCGGTAGCAAATATCATAACGACAACGCGAACATTATACATACATACCCAGCCCTCAAACGGGAATGGATAGGTTTTAAAAACGAAAACCTCCTTTTCAAAATAAATTAGAAAAACACCGGTTGATCTTGAGTATCACCTTTCAAAAAAGTACAAACGTGAAACATCGTCATCGAGACTTTGGATAACCATTTCGCATTTGACAAAAATGAGGACACTTTCTCTTAGTGAAAAAAAAAACTTTCAGAATAACTCAACCAACCGAACATCCCAACGTCAACATAGGACGATAAATAGCAGCACGATAAAACATCAACTCCAAGTCATCACACCAGTGCACGAACTAACACTGTAATTTAAGAACTTCATTCAAAAATAATTCACACAGTCACATCAACAGAGATGTTTGGATTTTACCAAATCAAACACAGTCAAAACCACACACTTATCGTAGGGATCAAACACTAGCAACAAAAATAAAATATTTCTGGGGTATTATTCAAATGATAAAATTTTAAAATTCTCAAGTTTGAAAAATTTGGTGAAATGAAATTTTTGAAAACACTTTTAATACCCCGATCATCAAATCAAAACCATTTATCTCAACATTTAGAAAACACTGAAACATTCTCCGGCGAGCACAACAACACCACAAACTTATCACAACCACTTGCCCCAACACGTGGACATATGGAGTTCAAAATTCCGAAAACCAAAAATCGTTCTGCAAAATAAAAATTTTCCAAAATCCTTTAGTTCATAACCAAAACGACGGTAATATTTTACAATGTCTGAAGTACTTCAAAACACATTTTTCAAATACCGTCTGATTGTGTTATTTGAAACTACACGGCTCATTTGTCAAAGTTTAACAAATTTTAAAAATCCATATAAACCGTGGTTTGACCGCACCACCAAAATATTTTCTAAAAGTCGATTTTTACAAAAATTCTCAAACTGTAAAGTCCTTCAGAAAACATTCTCAAACTTACCCATAGCGGACAAAAATTACAACATTCCAAAAACAGTCGAATTTAAAACTACATACTCAAATGGCAACTAGGGTCGCCAATTCAATCACATACATCTCATGGCATCACGTTTAAATATGCAACAAAACCATTCATCGGAGTCTCTCGCGAACTCTATTGTGAAACCCATCAAGGTTCACAACTTTCACGCCATACCAACCCAAATGGTGGTTCAAGGGCCAAACATCAATACATCCATTTCTATACTCGTACAGCGTATCCAAGTATCGAATACAACTTCATTACACAACACCGTGTAAATAAAATTATGCACCACAAATATCACACATAAATGAAATCATGAACACAGATATTATGCATAAAAGAGAAGACTTACATTCACATGCCGCACGGAGATGACGGTCGCCCACGATACTAATCTCATCCGACAACATATCCAACGCGTTGTGACTACGCACAACTCGACTTGTCACCTGACGACTCGAACGACAAAACAACACATTACTCGATAAATCATGACTCGACTAGACCCGACAGCCTAGGTTTCCGCAACCTAATCTCTGATACCATAAATGTAACACCCCCAAAACCATATGGGAATATTACACGCCGTAGACCCTTTCCACAAGGATCTACCAGGCTAAACATCCATAAATAACCAAATGCTTGCCCGACCAGGGTCAAACAATAAAATAATACAGACCGTTATGGTCACTTATACGTGAATACACAGACCGATGAGGTCACACAACCCAATCAACAAAATTGACTTAAACGACATTACCCACACAGGGGTCGAAATACAATACAGCGGAAGACTGAAATCAACTCTGACAACACAACAAAAATCAAACAACTCTCGACTCATGATTAGTATCGCAGCTCGTCATCCTCTTGTGCCAATCCTGTGACAGCTCCCCTAAATCTACATGTACCTGGATGCAAAACAGACATCCACCCCCCGATTACTCGGGGGTTAGTAAAACTCCACTGTTTTACTAGTGCAAGTATCAAATCATACGAAATATAACGAGCAAGTAATAATCGTGAATCAAATATAAAAAATCAAGTATCAAGATATTCCCGGGAGGTTTTCGTAAGGGTAGATAGGCTATGAAGCATTCGAAAATAAGATTATCATCTTGGGAATTCTTAGAATTTCAAAACCTTTCGAAAATCTTAGGGTCTTAACCCAAATCTCAAATTGTATTTCAACAATTTACAGTACGAAAACATTTCCATAAATCTCGTGGGGCTCGGCCCAACATTCTTTTCTTAAACTTTCTTACAAAAAGTTGATTTACAAAACATGATTAGTGACACCGTGATCCCCTGTCACGTGTCTCCGTAGGTTCAACAACCCACACGGACTTCACCAATCACAACAATCACAACAATCAATCATGCTCATGACTCCGTGATCGTTTGCCACGAGTCTCCGTAGGTTCAACAACCCACACGGATTGAGCCAACACAACAATCACAACAATCAATCATGTTCATGACTCCGTGATCGCTTGCCACGAGTCTCCGTAGGTTCAACAACCCACACGGATTGAGCCAACACAACAATCACAATAACCAGTCCCGAACCCGTGAACCCGTGTCACGTGTCACCCTAGGTTCCGTCGAACCCGCACGGTTGGACGTACTGTGTCCTGATACAATAGACCTGTGCCATGAATCATCGTAGGCCTCGTCAGACCCGCACGATTGGACCTCAGCACCACACACTAAGTTCTGATCCCATGGACCTGTGCCATGAATCCTCGTAGGCCCCGTCGAACCCACACGAGTGAACTTAGCGTTCCAGCATACCACATTCACATTCATATTACATACAACAACGAGCACAGTTAATCAATCACGTTGATCATCACAAAATCGTATGTCACACGCACATAACATAATCTCAACACTCTCAACAACTATCACCAATCAATGACACACAACCAACATAACACAAGTTCGGTACGCAATATATTGCACAACAGCTAACACGTATACAACATAATACTATTATCACGAAGCCTTCGAATTGCGGAATACACATCCAATTCAAACGGAACATATTTACGAAGGCAAGCAAAATCATTATAAATCTCATACGTGATTATTAGTCGCAAGATACAAGTCGTATAATAAGATACTTGCCTTAATAATCGATACCGAATACCCCGAAGAACACGTTTCGACCGGGAAGCTTGTACCACGACGAAGACAACGAACGAAAGGGTTCCAACTCGTGTTATTCACAAGGAATCTGACCCTAACATCATAACATCAATAAATTAACGAACGAATGAGGAAGAATAAGCGTAGAACGCTCGGATTCTCTTTGTGATATTTTATCGAACACCTTCAAGGCGTCGATAAGATACTCAATAAAACGACAAATCCGTGGCAATCCAACCGAGGAATAACAAGGAATTTGATATAATATAGCTTAAAAATCATCAATACATCACTATTCTGAGTTAAAACGGATTAAACGGACAAATCAAACAAAATCCCCAAAACTAGATTTTAAGAAAACTTGCCTTGATTCGGCCGATCAGAGCAAGTTATGGAATGATTAATCGATGTTATGGACTCAGGAACTTCATGGATTTAACACCTAACAACATCCCTCCATGATCATCAAAGCTCCAGCCGCGGAAGAGGATGAAATGAGTGAGAAAAATGATGAAAAACCCATTGTCTGCCATATATATCTGGCCGGACACGGTGCAGCAAACGGCCCACACCAGCGCCGGGTGTCTCGGCCGTGTCTCGGCAGGCTGCCGGTCCTGTCCGACCCGGCGCAGGACACGGCGCTCGGCAGCGCCGTTTTCAGGGCCGTTTCGCCCAGGTCCGGCCAGCAGCCTCCAGGCACAAAATGAAGAATTACAACGACGATCTGAACGACCCCAAAACCCGAACCTGAATACGAATCGAAGATACGGTTACGAAGTAATCGCAAAGACGAATCTAAGAGCTAAGAGAACACACGATTCCGACCACTCGAAGGCTCGAAATTCGACAACGGAAGGTAATTACCCCAAACTTTGGGAAATTATGAAAATGGCCCAAAACGTCCGAAAATCACGATACGTGATCGAATAACCAAACCGAAGTTCACAACACGTCTAACAAAGTTAAACGGACTTACGGGAAACTTAAAACAGCAGTTTCCAACGAGATTCGCAAGAATTGAACTCAAGTGCGGAAAAGTCGCCAAAAAGCACGGAACTCAACAAAACGACACCGAAACGAACTCGGAAGATAAAAAGTGCAGAATTAATCATTCTCGAAATGACGAAATGGTCATGAGCGAGTCGTCAAAATGGACTTTTGCCGAAAAAAAGAAATTACCGGAAATCGAAATTACGGGTATTACAGTTTTGGCCATTGCCTAGCCTTCTGTCTAGGTGGTCGCCTTGTAAACCTTGGATGCTGCCTAAACTTTTGACTGGGCTGCTGCTTATTTATAAATACAGGTTCGTCAATAGGCTCAACAGTCTGGACATATGTTTCACTCTTTATAAAAGTGGTTTTAGAAGTAGAGGGAGTGTTGGGGTCATATCCAAGGCCTGATTTTAAATAGAGTGCCTCTGGTTTATACACAGCCCATCAAGAGTTACAAATGATTTTAGAGATGTTATCTCTTTAGCTTGTGTACTATTCAACTGTTTCAATTTTGAAAGCTCAATTTTGATATGAGCGAGTGTCACTGACTTTTCACTGTTTAAAATGACCAGCCTATTAATCTCAACTGTGGTATTTTCATCCGAGTTTTTCAAATTATTTTCAGAGTGTTTTTCAGACTCAGCTCTGAGGTTTTCAAGTTTAGCTGGACTTTCTCATTTCTCAGCTGTGCATTCTCAATTGTCACAGTCAGGTGAGCATATTTTAAGGTTTCAAAATATTTTAGCAGCTGATTTACAGATTTGTGAAGATCAATATCTTCAGACATATCAGAACTGAAACCTTATGTAGCTTGAGGTTTAGATGTTACCTCTTCATCATCCATGTTAGCCATGAGGCAGTTGTAATCATCATAATCAGATAAGAATACACTGCTTGATTCTACTCTCTCTTGAATTCGATATTCACCAATGAGGGCTTTTCTTTTTTCATCCCTCTTGCTTACTTCCTTCTTGTCTTCATCTTTCTTGAGATCAGGATAGTCAAACTGGATTGCCCTGTTTTGTGGTAGTTGTAGCACTCAATTTTCTAATTTCCAGCTTTTTGATTTCTCCTTGGATTGTCTTTCTAGTTCTTTTTGTACTTGGAGTAATTCTTTCTGAACCTGAATCTTTGCATGATGAATGCCATTTCTTCCTCAAAGTTTAGAGGTCTTGGACGGTTAACTTCATATATATTCTTTGCAAGGACTCAGCTGCAAATGCAATGCCTTTTTCTGTTGGCTCACTTGATGATGAACAGGGCAGCTCGAACTCATAGGCCTTCAGGTCTGAGAATAGCTCCTGGATCTTTATTTTATTAAGATCCTTTGATTCTCTCATGGCCAAAATCTTCGTATTCCATCATGTATTGAGAGATCTTAGAACTTTCATAGCCATCTCTCCGTTGTCATAAGTCTTTCCAAGGGAGTTTATCTCATTGATGATTTCTGTGAATCTTGTATCCACATGGTCAATTGTTTCACCTTCTTCATTTTGAAATTGTCAAATTTCTGAGTAGCTATTGAAAATTTATTCTCCTTTATAAGCTTTTTTCCTTCACACATTACAGCTAGTGTGTCCCATTCTCTTTTGCATTTTTGCAATTCTTGATTTTCACCATTGTGGCTTTATCAAGGGTCTGGTACAAGACATCTCTGGCCCGGTTGTCAAGATTGGCTAGCTTTCTTTCTTCAGGGGACATCTCTGTTCTCTTCTTAGGAATCTGTTTTGGTTTCCCAGCTTGTTGGCTACTAAGTTTACAATAAACATCTTAGAATAAAGAAGAGCACAATAAGCTGTATGATTTTTCGATGTTAGTTTGCATAACGAAAGTTTGTTGTGTGAGTTGCTGTAAATAACACACAGTTTAAAGTGGTTCGAGGTAAACCCCTATACGTCTACTGGTCCTCCACACAGGAGTAAATAGTTTATTAAAATCACTACGTACACAACTACATGACTTTAACTAAACCTATCTCTGTATCGTTCACACAGATTGATACAGGGACTGTAGCTTTCAACCGTTCACACAGATTGGCTGTAGGCTCCTTGACTTTCTTCTTCTCACACAGATTGAAGCTTCGTCCTATTTGTCCCACACAGGTCAGAATAGCTCTCGTAAGTCCACACAGGGCTAAGTAACTCAACAGTGATGATGGTAAAATCACAGGTTCGAACAATTTATGAGCTTTGGCTGAAGATGTGTTGTTCGAGTTGAGAACTTGTATATTTCTTCTCTTAGATATTTCTGTATGCTCGAAGAAATATGTTTGTTCTTGTTAGCTTGATATTCAGATTTAGATGCTGAATAATAGATTCTTTGTTCATTTTTTGTATCTGTGTATCTCTGTTCTCTTTGCAATGTCCTCTTGCATAGATTATTTATAACTTTGGAATAGATCCATTATAAATATGTCCGTTGGCTGGTTGGTGAGCAAAAGTCCACTCTGATTGGCTGCTTTCAGGTTTGACTTCCAAGATGCTTGATCCATATTTTGCTCCTTGTCTGTAGATTCTTTTTCGGCCAGATTTAAATACTTTTCAGTCAGTATTTAAATACTTCTTTTTAAAGCCGTGTTTTGACTTTTGTGAATAAAGTAGATTCTTTCACAACTGTCTTTGTTAGGAATATTATTTTTTATTTTGATGATTTCATCCCTGTATTCATAATTAATTCAAATGTATGCACTAAGTACTTGGGATTGTAAAGAAAAAACTAAATGGGTATCTTCTATAGGCCCTTGAATAGGCTAAGTCTTGATCAAGTGTTGATCAGTTGGAAAATCGGCTAAGTATAAAACAATCATAATATCAGGTAAGGTTTGGTCAACGGAAATATCAGATGAGGTTTGACCAAAATAGTACTGCAGCCGAGTTCTACAGAAGACAGAATATCTGCCGGGCTTTCGGTCAAAGCAAAATTGCAGCTGAGGTTTGACCACATGCGGGTTTAATATTAGTCGTGCTTTCAGTATAACCAAGCAAATCAGAGAACTTTGACAAAGCAGATCAGAGAGCTTTATCAGAGCAGAACAAAGGATGATACTCAAGCAAATAAGAGAAGTTTTCAGAGAGGTTCTCTCTACATGAAACATCATACGAGTTCTGAACTAAGTCCATGTCAGCATGCGTTGAAAGTCAACAATAACGGAAAGACACGTGCGTACTTAATTCAAGGAGACAAAGTGATTGATTCCCGAAAGTTAAGGAATATTCTATTCCTAGAGATATACATGCTGGAGACTTTCCAAATATAGTAATCAGGAAATGCAGCACAATGGGAAGTACATCTTCAAATGGTCAGATTTGAAGAAAGAGACAAGCCGTGCAAAAAGATGACCAGATAAACAATGAAGTCCACTCTCCAATGGATAGAATTTTTATAAGATGCAATGGCTATGAAGAAGCTCAAGGATCGTACTATATATATCTGAAGACAGATTTGAGAAAAGTACGATGCGAACAATACATACAAGCGATCAAAGCAAACAAAGCATGCAAAGCAATCTATAGCATCGTAAAGAGCTAGTTTCTAAAGTTCAAACACTTAGAAGCTCTTAAGTTGGAGAAGACAACACTCTTGTCTTAAAGTTTGAGTACGGGGTACTTCTTTGAACAAGGTTCTTAGAATTTGAAGGTTGTAAATGCATCCACGGGTTCCTGTTAACGGGTATATGTCCTATGCGGTTAATGACAAATGAGATCATAAGTCTTTGGCCAAAGTATTGGATCTGGTTGTATTAGATACACGAGAGCTCAGTGATATGGATTTACATTAACTCATGCATAGAGTCAAGTACATATAGGGTTTTACTGACCGTGACACTATAACTTGATCGGGACATTTGAGAGAAGGGTTTATACGTATACTGGTATTCACGACAGAAAGGTTTTGGAATGATCCCCATCATTCGTTCTCTATCAGAAGGGTTATAACTGAGACGGACCTACCGAGTCGCGCAATAGATGGGGATGATTGCAAAACCATTCTGTCGTGAATACCAATATACGTATAAACCCTTCTCTCAAATGACTCGATCAAGTTATAGGGTCACGGTCAGTCAAACCCTATCTGTACTTGACTCTATACATGAGTTAATGCAAATCCAGATCACTGAGCTCTCGTGTATCTAATACAACCAGCTCAAATGCTATGGCCAAAGACTTATGATCTCATTTGCCATTAACCGCATAGGACATATACCCGTTCACTAACAGGAGAAATGTTGGGATAAACAATCATGTACCATGTTTTTTATAAAGTGCCAACATACAACAAGTGGCTGTCCCGAAGACAATCATACAGCAAGATGTCAAGTGCCTCAACATACAACAAAAGAATAAAGTCCCATCATATAGCAAAAAGCTCATCATTCTATATGACACCAAGTATGGAAGATGTCCTGAAACATTCATACATCATCTTTTCATACAGCAACACTAAGATAGCCTACAACGTTGGAACCTACAGCTACAGCATTGTAAACGCAACATGTCAACAAATAGGCTGTAAGTGTTGGGATCTTCAATACTTATCCAACAGGACTGAAGTCCGTTGAAACAGAATCTGCTTTATACGCTAAAGTCAGACCACCATTTGAAAAGAAGTATTTAAATACTAATTGGATAAAGTATTTAAATACCAGCCGACAAAGATATTCAGAGAAGGAGCAAAATCCGGATCTTGTATTCTGCAAGTCAATCAACACGAAATGGACTCTTTGCCTAACGGAACTATTCTACACGGATATATTCCAAAAAGCTATATATCCCCGAAGTTTGAAGAGCAGGACTACAGACGAACAACGACATACACGAATATTCATAATATCAAGATCTGATAACTGAGCAAACTGAGATATACTGAGATGTGAACATCACAAGAACAATATATCAAGAGTAATCATATTTCTTCAAGCATACTCCCTTACTTGAGAGAAGAAATATACAAGTGCTCAACCTTGAACAACACATCATCAGCTCAAGCTCAAGAAAGTTAAGCTGTTTTTCAGCCCTTGTTCTTACATTTGAAGAAAACCATATGTGGACTGAAAAAAGCCTTTCTTTTACTGAACTGTGTGTGATGGATCTGCATTGTAGACGAAGATTCGGAACTGTGTGTGAAGAAGCAAGTCAAGTAAAAGATTTAACCAATCTTTGTGAACGGTTGAAAGCGACAGTCTTTGTATCAATCTGTGTGAAGGATACAAGGATAGGTTTGATTATAGTCACGTAGTTGTGTACGTAGTGATTATAATAAATATTTTACTCCTCTGTGGAGGACCAGTGGACGTAGAGAGGTTTACCTCAAACCATATTAAATACTGTGTTATTTACCTACTGCCGTTATTGTTTTCATAAACTGTGATTTATATAAGTATACACTGCAAAACCCGGTACGCACCAAGCTAACAAGAGATAAAGCCTAGTTGTTGTATTTACAGCAACTCACTTAAAAGAACTTTCGCTACGCACTCTTACTTGAAAAATTGTACAGTTTGTTGCTTAAACACTTTCCATGCTGTATTCTATATACTTATATCGGAGCAGTTGATTCTAAAAAGAATCAATCGTATCTTTAACCGAATCAGATCCTAAAATCATTTATTCTTGAAAACAGTCTTTATCTTTCCTATTTTCTCATATGGATACCTCTATGATAAACAAGGTACCTATGTTTCCTATTAACGAGTTTGATGACTGGAGAATCAGGATGAAAAACAAACTCAAGGCCATCATTGGAGAATCAAAATCTTCGCCCGCATCAACAAAGACCAAGTGTCTTCAGGTGGTCACTGACAGTGACTCATCTGATGATGAGCTAGAATATAGAGCCTACGTGTGCTCTATGGCCAAAGTTAACGAGGATAATGAAGACGACGATGATGATGAGGTAAGATCTACCTCAACTATTCCTGTAAATACATCTCATACCTTTGAAAATATGTTGAATGAATTTAATAACATTCAAAAGGCCCATGAAATATTGAAAAGATAAAACATATAGCTCAAAATTTCTAACGTAGAGCTGAAGGAAGAAAACGACTTTCTGAAGAATAATTACGAAAATATGTCTGTCGACTGCGAAAATAGCAAAGTCAATTTTGAAAAACTCATGGAGAGCAATCATCAACTTGCTCACGATCTAAATGAGACTAAGTCTCATGTTGAAAGCAAGACAAATGATTTAGCTCTACTCGAAGCCAAAGTAAAATCTCTCGAGAAACGTGCGGAGAATTAGAGACAATCTTAAATTCTTTCGAGAAATCCTCTAATAGGATGGAATAAATCCTAAGCGCTGGGCAACATGCTCATGATAAACGTGGCTTAGGATACAACTCGTTCTCCAACAAAGGAAAATCTAGTACGGTATTCATCAGGAGTGAGGAACCCATTCCTGTATCAGAAGAAATCCCGAGGTCTACAAAGGAACCTGTTGCCCCACGCACAGCAAAGGCTGCGATTCCGCCACCCGGCTCATATCATAGACAGCGGAAGCCTCAGCCATACAGACCTCTAAGGCGTAACAAACAGCATGCTCCACGAGCATATCACCAGCGCCAACAGCCGTTCAGAAAGAAAGTTGTACCCAAATATCAAAGGCCCGCACGACAGTACTTCCAACAGTACAACGTGCCTAGATATTGGATACATGAGCCTCGTTATCCATCAAGAAAGTAGGTTGCCACAAAGTATCAGCAACAACTTTGGGAATCCAACTAGAGACCCAGAAGGCAAGTTGTAAGGCCAAAGAAAATGGCTCTGCCTCCTAGACGACAATTGTACTGGAATAACAACTATAACTCTCCATTTTTCATGCATAATAATCATGATTACAGCAGCTACGTGCTTGCCCCACGTAGACATCGCAAGAACGGACCAAAAGTAACTTACAGCAAACCAATTGCTGTCCGGCAAATTTGGGTACCGAAAGGCACTATCACACGAGGGTATGTTGTTATTCTTTTAATTAATTGAGGAGGAATACTGTAAGAAGCAAAAATACAGTATCCACCATTAATTAACTGTACACTCAGAATAGTCAAAACAGCACTGTAGGACTAAGAAGACATGAAATCTTCCTACAACTGACATGTGCATTAATTAAGGAGGAATATAGTACGACCCATGAATACAATATTAATCCAAAATTTGCTGTAAGAATTGCATCCCATATGCACCTTTTAAGGGGGAACACTGTATTGTCGCGGATACAACATACACTGATGGACCAATTTATATCATATTAATATCTTATTTCATTTCAAAATAATTTTAAGTCCACGTGCCCTGTTTTTAATTCAAAACGTCTTTGCATTTAATGATTTGCACGACATCTGGACCATTTTATCTCAAGCGGCGTGATTTCTAAATTAATTAATTAATTTTCAAACCGCCATTTCGGGCAATAAGGGAAGTCGAATCTTCAGAAGTGGGAATGGTGATTATTTCAAAATCGGATGGATAAGATGTACCAGTTATGCTCGATTCAACCTGTTCATTCATTTAAAAATGATGGTTCCTATCCCTTAAATCTGACTGTTCGCTCTGTTAACCCTAATCTTCCCCGCCCACTATAAAAGGATTGTGTTATGCTCCCTACGACTCTTTACGCTTTTATGCAAATTAAACCATCTAAGAGCATACAGCCTATATTGCTTTCTGCATATTTCTGCATTTGTTCTCTTTGTTTCTTCAAACCACTTATCTTCAAAACAATGGCTTCTTCTCAAACTTCTTCTTAATCGATGAAAAAGAGAGACAAAATCATCGACGGACGTCTGTTCATTCGACCTATCGTCATGGAACGATTCAAGTTTCAGGGTGAAGACCTTGATGGAATGGAGCGTGTGGTCTCCGGGATTAAGCAGCACGGCTCATACCGCCTTGGTAGCCAACACCCAGATCTGTATGACGAACGCATAGTCGAGGAATTCTACCTCAATGCATCTATTAAGTTATTCTCTTTGAAGAAAGGGGGTGATGTTTGTGACAACACTGCCACAGTCCGTGGAATCCAAATATGCGTTGACCATTCTCTTTTGGGAACTCTGTTCAGGCTGCCGTCTGATGCCCTGAAGATGGAAGACCTTGAGACTTTCGGATCGTAGGATCTTCTAGTTACTTATTGGGGATTGTTCACTAGCAATGCCTCGGACAGAAACGTGCATCCTTCTTGCCACAAGAAGTGTTTCTGTTTGCCATATATTTATCTGCATGTTGTTACCGTGTTATTGAGAACAGGACCGGTGCTTTCGAGATGTGCACCAACTTAAGGTCCCTAATGATGGTCGCCATCATGTCCGGTGAAAAAGTCAACTGGTGCCAGGTTATTCTGAAAAGGTTGCAGGAGGAAGTTTGAAGCCTGCCTCTCAGAAGAAATCTTTTGGGCTTATTATGAACACTCTTCTCACGAAAAGTGGCATGCAACAGACTCGTGATGCTAAGAAAATTGGCCCCGGGAAGTTCATTGGAGGAAGCAAGCCCTTCGCTTTCAACAAAGATAGTCTTCAAGACAACCGACCCCATGTCAACACCATGCCAACCTCTGATAATCCGAGAGATATCACAGGAAGAATTGTTGGTGAAGAGAAATCTCAGAAGAAAAGGAAGAGGAACGTGTCTGACAGTGAGTCACCGCTCATAGCAAAGAAGAAGATGAAGAAAGCTTCTAAATCCAAATCAAAGCTTACAGTGACTACAACAGTCACCACCAACGAAGAAATTATGGCGCAACCAGCAGAACAACACCCAAAAGGCGAAACCCCTGCAGAAGAAACAGTTGCTGCACACGGTGTAGATCCCGAGCCTATGACAGCTATGATGGATGATAAGTTGTTTGCCAAGATAGAAGGAACCGGTGAATTGGTTGCACTCACTGAGCTAAAAACCGCATCTCCTATACGGGACCCGTATAGGATCCCTCTCCCATCAGGGTTCCAACCCCTGTTAGGGATCCATCTCCGAGACAGGGTCCCATACCTGTCGAGGACCCCATTCCGACAATAAACCAAGTACTGTTCGTAGTCCCTCCCCCACAGTACTCATCAATGACACCTTGCTTCAATTGCATGTTGAGCAAGCCTTTTAACGGTTCGTTCAATGGAAGTCATACATGGTCGCACCCTATGACACCCTGTACCACTGGAGTGAGTGAAAGGACGAAGAGACTTTCATCTTGGAAGTCACGTATTGTTAGGACATCCATATTTTGATTCAATGCGACAACGACTTTTGTCATGGGCTTATTTCCAACTACTTCCTGACAAAGGAGAAGGCCCGACTCAATGGCAAATCAAAGTCCAATGACACAGCTCCAAACAGCCCAAAGTCCGATCATGACTCAGAAGACGATGACGATACCTTCCAGGCTGGTCTGAGAATGAGTCATGAGGAAGCTCGCGAACAAGAGTTTTTGAGAATGTCCAACCAACAGGGTCAGGGGACTGCTGACAGACACGAGTCCCCTCCCCGCCAACAAGAAGATGTTGCCCACGCCATCCCGCATGAATCAGTCCCAATGCAGAAGCAGGTGGATGCTGAGAGACAGCAGGAGGAATCAGTCCCTCCTGTATGCCTGTCTATAGAACATCCATTGTAACAGGAGGAATCAGTCCCCCTGTCACCGAGACCAATCAGGCCAAACAACCACCAGCTGCAACAGCACCTGATGCCCCTGTATCTGCAGTAGTGGAATTCGATGACGGTTTCCTACCTGAGGATGAATCACAATGACCGCATAACCATGTGGTCGTCCAACATCTCAATGGAGATGATGATGAAAATCTAGCCAATCCAGACTCTCCAAGATCGGAAGCTAGGAAAGAGCAACTTCATGCTCTCGGCCGCCAAACTATTTTCTTATAGGATGCTGTGAATGCTTTGCACAATGTTGGAAAAGAGATCAACTGGCTACACGAGACTGCCATTGACGAAATAACGAGTGTTAAGAGAGAAATCTCCAACGTGGGAGAAGTTTTCCGCATTTTTCCCAGCGTCTTAAGGTAAGCTCTCAATCAACTCCAACAACGCTAGGAGCAAATTCTCAAGGAAGAACAATCCAAGCTCCGCGTCTCTGAAGCTAAAACTGTATCTTACCTACAGGAAACATGCTCCCAGCTTAAAGGACACGATCAAAATATAGATGACATGTCACTAGTGCTTCAATACTTAGTTAATAAAATGTCAAGCATCGAGACCAAACAGGATAATGCGATGAAGATCCTGGAACGCCTTGATACGAAGGTCTCTTATCTTGATGAAGCCAAAAATGGGGAAGAGGCCAGAGAGGCTGGAAGACAATGGATATGAGAGAAGAAAAAGGAGTTTGACGCTACATTGGAAGACAGTGTCACTGCTGCAATTAATCGACTGTCAGCTCCTTCACATTCTGTTAGGATACAGGGTGCTCACCCTGAATTCTACGATCCAAACTTTCCTTGGAAGAACCTTGTGCAGAAGCCGCCCGTTGTGAATCTCCTGACCAACTGACAGCCTACAGGCGATGAGATAAAGGACTGGAGGAAAAACGAACTGATGAGTTACTTCGTAGTTCTTATCAGGGAATCCACCATATTCAACAAATGTAAAACGCCGAAAGAAGCTGCCGAGGAATTTACAAGAAGGCTGGGTGCAGGAATGCTTCCCCTACAGCTCCAGATGAAATCCAAGCACAAGAAAGGCGAATCGGTTACCCACCCTGACAATTGGATCCTTGCTTCCGACAAATCATATGAAGGTCAAGCAATCTACATAAATCGAAACAAGGATGCCCTGCAAAATTTGTGGAAGGGAACTGATAATGATTCGAGAAGGCCCTGGAGGCATGATCATCACAGAAGATAGCCTGTATGATTTTTGTTTTTGTGCAAATTTTGGTATTTTTGCCCAAACCTATAGCCTTCAAATTATTATCAATAAAATGTCATTTTATCTTTGAAAGATTACAACTCATGATCTACGCTTACTATCTTATTTGCTTGATTTAAGTTACTGTAAACTAACAAGTATAAAAACTTGTAAAGTACAAAGATGTAAGAACTTATCTGCGAACAGTTCATAGGTTAAGGTGTATTTAACAATAGACTACACTGTAAGATTGAGTCTGCGTGCCAATCATTAGTTTAAGTTGTAATACACACCCTGTTAGATGCTATCATTTTTAGAACTTGCCTGCGTGCAGTTCACATTTTTTTTAATGCTGAAGGCCAGAACATTCGATAGAAGATCAAGAAAGAAAGCCTCTCAAAGAAAAGATGTTTTAGAGTTTTGGCATCAATGTTTTAGCATCATCAAGAGGTTTTGGCATTATTAAAAAGGGGGAAATTGTTGGGATAAACAATCCTGTACCGGTTTTGATAAAGTGCCAACATACAGCAAGTGGCTATCCCGAAGACAATCATACAGCAAGATGTCAAGTGCCTCAACATACAGCAAAAGAATAAAGTGCCATCATACAGCAAGAATCTCATCAGTCGATATGACACCAAGTATGAAAGCTGTCCTGAAACATTCATACAACATCTTTTCATACAGCAGCACTAAGATAGCCTACACTATTGGAACCTATAGCTACAGCATTGTAAACGCAACATGTTGGATACAACAAACAGGTTGTAAGTGTTGGGATCTTCAACATTTATCCAATAGGACTGAAGACCGTTGAAACGGAATCTGCTTTATACGCTAAAGTCAACCACCATTTTTAAAGAAGTATTTAAATACTGATTGGATAAAGTATTTAAATACCAGCTGACAAAGATATTCAAACAAGGAGCAAAATCCAGATCTTGTATTCTGCAAGTCAATCAACACGGAATGGACTCTTTGCTCAACGGATCTATTCTACACGGATATATTCAAAAAGGCTATATATACCCCGAAGTTTGAAGAGCAGGACTACAGACAAACAACGACATACACGAATATTCATAAGATCAAGATCTATTAACTGAGCAAACTGAGATATACTGAGATACACTCGTGAACATCACAAGAACAATATATCAAGAGTAATCATATTTCTTCAAGCATACTGCCTTACTTGAGAGAAGAAATATATAAGTGCTCAACCTTGAACAACACATAATTAACTCAAGCTCAAGAAATTCAAGCTGTTGTTCAACCCTTGTTCTTACATTTGAAGAAAACCATCAGCCCTTTGTGGACTAAAGAAATGCTTTTCCTGAACTGTGTGTGACGGATTTGCATTGTAGACGAAGCTTCAGAACTGTGTATGAAGAAGCGAGTCAAGTGAAAGCTTTAACCAATCTGTGTGAACGGTTGAAAGCGACAGCCTTTGTATCAATATATGTGAACGTTACAAGGATAGGTTTGATTATAGTCACGTAGTTGTATACGTAGTGATTATAATAAACATTTTACTCCTGTGTGGAGGACCAGTGTACGTAGAGGAGTTTACCTCGAACCACTTTAAATACTGTGTTATTTACCTTCTGCCGTTACTGTTTTCATAAACTGTGATTTATATAAGTATACACTGCAAAATCCTGCACGCACCAAGCTAACAGGAGATAAAGCCTAGTTGCCGTATTTACAGCAACTCACTTAAAAGAACTTCCGCTACGCACTCTTACTTGAAAAATTGTACATCTTGTTGCTTAAACATTTTCCATGCTGTATTCCGTATACTTAGTGGCCAACAAGAAAGAATCCTATCTTGGTATTTAGTAGAACCTGCTACTTGTCTGTCAAGATGCACGTCGAGGTTGACCCCCCTTCCTGTTTTTTGGGTCGAACTACTCTAGTGAAAATCTTAACGTCACAAGTACTAAATCCTCAATTCGAAGGTTCATGAATACCTATCACGACCTTTTGATTCCGTCATTGACAGTCCCTGAGTGAAATCCATGTGACGAATCAAGGGTGAGTCGGTTCGAGTATACTAATCTCATCAGCATACCTATAACGTGTGCTCCCACTAACCAGTAGTGAAGGGAGGCACTCTACAAGTCAAAAAACACATTATACAAGTCTTCACATAAACCTAACGCCCAGTCAAGTTTCATCGACTTGCGAACGATTAAGTATTTGAGCCATAAACCTTTCCAGTGCCGATCCCCTTATCCAATAAGGAGTGGAACTATAGAAATCCGGAAGTAATTGTTCGCATTACTTCATAGTGGTGATCGAGTTCTTTATAAATTTTAATAGAGGGCAATCGAACAGGTTTCTAGTCTATTAATCGTCATAAAGTGGTGTCCAACACCAACCCATCTAATGTATGATTCGATCTTCTTTTTCTCCTTGTTCACTCCCCTCAACCTATACGGTTTCTATAGTTCATGAACAAGTTAAGTTTACACCATCGACGCTTATCAGTTTCGCATGAATCTTATCCGGCAACCTAACAGATTTCTAGGGATAAAATTTTCTCCAACCGAAGGCATCTAATCCACTCTCGGAATTTTTCGACCCTCCCCGAACGACTACCCCGATAACTCAGAAGTATAACACATCCGGTTTGGATTTTAATTTTCCAAGAGCTCGACAGAGGGAAGGAAAAAACTTGAAACTTTTTAAACTTAATATTTTGACGTGGGAAATTTTCGCTTTAATGTTACACTTTTCACATTAATTCATTTAAGCGCATTTGTAGCATTAATACCATATGAATAAAACATACATAACCTAGTTGCTACCAATATGTAGTTCGTGGACCGTTCCTAGAACAAAACATCGTAATCTAATTACATGTCTTCGGTCTTGAGCCTTCGTCTTCTCGAACGGGTCTTCCTCCGGTCTTCTTCATTACATATAAATTTTACATTGAAATTGCATTCTAAATACACATTTCTCTAGTAAAATAAATAGGCTCAAAACGACCTTTACAACCCAATCGAAAACAATCGATTCAAAACTAAGTCCATGAACTACATCACCATTCACAATCATTCATCTAATAAACATTAATAAAATGAAAAATGTTCGATCGTAATTCGGTCAATCAAAACCATTCCAACAAATCAAGTTTCCCACTTTAAAATGAAATAACATATTCCATTTTAATCCAATTATATCCAATATAAGATGCGGGAGATTAATTTTTCTGAAACAAACGAAAAAACGAGCCCGGACAGTGCTGGAACAGTGCTTGTACCACGATTCGAGCATACTGGATCGCGGTCCTAAGAGGGCAGACCGCACGACAGCACCCTTTTTGGCCTAGCCAAAATCAGCATTGCTCTCGGTTCCGTCCAACGGCAATCCGGAGCTTAATATTTGACCGGATATCCAATATCAATATTTTTCGACTTTCATATCTTCAATATGAATCATATTTCCAAGAAATACAAGATTTATATTTTGATATGAATTTACGAAAAACACAACTACAACGAACAAACAAACAAACATAACGATTAAACATTTATGATTCCGAATCATAAATCATTCAACCAAGTATTCAAAATTCTAATATCGTATATACGATCGCAAGAACGCGCTCTGATATAACTGTTGGTATTCGCAAACAAAAACAAAGGGCGCAGCGAAAATGAAAAACACAAAGTGCAATACGAATCCCTCAAGAGGATCGATTCAAGCTACGTATATACAAATATAAAATGAACAAAGAAGAAGATATGATATCATAACCTTGTAGTCCGTTGATTTAATCATTGAGGAGATGATGTCCCATACGAATCCAATCCGCAACAAGCTCTTGAATAATCCAACACTGAAAACACCACGTCTCTACTTGTCACGTGCTGGAGAAACGATCGGAATGGCTTCCACTTTGTTGTCCTCTAAGGACACAGCTAGAGCAAAGTGATTGGAGCTTTCAAATATAATCTATATCACTCCAACTGTATAGATATAGTTTCTCTCAATGTTTTCTCTCAATTTTTCTCTAAGAAAAATGAAGAAGATGATAATGGTGATGAAGAAGATGAAGAACAATAAAGAAGACATCTCAAAGTCACCCTCTCTTGGTGTGAATCGTATATCTTCTTCTTTGTTCGTTTTATATTCGTATATATGTAGCTTGAATCGATCCTCTTGAGGGATTCGTATTACACTTTCTGTTTTTCACTTCTGCTGCACCCTTCATTTTGTTTTCGAATCCCAACAGTCTATTCACCCCCCACACTTATTCCTGACGACTTGTGACCTACAGTCTTCAGTCCTGTTGGATAAGTGTTTTACTTCCCAAGTAAAACATATACAGCATGTTTGTTGTATCCAACTTTCTACTGTTGCTGTATAAAGTAGGCCCTGTAGGATGGACTCTGTAGATCTCTTTGCTGTATGGATAGGCTGTATGGAGAATCCTAACAGCTTCCATACTTCACGACATTCCGGCTTCCTTGAAACTTCTTTGTTGTAAGTTGGCAATTATCAAAACATAAATATTTATCCTAACACAGCTGTTATTTCCTCATCTGTACTATCCTTTAGGAAGATGAAGGGTCCATCCTCGATTATACACCACATATCATCATGGATGGATGATAGATGTGCCTGCATTCTTATTTTCCATAAGTCATATTCATCAATTGAGAATATAGGTAATCTAGAATGCATATGTATCATGTGTTCCATTTTAATGAGAGATTTAAATGTATATAATTAAGTAATGGATCTGGTTTTGTAAAATTAAACTAACCTCTCTGATACCACTTGTAGGTCACAAGGCATCAAGTAAAAATCTAGGGGGGGTGAATAGACTTTTAAAAACTTTTCCTGAATATATCAGTTGAGTAACCTCAGCTGTGATTTTATGCAGCTAACAAACCTCGACTGTAGATGAGTAATGCAGAGGACACAGCTGATAATAATGCAGATAACTTATGTCGGCTGCAAAAATTGTTTTGCGGAAGGACAGCTGAATTTTCAATGGAACAGTAAATATGTATGCAACAGTTAAGTATGATGATAAAACAGTTAATCACACAATCACTTATAGTGGTTTCAGAGGTGGGGATCTACTAAGCCACTTCTCTCCAAACCAGTTGGAGATAATTCACTATAACGTTCAGCCAGTGATTGTTACAATGAATCTTCAGTTACAACAACTTCCAACCAGTGGAAACCCGTGGCCATTGCAACTCCATTTGGATTCCTAGCACCTCTTGATCGAAAACCCATAGATATCTCAACAACTCGCATCACCTTCCAATCAAGAACCCATGGATATGTTTACTACCTTGACCTTCTAAGAACCTAGTTCAAAGAAGTACCCCGTACTCGGACTTTAAGACAACAGTTTTTGTCTTCTCCAACTTTCATGATCTTCTCAGTAAAGTACTTTGGAAACTAGCTCTTCACGATGATATAGATTGCTTTGTTTGCTTTGATTGCTTTGATCGCTTGTAAGTATTGTTCGCGTCGTTCTTCTGCTCCATCTTCCTTCATATATTTATATTATCATTCTTGAGCTTCTTCATAGCCGTTGCATCTTGTAACAAATTTGTCCATTGGAGAGTGGATTTCATTGTTTATCTGTTCATCCCTTTGCAAGGCTTTGTCTCTTTCTTCAAATCTGACCATTTGAAGATGTATTCTTCCGTTGCGCCACTTTTCTTGATTACTATAATTGGAAAGTCTTCAGGGCGCGAATCTCTAGGAATAATATATTCCTTAACTTCTGGGAATCAATCTATTTGTCCATTGGCTTTTATGTCTGCATGAGTTTAGCCGTTATTGTTGACTTTTCAACACTTGCTGACGTGGACAGTTGATATCCAAAACTTGGCTGATATATTATCTGAGGAAAAACTCATCTGATATTCCCTTCGTCAACAGCAGCTGATATCATGCTTTGACCAAACCTCACCTGATGAAATCTCGCTTGATATCATGTCTGATCAAACTCAGATCATATCCCCTTTGACCAAAACTCGCCTGATAAAAACTCGTCTGCTTTCAGTTTGGGTAAAAACTCGCTTGATATTTCCTTTTGTCTGAAAGCACGACTGATAATAAACTTGCATGTGGTTTGAACCTCAGCTGATATTATTGTTTGACTGAAAGCTCATCTGATATTCTATTTTCTTCAGAACTCGGCTGCTACAATGTTTTGGTCAAACCTCGACTAATATTTCTGTTGACTAATCCTCAGCTGATAATAGGCCTGTTCTATACTTAGCCAAATTTCTATTTGATCAACATGATCAATACTTAGCCTAATCGTTTTAAAGCCTATAGAAGATACTCATTTGGTTCTTCTTTACAATGCCAAGTGCATACATTTGAGGTAATCATGAATACAGGGATGACATCATCAAAATCTAAAATAATATTCCTAAGAGGCCATGCTCAAATGAAGAGTCATTTGATTCAATCAGTCTACTTAAGATCGAGAAATCATTTGAACATAATAAGTATGACAATATCCATGACTTGGTTCAAATACGATATCGCGCGACAAAGGAATTTGACACGTTAAATGGTTTAATGGACTGTAAACATATATTATTTGGGTAGTCATAATGTCTTGCTAGAGACCGCTTATTATTTATTATTTAACAAGGTATTAAATAATTGCCAACATAATATAAGCCTTTTGGGTCACACATATGACAACTAAAGACAAGCAAGAATAATTAATAGATATAATATTAAGTATTATATTTATTAAAGAAAATAAATAATGAGTAATATATAATATAGGATATTATATATTATATTATTTAATTATAGCAACTAGAAAAGATAAATATAATATTAGATATTATATTTATTAAGGGAAACAATAAGTAATATATATATAATATAAGATATTATATGTATTGTATTATTTAATAAGTTAAGGGGCAACTTGGTATAAATAAAGGGTCTTGGACAAAGGAGTTGTCGTAAGACTAAAATTACACAACCCTAATTGTGTGACAGAAAAATCACCCCCTTCTTCATCTGGTTCAGCCAAAATTCTTCCTTCCGGGAAGTCAGTTTCGACCATCTCCGTCTTCTTCCCTTAGTTGATTTTGATCAACAATATAAATCCTTCTAGCAAGGAATTATTTGTTATACTGTTTATCAACATTATTCGTAAGGATATAGCTGTAATACCCGAGATTTTCGTTCCGGTTGCGTTAAATTTTTTTCTACTGTTTAGTGGATTATATGATGTTCGTGCCTATATGATCGTGTGTCATGCCATGTCACGTGTTTGTTTGGAACTTGGTTGTTGGTGTTGGACGTTGGCGTTTTATTGCATGTTGCATGATTTGTCGTTCAGTTGGCAAGTATCGTTGTTGTGATGAGTTTTTAGTGCGATCCTACTGTCTGTGCAGTAGGAATATCGCACGCTACATGCAGGGATAACGCGCGCTACAAGAGCGCTGCTAGAGCATGCTAAGTCTCCGTTAGCGCACGCTAACGGAGGATGCAGAAGGGATGCAGAAGCAACTGCATTGGGCTGGGGAATTGATTAGTGCAGGCTATGAAGGGGTATAGCAATAATATATATCGGTAGCGCACGCTACGGTGGGTACAGCGCACGCTAACTGGAGATGCAAAAACTGTCCAGTAGCTACTAGACTGGAATTGTAATATCCGTACTTTCTATTTTTGGTAATTTCTATTTTTGGTGTATGTTCATTTCAGACGACTCGCTTGTTACTGTGTTGGGATTCTGGATCTACTTTGTCCTTGGAGTTTCCCCATTTGGACGAGTTTTAGTTTTTTTTTACGTAATTTCATTTTGAGTTATGCTTTGTCGCATGTGCATTCGTTTCTCGAAAAACTAATTCGATTTCACTGTTTCTTAGTTTCCATAAGTTCGTATGGTTGAGTTGCTCGTGTTGTGAGTTTTACATTGTTAATCCGACGTCATATCGTGAATTCCGGATGTTTGGGGTCATTTTTGTAAATTCCGATTTATCTTGGGTATTGCTGTTGTTATTCGTTTATTCTGACCTCCGGGCGATCGGGGCCATGTGTCGATTATGGTAACCTTCCCATCAGTAGGAAATATTCGTATACTCGTTAGTATACCTCTGTACTCTCTGTTTGTTTGTCGTTGAGCCTCATTTTTCTCACAACTGCTGTCTGTAGCAGGTTACAGCCGTAAGCCCTGGTGTTACGGCCGTAATGTTCAAGAGTTACGGTCGCAAGTCCTTCACCGTATGGCCGTAAGCCAGCTTCATTTTTCTTCCTACTTGGGACTCCAGTAGCAGCTTACGGGCGTATAATGTACCAATTACGGCCATAAGAAATGTTACGGCCGTAGCCCTTAGATCATACGACCATAAGTGAGCTTCGTCGGTTTTTCCCAGACCTGTCCATAGAGCCTGTTATGGCCGTAAATGCATGTACTTACGTCCGTAATATCCACAAGTTACGGCGGTATGGATGAGGTGTTACGGCCGTAGCACCAGTCAGTTTATAAACTAGCAGGAGTCGTTTTTTTTCTGTCATTTCCTCATTCCTCTTCTCTTCTTCGCATCGGGGCGACTTCCAAGTCAAGGGTTCGCCAGATTTTCATCCAAACTCTGTTTGGGAAGTAAACTTAGCATCATATCATCACCACAATACCAAATCATCTATTGCTCAGCTTCAAATCAAGGTAAGATCTCCTATAAATATTTTAATCCGATTTAACCGATGTTGTTGTTAGATTTCGATAGTATACTCTTGATCCTTGGTTCACTTGTTATTGGATGGGATGAAATCCCGTTAGTACACCATTGACCGATTTCAACTCCCTATGCACTCTTGATGTTCGATGAATTGTCCCAACGGGTAGAACTAGGATGAATTCCTTCGTATTCATAATGTTGAGATTGGTTGTATATCATTCTTGTGTTAGGGATGGATTTTTGAAGATTGTTCGGACCGAAACCTTTTCTTTTGCCGTTTCCTTCACTTCATTTTATTCAAGGCAAGTATATGTATTACACTCCGTTATGTGTATTACGATTTTGATATGGATGATGAATCTTGATATTTTGGATTTGTGAGTTATTTTGTTCCTTCCACCCGGAGCGTTCGATAGGACGTCTGGGGGTCGATACTAAGGGGTACGGCCGCGGAAGTGGACTTGGGTGCGTGTGTGGTTGAACTTCCACCCAGAGCGTTCGACGGGGCGTTTGGGGCTCAATAATAAGGGGCACGGCCGTGGAAGTGGTTTCCCACCCGGAGCGTTCAACGGGGTATCTGGGGGTCGATACTAAGGGGTACGACCATGGGTTACCGGTTATGAGTGGTTACAATATTGCGATGACTTCTTAAACTGTTGAATGCTAATGTGATATTCCGGAATATGGCTTTTCAAATGTTTTCTTAATGAGATGATTGCATAAATCGTATCTGTATATAATGTAGTGTAATTGTGAACTTGCACTAGCTATTCGAATGCTAACCCCTTAAATGGGGGAAATGCGTCTTATGCATTTCAGGTACCGGTCGAGCTGAGGAGCTGGCACGGGACGCACACGCAAAGGATGGTCTGGCATGATGATGGGGCTCGAGTCTATATTTTTATGCTTTGTCTTTGTATCTGTTTTGGGTATTGAAGTTAGACTGAGTGTTTTATAAATTGGTTGAAGTCCCCTGTGTGGGCAATGGATTCATGTGGAGCTACACTCTTCAATACTTGATTAAAATGTTTTGGCCGAGGCCAAGGCCCTATTTTACTATGATGATTGTGTCTTTTGGGTCTTCATATTCGGTTTGTGTATTATGTGTTAGCCTGGTAGACCTCATGAAGGTTCTACGGCATGTAATGTCCCATTTGTGATTTGGGGTGTTACATTTATGGTATCAGAGCCTTAGGTTATGAATACCTAGGCTGTTGGTTAATTTGGGTCTGTCAGTCATGTCGTTGGAGTCAGTTGTTGAGCCAAATATCATCGTTCTACCATCTCTTCGTGCGACCCGTGGCTGTAAGTCTCCTTGAACTATTATATTTCTGTAACGCATTTCCTTGTGTCGTTTGGAATTACGAATTGTGGTATCGACTTTGCAAACTATGAATTTTTCTGACCTTGTTCCTTTCATATCTTTTCTCCAGTATGTTGAGAGGTCGCGGTAGACCAGCTAGGGGACGCGGCCGAGGCCGTGGTCGGGGTGCTATTAATGAGGAAGTCTCACTTTCTCAGTCCTCTACATATTCGGCCTCTCATTCAGTGCCGAGCACTCTACCTCTGAGCTTTGACGGGCAACAGGATATGTCGGTCAGTCAGGATCTATCGTCGGGTAATAATGCCGACACTGGGGATACTGCCGTACTTCAGCAGTTAGTAGCCCAGCTTGCCCAGATAGCTCAGGGAGGACGCCAGAATCCGCCCCCGACTCTTGAGGAAGAAGCTAGTAAGTGGCTTCAGATGGTGACTAAGATGCACCCTCCTCGTTTCTCTGGATCTTCTGACTCCCTCGGTTGGGAGAATTGGCTCTTTCAGTTGAGCAGGACTTTTGATGCCGTAGCTTATCCTGATGACAGGAGGGTACATATTACTCAGTACCGCCTAGATAAGGAAGCTGCGGAATGGTGGGAGGCTGGGAGAAATTCAAGGCTGCTATGGAAGCAGAATATGGTCCGCCGCCAGTCAAAGAACGCAGGATTGTGGAGTTCTTCACTGCCACACCTCAGGATGTGCCGATTTCTCAGGCCATTATCTCTTACAATCAAAAGTTGGGGTTCGTGAAGGATCAGCTGAGGACTGAGGTCGATAAAATCCGCTATTTCAATATGCGCATGAAGCCGCATATCAGGCAGAGTATGGCACCGCTCATGTGTGCCACCTTGACAGAATACCAGGATCGCGCCCTAGCGATCGAGATGGCTGCCCTGGAATCAGAGTTGGGTTCTGAGGCTAAGAAACAGAAGACAGCTGGCAGTTTTTCAACCGGCAAGAGTGGCCGATTTTTGAAATCTCAATCTGCTCCTACGTCAGGAAAGAGGCCGTTTCATCAGGCCGGGGGATCTCAGGGTAACCGTTCAGTCCAGTCTGTTGCATTTGGCGGCAGAATTTGTTTTAACTGCAACCAATATGAGCATTTGATGAAGGATTGCCCATTGCCTTTAGTTACTTGCTTTACTTGCGGACAGACCAGGAACCGGACCACTAATTTCAAGAGGGCTACTAGAGTCGCCAGAGCTCCGTATGACACCGCCGTTCAGAAGGAGCTTAGCGTCGATCAGAAGACTCCAGTCACTCAGGATTCTCAGAGTTCGGGCCGCGGTAGGAGTCGTGGTCAGTCGAACCACCGAGCTCCATCTAGTTCGGGCTCAGTCCACCCTAGGTTGTATCAGATGAGGCGCACGGAGGAGGCAAACGTTCCGGTGGCGTCAGGTACCACTCAGATCCTTTCTCATCCTGTTTCGGTTCTTTTTGATTCGGGTGCTACCCACTCTTTTATTGCTTCGGATTGTGTGTCGTATTGGTATTGACTGCTTGTTTGAGTGTGAACCATTTGTAGTGGGTATGCCTATTGGGGATCGTATGGTTGGGAATCGGTAGGTTAGGGATTGCCCAGTGAGGACCGGGAGCCGGGATTGGCCCTCGAATCTCATTGTTGTAGACCTCAAGGGCGAGGATTTGATCCTCGAGGACGATTGGTTGGACCGCCACGGTGCCATCATGAACTATCGGACTCGTACTATCTCGATAGTGGTTGAGGATGGCACAGAGCATATACTTGTCGGTTGTAAGCCGGGTAGATCAGGCAAGGTGATTATTGCCTTGAAGGCGGTAAAACTTCTGAATCAGGGCTGTGTAGGCTACTGGTGTTACGCTTTGAAGGCGGAGGATGGTGAAATTGACATTTCGTAGATTCCAGTTGTGAATGAGTATTCTAAAGTATTTCCGGATGACTTGCCGGGATTACCACCTCAGTGGGAAGTTGAGTTCCCTATCGATCTAGAGCCGAATGCGGCCCCTGTTTCTCGAGCGCCGTACCGTATGGCACCGTCAGAGATGTTAGAGTTGAAGAAACAGTTGGGAGAGTTGTTAGATAAAGGGTATATTCGACCGAGCGCATCGCATTGGGGTGCGCCTGTGCTTTTTGTTAAGAAAAAGGATGGATCGCTTCGTTTATGCATCGATTATCGAGAATTAAACAAATTAACCATAAAAAACAAGTACCATTTGCCCAGGATCGACGATTTGTTTGATCAGCTTCAGGGAGCGACAGTCTTCTCGAAGATTGATTTACGATCGGGCTACTACCAGTTGAGGATTCGGGACAGTGATATACCGAAAGCTGCCTTTCGGACGAGATATGGCCACTACGAGTATGTGGTTATGCCTTTCGGGCTAACCAATGCCCCAGTAGTGTTCATGCAGTTAATGAACAAAGTTTTTATCGACTATCTGGACAAATTTGTAGTCGTCTTTATCAACGACATCCTTATCTATTCTCGGAGTCGAGAGGAGCATGCTTTACATCTCTAGATTGTGTTGGACATTTTGAGAGCTGAGCAATTATACGCAAAGTTCTCTAAATGTGAGTTTTGGCTCAAGGAAGTGATGTTCCTCGGGCATGTGATTTCAGCGGAGGGAGTTCGTGTAGATCCGCAGAAGATAGAGGCAGTGATGTCTTGGGAATCGCCGAGAAATGTGAAGGAAGTGAGGATTTTTCTGGGACTCGCAGGCTATTACCGTAGATTCGTCGAAGGATTTTCCAAAATCGCTAGACCACTCACCCAGTTACTTCAAAAGACTCAGAAGTTTGAGTGGACCGCAGACAGACAGGACAGTTTTGATGAGTTGAAGAGACGGTTGACTACCGCACCCGTTCTAGCCTTACCCCAGGGGAACGAGGATTTTGTAGTTTATAGTGATGCTTCGGGCCTCAGACTTGGATGTGTCTTGATGCAGAGAGATAGAGTCATTGCTTATGCGTCCCGTCAGTTGAAACCTTACGAAGCAAACTACCCTACGCATGATTTAGAATTAGCAGCGGTCGTCTTCGCTTTAAAAATATGGAGGCATTATCTCTATGGGTCGTCGTGTAAGATTTACACGGACCACAAGAGTTTGAAATATATCTTCATTCAAAAGGAGTTGAATATGAGACAGCGTAGATGTTTAGAGTTAATTAAAGATTATGACCTCGAAATTCTTTACCATCCGGGTAAGGCTAATATAGTGGTAGATGTGTTGAGTCGTAAGCAGATCGCCCTACAGATGTTAGAGGTAGTCACACCTCAGAGCAGAATCCAGCGATATTTGATTTGTCAGGATATCGAGGTTTGGGTTCAGAGGGTCCAGGGCCAGTTATGTGCGTTAGAGATCATTTCGTCCTTGGTTGACGATATCAAGGCGAGGCAATATGATGATCCACTTTTAGTCCAGTTGAGAGGGGACGTGAAGAAGGGGAAAGCCCCTGGATTTGTGGTTCAGGATGATGGGGTTTTGAAATTTCGCGGCAGATTATGTGTACCGGGTGATATTGGGTTGAGACAGAAGATCTTGAGTGAAGCTCATACCACACCTTACTCCATACATCCTGGTACGAGCAAAATGTACAAGGATGTGAGGAGTAACTACTGGTGGAGCAATTTGAAGATGGACGTTAGTGAATTTGTGGCGAAGTGTTTGACCTGTCAGCAGGTTAAGATTGAGCATCAGCGGCCCACGGGGTTGTTGCGACCACTTCCCATTCCGGAGTGGAAGTGGGAAGACATTTCTATGTATTTCATCACCGGTATGCCCAGGACCCGGACTGGAATGAACATGATTTGGGTTATTGTCGATCGACTAACCAATCAACTCATTTTATGGGTATTAAGGACACTTGGGGGCCGGAGAGGCTAGCACGAGTGTTTATTGCAGAGATCGTGAGGTTACATGGGACTCCTATGAGTATTTTTTTTAATCGAGATGGCCGGTTTGTATCACATTTCTGGCAGGCTGTTCACCGGGCTTTGGGGACTGAGTTGAGACTTAGTACATCCTACCACCCTCAGACGGACGGGCAGTCGGAATGGACAATTCAGACGCTGGATGATATGTTGAGAGCCTGTGCTTTAGACTGGAAGGATGATTGGGAGTCACACTTGTCATTGATCGAGTTCACGTACAACAATAGTTGGCACGCCTCGATCAAAATGGCACCATTTGAGGCATTGTATGGGAGGAGGTGCAGATCACCGTTGTATTTGGATGACGCGTCTTAGTTTGTTGGTACCGAACCAGATATGGTGGTTGAGACGAGAGAGAAGATTGCTTTGATTCGTGATAGATTGTTGACAGCCCAGAGTCGACAGAAGTCTTATGCCGACACGCGCCGCCGGACGTTGGAGTTTCAGGTGGGAGACCATGTGTTGCTTAAGGTGTCGCCGACACGGGGAGTTTACCGCTACGGTCGTAAGGGTAAACTTAGTCCGAGATATATTGGACCATTCGAGATTTTGGAGAGAGTTAGAGAGCTCGCATATCGGTTAGGCTTACCGCCGTCCTTAAGTCACGTGCATAACGTGTTTCATGTTTCCCAGCTTAGGAGGTACGTACCAGATCCTAGCCATATTATTGATTTTGGAGAGATTGAGTTGGGACCCGACATTACCATCGAGAAGAGGCTGATTCATATTTTAGAGCGTCGGGTGAAACAATTTAGGCACAAGACTATTCCGTTGGTTAAGGTGCAGTGGTCGAGACATGGGTCCAAGGAAGCCACGTGGGAGACGGAAGAGGATATGAAGTCGAGATACTCCAAGTTATTCGTGTTGTAAGTTTCGGGATGAAACTTATTTTTAGGGGGAGAAAATGTAATATCCGTACTTTCTATTTTTGGTAATTTCTATTTCTGGTGTATGTTCATTTCATACGACTCGCTTGTTACTGTGTTGGGACTCTGGATCTACTTTGTCCTTGGAGTTTCCCCATTTGGACGAGTTTCAGATATGTTTTTATTACGTAATTTCATTTTGAGTTATGCTTTGTCGCATGTGCGTTCGTTTCTCGAAAAACTAATTCGATTTTGCTGTTTCTTGGTTTCCATAAGTTCGTATGGTTGAGTTGCTCGTGTTGTGAGTTTTAGATCGTTAATCCGACGTCGTATCGTGAATTCCAGATGTTTGGGGTCATTTTTGTAAATTTCGATTTATCTTGGGCATTGCTGTTGTTATTCGTTTATTCCAATTCATTTTTGCCCAGACTTGTCCATAGAGCCTGTTACGGCCATAAATGCATGTACTTACGGCCATAATATCCACAAGTTACGGCCGTATGGATGAGGTGTTACGGCCGTAACACCAGTCAGTTTATAAACTGGCAGGAGTCGTTTTTTTTCTGTCATTTCCTCATTCCTCTTCTCTTCTTCGCATCGGGGCGACTTCCAAGTCAAGGGTTCGCCAGATTTTCATCCAAACTCCATTTGGGAAGTATAACTTAGCATCCTATCATCACCACAACACCAAATCATCTATTGTTCATCTTCGAATCAAGGTAAGATCTCATATAACCCTAGTATGATTTTGGGGAGAGTTTGGTGGTGATCTTGTATTTTAATCCGATTTAACCGATGTTGTTGTTAGATTTCGATAGTATACTCTTGATCCTTGTTTCTCTTGTTATTGGATGGGATGAAATCCCGTTATTACATCATTGACCAATTTAAACTCCCTATGCACTCTTGATGTTCGATGAATTGTCCCAACGGGTAGAACTAGGATGAATTCCTTCGTATTCATAATGTTGAGATTGGTTGTATATCATTCTTGTGTTAGGGACGGATTTGTGAAGATTGTTCGGACCGAAACCTTTTCTTTCGCCGTTTCCTTCACTTCATTTTATTCAAGGCAAGTACATGTATTACATTCTGTTATGTGTATTACGGTTTCGATATGAATGATGAATCTTGATATTTTGGATTTGTGAGTTATTTTGTTCCTTCCACCCGGAGCGTTTGACAGGACGTCTGGGGGTCGATATTAAGGGGTACGGCCGCGGAAGTGGGCTTGGGTGCGTGTGTGGTTGAACTTCCTCCCGGAGCGTTTGACGGGGCGTCTGGGGGTCGATACTAAGGGGTATGGCCGCAGAAGTGGTTTCCCACCTGGAGTGTTCGATGGGGCGTCTGGGGGTCGATACTAAGGGGTACGACCATGGGTTAGCGGTTATGAGTGGTTACGATATTGCGATGACTTTTTAAACTGTTGAATGCCAATGTGATATTCCGGAATATGGCTTTTCAAATGTTTTCTTAATGAGATGATTGTATAAATCGTATCTGTATATAATGTAGTGTAATTGTGTACTTGCAGTAGCTATTCTAATGCTAACCCCTTAAATGGGGGAAATGCGTCTTATGCATTTCAGGTACCGGTCGAGCTGAGCAGCTGGCACGGGACGCGCACGCAAAGGATGGTCTGGCATGATGATGGGGCTCGAGTCTATATTTTTATGCTTTGTCTTTGTATCTGTTTTGGGTATTGAAGTTAGACTGAGTGTTTTATAAATTGGTTAAATTCCCCTGTGTGGGCAATGGATTCATGTGGAGCTACACTCTTCAATACTTGATTAAAATATTTTGGCCGAGGCCACGGCCCTATTTTATTATGATTATTGTGTCTTTTGGGTCTTCATATTCAGTTTGTGTGTTATGTGTTAGCCTGGTAGACCTCATGAAGTTTCTACGGCGTGTAATGTCCCATTTGTGATTTAGGGTGTTACAGGAATTGGGACTCGTTAGTGCACACTAATATTCGTGATTAGCGCACGCTGACTTTACTTTTGGGCAGAACGTTGCTTCGATAGCGCACGCTAATCAGGGTGATTAGCACATGCTAAGCGGTCCAGTATATAAACTAGACAGTAGTCGTGTTTTCTTATTTTACCTTCATTTCTTCCTCCTCCACGACGTGTGAGTCGACAGTGCCTAGGGTTGGGTTCTTTGGTCGATTTTTGCTCCAACCAAGGTGTTTTGGAGAGTCATAGGTGATTATAACATCATCTAATCCGTTGTTCTTCGTCGGATCGAGGTATTTTCCCCTTTATCCTTGAGTTTGACCTTTTTGAAGGTTTTGTTCTTGATTTCGAATTCACTCTGGTTTTGGTGAATCGGTTGTTGTTAAATATTGTTATTAATCATGTTCTATGGATTGTATATCCATATTTCTAATTCGTTCCACCGGTTGATGATTTTAGGGTTCTTGAGGAACCGTGAACATCTAATGGTCGATTAAATGTTTCAATGAGTTTCCCTTCGGTTGTTGCTTGTGATTTCCATTGTTATTGGTATTGATCCTTGTTGTGATCATATTTTCGTTGTTTCTTCAGAGGTTTTAGGTTTTGAGGCACTTCGATCGAGCGTGTTCGTCGGAGTATTTGCGTGCCGATATCGAGGCAAGTGTCATGCTTATATGACTTGTATCATGTGACTAGAAATCACGTATTAGATTTGTGATGATTGGTTTACCTTCGTAAACATGGTTCGTGTGAATTGGTTATGTATTACTTGTCATAAATGTTTGATGGTATTGGCGTTGTTCTTGAATGTTCGACGTAGTGCAATTGTGTTAGTTGTGATAATCATGTCGGTTTGGATGTGTATTGTGATGTGTATCGATCATGATGTATTGTTGGTTGTTTATTGTTGGTTGAGTATTGTTGATGATAATGGTTTGATCGTTGAGATTGTGCTATGTGTGTTGAATGTGTAAAGTTATGGTAATCAATGTGGTTGATTGGCCGTGTATAGCTTTGGTGAAATGTAAATGTGAATGTTGTTTCGTGTGGGTTCGACGGGACCTACGAGGATTCATGGCAAGGTACCATGGGATCGAAACTTAGTATGTGGTGCGAGGTCCAATCGTGCGGGTCTGACGAGGCCTACGATGACACATGGCAAGGGATCATGGGGTCAGGACACAGTACGTCCAACTGTGTGGGCTCGTTGAGACCTACGGTGACTCATGGCAGGAGATCATGGAGTCGGGATTGGTTGTTGTGATTGTTGTTTTAGCTCAATCCATGTGGGTTGTTGAACCTACAGAGACACGTGGGAAGGGATCACGAGCATGATTGATGTTGATGTACTGTTTTGGCTCAATCCGTGTGGGTTGTTGAACATACGGAGACACGTGGCAAGGGATCACGGGGTCACGAGCACGTTTTGATGAACAAAGTTTTTAAAAGAAAGTTTTATGAAATGAATGTTGGGCCGAGACCCAAATGAATTGGGAAATGTCATCCGTGTTGTAAACTCTTGAGACGTGAAATGAGATTTGGGCTAAGACCCTAATGTTTTTTAAAATCGTTTTTGTAAAATAGGACTGGAGGTCCTAAAGGCTTTGTGTTTCTAAAATTTCCGAGATGGTGATTTTATTTTCAAATGCTTCATAGCTTGTTTTCTAACTACTAAAACCTCTCGGAAATACTTGGTGAATGGTTATTGTATCTGATCTGTGATTGTTGTTTGCTTGCTACATTTCGTATGGTTATGATACTTGTACTGGCAAATTTGAATTTCTAACCCCTTAAATGAGGGAAATGCGTTTCATGCATTTCAGGTGTGCTTGGTTCGAGGGAGTAGTCACAAGATCGGCACAGAAGATGATGGAATGCAATACTAACTAAGAGGATTTGATCAGCTTCTGGTCCGGGTTCAGATCTGTTCTTCGAATTAAGGTAATTCGATGAATTCTTAATAAATCAATTAAATTGCTGCATGTAGATCCTCGTCTGTTTTTTTTTTAATTTATTCCGCTGTATCTTGCTCATATTTATTGTATTAGATACACGTAAGACCCAACGTGAACTTTATTGGCATGCAACAAAGCAGTTTCTCGATGGTCTTCTTCTCTTATAGAGTGTCTCCATAGCCTCTGATTTGGTTTGCAATGAAGGAGACTCTAGAGAGAAAATCTTGCATTACTTCATTTTCTTTCATTATCAGATTATCAAAATCACGCCACATATTCTGTAGCTTGATTGTAACAATTTTATCATTCCTCCAAATTGATTTTTCGGTACTTGCCAACCATCTTTTGATGTTTTGGCAGTAGTAATTCACGGAAGGATAGATCGACTTACCCCTTGGTGTGTAATACCCGTTCTTTTTATTAATTGTTTGACCTTGCCGTTCTTCCTCTTTTGTCGCTCTGTAAACACATTGAGATGTTGTCGATTGTGATTTGGAGTTTCGTACCTTTTTGGATCATGATCGTTTTAATTGGACCTTTCGGCAGTATTCTGGGACAGGCAGATAGCGCGCGCTAGGCCTAGGCTAGCGCATGCTATTTCTACTTGAGTAGAGCACGCTAGCTTTGAGCCTTAGCGCATGCTAACGGTCCAGGCTTGGCAGAGGCAGTAGCTAATTCTGCTCTCTGGACTAGTAGTTAGCACACGCTAGGAGTTCAATAGTGCACGCTATTCGTGGTCAGTAGCGCGCACTAACATCGTCCGTAGCGCACGCTAACGAGCTGAGTCGGCAGAGGCAGTGAGGTATTTCTACTTTCTCGACTAGCAGGTAACGCACGCTAGGCAGCAGCTAGCGCACGCTAAAGGTGTTGCGTAGCGCACGCTAGTGCCTAGTCATAGCGCACGCTAGCGGAGTTGGGCAGTGAACTGGAACTTTTGCAGGACAACAGTTAGCGCACGCTAAGGTGTGGTAGCGCGCACTAACGTCTCAGGATATAAGCCACTGGACTACCGGGTGACCCCGTTAGCGCACGCTAGCTCCGATTTTTAGCGCGCGCTAACCTGGCATATTATATAAGGGGCGGTCAACCCCTAAAATCGTCATTTTCATCCTTTCTTTCCTTTTTCCGACGGGAGCAGCGAGTTTGGGCGATTTGGAGCGATTTTGGGATGATCCTTCTTCAGCTATCATCATCTTTGGTTGAACAACAAAGATTACACAACACCTAATCCGTTTCTATCTTCCAAATGAAGGTAAATTCTTTAGAACCCTAGTTTTGGGAATTTTGGGGATTTTCTTAGATTCGTCCGATTTATCAGTTTTGGAGCTTGAGATCTTTGAGAATATGATGCATCTACCTCGTACCCATATTTCCCCAACGATTATATGGATTGTTTTGTACCTTGTTCGGACTTGAGAGGGTTTGGGTGATTTTCAAACCTCTAGATAATTATCTTTATAGTTTCGTGAATCGTAGGCGGGTTTCGGGAGTTTCTTCATGTGATTTGAGTATGGATTATTGATTATCGTATTATTTATGAATCGTTTAGGTGCCAGAAGTACATTCTTGGACCTACCAAACTTATACTCTTTTCCTTCCGAATTCTCGATGACTCAAAGGCAAGTATATGTTTGTGATTATGCATTCTCGACTTTGAAAGTAAGATATATGAATTGTATAATGGTTTATATCCACTATGGGATGGACCGACGGGTCCTCTGAGGGTTCCGTAGCCTCTGGTGCGGTTCCACGGATATTTTGGGTTAACCACTCTGGGACGGACCGATGGGTCCTCTGAGGGTTTTGTAGCCTCTGGTGCGGTTCCACAGTTAATCATGTATGAATTGAATGTGATGCTATGAGATTTAGTTATTCCGGAATACTAGTCTTGAATTCATGAGATGATGATTACATTTACTTTATTGTCGGAGAGTATTTCATATTCGATATACTTGCACTAGCTATTCGACGGCTAACCCCTTTATGGGGGAAATATCTTTCATGTATTTCAGGGTCCAGGAGAGTTGATAAGCATGAAGATGATGGGCAAGTGTGATGCTGTGTCTTGTCTCTGGTTATGTTTTGTATTTCCTCCATTCAGTATTGCTGTACCTGAATGGATTTTGAATACTCGAGTACTGTTTTTGGTTTCCTTGATGTTTCGGCCTGTGTTGCCGTGGTATTGATTTATGATGTGATGTATTCGGATGTATTGGATATGGTTTTTAAATACCAATTTTTATCCTTTTCCATTTCATTGTACTTGGACCTTCTCGGTCAAAGTTCATAGTTCCGCGTATAAATAGCCTTGTGGGTCCCATGGCGGGGCTCACGGCGCTGCAATATACCCTAAATAACTTGGTGATGTTACAGAATATGGTATCAGAGCTTAGGTTTATGGATACCTAGGTTGTCGGTCTTTTGGTTCGATTGAGTCATCATTTATCTACAGTATCACTACTTTACCATCATCACAGTGCGATTGGTACTTGTAAGACCTCTTACTCTCCTAATGGTTCCTTAATCGCTTTAATTTTGAATTGGTACTCTCTGGTCTAGCAGTTAGCGCACCTAGGAGTTTGCTAGCGCACGCTATTCGTGGTCAGTAACACGTGCTAAGATCATTCATAGCACACGCTAATGAGCTGAGTCGGCAGAGACAGTGAGGTATTTCTACTTTCTGGACTATCAGATAACGCACGCTAGGCAGCAGCTAGCGCACGCTAGTGCCCAGTCATAGCGCACGCTAGCGGAGTTGGGCAGTGAACTGGAACTTTTGCAGGACAACAATTAGCGCATGCTAAGGTGTGGTAACGTGCACTAGCGTCTCAATACAGAAGCCACTTGACTACCGGTGACCCCATTAGTGCACTCTCTCTGATTTTTAGCGCGCGCTAACCTGGCATATTATAAAAGGGACAGTCAACCCCTAAAATCGTCATTTTCATCCTTTCTTTCCTTTTTCCGATGGGAGCAACGGGTTTAGGCGATTTGGAGCGATTTTGGGACGATCCTTCGTCAGCTATCATCATCTTTTGTTGAATAACAAAGATTACACAACATCTAATCCATTTCTATCTTCCAAATCAAGGTAAATTCCTTAGAACCCTAGTTTTGGGAATTTTGGGGATTTTCTTAGATTCTTCCGATTTATCCATTTTGGAGCTTGAGATCTTTGAGAATATGATGCATCTACTCCTCCATACCCATGTTTCCCCTACGATTATATGGATTGTTTTGTACCTTGTTCGGACTTGAGAGGGTTTGGGTGATTTTCAAACCTCTAGATGATTATCCTTGTAGTTTCGTGAATCGTATGCGGGTTTCGGGAGTTTCTTAGTGTGATTTGAGTATGGATTATTGATTATCGTATTCTTTACGAATCGTTTAGGTACCGGAAGTGCGTTCATGGACCTATCGAACTTATACTTTTTTCCTTCTCAATTCTCGATGTCTCAAAGGCAAGTATATGTTTATGATTGTGCATTCTTGACTTTGAAAGTAAGATATATGAATTGTATAATGGTTTATATCCACTATGGGATGGACCGACGGGTCCTCTGAGGGTTCCGTAGCCTCTGGTGCGGTTCCACGGATATTTTGGGTTAACCACTCTGGGACGGACCGATGGGTCCTCTGAGGGTTTTGTAGCCTCTGGTGCGGTTCCACAGTTAATCATGTATGAATTGAATGTGATGCTATGAGATTTAGTTATTCCGGAATACTAGTCTTGAATTCATGAGATGATGATTACATTTACTTTATTGTCGGAGAGTATTATGTTTTATATTCGATATACTTGCACTAGCTATTCGACGGCTAACCCCTTTATGGGGGAATTACCTTTCATGTATTTCAGGATCCAGGAGAGTGGATAGGCATGTACCGGGTCGGCATGAAGATGATGGGCAAGTGTGATGCTGTCTTGTCTCTAGTTATATTTTGTATTTCCTCCATTCAGTGTTGTTGTACCTGAATGGATTTTGAATACTCGAGTACTGTTTTTGGTTTCCTTGATGTTTCAGCCTGTATTGCCGTGGTATTGATTTGTGATGTGATGTATTCGGATGTATTGGATATGGTTTTTGAATACCATTTTTTATCATTTTCCATTTCATTGTACTTGGACCTTCTCGGTCAAAATTCATAGTTCCGCGTATAAATAGCCTTGTGAGTCCTATGGCGGGACTCACAGCGCTGTAATACATCCTGAATAACTTGTGAGTGTTACATGGTGCATAAAGGACAAGGCTCGTGCATCTTCGGTCTTGTTCTCTTTATGCACTTTCTTTTCTGCATTCGACATTGCAGCAACCTCATCTGGTGTCGGCAGAGTGAATCCCTCTTCTACAATATCCCCATAGATCATAAGATATAAATATTATTTGCATTAGAACACGCCATTGCTCGTAGTCTTGGCCGATAAAAATTGGAACGCCTTGTTGGGGATATGAGAAGGCTAACTCATTGTTGTTGGTGGAAGCCATTGAAGAAAAGAAAATAGGGGGATTATATTTTGCCAAGGGTTGTCTCCGATACCACAAATATGTTGGGTTTTTGATGAATAAGTGAAATAATATCATAATATAATTTGGAGGAAATATTGTGCACTGACTTTAATAGATGAATCTTGCTCACTCTGATACATCAATTGGTAGAATATGACAACTATTTATAGGATTAAGGAACAAACTCAGATTACAATTAATGCTTTTAACATTGACTCTAATTCATATATTTCCAGTGAGACTTTTGACCATCAATGTTTTTTTTATCTTGACCATCAAGGTTCTTGAATCTTCTACAGATGGGTAGTTTGATCATCACTTTGGATATAAATTATCCTTTTAACGTGGATCACCAGAGTTCAAACTCGAGCCAGATCTCAGATACGGAATTGCACGACACGGCTCATAGCCGACCCGTCCAGATCAGCGGATCTTATTAGATTGTAGCCACTCGACCTTTGTGTTCGAATGTCCCCTCGTCCTACTCGTAAGACATATGAGTCCGACGATGTTCAAATAAGTTAATATTTATATTGTATCTCAAAAAGTTTAGTTACATGAACAAATAATAAGAATAAAAGAGAGAAATTTGCGTATCTCTTTAGAATGTAGAGAGAGAAGTTGAACATGGGTATGCTGTCGAACATGAGGCAGAGAGATGATCTGGCAGTTTGCTGGGTTAATCCTATCGTGTTCAATTTTTTGACCTTGATTTTATTTTGTAATAATTAGATTTTTGATACATATAATCATCTTTAAGATGCAACTGTGGAGCATACTCTCGTCATATTACTCAAACCACTCGTGTTTAATTTTTGGACCTTGATTTTATTTTGTAATAATTAGATTTTTGATACAGAGACTCATCTTTAAGATGCAACTGTGGAGCATACTCTCGTCATATTACTCAAACGATTAAATTTCGTGCTCATAACGTGTTATAAAACTGTATATTAGGCCTTATCTCTACGGGTCGACGTGTAAGATTTACACGGACCACAAGAGTCTGAAGTATATATTCAGCCAGAAGGAATTGAACATGAGGCAACGTAGGTGGCTAGAATTAATTAAGGATTACGATCTTGAGATTTGTTATCATTTGAGCAAGGCCAATGTAGTAGCAAAGCGTTGAGTCGTAAGTCGATGGCTCTTCAGATGTTAGAAGTACTTACGCCTCAAAGCAAGATCCGACGGAATTTAATTTGTTAGAATATTGAGATTTGGCTTCAGAGAGTTCAGGGCCAGTTGTGTGCGTTAGAAATCACCTCGTATTTGATTGATGACATCAAGGCGAGGCAATATGATGACCCGTTTTTAGTTTAGTTGAAAAAAGATGTGAAGAAAGGGAAAGCCCCTGGGTTTGTAATTCGAGATGATGGGATTTTGAGATTTCGAGGAAGATTGTGTGTACCATGTGATGCTGAGTTGAGACAGAAAATTTTGAGAGAAGCTCATACTACACCTTATTTCATACATCATGGTACAAGCAAAATGTACAAGGACGTAAGGAGAATTTTTGGGGATTCCTCTTGGATCCGTCCGATTAATCCATTTTGAAGCTTGAAATCCTTGAGATTATGATGTATCTACCCGTACCCACGTTTTCCTTACGATTATATGAATGTTTTTGTGTGTTACTTGAAGTGGAGAGAGTTTGGATGATTTTAAACCTATATATGAATAATCATATGATTTATGAATCGTAAAAGGGGGGGTTCGGGAGTCTTCCTTGAGAATTGAGTATTGATGATTGATTATCGTATTTCCTTATAAATCGTTTAGGCCCGGAATTGCGTTTTTAAATCTGCCGAGCTTGAATACCATTTTCACTTTGGTTCTCGTATCTCGAAGGCAAGTATATGTTTATGATTGTACTTTCTAAACTTAGAAAGTGAGGTATATGAATTATGTAATTGTATATATTCACTCTGGAATGGGCTTATGGGTCATCGGGGGGTTCTATTGCCTTTGGTGCGGTTCCATGAATATCTTTGGGTTAACCACTCTGGGAGGGTCCGACAGGGCCTCGGAGGGTTTCGTTGTCTTTGGTGCGGTACCATGGTTAATCACGTATGTATTGAAATGATTTGCTATGAGATTTAGTTATTCCGGAATACTAGTCTTGAGTTTGATGAAATGAAGATTACATTAACTTTATTATCGAAAAGTACTGTGTTTCATATTCGATATACTTGTACTAACTATTCGATGGCTAACCCCTTTTTGGGGAAAATACTTTTCATGTATTTCAGGATCAAAGAGAGTGGATAGGCATGTACCACGCCGGCACGAAGATGATGGGCAAGAGTGATGTTGTATCTTGTCTCTGTTTATATCTTGTACTTTATTCATTCAGTATTGTTGTACTTGGAATGGTTATGAACACTCGAGTAGTGCTTCAGATGCTCTTGATGTTTTGGCCTGTGTTGCCTTGGGTTTTAATTCCCGATGTATTGTACTTTTGTTGAATTGATTATTACCTTGGTGTCATTTCTATTGCCTTCTGCTAAATTATGTTTAGACCTTATCGGTGGAAGTTCATGGTTTCGCGTATGTATAGCCTTGTGGGTCCTACAAAGGGTCTCACGGTGCTGTAATATACCTTGAATAACTTGGGGGTGTTACAGAATATGGCAGAGCTTACGTTTATGGATACCTAGGCTGTCGGTCTTTGGGTCGAATTGAGTTATCGTTCGAATACAGTATCACTATATTGCCATCATCTTTATGCGACCGGTACTAGTACGTCCTTTTACTCTTGTATTTTTCCTAATCACTTTGCTTTTGATTTAGTATTCTTGGGAATCGGTCACCTCGATGACGGGCAATTTGAATTGTACTTATGTATTTTGTGTGTCCTTCAGAATGTCTGCTGACAGGGGATGAGGACGAGGTCGTGGTCGTGGACGTGGGCGAGGACGTGGAGCGGCCGCTTCCCTCATTTCCATTGTGGGTTCAGCTACCCCTAGTTTATCTAATTCAGTGCATCTCGATACCAAAAGTCAACACGACCAGTCGACCGGTCAAGGGAATAATGCAGATGTTGGGGTTACGAATATTTTTCAACAATTGGCAAATCAGATGACTATCCTAGCCCAAGCTGTTCAACTAAATAATCCTAATCCAACAACGGATGTGTTACTCCAGAATGTGGTTCGTATGCATCCTCCACAGTTCAGCGGTGCTACCGACCCAGCGAGTTGGGAAAGTTGGCTACTTGAATTGGAGAAAGTGTTGGAAGCGGTTGACTGTCCGAAAACGAGGAAGGTACCTATTTCTCAGTACTCCTTGCTAAGAAATCCGCGACCTGGTGGAAAGCTATTAAACTACAAGATCATGCTGCGACATGGGACGAATTTAAAGGTCTATTGGAGGCTGAGTATTATCCTTGGCCAGTGCAAGAAAGCAGGATCCGAGTCTTTTTCGAGGCTAAGCCGCATAACATTCCAGTCTCACAAGCGATAGTGGAATACAGCCAACAACTGATTCATGTGAAGAATCAGGTACGTGATGAGCATGACAAGATCTGCCACTTCGACATGCGAATGAATATGGATTTACGGCGTTATATGGTCGGGCTTGCTTGCACTACTCTCAAAGAATACCAAGACAGGGCTTTGGAATATGACATGTTGTGTTCCCACGACAACACCACAGACGAGCTGAAGAAGCAAAAGACCACCAGTAATTTTTCTATCTCTGAGGGCGGCAACTTTCAGAAACCTTAGTCGACTAGCCGTTCTATCGGACAGTCATCGCGTTCTTTTAAAGGGAAAAAAAGTTTTTGTTCTGCTTCGGGCACCTCAACTCGCCCGGTAACCTATTTAATTGTAGTAATACAGGCCACATCAATCGGGAGTGCAACTTTCCACCTCTGAAATGTCACACTTGTGGTCAGATGGGATATAGGGCGGTTTATTACCCCGAAAAAGATCAGACTTTGGATGGAGTGAAATCGGTCAAGAATCCGAACCCTATGTGAAGTCGTCTGTCCACCGCGAGATGAGAAAAGAAATGAACGAAAATGCGGATGAATGAACTGTTGTCCAGTATTTATACTGGACAGCTCAGAGTGCGCTAGCCACACCGACTAGCTGTAATACCCGTATTTTTAACTTCTGAATTTTATGATGATAGCGACTCGTTTGTGTTCATTAACACATTTTGGACATGTTTTGTTCTTCACTTTTTGTCATTCGAGCGAGTTTTGATATTGTTTCGAATTAATCGGCATATTATTTCGACTTTTCTGCGTTTGGATTTGATTCTTGTGAATCTTGTTCGAAACTATTGTTTTGTTGTTCCCACAAGTTCACTTAACATTTTTAGTCATGTTGCAGACTTCAGAGTTATTGTTCGACCTCGTATCATGATTATCCGGCATTTGGGCTATTTCGTAATTTCTTAAAGTTTTGGGTGTTCGTATTCGTATTTGTTTTTCCAAACCTTCGGGTTATCGTAATCACATGTTTGTTTATCGCTTAGACTCGTACTTTGATCATTTTACTACTCTTTCAGTTCAACCTTGGTGATTCGTGTCCCTCGTATTTCGTAATCCTCTTGCAAATGTGGAACTTCACGCTACAGTTATAGACTGCATGGTTGATAACGTACGTTACCACCATGTTGTAGCGCACGTTAATGCTTCCTGGATAACGTACGTCACTCTTTTTAGGCAACGTACATTATCATATGTAGAAAGTCGGGCAGAGGCCTCTGGAACTCCCTTGCGTATGTAATATGTACTCTTTACGTACGTTAGATGATTAACGTATGTTATCCTCATCGCCTTATGTACATTAAGGTATGCCGAGTTATATATCTACGGGACAGGTTTTTGGAAGTCATTTCGACTTATTTCGCCTCCATCTATCAAGTTTGGCCTCCTAAGGCGATTTGGTTTGATCTTCATCATCTAGCTTCATCTTGGTGAGTATTCTTTGTGTTTATCAGCATCATCTAACTTGTTTCCCATCCAGACCAAGGTATCTCCTTCTCAGAACCCTATGTGAGTAATTTTGGGGGTTTCCTTTATTTCTTGACTTAATCCGACGTTGATGAATCGGTTATGTAATTATTGTTGTTTTGGTTGTAATCTACGGATTAGAGTTCCAATTATCGATTTCGTTTCTCCCGGAGCATGATTTTGATTTCCTTGAGAAAACCCTTGAACCCTCGTTATTGTTGTTTGTTCCGCAGTGAGTTAGAAATGGGTTTCAAGGAGTATTGTTAGTTCGTGGTGGAGTTACTTTCGTAATATTTTGGAGTTGTCGCATACTCGTTGAAATTAAAAAATTCCATGGTTGCTTGGTTGTGTCTGTTCGTCGTTTCGTTCGCTCATGGTTTCGAGGCAAGTATCTTGCCCATACATTTCGTGTTTCGTAGATGTAATAACTGGTAATCGACTATGTGCGTCTACTTGAGTACTTAGAATGAATTTTCTAAAGAATCAATATAGTTTTGAATAAAGGCTTTCTTTCAAGACACTTATGTACTTTGTAAATAAATGAATTCTATGAATATGTTGTAAAGTGGTTGTGAACTGAAAATATGATGTCCTCGTATTGTGTGGTTATAAAATCCCTTTTACCCTGGTTTAGGGTTGTGTTTTGGGATGTGTATTTGTTTGTGTGATTGTTGTCAGAATGATGTGTGATTTTGTTGGCTTGCCATTGGTTTATTCACTCGAGTATGCACGAGGAAACTCCGAGGTTCATGCTTGCTAGCATGGAACGAGAATAACCCTTGGATGTATGTAGATGTGGATGTTCGGGTCGTGGACCCTGTAATTTATTGTCGGTTTAGTATTTTGGGAAAATAAATCTTTGGGTTGTGACCCTAAGTAATTTTTGAAAATATGAGGATTCCTCAATCCTAAATCTTTTCCTCTAAAACTCTTGAGATCTTAAAAATGCTTTACGAGTTGTTTACTTGTTTTATCAAAGCCTTCCATGGTTTGTGGATTATATTATCAATCTCGATTTGTGTCTGGTTGTGGAGGCCATTCTAGCAAGTACTTTGATTTTATGTTTTATAGGTCCTTACATTGGAAGTTTTGCATATTTTTGAGTGAGAGTGTATACGTTCACTCCGGAAGGGTCCGACGAGGTCTCGGAGGGATCTACGCATGGTTGGTTCCGCAAACATTGGGGTTAACCACTCCGAGAGGGTCCGAGAGGTCTCGGAGGGATTCGCGCATGGTCGGGTCCACGGTTAATCATGAGCATTTTTGTAACTTGGTGATATGTCCGGAATATCACTATGTCTGGACTTTCCATAATGCTTGGGATATAATACGTACTTATCAGAGGTACTTTGACTAGAATGTGTCGTAAATTCTTCTTATTACTCTGTAGTCACCTGCACACTAGTTGTGCCCAATTCTTGGAAGAACATACGGAAATTTAATTTTAGTGTTCTAATGTAATTATACACTTTTGATGACCTATCATTAAGTCGGAAGTAGCCATGCCTAATACTTAAAATAATGTAAATAACATAATTTTATTTTCTTAACACTCTAATATCTAGTTTCCTTTAATGTCCCAATTAGTTTTAGGTAATATTTAAACATATATCTTAGATATCTTTAAATTCATCAGTCACCCAAATGTTATTCTTTATCTCAAGATATCATAGTCTTCATAGTTCTATAGGACATAACTACTCATTAAATAACAAGCAAACCTTCAATATATGCACTATTATAAATAGGCACATTCACAAACTTCCATCTCCACCGCAAGAAAATTGATTCAGTAACCTTTTGAACTCCACAATACACACTCCTAATCAAAATAGCTGCACATATCAACGGCCTTTTCAGTGATGCGCGTCAAGTGCTGAATGGTGATTACTCTAATTCTTCTTATATTAATCACCTCTCCTAATTACATCCAAAGCCAATTTGTGGATGCAACTCTCGAACTACCTGTAGCTCAGTTCACCAGTTGCAAACGGAATTGCTCAACTCGAAATAAAATTTATCAAAACAATTGTGACTCTCTCTGATCAAGTTCGATCTCACTAAATCATATATGTTATCTTAATTTGCTGTTAAATATAAGAATAAGGACCACAGGTGAGGTTTTGCAATAAATTGATCAAATGCATATAGTGTCGATGTCGATACTTCTTTATCCATACTATTAATTAAGCAGCAAACCTTTTAATAATTAGCTTCGATTTCTCAAACTTTTTTGGGTTTCTTCTATCTCCACTCTTATCCACATTTATGTTTTCCTCTTCTCCTCTTAATTTTCATGACTACTTTTGGATCCTCAATTGTAACGACCCTTCATTCTATTTAAATATTTAATTTTCTTAAACCAAACTTGATTAATTTTATGTGGATTTAAAATAATATAATTCTTAATTTACGAGAGTCGTGTCCAAATGATTACTTAAATTTTTATCATTCTTATTACAAGTTGGTCCAATAAAATTTAAATTTAAAAAGAATGTGGGCTCTAAGTTAGACTCAAATATTTTAATAATCGGATCATGCATTTTATTTTATTTTTAAATTATTTGACTCAGCCCATTTAAAAAGTTAGATATTGAGTTTTCAATAGGACCAAATATCTAATTCGACTAGTGTGCTTGAAATTTCAACTTGTTAGCCCATTAATATTGTTGACGTCTGGTTTGGTCAACGTCACGTGTACTGATCGGGAAAAATGGATCGAAGACACGTAGAAAATAACAAATAAAGTGGAAGACATTTTATCACTAAATTTTTATTAATGACCTTTCGATAGCATAGAGCCGGGCCGAATAATGTGCGCCGGTCTATTCAGTTTGCTTGTTAATTACAAGTCTTTTTTGTTCTTTTTCAGTATATCTCAGATCTCTCTTTTTTCTCTCTCTTATTAATGCTCAAAATCCAAAAGATCATTTTTTACTGTACATTTCTCCTATATATAGACAGTAGGCCGCTGGGAGATGACGGTGGCGCATGTTGGGAATACGCCCATAACACTTGTCGATCTGCATTTAAATCTTGGACACGTGGCGGCTATAAGGAGTGTCTTGGGAAGGCGTGATCGCATGCGTTAATTGGCATGCGGGTGCATTTTGCCGACTTAGGAGATGTCTATCCGACAGTCGGTCCTCGGTCCCGCCGCTCGGGTCGGCCGGGTGCCCGTTCGGGCCGGCCCTGTCGTAATCTTGAGCGGGACGTTTCGTCCTTCCTCTGCTCGGCCTTCACGGATCGAATCTGGGTCGGCCTTGGAGTCACCGTCCGTTCGGTTTTTAGCGAGCCGGTTGGAAATCGGATTTTTGTCGGTCAGGCTTCGGGTTACCTTTCGGCCGGTTTAGCTGGAGTGCCTACGTGGATTCTCGAGTAGGATGGGCTACCAACAAGGGCCCCGAGTCGAGGGCCGTCTTGGCCTGGCCGGAGTCGTTCGATGTTGAGACCGATCCGGTTTGTGGGAGGATAAGACCTTTCGAACAGACGTCTCTTCGGGAGTCGAGTCGCACCGCTTCCCTGGTTTTTAGGTGTCATCATGTGGGGGGACGCGTGGCGCAAGAATACTGGGCGGCGCGCTCACGCGTTCTCGAATCCTGCGACGGTTCAGTAGAATTTCTCGCTTCACGCGCCTGGCATTTAATGCCTACATTTCCCTATAAATAGAGGTTGTCTTCTCTTTCAGTGTTTCCTCCGCCATCTTTACGTATTGTTGCAGAGAGAGAGATTTCTTCGGCGACTTTTTCTTCTTTTCCGATTTCACCGACCTTCCCGGTAAGCTCACTTTTCTTTCTTTCTTTCTTTTTTTCTTCACCTATTTAAAATGTCGGAGACAAGGGACGAGACGGAGGTGGTTTTGGCCGTGTCGCCGGACCGCACGGGTGTGGCGGATCTATCGATTGGCGAGTCTCCCGTCGACTGGAGTGTTGAGGAAGAAGGAGATGATTTTGTGAAGTCGCCAGGATCTGGAGAAGTGGAAATGTCGGCGCCATTGACAGTTGTCGGAGAAACTCCGGCGGAGAGAGTTGAGCCGGTGGCGGCCCGGGCTCGCCCTCGTCCGGCCCCTTTGGTGGCGGCGAGTTGGGACTCAGCTTCGATTCCGAGTAACGTTACGGAGGAACAATTGGCGGCCTGGCGGCTGCGATTTAAAATTCCGGCGAGGGTGCGGATGTTTGTTCCGAATCCCGAGGAGAGGCCCCACAGTCCGCCCGTTGGTTGCACGGCGGTGTACTACCGCTCTTTACTGGCCGGGCTTCGGTTTCCGCTTCCGTTGACTCTTTCCCGGTGGCTAAGGCAGTGGGGCCTTTCTGTCCCCCAGGTTCATCCGAATTCTTGGGCTCGGGTGGTGGGCCTTTTTATTCTTTTTAATCAGCACGGCTGGCCCGAGCCCAGCTTTGAGGAGTTCAACAGCCTTTATTTATGGAGGTCGGTTGGTAGGTCCGGCTCGGGCTGGTTTTATCTGACGGCCCGGCATGCTATGCACAAGGAGCTAGTGGGGGTACCCGAGACCATTCATAGCTCGAAAGAACAGTGGTTCTTTATCGGTGGGCCGTGGAGGAGTTCTTTGGATGACTGGGAGCCGGGGGTGATAGATGCCGAGCTGCGGATTCCTGTGCTTTTTACGGCCAAAATGGGTGAGTAGTATTTTTTGTTTTTGTTTCCTTTTTTGTCTAACGCTCATCATTTCTTTGCTGTGCGTAACGCATTCCGGCGTCAGAGACATCTGCCGATTTCGACGACCGGGTCGAGCAGCTTCTGGGCCTTCCTCTGGAGCAAAGGAAGTCTCACCTCTTAGTGTCCGAGGAGAATCTTTGGGCGGCCGGACTTAGAGAGACTGATCCGAGCACAATGTCCTCTTCAGGTACCCCCTTTTTTTTTTTTTTTTTTGACATGTCTTCCTTTTCCAGCTCCTAAGGCAAAGACTTCATCCAGACGGAAGGAGACGCCCGCTCAGCGTGTGGCAAGGCTGGCAGCTGAGGCCGCCGATCGGAGGGAGCGGGCTGGCAAACGCAAGAGGGCGGAGCCGGTGCCTGAAGATAGTGCGAACAAGGCCGAGGGTTCGTCGGCCCCTGAAGTCGTAGTGTCCGCCCCGACTCCTGTCCGGGCCGATCGGGAGGAGCCCGTTATTGACTTGGAGGGCCATTATCTTCCGGTCAACCAGGAGCGGGTGGAGCCATGTGACCAGATGAAGGGGCGACGGCCGCGCTGGTTCCTGGATTACGTTCGGGCCGCTACTCCGACTCCTGAGATGCTCAGTCGGGTCCCTCCTGGGGTGGCCGTTTCTAGTCACATTCCGATCCGGGGTTGGACTCCCAAGCTGGAAATGATGACCAACGATATGGATCCCGCCGAGCAGATCCAGTTCGGGAATGCCCTGGTCGGCCGGGCTATGTGCACCTACGTGAAGGCCTCCAATGAGTTTCTGGCTTCGTCCGAGAGGCACAAGAAGACGGAGGCCGACCTTAAGGCTTTGCAGGAGGAGCATCACTTGTGCCCCTCTTTGATCAAGTCTCTCGAGGGGGAGATAACCTCCCTGAGGGGCGAGATGGAGCTTTTGGACGGTCGGGCTCTCCAGGCCGACATATGGAGGCTGAAGGCCGAGGAGCTGACCGATGCGGTTGATCAGGCGCAGAAACAGTGCTTGGAAATCCGGGCCGAGCACGAGGCCTATTTGAAGGAGACCAAGGCCCAGGTCGAAAGCCTGACCGAGCGCCTCAACACCTGCGAGGCTTCGAGCTATGCTAGGGGCCGTGCCGAAGGGGTGGAGGCCTTCAAGGAGACGCCTGCCTTTGAGGAGCTGATCAATCTGAACTACGTCTCCACTTGTTTCGAGATTTTAGATCTTATGAAAGGTGGGAAGACCGTTCAGTAGATTGAGGCTTACATCACCTCTCAGGCGGCCGACCTTCATGTTGATATTGCTGGGGCCGATGAGCCGAAGGCGGCCGAGGGTGAGGATGCCGGTCGGGCTCCGCAAGGCGAAGGCGAGGGGCCATCTTTCCAGGCGGCCGGCCAGGATGACGGGGCCGAGTAGTTTCCTTAGATTTCGCTTCTAGCATGGCCTGCGTGCCTATTTTTGTCTTTCTTTTGTTTCATCTGCTGTTCGGCCTGCGTGCCAACCTGGTTCATGTTTTTTGTAATCGTCTGTATTTTGTAACAATGACTTGATGAAATAAGATCTTTTTTGCCGTTTTTGTTGTGCTTTTTTTTATCGTTCTTGGTTGATCGCGCCGAGACGAGCTCGGTCTTATAGTGCCGGAGGAGCCGGTCTTTCGAGGTACCGAGACGAGCTCGGTCTTATAGTGCCGGAGGAGCCGGTCTTATGAGGTGCCGAGACGAGCTCGATCTTATAGTGCCGGAGGAGCCGGTCTTATGAGGTGCCGAGACGAGCTCGGTCTTATAGTGCCGGATGGGCCGGTCTTATGAGGTGCCGAGGCGAGCTCGGTCTTATAGTGCCGGATGAGCCGGTCTTATGGGGTGCCGAGACGAGCTCGGTCTTATAGTGCCGGAGGAGCCGGTCTTTCGAGGTGCCGAGACGAGCTCGGTCTTATAGTGCCGGAGGAGCCGGTCTTATGAGGTGCCGAGACGAGCTCGGTCTTATAGTGCCGGAGGAGCCGGTCTTATGAGGTGCCGAGACGAGCTCGGTCTTATAGTGCCGGAGGAGCCGGTCTTATGAGGTGCCGAGACGAGATCGGTCTTATAGTGCCGGAGGAGCCGGTCTTATGAGGTGCCGAGACGAGCTCGGTCTTATAGTGCCGGAGGAGCCGGTCTTATGAGGTGGCGAGACGAGCTCGGTCTTATAGTGCCGGAGGAGCCGGTCTTTCGAGGTGTACCAGTATTGAGACAGGGAATAACATCGAATTCTTATTGATAATACCTTTTTAGATACATAGCGTTCCACGGGTGAGTTAATCTTTGGCCGTTCAGATATTCCAGCCGGTAGGCTCCATTCTGAAGGACTTCGCTAACTTTATACGGCCCTTCCCACTTGGGCTTGAGCGGCCCGGGATCCGGGCCCAAAACCCTCTTGAGGACTAGGTCGCCGACCTGGAATCTTCTCGGGTGAACCTTGGAGTTGTAATATTTTTCACTCCTTCTTTTGTATACGGCGTTTCGCATTTCTGCCTGAGCTCGTTTTTCGGCAAGGAGGTCCAGGTTCACTTGGAGGGCCAAGTCGTTATCCTGTTCTTCAAAATGTGCTACTCGGTAGGTAGGTGCCCCGATTTCGACCGGGATAACGGCTTCAGAGCCGAAAGCCAAGGAGAAAGGCGTTTCTCCTGTGGCGGATCTATGCGTTGTTCGGTAGGCCCATAGGGTCCCGGGGAGTTCTTCTGGCCAGGAACCCTTGAGTTCCTCTAGGCGAGTCTTGAGATGTTTCTTTAAGATCTTGTTGACTGCCTCCACCTGCCCGTTAGATTGAGGATAATAGGGCGTGGAAAAGTTATTTCGTATTTGGAGACCGTCGCAGAAAGATCGGAATTTCTTGTTGTCAAACTGTTTCGCATTATCCGAGACAATGGATTGTGGGATTCCGAACCGGCATATGATTGACTTCCATATGAAGTCGACTATCTTCTGTTCGGTTGTGCGTGCCATAGGTTCGGCCTCGGCCCATTTCGTAAAATAATCGACCGCGACGATTGCGTATTGCACTCCTCCCCGTCCCCTAGGCAGAGGGCCGATCAAATCTATTCCCCACTTGGCGAATGGCCATGGACAATATACAGACGTGAGGGTCTCCGGGGGGGATCGGATCTGCGGAGCAAAGATTTGGCACCGGACGCACTTCCGCACGAGCGCAATGGCATATTTTTTTAGATCGGGCCAATAGTAGCCTTGTCGGATTAACTTATAGGCCAATGCCTGGCCGCCGGAGTGGTTTCCACATATACCCTCGTGCACCTCCCTGAGGGCATATTCGGCTTCTGATTCGGACAGGCATTTCAGCAGCGGAACCGAATATCCTCTTTTATATAATGCTCCGTCCACGATAGTGAACCGGGCAGACTGAGTTCGTAAGGATCTTGCTTGAGCTCGGTCTTCGGGCAAAATGCCGCTCTGAAGGTATCGCATTATAGGCTGCATCCACCCTCGCGGTTCTGACTGCTCTGCTGCTCGGATTTCGGCCATTTCCAGGGCCGATGAGGCGTGATGCCCTATGCTGACCTCATCCATATGCTCGGCCCCGGCGCTGGATGCAAGTTTGGCCAAAGAGTCGGCCTGAATGTTTTCCGTTCGGGGAATATGTTGTATAGTCCCCTGAAAACCTTGCAGCCGGGCTCGGGCCAGGTTGAGGTACTTAACCAGTTTAGGCTCTTTGGCTTCGTATTCGCCGTTGATCTGGTTGACCATCAACTGAGAATCACTCAGGATGGTGAGGCGGGTAAGGCCGAGAGAGGTTGCCATTTCTAGACCAGCCAAGAGAGCTTCGTATTCTGCCTCATTATTGGTGGTTGGGAAACTCAGGCGAATAGCCGAGCAGAACAGGCGCTGGTCGGGACTGACGAGGACTATTCCCGCACCCGATCGGTCAGCGGTAGAGGACCCATCTACATAGAGTGACCATTCTTCTGATCGGTCATCCTCCTGGGCAATTGCGGGTGTGAACTCTGCAATGAAGTCCGCAAGGGCTTGTCCCTTTATAGCAGTGCGCGACTCGTAAGTTATGTCAAACTGCCCTAGTTCGACGGCCCATTTTACCATTCGGCCGGAAACATCAGGTCGGTGCATAACCTGTTTTAATGGATAGTTGGTTAAGACGACTACCTGGTGTTCCAAAAAGTAGGGCCTCAACTTCCGGGATGCCATTATGAGCGCATAGGCCAGTTTTTCCATCGGGGCATATCTGAGCTCGGCATCATGAAGGGCCTGACTTACATAATAGACCGGATGTTGTACAGCATTCTCCGTTCGAATCAGAGCGGCGCTGATCGCGGAGTCGGAGACTGCGAGATATAAGTTAAGAAGTTCCCCTGACGGTCTCTGCAGGGTCGGGGCTTCCGCCAGACTTTCTTGATAGCTTCAAGGCTTTTGGCAAGGTTGTCCATTGAAAATCCTTGTTCTTTTTATCGCCTCAAAGAAAGGTTTGCACTTATCCGTTGAACGGGAGATGAAACGGCTCGGTGCGGCTAGGCGGCGATTAGGCTTTGCACCTTTTGGCCGAGTTTGGGGAACAAGCTCAAGCTCGCCTTAATTTTATCGGGGTTGGCTTCAATCCCTCTTTGGCTTACCATGTAGCCGAGGAATTTTCCAGAACCTACCCCGAAGGAACATTTCTTCGGATTTAGCTTCATCTTATACTCTCGCAAAATAGCAAACATTTTATTGAGGTCATGTACATGGTCGGCCGAGCGCAGGGATTTGACTAACATGTCATCTACATATACTTCCATAGTATGACCTATCAAGCTATTGAACATTTTATTTACCATGCGTTGATATGTCGCGCCGGCATTCTTGAGCCCGAAAGGCATCATCCGGTAGCAGTATAAGCCGCGGGCCGAGTAGAAGGAGGTGTTTTCCTCATCGGCGGGGTGCATTGGAATCTGGTTGTATCCAGAATAGGCATCCATGAAGCTCATTAGCTCGTGCCCGGCCGTGGCATCTACCATGTAATCGATATGGGGGAGCGGGTAGCTATCTTTTGGGCAGGCTTTATTCAGGTTGGAGAAGTCAATGCAGAGCCTCCATAGCCCGGTCGGCTTTTTTACCAGAACCGGGTTGGCTACCCAGGTCGGGTATTGGGCTTCCCGAATAAACCCGTTATCAATTAGCTTTTCTACCTCCTCTTCCAGCCCTTTCTGTCGCTCGGGCCCCATCTTTCTCCTCTTCTGGACGACCGGTTTTGAGCTGGGGTCGATGTTCAGTTGGTGGCATGCCAGTTCCGGATCGATCCCCGGCATATCAGAATGGGTCCAAGCAAAGACATCCAAATTTTGTCTTAGATGGAAGACAAGCTCGGAGCGGATCGGTTCTTGGAGGTTGTGGCCGATCTTTAGCCGTCGGGCGGGATTAGATGAATCTACGTCGACCAGGTCCAATTCTTCTGTTGGCTCAGCGTGGCGGATTTTTCCTTTTGGATTTTGATACCGCGGGTCAACGGGATCTTCTTCTAAGATCGGCTCTTTCTCGGGCCTGCGGCCGCGGTCCGCCGCCTGCCCGATTCTTATTCCGGGGGTTTGCGCGGCCCCGGAACCATCGGGCCCCCGGCCAAGCAAGGTGTTTCCCGTCTGTTGCTCGGAGTTGATAGTCTCCATTTCTCCCGGCAGATTTTCCGGGATGGCTTCTGCGGCGTTGATCTCGCAAGCCCGGATGCTGAGATTGCATTCCCGGGCCGCCCTTTGATCCCCTCTGTGTACCCCGACGCCGTCCGGGGTAGGGAATTTCATGCACAGGTGGTAGGTGGACTGAGTGGCTCTCAGCCTCGACATCACAGGTCGGCCTACGATGGCATTGTAGTCGCTGTGCACGTCGATGATCTTAAAGGTTGTGATCATCGTTCTTCTGATCGGCCCCTGACCAAATTCCAGGGCGAGGTCAATTTCCCCCAGCGGGGAGGTGCGGCAGTTGGCAAATCCCCGGATGTCCTCGTTGCAGGGCCGGACATACGATTGGTCTACCTTCATCCTACGAAGGGTATGAAGGTAAATGATGCTTGCATAAGCCCCGGAGTCTACCAATACCCTGTGGACTGGGATCCCCATTATGGGCAGAGTGATGACAAGTGCGTCTGAATGGGGATGGTCCAAGCCACCTGCGTCGGATTCCTCAAAAGTAACCGCCAGCTGGGGGTTTTTGGGGGCTTCTTCGGCCATCGATAGAAACCCTTCTGCTCGGCGCTCGGTCCGCTGATAGGAAGTGGTGGCTTCTCGGATGGATGCCTTTTTCTGGCGCTTGGACCGAGGATCATCGACCTCGGCGGTGCCCATAATCGTTAGAATTTCCCGGGGGGATTTGGGGGCCGGAGGCACCCGATCATTCTTGGCTCTCGTCGGGTCGGCCCTATCTTGGCGATCCCGAGGCGGGTTCCGGGTAAACCGCCTCAAGCCCGTTTCGTCGCATGCTGCGATCAGGGCGGCAACGAGGTCTCGGCACTGCTCGGTGTTGTGACCCGCTGACTCGTGATATTTACAAAAGTGGGTCTGGTCCATGTCCTTCTGATCTTTATAGATAGGCCGGGGGACTGGGAGCAAGTTTTTGCCTTTTATTTGATCGAATATCGCCGAGGCTCCAATGGAATATATTTCAGCGAAATTGGCCATGAGCTCGGGCCGGCGATAGCTTTGAGCGGCCGAGGCTGCCGAGGAAGAGGCAGGGGTTTTATTTTCCCGTCGAGGTTCTTGACGGGTCTCTTTGTAGTCACGCCTTTCTTCTTTCTTCTTATACGATCCTTTCTGATCGGAGGGCATGACTAACATTGGCGCCGGCATTGCTTCCTCAGCAGCTATGTGGGAGCTGGCGCGCTCCAAAAATTCATGGTAGGTGTGTGGGACATTCTGGCACACCGTCCAGCGAAAGAAAGAATTTTTGTGAAGGCCGGCCTGGGCAATAATGGCCAGCGCATCGTCGGACATGGGCTCCGTCTCTAATATCCGTTTATTAAAACGGGATATATAATCTTTAAGGGACTCGTTCGGCCCCTGGATCACGGAAGCAATGGATGAGCGTGGGGCGACCCGCACAAGGGACCCCATGAAGTGGGATCGGAACGTCGCCGAAAGCTGAGCCCATGTTTGAACCGAATGATGGGGCAGCGTCCGATACCACCTCTGGGCCCTCTCCCCCAGAGTTAGGGAAAACATTCGGCATCGGAACGCGTCCTGAGACCCATGTAGATCCATCCAGGAATTATAATGCCCAAGATGGGCGTTAGGGTCCGTTTCTCCGTTGTATGGCGGAATTTGAGGAATTTTGAACTTCTCCGGGAGAGGTTCCGCCAGAACGCTAGGGTCCAGGGGACTCTCCTGGCTGTTGAGCCATTCCGAACTTTGGGGTGGCTGGAGTTGTTTATTTTCGAGCCCCGTAAGGCGCTTTTTTAGAAACTCGATCTCGCTCGAATTATCGCCCGGAGTGGGAGGCAATATTTGCGTTGGATTTAGGGACAGGTGGTGAGCCTTCTCTTCCTTACGGCTCTGTCTCTGGGCAGTAGGAGCCGGTGCTGCCTTCTCGATTTTCCTTCCGGCCCCGAGGCGATAAAAAACGGACGGGGGGCGTGAAGGCTTACTTTTCCGGGAGGGATGTGAGCTTTCGCCGTGGCTCTCTGCCCTTTCGCCGGCGGCCTCAGAGGCCGCCCTTTTTCTGCTTCGCCCCGAGGCAGCGGGGCGGGCCATCTGAGATTCTGCCTCGAGTTGATCCTCGGGTTTTTGAAGGGTCCCGCCCCCTGTAACTCTCGCCATAAGGGCCGCCATGCCTTGGATGAAGGCAGGGTGTTTAAAGCATTCAACCACTTTAAGGAGGTTTTCTTCCTCCGTCGCGGGCTGAGGGTTTTTCGAACTGTTGTGAGACATTGCTGGTGAAGGGTCTATCTCTACCTTTTTTATCGAAGGTTCGAGCCCCCCTTCCTCTAGCGCCAATCTGTTGACGTCTGGTTTGGTCAACGTCACGTGTACTGATCGGGACAAATGGATTGAAGACACGTAGAAAATAACAAATAAAATGGAAGATATTTTATCACTAAATTTTTATTAATGACCTTTCGATAGCATAGAGCCGGGCCGAATAATGTACGCCGGTCTATTCAGTTTGCTTGTTAATTACAAGTCTTTTTTGTTCTTTTTCAGTATATCTCAGATCTCTCTTTTTTCTCTCTCTTATTAATGCTCAAAATCCAAAAGATCCTTTTTTACTGTACATTTCTCCTATATATAGACAGTCTGGGCCAGTGGGGAGATGACAGCTGGCGCATGTTTGGGGAATACGCCCATAACACTTGTCAGTCTGCATTTAAATCTTGGACACGTGGCGGCCTATAAGGAGTGTCTTGGGAAGGGGCGTGACTGCATGCGTTAATTGGCATGCGGGTCTGTTTTGCCGACTTCCGGAGATGTCTATCCTACAGGGTCGGTCCTCGGGTCCCCCGCCGCTCGGGTCGGCTTCGGGTCTGCCGCCGTTCGGGCCGGCCCTGTCGTAATCTTGAACCGGGACGTTTCCGTCCTTCCTCTGCTCGGCCTTCCTGGATCAGATACCGGGTCGGCCTTGGAGTCACCGTCCGTTCCGGTTTTTAGCGAGCCCGGTTGGAAATCGGATTTTTTGTCCGGTCCGACTTCGGGTTCTGCTCGGCCGGTTTAGCTGCCTGGAGTGCCTACGTGGATTCTGAGTAGGATGGGCTACCAACAAATATTATATGAGTTTTCATTCATTGATGCATTAGAAGAACTCCTCAAAAATCAACGTACTTCAATCCGAATCTCATTAGAAGTCCTATCAGAATACGAATTCTATCAATTCTCTTCTAAATCCTGCATATATCAACAAGCCATACACAAAAAGAAATCTGAAACCCTAGAATCTGAGGAAAAATTCTAATACACAAATACATTTCTCTTCTAGCCTAATGTTCCAGCAAATTCAGTTCATCTGTAGACGGGATCTATCCAGCAGCTAATCTATCTTCCAGCAACGCTCAACACCTTCTGCAATTTCATCTTCTCATATTTCTCTCCAGTAAAGGTAGAATTCTAAATCTCTTTTGTATTCTTTTGCAAATTTTCATCACGGTGTACACGTTCAACCCATACAACACCTGCAATTTAAAATCACAAAACATAGTAAGCTTCAAACCCAAGGCCCGATCGATCACCCATCTCAACCACAAACCACCATCTAGTTCGGCCAACACAGAACCTGGATACTTGAATTTGATAATTCGACTCGAGTACACAAACATCAAATTCAGAAACGACCATCACGGCCACCTCCTCTGGTTGGCCACCTGCTCAGACCAGACAAGGATCCCCACATCTACTGGACCTCATGTTCAGCCTGATTGAAACCATAAAACCTGAACTCAACCTTCAATAAAAAAATCATCCCCAACACCAAATCCTTGGACCCGACAATCCGACCTACACACTGATAGAAATCAAAATCTGTTTGAAACCCATCCCATATCATAATATGGCCTTGTGTCTTATCGTCGCGCCCGTCGCAGACTTTGGGAAAATCAATATCATGTGTTTTGATAAATTCACCATACAACTTGTCCCTATAAACGCAAAATTATACAGCACCCCAAGAAGGCAAATCCTACAACTAAGCCTCCAAAATACAACAAAAGGAGACGTTGGCTATAACAAACAATATTGTAGGTGATTTACTTAGGAAAAGTAAAACACAAATCAACAGGACTGAGAAGAAACTTTAAACCATTGTGAAACAAACTTTCTTTATTCATAAGGTATTCACGATTTTAAAGTAGCATCTAATGCTGACAAGGCAATATTTAATGGGGCCGAAGAGACTACAGACACAAGAGCATTTAATGAGGATAAAAAAGAATGTCTGCAGCATTAAATGTGAAACACCTTTAATTCAAACATTCTAAATTCGTCAATCAGAGCTGTCTATATCTCACCAACCGGACAACGACTACATTTATAATGGATCTATTTTCAAGGTTATAAATAGCCTAAGCAAGAGGACATTGCTCGCACACATACACTACTGAACTACTGAGAACTGAAAACTGAACATCAAGCTTAAAGATCAATATATTTCTTCAAGCATACATCATATATCTTGAGTGAAGAAATATACAAGTCCTCAACAAAGAACAGCAAATCTACATCAAAACTTACCAAGAATACAATTGTTGTTCAATTCGTGATAATCCAAATACCTATAGTTGGGATCATTAGCCCTTTGTGGAATAAGCCAAGCTATACCGACCTGTGTGTGATGAATTGAGTTCAGGACGAAGCTTTAATCTGTGTGAGAAGAAACAAGTCAAAGAAGCCCAAAGCCATTCTGTGTGAACTTCCAAAGCTATTGTCAGTTATATCAATCTATGTGAACGATACATCGACGAGTTTAGTTAAAATCATACAATTGTGTACGCCTTGATTTTAATAAACATATTACTCTTATGTGGAACACCTGTGGACGTAGAGGGTTTATCTCGAACCACATTAAACTGTGTGTCTTTACTTATTGTCCTTATTGTTTTCCCACTGCTTGTGATTTTAGTATACTTATCTTGAAAATTATGTAAGCACCAAGCTATAGGAGACTACCTAGTTGTTGTATTTACAGCAACTTAGTTTCAGACTTCTGCTACGCAAACTTAAGTTTTGAAAAAGAATACAGCTTATTCAACCCCCATTTTAAGATGTATAATTGTATACTGTGGCCAACACAGACCTATGCCGACACCTTTTGACTTCGCCGTTGCGAAATAGTCGAGAACCAGAGACGGAACCCTAGCCTTTTGCCACTCCACCTCAGTCATAACCACCGCCTTTCGCCCAGTATGGTATGCGTGTGTATTTATATGTAAGATTGAGAGGGAGATATGATTTTCTTTATGTGATTTTGAGGGAGAAAGAGAATCGATTTTGGGCAAAAAATGTAACACCCCCCAAGTTATTCAGGGTATGTCACAGCACCGTGAATCATGCCCGGAACTCACAAGGCTAAATTTGTACTACATCCATGACAGAACACATCAAAACCACCCATCATTTAATGGTTCAACCGAGATTCCCACGACGACATTTAAACCATAATAAGACGACAATTTAATGTGATTGACAACAAGAAAAAAAATAACTCTCCTATAGTACTCGAGTACTATCTAACAATTTGTGACAATTTGAAATTAAAATCCCAATAACCAAACTCAAAACAAACAAACATGACGACCATTTCATAGTATCACGCCTGGCCTTCATCCTCGTACTGCCCCGGCACTCTTCCGATCGCATTCTTAGCACCTGAAATACATGTAAAGTATTTCCCCTAAATGGGGTTAGCCGTGGAATAGCTAGTACAAGTAACGCAAACGAATTCTTACACCTTTCAATATCAAAGCACATGCATCAATGATTTTCGAAAACAAGCTAGATAATGATTTCCGGAAATGCAAAATCTACGATACATCAAAAATACAATTCCTCCCGATTAACCATGGACCCGACCATGCGCGAATCCCTCCGAGGCCCCGATAGACCCTCCCGGAGTGGTTAACCCGAAAGTTCGTGAACCCAACCATGCGTGGATTCCCCCGAAGCCCCGTCGGACCCTCCCGGAGTGAACATAAATGCTCTAACACTCAAATACATCACTTTGCATATTTAAGATAGTAAATTCGTAAGAGTTACTTGCCTTTGAGACATGACGGACTGAAAAGCGACGGTAAATGACCACCGTTGGAAGAATTCGGAAATCTCGAACCTAGACGATTCGTAAAACGACTATCAACAATAGTACGATTGGAAATTAAATGGAAATACGCCCAAAAACCCCGCCTACGACACAGTTAAACCCACATCACATTCAACGAGGGCGAATCGCAACCAAAACCCTCTCGATTCTCAACAAATACAAGAATACAACAATAATCTCGTAGGAAAACATGAATCGGAAGTAGATAATCTATACTCAGCGCAATTCCATCACATCCCAAGACCGCTCCATCGTAGCATGATATTGTCCGCTCTGGGCACTCTCCTATGAGCTGGCCCTCACGGTTTTGTTTCTGGGAGCGCGCGAGCAGCTTCCCAGGAGGTCACCCATCCTGAGATATCTCGCCGAAGTCACTGGGCTCCCAAAAGGCCTCATGCTATTTGGAGGCGGGCATGCACATTTAAGGCACATCGCCCCCTCTCCGATACCAGGATTGTGATGAGAACTCCGAAGTTAAGCGTGCTCGGGCGAGAGTAATATCAGAATGGGTGACCTCCTGAGAAGCTGCTCGCGGGCTCCCAGAAACAAAACCGTGAGGGCCAGCTCAGAGGAGAGTGCCCAGAGCGGACAATATCATGCTACGACGGAGCGGTCTTGGGATGTGACAATTTGGTTTTGGAGCCACTCTGCCGTGTAGTGCGAGTGTGCCGATAAGGACGTCGGGCCCCTTGAGGGGGGTGTATTGTGATATCCCACATCGGCTAGCGGAGAGGGTGCGATGTGCCTGATATGTGCAGGCCCGCCTCCAAATAGCATGAGGCCTTTTGGGAGCCCAGTGGCTTCGGGGAGATGAGAACTCTGAAGTTAAGCGTGCTCGGGCGAGAGTAATCTCAGGATAGGTGACCTCCTGGGAAGCTGCTCGTGGGCTCCCAGAAATAAAACCGTGAGGGCCAGCTCAGAGGAGAGTGTCCAGAGCGGACAATATCATGCTACGACCGAACGGTCTTGGGATGTGATAAAAAATGTTTGTACCACTTATTTTATTATTAATTACCAATATAGCACTCTTCTTTTTTGAAACACAAAAGTAGCACCCGACCGTCATTTAAGGTACCACTCCCATCCATTCCTACATTACTTCTATTTTTTATTTAAACCCCACCACCGGCCCCTAAGTCCCAACTCCATGTTTTCAATTATTTCTTTAACTTAATTTTTGTATTTTAATAAAAAAACTTTGAAGTGACTAATAAATTAATAAAGTAATTAATTTATTTATAAAATACTAAATTGGCTAATTACTTTACTTAAATTATTTAACTAACTATCTAATCAATTAAGTATTCATATTAAAAATTTAAATGAATTATATATTTATTAAGAGACCAAAAAATTAATAACTAATGATATGATTGGAAGGAAAATAATTGAACATCATTGAAAATTCTAAAATTCAAATTCAAGATTCAAATGGGGCACAAATACACAAAACACAATTTTTCTAGTTTTGCTTAAGTCTAGTACGTGTAGGGCACTGATTCTTGCTATGTCCCTCATTTCGACAGAGTCCGCATCTCTTGGGGTTCCTACTCTTTTCTCTTTGATCCATCTCAATCCGAATGTGAGTAAACTTTGGGAGACCTTTTGGAGCTCTCAGCATATCCGGATTGTGGCACAATTCAGTTCCAGTATATTCAGCCCAGTATGGCTAAAGAGGAATCGCTTGGAACTCTTCGTGGTAAGTGTTGAAAAAATATTGCATTGTGTATTGTGGAGGCACCTACATCATGTGGTCATGGCTAATATGCGAACAAGCAGCGATGACATGTGAACAAGGGTAATATAATGCTTGGAATTCACCAGAGTCACACCATTGTTTTTCAAGGTCTACCACGAATGTCCCTGTTGGTTGGCCACTTGGTGGGCGTGCCAAATCTTTCACTCTAAAAATACTACGTTCTCTATTGTGAACGCGAACTTCATGTGAGTTGGAAATTGCTTGTTGTTTCTCAATGTTCTCCATGACTAAATCTGTGTAAACCATACCAGATGCCATCATTGCTTGAGCTTGGCTACCCCTCTTGACAAATACTTCAGTCAGCCTGTGATAGGTTGCCTCCACCACTGAACTAACTGGAAGATTGCATGTCCCCATTAATACCTTGTTGATGCACTCAGCAAGGTTAGTCGTCATATGCCCCCAACACCGCCCTTTATCCCATGCTTGAAGCCATTGTTCCTTTGGGATATCATCAATCCACCGGGCAGCATCTTCATTCCAATAATTAATTTAGATTCTATAATATGCAGCACTCGATTGAGTCATGGAGGATCCTAAAAATATAAAGTTTCATATTAGTAAAGACAAAATAAAAAAAAATTACGAATGCAAATGAATGGTATACTAACCCATATTAGTGACAGTTCTTCTCATGTCTGCATTCTTGGAAGTCCTCATAAAATTTTGGGATATGTATCGAATGCAGAAGACATGAACCTAATTGCTATTAAGATACCTAACAGCACTTTTTGTTACTTCATGCCCATCTGAAATCAAGCATAGGTCAGGTTGGGGTATGACCTAATAACGCAAGTGTCGGAGGAAGAATAACCATGCATCCGATGTCTCACCCCCACAAGGTCATATGCTATAGGAATGGTGTTGTTCCTCACATCCTGGGCGATTGCAATCAGCAAGGTCCCTCGGTACTTCCCATATAACCATGTTCTATCAACTGAAACAACTAGTTTGTAGTAAGGAAACCCCTTAATACATAATTGGAAACTCCAGAAGAAACGATGGAATATAGACTTTACAGAAACTAGTTGGACATCCTCAACAATGGGTAATGTCTTAAAATCACAAACAATATCATTAGAAATAATTACAAGAAAAAACTGCTCAAACTGAATCCAAAATACCCCCTCAAATGAGATCACATATAACATAATGAAAAAAATAATAATTGTGTCTAGAAAGTCAGGATGAAGGAATAATTATATGTTCAGATTTAATTGTTGGATGGCATTGACCGTGAACTGCTGGTTTTCTTAAACTGGAATGATGAGAATGAAGTCGATGTTAGTATTGGATACTATCTCCGTAAGACAAAATTGCCCCGTACAAAGTGCTAATGGTTCTTGGCAACCGTCCCTAAGATACAACGACTTCCTAATTTAAGTTAGCAGCACTTACAAAACTTAAACCTTCAGTGAACAACTTTGTGTTTTTCGAATATTCAAGGAACGAAAGAACTCAAGATGCTCGAATGAAATATAATGTTTATTTTATGTTTTATCTAGTAATTTCGGATTTTATATTTTTTGTCGAATAGTTTGATCATTCAAAGGGGGGTTGTTTATATAGAGTTTCAGGTGCCTCTTGGGACTGGCTGCACCTTTTGGTGCGGATCTTATTAGTGACACATGCGTCCGATCACGGTGCAGACACCCTTTGCATGCTCGACAGTCATGTCCCGTCATGGTGCCCATCAGTAGACAGACGCGTCCGATCACGGTGCATACATCCTTTGCATGCTGGACAGTCATGTCCAGTCATGGTGCCCATCAGTGGACAGGTGCGTCCACAACGCACCTCTTAGCGTGTACTAGCATAGTCACGCCTTACAGGCTGCCTAGCCACATCATCAAGCCAATGAACCGAATCCTGGTTAGAGCTATCCAAAATTTAAGGCTCCTCATAGCTCCTCGCGACGATGCGCACGTGCCAAGTGCCAAGTGCGCCTCTAAAGCGTCCAATGCGACAAGTGCAACGTGCGACGTCGCAATCGCGGTTGGGGGCTCGCGTTCGGGCTCGGACGGTGCTACGCACCGTCCTTGGTGCATTTTCAATTAGCCTTGAGCTAGTCAAAATAAACTTGGTCCACTATGTTACACCATAAGGAATAACACATGATTACTCCTTACTTTAGTGAAACTCTTTATAAAGTAATTACAATTGCAATCTTTTTCCAACGTGGGATGTGACTCTTCATATTCCCACCTTTTTATTTCTCCATGTATTTAAGTGGCTAATTTTATGCATTAATTTTTCATTCACCCAAAATTGGTTTTGAGAAAAATTAAATGCCAATCTCATCTACTAACAATGTAGATTATCATTTCACAATTTATTTCTATTTACCAAAAATAAAATTCACTTAAGTAATTGGTCAAAATTTGGGTCAAACCTATTTTAATAAACTAATTTTCAACAAAACCCCACATGAATGAATATTAATGCATACATGTATGCAGAGTCATTCGAAAGATCTCGCAAACAATTATTGCATCAGGAACGGTAGCTTATTACTTTGAACCTTCCTTAGTAAAACACTATCGGATTTACTAGATGCTTAGTTGTAACACCCCAATCTATTCAGGGTATGTTACAAAACCATACGACTGGATGACCTCATCAAATCGCATGTTCCAAAATCTTGATGCTTGCTTAAGACCATAAATGGCTCTCTTAAGCTTGCACACGAAGTGCTCCTTTCCTTCAGCAATAAATCCATTAGGTTGGCGCATATAGACTTCCTTGTCGAGACTCCCATTCCTGAATGCACTCTTGACATCCATCTTGTAATACCCGTAATTTCGATTTCCGGTAATTTCTTTTTTTTCGGCGAAAGTCCATTTTGACGACTCGCTCATGACCGTTTCGTCATTCCGAGAATGATTAATTCTGCTCTTTTTGTCATCCGAGTTCGTTTCGGTGTTGTTTTGTTGAGTTCCATGCTTTTTAGCGACTTTTCCGCACTTGAGTTCGATTCTTGCGAATCTCGTTCGAAACTGCTGTTTCGAGTTTCCCATAAGTCTGTTTAACTTTGTTAGATGTGTTGTGAACTTCGGTTTGGTTATTCGATCACATATCGTGATTTTTGGGCGTTTTAGGCCATTTTGTAATTTCCTAAAAGTTATGGGTATCCGTATCTGTATTTGTTGTATCGACCCTTTTCTTGGTCGCGTATGATTAATTATTGCATTATGTTTTCATTTCGGGTCGTTGATGTTGTCTGCGAACTTTTCGTCGTGTTCGTTCCGTACGTTTTCGGAAATCGAGTCGTCGGGTCATGGCGGTGGCGGTGGCCGGACAGTGCGGCATCGGAAGTCTTGAGCACCGGCCGAGCATGGCGAGAACCAGCGTAGCGCGCCGCTCTGGCCGGAAAGGCTGCGCGCTAGCTCGGCAGTGTAGCGCACGCTGTCGACCGGCCCAGCAGACGCTATCGGGTCCGGGCAGTAGGGGCGGTGAGGTTCGACTCGGGTGGATCGGCGGGTAGCGCACGCCATCTTGTCGGACGATCACGCCTTCTGACCGTGAGTAGCGCACGCCTTCGGCCGAAAGGCTGCACGCTACCACAGTCGAAAGCGATCTAGTCCAGAGGTCTGGATTGCGGCACAGGCGATAGCGCATGCTAGCTCGGCAGCCTAGCGCACACTAGTCCGGCCCAGTATAAATGTGGCAGAGCAGTCCAGTTTCGATCATTTTTCCCTTTTCTCTCTTTCTCTTCCGCGGCTGGAGCCTTGGGGATCTCGAAGCCATGTTATTGAACAGAAAATCCATGAAGTTCTTAAGTTCATAACATTTATTGATCATCCTATATCATCCTTTGATCCAGCGAATCAAGGTAATCTCTTCTTAGAACCCTAGTTTCTTGAATTTTGGGGTTTTTGAGTTTTTGTTCGATTCGTTCCGAATTGTTGATTAATCCATGATGGGTATGATTAATCTTAGTAGTATTCTTGTGTTTAACATCATTTAATCCATTGTTCTTTGTCGAATCAAAGTATATTTCTTGATTTTCTTCGAATCGATTTTTTGGGGGATTTGTTCTTTATCTCGTTTTCCATCCGTTTTTGATGGATCGATTGTTTTTAAATGATGTTGTTAAACATATCCTATGAATTATATATCCATATTTCATTTTGGAATTCCGTTTTCGTGTTTTGACGGAACGAATCGTGTTCTTGGCCGTTTTAGGGGAAACACTTGAACTTTCGTCATTTGTTCTTTGAATTCAACGACTTTGAGTCGTGCTATGGAATTCATTTCATTTTTGTTATTGTCCTTCGTAGTTTATTATCGCGAGTTGGCATTCGGTGGAGTCGGCGGGTTCGTAATCGGTTCGTGCCAACCTACTTCGGTCGATTCTCCGCGTTGTTCTTATTCAAAGCAAGTACCTTGTTCATACGCTTCTCGTTTTGCGGATATGATTGATCGGTGGTCGTCTTGGTGCGTTTGTTTGGTTATTTTAAAATGAATTTCCAAAAGATTTGTTTTGGCCTCGTTAAAGGCTCTCTTTCAAAATGAGCGTGTGTTTTGTGAACGGTGTGTTTTTGGGAATTGATTATGATTTGATTATTTTGAACGTTGAAGGCTTTGGTGATACCCCTGTTGTTTAAAGTTATGGAATCATGTATTCCGTGTTAATTGTGTTGTTGTGTTTTGAAGAGTTTGATAATGGTATCGGATAAGTGGCCATCTCTAGTAAGTATTCTTGATGAACTTACATTCTTAGCATATTAGTATTGCATGAGTAACGTGTGTGTGTGTATGCTCACTATGGGTTAGATCTGACGGGGTCTCGGTAGGGATCCACGAAGCTGTGGAACCACGAGCTTGCTTTTAACCACTACGGGTTAGATCCAACGGGGTCTCGGTAGGGGTCCACGAAGTTGTGGGTCCGCGATTAATTGTGGTGCATTTTACAAATGTGATTCGATTATGGCATTTCCGGAAATGAGTGCTTTTGAACGGTTTTCATGATTGCATGCATCGACTAAGTGTGTAAGAGGTAAGTTGTTCGTTTGGCTTACTTGGCTAGGATGGCACTAGAGTAATTGTCGTCTGTGTTTAAACCTTGGGTTGTGAATTTTGATGTTGGAAGACGAACCTTGTTGTCGTTCTCGTGTACTGTGAGTTGATGAGATTTGGGGCTAAAATCCCAACGGTTTTGTAAAAGTCATTTTACGGAAAGTAAACCTTTGGGGCGGTGACCCCTTTCGTCTTTTGGGTTTTGAAAAGTGAGATTTGATAATCCTAAATTGTCTTTCTATTAAAACTTTCGATGGCATTCTAAAATATTTTATAAATTATTTCCATTGATTTGTGATCTTTCGGTTTTGGAATATTTTTCTCAAACTCTTGCCTCGGGAAGTACTTTTCGTTTCGTTTGGATCTTTGAGGATTCCTGATTATTGTTATTCGTGTAATGTGAATTGTATGACTCGTATTCTTGCACTTGTACTTGCACTAGCAAAACAGTGGAGCTTTGCTAACCCCCGAGTATTCGGGGGGTGGATGTTTGTATTGCATTCAGGTTTTGGAGCATAGCATAGGGTCGGCATGAAGGATGATGAAAGATGAACGATACTAATCACACGAGGACCGTTTGATGTTATATTGGTTTAGTTGTATTTTATTTCCGCTGCAGTATTCTTTCCCCGTTGTACGGGAGTGTGTTGTATTCGACCCCTGCGTGGGCAAGTATTGTAATCGAGTTGTATGTTTTTACTGAAAGACCAAATCGGTCTACTGAGTCATTTTAGCCTTAAAGGTATTGTTGAGATGTTCTATATTGTTATCAGCCTGGTAGATCCTTGAGGAAAGGTTCTACGGCGTGTAATATCCCTGAGCGGATTGGGGGTGTTACATAAATGGTATCGGAGATTTAGGTTGTGGAAACCTAGGCTGTCGGGTTTAGTGGTGTCTGTTGAGTTTTGTCTCGTCGGATTTTGTCTGACTGAGTCGTGTCGCGATGCGTCGTCTGAGTTTGTTGGTCGTGATTAGTATCGTGGGGTGATCATCATCTTCGTGCGACCTGTGGATGTAAGTCTCCCTTCTATATGTTGTGCCTCGTGTGACACGAGCTATTTTTATGATTATTTGTTAAGTGACGGAATCCTCTTATGGATTTTGATTTCTTGATATGCGGTTATTTGACCCTCATATTTCGTTCATATGAGGAGTAGTGTTGCTGGATTGTGCATGTTTGACTTTATTTCTTTTATCCGCTGCGTGAGTTCTTTTGTAATGGCTTTCGGTATTTTACCGACTGAGTTCTATTTCGAAAACCGATTCCCTTAACTGAGTTTGTGGCATTATGGCCTTGATCATTTTGGCGAAATTCTTATGACGGTATTTAGTATTTTGTAAATGGCTTTTGTAAGTTTTTGAAATATTACCGTCATCGGCCTTTTTGACGTTGTAAGTGGTTTTTAGCCTGGTGAGTTCCGGCGCGGGACCCACGGCGCTATAATGTTTCGTGTAATTACCTGAAATTTTTGGGCATTCTAGCCCATTGAATTATCTTTGAAAACCTTGAGTATCTTAGAAAATAAATTTCGAGACGTACTTTTAAAATGAATTATTTTCTCGTGGTACATCCAAGGTGCCACAATATGTTTCAAAATTCTTCTACTTCGAGGACCAAAATATTTTGAGATATTTTCAATCTTTTAGAAACACTTTTACTTAGACCCGAGGGTCGAATATTCTGAAAGTTTTCACTAAGAGAAAGTGTCCTCATTTTTATCAAATGCGAAATGGTTCTCCAAAGTCTCGATAACGATGTTTCACGTTTGTACTTTTTTTGAAAGGTGATACTCAAGATCAACCGGTGTTCTTCTAAATTATTTTCAAAATGAGGTTTTCGTTTTCAAAACCTATCCATTCCCGTTTGTGGGTTGGGTATGTATGTATGATGTTCGCGTTGTCATTATGATGTTTGCTCCCGAGTATGATCGAATTGGCGGTGTGAGCGTTGAGTCGTTTTCCACACATTTGTTGTGTTAGCCCTCTATGAGAGGTGGGATTTTGGTTTTGAATATTGCCGCCTCGTAGTGATTTCTGCATTTTCGCGCATGTGCGAGCTGTTAGAGCTTGGTTTGGTATGACCGTGTGCATCGGTGATTGTTCCGTTATGTGTCGGTTGTTTAATGTCTTGTTACCTTGCTCCCATTTTTGTGAATTTCGTGAACAAGGTCGAAGGTAATACCCGTACTATTTTGACTTATGTATTTTCTCTTACTCCAGTCTATCGATTCGCTCATGTTCGTTGATACTTTATGAACTTGTTATGTATTTCGGTTTCATCGTCCGAACGAGCTGTGATCTTGTTGTGGGTCAATCTGGTTATCGCTGTGACTTTTTCGAGTTCGGTTCGATTCTTGTGAACCTTGTTTGGAAGTGACATCATTTGGTTCTATTAGTTCTTTTATTCGAAGTGGTTCGGATTTGGAACTCCTGTGTTTTCGACTCTGTCGACTCGTTTATGCTCGTTAACATTTTCTGAGCTTGCCATGTCCCTTGCTTTTGTTGATCGAACGAGTGTGGTATTGTTTCGGGATGCTCGTTTGTCGTTGCGACTTTTCAAGTACTATTCCCTTTTCTGTGGATCTTATGTGAATCACATCTTGTTGTTTTCACCGGATCATATATTGTCTCGAGCCGAGACGTGAACCTGGGAGTTGTTGTTTGAATTTTATTGTTCTTCGTGATTCGAACATGATAGTTCGATTTTTGTTGTCTCGATCGTTCGATTGTTCGGTTTTTGTTGATCTCGTGTCGTGATTGTTGAACGTTCAGGCTCCTTCGTAATTCCCTTAAGTTAGGGAAATTAGTCTCGTTTTCGATCTTCCAACCCTTGGGCGGTGGAATTCCGTATTTGTTCAGCGATTGGCTCGCGTTTTGATTGATGTACCATTGGGTTGGTCAATCATATTGATTTTCGGTCGTTGTGTTTTGTGATTGTTCGGATAATCGACTCGATTGTATTATCTGTTTGATGACGCTTATCACTTGTTGATTTTATTATGTCTCTACCGGTGGCGTTATGTTAGCCGTCGTGGAGCTTGTTTTCACGCCGTATATTGCTTTGCGTTGCTTGTAACGTTTCGCCGATGGGCGTAAGTTACGCGTTTCTTGTGTATCTCGTTGAGTTTTCCTGGCGGGATATTGCTTCTCCTACTTGTTTTAAGTTTCGGGACAAAACTTCTTTTAAGGAGGGTAGTGTGTAATACCCATAATTTCGATTTCTGGTAATTTCTTTTTTTCGGCGAAAGTCCATTTTGACGACTCACTCATGACCGTTTCGTCATTCCGAGAATGATTAATTCTGTACTTTTTATCATCCGAGTTCGTTTCGGTGTCGTTTTGTTGAGTTCCGTGCTTTTTAGCGACTTTTCCGCAGTTGAGTTCGATTCTTGCGAATCTCCTTCAAAACTGCTATTTCGAGTTTCCCGTAAGTCCCTTTAACTTTGTTAGACGTGTTGTGAACTTCGGTTTGGTTATTCGATCACGTATCGTGATTTTCGGGCATTTTGGGCCATTTTGTAATTTCCTAAAGTTATGGTTATCCGTATCTGTATTTGTTGTCTCGACCCTTTTCTTGGTCGCGTATGATTAATTATTGCATTATGTTTTCATTTCGGGTCGTTGATGTTATCGGCGAACTTTTCGTCGTGTTCGTTCCGTACGTTTTCGGAAATCGAGTCGTCGGGTCATGGCGGCTGAGCAACTGGCCGGACAAAGCGGCAATTGGAAGTCTTGCACCGCCGAGCAGGCACGGCAGGAACCGGCGTAGCGCACGCTACGGCTGGAAGTCTGCGCGTGCTAGCTCGGCAGGTGTAGCGCACGCTGTCGACCGGCTCGGCCAGACGCTTATCGGTCAGGCGTAGGGGCGGTGAGGTTACGGACTCGGGTGGATCGGCGAGTAGCGCACGCCATCTTGACATCGCAAGACGCTACGACCGGCAGGTAGCGCACGCTACGGCCGAAAGGCTGCACAAGCTACCTGGCCGAGCAGTCTAGTCCAGGAGGTCTCTGGATTGCGGCCTGGGCCGATAGCGCACGCTAGCTCGGCAGCCTAGCGCACGCTAGTCCGGCCCAGTATAAATGTGGCAGAGCAGTCCAGTTTCGATCATTTTTCCCATTTCTCTCTTTCTCTTCCGCGGCTGGAGCCTTGGGGATCTCGAAGCCATATTGTTGAACAACAAATCCATGAAGTTCTTGAGTTCATAACATTTACTGATCATCCTATATCATCCTTTGATCCAGCGAATCAAGGTAATCTCTTCTTAGAACCCTAGTTTCTTGAATTTTGGGGTTTTTGAGTTTTTGTTCGATTCGTTCCCAATTGTTGATTAATCCATGATGGGTATGATTAATCTTAGTAGTTTTCTTGTGTTTAACATCATTTAATCCATTGTTCTTCGTCGAATCAAAGTATATTTCTTGATTTCCTTCGAATCGACTTTTTGGGGGATTTGTTCTTGATCTCGTTTTCCATCCGTTTTTGATGGATCGATTGTTGTTAAATGATGTTGTTAAACATATCCTATGGATTGTATATCCATATTTCGTTTTGGAATTTCGTTTTCGTGTTTTGACGGGACGAATCGTGTTCTTGGCCGTTTTGGGGGAAACACTTGAACTTTCGTCATTTGTTCTTTGAATTCAACGGATTTGAATCGTGCTATGGAATTCATTTCATTGTTGTTATTGTCCTTCGTAGTTTATTATCGCGAGTTGGCGTTCGGTGGAGTCGGCGGGTTCGTAGTTGATTTGTGCCAACCTACTTCGGTCGATTCTCCGTGTTGTTCTTATTCGAGGCAAGTACCTTGTTCATACGCTTCTCATTTTGTGGATATGATTGATCGGTGGTCGTCTTGGTGTGTTTGTTTGGTTATTTTAAAATGAATTTCCAAAAGATTTGTTTTGGCCTCGTTAAAGACTCTCTTTCAAAATGCGCGTGTGTTTTGTGAACGGTGTGTTTTGGGAATTGATTATGATTTGATTATTTTGAACGTTGAAGGCTTTGGTGATACCCCTGTTATTTAAAGTTATGGAATCATGTATTCCGTGTTAATTGTGTTGTGTTTTGAAGAGTTTGATAATGGTGTCGGATAAGTGGCCATCTCTAGTAAGTATTCTTGATGAACTTACATTCTTAGCATATTAGTATTGCATGAGTAACGTTTGTGTGTGTATGCTCACTACGGGTTAGATCCTACGGGGTCTCGGTAGGGCTCCACGAAGTTGTGGAACCGCGAGCTTGCTTTTAACCACTACGCGTTAGATCCAACGGGTCTCGGTAGGGATCCACGAAGTTGTGGGTCCGCGGTTAATTGTGGTGCATTTTACAAATGTGATTCGATTATGGCATTTCCGGAAATGAGTATTTTTGAACGGTTTTCATGATTGCATGCATCGACTAAGTGTGTAAGAGGTAAGTTGTTCGTTTGGCTTACTTGGCTAGGATGGCACTAGAGTAATTGTCGTCTGTGTTTAAACCTTGGGTTGTGAATTTTTATGTTGGAAGACAAACCTTGTTGTCGTTCTCGTGTACTGTGAGTTGATGAGATTTGGGGCTAAAATCCCAACGGTTTTGTAAAGGTCATTTTACGGAAAGTAAACCTTTGGGGCGGTGACCCCTTTCGTCTTTTGGGTTTTGAAAAGTGGGATTTGATAATCCTAAATTGTTTTTCTATTAAAACTCTCGATGGCATTCTAAACTATTTTATAAATTATTTCCATTGATTTGTGATCTTTCGGTTTTGGAATATTTTTCTCAAACTCTTGGATCTTTGAGGATTCCTAGTTATTGTTATTCGTGGAATGTGAATTGTATGACTCGTATTTTTGCACTTGTACTTGCACTAGAAAAACAGTGGAGTTTTGCTAACCCCCGAGTATTCGGGGGTGGATGTTTGTATTGCATTGGAGCATAGCACAGGGTAGGCATGAAGGATGATGAAAGATGAACGATACTAATCACACGAGGACCGTTTGATGTTATATTGGTTTAGTTGTATTTTATTTCCGCTGCAGTATTCTTTCCCTGTTGTACGGGAGTGTGTTGTATTCGACCCGTGCGTGGGCAAGTATTGTAATCGAGTTGTATGTTTTTACCGAGAGACCAAATCGGTCTACTGAGTCATTTTAGCCTTAAAGGCATTGTTGAGATGTTCTATGTTGTTACCAGCCTGGTAGATCCTTGAGGAAAGGTTCTACGGCGTGTAGTATCCCTGAGCGGATTGGGGGTGTTACACATCTGCCAAATCTCCATATCCAAATGCGCTGCTATAGCTAAGAGAATTCGGATCGATTTAAGCATGGCTACCGGCGAAAAGGTCTCATCGTAGTCTATGCCCTCATTATGAGTGTAACCTTTCGCAACAAGCGTTGCCATGAAGGTTTCAACCTTCTCTTTTGATCCTCTCTTACGCTTGTAGACCCACTTACTTCCAATGGGTTTTACCCCACTGGTAGCTCTACTAGCTCCCACACTTGATTAGAATCCATAGATACCATTTCGGATTCTATTGTTGTTTGCCAGGATTCAACATTCTTGTCTTGAACTGCCTCCCTATACGTCCATGGATCCATTTCATCCTGGTCCGGAGAGTGGTCCGAAGACGCTCCCACGGTAATGAAACGACCAGGTTGACAAACAACCCTCCCACTACGACGGGGCGTGTCCTTAGTTTGCGTATCCACAATAGTGTCAATACGTGGTACACTAGGTGGTTGTACAATTGGTATTGTCGAAATCTCATCCCTAGGTTCCTATAGAACGACTCACTCCTAGGCTTGTGACTTATTACATAGTCCTCCTCTAAGAACCGGGCATTGGTGCTAACAATGACCTTCTGATCTTTAGGCTGTAGAATGAGCCACCTTTCGTTCCCTTCGGATATCCCACAAGCACTCGTACTTCTGTACGAGATGCCAAATTATCAGCTTCTTTATTCAGCATGTGTGCTGGTGAACCCCAAATCCGAACATGTCTCACACTGAGCTTGCGCCCATTCCACAGTTCTGTGGGTGTTTTTGGAACTGATTTCGAAGGCACCAAGTATAGAATTTACGCCGCTATTTCCAAGGTGTATCCCCAAAATTAAATAGGCAAATCAGAATAACTCATCATTGACCTAATCATCTCTAATAAAGTATGATTCTTTCGTTCAGCAACACCATTTTGTTGTGGTGTACCAGGCGCAGTGAGTTGGGAAGGAATCCCCTCATGTGCCAGGAAATCCAAAAACTCTCCACTAAGGTATTCGCCACCACGATCAGATCGTAGTGACTTGATACTCTGTCTATGACGCTTCTCCGTTTCAGACTCGAATTCTTTGAACTTATCAAAAGATTCAGACTTACGTCACATCAAATAGACGTATCTATATCTCGAATAATCATCTATAAACGTGATGAAGTATTCGAAACCATTCCTAGTCTGGATGTTCATTGTACCACATATATCGGTGTGAACCAACTCCAACACATTTTGTGCATGATTTCTTTTGCTTTGGAAAGCCCTTTTAGTCATTTTACCTTCCAGACAGGATTCGCAGATTGGAAATGACTCAACTTGGAGTGAATCTAATGGGCCATCGCTCATCAATCTTTGAATCCTTCTAAGGTTAATATGACCCAATCATAAATGCCACAAATATGTTTGATTTATGCCCGAAAGTTCTTTTCTTTTATTAGGATAGTCAAAGAATTAAGCGATTTATAATTATGCAAGAGAGTTTGTGCAGCATTAATGATGTAAAGTCCTTCATTATAAGTACTTGTGCAAACATATTCACCATTTCTTTCAATAACTGTTTTATCGTCAAAAGAAACTGAATATCCATCACAACACAATTTAGAAACCGAAATTAAATTCTTTCTAAAATCAGGTACCAATAATACATTATTTAGGACTAAAATCCTATCATTAACTTTCAACTGCACGACTCCCACTCCAACAGCCTTCAGCCTGGAATAGTCGCCCTAATTGATAGTAATCTCATTTGCATTAAGCACTTTGGTTACTTGGAACCCCTGCGAGTCATAACAAACATGATCAGTGGAGCCCGAATCTACTATCCACGAAGTGATAGAACAGGCAACCAAACATGTTTTGACTAGTAGTGCATGAGACGTACTTTTCTTAGGGCAGTCACTCTTGAAATGCCCCTTCAGACCGCACTTGTAGCATTTGCCCCGCGACTTTTTGTTTGCCTCGAATGAGGAGCCTTGGACTGAGGAGCCTTGTCCTTAGCTTTGAAGGTTGCCACTTGCTTCTGGCCAACCTGCATTTTCTTCATTCCCCATTTAGGTTTTGAAGAAGTAGCACTGGTTGCCGCCAGAATTTGATGATAACCTTGTTTGAAGAGACCTTCAGCAGATTGAAGTTCTGTCAAAAGTTCCGCCAAAGTATATATCCTGCGGTTCATATTGTAGTTAAGGCGGAACTGCTCAAAGCTTCTTGGTAAGCTTCCCAATATAATATCGACCTGCGACTCCGCATCGATAGTAGCCCCTAGTATGCTCAGTTCATTCAAATGAGACATCATTTTCAGAACATGATCCCTTACTGGAGTCCCTTCAGACATTTGGGTTGTCATCAACACCCTCATTGCATTTTTCCTAGCCGACCAGTTTTGATGACCAGACATCTCAGTGATATTTTTCATCATCTCCGCGGTTGAGCCCATCGTCTGGTGTTGATGCTGCAATACATTTGTTAGTGAAGCCAAAATGTAACAGCGAGCCATCTCATCAGACTTCTTCCATTTTTGGAAATAAGCCAACTCTTCAGGAGTGGCATCCGGTTCTGGATCCAGAGGGCTTTCCTCAGTTAACACAAATTTATGCCCCTCGGTAGTCAGGACAATGTCAAGGTTTCTTTTCCAGTCGGCAAAGTTAGTGCCATCAAGTTTATTTTCTTTGGGAATAACAGCAAGTAGATTGAAAGACATCTGAGAATAAAATTAGAAACACCATTCATCACGTAATTCGACGCTCAATATATTGAAAAACCTTAAAATACAATATATATATATATATGCAATCAACCAACACCTCGAAAAACCGCACATGCAAGCAACGTTAGTGTGGACGTTTACACATACATTTTTCAAGTAGATTTTAACATTTTTAATTTTACTATCTAGTTAAGATGCGTTTTGACAAGTAAAATTAATAGTTAGTTCCTCTTGGCCATGTATTGAATTAACATAGACTCCGATGCGGAGCTTATTAATTAGTACACCTAAGTGAACACCATAATTTAACAAACCTTAGAATATTATTTAATGATAATAGTCCTACAGATGGAGATGTCCTATCATAAAAATTAGCATTCACCTTTTTGTTATCTAATTGAAGTTTAAAACTAGTGAGCCAATAATTAGCACATCCGTTGTGGAGGAAGACTCTAATGTCAACGCGCATGCTAATTATTTCACAATTTAAACGAATTATGGAGGCCAACTGAATTTTGAAAAAAAAAATCAATTTTTAAAACCACTTGGTTATTTTAAAAAAATAAGGTTTTTAATTTTCTCGTCATAACATGCAAGAAACATATCACGCATACATTCATACATGTCATACATCAAAATAGTAAAATCCAACAAATAAGTAAAACTGGATAATTAAATCCAATTATCATGGCTTTTATTCCTCGTTTTGAATAACGAGAAAATCCTTGGCTCGCTTGCTCCCACTGCTTCAAGCATCTCGTCACTTCCTCCCGGTTGGGCCACGAAAATTGCCAAATTTAGAAACTTTCTTCATGCAAAAATTAATTTCACAAGAAATTTCTAAATTTAAATTTATTGTGTTCCAACGGACGCAACGAACGGCGAAAAAACTGAACAGGATCTGAAATTGCTCGACCCGATCCGAAACTGCCCGACCCAGACTGTAGGACCCGTAGCCCTGCCCAGCCCGACCCGAACCGCTGCTATCGGCCGACCCGACCAGTGGCACCCGCGGCCGGGACCGCATGCTCTCGGCCGATTCCCGATCGACAGCAGGCTGGTCTCAGTCGGTTCATCCGATCGGGACTCCTTTTCGCGCTGGATTTCTTTTTCCTTCGTACTTTATGTACTCCAACTAGATTACAATTTTACATGAAATAAAATCATCGAATTTACAACAAAAATTACAAGAAAAAATAAATCCTACTCTACCCATGGATTTTCTCATGGGATATACTTATACATGCCTCAAAACGGGCCAAATTACCAAAAATACGTAAATAAAATAAAAAATTCACATAGACATGATAATTGGACCATATTCACCTGCGAGACAATATGTAGCAAAAATATTCCAATACCATAATACATGAATGTTTAAATTGCTAGCAAATTAATTACCAAATTAATTAATGTGAACAGAACCCAAAGACCGGCTCCGATACCAATTGTTGGAATATAAAATGCAGTGGAAGTGAATTAGTATTATATTTTATATTCGGTTTTATATACTAACCAACATAAATAGCGGATCTATTTAGGCTTGTCAATTAATTAATTAAACCGATTAATAAGCAATTTAAATAAACCTATTTACGCAGTACAATTGATAATTCATACCTTTGACGCGAAGTGGTAGTATTATTCTTTTAGGGTCGATCAAAATCTCCTCCTAGCTCCTAGTTGATCTCCTTTTATTTCTACCTTTTATATCTTCTAGAGTATATACCACCTAAGATCTAGATGTTGTGTGGTCAATAATCTACCGGATCATATTTGGACTGCAGTACAGGGTGCCATGGCCGAAACTTGATCTTCAAGAATTACCTCATAATTTTCTCTCTATTTTTCTTGAATATTTGTGTATTTAGAAAAATACTATGTTAGCTAAATTATGGAATCCAAGACACAAGTCAAGATCCACAATTAAACACAAATAGAGAAAAATCGAAAAATCTTGTTCAATGAAGGATGAAAATCGGCCAACCCCTTTGTCCTATTATAGGTGTTATGGGCTACTCTAGGGACCTTAAGGAGGATAAGGTAAGGACTCCAATAGATCTCATCTTACCATACTAGGAATCTTCCTAATATTATGAGTCTATTAATATCAACTTAGTCCACTAAATAGTTGATATTGCACTTCCTACCAAAATCCCAAATTACAAAATTGGGCTCTTTTTCGAATTAATTATTTCTCATATTTAAGATATTCCATGTCCATTAATTAATTTAAGCTACTGACAGCTTTTAATTAATTAATATATTATACATGAGCATACCACTCGACCTTTATTATTATATCGAAAAATTAATTCCACCTGCAGGGTTTAATATAATAATCCTTTCAAGTGCCTCAAGGGACATGATCAACCCGACTGGTCGTGACACGATTTCTAGCTATAATATTAATTATTATATAAATAATAATATTACGCAAAATATCGAGCATATTGAGTCCATCATTGTGGCTCTCACCCATGATAAATCAAAGCAATAAATATTAAATATATAATTAAATATTAATTACTAGAATTAAGAAATAATAATTGTCCGAGATGTACGTTCTTCTTATAGTCAGTACCGAAGAATCTATCTCACCTCGATCCTGTTCAACGTATACCGAATACGCTAATATATGCTAATGGTCAAGACCAACCAATCTCAAGCATATACTACAACCTCTCGCATAACCGTATGATGTTATATAGGTTGTGAACTAATTATTACTATATAAGGAACCGATAATGTGATCTTCTGTGTGACTCGGCACACCACATTATCTACAATATAAAGTAATTCGACAATATTTGCATAACCATAGCGTGAATAAATATGCAAAATATGTGATGAAATGAATTAAATATTTTCATAGATTAAGACCGAGAAATTAGGTAATACAAGCATAAAGTATGCTTTGATGTATACAACTCTAACAACTCCACCATTTAGCTATAGGAATCGTTAAAAGTTTAGACTTAACCTCACCACATTATGCAGGTTTCTCACTTGGATGTTCTGGGAATGGGCTGAAACAAGTTCCAAGTGTTCAACTGAACATTCATAACTTAGTTGTCCCATCTTGGGATCTCCAATTCACATGGTTGGATTACCGCCATGAGTATTCTTATCCTATGGATTTTAAGCCCATTCCCCTCAACAACTTGTACATTTGATCTCGACTTATGTCTTTTGTAGGCGGATCCGCTAGGTTTTCCTTTGACTTTACATATTCAATCAAAATAACCCCGTTCGAGATCAATTGTCTAATGGTATTATGTCTTCGACGTATATATCTAGACTTACCATTGTATATTGTTGTTACCCAAAATATTATCCGGAGATAGTATTGCTGGAATGATCGAGTAACAAACAAATGCGAGAACACTTCCGTGAGAAAATAGATAACACAAGATTTGCCGGGGTTGTTAATCCCGGGCTTGAATGCTCTCGCGAGATGTTATTAATAAATATACTGTCGAGTACAAATATTAATGTTAGAATCTATTACAAGGAGTGTAAAGACTTCTAGTTATCTAGGCTTTAGAGCGCGTAGACTGCCGGAAGAACCAGATAGATAAATCTGTGAGTTCTTGCTTGGGATATATGATGAATGTGTATGAATATCACTATGAATGTATAAGTGATTGCCAAAAGAGCCTTTGATTCTCTCTTTTGTGTTTATTTTGCACTGAATTCGTAGTAAATTCGCGTCTCCTTGGCCATAGCAGTGAGTTCTCTATTTATAGGGGACAAGGTAGTTGGGATTTCTCAGGCGATCGCGGGCGACCGCCGTTTTCTATATTAAAATAAAATGGCCGATCGTCCCATCACGTGGGCCTGTTCCCTTGAGGTCCGAGGTCGCTGCGGGTGGCCAGCTGGGCGAACCAATGGGAAGCCAGCACGCGTCTTGAGTCGCTGTCCGGGGAGGACCCACTTTGTACCTTTCGGCGGCCTTGTCGGTAGGTGTGGTAGGTGACAGGCTGGGGTCAAAGGTCCTATCTGTCGGTATCCTTTGAAGATCCGCATGCGGGCCACCGTCCAAGATTCGGTCTTCGACGACTTTGACGGATGTTGGATCCATATGTGGCACGAGATGATCGCTTCTGGTTCGCTCATTAAAGACGATCGTCAGACATCAAAAGACGATCGCTGGGTACCAAAAGACGGTCGCCGCATTATGCCGAACTCTAGGCGTTTGTCCAGAGTATGTCTTCCATGGTTGGCTTCTCTGATTGTGATGCCGATCGCCTATCGAGGCGTATTAATCGCCGCACAACAATTGCCCCCCAGCTCGCCTCGATGTTGAAAACACGGGGTGAGGTGGCACTGTTGGCGATCGCCAATGTTTAATCGATCAGCCGATCTGAATTCAAATCTGGACGATCTTCTTTCGCGTCGGGAGCAGCGGGAAATGAAGGCGGGCTTTCTAAAAGTGGCAGGGACACGCGTCGTGCCGCTGTTGGGGGAGTCCGACGGTTTGTCGGACTTGTCACCGGCATGCCCTCGAAAAGACGCGTATGCGGGATTCGAGGGCAGCATTTAATGCGTCCCCACGTGACGGTTGCGATCCAGCCCCCGAGGTTTCTCCTATTTGCATTTAGACCCCCGTCTCCATCTATAAAAGGGCCAGGGCTTCTTCTCCTTCACTTTTTACGCGTCCTTGCATCCATAGCCGAAACTCTGCAAAAATTTCTGGAGCTTCTTGTGCCGATCTTCTTCTTTTCTCTAGGTAAGACAAATTAACCTTCTCTCTCCCTTTACTTTCTAATATGTCGGGAGGATCCAGAACCTTCGAGACCGGAAGTTCTTCCGCTGCTGCAGCGTCTCCTGAACGGGAGGAGATTCCCGTTGGAGTGGATATGGAGACGGCCGTGGAAGCTATTCGTACGGGGATCGCACCCGCAGAACTCGAAGAACTTTTCAACGAGGCCGAAGTGGCGAGGACGGCGGCGACGGCGGAGCAGGGGGGCTCGCCGGTGGATGAGGATGATTTGGTGTGGGAGGCCTGGGAACGAGAGAGTAGATTCGGCCCTGCCTATGTGGCTTTTGCTCAGATGATGGAAGCGATCGCCGGACCCTGTCCGGAATTCAACTTCGAATCCTACTCCGCCGCTCACCCTTACGAACATGTGAAGCGTATGGTTTTTCAGGCCGCCGTCCCGTCTCCGTGGACTCTCGGAAAGATCCGGAGTACGGCGACCAAGAAAGACCTGAGCCGTTGGAGGGCCAAATATCACATCCCCTCTGACGTTTCCTTGCACGTGCCCTCGGAGAATGAACGTGCCGACCAACCGCCCAAGGATATGGTTGCCGTCAGCGAGATGAATATGGAGGCGGGTCTGTGATTTCCTCTGCCATTCGCCGTCTCCTACTTGTTGATCGCCTGGAATTTGGCGCCTCTTCAACTGACGCCGAACGCTTGGCTACAGATCATCTGCACGTTGACACTGTTTGGCGGTCACCGGTTGTTCTGCCTCCTTACTACGCTGGAGATGAATTATCTGTTTAAACTGGCCGCGCAGAAAGGGTCGATCGGCGGCAATCATATCTAAGGCCGAATCGGGAGAGTGGTCCTCGGTGTGCCGAATAAGACCAGGGGTAACCTGGCTAAATGGTGCTGGGTCGGCGGGGCATGGCGATCGGCATCGAGTGACAGGCCGAATGAGGAGTTGGAGATCCCCACCACTTTCCGGGAGAGGAATCCGAGTAAGGATTTTAACTCTCCCCTTGATTGAGCTTGTCTTGGACTGATCTAATTTTGTTTTCTTTTTGCAGGACCTCTAGTTCCAGCGATCGGCGACCTTCCATTCGATTTCTTGATCGTTTGAGAGCGGATCCGTGCCTTGCCGAACTCCTTTATTGACGTTCGCTCGCTTGGTACCGAAGCTCATCGGTTGGGGGCTCGATTGTTCTGCTACCCCCGTCACTTGAAAGTTCCAGGTATGAGCTTAAGTGGTGCTTCCTTGCTTGACGATCGTCCCCAGGAGGTCGTATCGTTTAAGTTGTTGTCTAACTTGTTTGTATCTCTTCTTTGACAGAGGTTCATTTTCCCCGATTTGCCGAACCACCGCCAGAAATCGCCATGTCAAACCCGGGACTCATCGGTCGCCTCCACTTGGGTAAGCAGACTGGTCGCGTTCCTGCGACGACGTCTCGCCCTGCTCCGGTGACGAGGCCTGCCGAGGTGCCAGTCGCCGAGCCGGTGGTTCAGGGAGAGGAACAGCTTCAGCGCCGCAAGAGGCGGAGGTCGGAGGAGTCCCCGTCGATCTATGAGGCGGATGTATCCATTCTTGAGCCTCCGGTTGCTGCGGCACCCATCTCTGCCATCCCTATGATGGATCGATCAGGCCCTAGGCCTTCGGTCCCCGGCTCCCGGTCATCTGGCGGCTGGACGAAGAAGGTGGCGATCGCCGAGGCGGAAACTTCTCGGGGCAAGCCTTATTTTGGACGCGATCCCGAGCTGGTCAACATGTAAGAAAGGATCAAAATTTTCTGAGTTAGGCATTCTGGGCAAGGTATAGGCTAACTCTTTGGTTTCTTTGGTTTGTGCTGCAGGGTTCGTCTTGCCGACCCGGACGTTGCTCCTATGGTGCTGGACTTTTTGTCGAGCAGGGCTCCGCAAACATCTCTCGACGTCCCCACTTATATCCAGCAGGCTATCTCCTCTCTGACCAAGGCCTGGACGACCGATCTTGATGCGATCGCTCGTCGTTGATCTGGACATGCCATGCAGGCGACCCTTGCCCTGGCTCTCCAGACGGCGACGATGGCCGTCCAAGCCGCTAGGGATTTTGAGGGGCGACCCTCCACTGCTCGTCTCCATAGTGACCTCGAGGCCGCCCGGAACAAAAATATCGAGTTTGCCAACCGGGTCCAGTCTATGGAGAAGGAGTATGAGGAGACGGCCAAAAGGGCTAAACAGGACGTTGACCGATTGAAGTAGGAGCTGAGCCGCTCTAAGGAGGCTGTCGACCGGTCCCACGATAAGGAGAAGGAAACCCGCCAGAACTTCGCGGCTTCGCAGGAGGAGGAGGCCGGGCTGAAGGTGATGGTGGATCGGCTCAGCGGTGAGCTGGAGGCGGCGAAGAAGGAGCTGGAGAAGGCCAGGGGTGAGAATGCCGCCAAGGTGGTCGAGCTGGCGGAGGCCGAGAAGACGGCCGCGGATTTGAATGGGCAGCTGAAGGCGATCGAGGTCGATCCCTACCTCAACGTTGCGCACGTCGGCGAGTTCGCTTATTACTTGGCCTATGCTGACGCTGTTCGAGCCGCTAAAAAGGCAGGGATCGAGATCGGTCCCCTGATGGAGAGCTTCAAATCCTATGCCCTCGAGCATCCTCTGCATCCAGAGTTCTCCTTGCCGATCCTTGACTTTGTCGACTTCGGGATCGACTTGAGTTGGTATACTGGTAAACTCATTCATCCCGAGGCCGATGGGGGGGCCCAAGCTGATCCGCAACCCGAGGGCGATGACCAGCCGGCGGGGCCTTGAGAGGCATTTTTGTTTTCCTCTGTAACTTGTACTTTTTTCTTTTGTAATGCCTTCGGGCCCCGTAATGTATGAAACTTGCGTTATGGATAAAATGTTCCTCTTTTCATACTGTCTCTTTATATACGATCGCCTTTGAATGTTTGCGTGCAATTTTTACAAGTACGTGTATGATTGCTTTCGACGTTTTGTTCATCCGACCGATCATCTGAGTGTTGAAAGCATTGATATGTTTTGAATCGGAATTCTTACTTGTAATCTTCGTCGAATGACTCCGATCGTCCTGCATGTGTTTGAGCGAAGCCGATCGTGTTTGGGATTAGCTCGACCCATCTCTGCCCCCTTGTTTTTGTTTACATATTGTAAGTAAGGAAACAAAAACTAGTTTGTCTGGCGAGCTATCTTCAGTTTTGTCTATTCTGAAGAATCATGTACGGTTGGGGTGTTCGATGGACCGACCTCCCCATTCGTGTCTTTGTGTGCGAGGAATATTGTGTATCCCGCGACTCACTTTTTGTGAGGGTCCTCCGTTAGGCTACGCCTGCCTTGTGTTAAAACGAAAGGCGGGCGATCTTGGTCTGGAGGAGTCCTTGCGCGGAGTGTCGTCGGCTTATTCGACTCCACGTCCGCGGCTTGTCAGCTCTGCTTCCACCTCGGCCCTCCATGAAGATGGCGACCCTCGACGGTGTACGTTAAGACGGGGGTAGTGGCACGTCGCATTGTCCGGGTCCACCATGTTAGATGATGTACCTTGAGGACTTGCGATCGTGTCTACTGATTATTTTGGAGGGTCCTTCGGCTACGCCGGCCTCGTATTTAAACGAAGGGCGGTCGATCTCAGCCCAAAGGAACCTTGCATGGGCGAAGATGTCGGTTCCATCGACCTCCAGGACCATGGCTGCATTGATTTTGCCTAGGATCGTCGTGATCAACGATCGTCGGCGGTATGCGATATGCCTGGTGGGGCGATCGCCAGAATAGATGGGATAGGAAAAAATCTCATTATATTCCTTGTACATCATTGAAACTGAATACAAAATTATCATTGGTAGTATTTTTTCAGATGTACGGCGTTCCAGGGGTATTGATCCGGAGTACCGTCAGGATGTTCCAGTTCGTAGGCTCCTTTAGTTAGCCATCTGGATACTCTGAATGGTCCCTCCCAGTTCGGACCGAAAACGCATGTGGGTTTGGATCTTCTTGAGGACGAGATCGCCCACTTGAAACCTTCTTTCTTTGACCTTCGAATTGAAGAACTTCTCGGCTCTCCTTTTGTGGATTGTATTCTTCATTTCTGAGGTCAGCCGTCGTTCTTTGAGCATGTCTAGGTCGATTCGTCGGGCTACATCATTGTCGGTCGTCATCTCCTGTTCGGTTCGATGGCTGAGGACGGCGATCTCTGAAGGTATCACCGCTTCTGTCCCGAAGGCAAGGGCGAATGGGGTTTCGCCGGTTGAATTGCGGGTCGTCGTTCGGTAGGACCACAAAACGTCTGGGAGCTCGCTCGCCCATCGTCCTTGCCTGGATTCGAGTCGCGCTTTAATCGTGTGTTTGAGGATCTTATTCACCGCCTCTACCTGCCCGTTCGTCTGAGGGTGATAGGGCGCTGATAATAACCTTTTGATTCCCCACTTTTCACAGAATTGCATGACTTCTAGGCCGTCGAATTGTTTTCCATTGTCGGAGATGATGGCCTGGGGCAGACCGAATCGGCATATGATGTTTTTCCAGATAAACTTGATCACCTGCTCTGGCCGATCTTGTTTAGTGGCTCGGCCTTTGCCCACTTGGTGAAATAGTCGACCCCTACGATAGCAAATTTACAGCCCCCTGGAGCCGTCGGCAGGGGACCAATAAGGTCGATGCCCCATTGCGCAAATGGCCAAGGGCTGTACATGGAGGTGAGGTGTTCGGGGGAGAGTTTGATGTTTGGGCCCATTATCTGGCACCTGTGACACGATCTGGCATAGGCGATCGCATCCTTCTGAAGTGATGGCCAGAAAAAACCTTGCCTGGTTGTCTTATGGATGAGAGCTCGCCCGCCCGCATGGTTTTCGCAAACCCCGTCATGGATCTCGGCTAAAACGAGCCGACCTTCCTCCGGTGTAATACACTTGAGCAGGGGAAGTCTGAAGGCTCGCTTGTAAAGCTGGTCGTCCAATAGGGTATATCTGGTTGCACGGAGCTGGAGTTGGCGAGCTTTAACACGGTCATCAGGGATCGTTCCGTCCTTTAAGTATTTGATGAACGGAGTCATCCAGTTCTCCTCGGCGATGGCAACCGTGGTAACCAGGCTTTTGTCGATCGCCGGCCTTGTTGACTTTGTGATTTGGATATTGGAGAAGTCGGCTGCCCCATCCGACGATGCTAGTTTGGAAAGGGCATCGGCCTGGGAGTTGTGTTCTCTTCGGACTTGTTCGATTAGCACTTCTTCAAATTTTGTGCACATTTCGGCGACCAGCTCTTGGTATTTGACCATCTGTTCGCCGCGCGCCTCATATTCTCCCTTGACTTGGTTCACGACCAAAAGGGAGTCCATGAAGATATGGAGGCATCGAACATCTAGGGTGAGGGCTAGATCGAGCCCGCCTACCAAAGCTTCGTATTCGGCTTCATTGTTGGTCGCACGAAAATCGAAACGCACAACATTTGTGAAACTTTGTCCGTCGGGGCTGATGAGGACAATCCCTGCCCCTGCTCGCGAATTGTTCGCCGAGCCATCCACATATAATTTCCAGGTGGGTCGGCCGATCTGGGTCGGACTGTGAGGGAAAGTTAATTCCACCACGAAGTCCGCCAGAGCTTGGCCCTTGATCGCCGTGCGAGGAGCGTATGTGATACCATATTGGGTGATCTCCAGCGACCACTTGAGGAGTCGCCTGTTAGTGTTCGGCCGGTGTAGGACTTGCCTTAGAGGTAGAGTTGTTAGGACTTCCACTTGGTGATCGAAGAAGTAAGCCCTCAGCTTACGAACACTCATGACAAGGGCATAGGCAATCTTCTCTAATGGTGTATAGCGTGTCTCAGCGTCGTGGAGCGCCTGACTAACATAGTAGATCGGCAAGTGGGCTTGTCCCTCTGCTCGCACCAGAACGGCACTCAGCGCGACCTCCGAGGCTGCTAGGTAAAGGAATAATTTTTCACCGGGGATCGGCTTTGCCAGGATCTGGGGGTTAGATAGATATTCCTTTATCTTGGCGAACGCTATCTGGCTTTCCTTCGTCCATGCGAACTTCTTGTTCTTGATGGTTGCGAAGAAAGGCTTGCTTTTATCGCCGAGCCGTGATATGAAACGGTTGAGGGCGGCTAGACAACCTGTGAGGCGTTGCACCTGCTTGATGTTTCGCGGTTCCTGCATGTCAAGGATCGCTTGTATCTTGGTGGGGTTCGTCTCGATCCCCATTTGGCTCACTATGTGCCCCAGGAACTTCCCGGAGCCCACCCCGAAGTTGCATTTCTTGGGGTTCAGCTTCATGTTAAACTTCTCGAGGATGGCGAACGTCTCGGCGAGATCGTTGAGGTGATCTTCCTTCTTGAGGCTTTTGACTACGATATCGTCAATGTAGACCTCCATGGTCTTGCCGATCTGATCAGCGAACATTCTGTTGACTAATCGCTGGTATGTCGCCCCTGCGTTTTTCAAGCCGAACGGCATTCGGACCCAAAAGTATATGTCTTTTTCCGTGTGGAAAGATGTGTGTTTTATGTCTTCCTCCGCCATTGGGATTTGATGATACCCGGTGAAGGCATCCATAAATGACATCATTTCGCAACCTGCCGTACTATCGACCAAGTGATCAATATGAGGCATTGGGAAGTGATCTTTTGGACATGCCGTGTTGAGGTCGGTGAAGTCAATGCATAACCTCTAGGAGCCAGTTGGCTTTTTGATGAGCACCGCATTAGCGACCCACTGTGGTTCGTCTGTGGCTACTCCGATCAATTTGTTGTTGAGTAACTTCTGGACTTCTATGTCGAGCGCCGCGTATTTCTCGGGACCGAACTTCCTACGCTTCTGGTGAATAAGCTTCATTGCTCGGTCGATCTTCAGATAATGGCAAGTGTGTTCGGGACTTATGCCAACCATATCTTGATGCGACCAGGCAAAGACTCCGATGTTCCTACGTAGCAAGTTGATCAGATCTCCCTTTAATTCGTGGTCGATGCTTGCGCCGATCTGTACTTCCCGTTCTGGATGAACTGGATCCATCGTAATGCTTTCCAACTCTTCGACAGGGACGGTCCCCTCTCGTTTGGTGCGATCTCCGGACTCGGTCCTTGGATCGATGTCGAGACTTAGCTCGAAACCGATCCTTGGCTCGATGTCGTCCGTCAATTGATGAGAGATGGCGTCCCCTGAGTCGGGTTGGTACGATGTGTTCGGCTCGTCGATCTCCATGGGTTGATCGTCGATCGCTTCAATGTTACATATATGAAAGAAGTAACAACATAGGAGTAACTCAAACATCTTTTTGCCATTAGCTGATCTCCTTTTACAGTACCGACCGTCCCATCGGTGTGGGTAATTTGATACAGTAAAAAAAAGATGAGGCGACCGCCTCAAAGGTTTCTAAAAAGGGGCGACCTAGGAACCCATTATAGATGCTGGGCCTATCTATGATTACAAAGCTTAGGTTCCTAGTAATCCTAACCTTGGGATCATAAAAGCATACTAGCTCGACGGAGAGCTTGATCCTCCAGTAGGCTTGGACTGTGTTGTCGCCGAACCCTTGGAGCACGGTGTCGAAAGGCTTGATGAATTTGGTTAAGTTGCCGAGTTGGTCTAGGGCGGATTTGAATATGATTTTGCAGAAACTCCCGTTGTCGACCAGCACGCGATCGACCGTCTTCCCAAGGATACAGACGGAGATCACCAGTGCATCCTCTTTGGGGCATTGCAATCCCTCCCTATCTTTGTTGGAGAAGGTGATGAGTGCGTCTCTAGAGATGGTCGGCTCCGGAGGTACTACGACATGGACCCCGGCGAATGCCCTCAGCTCGGCCTTTCGCTTCCTGTTTGACATGGTGGAAACCGGGGAAAGACCCCCGAGGTTTCCACCTCCTGCTTGAAGCATGTTGATCCGACCGCCAGAGTTGATCGGTAGGACCCACTCATCAGAGTACTCCGGCTCATGCTCGATTCTGGCGACCGGATTGGGAGGAGTTCTCTCGTGTTGTCGGCGCTCGCGCCCTCCGGTCCTTTCCGTCCTTGGCTCTGGCTTGGTGACCAAGTTGTACAGTTTGCCTTCCTCAAACAGTCGCCAGAGCTGTCTGAGGAGGTCGCGGCATTGGCTAGTGTTGTGGCCGGGACTCTTATGGTAGGCACAGAATTTGCTACGGTCTAGATGACTGTGGTCCCTTATCGGCTTTGGTTTGGAAAGCCATTCGCGACCCTTGATTGCGTTGAAGATGTGGGCCGGAGATAAGTTGAGGTTGTGGAGAAGGTGGACCTCTACATCCTCGAAGGCTTTGAACTCGCCAGGCAGCTTGGCGACCGCCTTTCTGGGCTTGGCGACTGCCTTCTTCTGGACATGGGACGGTGCCTTTCCTTCTTCGGATGGCCCCTAGTCTAAGCGGAGTGAGAGCATCCTCTGCCTGGCCAGAAAACCGGCGGCTTTGCCGCGGAAGACCGAGTAGGTCGGGGGGATATCCTTTGTGAGGTGCCTGAACATGGGCGAACGTACGTGGAATCCGCTCATGACTGAGTTTAGAGCGAGCTCGTCGCTGATGGGCTCGCCGGTGAGGACTATCTCGTCTACCCGGTCGATGTAATCTTCGTCTGACTCATCCTTCCCCTGCTTGATTTTCATCATGCGGTGGGGGCCTTCAGGGCGAGCGACTTTGGCGGCGAAGTATGTCGTGAAGTCTTTCGCCAGCTTCTCAAAGCAGTTGATTGAGCGAGGTGGTAGTGAGACGTACCACCTGTGGGAGAGGTCGCCCAGAGTTAACGGGAACATTCGACACTTCGTCGCATCTGATGCTCCGCATCCGGTCATGTAGATCCGGAATTTGCTCAAGTGGGTTTCCGGATCCGATATCCCCTCATATAGAGGTGTTTGTGGGGGATTGATCGTTGGTTGGACCGGGGCGAGCTCGATCTGAGCCGTGAGTGGTTCGCTTGGCCCAACGATCGATCTCCTGGCGCCTGCCCCATTTTGCAAGAGCGCCTTCATCTCGTCGAGCTGGCGTTGCATGTCGGCCATCGCCGTCGCCTGACTGCTCGCCGATTGACTCTCAGAGCGCGAACTAAGGCGATCGTGTACTGATCCCCTGGCCCCGTGGTGAATGACGAGCTCCCTGCCAGTGGGTTCCTTCCTCGGGCGAGCAGGGGCTCGTTGACCGGCCTGTCTCCTGGGAGTCGGATATGCCGAACTCCTGGTAAAGGATTCGGATACCGATGTCTCCCGGCTGGGGCCTGAGTGCCCGGGTCGCCATGAGGGATCGCTCCCCAGGCGGCTGAAGACGGGATCTTCCCGCCTTACGAGAGCCTTCTCCTGTGGCTCGGGGCTTTCTGTCGATTTATCAACATAGATCCCCTTGAGCTTCCGTTTGCTTGCCCGGCGGATGGTTGACGGAGTGATGGTGTGCGAGTCATTAGCCTTCTGTCGCTCCCTGAGGATGGCTATAGCCTCCTCAATCTGTTCCGTGGTCTGGAACTGATCGAGTGAGAGGGTAGAACCGTCCCTCGGGGGCGGGAGTGAGAGCCTAGCGTCGCCACGGTCGCCTTCCGCCGTGGCCGGATTCGTCCGGCCGGAACGAGATTTCCGGCGGATCTCAGGGTGGCTCTCTTGGAGGTCGTTGCGGACGTCATTTTTCTGAAGGCTTTTCTATTGAAGAACAGTGAGTGTTTCTTCAAGTATATTTCTGGAGAACAGTGAGTGTTCTTCAAGACGGTAGGAATAAAAATGAAGGCTTAGATGCCCTCCTTCTAGCGCCAATTGTTGTTACCCAAAATATTATCCAGAGATAGTATTGCTGGAATGATCGAGTAACAAACAAATGCGAGAACACTTCCGTGAGAAAATAGATAACACAAGATTTGCCGGGGTTGTTAATCCCGGGCTTGAATGCTCTCGCGAGATGTTATTAATAAATATACTGTCGAGTACAAATATTAATGTTAGAATCTATTACAAGGAGTGTAAAGACTTCTAGTTATCTAGGCTTTAGAGCGCGTAGACTGCCGGAAGAACCAGATAGATAAATCTGTGAGTTCTTGCTTGGGATATATGATGAATGTATATGAATATCACTATGAATGTATAAGTGGTTGCCAAAAGAGCCTTTGATTCTCTCTTTTGTGTGTATTTTGCACTGAATTCGTAGTAAATTCGCGTCTCCTTGGCCATAGCAGTGAGTTCTCTATTTATAGGGGACAAGGTAGTTGGGATTCCTCAGGCGATCGCGGGCGACCGCCGTTTTCTATATTAAAATAAAATGGCCGATCGTCCCGTCACGTGGGCCTGTTCCCTTGAGGTCCGAGGTCGCTGCGGGTGGCCAGCTGGGCGAACCAATGGGAAGCCAGCACGCGTCTTGAGTCGCTGTCCGGGGAGGACCCACTTTGTACCTTTCGGCGGCCTTGTCGGTAGGTGTGGTAGGTGACAGGCTGGGTCAAAGGTCCTATCTGTCGGTATCCTTTGAAGATCCGCATGCGGGCCACCATCCAAGATTCGGTCTTCGACGACTTTGACGGATGCTGGATCCATACGTGGCACGAGATGATCGCCTCTGGTTCGCTCATTAAAGACGATCGTCAGACATCAAAAGACGATCGCTGGGTACCAAAAGACGGTCGCCGCATTGTGCCGAACTCTAGGCGTTTGTCCAGAGTATGTCTTCCATGGTTGGCTTCTCTGATTGTGATGCCGATCGCCTATCGAGGCGTATTAATCGCCGCACAACATATATGCTGCTTTGTGATCTTCCAATTGCATATTGACTATCACCAATGTATCAGCACATCTGGTACTGGTTTAATCCAGCAGGGAATATCTTCCAATACTGTTGGATATCTCGTATAAAGTATTTCATAATTTATGGTATACTCTAAATATCTAAGCACCCTTGTCAAGGCTTTTCAATGATCCTTACTCGGGTTACTTTTGAACCTGCTTAGTTTACTCACCGAATATGCAATGTTTGAACGTGTACAATTGGTTAAGTACATTAGACTGTCAATTATCCTTGCGTATTCCAACTGAGAAACTGGTTCCCATTTGTTTTTAGCTAAGTGTAGACTTATATCTACAGGGGTCTTAGCTGGAGCACTATCAAAAGCATTGAATCTTCTGAGTATGCTTTCGATGTAATGGGATTGCGACAAAACAATTCCATATGAAGTTCTAGAGATCTTAATCCCTAATATAACATCAAATAATTCCATATCTTTCATGTCAAAGTACTTCTTTAACATTTCATTGGTTTTCAAGATTAATTCATGATTATTTCCCATAATCAACATATCATCTACATAACGGCAAACTATGACATAATCATCATTTGTTCCTTTAATGTAAACACACTTATCACATTCAATTATCTTGAAACCATTTGACAACAATGTTCTGTCAAATTTTCCATGCCATTGCTTAGGTGGTTGTTTTAGTCCATAAAGTGACTTAACAAGTTTACACACCTTTTTTTCTTGTCCGGGTGCAACAAACCCTTCGGGTTGCTCCATGTAAATCTCCTCCTCAAGTTTCCCATTCAAGAAGGCCGTTTTTGCATCCATTTAATGTATCTCAAGGTTATGCAAGGCTGCAATAGCAATGAGAACACGAATGGAAGTGATTATTGTTAGAGGAGAATATGTATCAAAGAAATCATATCCCTCCTTTGTTTGAATCATGATTACCAACCTGACTTTGCATTTATCAATAGATCCATCTGCTCTATACTTCATTTTAAAAATTCATTTGTATCCCAATGGTTTGTAACCCGGTGGGAGATCAACCAACTCCCAAGTATTGTTATGCATGATGGATTCTATTTCACTGTTGATAGCTTGTTTCCAGAGAGGAGTATATGGACCAGACAAAGCTTTATCGAATTGTTCTGGGTTCAATTTCTAACACATATGTCTCTACCTTTCCCAACCTGTATTCAGCCATTATTGGTTGTACATCGAGATATCACTAGCAATAAAGGACTATAGATTTTGTTTTTAACAAGTTTTTGAGATGTACAATACGGCGACATATGTTGTCTACAAAAAAGTATTAGACAAATAAACCTTTTAATTTTACCGATATTTGTATTGTGAATGGATCTTCTTTATACCATTTCTTTTGAGTAATTGTAGTAATAGTGTTGACTTTCTATAAGTATTGAATATCATTTTTCCATTTGTAATGTTCTAATTAGATTACCAATATATATGTCAGTTGTTTTTCAACGGGTTACAAAATTAGTTTATAGAGAAAAAAGAATTGATGGGTACTAAAATATAAATTTAAAGAATATATTTTAATACATTAATTAGCCTCAAATTTCAAAAAGTAATAAATTTCATTTGATTTCAAAGCTAGACAATTTTAGGAATACTTGTTAGATTTTGATGATGTCATTATTATAATTCAAATGATTATTACTTGGCAAAAATGTAAGGAAGAACCAAATGATTATCTTCCATAGGTAAAATTATGTTGAGTTAAATACTTGGCAAAATGTAAAGAAGAACCAAATAAGTATCTTCTATAGGCCAAATAAGTTATCGGCTAAGTGCAAAGGTACAGATAAACACATCAGAGAAGTCAAGCTGAGTAAATTCAGAGAAGTTCTGGTCAACAAAAATTCATCAGAGATGTTTGACCAGATTGCAGTCAAGTGATCAGCAGACTAAGTCATCTGAAGTCTGACCATCAGATAAGTCAAAATTCATCAAGACAAAAGACTCCAGATAAGTTATCTGATCAGGCGAGTCTCAACAGTCATCAGAGAAGTCATCAACAGAGAAGTCCAAACTGCAGAGAAGATGACTGTACATCAGCCAACTTGACTTATAAGAGATCAGTCAAGTACTCCAAGTCCACGTCAGCATGCGTTGAATAGTCAAAGATTACGGAAAGTCACATGCAAGCGTGAAGAGACAAATTGGAGAGATTCCCGCAAGGATATGAATTAAATAATTCATCCAGACCTACCACTGAAGACTTTAATCTTATTATATTCAAAAGATGTGGCACCTCACATGCAAAGTCTTCACAACGGTCGAAAGATGGATTAAAATATGAGAATCCAGCCTTGCAACGTTCAGAAAAATAAACAAAGAAGTCTATTTCTCCAACGGACGGATTTGTTACAAGATTTGCAACGGCTATGAAGAATGCTCAAGGATCGAAACTTGTATATATCCGAAGATTTGAAGATGAGCAGTACGATACGAACAAAACTTTCAAGCGATCAAAGTTATCAAAGAAATCAAAACAATCATATAGCATCGTTAAAAGAGCAGTACTCGAAGTTCTTATTTGAAGAAAGCTCTTAGTTGGAGAAGACAAACACTCTTGTCTTAAAACCTGAGTTCGGGATACTTCACTGGTTGAAGTTGCGAGACTGATAGGCATCCAAGGATTTGAAGAATCAAGTGGTGCTAGGTAGTCAAAGAGGAGTTGCATCAGTCTCGCAACTTCAACCAGTGAAGTACCCCGAACTCAGGTTTTAAGACAAGAGTGTTTGTCTTCTCCAACTAAGAGCTTTCTTCAAATAAGAACTTCGAGTACTGCTCTTTTCACGATGCTATATGATTGCTTTGATTGCTTTGATAACTTTGATCGCTTGAGAGTTTTGTTCGTATCGTACTGCTCATCTTCAAATATTCGGATATATATAAGTGTTGATCCTTGAGCATTCTTCATAGCTGTTGCAAATCTTGTAACAAATCCGTCCGTTGGAGAAATAGACTTCTTTGTTTATTTTTTTGAACGTTGCAAGGCTGGATTCCCATATTTTAATCCATCTTTCGACCGTTGTGAAGACTTTGCATGTGAGGTGCCACATCTTTTGAATATAATAAGATTAAAGTCTTCAGTGGTAGGTCTGGATGAATTATTTAATTCATATCCTTGTGGGAATCTCTCTAATTTGTCTCTTCACGCTTGCATGTGAATTTCCGTAATCTTTGACTATTCAACACATGCTGACGTGGACTTGGAGTACTTGGATGATATCTTATAAGTCAAGTTGGCTGATGTACAGTCATCTTCTCTGCAGTTTGGACTTCTCTGTTGATGACTTCTCTGATGACTGTTGAGACTCGCCTGATCAGATGACTCATCTGGAGTCTTATGAATTTTGACTTATCTGATGGTCAAACTTCAGATGACTTAGTCTGCTGATCACTTGACTGCAGTCTGGTCAAACATCTCTGATGAATTTTTGTTGACCAGAACTTCTCTCAATTGACTCGGCTGTACTTCTCTGATGTGCTTATCTGTACCTTTGTACTTAGCCGATTTGAGCCTAACTTATTTGGCCTATAGAAGATACTCATTTGGTTCTTCTTTACATTTTGCCAAGTATTTAACTCAACATAATTTGGCCTATGGAAGATACTCATTTGGTTCTTCCTTACATTTTTGCCAAGTAATAATCATTTGAATTATAATAATGACATCATCAAAATCTAACAAGTATTCCTAACAAATTCCCCCTATTTTGATGATGGCAAAACTTAAGCAAATAATCAAATGTACAAGTATGCACTTAGGTGCAAGACACAAACTTAAAATCAGTCTTGTTTTGAGACAACTAGGAGTTGTCATTCAAATGACTGTATATATTAATTTTCTGTTGATTACAAGTACATGGCTTGAATAGAATAAATACAGAAAAATTAATCAATTACAAAAATTACAATTACATCCAAAAACTATCTCGCCTTCCTCTCGCGAATGCTTGCTTGGGAGGTCTAAACAGTTTTGCACCGATTGGTCTACTTTTGATGGGTGCAAGACCATATTTCCTCCTTATGACTAGGGCAGCAAAGTCTTGGTCTTCTTTTGAAGAGAACTTGTGCTCTTCACATAGCTTTCTAATTTCTTCTTGAAGCTCTAGCTCGTCAAGCTCATTATCCAAACGGGTCGGCGCTTCCACTGCTCTGAATGGAGGAATCATAGGATAAGCATGCCATTTGGCTGCATATTTAAGCATGATCTTCCACAGAGTAGGCCATCTAGCATCCATGTAGTTGATGAATGACTGTTGGGGCGAGCATTCTTTATCTTGGAGAATCTCCCAGAGGTAGAACTGCTCTGTGAATTGTTTCTTGGCATCCGCCCAACTGGTCATGAATTCTGTTGGTAAAAATTCTTCAACATACCACAACTGTTTGCCTTCCCATTCGCATCTTTGTTCTTCTTTCTCTCTTGTTCTTCTCTTCTTCTCAACAGACTGCTCTTCAGGTTGGTTGGGGGCAGATATCTCCTTTCTTTTCAGACTTGATGGTCCTCCTTCAATTTGGAGAATATCTTTCCTCTTCTTTGATCTTAGCTCTTCAGCCTGAACAAAAACAACTTCCTCCTGTCGGCTACCTTCCCCCTGCATTCTATCTTCCCCCTTTGACCTCTCTTTCCCCTTAAACCTATCTTCCCCCTTTTTGCCAGCATCAACTAGATAAGTTATCTGCTGCTCCATTCTATGCATCCAGTCTGACATGCCAAGCGGTATCCTGGAATTCGTAGGAGGAGGTGGTTGAGGGGCATTTCTCCGCAGCAGGGTGTCAAGTTTGGAGTGTATTGACTGCAGATCAGGTGAAATCTTGGAGGTAAGCAGCTCTCCAACTGTCTCTCTGACGATTCGGCGAATCAGCTCCGATAGCATAGGTGAAATGTGAGATGCCTCTGGAGAGTGCTCACCTGAGCCTTCTTTGTCTGCAGGTAGGTGGGCATAGGACCGACCTTACTGCAGACTCCTTGCAATAGGCTGACCATATTGGGTTGGCTCTGGAGTCCCCGATCTGTCTTCTTCCTCAGCTAGGCTTACATCAAGGCTGGTGTATTGGGCAGGAGCCCCAGCCTTATCTTCTTTTTCTTCCTCAGCCTCTTTCTCCTTTTCTTTTTCTTCTTCCTTTTCTCCTTCAGCTTCAGCCTCTCTCTCTTCTTCAGCCTGCCTCTCTTCTTGCCTTTCTTCTTCTCTTATCACAACCTCCTTTTCACCTCTATCACCTTTGTCATCATCTTCATCATCATCTTCATCATTATCTCCATCATCATGTTTATCAGCTTCATCTTCATCATCATATTCTTCTTTTTCTTCTTCTACTTCTTCTTGGTCCACCTCCTTCTTGGAAGTTGTTGTAGCTAAGTAGAAGAATCACTGTAATTTTTATCACTGGTTGAGAATTATAGTGGATTCATATCCAACTGGTTTGGAGAAAGTGAATTAATAGAGGATTACCCCACCTCTGAGACCACTATAAATTGCCTGCGTGTTTTATTGTTTTCAGCATCATATTTAAGTGTTGCATTCATACTTTACGGTTCCATTGCATAGTTCTGTTTTCGTCATCAGCTGATTTCCGCATATCTATCAGCTGAGAAACTCACTCTTCAAGCAAAGAGTTTAAGAGTTTCAATAAATCTATTCACTCCCCCCCTCTAAACTTATTCCTGGATGACTTGTGACCTACAGACAAATCTCATTTCTATTTGTAGATATTAAGAATCAGGGAATTTATGTAATTAAAAAAATCATTGTAAAATAAAGTATAGAACTACAAAAGAATAAAATGCACACTCAAAAAAGAAAAAAGAAAACTTGTCCCCACTATCTCCAAGACTCCAACCAACTCCATATGTGACACGTGCCCAACATTAGGGGCTTTTTTTACATGCTATTGAAATTTAAAACCAATGTTTAAAAAAACGCTCGAGGCGTACGCCTCGAGGCGCGCCTCAAGGCGAGGCGTGGAAGAAACGCCTCAGGGCGTTGTACAATAAGCATGGATTTGAGGCGAACGCCTCTCCTGACCGAGGCGCTGAAGAAACGCACGCCTTGAAGCGTTGCGTTTGAGGCGCAAGAGGCGCTCGATGCTTGAACGGCGTCATTTTTTTTTTAATACCTGTACTAAAACCTAACCTCGGCGACTCATCAGACGGAACGGAAACTCTCGGCCTCGGCGATTCTCGGTGATTTTCGCGAATCTCACAGAGATATCCCATGATCGTGCACAAAATTTGAAGAACCCGAAGCGGCGACTCACGGTGAGCCTCTTTCACCTTTTTTTTATACTGGGTTTTTACGTTTTCTTTTTTCAGTTTAATTTTATTTTTTTAAAAAAATATTTTTTCCTATTTGGGAGACGTTTTTTAAATGTGTAGTGATTTGTTTATTTTTTCAGTTTTGCTTAGATTTTTTTAGTTTATCATAATTTACTGAATATTATTTTTAATTGTAGTGATTTGTACTTTATTAATTGTGGTGATTTGAGAGATAAGTTTTTTAAATTTTTAGTGATCTGCGTTTTTTTCCCAGGTTTGCTTAGTATTTTTTAGTTTGTCATAATTTGCTTAATATTGTTTACATGGATATTATGATGTCTTGATATTTTAGTTAATTTTTTTCTATTTTAATTGATATTGTTTCTAGTTTTTCTATTGGTTTGAATTTTCTAGTAATTTCCATGGATATTACAATATTTTAGTAAGGTTTTTTTTATTTTAATTGAGGCTTACGCCTCGATGCGCTTCGAGGCTTACGCCTCGCCTCGTCCGGCCAAAACGCCTCAAACTCGCCTCACGTTTTTTGAAACATTGTTTAAAACTAGGAATGTAAACGAGTAGGCTAAGATACGTCCATGTTATTATCATACTCTTCCTATAAATTATCATTTTAGTATCTTGTCAATATATTATCCTATTTTCCGTCGCGAGTAGGATACGGATAATATTCGTCGGATACACGGATTACTCACGGGTAAATGAGTTACTCGTTTGTATAAATCCACCCTACTCAGGGGCGGACCTATATGATGGTATGGTGGTGCACGTGCACCACCAAAATTTTGTAAAAAAAAACTTTTACCCATATGAATGTCCACTTAATCCCCACTTTTAGTAATTATGTATAGGTGTGCATGGTTATGTACGTGTACGTCTATCATTTCTGTATTTTTTATCTACCCCGTCATTTTTATTTAAGAGTTAAATTATTTCTACTATTTCTTTTATCAAATTATATAGAATATTTATATTATATTCTATTATTGTCAGTACTTTCTTTTTAATTCTTTGGTAATGTCAGCCCCGAGGTCGTGTGTGAAATCTAAGATGTGTCCTTATAAAAAAATATTTGAATAAAATTTGATGTACGTATCAAAATCTTATTACTAAATACATAAAATAAATAAAGCATAGATTATAAATATAATGGCATATAACAATCATAAACAAAAACTGACAAAAAAAATCATAAACAATGTTAAAACATAAAGTTCACTATTGAATTAAATAATTCTTATCGAATTAGATAACCTTTTTAAGTTTGTTAGTATTTTGTATTAAATAGAACTTTACGGGATTCAAACTTGAATCTATTAATAAACATAATATTTAAATATAATTTCCGATCCAACCATAATACAAGATTTTAATTTGATATTTTTTATATTATATTTATAAGAAAAGAATTATTTATAGGCTCTAGAAATTGAAGATCCTATATGGGCACAAGTCGCACCTTATATATACTCTACCCGCAGTGTTCGTCGGGTGCACCAGTAGAAATTTGGTGCTGGATCCGCCTATGACCCTACTTGATCCTACCCGATCCTGTCCTAACCGAAAAATCCTCATAAAATTTATTTTTATTTATTTTCTGATAAAAAATACACCCTACAATAAATTAAATAAAATCCATAATCTAAGATGTAATTATTAATAAATTGAAAATTTTGATTTTATTTATAGAATAAATAATATATTATATATATGCACCAAATATCAATATATATTAAATGTATTTAACGAATGATCGGATGGGGTAATCGGGTCAGGTAGACAGGTAAAATATTAAAACTCATACCCCTACCCTTACCTTAACATAATTTAGTGGGTACAGGCAGTGTGCTACTCACTACCCGATTTTTCCGACAGTCCCTTTACCCCGAGTAAGAGTGCTTCCATGGAGAAGGGGGATGCAGTACACTCCCCCCCTTCTCAGCCATTCACGGCGCGACACGTGTAGCATACATTACACATGTTGTGCCGTGATTTGTGGAGAAGAGAGGGAGTGCACTGCACCCGCTTCTCTATGGAAAAAATCCCGCGAGTAACTACAGGTAGAACTGACATCCTTAATTGAAACGTTTCAACCTTAACATCACCTCTCTCCTCAAGGCAATATATTTTAATTTGGACCCCACCATGAGAGAGATTTCGGTTTGAAAGTATATTAAACTTTTCTATTGAATATGGTCTTAATAACTCGAGCTTGAATTCGAATTCGAGTTACAAATCCTATTTAATTGAATTGAGCTCACCTCTAAGTTGATAATATTATCGAACAAATTCAAACCAAACTCAAAATATGCTCGAGCCGAGGTGGAACTAGACCTGTGAATGAGTTTAATCATATCGAACTTCACAGAGTTCGAGTTCGATTTCGATTCATGATGCTTCGAACGTTACATATTCTCAAATTTTGTCTACCTTAATTTAAAGGTTTGATTCCAGTTTGAAGGCTAATTTATACTTTATAGTTCAATTCGATTCGATTCAATTTTCAAACCGTTCGAATATAGTTCGATCCGGATCACCTATTTGAATATTTGCTATTTACCTTTGACATATCTCTATTATTGTATGAAATTCAGATAAGTTTGAATTGGATATATATTAAAGTCCCAGAATGATAAATATTAGAGCCTAACAGTCCATAATAACTCTATAAGTCCACAATACATAATAAAATTACATTCCCAAAATGAATTCATAGTCCCAGTATTAACAGTTAACATTTCTAAAATGACATAGTTCAAAAAACAACACGAAAAGCTTGCATGACTTGTTTTTGCTATTCTTGGAGCTGTTGGATGGTTTGCAGCTGGCTGTGACTGTGAGTTGATGATATTTATTGATGGTTGGACAACTTCACAAGGTGTACAAGGCAACTTCCCTCTTAAGTTTTGCTTCGGGAGCTGCAACATCTATATTATAGATCGAAAATCATAGGTGAATTCATCACTTTTTCACTTAACAAAATCAGAAACTGAATGCATCACTTATTCCATCTATATATGTGATTATGTGAAGACTATGGAAATCAGAAATGATTTCATCATTTTTTTCTCATCGAGTTATCATCTTTCTTTCATATTTCCACACTCAAACTATCAAGCATATATACAAGCAACACTAATAATATTAAGCAAGCAAGTAGTAACCAACATACAGGCAAACCCTAATAAAAATCAAAACTTAAATAAACCATAATTAAAATCGGCTTTAAAACCCTGATTAAAATTTAAATCAAACCATAATTAAAATCGACTTCAAAATCATAATTAAAATCAAAATCAAAACTCAAAATTCTAATTAAAATATACTAGCAAACAATATTTAAAATAAAACCTCTAGACCCTAATAAAAATTGAAATAAAAAACATAATCTAAAATTAAAATCAAACCCTAATTAAAAGCGAAATTAAAATCAGAATCGTAATTACAACCTCAAAAATCACCAACATGCAAAAAATCGGGTCAACAACTATCGAGATTCCAGATTACCTTGAATTGGAATAGAAACATCGAGGTGTTGAGGTTAGAATCTGAAGTCGCCGATGAACCGAATTTAGATGAGAACTGAGAGGCCAGAAGAAAAAAGAAAAATGGCTTGCAATGTTGAGAGAGACGATGAATGAGATAGGAGAAAAGAGTAATGAAATGAAATGAAGATTGATTTATTTTAACCTAATGAGGATAAAAGAATTGGAACTTGGGACGTTGTTTAGTAAAAAAATTGGCCAAGGCGTGACGGACACCATTGCTAAAAACACACTTTTGATTTTTGATTTGATGGGCAATTGACCTCTCTTTTTAAATTTTTTTTTCTAAAAGTTGTTTTTTAATAGTATTAATTGTTATTTTTAAAAGTATTAATTATTTTTGTGATATCATAGCCGCTGTCGAGCGTGTCTGTCGGGCGCTATATTTTTTATTTAATGTTTTCGTCTAGCCCAATTATTTTTATTTACTTGCTATAGTAATTTATTTCTCTCCAGCCCATTTTTTATGATAATCTTTTAATGGTAAAAAAATTTCTTATGCACAACAATGAAGATGAACCACGATGAAAATGGTAAAAAATGGAAAAACATGAAACACGACGGAAATGGTAAAAAATGAAAAAACTGAAATTCAATATGAAACGATTGGTATATTAGTTTCTTTTCTGCTGTCGTTTTTGTTTTTCGGCCTGAAATATACGTACATGTTCCGGTTCATACTCTGCTTGTAATTTTTTGTAGAGTCGTATCGAAGCTGTAAATTGTAAGTCTAAGCCTGCTGCAGATGTATGTTTATTAGTGTGCCAGAAATTAGAGACTGGAGCTACTGGATAATCCCCGGGTATCATTTCCAACTGAAAAAATTAAAGTTCAATAATAATAGTTAGTTATAATTGCATAAAATATATTATATAAAAAATAAATGTTATATCGTTTTTGTTACCAATATCCAATGGGTGTTTCCGTTCACGTTCCCTATCACCACCCTTGCGGTCGGAGATGGATTACAAGAATCTAAGGCTATGGGAGGACATAAAAATGCCTCATAATCACTGAATGCAATTACGAAAATATTATACACGGTCACAACCAAGTATCCACAATCAGGCATTGAAAACTACTTATCTCTCGTTGCAAAATCATAATTGAAGTGATCAATAAGTGCCTCCAAACCTTCCGTGGTAACACCGTATATAATATTTTCGTATATTTCTCTTCTTTTGCGGAGTTCATCTAGCATATCCTGTCGTACCATTGGCCAGAAGTTTTCGTTTCCGTAGATGGCGAGTGCAGGCGCTCTAAATCCACAATTTCCATCTCCAATCACATCCGTGTATGATTGAATATAATCTCTGATGTAGGGGGGAAAGTCTTCCTCAAAATGAGACCGACTCTGATGAGCGGTGTTGTTACGAGGCGAAACATTTTTAGAAGCAGGGTACTTGGGGGCTTTGAAGTGTGATTATTTAGGAATTTTTGGTGAGAACAGCTTTTACGACTTTGCGTATATCTGTTATTGCTACCTTCAGCAAAGTTCCCCGTACTGTGAGCTTCCGACGCGCTTTTTCTACGACCTTCTAGTGGAATATCCTGACCTGTGTTTGTTGCCGCCACTCTCCCTTTACCTTTTTGTGTTGGGGGATTTTTAGCTCCGAAAATCTCGCCGACACGCTCAAACATTGAAGGTTTGCGATATGTGCTTCGAGTCGTATTATTCTTTTTTTTTAACCGCCGAAGGTGCAGCAACGTCTTCCGTGTTGTCGAATAATTTTCCCCGCGTATTAACATCGACATCATCATTGTTTCTGTTGTTGGTAGGAATATCTAGAAAATTAATACCCAGTGTTCTCCAGTACGAATCAATACACGCAATAGGGATATTTTTTTGTGCTGACATGTACCAGAGAAGCTCGCAGTGACACGGAAGCCCGTGTGTTCTCCTAAGATAACACCCGCATATTTTTTCGCCTAGATCCTTGGCAAATTCTTTGAGAATAAGGTTGATCGCTTTGAACGATACATTGCTCACTATCTCACCGAAGAAGTCTACGTTTAACAAATCGGTTCTTATCTTATGAGTGTTGTGGCTTACTTGTTTTTTAATCTCGCAGATCTGCAACTCCATGACCTGATGAAGACGATCGAAGATAACGTCAAATGGGTGTAGGCCACCGGGGAGGTTCATTTTCACCCGATGATGCTCTTGCTTAACCCTACACGTAGCAAAAATTTTAGTTATGAGAGAATATTTGAATACTGATGGTTTTATTGGTGATAAAACTACCTATTTGTGGTGTAGTTTCCCTAGTGTATGCGATGATCGATATATGTGCCCAACACTCTATCTGCAAAGGGTGTAATCCACGTATCTTCGCAATAGGCAATTAAAGTTGGATACTTCTTGTAAGTTTCTTGTAGATGGGCCCACTTACGTATCCATACATCGTGTGTTGATGCACTAATTGCCCAATTCCAGCTATTTTTAAAATATTCAGCATACGATGCGTCGAATCCTTGCTGTTTTTGCGCTCGGGCTAGAACATATTGCTCTATGTGGCGTCTGCATAATTGATGTTGGGATTCTAGAAATATTTGATCCACTGCCCCTATTATTGCGAGTGCCCGGTCCGTAACGACAACGTTTGGTACAACACACTCATACAAACCCCGAATAAATTGTAAAACGAATTCGAAGTGATCTTGGGCTTCATTCTGCATATGTTTTTTTTTTCTGCATATGTGCGTATGCAATGGTTAATGTTTTGTCAGTGCTTGTTGCACCAACTACTTCGAATAAAGGCATATTGTACATCGATCTCTTGTACGTCGTATCAATAATTAGGACTTGCGGATACGCGTTAACCATTGCATGAGAAGCAGGGTGACTGAAAACGATGTCTTTGTAACACCCCAAACTAGGCGGATATTACAGTGCCGTGGACCCCCGACTGGGACCCACCAGGCGAGTGAAAATGAATGAATTACACAGGGTAAATGTAGTACCGAACCACATTACATCATTAATTACTCCAATGAGGAGTTTCATACAACACACCCAAGATAATACAGAATATATGTATATTTTATATGAAGATAAAATATACAACACTGAATAAAATGAGTATTCAAACGGAATATCTGCAGCGGAATAAAATGAAGAAAACATGAATGACTGAAAGGACTGGGCCCCCTACTAGTATCATTGGGACTCCTCGCCGTAAACGTTCTCTTCCCGTGCCTTAGCCTTGCCATGACCTGAAAAACAAAATCCCACAACGGGGTCAGTTACACAGAACAACAATCCTCAAGAGTTGAATAATCACAATCCTGATGAAAACATACTCAATCAAACATGCTGTATGAATCAACTAACAATACGACTCAAGGAATGGCGCCACACTACGCCCGGGATGGAAATGTGTCCGTGCACAAGCCACCAACGAGTATCGATCGAATACACGTGTGGTCTTGTACCTAATCAGTCTCACGAAGTGATCGTCTCGTGTGCACAGTCCAATGTGAGGCCAACTACCAACACACGACTTAATATGTACCCGACATGAAAATCCTACACATACCAACCGGCACGCTAGTATGACCCGGAATGCCACGAGATAACAAAAGTGACATCGAAATCAATAATGACTCACCGAGATGAAATGATAGTGAAATGAATGATAGCAAAATGAAATGATTGGAACCGTCGTTCCTCGTGACTGACGTGATTAATTGATAATTACAAGTCTCAATACGGTTAATCCATTATGAATGAACTATAATTATGAATAAACAACAACGAAAGGAATGAATATCCTTTTAACCGAGTAAGAATTAACTTACTCAACACCGATGAAGAATGTCCTTCCATGAACAACGTCCTAAATGAGATGTCGGTCGATCGAACAACCTTGAATAACACAATTATCAACAACTTGCTTAATATACGAACCAAAAGTGATCATAACCAACTCAAGATGTCGATACAATAAATCCAAACTCATTGAGGCATTTCAATAAACACCTTGAAAACAAACTCCCTTCTTAAACAACTAAACCCATTTGTATCGAAAACCAACTTCTATTGAATGATCCAAACCACCAAAACACCATCAATACAATCTATAATCCAAACGAAATACTCAAATCGAGTTTACGATATCATTAAATTGCAAAACCCAATTCCAAGTCAACCTTCAAAGTGTTCTTGAGAAAAACTTCCAACAATCTGATGATAACTCGTAAAAACTCATAATCATACGTATATCCATCACAATTCATGATTATACCATCCAAAACATCATGCTCCAACTCAAAATCGAATTCAAGGGTTGAAGAAAGTTACCTTAGATTAGGATGAAAATTCCACAAATATGTTGTTGATCCACACTACAACTTGAAAAAGATGAAATCTATGAGTTTTGATGATGTTGAAACACCCCAAAATCGCCCAAAATCGCCCCAAGGAAGAGAGGAAGAAGTGAAATGAAGAAATGGGCTTGTTCTCCTCAACAAAACGCAGTTATAGAAGAATCTGCACTGTGTGCCGCGGCACGGGCTGAGTGTGCCTCGGCACAAGGCCAAAAACGCCCAGCAAAACAGTTTTTTGCCGCGGCCTGGCCAGAAGGGGCCGCGGGACGCGGTACAGCCCGCTCCAGCATCAAAAGGCACACGGTGCAGTCTTAGCTATTTCGACTACAACTCCTTCGTCCGGACTCCGATTGACTCACCGTTTGAACCATTGGAAATCTAACTTGATGCTCTAAAATATTGAAAAGATTCAAAATTTTTGGAGTTTTCAAGAATTAATGGTGATTTTACAAAGTTGAACTCATACGTGGAAAAGTCGCTTAAGAACACGGAACTCAACAGAACGACACCGAGACGAACTCGGATGACAAAAAGTGTAGAATGAATCATTCTCGAAATGACGAAACAGTCACAATAGAGTCGCTAAGATGGACTTCCGCCAAAAAAATAGAAATTACCGGAAATCAAAATTGCGGATATTACATACTACCCTCCTTAAAAGAAGTTTCATCCTAACCTTAAAACAAGTAGGGAGAAGCAATACTCCGCCAGGAAAACTCAATGAGATACACAAGAACCGCAAATGTACCCAACAATAGCATGATTCGAACAAGAAGGAAATTTGAAATTGCATGAACTCCAATATTAACATCGATTAATGAAGTAATTTTAACGATCAAGATAATATTCTCGTCTCGATTCTCAAGCAAGGTTGAAAAAATGAACAATATTGATACACGACTCAACATTAGTCCGAACGGTGAACATGAATGAATGAACATGATTGATTAATGATTATTAATGAGTGAAAATCCACCGAGTGACAATTATTGAATGAAAATGAATGAATTTACAATCGGGTATTACATACTCCCCCCCTTAAAAATAGTTTCGTCCACGAAACTAAGGGTGAAAAAAATCGGGTTAACTCCCGCATACTATCCTCGATTTCCCAAGTAGCCTCTTCGACTCCGTGTCTCGACACTAACTTTTAACGAAAGGAATCGTCTTGTTCCTCAACTGTTTGATTCGCTGCTCTAAGACTCGTACGGGATGCTCCTCATACGAATGATCATCCGCGATCTCGATTTCGTCGAACTAAAGTATGTGACTCGGGTCGGAAACATACTTCCGGAGCTGAGAGACGTGAAACACATTATGAATTCGGCTCAACACCAGAGGTAAGGCCCATCGATAAGTTAGCTCGCCTACTCGATCCAAAATCTCAAACGGTCCAATGAATCTCGGACTCAACTTTCCCCACTTCTCGAAACAGAAGATACCTCGACTCGGGGATACCTTTACCAACACGTGGTCACCTGTCTCGAACTCTAATGGTCGGCGACGATTATCTGTATCAGATTTCTGTCGACTCTGAGCGGTCAACAAACGACTCATGATCAAAGCTACCTTCTCGCGGGCGGCTATAAGCATATCGGGCTCGGTGCCGATTGATTCTGATAAGTCGTCCCAACACAAAGGAGATCGATAACGACGACCGTACAAGGCCTCGTAAGGTGCCATCTTAATCGAAGCATGCCAACTATTATTATATGTGAACTCGATCAATGGTAGTTGGACTTCCCAATCGTCTTTCCAATCGAGGACGCATGCCCTCAACATGTCTGAATAGTCCTCTCTGATTGTCCGTCGGACTGAGGATGAAAAGTTGTGCTGAAATTAAGCTGAGTTTCCATGGCACGATGAATTGATTTCCAAAAATGAGACACGAATCGCCCATCACGATCAGAAATGATACTCTTAGGAGTACCGTGCAATCTCACTATTTCTTTGATGAACAACTGAGCAAGTCTCTCGGGACCCCACGTATCCTTAATCTCGAGAAAATGAGCTGACTTAGTTAGACGATCCATGATTACCCAGATTGTATTCATGCCACGGCGACTCGTCGGCAAACTCGTGATAAAGTCCATTGAAATATCCTCCCACTTCCACTCCGGAATAGGGAGCGGTTTCAGCATACCCCCGGTCGCTGATGTTCTATCTTGACTTGTTGACAGGTGAGACATCTCGAAACAAACTCGGCGACTTCACGCTTCATATTACTCCACCAGTAATTTTGTTTCAAGTCTTTGTACATCTTGCTGGACCCCGGATGAATAGAATAAGGGGTAGCATGGGCTTCTCTCAAAATCGAGTTTTTCAACTCGTCATTCGCCGGTACACATAACCGATTCTTAAATATCAAGAGTCCATCCTCGTGGACCACAAAGCCAGGGGCTTTCCCCTGTGCCACATCCTCGCAGATGCGCAACAAAAATAGGTCTGAAACCTGATTCACTCTGATCGCCTCTTCAAGTGGCGATGAAATCTACAGCATACAAAGTTGTCCCTGAACACGCTGTAACCAAACCTCGATCTTATGCCTAAGTAATTCTTGATAAAGCTCCTTCTGAACTGTTAATCGAGCAAGCATCTGCTCCTAAACGGACTTACGACTCAAGGCGTCGGCGACAATGTTCCCCTTGCCCGGGTGATAAAGTATCTCAATATCATAATCTTTGATTAGTTCAAACCACCGTCTCTGTCGCATATTTAACTCCTTCTGAGTAAATATATATTTTAAACTCTTATGATCGGTGAATATATGATAGGTAATGCCATAAAGATAATGACGCCAAATCTTTAATGCGAATACCATGACTGCTAGCTCCAGGTCGTGGGTCGGATAATTAACCTCGTAAGGTCTCAATTGCCGTGAAGCATAAGCAATAACTTTCCCGTTCTGTATTAGTACACATCCGAGACCCTGTCCGGACGCATCACTATAGACCACAAATCCTTCCGTCCCTTGCGGTAGAGAAAGGACAGGTGCTGAAATTAACCGGCTCTTGAGTTCCTCAAAACTCTGTTGACACGCGTCGGACCACGTGTATTTCTTATCCTTCCTTAAAAGGTTCGTCATGGGTTGAGCAATTTTAGAAAATCCTTCCACAAACTGCCGATAATAACTAGCTAATCCCAGGAAACTTCAGATTTCCTTAACATTCTTCGGAGGTTGCCAATCTCGGATAGCCTCCGTCTTCTGAGGATCGACACGAACTCCGTCTGATGAAATTACATGTCCGAGAAACGTCACTTCGGACATCCAGAATTCACATTTGGAAAAGTTTCCAAAAAGTTGCTCTCATCTCAACACGTCGAGTACCTGATGAAGGTGAAACTTGTGCTCCTCCTGGTCACGAGAATAAATTAAAATGTCATCAATAAAGACAACCACGAACTGATCTAAATAGTCGATGAAAACTCGATTCATTAATTCCATGAATACCGCAGGCGCATTAGTTAGTCCAAATGGCATTACCACAAACTCATAATGACCATAACGTGTTCGAAACGCCGTTCTAGCAATATCTGACTCTCGGATTCACAACTGATGATACCCATATCTTAAATCGATCTTGGAAAATACTGAAGCTCTCTGAAGTTAATCTAAGAGGTCACCGACACACAAACGAAAAGAACCGTCCTTCTTCTTGACAAATAACACTGGTGCTCCCCACAGGGACGCACTTGGTCGAAACAAAAAATAACCCCTTTCGATCAAATCCTCCACTTGATTCTTTAGTTCCTGCACTTCGGTCGGGGCCATCCGATACGGTGCCTTCGATAATGGAGATGTACCAGGCTCCAACTCTATCGTGAATTCCACATCCCTCGGTGGAGGTAAAATCAGGTAGCTCGTCTGGGAGTACATCGTCAATCGATAACAATGATGCCATGAATTGTTGAACACCTCGATTGCCTTAGAACGGCCAATCGATGAGAATGATACAATGAATGATTGAACACCTCGACTGCCTTATAACGTCCAATCAATGATAATGATACAATGAATGATTGAACACCTCGATTGCCTTAGAACGGCCAATCGATGACAATGATACAATGAATGATTGAACAACCGTGATTGAGTAATTTTACTGCTTTATCATATTAATGATTCTTCCTGAACAACGGGGATTACTTCCCTGAAATACACACTCAGCTACAACGATTGAAACAATAGTGACCATACGCTTCCGAACACTAAGGACGGCATCAAGATGATCTATCCAACCAATTCCCAATATTATATCGTCTTTAGGTAAATCTACCACGATTAAGTCTGCTAGCCATACACGGCCATGAAGCTGAATCGGAAATTTTTGAATCTCACGATTTCTGATAGTTCTTCTATCGTCAGGTAGACCAATGATATAAGGTTCACAATTAATATGACTATCCAAGTGAAGTCTATTCAAGCATGATTCCGAAATAAATGAATGCGATGCACCAGTATCAAAAAGGGTACACACATGTTGAGATAGAATTATGATTATACCTGAGATCATTCGGGCCTTCGGATCGTCGGTCCTCTTCATCTCGTGAATTCGGGACTTGCCGGCCCCCGAACCGGATGCTCCCGTCTGATAAATATGAGCTCCGCCTTTTATTGCTTCCGTCTTCTTAAACAACGCTGACTGAGCAGCCTGATTCTGAATCGCTGATTGCTTCGGGGCCTGAGATGCCGCCAGAGTCGGCTTGGAGTCCCTTCAGCAAAAATGGGCCTTATGACCAACAATCCCACAGTTATGGCATGTAATAGACGGCGTCGTACACCTAGTGCTGAAATGGCCCTGCCCTCCGCAGTTGAAACAGGTGATGGCCGTACTGGCAGCTCGGGACTGAGATCCCGCAGGTTTAGGCACCATAGGAGGTCGCTCCGAAAAGTTAGGGCCCGCACGAGGCTTCTTGAAGGTTGTCTGGCCGCCTTCGGACTGATTACGCTACGTTGATTTCTTGCTAGCACATGAAGGTTGTTGCTCAGCAATTTCCTTAGCAGCAGGCTCATACGTGAGAGTTCTCTCGATTAATTCGGCCAGAGTGGTGCAATGATGATTAAGAAATTGCAAATGGGTCATCATGACCTGCATAAAAGTGAGTGTATCAACCCGAACATCTTCCGATCAAGTTGAGTCCTGGGTATGACTTCTCGACAGTGAGTGATTATTCCCTGGGTTTCGGTCCACACCGCGGCCTCTCCCCTTGCGTCCCCTGACAGCTCTCTCCATACTGAAGTAGGAATGTCGCATGATAATAATAGTTCTCGTATGAATATCACATTATGATTACGTTATGAAATGATGAAAATGAGCATATGCGCTCAAACACAATGATTACATGAATGATCAACTGAGGTGACGTGATTATCTGATGAAATTCTTGAAATGATTATTTTGAACAAGTTAAAACGATTAATGATACGATCCTCAAGATCAAAAACTGAACAGTGAAATGTACTGAGTGGTTAATGAGTTAACATGATCGACATGATTACAAATGAAAATGATAAATGAGAAAATCTTACTGTCCTTTGGTCTGAAGGGCTCGGCTCTTACACGGGTCACACGTGATGCGAAAGTCCAATGGTACTAGTCTGATGAATGATGATTTCAAATGAAACATGACTCGGAAGGTAGTATTCAAAACCACGCTCCGATACCAACTCTGTAACACCCCAAACTAGGTGGATATTACAGTGCCGTGGACCCCCGACTGGGACCCACCAGGCGACTGAAAATGAATGAATTACACAGGGTAAATATAGTACCGAACCACATTACATCATTAATTACTCCGATGAGGAGTTTCATACAACACACCCAAGATAATACAAAATACATGTATATTTTATATGAAGATAAAATATACAACACTGAATAAAATGAGTATTCAAACGAAATATCTGCAGCGGAATAAAATGAAGAAAACATGAATGACTGAAAGGACTGGGCCCCCCTACTAGTATCACTGGGACTCCTCGCCGTCAACGTTCTCTTCCCGTGCCTTAGCCTTGCCATGACCTGAAAAACAAAATCCCACAACAGGGTCAGTTACACAGAACAACAATCCTCAAGAATTGAATAATCACAATCCTGATGAAAACATACGCAATCAAACATGCTGTATAAATCAACTAACAATACGACTCAAGGAATGGCGCCACACTACGCCCGGGATTGAGTTGTGTTCGTGCACAAGCCACCAACGAGTATCGATCGAATACACGTGTGGCCTTGTACCTAATCAGTCTCACGAAGTGATCATCTCGTGTGCATAGTCCAATGTGAGGCCAACTACCAACACATGACTTAATATGTGCCCGACATGAAAATTCTACACATACCAACCGGCACGCCAGTATGACCCGGAATGCCACGAGATAACAAAAGTGACATCGAAATCAATAATGACTCACCAAGATGAAATGATAGTGAAATGAATGATAGCTCATTGAAATGATTGGAACCGTCGTTCCTCGTGACTGAAGTGATTAATTGATAATTACAAGTCTCAATACGGTTAATCCATTATGAATGAACTATAATTATGAATAAACAACAACGAAAGGAATGAATATCCTTTTAACCGAGTAAGAATTAACTTACTCAACACTGATGAAGAATGTCCTTCCATGAACAAGGTCCTAAATGAGATGTCGGTCGATCGAACAACCTTGAATAACACAATTATCAACAACTCGCTTAATTTACGAACCAAAAGTGATCATAACCAACTCAAGATGTCGATACAATAAATCCAAACTCATTGAGGCATTTCGACAAACACCTTGAAAACAAACTCCCTTCTTAAACAACTAAACCCATTTGTATCGAAAATCAACTTCTATTGAATGATCCAAACCACCAAAACACCATCAATACAATCGATAATCCAAACAAAATACTCAAATCGAGTGTACGATATCATTAAATTGCAAAACCCAATTCCAAGTCAACCTTCAAAGTGTTCTTGAGAAAAACTTCCAACAATCCGATGATAACTCGTAAAAACTCATAATCATACGTATATCCATCACAAGTCATGATTATACCATCCAAAACATCATGCTCCAACTCAAAATCCAATTCAAGGGTTGAAGAAAGTTACCTTAGATTAGGATGAAAAATCCACAAATATGTTGTTGATCCACACTACAACTTGAAGAATATGATATCTATGATTTTTTATAATGTTGAAACACCCCAAAATCGCCCAAAATCGCCCCAAGAAAGAGAGGAAGAAGTGAAATGAAGAAATGAGCTTGATCTCCTCAACAAAACGCAGTTATAGAAGAATCTGCACTGTGTGCCGCAGCACGGGCTGAGTGTGCCGCGACACAAGGCCAAAAATGCCCAGCAAAACAGTTTTGTGCCGCGGCCCGTCCAGAAGGGGCCGCGGCCCGTGGTACAACCCGCTCCAGCATCAAAAGGCACACGGTGCAGTCTTAACTATTTCGACCATAACTCCTTCGTTCGGACTCCGATTGACTCACCGTTTGAACCATTGGAAAGCTAACTTGATGCTCTAAAATATTGAAAAGATTAAGAATTTTTGGAGTTTTCAAGAATTAATGGTGATTTTACAAAGTTGAACTCATACGTGGAAAAGTCGCTTAAGAACACGGAACTGAACAGAACGACATCGAGACGAATTCGGATGACAAAAAGTGTAGAATTAATCATTCTTCGGAATGACGAAACGGTCACAATAGAGTCACTAAGATGGACTTCCGCCAAAAAATAGAAATTACCGAAAATCAAAATTGCGGATATTACATACTACCCTCCTTAAAAGAAGTTTCGTCCCAAAACTTAAAACAAGTAGGGAGAAGCAATACCCCGCCAGGAAAACTCAATGAGATAAACAAGAACCGCAAATGTACCCAACAATAGCATGATTCGAACAAGAAGGAAATTTGAAATTGCATGAACTCCAATATTGACATCGATTAATGAAGTAATTATAACGATCAAGATAATATTCTCGTCTCGATTCTCAAGCAAGGTTGAAAAAATGAACAATATTGATACACGACTCAACATTAGTCCGAATGGTGAATACGTATGAATGAACATGATTGATTAATGATTATGAATGAGTGAAAATCCACCGAGTGACAATTATTGAATGAAAATGAATGAATTTACAATCGGGTATTACATACTCCCCCCCTTCAAAATAGTTTCGTCCACGAAACTAAGGGTGAAACAAATCGGGATAACTCTCCCGCATATTATCCTCGATTTTCAAAGTAGCCTCTTCGACTCCGTGTCTCGACACTAACTTTTAACGAAAGGAATCGTCTTGTTCCTCAACTGTTTGATTCGCCGCTCTAAGACTCGTACGGGACGCTCCTCATACGAATGATCATCCGCGATCTCGATTTCGTCGAACTGAAGTATGTGACTCAGGTCGGAAACATACTTCGGTAGCTGAGAGACGTGAAACACATTATGAATTCGGCTCAATACCGGAGGTAAGGCCCATCGATAAGTTAGCTCGCCTACTCGATCCACAATCTCAAACGGTCCAATGAATCTCGGACTCAACTTTCCCCACTTCCTGAAATGGAAGATACCTCGACTCGGGGATACCTTGACCAACACGTGGTCACCTGTCTCGAACTCTAATGGTCGGCGACGATTATCTGTATCATATTTCTGTCGACTCTGAGCGGTCAACAAACGACTCATGATCAAAGCTACCTTCTCACGGGCGGCTATAAGCATATCGGGCTCGGTGCCGATTAATTCTGATAAGTCGTCCCAACACAAAGGAGATCGATAACGACGACCGTACAAGGCCTCGTAAGGTGCCATCTTAATCGAAGCATGCCAACTATTATTATATGTGAACTCGATCAATGGTAGTTGGACTTCCCAATCGTCTTTCCAATCGAGGACGCATGCCCTCAACATGTCTCAATAGTCCTCTCTGATTGTCCGTCGGACTGAGGATGAAAAGCTGTGCTGAAATTAAGCTGAGTTCCCATGGCACGATGAATTGATTTCCAAAAATGAGACACGAATCGCCCGTCACGATCAGAAATGATACTCTTAGGAGTACCGTGCAATCTCACTATTTCTTTGATGAACAACTGGGCAAGTCTCTCGGGACCCCACGTATCCTTAATCTCGAGAAAATGAGCTGAATTAGTTAGACGATCCATGATTACCCAGATTGTATTCATGCCACGACGACTCATCGGAAAACTCGTGATGAAGTCCATTGAAATATCCTCCCACTTCCACTCCGGAATAGGGAGCGGTTTCAGCATACCCCCCGGTCGTTGATATTCTATCTTGACTTGTTGACAGGTGAGACATCTCGAAACAAACTCGGCGACTTCACGCTTCATATTACTCCACCAGTAATTTTGTTTCAAGTCTTTGTACATCTTGTTGGACCCCGGATGAATAGAATAAGGGGTAGCATGAGCTTCTCTCAAAATCGAGTTTTTCAACTCGTCATTCGACGGTACACATAACTGATTCTTAAATATCAAGAGTCCATCCTCGTGGACCACAAAGCCAGGGGCTTTCCCCTGTGCCACATCCTCGCAGATGCGCAACAAAAATGGGTCCGAACCATGATTCACTCTGATCGCCTCTTCAAGTGGCGATGAAATCTACAGCATACAAAGTTGTCCCTGAACACGTTGTAACCAAACCTCGATCTTATGCCCAAGTAATTCTTGCTAAAGCTCCTTCTGAACTGTTAATCGAGCAAGCATCTGCTCCTGAACGGACTTACGACTCAAGGCGTCGGCGACAACGTTCGCCTTGCCCGGGTGGTAAAGTATCTCAATATCATAATCTTTGATTAGTTCCAACCACCGTCTCTGTCGCATATTTAAATCCTTCTGAGTAAATATATATTTTAAACTCTTATGATCGGTGAATATCTGACAGGTAATGCCATAAAGATAATGACGCCAAATCTTCAATGCGAATACCACGACTGCTAGCTCCAGGTCGTGGGTCAGATAATTAACCTCGTAAGGTCTCAATTGCAGTGAAGCATAAGCAATAACTTTCCTGTTCTGCATTAGTACACATCCGGGACCCTGTCCGGACGCATCACTATAGACCACAAATCCTTCCGTCCCTTGCGGTAAAGAAAGGGCAGGTGCTGAAATTAACCGGCTTTTGAGTTCCTAAAAACTCTGTTGACACGCGTCGGACCACGTGTATTTCTTATCCTTCCTTAAAAGGTTCGTCATGGGTTGAGCAATTTTAGAAAATTCTTCCACAAACCGCCGATAATAACCAGCTAATCCCAGGAAACTTCGGATTTCCTTAACATTCTTCGGAGGTTGCCAATCTCGGATAGCCTCCGTCTTCTGAGGGTCGACACGAACTCCGTCTGATGAAATTACATGTCCGAGAAATGTCACTTCGGACATCTAGAATTCACATTTGGAAAAGTTTCCAAAATGTTGCTCTCATCTCAACACGTCGAGTACCTGATGAAGGTGAAACTCATGCTCCTCCCGATCACGAGAATAAATTAAAATGTCATCAATAAAGACAACCACGAACTGATCCAAATAGTCGATGAAAACTCGATTCATTAATTCCATGAATACCGCAGGCGCATTAGTTAGTCCAAATGGCATTACCACAAACTCATAATGACCATAACGTGTTCGAAACGCCGTTCTAGCAATATCTGACTCTCGGATTCGCAACTGATGATAGCCATATCTTAAATCGATCTTGGAAAATACTGAAGCTCTCTGAAGTTAATCTAAGAGGTCACCGACACATAAACGAAAAGAACCGTCCTTCTTCTTGACAAATAACACTGGTGCTCCCCACGGGGACGCACTTGGTCGAAACAAAAAATAACCCCTTTCGATTAAATCCTCCACTTGATTCTTTAGTTCCTGCACTTCGGTCTGGGCCATCCGATACGGTGCCTTCGATAATGGAGACGTACCAGGCTCCAACTCTATCGTGAATTCCACATCCCTCGGTGGAGGTAAAATCAGGTAGCTCGTCTGTGAGTACATCGTCAATCGATAACAATGATATCATGAATTGTTGAACACCTCGATTGCCTTAGAACGGCCAATCGATGACAATGATACAATGAATGATTGAACACCTCGACTGCCTTAGAACGGCAAATTGATGACAATGATACAATGAATGATTGAACACCTCGATTGCCTTAGAACGGCCAATCGATGACAATGATATAATGAATGATTGAACAACCCTGATTGAGTAATTTTACTGCTTTATCATATTAATGATTCTTCCTGAACAACGGGGATTACTTCCCTGAAATACACACTCGGCTCCAACGATTGAAACAATAGTGACCATACGCTTACGAACACTAAGGATGTCATCAAGATGATCCATCCAACCAATTCCCAATATTATATCGTCTTTAGGTAAATCTACCACGATTAAGTCTGCTAGCCATACACGGGCATGAAGCTGAATCGGAAATTTTTGAATCTCACGATTTCCGATAATTCTTCTATCGTCAGGTAGACCAATGATATAAGGTTCACAATTAATAGGACTATCCAAGTGAAGTCTATTCAAGCATGATTCAGAAATGAATGAATGCGATGCACTAGTATCAAAAAGGGTATACACAAGTTGAGATAGAATTATGAGTATACCTGAGATCATTCGGGCCTACAGATCATCGGTCCTCTTCATCTCGTGAATTCGGGACTTGCCGGCCCCCGAACCGGACGCTCCCGTCTGATAAATATGAGCTCCGCCTTTAATTGCTTCCGTCGTCTTAAACGACGCTGACTGAGCAGCCTGATTCTGAATCGCTGATTGCTTCGGGGCCTGAGATGCCGCCGGAGTTGGCTTGGAGTCCCTTCAGCAAAAACGGGCCTTATGACCAACAATCCCACAGTTATGGCATGTGATAAACGGCGTCGTACACCTAGTGCTGAACTGGCCCTGCCCTCCGCAGTTGAAACAGGTGATGACCGTACTGGCCGCTCGGGACTGAGATCCCGCAGGTTTAGGCACCGTAGGAGGTCGCTCCGAAAAGTTAGGGCCCGCATGAGGCTTCTTGAAGGTTGTCTGGCCGCCTTCGGACTAATTACGCTACGTTGATTTCTTGCTAGCACATGAAGGTTGTTGCTCAGCAATTTCCTTAGCAGCAGGCTCATACGTGAGAGTTCTCTCGATTAATTCGGCCAAAGTGGTGCAATGATGATTAAGCAATTGCATATGGGTCATCATGACCTGCATAAAAGTGAGTGTATCAACCCGAACATCTTCCGATCAAGCTGAGTCCTGGGTACGACTTCTCGACAGTGAGTGATTATTCCCTGGGTTTCGGTCCACACCGCGGCCTCTCCCCTTGCGTCCCCTGACAGCTCTCTCCATACTGAAGTAGGAATGTCGCATGATAATTATAGTTCTCGTATGAATATCACATTATGATTACGTTATGAAATGATGAAAATGAGCATATGCGCTCAGACACAATGATTACATGAATGATCAACTGAGGTGACGTGATTATCTGATGAAATTCTTGAAATGATTATTTTGAACAAGTTAACACGATTAATGATACGATCCTCAAGATCAACAACTGAACAGTGAAATGTACTGAGTGGTTAATGAGTTAACATGATCGACATGATTACAAATGAAAATGATAAATGAGGAAATCTTATTGTTCTTTGGTCTGAAGGGCTCGGCTCTTGCACGGGTCACACGTGACGCGAAAGTCCAGTGATACTAGTCTGATGAATGATGATTTCAAATGAAACATGACTCGGAAGGTAGTATTCAAAACCACGCTCCGATACCAACTCTGTAACACCCCAAACTAGGCGGATATTACAGTGCCGTGGACCCCCGACTGGGACCCACCAGGCGAGTGAAAATGAATGAATTACACAGGGTAAATGTAGTACCGAACCACATTACATCATTAATTACTCCGATGAGGAGTTTCATACAACACACACAAGATAATACAGAATACATGTATATTTTATATGAAGATAAAATATACAACACTGAATAAAATGAGTATTCAAACGGAATATCTGCAGCGGAATATAATGAAGAAAACATGAATGACTGAAAGGACTGGGGGCCCGTACTAGTATCACTGGGACTCCTCTCCGTCAACGTTCTCTTCCCGTGCCTTAGCCTTGCCATGACCTGAAAAACAAAATCCCACAACGGGGTCAGTTACACAGAACAACAATCCTCAAGAGTTGAATAATCACAATCCTGATGAAAACATACGCAATCAAACATGCTGTATGAATCAACTAACAATACGACTCAAGGAATGGCACCACACTACGCCCGGGATGGAAATGTGTTCGTGCACAAGCCACCAATGAGTATCGATCGAATACACGTGTGGTCTTGTACATAATCAGTCTCACGAAGTGATCGTCTCGTGTGCACAGTCCAATGTGAGGCCAACTACCAACACACGAATTAATATGTGCCCGACATGAAAATCCTACACATACCAACCGGCACGCCAGTACGACCCGGAATGCCACGAGATAACAAAAGTGACATCGAAATCAATAATGACTCACCGAGATGAAATGATAGTGAAATGAATGATAGCTCAATGAAATGATTGGAACCGTCATTCCTCGTGACTGAAGTGATTAATTGATAATTACAAGTCTCAATACGGTTAATCCATTATGAATGAACTATAATTATGAATAAACAACAACGAAAAGAATGAATATCCTTTTAACCGAGTAAGAATTAACTTACTCAACGCCGATGAAGAATGTCCTTCCATGAACAACTTTCTAAATTAGATGTCGGTCGATCGAACAACCTTGAATAACACAATTATCAACAACTCGCTTAATATACGAACCAAAAGTGATCATAACCAACTCAAGATGTCGATACAATAAATCCAAACTCATTGAGGCATTTCGACAAACACCTTGAAAACAAACTCCCTTCTTAAACAACTAAACCCATTTGTATCGAAAACCAACTTCTATTGAATGATCCAAACCACCAAAACACCATCAATACAATCGATAATCCAAACGAAATACTCAAATCGAGTTTACGATATCATTAAATTGCAAAACCCAATTCCAAGTCAACCTTCAAAGTGTTCTTGAGAAAAACTTCCAACAATTCGATGATAACTCGTAAAAACTCATAATCATACGTATATCCATCACAATTCATGATTATACCATCCAAAACATCATGCTCCAACCCAAAATCGAATTCAATGGTTGAAGAAAGTTACCTTAGATTAGGATGAAAAATCCACAAATATGTTGTTGATCCACACTACAACTTGAAGAAGATGAAATCTATGAGTTTTGATAATATCCAAAATCGCCCAAAATCGCCCAAAATCGCCCCAAGGAAGAGAGGAAGAAGTGAAATGAAGAAATGAGCTTGTTCTCCTCAACAAAATGCAGTTATAAAAGAATCTGCACTGTGTGCCGCGGCACGGGCTGAGTGTGCCGCGGCACAAGGCCAAAAATGCCCAGCAAAACAGTTTTGTGCCGCGGCCCGTCTGTAAGGGCCGCGGCCATGTACAGCTCGGCCTCCAAAGATCAAAAGGCACACGGTGCAGTCTTAGCTATTTCGACCATAACTCCTTCGTCCGGACTCCGATTGACTCACCGTTTGAACCATTGGAAAGCTAACTTGATGATCTAAAATATTGAAAGATTCAGAATTTTTGGAGTTTTCAAGAATTAATGGTGATTTTACAAAGTTGAACTCATACGTGGAAAAGTCGCTTAAGAACACGGAACTCAATAGAACGACACCGAGACGAACTCGGATGACAAAAAGTGTAGAATTAATCATTCTCAGAATGACGAAACGGTCACAATAGAGTCACTAAGATGGACTTCCGCCAAAAAATCGAAATTACCGGAAATCAAAATTGCGAATATTACAGTCTTTGAGTACGTTACTGTCATCCACTATCCGCAGTTGGTACCTAATTTCATAAGTTAAAATAACTGTAGGATTATCATTCTAAATTATATTACATGAATATACAACTATTAGATTTTGGTTGGGGGTTCAAACAATATTAAAAGTGCAAAAGCGAGAAATCTGCATATTAATATCTAAATTATATTTTAATTATTGCACACTAGTACCTAATATTTAAATTATATTTTAAAATGAATTCAATTTACTAATTTTTTTACCTGTAATTCCACTGAAGCATTAGGGAGATGAAGTTATCCATAGGGGTACGCCCATCACGACTGTCGCTCCTTGATTTGTTGTAGGCATTGTACTCTTTTTTGATCTATAGCATTATTCACATCATTTTGCTTTATATTGGCCAGCGCGTTGCTCGGACTTGTGTGTAACGCTTCAAGCCGTTGTAACTCTTTGTATTGGTCGCGTGATATTTGTCCTAGTCTCGAACCCTCCGTATGTTCCGGGAAGGGATGATTGTGTTTCCCTTCCAAAACTTCTATCTCCCAAAGATCATTGAAGAGATCAAATTGCTTAGCAACTATACAAAAACGACAATCTAACTTTTGCGTTTTTGTATTTCTTTCATTCTTCGTTTTTTGATTTCTATACTTTCCACCTCGACTGCATATAAATCGTACCTTATATGGATCAGAATTACGTCTGGCTAAGGTGATGTTTCTTCTAGCCGCAATTCCCCTGACGTATTGTTCAACCTCTTATATGCCTTTCAAACACTCTTCTGGATTGTAAAAATCTGCCGTAACGTTTTCATACTCGTCATCACCACCATAGTTAAAACTCATTACATAAATGAATTTTTTGTGTAGTAGGAGTAATAAATATGGCGTAGTTTGCAAATATTGTAGCGTCGTAATCTTTTCAAATGTTTTAGTTTTGAAATGTTGTATTGATCTTCCTTCCATATGTGGCTATTATATAAAATACAAAAATGAGTGTGCAAAGCCCCAAGAGAGCCCATTCTTCTCACTTGGAATTAAAAAAGAAAAAAAATTAGGCGTGGAATTAAAAAACAAAAAAGATCAGGTGTGGAATTAAAGAAGAAAAAAAACTGTCAGGAGTAAAAATGCACCGCACACGAGGTGAGGATGCTTTCAGGCATGAAATTAAAAAAGAAAAAAAAACTGTGAGGCCCAGACATCATCATTATTAAGACCACCACAACAAAACTGTACGCACAACAAAAATGGGGTCCACCATCTCATGAGAAAACTGTCAGGAGTGTGCTTATAGTCACACTCCTTGACAGGTAAGAAATTTGGGGCCAAAATTATTAAACTAATGGATCGAGTCAAACGATTCAACTCGTTTACACGAACTCTTTTTTCAGGATTCAATTCTACGTTTGATGGTCCAAACAGAACTTCGAACTCTATTTTTAGATCTGAAAAAGTGATCCAAAAGATGAATCGATCGAAGAAGATGAAGAATCTGCACTATATGCCAGAAATATCAAAAGATATAAAAATCTTTTACATAGACGCCGGAAGGATATTTCTCGGGAACCCAGGGACGACTCTAAAAAGACCAATTTCCCTCAAAATAAAAAATTCGACAATACTTGTCGAAGATGTGGTGTCCCCGGATTTTTTTGCAAAAGATTGTCGTGCTTCTGCTCCCGTTAACTCATCCAAACCTCCACATAAAAAAATTCAAAAAGAAGAAAGTATATGTCGCCACATGGAGTGATGATGATGACGAGGAACCACACGAGCTGTTAAGCGTATTTTTATACGCTTATTTATCATTATTTTGTAGTATTTTGGAGAGTGAAATCGTCTAAATGAGCTTTTAATGCCTTAATTTTGTATGATTGACAGGAAATTGAAGTCCGGAAGCTAAAACGAGGCAAAACGGGCGAAAACGGCAATCTGACTCGAGCCGCAGACAAGGAAGCCGAGCCGCGGACAGAAGACACCACTGAGCGCAGAGTGAATCAGATTTCTGTGCCGCGGCATGCCTAGGTGAGCCGCGCACGAAGAATTAATTAACGCCTGTGCATTCAACAAGGCGATGTGCCATGCACAGTTTAGTGAGCCGCGGCACACTTGGCGGTTTTTGTATGCCCGCGCGGATTTTGAGTCAAGCTTGAAGCCGCCGACCGACTAATACGGACGCGATTTGGAGGATATGTGAGCTATAAATAGGGTTTAAGACCCTAATTAAATAATCTTGGAATCTTTGGATCTTTAACCTTTGAGAGCTTAAGCTTGGAGACGGCAGAAGAAGAGGGAAGCAGAAGACTTCAAAGGCAGAAGGCGGAAGCTGAAGAACGGAGGAATCCGAGCTTCATCTGCATTTGAATTTTATGCTTTCGTTTATTTATTCTGTATTTTCAGTTTTTAGTATGTCAGGCTAAAGCCCTAATCTAGGGTTTTGATGAAATCTTTGTTTTGACGAATTGATTGAGATTATCCAATTTATTACCTTTTTATTGAGTTTTCCCAATTATGTTTAATGCTTGCAATTATCTGGCCAATAGTTGTATTGATTTAATCATTCACTTCGAATCGGGAGAGGAGATTTGGTGAGGAACTATTGGTGAGGACCGTTTTATTCTGTGAGATAGGAATATACTCATAGGAACTACGTGGCCTTTAGGAGATTTCATGCTTTTTGCCTATCGACGAATTAATTCACCTAGGGATAGAGTGCGTTATTCGCCCTTAGATAAATCTATTGACCTCGGGAGAGGCGGTAGAATATATTAGCAATCTCCGCCTTCAATAAATTGGGAAAATTATTTATTACGGATAATCGAGAGTAAATTCGGATAAACTAAGGTGGATTCAGAACCCTAGACTTATTTATCATTTGATTTCTTTTATCCAAGATATTGTTTTCTACTGCTTAGTCTTTTAGTAATTCTTCTAGTTATTAATCGCAAAACCCAAATTCGATTGTTCAGATAAAATTGGAATACGAAAAAATTCGGTAGTTAGAGATTCAATCCTCGTGGGAACGATACTCTACTTATCACTTTATTACTTGTAAACGATGACGTGCACTTGCGTGTAGGAAATATCGCAACAAGTTTTTGGCGCCGTTGCCGGGGATTGAAATTTTCTAATATCGATTTAAGTATTTCCAGTCTTAATTTGAACGTTTTATTTTTATTTTTGTATTTAATTTCGTTTACTTGTTTTTTCCTTTCAGGACCTTTCGTGTAGTGCATGAGAAAACTCGGTAACGAAGGCCTACTACCTTTGGATACCGAGCTCGAGCGCACTCTAAGAAGAAACAAAAAGGAGAAAAGAGAGTTGCAGACGACGGTCAACATGGCTGAGAATATCGAAGTCCAAGGAGGAGATAACCAAGTGCGGCAAGTTCAACCGTAACTCGCTCTTCGAGATTATGCCATGCCGCAGGTCAACGCTAATTTTTCGGGAATTCGGCGTCCCACTATCCAAGCTAATAATTTTGAGATCAAGCCCGCCATTATTCAGATGGTGCAGGCGAGCCCATTCTGTGGACTGCCGAAGGACAACCCGAATGCCCATATTGCTTCTTTCCTTGAGATATGCGACACATTCAAGACTAATGGTGTCACCGACGATGCCATCCGATTGAGGCTTTTCCCTTTCTCTTTGAGGGATAAAGCAAAGTTTTGGTTAAATTCCTTAAAGACGGGGTCGATTACAACATGGGAGAGGTTAGCGCAAGCCTTCCTTGCCAAATTTTTCCCACCAGCTAAGACGGCAAGGTTGAGAAACGAAATAACCACCTTTTGTCAGTACGATATGGAATCGCTCCACGAGGCGTGGGAGCGATATAAAGAATTGCTACGAAGATGCCCTCATCACGGCATTCCTGATTGGCTTCAGCTTCATACGTTCTATAATGGTTTGAGTGCTTCTACACGCACTCTCGTGGATGCGGCCTCTGGTGGGACCTTCATGGGAAAATCTATGGCCGAGGCACACGTGCTTTTGGAAGATATGGCCGAAAACGCATACCAATGGCCATCGGAAAGATTGACACCGAAGAGAGTCATGGAAGTCTCAAGCAATGACCCTATTTCCACATTGTCAGCTCAAGTCGCCGCTTTGACACAACAGCTCCAGGCATTTTCGCACGCACCAGCCCCCGTTACCATAGAGACATGTAATTGGTGTAACGGATCACATCCGAGCGCGGAGTGTCAAGTTGGAAACCCGTTCGAGCAACATCAGATAGAGCAGGCTCAATTTGTGGGAAGTGGGAATCGGCCGAATAACCCGTACTCCAATACTTATAATCCGGGGTGGCGAAATCATCCTAACTTTTCATGGAGAAACGGACAGAACTCACACCAGCCCCCGTTCGCCCAAAATCAACAGCAGCCCCCTTCCGCTCCCAAAGTGTCTCTCGAGGAAGCACTTGCAAAATTGGCGGCAAATACGAGTCAATTTATGACCCGTACGGAAGCTACATTACAAAATCATTCTGCTTCCATTCGGAACTTGGAGGTCCAGCTGGGCCAAATTGCTAATGTGTTGACAGCTCGTCCGGAGGGAGCATTGCCGAGTACAACAGAGACAAATCCTAGAGAGAGTCTAAACGCAATTATCTTGAGAAGCGGGAAAGAGGTGCTGGATCAGCCCGAGCGGGGTAAAGAGAAGAAGGAAATTGAGGAAGAGAAGGATTTAAAGCCAGAGGAGTCGAAGGATTTGAAGCCGGATAACTCGAAGACATGTGTGTCCCCCATCCCGTTTCCGCAGAGACTACAGCAAAGAAGGGCGGACAAATAATTTTCTAAGTTCCTTGATGTGTTCAAAAAGCTTCACATAAATATTCCGTTCGCCGACGCATTGGAACAGATGCCGAGTTATGTCAAGTTCATGAAAGAGATATTATCGAAGAAGAGAAAGCTTGAGGAGTTTGAAACGGTTGCCTTGACAGAGGAGTGCAGTGCAATTCTTCAAAAGAAGCTCCCACCTAAATTTAAAGCTCCGGGAAGCTTCAACATACCGTGCACCATGGGGAATCTTTCATTTAATAAGGCACTATGCGATCTTGGTGCGAGTATCAACCTCATGCCTCTATCGATTTTCAAAAAGCTGAATATTGGGGAAGCCAAGCCAACAATAGTCTCCTTACAATTAGCGGATCGATCGATAAAGTATCCGAGGGGATTAATCGAGGATGTTTTAGTTAAAGTTGATAAGTTCATCTTTCCGGCCGATTTCATCGTACTCGACATGGAGGAAGATGAAAATATTCCAATCATCTTGGGACGACCATTTCTAGCGACGGGCCGAACCCTTATAGACGTGGAAAAGGGGGAGTTAACTCTGAGGGTCCAAGACGAGCAAGTTACTTTTCAAGTATTCAAATCGTTCCCATGTCCCGGAAGTGCTGATAAAGGGTCACAAATTGAAAGTGTGGATGTTGTCGAAAGAGGAAAGCACCGAAAAAATCGTCGTTGGAAAAATTCAGATTTTGTGTTAAATGGTCCAAGTTTTAAGAAGGATGTAGACCGAGTGGCGTTCCTCGAGCATGAGGAAAATCACGCAGTCTTGAATGCGTTTGTGAAGGAGGAGAGTGAGCCGAAAGCCAAGCGGACAATTAGTCATGGAGAAACCGGGTGTTTCGGGAAGTTATTCACGTCGAAACCTTTTCGCAAACAACATTTGATGACCGAACCGAAAGTCGAACCGCTGATGACCAATGGTCATAATTTTAACAAAAATATGAACGGTTCGATGAACGGGGCGGAAACCAAATGGAGTTTGCGAAAAGCGAACTAATGTTTTCCAATAGGTCCTATCAAGACTATAAACTTAGCGCTTCTCGGGAGGCAACCCGAGTTCGTAGTTGTAGATTTTTGCATTTCTTTATTTTTCTTGTATTCGTGATTCTTATTTTTCATCATTTTTGTGCTTCAATTTGCTTCGCTCTTGTTTTTAACGTCTTCTTCTCAAAATTCTCAGGCAGAAAGTCCTGTGGAAGAAATCAAGTATGAGCCGCAAGGTATTGTGAGCCGCGCACACATCAATCGCAAGGAGGCCAAACCAATCAGACTGTGCCGCGGCACGGCTTAAATGAGCCGCGGCACACTTGAGCACTGAGCCACGGCACACGAAACTTGAGTCGCGGCACACGACAAAACGAGAACACAGGCAAAAGGGACTGTACCCTGTGCCGCGGCTCACTATATCTGTGCCGCGGAACACTATGCGGAATCCGAAAGGCCAGGTAGCATATAACACGCATTCGGCCGCATTACAGTGCACGCCTTCCTTCTCCTTCTTCTTCCCTCCCAGTAGCGACCGCCGACCAAGTTCTTCCATTTTTTTCCTGCGATTTTTCTTGAAATCTTCAAAAGGTGCGTTTCAATCTTTAATCTTGACTTGCTTATGGTTTATTTTGGAAGTTGTTTTTGCTTTGGATGAATGGAACATGCTTATTCTCCTTCGAAAGTTTTAGGATTGTTTAGAGAATAACATGGTAGTTTTATCGAATTTTCATGGTTAAATCGGAATATCAATGAGTTGAATGTGTTGCGTTGATGATGATTGAATTATGTTTTGATTTTTGAGGGTTGAATCGAGCTATAACTATGTTTATTCTTCAAGTAAACTTGTGCCCTCAAGGTGTCTGATAAATTGCCTAAATGAAAAATTTTCTTTGAAAAAGCAATCGTTTTGAATTTTCGTGCAACGTATACGTTTTGAATTTACTGACAAGCCCAACCCTTACATCCGTGTTACATGTTAAGTCCAATTTCATCCTTCTCTCACGTATGCGCTATTTTCTTAAATTCGAATTTACGTGGACATCCTTAGCCAAGCATAGATCATTGTTATTATTTTTGCGTGAATAAACCCTCGTGTTTCACTTTTCAGGACTGATTATGGCGAGAACCAAGAAGCTAAGCAAGAGAGCTAGGACCGAGTCATCCCCTACTCGAGGGGAGACCTCTCGTGGTCGGGCCGAGGCGGAGGGGCACCAATTTTCGGACCCCGAAATTCACAAGATATTCAATGAAAAGATCCGGCCACGACCACTTATTCCAGAGAGGGGTTTTACTCCAGCTTCTCAGGACGGGGAATTGCTCACTATGATTGACGAGATGGGGTGGGGCAGATTTACCGCACCTCCCGAGCCAGCAGTTATCTCGATCGTGCAGGAGTTTTACGCCAGCGCTCTGCTGAAGCACATTCGGGCAGGGCATTCGTTGCCGTCTTTAGAGTCTCGGACTCAGGTTGACGTCCGAGGGGTTACAGTTGATTTCTCCACGGCTGCTATTCGGAGGCTTTTTGGGTTTCCGGTGGTTGACGAGTCAGCCTATGACCGAGTGATGACCAGCCTCACAAAGGAGGCCCTGCTTGAGACCATCACGGCCCTGCACTGACCGGGAGCAATGAGCACGAGTTCTTCCACTTTTCACTTCAGAGCTCGCGCCTCGGCCTGGCTGGCGTGCACGGCTTTATTTTATCTGCGCACGCATTGACCCCACCTCCCAGATCCGTCAGATCTTTCTCTCCCGCGCCCGGATACTTTTTGCTATCACTTCCGGGCTGCGTTTCGATGTGGCCCCCATCCTGGTCCGATCTATCTTCCAGAGTATCCAGGGGGCAAGACGGTTGAAGCACCCTCCCTCATCTGCGCTTTATGCCGGCAATGGGCCGACGTGGTCGACGACGAGCCGATGCTTGCCCCCAGTGCCCGATCGACCACCGCATCATATCGCACTTTGACCTGGGGAGGAGCGCCCGCACGCCTTTCGGGAGAGGATTTTTGCTAGAGGAGGCTCAAGAGGGATCCCGAGCCGCTTTTGTTGACGCATGGAGATGCCGCCCACCCGGCAGAGCGAGGTTGGAGGAGTTGTTTGATGGGTCATGGAGGATTTGAGGAGACAGAGAGAGGAGCAGAGAGAGGAGCTGAGGAGAGAGAGAGAGGAGCTGAGAGAGGAGACGAGGAGAGAGAGAGATGAGATGAGGAGAGAGAGAGAGCTTGATGGCTGCCATGCGGGAGGAGCAGCGGGCGGAGCGGGAGAGCGTTGTTGCTGCCGCCAGAGCCGAGATGCGAGAGCAGGCCCGCCGGGCCAGCCGACGAGCGGCGAGGCGTCTTACTGCGAGGGATGCTTATCATCAGGAGTACCTCGCCGCATGGACGGCCCATATCATGCATCCCGACGGGCCATTTATTGCGCCCGCCCGGCCAGCCACACCACCCTCCTCACCGGACGATGCCGGCACCAGCTCCTGAGCAGACTGGAGGGGAGTACTTGACCTTTTACGTTTATTGCATATCATTTTTGTCCATTGAGGTCAATGTACGTCCTAAGTTTGGGGGGGGGGGATTTACTTTCAGTTCCTACATTCATTGCTGTACCTTATTTTATTGCTGTACTTTATTTCGTTGCACTTTTCATTACTTTGCGTAAAAAAATTTTTTAGAAAGCCTTGCTTGTCGTAGTTTTTCTTTATTCGTGAATTTTTCGTGCTTCTATTTGTGTGATACTGATGTTACGACACTGTTTTTCTCTCTGAAGAAGCGGTCGAGTTTTAGTCGAGCTGTAGTCAGTTATTTTTGTTTTGCTTAGTATTCATTTAGGTCCGAAATTTTTCGTGATTGTAGAGGTCTTGGCAGATAAGAGACGATACATACTTGTTTTTAAATCACTGTCAATACGTTTGGTTACATTTTCCGGATAGTGAGTCGTACTGTTTCTTTAGTCGTGTTGGCACTTAGATTGAGTTTAGAGTCGGTCAGTTTTTCCCAAAAGTCGAGATAATGTGTTCTATGAAGGGAAGTCTAGTAACCGGGGGTATTCGCGTGACCCGTTGTTTACTCTCGCGTAAAATGACGACCCTGATTAGACTAGTGATTGAGATATTTCACATGTGCCAATGATAAGGAGCCTAAGAACCGGGTATTCGCGTGACCATTGCTTACTCTCGCGTAAAACGGCAACCTTGATTCGGACATGCGGAAATTATGTATTCGAGTTGTTTCTCCGCTGTAGACGGGAACTTAGTAACTAGAAGCATCCATGTGCCCCATGAGTGTCTTTTACGTCAAACGGTTTTCCAATACATGAGAATGGAGTTTCCACCCTAGGATTATCCCGATGAAACATCCCGAGATCCTAACCTAGTGGTCAACTCGAATCAAATTCTTGAGCATATATATATAAGGGGATACTGTCCGAGGTTTATTTGTTATGAAACTCGTGAAAATTGTGCCTTTAGACTGTGGAACGGGACAAACTAGCTTGTTTATTTTAGCCTTTCATATTGACGGTCGATTTGACTCACGTTTTGTTAATCTTTGAGCTGGATTTTCTTCATGAACGAGTGATTAGGACTGAATTTGATTACTTTGCGGAATCATTATTCAGAGTGCAGCTCGCTTTTATGACACTCGTATTATTTAGAGAGAATTACAGGATAGTATTGATTAGGTTGAACACTATGAGTTGCACGATGATTCACGACATTCTTTTATTGAATTTAATTCTTTTTTCTTGAGGACAAGCAAAGGCTTAAGTTTGGGGGTATTTGTTAAGCGTATTTTTATACGCTTATTTATCATTATTTTGTAGTATTTTGGAGAGTGAAATCGTTTAAATGAGCTTTTAATGCCTTAATTTTGTATGATTGACAGGAAATTGAAGTCCGGAAGCTAAAACGAGGCAAAACGGCGAAAACGGCAACTGGACTCGAGCCGCAGACAAGGAAGCCGAGCCGCGGCACAGAAGACACCAACCGAGCGCAGAGTGAATCAGATTGCTCGGCAAGACCAGTGAGCCGCGCACGTAAGAATTAATTAACGCCTGCATTCATGAAGGCGATGTGCCGCGGCACAGTTTAGTGAGCCGCGGCACACTTGGCGGTTTTTGTATGCCCGCGGATTTTGAGTCTGTTTGGCCGATTTCGACCGACTAATACGGACGCGATTTGGAGGATATGTGAGCTATAAATAGGGTTTAAGACCCTAATTAAATAATCTTGGAATCTTTGGATCTTTAACCTTTGAGAGCTTAAGCTTGGAGACGGCAGAAGAAGAGGGAAGCAGAAGACTTCAAAGGCAGAAGGCGGAAGCTGATGAACGGAGGAATCCGAGCTTCATCTGCGTTTGAATTTTATGCTTTCGTTTATTTATTCTGTATTTTCAGTTTTTAGTATGTCAGGCTAAAGCCCTAATCTAGGGTTTTGATGAAACCTTTGTTTTGACGAATTGATTGAGATTATCCAATTTATTACCTTTTTATTGAGTTTTCCCAATTATGTTTAATGCTTGCAATTATCTGGCCAATAGTTGTATTGATTTAATCATTCACTTCGAATCGGGAGAGGAGATTTGGTGAGGAACTATTGGTGAGGACCGTTTTATTCTGTGAGATAGGAATATACTCATAGGAACTACGTGGCCTTTAGGAGATTTCATGCTTTTTGCCTATCGACAAATTAATTCACCTAGGGATAGAGTGCGTTATTCGCCCTTAGATAAATCTATTGACCTCGGGAGAGGCGGTAGAATATATTAGCAATCTCCGCCTTCAATAAATTGGGAAAATTATTTATTACGGATAATCGAGAGTAAATTCGGATAAACTAAGGTGGATTCAGAACCCTAGACTTATTTATCATTTGATTTCTTTTATCCAAGATATTGTTTTCTACTGCTTAGTCTTTTAGTAATTCTTCTAGTTATTAATCGCAAAACCCAAATTCGATTGTTCAGATAAAATTGGAATACGAAAAAAATCGGTAGTTAGAGATTCAATCCTCGTGGGAACGATACTCTACTTATCACTTTATTACTTGTAAACGATGACGTGCACTTGCGTGTAGGAAATATCGCAACACGAGCAAAGCATCTTAGTTCTCATGGCTCGCAAAATAGTCGACAGCGGCACAGAAAGTGAGGTCTGTGGTTCGTCTCAAGAAGAACTTCTTATCCGAACTCTACGGAGAATCGAACTTCTTATCAAGTTCAAGTCAGGTCCATTTATCGAATCGAATCGAACCGAAAGTGAGGTCTGTGATTCATCACATTTATTTAGACCTGCTCACGGGCCTAAGCCCGCCGATTCACGGTTCATATGAGGGTGAACCGGAACCGGCCCTTGAAGAAGGGAGGCGGTTCCGGGCCGGCTAAAAACTGCAGATTTCGGAATTCACATTTTGTAAAATTTTTGTTCTGTTTAATTAAAACACTACTAAATAAGTGGGGTGAGAGATAGAGAGAGATAGAGAGAGCAGTGGAGTATATGGAGAGAGAGATAGAGAAGTGGAGTGAGAGATATAGAGAGAACTGGAGTGAGAGATAGAGAGATAGAGAAGAGAGCACTGGAGAGAGAGAAGATAGAGCACTGGAATCTATGGGGAGTGAGAGAGAGATAGAGAGCAATAGAGAGATCGAGAAGAGAGCAGTGGAGAGAGCGAGAAAACCACTGTCTTTTTTTATAAGAGAGGGAGAGAAGACCCAATTTTTTGAAACGGCCTTTTTTGTAGTCGTTGATGCCCCACTGGGCACTACCCAGCCCTTTTTTTTTATTGAACCGACGATTAACCGGCAGTTCGATCTGGCGGTTAACCGGCGGTTTCGGTTCGCAGTTGGGATGAACCATAACCAACCCTAGATGAGACGATTCTGGGCCGAGTTTTGAACCGTCGACCAACGAACCGGTTAAAATTTGTTGCCCGCCGGGCCGTCAGGTCTACATTTATTCCTCTGTTTTACCTGTTGGAAAAGTCAAATATGCCCCCAGTGTCTTCCAAAGAGTCAACTCTGACAGCTCTCATCATCAGTCTCCCCCCTTTACATTCCGAGCATTCATGTCCCTCCCCTACCAAAACCTGATTGAAGTTAATTAATCCCATCAATTAGTTTCCTCCAACCTCCTTAAAATGGGCGGCCAAGTCAGCAGACCAAGCCGCACCGCCAGCAGCCGCCTAGCGCCGCCTTCGCCGCTGGCTGAGCCACCATCTCGGACCGTCTCCAATCCTAACCTCCATTCCGATGTACCGATAAATCCTTCAGGTGCCGATCTGAGCTCATACGAAGCCGCCTGCCTCTCGGATCCTGACCTCCGAACCTTCGACTCGAGCCTCCAGCACCGGACGAGCCGAGCCATTAGCTCCATAGCCGTCGGCCTCGAGGTTCGCTCTCTCTCACTGGACACTCTCAGCGAGGTCACCGAATGCCTCCTCGAAATGAATCAGGAAGTCGTCAAAATCATTCTCCAAAACAAAAAGGACATCTGGAAAAACCCTGAATTGTCCGACCTAGTCGACGATTACTTCGAAAACAGCCTCTCGACCATGGATTTCTGCGCATCACTCGACGCGTGCCTTAAACGCGCCGCCCATTTCGAGTCGATTATCAATCTCGCCCTCCGGAAGTTCGAGGAAGAGCATTTCGGTCCTACTCCAGAAGGTTCTGTGAAGAATTACTCCAAAACATTGGAGGAATTGAGGAATTTCAAAGGCGCGTCGGATCCATTTTCGCAGGAATTTTTCCAAGTTTTCAGTTCCGTCTACGCGAGGCAAAGTTTAATGTTGGGAAAATTGCAGGCCAAAAAGCGGAAGCTGGACAAGAAACTAGGGAAACTAAAAGCATGGAGAAAGGTTTCGAATGTAATATTCATTGTTACATTCGCGTCGGTCTTGATATGCTCGGTGGTGGCGGCCGCCGTGGCTGCGCCGCCTGTGGTGACGGCGATGGCGGCGGCCGCTGCCGTGCCGCTGGGATCGATGGGGAGATGGATGGACTCGCTTTGGAAAAAATGGGAGAGGGATTTGAGAGGACAGCGAGAGATAATTAGTTCAATGCAGATCGGGACGTACATTGTGCTTAAGGATTTGGACAACATTAGGGTTTTAGTAGACAGGTTTCGGATTGAGATAGAGGATTTATTAGCGAAAGCCGATTTTGGGATGAGCGAGGACGAGACAGCGGTTGTGATGGCTGTGAAGGAGATTAGAGAGAGAGCTGGTGAGTTTATCAGAACTATACATGATTTGAGCAAACATGCAGATAAATGCACTCAAGAAACGAGGATGGCGAGGACTTTGATTCTACGAAGGATCATTAATTATCCGAGCGGCTCGAATAGGGACATTGGTATGTTTTCGTGATTCTGATTAAATTATCTAGAACTAATGTATAAAGAAATGCAAATGTGGGTTGGGGGTCTACTTGTTTTAAATGGATCCTTTGTGATGAAAGATGTCTAATTAAACATAATTTGAGATTGTATTCTTAATCGTGGGATTATGTTATTGTTGCGGATATTGATGAATGAGTTATTATTCATCATCAAGAATAAGCATCGTCAACTGTATATTAATCCCTAACAAATCCCAACTATATTAGGGTCCATGACATAGAAGATTGTTTTGAACTTAGTCGACAATTTGATTTCATGCGAGAAGTAAAATATCAAACCTTTCATGCAAAGTAGAAGTGAGGTGAAATCCTGAAATCGTCCCACCACCTGCATGTAACATGTGGTCATATCGCGGAACATCGATGAGTTGAGATAATTCCTATAACCATATCTCGCGACAAGATTGATTTTGAAAATCAATATTAAAACATGTACATACTGGAACATAACGAAAAAAGGACGATATATTACTGCGGACTTAAATTGGCGAATGATTGGGTTCTTTTTGTTGTGGGATTATAGTGGTGTTGTTTGTTTGGCGAAAAGAGTGTTTGCAAATTTCAATTTCTGATTCTTTTGATTTTTCATAATTTAATGTGAGTAAAGAAATATGGATGGAGAGGCAAATATGGCGGGAAAGAATACGCATGGTGGATCGAATTTGATTCTTTTTTTTTCTTCCTATTTTCTTTTATTTCATGTTATCTTTTAATTTATTTTTCAGAATTTTTTTTTGCTTTTTTCTCTACTTTTTTCCCTCTTCTTTTTTTCCTTTTATGTTATTTATGTAACGATCATTGACGGTTTCAAAGTTTGATTCATGTTAGCCGATCCCAAATCATTTTGGGACTAAGGCTTAGATATTGTTGTAATGTGAGTGGAGAAATAATGGAAGTGCTTTGCATTTCTGATTCTGCTTTGGTTTAACTTTGTGCAAATGGTAAGCACACACTCTTTTTTTTTTTCCCTACAAATCGAACCTTTTAGCTTCTTATAGCAACTATCACCCGCTTCTAATTTTCAACTGCGGTTTCACCGCCGAATTTGTTTTTAAAGCTCTGTCCTCATGTGGTCGACCACCGTCTGCTGCGTCGAAACCCCCACCTCTGACCTGAGATATGACAAAAAAAAAAAAAATCGGCCCTGCATGAATTGCCATCAACGGAGCTTCGAGTTTTGTCCATCCACAACCCGTTCGACCGAATGGAACCGTGCAGAGGGTCTCCGGTCCTTGGGGCGGTGGCCAGCCGTTTCCAACCGGTGGCTGTTTCCAGGGTTTCAACAGTTGGGTGATTGTTGTAATTTTCAGAATATCATAGTTAGGTTTTGAGAATTAGATATAATATGGGGGGCTTGTTTGTAATTAGATTAGATCTGAATTTATAAACTGACCAGTTTTGAAAATTTGTATAACTACCCCTGAGCCAAAATATATTAATGATAGTAATAATTTTATTAAAGAAAGTTTAGTACTGGAATTTTGAATTTAAGAAATCTATACCACTTAAAGATTGAGTGGCTTAATTTAATGTGCACAAATGTGAATGTACACAAAAAAATGTACCGTACAAAGAAGTCATTGCTCAATGATTAATTACAAGATTCATCTATGATTACAACCTCATCTCCAACAATTAGAACAAAACAGAATTAATGCGGAATATCAAGTGATGCGGAATATGAATTGTTGCTGCGGTTTCGAGTATATGAACCATCTTTGCACTTACAACACATAATGATTTCAATACTATAAATAAGAAATGTATTTACAACAAATCACAATCCCATTTCCTCATACTCAAACGCAAACACTAAAGGAAAACAACTGAAATAAATACCAAATCTCCACAGTAGATCGGAAAATAAAATAAAAGGAAATGTGTTTTCTTTCTTGGTTCGTTCATGACCAAAAACAAGACGAAAATCACAAAGAGATACCTACCCGAGACCTCACTGCAGAGATCTTGAAGACCATCAACCTTCGTGCCTTCGACATACGATGAATAAACAAGATTACTTTTGTTCTTCGATTCATAACTAAAAGAAGATAGGTTAATGGTTTTCGTGGTTGGGTTAAAGAAATTCATGGTTAAAAAGGGTTTGTGATTCGTGATTGATGGATAAAAGGGTTTGATTTGTGTTTGTGAGATTTGTGATTAGATGATGAAGATGAGATCGGTTTTGGTGAGAGAAGATGAAGTGTGGTAGGCGTGACAAACAAGGAGTGTGTTTTTAGGGTTACGTCAAATGATATGAGAATGTTTAGGGTATTATCTTTTAATACCGGTTTGGGCTGAATATTACAAGCACATAAATGGACTATCAATCTATCGAATCTGAATCTATACTTTCTCTACTTTTTAGTTTTTACATGTTCTATTATATTTAATCCCATCAAACAAAGACTATCACATATTCACAGTATCATGAGACAAAGCACAACATTAAAATTTAAATGTATACTTTTATGAGTTTCATTATAAATAGGTTAAAAATATGTTAAAAGACTTCAAAAATATTTCCTTTTTGTTTTAAACAAAACAAATCAATAATATATAATGATATCTATTTTGGTCATTTTATCTCATGGAGAAAAAAACGTAAAGTTATACATTTTATCATAAAACATTCCTCAAGTAGACAATTCATACATTGTCACAGCCAAAAATCATATGTACGTGATAGAATTATCAATTTAGCAAGAAATTTATTAATAGAGCAATTCAATAAAAATAACATCATATTTACGCAACAAACATTTACCTATGACCTATTGCCTAATAAAATGCTACAACAAAATCCGCAAAAAACAATACTATAAATAAGAAATGTATTTACAACAAACCACAATCCCATCTCCTCACACTCAAACCCAAAAGTGTCGAGAATAGATATCTCTTTTTACAATTGAGACTATAACAGGTTCCATATTTACAAGTTGATTACTTCAATCACGATTGAAACTATTGTTGAAATAAAATTATAGATATCACATCAATTGCAATGTTATCGAAATATGTTATTTAGTCAAAGTAAATTGCTTTTGAATTTATAAGTTATACATTGTTGTATATCTTAGCCTCACCAATCACATTAACAACTCAGAAATTTACTCAAACATTACGCAATTAACAGTAAGATACAATTCGTGCAACGCACGAGTTCGCCATGCCTCGTAATGTTTAAAATACTACTACCACCGTCCCGCCCAAATGTTTACATTTCTATCAAAAAGTAGTCCCTTTAGTAAGTTTACATATATCACTTTTTACAATCAAATCAAACAACCACTTTTTACTTTTTAATCTCCACCATTCATTCATCATCAATATTTTTTACTTTTTAATCTCCACCACATATTTAATCATCATTACTTATACCAATCATTATCTAAAATACATCAAATATACACCCTTTGTCAACCTTTGGCTGGGACGGAGGGAGTAATTAGTTATAAATGGGAAGTTCATCAATATGCAACATTGATTTTAATAAAGAACTAAATATCACGACATTGTTCTTATAGAAGTACAATATTTGAATTGTCGACATTCGTGATTGGTTTTATCTGTGATCCCATGGATGAGAATAGGTTACCAGATCACTGTAAATAGAAAGACCCATGCAAAAACGAGGGGAGAAACATATTCATGTGAAAATACACTTCTAAAGGCATTTTGGCGTTCTGTCTAATTAAATTGTTGCTATTTCATTTTTTTTCCCCTTCTAATTAACTCGTGTGGATATTAAGAAACACAGACACGGGAGTGGGTACAAAATAGGGGTGGGCATGGGACGGGATGGGACGGGCCTGGAGTCATCCCACGTCCCGTCCCGTGTTATAACAAGCGGGACGGGACGGGACGGGATTGGCGATTTTAAAATTTCCTCTCGCGCGGGCCTTATCCCGGTTGGGACGGGACGGAACGGGACGGGACGGGTTTAGTCCCGCATAAAAAAGTTCAAAATATAAATTAGAAAAAAGTAAGAAAATCTATAATTTTATACATCTAAATTCGGGAAAAATATCCAATAAACTAATTTAATAGCCTAAATTAAACTTTTAAAATAACAATTATTAACATTGAATACAACATATCCATTTTTATTTTGAAAAAATATCAGTTACTAACTTTATATCGTTTGATTAGGTTTGTGTATAATTATAAAATATAGATAGTAAAAATTAAAAATAGTTTATTATTAAAAATTAATTAAAAAAGGGTTACAAATAATAAAAATATATGGTTTTAAAAAGAGTTAAAAACTTAGCGGGACGGGACGGGCCTTACGGGCCTCAGATTTTTTGTCCCGTGTCCCGTCCCGTAGTTACTCTAATGGGACGGGACGGGACGGGCCTAGTGTTTTTAATTTTGGATCCGTCCCATCCCGGATAATTTTGGGACGGGACCGGGACAGGATCGGGATTTTGATTTTTTTGTGCCCACCCCTAGTACAAAACACGAGGTAGGATCATGACGTAGATGTGCTTGTCTATAATATAAAGGTCAATAGTGTTTTCGGTGGTAGTCTGTCGCGGAAAAAATTATTGTATTAGAAATGGCAATGGGTCGAGTCGGGTCAGGTACTTGAAGACCCATACACGTCCCACAAGGTGAATGGGGCGAGACATGTCGACCCACCGCAAGTTGCGGGCGGGGCGGGGCAGGTCGCGGACGGGGCGGATAAAATAGCACTTTAAAATTAATAAAATAAATATTTTTACGTGTTTTTTTATCTAGTAACAATTAAAGTGAAATTATTAAGCATAATACTATCAAATCGCCTTTCATCATCCAAGCCCCGCTCATACTTCGCATATTCTGAAAAGAAAAAGGTTTTAAAGGGTGAGTTTCAACAACTCAGTGGGGCATATCTGTCCATATTAATTACAATAATGAAAAATATATGTGGACATTAACTATCGAAAATATTTTCATCATATGGTACCGTAGTTTCTCCAAGGATCCTTGGACCCGGCATCGCGAACGATAACCCAACTGAATCTTCAATCTTACATCTTATTGTGGCGCGACGCTACACTACTACAAAATAGGCATTTAACATCGACATTTTAACAGCGGTTTGAAAAAACCAATGTTAAAATGACGCGGTGGCATAAATCGCAATTTCCAGAATATTTTAACAGCGGTTCCATAAAAAACCCAATGTTAAAATTCCCAAATCCCAACTAACAGCGGTTATAAAAGGACTGGTGTTAAAATTCCCATTTAACAGCAAATTGTACATTAACAACGGTTCTAAAAGAACCAATATTAAAATTGTACAATAATAGCGATTTTAAAAGAACCAATGTGAAAATTGTAGAATTTAATGGCGGTTCTAAGAGAACAGATGTTAAAATTGTACATTTAACAGCGATTTTAAAAGAACCGATGTTAAAACTATACAATAACAACGGTTTTATTTTTTGTTTTTTCTTCTTTCTTTTATCTTGCGATTTTCGAATATAATATATACATTATAATTTTTAATATATAATATAATATTGCAAATACATTATAGTTCGTAAAATTATATGTATAGATTATAATTTTTAATACTCCATATAATATAATATAATTTTTAGCAATATCATATTAGTGATATATATCAAACATAATCTCTTAATTATCAATAAACTACTATAAAATTTTAATTATCAGCTTTCTTGAATTTATTATATATATATATATATACACATTATAATTTTTTATATATATATATATAATTCTAGAAATGTTAGTATATATGATTTATTGTATATTTATATAAAACAAAGCAACAAAAGAATCAGAAATTGATTTGGCAGAATGATCTGACATCATCTCTGTTGGGTTTATTTGGGCCAAATGAATAAAAATTGTGAGGGCCCAAAATAATTCTCCTGCAGCCCACCTCAAAGATACCCAGCCCGGAATCTTGGAAGCAGCCCATTATGACCGGATTAATCCTGGCCAATTATTTGGCTCCTTTTAATCCCGGCTGTTGGTTTTATATTACCCCTAATATAAAACCTGGAACACCCTCAATCCGCTCAGGGATATTACACGCCGTAGAACCTCTCATCAAGGATCTACCAGGCTGGTAACAACATAGAACAACTCGACAATGCCTTTAAGGCTAAAATGACTAAGTAGACCGATTTGGTCTTTCAATAAATACATACAACTCAAACTCATTACATGCCCACGCAGGGGTCGAATACAACACACTCCCGTACAACGGGAAAGAATACTGCAGCGGAAAATAAACTATAACTAAACCAATGACATCATACGGATCCTCGTGTGATTAGTATCATTCATCTTTCATCATCCTTCGTGCCGACCCTGTATTATGCTCCCATACCTGAATGCAAAAAACAGACATCCACCCCCGGAATACTCGGGGGTTAGCAAAACTCCACTGTTTTGCTAGTGCAAGAACAAAGTGCAAATACGAGTCATACAATTCACATTCCACGAATAACAATAACCAGGAATCCTCAAAGATCCAAACGTAACAAAAAGTACTTCCCGAGGCAAGAGTTTGGTAAACATTTCCAAAACCGAAAGATCACAAATAAAGGGAAACAATTTATAAAATAGTTTTAAAGATGCCATCGAGAGCTTTAATAGAAAACAATTTAGGATTATCAAATCCTTCTCTTTCCAAAATCAACAGGGTCCTCGACAAGTAGGCGGAAAGCAATTTGCAAGAAAGCCACTCAATCAACACAAACGAGTCTTCACAAATATTTCCCCCGGGGTTCTCGACCCGATCCAAATAATATCAACACGAGATCAAACATCTCAACATCACACGGGGTCCTCGACCCAAAACACAAAATGTCAACAAAGTATAATCAAGGACACACCCTCTCGTCCGCCCAAAAACTGCTCAAGACCCCTGATTAATTAACTCTCAGAGATCTCGTTAAATGTCCTTGGTTAATTAACCCTGATACCAACATTTAAAACAAGTTGAAACACACAATCAGAAAACACGAATCACGGTCTATAGCGAGACCAGCATTTTGAAAAGAGTTGAAAGTATTTTGAGATACGATAATCGTTCGGTAACGGGGTCTTAGCTATCACTCAAATATCCGTAACCAATAAGCCTGCCAGGCGCCTCCCTTGCGCACCTGTGTACCGGCGTTCACTCCACTATGTTGGCCGCTCCTTGAACATGTCACCGCGCCGGCAATCACTCCCGCAAGAGCCGCCTCTTGCGCGCGCATTAGGTAACACCGGCGTTCACCACCCATATGGAGCCGCACATTGCAGCATACACCAGGCCGGAGTGTACGCCCCGCCCTCAGAGGTTCCCGGATACGACGTTTCTCACAACAAGTATCCACATTATTTCAAACATCAAGCACACGGACAAACGTCACAACAATTATCAACTCAGTGCATCAAGTCACATAATTTCTCTGCCAGTCTATAACCACACAAATAAACAATAATATGCACGTCAACCATAACGCGACGGAAAGAAGCAATACATGTACACACGCATTATAGAGTGCAACATCAACACCAAACATATCCAAAGGGTTCAAGTAGTCACTTACAACCCACACAATTTACAAAACACAACGCGTTTCGAAAGTGAGCCTTTAACGAGGCTAGCCGAATCTTTTGAAAACTCATTTCAAACAAACAAACAAACAAACATACCCAGACGATCACCAATCATCATATCCACGAAACAATAAATATATGGACAAGGTACTTGCCTCGATAATCGACACTGGACACTCCTAAGAACACGGCTCAGTCGGGACACCTCGAACACCTACAATTCTCCGGCGAAGAGAATGAATACACCCACGATCGAAAAGCTTGAAGAAAACGACGAGCGGAAGGGTTACGACTCGAATTCTTTGCGAGAAATCTGACCCTAACAACATATAATCAATAAATCATCGATCATACGAGGAAGAATAATCGTAGAACGCCCGAAAACCCCTCTATAACATTTTACCGGACACCTTCAAGGCGTCGATCAAGAGCTCGACCAAAACAACGAATCGATACGATCCAACCATGGAATAACAGGAAATGATACAATACATCTAAATAATCATCAATCCATCACAATCCTAAGTTAAATCGGATTAAACGGACGAAATCGAACAAAATACCCAAAATTCTCAAAATTAGATTTCTAGAAAATCTGACCTGATTCGCTCGATCAAAGGATGTTATAGGACGGATTATGGATGATATGAACCTCAAAACTTCATGGATTCATTGTATAACAACATGCCTCCATGATTGAGCAAGCTCCAGCCGCGTAAGGGAAGAAAACGAGTGATAAAATGGGTGAAAACCCGTCTGTTCTGCCATATTTATACTGCTGCCGGACACGGCGCAGCAAACGGCCCACACCAGCGCCGGGTGTCTCGGCCGTGTCTCGGCAGGCTGCCGGTCCTGGCCGACCCGGCGCAGGACACGGTGCTCGGCAGCGCCGTTTGAGCGTTTCGCCCGGATCAGCTAGCGACCTCCGGCACAAAATGAAGAATTACAACGACGATCCGAACGACCCGAAACCCGAACTGAATACGGGCGAAGATACGGTTACGAAGTACTCGCAAAGACGAATCTAAGAGCTAATAGAACACACGATTCCGACCACCCGAAGGCTCGAAATTCGACAACGGAAGGTAATTACCCCAAACTTTGGGAAATTACGAAAATGGCCCAAAACGTCCGAAAATCACGATACGTGATCGAATAACCAAACCGAAGTTCACAACACGTCTAACAAAGTTAAACGGACTTATGGGAAACTCGAAACAGTAATTTCGAACGAGATTCACGAGAATCGAACTCGAGTGCGGAAAGGTCGTTAATAAACACGGAACTCAACAAAACAATACCGAAACGAACTCGGATGACAAAAAGTGCAGAATTAATCATTCTCAAAATGATGAAACGGTCCCAAGCGAGTCGTCGAAACGGACCTCCGCCGAAAAAAAGAAAATTAAGTAGGAAGAAGCAATATCCCGCTAGGTAAACTCAACGAGATACACAAGAACCGAAAAAAAATTGCGCCCAACGGCGAAACATTACAAGCAACGCAAAGGGTATACGGTGTGAAAACATGCTCCACGACGACCAACACAACGCCACCGGTAGAGACATAATAAAACCAACATGTGACAAGTGTCATCAAACAGATCATACAATCAAGTCGATTATCCGAACATTCACAAAACACAACGAATGAAAATCAATACGATTGACCAATCCAACGGTACAACGATCAAAACGCGAGTCAATCGCTGAACAAATACGGAATTCCACCACCCAAGGGTTGGAAGATCGAAAACGAGACTAATTTCCCGAACTTAAGGGAATTACGAATGAGTCTGATTGTTCAATATTCACGAAACGAGATCGACAAAACCAAACAATCAAATGATCAAACCACAACGATCGAGACAACACAAATAGAACAATCATGTTCGAATCACGAAGAACAATAAAATTCAAACAACAACTCCAAGGTTCACAACTCGACTCGAGACAATATATGATTCGGTGAAAACAACAAGATGTGTATTCACATAAGATCCACAGGAAAGGAAATAGCAATTGAAAAGTCACAACGACAAACGAGTTATACCGAAATAATACCACACTCGTTCGATCAACAAAAGCAAGGGGCAGGACAAGCTCAGAAAATGTCAACGAACATAAACGAGTCGATAGAGTCGAAAATACAGAAGTTCAAAATCCGATCCACTTCGAATAAAAGAATTAGTAGAACCAAAAGATGTTACTTTCGAACAAGGTTCACAAGAATCGGACCGAACTCGGAAAAGTCACAGCGATAACCAGATCGACTCAAAACAAGGTCACAGCTCGTTCGAACGATGAAACCGCAAGACAGAACAAGTTCAGAAAGCATCAACGAACACGAGCGAGTCGATAGAATTGAGAAAGAGAAAATGCAGAAGCCAAAAATAATACGGGTATTATATTCGACCTCTTCTAAAAGAAGTATCGTCCCCGAAACTCACAACAACGAAATCAAGGTGACAACACAACAAGCAACCGACAGAAACATCCTTCAAAGGCCTCTCAAAGCCTATCCTGATATTTGTGCTGAAGCGCGAACTCCGAAAGTCTCGGTAGCCAATTCGCAAAACTGAATTCGGTGTCCCTCGAGTCCTCACTTGAAACGCGTTACTGACGGGAAGGATAATTTACACGTGCATACCCTGGCACATCGCGGTTGAAACACCTCGGCTCGGCATACCGAAAATAAAAAGGCTAGATATAATGGGGCATAACGTCGCAAAACAACATAGCGGAGATGCCAACTCAGCACAACATATCAACACATACAAAAATCACGACAACAACGGCAACGTTCGAAAATTACAACGGCCCGGACGATACCCAGCATATAATTAGTAAACATCACGAAACAAGCACGTATGTACACAATCATACACACCTTATCCGACCACAAGCAGGAAATGATGGGTTTTAAAAACGAAAACCACCTTTTGAAAATAATTCAGAAAAACGCCGGTTTATCTTGAGTATCACCTTTCAAAAAAAAAAGTACAAACGTGAAACATCGTTATCGAGACTTTGGAGAACCATTTCGCATTTGATAAAAATGAGGACACTATCTCTTAGTGAAAAACTTTCAGAATGTTCGACCCCCGGGTCTAAGTAAAAGTGTTTCTAAATAATTGAAAATATCTCAAAGTATTTTTGGTCCTCAATTGGAAAATTTTTGAAATATATTGCGGCACTAGAAAGCACCTTGAAAACACTGCAAGAAAATAATTCATTTTAAAAGTACGTCTCGAAATCTAATTTTCTAAGATACTCAAGGTTTTCAAAAATCCAATAGGCCAGAATGCCCAAAACTCACGCATACCGACGCACACTAAAACACCCCCTAGTACACGCATCAAAACGTTTAAAGTCAAGACAATACATGTCTTTTAACGGAAAATAAACGGTAAAATACCACAGTCGAAGACCGCCTAGGATTCAGGACAAAACCACTGACCCCATTCAAGGCCTCTAAGGACCCTCCCGCACTGGCTAGTGAACAAGTCGAACGCGTATAAGCACAAAGCTTCCACAAGAGAACTTGTAAAATGAGCAAATCGATTCGAAAATCATAAGCAACGGACAAGAACAACAGTAAAAAGACATTAGCAGCGACGACACTCCTCGTATAAACCAAATACGAGAGTCAACTAAATACATATCGTGAAATCAAAATCCACAGATGGATTCCATCACTTAGCAAATAATCATAAAAATAGCTCGTGTCACACGAGGCACAACACAAGGAAGGGAGACTTACATCCACAGGTCGCACGAAGATGATGATCGCCCCATGATACTAATCACGACCAACAAACTCAGACGACGCGTCGCGACACGACTCAGTCAGATAAAATCCGACGAGACAAAACTCAACAGACCCTACTTGACCCGACAGCCTAGGTTTCCACAACCTAGGCTCCGATACCATAAATGTAACACCCCCAATCCGCTCAAGGATATTACACGCCGTAGAACCTCTCCTCAAGGATCTACCAGGCTGGTAACAACATAGAACAACTCGACAATGCCTTTAAGGCTAAAATGACTAAGTAGACCGATTTGGTCTTTCAATAAACACATACAACTCAAACTCATTACATGCCCACGCAGGGGTCGAATACAACACACTCCCGTACAACGGGAAAGAATACTGCAGCGGAAAATAAACTATAACTAAACCAATGACATCATACGGATCCTCGTGTGATTAGTACCGTTCATCTTTCATCATCCTTCGTGCCGACCCTGTATTATGCTCCCATACCTGAATGCAAAAAACAGACATCCACCCCCGGAATACTCGGGGGTTAGCAAAACTCCACTGTTTTGCTAGTGCAAGAACAAAGTGCAAATACGAGTCATACAATTCACATTCCACGAATAACAATAACCAGGAATCCTCAAAGATCCAAACGTAACAAAAAGTACTTCTCAAGGCAAGAGTTTGGTAAACATTTCCAAAACCGAAAGATCACAAATAAAGGGAAACAATTTATAAAATAGTTTTAAAGATGCCACCGAGAGTTTTAATAGAAAACAATTTAGGATTATCAAATCCTTCTCTTTCTAAAATCAACAGGGTCCTCGACAAGTAGGCGGAAAGCAATTTGCAAGAAAGCCACTCAATCAACACAAACGAGTCTTCACAAATATTTCCCCCGGGGTTCTCGACCCGATCCAAATAATATCAACACGAGATCAAACATCTCAACATCACACGGGATCCTCGACCCAAAACACAAAATGTCAACAAAGTATAATCAAGGACACACCCTCTCGTCCGCCCAAAAACTGCTCAAGACCCCTGATTAATTAACCCTCAGAGATCTCGTCAAATGTCCTTGGTTAATTAACCCTGATACCAACATTTAAAACAAGTTGAAACACACAATCAGAAAACACGAATCACGGTCTATATCGAGACCAGCATTTTGAAAAGAGTTGAAAGTATTTTGAGATACGATAATCGTTCGGTAACGGGGTCTTAGCTATCACTCAAATATCCGTAACCAATAAGCCTGCCAGGCGCCTCCCTTGCGCACCTGTGTACCGGCGTTCACTCCACTATGTTGGCCGCTCCTTGAACATGTCACCGTGCCGGCGATCACTCCCGCAAGAGCCGCCCCTTGCACGCGCATTAGGTAACACCGGCGTTCACCACCCATATGGAGCCGCACATTGCAGCATACACTAGGCCGGAGTGCACGCCCCGCCCTCAGAGGTTCCCGGATACGACGTTTCTCACAAAAAGTATCCACATTATTTCAAACATCAAGCACACGGACAAACGTCACAACAATTATCAACTCAGTGCATCAAGTCACACAATTTCTCTGCCAGTCTATAACCACACAAATAAACAATAATATGCACGTCAACCATAACGCGACGGAAAGAAGCAATATATGTACACACGTATTATCAAGTGCAACATCAACACCAAACATATCCAAAGGGTTCAAGTAGTCACTTACAACCCACACAATTTACAAAACACAACGCGTTTCGAAAGTGAGCCTTTAACGAGGCTAGCCGAATCTTTTGAAAACTCATTTCAAACAAACAAACAAACAAACATACCCAGACGATCACCAATTATCATATCCACGAAACAAGAAATGTATGGACAAGGTACTTGCCTCGATAATTGACACCGGACACTCCTACGAACACGGCTCAGTCGGGACACCTCGAACACCTACAATTCTCCGGCGAAGACAATGAATACACCCACGATCGAAAAGCTTGAATAAAACGACGAACGAAAGGGTTCCGACTCGAATTCTTTGCGAGAAATCTGACCCTAACAACATATAATCAATAAATCATCGATCATACGAGGAAGAATAATCGTAGAACGCCCGAAAACCCCTCTATGACATTTTACTGGACACCTTCAAGGCGTCGATCAAGAGCTCGACCAAAACAACGAATCGATACGATCCAACCATGGAATAACAAGGGAAATGATACAATACATCTAAATAATCATCAATCTATCACAACCCTAAGTTAAATCGGATTAAACGGACGAAATCGAACAAAATACCCCAAATTCCCAAAATTAGGTTTCTAGAAAATCTGATCTGATTCGCTCGATCAAAGGATGTTATAGGACGGATTATGGATGATATGAACCTCAAAACTTCATGGATTCATTATATAACAACATGCCTCCATGATTGAGCAAGCTCCAGCCGCGTAAGGGAAGAAAACGAGTGATAAAATGGGTGAAAAACCCGTCTGTTCTGCCATATTTATACTGCTGCCGGACACGGCGCAGCAAACGGCCCACACCAGCGCCGGGTGTCTCGGCCGTGTCTCGACACGCTGCCGGTCCTGGCCGACCCAGCGCAGGACACGGCGCTCGGGAGCGCCGTATTCAGGGCCGTTTCGCCCAGATCAGGCCAGCAGCCTCCGGGCACAAAATGAAGAGTTACAACGACGATCCGAACGACCCCGAAACCCGAACCTGAATACGAACCGAAGATACGGTTATGATGTACTCGCAAAGACGAATCTAAGAGCTAATAGAACACACGATTCTGACCACCCAAAGGCTCGAAATTCGACAACGGAAGGTAATTACCCCAAACTTTGGGAAATTACGAAAATGGCCCAAAACGTCCGAAAATCACGATACGTGATCGAACAACCAAACCGAAGTTCACAACACTTCTAACAAAGTTAAACGGACTTACGGGAAACTCAAAATAGTAATTTCGAACGAGATTCATGAGAATCGAACTCGAGTGCGGAAAAGTCGTTAATAAACACGGAACTCAACAAAACAATACCGAAACGAACTCGGATGACAAAAAGTGCAGAATTAATCATTCTCAACATGATGAAACGGTCCCAAGTGAGTCGTCGAAACGGACCTCCGCCGAAAAAAAAAAATTACCGAAATCCGAAATGGCGGATATTACAAAACCTACCCCCCAGCAAAACCCTACCCCTCATTTCCCTCTTGTTGTCTTCCGCCTCCACCCCCCCCCCCTTTTCTCTCCCGATTCTGTTTCCTTTCTCCTCGGTTGACTTCGCTCCTCCGATATGGAAACCAAATCTGGTCCGATTTTCTCTCTTCGTTTGTTGTTCCGATTCTCCTATAAATATCATTTCCGTGTGAGATGAAAGAACAACAAAACGAATTGAGAGCAAGTAATTTGTTTACCTCGATTCTTTTTCTTTGTGAAAAAATCGAGTGCTTTGTGGGTGAGGCTTGTGAGATAAATCCGGGATCTGAGTTTTTCTGGGGGTTTTCGGTTGAATCCTGCTGAGTGATTCGATTCCTCCGGTGGTTGCTTCCGGTCCGATGGTGGGTTCCGTTTTCTGGTGCTGGACGCGGGTCATTTGAGTCCTGGACGTGGCTACGGAGATGGAGGACTGAGCCGGGCTGTTTTCAACAGTGACATCACTTCCTATCGGTTTCGGCCGTTTGATTTGCATTTTCTTTACTCACTGTTTTTATTTCCAGTATTTTAGTTTAATTTATTTAAATAGAAGTTGTGTAATCCCTAATCCCTATCCCGAGTAGATTTGTGTAATAGTTATATTCGTTATAATTATTGTAATAATTCGTCACCCGATTCGGACCAATTCTCAACATTGGTACCAGAGCTTTGGTTCGGATCTGTCTGAATCGGGTCAACCCGGATCGCTCAGGTATATCGGCTTTACCTTCTCCTTTACTGTTTTTTTTATGCTCGTTGTTCTTTGTGATATTTTTTCGCTCGCTGTTCTTGGTGATATTTTTGGGCTCACTGTTCTTTGTGATATTTTTTGGACTCGCTGTCCTTCGTGATATCTTGCGGCCCACTGTTCTTCGTGATATTATTTTGGGGTTGACTTTCTTGGCCCTGTTGTTATTGCTTCTGCTGCGTATGGTGTTTGACGCATTGTTGGTGATATACTGTGTGTTTATTACTGCGATATTACTTCGTGTTTATTTTGAATCTGGAAATTTTCATAAACGGGCATTAAAACCCTCATGCCTGGACCGCTTAAGTGTCCTCGGATCTTGTAGGGGCCTGGTATTGAATTTTTCGGATTCGTTTAATTTTATTTATCTGTGTGATTACTTTGTGTTCCTGAGTTTTGATAAAATCAACCGTCTCCTTCTTGTTTGTGTTGTTTCACAAATTTTCAAAAACTTTGTTCATTTTGAAAATTAAAATGGGAACGATCTCTGCCTTCTCTGTGGCCCCATTTGATGGAAAAGGTGATTTTGCCATTTGGCAACAGAAAATGAAAAGCATACTCATTCAACAAAAATGTTTCAAAGCTATCGATAACTCTTTCGCTTCTAATGTGACTGCGGATAAAAGGGCTGAACTTGATGAGTTTGCTTATTCTGCGATTATCTTGAACCTATCTGACTCTGTGATAAGGAAATTAGGTAAACATGGTTCGGCTAAAGAATTATGGGAAAAATTAGAAGAAATGTATACTGAAACTTCGCTGCCCAATAAACTGTTTCTTCTTGAAAATTTTTCCCGCTACAAGCTTGATCTAAATAAAGACATCGATGCTAATTTAGACGTGTTTACAAAACTGGTTCAAGATATAAAGTTAACTGGAGATAAAAACATCGATGATTACACTCCGATTGTTCTTTTGAATGCTATTCCTGATTCTTACAGTGATGTGAAATCTGCCATTAAATATGGTAGAGATCAAGTGACCTTGGATATTGTTGTTAACAGCTTGAAAAGCAAAGAATTAGATTTGAAAAACAATAAAGGTGCCGCTCTTAGAAATCGTGGCGAGGTTAATTTTGTCAAAGGATGACCACAAAACCGTTTTCAAAATAAAAAGTCTTCCAACAGTCAAAATAACCAAGCCAACAAGAAAAGGGGCAATGAAAAATTTCGGTTTAAACCTAGACCTACTAATCGTAAATGTTACAATTGTGGTGAATATGGTCACTACATTCAAGACTGCACTAAACCTAAGAAGAACCTGCAATCTGAACAGGCTAACCTAGCTATCAGTGAAAATCTAGGTGATGTGTTTATGATTTCTGATGTCATGCATGCCTCTGTGAACTATGTGTTAGCTGACCTTGGTGAAAATGACTGGCTGGTTGATTCTGGATGCACATTTCACATGACTCCATACAAACAACTTTTTTCTAGCTATCGCGATTTGAAAAATCGATATGTGTCTATGCCTGATCATGTAAAACGAGATGTTGCTGGAATAGGAACTGTGTGCCTTAAATTTGAATCTGGAAATTCGATAACTTTTGAAAATATTAGGCACGTTCCTCACTTAGCTCATAATTTAATGTCTTGTGCATGTCTTGAAGATGATGGTTTTGAAGGTACATGGGGTAAGGGTGCAATGAAAGTCACGAGAGGTCCCAAAACCTTTTTTGTTTCCATTCGTAAACTGAACTTATATATTTTCTCCACTGTTAGTAACTCTTCCGTAAATGCTGTCCATGGAGATAAAACTGAAATCTGGCATAAATGGTTAGGTCACATCAGTGGTAAAGATCTTGAAATACTGCACAAAAATGGTTGTTTTGGGAATGATAAAATATCTGACTTGCCATTTTGTGATAACTGTGTATGGTAAGCAACATCGTGCAAACTTTCCTCATTCACCTTCCCCAAACCCCCCTAAGAGTTCAAATGTGTTTGAGTGTCTACATGCTGATATGTGGGGGCCTGCCAGTGTTCCGACACATGGCGGAAACCGATATTTTTGTCTTTGATTGATAATTATTCCAGAAAAGTCTTTGTGTTTCTTCTTAAGAATAAATCTGATGTGTTTGACACGTTCAAAATGTGGAAAATTTTAATTGAAAATCAAACCGGTAAGAAAATTAAAATTTTGAGAACTGACAACGGTCTGGAATTTTACAATAATTTGTTTGATACTTTGTGTGCGGAAAGTGGTATTCAAAGGCATAGGACAGCACCCTACACCCCCAACAAAACGGAATCGCTGAGCGCATGAACCGAACCCTCCTTGATAGGGTAAGGTCTATGCTCGTCAGCCACCGGATTGTCAAAACGTTTTTGGGGTGAGGCTTTATCTACAGCTGCCTATATTATAAACAGATCTCCATCTGTCCCTTTGAATGGAAACTATCCAGAATCTGTGTGGACTGGTAGTAATGTTGATTTCTCGAATCTTCGTGTATTTGGGTGTGCTGCATATGTTCATCATAAACATGATAAACTAGAACCTAGATCGATAAGATGTGTGTTCTTAGGCTACCCGGAGGGAGTTAAAGGATTTAGGTTATGGCTTAAGGGCAAACCAGGGTTTAAGGTGCTAATTAGTAGGGATGTTATATTTAATGAAAATGAATTCCCTTGTCTTGAACATCCTGCACCTGCACCCGTGCACATATCTAATCCAGAATCTGTTTCTAATTACCCTACTTTGAGTGAGGTGGAGCCTGAAAATGATGAAACTTTGCATGCTGAAAATGAAAATCCCTCTGAAAATCCTAGTGATGAAATAATTGAGAATGTTGATGAAAGTGCTGATCTATCCGACTATCAATTAACCAGAGATAGGCCTAGAAGAGAGAATGTTAGGAGGCCTCATCACTTTAATGATTTTCATATGATGTCTCATGCTTGCAATGTGTTTGAATCATTAGATAATAACGAACCTAAAAGCTACAAAGATGCTTTAAAATCTGAAAATGCTTCTGATTGGTTAAATGCTATGAATGATGAAATGAACTCCCTACATGTTAACCAAACCTGGACTCTTGTTCCAAAACCTGATCGTTGTTCTCTTGTGGACTGTAAGTGGTTATTCAAGGTTAAGAATGAATTAGAGAAAATCAGATTTAAAGCTAGGTTGGTTGCTAAAGGTTTCACACAAAAGGAAGGAATTGATTATACTGAGATATTTGCTCCTGTTGTGAAATTCACTACCGTGCGTTTCATGCTTGCTTTAGTTGCTCACTTCAATTGGGAATTAAAACAAATGGATGTTAAAACAGCCTTTCTTCATGGTGAATTAAATGAGAAAATTTATATGAGGCAGCCAGAAGGTTTTGTCGACTCTAATAAACCTGATCACGTTTGCCTTCTTAAAAAGGCTCTTTATGGCCTGAAACAGTCTCCAAGGCAATGGAACAAGAAATTTGACTCTTACATGCTTTCTTTAAAATTCAAACGTAGTTCGTATGATCCTTGCCTCTATTTTAAAAAAACTCCACTGTTCCTATCTTCTTGCTTATCTATGTGGATGACATGTTACTTGTGAGCCCGTGCATGAAATTGATTGATCATGTTAGATCATGTCTTAGTGAGAAATTTGACATGAAATACCTTGGAGATGCCCAAAAAATTTTAGGCATGAACATTGTTAGAGATAGGGAAAACTGTTCTTTGTTTCTAAATCAGTCTTCCTACATTGAGAAAATACTTGAAAAATTTTCTATGATCGCCGTAAAACACGCTTCGTGCCTCTAGCTGCTCATTTTCTATTATGCAAAGATCAATCTCCTAAAACTTGTGAAGAAGAAAAATCAATGGAAAAAGTTCCCTATGCTAATGCTATAGGATCAGTCATGTATCTCATGGTTAGTACTAGGCCCGATATAGCCTATTCTGTTAGTTGTTTGAGTAGATACATGTCTAATCCTGGTATGCCACATTGGGAAGCCTTGAAGTGGCTTCTCCGTTATTTGAAATCCCCTGTGGATGTTGGTATTAAGTTTTCTAAATCTGGTGATGGTGTTAAACTTGTTGGATATGTAGATTCTAACTTTGCTAATGATCGTGACAATCGAAAATCCACGACCTCTTATGTGTTTACCCTTTGTGGCTCTTGCATTAGTTGGAAATCTCAGTTACAGAATGTTGTTGCCTTATCTACGACTGAATCTGAATATGTTGCTGCAACTGAGGCGTTTAAAGAAGCCATATGGCTAAAGGGTCTTTTATCTGAAATCGGTTTTCTAAAAGAAAAAGTCGTGGTATTTTCAGATAGTCAATCTGGAATTCAGTTATGCAAAAATCTTTCATGACCGCACTAAACATATTGATGTTAAATTTCATTTTATTCGTGATATTGTTGAAAAAGGTGAACTTGAGCTTGGAAAAATTCCTTCACAATTCAACCCTGCAGATATGGGCACCAAATGCCTACCTTTGGAGAAGTTCCTGTCCTGCACCGACCTGCTGAACTTGGGAACTCAATACTAACTCTTAGTCTTTGCCTTCTTTGTGATGGCTTTGCATTCTTAGTGAATTACCTCGCTATCTTTGTGATGGCCCTACTGTCTTAGTGATTGTTGTTACCTTTCTTTGTGATTACCTGTACTTACTTAGTGTTTTGTGTGCAGGTGGTGTCCTACGGCGATGATGACCTCTGTCTCCTTTATGTACCCCGATGACTCATTTGGCCCAGGTAGAGAATTGTTGGGTTTATTTGGGCCAAATGAATAATAATTGTGAGGGCCCAAAATAATTCTCCTGCAGCCCACCTCAAAGATTGACCCAGCCCGGAACCTTGGAAGTAGCCCATTATGACCGGATTAATCCTGGCCATTTATTTGGCTCCTTTTAATCCTGACCGTTGGTTTTATATTACCCCTAATATAAAACCTACCCACCAGCAAAACCCTACCCCTCATTTCCCTCTTGCTGTCTTCCGCCTCCACCCCCCCTTTTCTCTCCCGATTCTGTTTCCTTTCTCCTCGGTTGACTTCGCTCCTCCGATATGGAAACCAAATCTGGTCCGATTTTCTCTCTTCGTTTGTTGTTCCGATTCTCCTATAAATATCATTTCCGTGTGAGATGAAAGAACAACAAAACGAATTGAGAGCAAGTAATTTGTTTACCTCGATTCTTTTTCTCTGTGAAAAAATCGAGTGCTTTGTGGGTGAGGCTTGTGAGATAAATCCGGGATCTGAGTTTTTCTGGGGGTTTTCGGTTGAATCCTGCTGAGTGCTTCGGTTCCTCCGGTGGTTGCTTCCGGTCCGGTGGTGGGTTCCGTTTTCTGGTGCTGGCCGCGGGTCATTTGAGTCCTGGACGTGGCTACGGAGACGGAGGACTGAGCCGGGCTGTTTTCAACAGTGACATCACTTCCGATCGGTTTCGGTCGTTTGGTTTGCATTTTCTTTACTCACTGTTTTTATTTCCAGTATTTTAGTTTAATTTATTTAAATAGATGTTGTGTAATCCCTAATCCCTATCCCGAGTAGATTTGTGTAATAGTTATATTCGTTATAATTATTGTAATAATTCATCACCCGATTCAGACCAATTCTCAACAATCTCTACTTATGGAGGTCGCAGGTTCGAATCCTGCGAGTAGCAAAAATAAATATTTATTCACGGGCTCGGACGGGCAAGATGGATGTTGTGGGTGGGGTTGGCTGAGCAGGGCGGGTGGGGCGGGTTTTGGTGGGTGTGAATTTTTTTATTCGAGTGACTTTAACATCAGATGTTTGGAACCGCAGTTAAATTTAACATCGGTACCTTTAACAGCGGTTCTAGAACCTCTGTTAAAAGGGCTCCAGAACCGCTGCTAAAGGTTTGTTTTGCAGTAGTGCTATTTGCATATCATACTATCTGAAAACGAATCTTACTACCCAAAAGAGCATCATAAAATCTCAAAACTATAGTAAAGTGCCGAATGGCAAATCATGGCATTTGAAATCATATCATTATTGTACAATAAAATGCACCTTCGAATTCACCTTAAAATGCACCAAAAGAGCATAAAAGAGTTTGAGTTATATTTTTCTACCTTCAAATGCATAATCTTGACCTGATAATGTACTGCAATGAATGGTCCTACTCTTTCGAATTCACCTATTATCTACAAATAGTTTGGTAACAATTCATAAGAAAATAATATTAATTATTATAGAATTAAGGAATGAAATTCGTCAAAACTAATGGAGTGAAGTCGAATCGGACTGTACTGAAATTAAATGGAATGTGGAGGGTGAATTTTTAGTTTTTTTTAAACTTAATTTGAGGCTGAAATGAATATAAGAAAGTTTAGGGGGTGGAATTTATGTTTGACTGAAAGTTTGGGGTATAAAAACCCTATCTCACAATGCAAGTCGGCTGAACATTCTTTTTTTGGATCATAGGGAGGGATTTAGGCGTTTTCATCCATGTGGCATCTTTTTAGAAATTATTTTTTGAAATGCCATTTTTTTTAAATTTAATATCAAAATGTCATCTTTTCACTTCTCTCTCCTCTATTAATAAAATCCCTCATTTTTTTTTATCAATTTTATATTAATTTTTTTATCTCTTTAATTAATTAATTTTTAAAATTAATTAACTAACTAATTTGTTATTTTCTTATTAAATCAATTAATTTTTAAAACTAATTAGTGGGCTTGGACGTTTTTTTAAAACTAATTAGTTTTAAAATTAATTTTTAAAACTAATTAGTTTTAAAATTAATTTTTAAAACTAACTAACTAACTATTTTTTAACTTACTAATTTATTTGTTAGTTAACTAATTAAATCATTATGTAATTTCTTATTTGGAAAATAGATAATTAATTAAGTAACTAATAAATTAGGTTTTTAGTATATTTAATTTTAATAGAATATTTAATTAGTTATTTAGATGATTAACTATTTATTTACTTAAATGCCGTAAAATAAGTAATAATAACATAATAGAAGGAAAATAACTGAGGTTGATTACGATATTACAAATACGATAGATAAGGGTACAAATACAAATTACTCTAATTTTTTACTCTTGTTGAGGAGCTCCAAAACGGTTAGGGCACATATTCTTGTTATGTCCATTTTCCCGACACAGTCCACATCTCTTGCGATGGCCAGTCCTTTCCTTCTGATCCATTTCAGTACGAATACGGGTAGACTGCGGACGACCTTTTGGATCTCTTCGCATGGCTGGATTGTGACACAACTCAAGTCCAGTGTATTTTGGCCAGTACGATTCATGGTCGAGGGATAACCATTACAATCACGTCTTCAATTGGTCCGTGATAAACCACTCGTACTTGTCTTTGTGTCGGTCCAAGTTAAACCATTTTCCTTTTCTATTGGACAAGGAAACAACCACTCTAGTTTTCTATCGGTACTAGATAAACCTCACGAATATATCGATTGTGATTTTAATAATGCCGGATCCTTGATCCTAATAACACCGAATCCAATCGTATCTTTTCTTTTACCTCTCGTGCATGTGTTGAATGTATAAACACTCAAACTAACAATATAAGCTCAATATTACAATAACAATAATATCAATATGAATATCTGATCAATGAGTCGTTTGCTCTTCGTTGTTGTATGGATGAATACCAAGGATGTGGTATTTATAGGCTCCAAAGCCTCAACTAGCCGTTAGCTCCATGTTCCATCATTACATAGGTTATCAACAACCCATTACGTACGTTAAGTTTACGTCACGTCATATAACCGTTGCCGCCTTTTTTACTTTGACACGTCCCAACGTTCATCTGGTTTGAACTCTGAAAACCTTGGTTACGTACGTTAATATTCATTTGTTACGTACGTTAAGACATTCACATTACGTACGTTATGGTCTATACATTGCGTACGTTAACTTGTTCTGACCAGCTTTTTGCAACTTCGATTTCTTCGATGATTGCTTCGCCTCTATGTTGTTTTGTTTTGTTTATCAACTTAAATCATCAAATTATTATTATAGCATGTATGGAACAAAATGTTCTAACAGTACCAACTCTTTAACTCTGAAAATACTTTTTACTCGATTTTGTATGTAAACTTTATGAGACCTTGACATGCTCTGAAAAACCTAATTTATTAGTTACTTAATTAATTGTCTATTTTCCATATAAGAAATTACATAATGAATTAATTAGTTAACTAACAAATGAATTAGTAAGTTAAAAAAAAATTAGTCAGTTAGTTAGTTTTAAAAATTAATTTTAAAACTAATTAGTTTTAAAAAAACGTCCAAGCCCACTAATTAGTTTTAAAAATTAATTGATTTAATAAGAAAATAACAAATTAGATGGTTAATTAATTTTAAAAAATTAATTAAAGAGAACAAAATTAATATAAAAATGATAAAAAATGAGGAGTTTTATTAATAGAGGAGATAGAATTGAAAAGATGACATTTTGGTACTAAATTTAAAAAGAGTGGCATTTCAGAAAATAATTTCTCAAAAGATGGCACATGGGTGAAAACGATAGGGAATTACCCAAAACAACCAAAAAAAAGACTAAACAAATAAGAGTTTAAACATGAACAACTTTGGAAAACGTCAAACCCATTATATCCTCATGTACAGTAGAGGTGTTCAAGGTTATGGTTCGAACCGGCAAACCGGCGGTTTGAACGTTGACTACGGTTCGGTTCAAAACCAGAACCGTGAATCATTTTAAGACGGTTCGGTCCTGGTTCATCATTTTGACGAACCGCGAACCGGCGGTTCAAGCGTCGGTTTTTAAAAAAAAATTCAAAAATTCAAATTTTGACACCGGAACCGGCGGTTCTAACGGTCACAACTTCAAAAAAATTTTCCTATACATTTTTACACCTCTAAATACCCCCTCACATCCTTCATTTTTCTCACACCAACTATCTATCTAATTTCTATTCTCTCAACTCTCGAGTATTATACTTTTAATTTAAAAAAATATCAAGTGGTCAATTCAACCGGGTAAAGGGAAAGACTATCACCGGCATTCCTCGACGAGGAAGAGGCGGTGCTAGTGGTAGTACTCCTACTCATACTCCGAGTTCTAATTCTATTCCAAGTACGAATTTTGGAGATTATGTTCCCGATGAATTAACAGAGGAACAAATCAACAAAATATTTGAAGCCTCAAAATCGATTCATGAAGATGGTGAGCAACCAACAAAACCAAAATAAAGGAAACCATCCGATCTCAAATCTCCATTATTTGCGCTCCATCATACAAAAATTGACGACGTTGCATCCGGTCCCGATCATTTCTTGTCCAAGTGCAACTATGGCGATAAAATGTACAAGTTTAGAAAAGGAAGAGGTTACGGGACACTCAATGGCCATATACAAAGACAACATCCCGACAAAGTTGGCATCGAGTCTAATTGTAATACCTGGTTGTAATTCAGTCATTATAATTCAGTAATTATCAGTCAGTAATTGTCACTCATTAATTTTTCACTCATTATTAATCACTCATCATTCACACTCATTCAATTGTGTTCACCGTTCGGTGTAATTTTTGTAATACTCATGCTTTTGTCCCCGTACTTCTCGAATTCTGTGATTTATTGTACTCGGTGCATCGTTATGGGCTGAACTTCATGTCGAGCAGGGCCGCACGAGCAGGCCACACGAGCATCTGCTCGGGCGTGGTGCTCGTGTGTTGCGGCTGGACTGGGCAGGAGACCCAGCGGTCGAGTCAAGGTCGCACGAGCAGGCCACACGAGCAACTGCTCGGGCGTGGTGCTCGTGTGTTGCGGCTGGACTGGGCAGGAGACCCAGTGGTCGAGTCAGGGCCGCACGAGCAGGCCACACGAGCAACTGCTCGGCCGTGGTGCTCGTGTGTTGCGGCTGGACTGGGCAAGAGACCCAGCGCTTGAGTGAGGGCCGCACGAGCAGGCCGCACGAGCAGGCCGCACGAGTTACTGCTCGTGCGCTATAGCAGTTGCCGGCAGAAGCTTCACGCACGACCAGACGCACGGACACTTGATCGTGCGGTTTTGGTCGTGCGTCCCTGTGACCTATATAAGTGGACCGACGGGTTTTTCTCATTTTCACCACTTCTTCATCTTGGTTCCGAGAGAGAGGATTTGTGGGAGAGATTTTTCATCATCAAACACTTGTGTGTTCGGATTTCATCATCTTCGTTTGTTTGTGAAGCTTGGATAGTCGATTGAACACGTATTCACCGGATCGAAGTGTTTGGATCTTCAAAGGTAAATTATTCAACATCTTGGATTTCGATTTTGAGTTGGGATATGATGTTTTGGATGTAATAATCATGATATATGAAGTGATATACTTGTGATTATGAATTATTAAGGATTATCATCGGATTAATAGGGATTATTCAAGAACACTTTGAATATTGATTTGGATTTGGGTGTTTTCGATTAGATGTCGATGTAATCTCGAATTGTGTATTCATTTTGGATTATTTAGTGTGTTGAAGATGTTTTGATGGATTGAATCACTCCTTGGAGGTTTGGTATGGATATAACGGAGGTTTATTGTAAACAATTTCGATTGTTTACAACGTGAATGTTGTAATGCCCCAATGAACTTGGTTTTGTCATATCGACGTTTTGAGTTAGTTATAATCGTGCTGGATACGTATATTGAACGGATTGTGGGTAATTGTGTTATTCAAGGTTGTTCGAGCATCCGACATCTCATTATAGGACGTTTGTTCGAGGAAGGACATTCTTCACCGGTGTTGTGTAAGTTAATTCTTACTTGGTTAAAAGGATACTCATTCCTTTCGTTGTTATTCATTCATAATCATAACTCATTCATAATGTATTAACCGTATTGAGACTTGTAATTATCTAATAATCACTTCATTCACGAGGAACGACGGTTCCAATCATTTCAATGAGCTATCATTCATTTCACTATTATTTCATCTCGGTGAGTCATTCTTGACCTTGTCGGATTGTTATTTATTAATATTCATCATGGTCATTCTTGTTCATATGACCTTCTGGGTTCGTATTGCGTGGTCGGGTGGGATGTGTGAAATTTTTAGTCGGGCACATGATAGTCATGTGATCGGGTTCACCGACACAATGGACTGTGCACACGGTAACGTACCTCCGTGAGACTAATTAGGTACAAGGGCGGGTGTGTCCGGACACTCGTCTTGTGCACTTGCACATACCATTACGGGCGTACTATGATGCCCCTCTTTAGCTTAATTTCATAATTAAGATGTATCATGATTATGTTTATTCAACTTTTGAGGATTGTTGTTGTAATATCCGGATTTATTATTGTGCATTTCATCTATATTCGAACCCTGTATTATTCGGATTTGTGGTCTTGATAATTGGAGTATGATATTTCTCACATTGGTATCTTTGTACATAAGTATATCGTCATGCAAATTTCTCATGCAAACTCGTGATAGCGCACGCTAAGAATGTAGCTTAACGCGCGCTATCGGCTACAACTAGCACACGCTACGAGTGTAGAATTGCGTGCGCTAGGCCATCAATTATTGAGCTGGGCGGCTAGCACATGCGCCAGCAGGACGTAGGACCGGATAAGATTCCCGCGGATGAACCTGGACAGTTTTGGAGTCAACTCTTATTAGCGCGTGCTAAGAATTTATGATAGCGTGCGCTAATCTGCTAATGTACAGAAAGTTTATATATGGGCCAGCACTCCATTTTCTTCTCATTTCTTTCGGGCATCCTTCGTTCTTGAGAGACCAGAGAGCATATCATCTTCCTTAGACACACTTATAACACATCTACTTGATCATTGGATATTGGATATTCTTGTGATGGATCATTGAAGTGGAGTAGCACCTTGGAGTGGCATACAACCAACCGGAGTCGGATTCCATCTTTTTGGTTCAGTGATTTCGTCATATTAAGGTATGTTAATTCTATCTCCAGCCTTAGATTCGGGTTCTAAAGAATAAGATGATCATGCTAGCAAGATATTGAGTTTCATTGGTGAATTATTCAACAAACAACATGTTTAGAGGATTGGAATGTTTAGGCTTATGATATTGTCGTTGGAACCTCGTAGTTGGAATCTTAGTACGTCAAATGATGAGAGGAACATTTTGAAAATGATTATCCGTATGAATTATGTTGATATATTGATCATAAACTTGGAGAATGATATCACCTTTGATTATAAGGACTTAAGAAAGAACCATCTTAGATTGCATCCTTTCTTACAAGCTGGAATTGATAGTTTATATCGATGGTTAAATCGGGATGTATTGATGATAATACATCGACCTTAAGAACACCAAAATTTGTATGAGAATTGTAATCAAGATGGATTATGGTGTTGTGATGATAATACGTATTCTTGATTTTTGAAGTTGTTGTAATCCGTAAGATCATTCATAAACCATATGAACATGTTATGCATGGAGATGACATGTATTAACACTGAAGATTTCATGAGTTTCATCACCGTTAGAACAATCTACTGCCCAGTAGTGAACTGCCATGCACGGTTAGCGCACGCTAAGCTATGTAGATTAACGTGCGCTATCGAGCACGAGTTAACGTACGCTACATTTGGTACGTAACGTACGTCAGGCCATCAGGTGAGTCAGTCGGCTGATCAGTGAGGAACTGACCGTGCGTAGTTAGCGTACGCTAGGCTTCGTTATTTGTGTGCGCTAACGAACAGACTTAACGCACGCTACGTATAATACTTAGCGTACGCTAAGTAGTTCAGACCGATTACATTTTATGAGCTTTCGGCCGTAAATCGAATTGTTAGACATTCGTACGACGTGAGATAAATTCTATATTATTTCTTTTGTTAAGGTTCGAGCTTGTTACGTGATTGATTGAAGGGGCGACCTTCGAGTGTTTCGTTTTGTGGAAGTATTGTATTTGTCTTCGAATCGAGGCAAGTACCTTATTTGTTTTATGTATTGATGTTATACATATTTTCGTACATGTATGTCGTTGTTGTATGTCCACCTCGTGTTGGTCCGACGGGATCATCGAGGGATCTATGCTGGCGTGCCTGGATCATCGGACGGGTTTTTCCACCACGGGTTGGTCTAACGGGATCATCGTGGGTTCTAGGCAGTGAACACTGGATCGTCGGAATTACCATGCGTATGTTATGATATCATGTTGTGAATATCAGTTGTGTATGTTATTTATAAGTTTCTCGTCGGAGAAGACTCGTTGGTATTTTGTCATTTACGTTATTATTATTCTTCGTGAGATGTTGAATAATATGTTGTGGTACTTGTACTAGCATCGTTGTGCTAACCCCTTCGGGGGTGAACATTTTGTTTATGTTCAGGATCCAGAAGAGTGGGGAAACAACCATTGGAGCTGCATGATGACGAGGGTGCAGAGTGATGTTCCTAGGGTTTATTTATGCATTATTTGTTGGTTATTTCAATAAGTACTCGAGTACGTAGTCGTTTATGATGAATTTGAATTTGGTGATGTATTAATAATTTTCCGTTGAACATTCGTACTTTCAGTATTGGTCAAAACTCTTGTACCTAATTTCCGTTATTTTTATTCGTTGGTATCGGTTAATGTCTTTTTAGTTCTTCAGCCTTGTAAATTCTTATGTAAAGGATTTACGGCGCTGTAATATTCCTGAATATATCGGGGGTGTTACAGAATATGGTATCGGAGCTAAGATTATGGATATCTTGGCCATTGGCTTAAAATAGAGATCATTTATGTCTTTTGAGGTTACCGGCCGCGAATAACATCACTGTACTGCCTACGCCTTCGTGCGGGCGGTGGTTGTAAGTTCCTAAACTCTATCTCATCCTTTACATGTTATATTTCCTTGTACTTGAGCATTTGAACGATATTGTTTCCTGTATATTGAGTATTTATGCTTACAGTATGTTGAGAGGCGGACGTGGACGTGGTCGCGGCCACGGACGTGGACGAAGGAATGCAGAAAGGGAAGCGACGCCTTCTAATCAAGCCAGTCATAGCTCAGGTGAGCCACAACGATCTATCAATAACGAACCGGAACCTGCTGTACCAGAGATCCTTCGTCAGGTGGTGAACCAGATGACTCAGTTCGCCTAGTTTGTGGACCGAATGCAGGTGGCGGTGGGATTACAACAGGGAGATAGACAGCAGGGGATCCCAGATATGGGAAATCGTGGTGACCGATGGCTGCAAGATGTGGCAAAGATGCAACCACCTAAATTCGACGGTATTTCTGAGACTCCCACATGGGATCATTGGTTGAAGGAATTAGAGAAAATTTTTGCCGGGATTAACTGCCCAGACGACCGGAGAGCCTCTATCGCTCAATACTTTCTGATAGGGGAAGCGTCCAAATGGTGGGAAGCCATCTGGCCTGTAGATCATGATGCTGATTGGACAGAGTTTAAATTAATGATGGAAGCTCAGTACTGCCTTCGTCCTGTGAGGGAAGCCAAGGTTCGGGAGTTTTTCTCCGCTCAGCTTTCAGATGTGTCAGTATCTCAGGCAATTAAGATGTTTAACCAACAGCTGGCATTTGTTCGACATCTAGTCAGAACAGATGCTGAAATGATGATCCATTTTGATATGAGAATGAAACCAGAAATCCATAGGTACATGTCCGGTTTTGAATGTACCACTCTCCGCCAATACCAGGACAAAGCATTGGCGTATGAAATCAAGGAAGCAGCAATGGAGAAATTTACGGAATCCAAGAAGCAGAAAGTCTTTGGTACTTTTACAGAGTACAAGAACAGCGGGCCCCGCAAGGCCCAGTCATCCTTTCACTCTTTCAAGAAACCTCCGCACCCAGTTAGGAGCGGAAAGAACTTCGGAGCAACATCAACCATGACTGATGTCACCAGGAAATGCTTTAACTGCGCCCAGACGGGGCACTATCGACGGAATTGCCCCCTACCTGCCGTAACTTGTTTTGATTGTGGTCGAGAGGGACATCGTGCGGTGTTCTGTGAAGAGGCTGCAAAGTCTTTTAGAGCCCGTACACCACAGCCAGTCCAGAAGGAAGCCAGTATCCAACAGATGCAGCAAAGTGTTCAGATGCCTCAGAATTTTGGCCGCGGGCGAGGCAGAGGACAGTGGGACCTAAAGGGCACATCGAGTGCCAGATCTATTCCCCCACGTCTGTACGAGATGAGTATAACAGACGACCACAATGCTGCTGTCGCATCAGGTACTGTTCAGATCCTTTCCCAGCCAGTTAGCGTTTTATTCGATACAAGAGCTACGCATTCATTTATATCCTTATCTTGTGTAAATCGTTTGAATGTTTCTGGTTTTCATAATTGTGAACCTTATGTTGTTGGTTTACCGAGTGGAGAGAGAATTGTTGGAAACTTAGAAACTAGAGATTTCCCTGTATCATTTGGAGGCAGAGAGTGGCTCTCAAATCTGATTGTAATAGAAATGCAAGGAGACGACCTGATACTCGGAGACGATTGGCTTAATCGTTATGGAGCTATTGTAAACTACCGAAGGAGGAATATCTCTCTGATCGCTGACGATGGTTCCGAAATATTGTTTGAAGGATGGAAACCAGGAAGCTCAGGAAAGTTGATCAAGGCGATGAAAGCTGTCAAATTGTTGAAACAGGGCTGTACCGGATACTGGTGCTATGCAATGAAGAAAGATGACGAAATTGTGGAACTTCCATCCATTCCTGTTGTGAACGAATTTCCAGATGTATTTCCTGACAAGTTACCTGGACTACCTCCACGAAGGGATGTAGAATTCACCATTGAGCTGGAACCCAGAGCTACACCAATTTCTAAGGCGTCGTATCGTATGGCACCTACTGAGATGTATGAACTGAAAAATCAGCTGGAGGAGTTACTGGACAAAGGCTATATTCAACCAAGCGTTTCGCCCTGGGAGCGCCAGTTCTTTTTGTCCGAAAGAAGGATGGATCGCTTCGACTGTGTATTGACTATCGAGAGCTGAACAAGATGACGATTAAGAACAAGTATCTATTGCCACGGATTGATGATCTGTTTGACCAGTTGCAAGGAGCAACAGTATTTTCTAAAATCGATCTGAGATCAAGGTATCATTAGCTGAGGATTAAGGAATCTGATGTTCCGATATCAGCGTTCAGAACTCGTTACGGACACTCTGAGTTTGTAGTGATGCCGTTTGGTCTCACTAATGCACCTGCTGTATTCATGCAATTGATGAACCGAGTGTTCATCGAATATTTGGATAAATTTGTGGTCGTGTTCATTGATGACATTCTGGTGTATTCTAAGAGCCCGGAAGAGCGCACAACATTTGCGGATTGTATTAGAACTTTTGAGAAGCGAGCAACTGTACGCCAAACTCTCTAAGTGTGAATTCTGGATAAAGGAAGTAATGTTCCTCGGTCATGTGGTATCAGCTGAAGGAGTACGAGTAGATCCTCAGAAGATTGAAGCAGTTTTGGATTGGAAGCCTCCAAAGAATGTGAAAGAAGTCCAAAGTTTCTTAGGACTTGCTGGGTATTATCATCGGTTCGTGGAAGGGTTTTCCAAAATTTCCCGCCCACTTACTCGACTCCTGCATAAAACTCAAAAGTTTGAGTGGAATGAGTTGTGTCAGGTTAGCTTTGATGAATTGAAGAAGAGATTGACGACGGCACCGATTCTATCACTTCCACAGGGAACTGGAGGATTTATAGTTTACAGTGATGCTTCGAACCAAGGACTCGGATGCGTATTGATGCAGAATGACAAGGTGATCGCTTATGCGTCGCGACAGCTGAAACCTTATGAAGTGAATTACCCAACACATGATTTGGAGCTAGCAGCAGTAGTTTTTGCTTTAAAGATCTGGAGACATTATCTGTACGGGACTCACTATCAGATCTTTATGGATCACAAGAGTCTCAAATACATCTTCAGTCAGAAAGAGTTGAACATGCGGCAAAGAAGATGGTTAGAGCTGATTAAGGACTACGACTTGGAAATTTTGTATCATCCAGGCAAAGCGAATGTAGTGGCTGATGCACTCAGCCGCAAGCCTATTTCTATTCAGATGCTGGAGACTCTGACCTCCCAACTTAGCCTTCAACGAGAGATGATTAGGGAAGGAATTGAAGTGTGGTTACAAAGAGTCCAAGGACAACTGTGCGTGATGGAATTAACTTCATCATTAAACGAAGAAATCAAATCTAGACAGGCAGATGATCGTCTGATGAATCCGTTACATGATGAAGTGATCAAGGGAAAGGCCCCCGGATTCGTAATTCATGATGATGGAGTTTTGAGATTTCAGAACCGACTCTGCGTTCCTGATATCGATGTTCTGAAACAGATGATTATGAAGGAAGCTCACAGCTTGTCCTATTCTATCTACCCGGGCACCAGTAAGATGTATAAGGACTTGAAACAGAATTTCTGGTGGGGCAACATGAAGAAAGATGTAGCGGACTATGTTTCGAAATGTTTGACTTGTCAACAGGTTAAGATCGAGCATCAACGTCCTGCCGGGATGTTGAAGCCGCTCCCGATTCCTGAATAGAAGTGGGAGGACATATCAATGGACTTTATTACTAGTATGCCGAGAACCAAGACAGGAATGAACATGATTTGGGTGATGATCGTTTAACCAAATCAGCTCATTTTCTAGGCATTAAGGACACGTGGGGACCAGAGAGGTTGGCACGAGTATTCATTTCAGAGATAGTTCGATTGCATGGTATGCCGAAGACTATTATTTCTGATCGAGACGGCCGTTTTGTGTCTCATTTTTGGAAAGCAGTTCATAAGGCCTTGAGGACCGAATTGAACCTCAGCACAGCTTATCATCCGCAGACTGGCGGACAATCCGAGAGGACCATTCAAACGGTGGAAGACATGCTAAGGGCCTATGCCTTAGATTGGTCAAACGATTGGGAAGTTCATCTACCGTTGATTGAATTTACCTACAACAATAGTGTAATATCCGCAATTTCGGATTTCCGGTAATTTTCATTTTTCGGCGGAGGTCCGTTTCGACGACTCGCTTTTGACCGTCTCGTCATTCTGAGAATATTTAATTCTACACTTTTTGTCATCCGAGTTCGTTTCGGTATCGTTTTGTTGAGTTTCGTGTTCTTAAATGACTTTTCCGCACATGAGTTCGATTCTCGCGAATCTCGTCCGAAACTGTTGTTTCGAGTTTCTCGGAAGTCCATTTAATGTTATTATTCATGTTGCAAGCTTCGGTTTGGTTATTCGATCATGTATCGTGATTTTGGGGCGTTTTGGGCCATTTTCGTAATTTCCCAAAGTTTGGGGTAATTACTTTCCGTTGTCGAATTTCGAGCCTTCGGGTAGTCGGAATCGTGTCTTCTATTAGTGCTCGGATTCGTATTTTCGAGTACTTCGTAACCGTATCTTCGATTCGTACTCAGGTTCGGGTTTCGGGTCGTTCGGGCCGTCGGAGTTGGTCGGCCGAGTCATGGCCGGGCATCTTTGAGGCCGAGCCCATTACGGCCGAGTAACGTGCGGTAGTGGCCGCGGCTACGTCGTAAGGCCGGTTACGTACGTAAGGCCACGGCGATTCGTGCGTAACGATGCCGGCATTTACGGCGAGACTTCGGCCATGGCGATTCGTGCGTAAGGGCCGGCCGATTCGTACGTAAGCGTCCGGCGATGTCCGGCTATTTAAGGCACAGGCCGAGTCATATCCGGCATTTTCCACTTTTCTTCGTTCCTTAGCGATTTTTCACCATAGATCGATGGTTTTGAGTAGAATCAACTTATATAAACATGTTTTGGAAGTTGGAATCATGGATTAACATCATCTTCCACCGGATCGAAGGTAAGAACACCTAAACTTTTGGTTTTGGATGTCCTTGGGGTTTCTTGGTGTTTTGGCGATTTTCTTTGTTTTGATTCAGATTTGATGAAACTTGATTGTAAACTCGTAATCATTCAATACCCTTGAAGTTTTGTGGAACGGATTTGAGTATTTCTTTGAATAATCGATTGAATTGGACTACGCCTTCAAAGTGTCCGATAAAATGCTTCAATGGGTAGAACTTGGGAAGTTCCATACGTTTTCGTAGAATTGTGATTGAATTGATATCGTTGTGACTTAGGAACGAATTCTTGTGAAGAACTCGAGTCGGAACCCTTCCGTTCGTTGCCTTCTTTGGGGTTCGAGCTTCCCGGTCGAACCGTGTTCTTCGGAGCGTTTGGTAGCGGTTATTAAGGCAAGTATCTTATTATACGACTTGTATCTTGTGACTAGTAATTACGTATGATATGTATGACGATTTTGCTTGCCTCCGTAAATATGTTCCGTTGGAGTTGGTTGTGTTTTCCGAAATTTGAAGGCTTTGTGATAATAGTGATATATTGGTATACGTGTTAGGCGTTGTGCCATTTGTGCGGGATTGAGATGTACATATGAGATGGTTGTACACATGGTTGTTCAATGTATTGTGTACCGAATGTGTGTTATGTTGGTTAAGAGTCGTTGTGATGATCGTGATGTTTGTGTTGTTTTGGTTTACATACTTGATTGTACATTTCGGTGTAATGTGGAATGGCTTGACATTTAATGATTATGAATTGTGTCGTGTCGATGTGTGTGTGTTCGGGTAGGGTCCGAGGCCTGCGGAGTTCGGTACATGATGTGTACGAACAAAGTGTGTGATCCGGTAGGGTCCGACGAGGCCTCCGGAGTCCGGTACATGACGTGTACGGACAAGGTGTGTGATCCGGTAGGGTCCGAGGCCTGCGGAGTTCGGTACATGATGTGTACGAACGATGTTGTGGCCGGGTAGGGTCCGTTGAGGCCTCCGGAGTTCGGTACATGATGTGTACGAACAGTGTGTGTGGCCGGGTAGGGTCCGTTGAGGCCTCCGGAGTTCGGTACATGATGTGTACGAACGGTATGTGTGGTCCGGGTAAGGTCCGTCGAGGCCTCCGGAGTTCGGTACATGATGTGTACGAACAATGATCGTGTAGCAGTGATTGTTCGGGTAACATTTTAAATATGGATCTCGGACTCATATTGATATATTATTTAGTATGCTTTGAAACGAGAATCGGGCTAAGGCCCTAATGTTTACGAAAAGGTTTTGTAAATTGGGACTCGAGGTCCAAAAGAATTTCTGCTTTAAAAATCCCCGAGATGATGTGTTCCTTTTCAAATATCTCTTACTTGAGTTCGAAATTCTAAAACTTCTCGGGAACATTTTGATAATTGATTTGCGTATTAAATTCGTAGTTGCTATTTGCTTGTTACATTTCGTATGGTTTGATACTTGCACTAGTAAAACAGTGGAGTTTTACTAACCCCCGAGTATTCGGGGGGTGGATGTCTGGTCTGCGTCCAGGTACATGCAGGTTCAGGGGAGCAGTCACGGGATTGGCACAAGGGGATGACGAGCTGCGATACTAATCAAGAGTTGAGAGTTGGTAGAGTTTAGTTGTATTGTTAGAGTTGATTCAGTCTTCCGCTGTATTGTATTTCGACCCCTGTATGGGTAATGTTGTTAGTCAGTCCTGTTGATAGAGTTGTGTGACCTCATCGGTCTGTGTGTTTATGTGTAAGTGACCTTAACGGTCTGTATTATTATATTGTTTGACCCTGGCCGGGCAAGCATTTGGTTGTTTATGGATGTTTAGCCTGGTAGATCCTTGCGGAAAGGGTTTACGGCGTGTAATATTCCCATACGGTTTTGGGGTGTTACATTTATGGTATCGGAGCTTAGGTTGCGGAAACCTAGGCTGTCGGGTCGAGTCGAGTTGTGATTTGTTGAGTAATGTGTTGTCTTGTCGTTCGAGTCGTCAGGTGACAAGTTGAGTTGTGCGTAGTCACAACGCGTTGGATATGTTGTCGGATGAGATTAGTATCGTGGGCGACCGTCGTCTCCGTGCGGCCTGTGGACGTAAGTCTCCTCTTTTATGCATAATATCTGTGTTCATGATTTCATTTAGGTGTGATATTTGTGGTGCATAATTTTATTTACACGGTGTTGTGTAATGAAGTTTTATTCGATACTTGCATATGCTGTACGTGTATAGAACTAGATGTATTGATGTTTGGCCCTTGAACCACCATGTGGGTTGGTATGGTGTGAAAGTTGTGAACCTTGATGGGTTTTACGGTAGAGTTTGTGGGAAACTCCGATGAATGATTTTGTTGTGTGTTTAAACTTGATGCCATGAGATGTATGTGATTGAATTGGCGACCCTGTTTGCCATTTGGGCATGTGGTTTTAATATCGACTATTTTGGATTGTTGTAATTATACCCGCTACGGGTAGCTTTGAAAACGTTTTTCCTTAAAGACTACTGATTTGAGCATTTTTGTGGAAATCAAAATTTTTGGAAAAATCTTGTTTTGCATAACGACCCTAATTTTCGGAATTTAAATGTTATGTGTTTGTGTGTTAGGGGCTACTATGACAATTCTGCAGTCCTGCAGCTAGATGTTACGGCCGTAAGATGTTTTCCATTACGGTCGTAAGCTCAGTGTTGTTACGGCCGTAAACTTTTGACTGACCCGGTAGAAATTTGTTATTACAGTTGTACCCGTGCCCCTTGATTATTTAATCTCTGTTGATATATCAGTGATGGATGGCGTGGTAACATGTTGTTACCTCGTATAACGCTAGCAAAGATAATGATATATTGATAAGGTCATTTTGACGATATCGTCTAGCGAAAAGATTGAAGCCTTGATGTGTTGTTTTGCAAATAGCTTCAATCAAAAGCAGGTTTGATAATGAGGTACATGGTTTTAATTAAACGACCGAGGTATTATAAGTGTTTTCAAAAATTTCATTTCACCAATTCCTTTTTTTCAAACTTGAGAATTTAAAATTTTATCATTTGAATAATACCCCGGAAACATTTTATTTTTGTTGTTAGTGTTTGATCCCTGCGATACGTGTGTGGTTTTGACCGTGTTTGATTTTGTAAAATCCAAACATCTCTGTTGATGTGACTGTGTGGATTTTTTTTTTTTTAATGAAGTTCTAAAATTACAGTGTTAGTTCGTCACTTGTGTGATGACTTGGAGTTGATGTTTTAACGTGCTGCTATTTATTGTCTTATCTTGACGTTGTGATATTTTTGGATGTGTTATTCTTATTGGTCGTCCATCCGGTATGCCGAGAGGCCGTGGCCGAGGACGTGGTCGTAGTCGTGGTCGTGATCGCAGCAATCATCCGCAGGTAATGTTGATATTGACTCCGCCACCATCCTTCGTCAGTGACTGACCGGTTGGCACATATGAATCGGACCGTACACCGAGACGGGATTCCGGATGAAGATAACGGAGCCGATAAGTGGTTACGAGATGTGATGAGAATGCACCCGCCCGTTTTGTAGGTTCTTCTGACTCGTTAGGGTGGGAGAATTGGCTCTTCCAGTTAGACAGAACATTTGATCCGTAGCTTGCCCCGATGAGAGAAGAGTGCCTATTGCTCAATACCTACTCGGCAGGAAGGCTGCAGTGGTGGGAGGCCGTCCGCCTAGTGATCGTATCGCTACTTGGGTGAATTCAAAGCGCCATGGAGGCGAGTATTGTCCGCCGCTGTTAAAGAGCGTAGGATTGTCGAGTTTTTCGGCTACGCCCGAGACGTGTCGATATCCCAGCGATAGTCGATTATAATCGGCACTGTGTTATGTTCGGGATCGGGTGAAAAGTGAGGCGGATAAGGTTCGTTATTTCGATATGCGTATGAAACCTCGGATTCGGCGGTGTATGGATCCTTTTATGTGTACAATCTTGAAGGACTATCGGGATCGAGCCTTGGCGTTTGAGATGGCTATAATGTCTACCGAGTCCGTATCGGTAGCGAAAAGCGAAGATTTCCGATGACGATCGGGAAGTAAGGGAATTGGGATTCCCACACCTCAACCCTCGTATCGGTAAGTATGGGACCTTCTCGGTCGGTTAGAGAACCCAAAGACCCAAGTCGGTGTCTTTGAGTTACGTAATGCTCCTAGGTGTTTCAACCGTAACGTTCTAGGCCATGAACGCGCGCATTGTAAGAAACCGCCGATGACTTGTTATAATTGTGGACACGAGGGCATCGAGTTCAAGATCTTGCGATATTATTGCCGAGATGATAAGGGACCGAATTCTATTCCTACTTCTGAGGGCCCGGTGATGTCTAGTGGTGGTGTTTTGGTACTCGCTACGGATTGTTTCGCGTGTAGAGATGTTTTTGTGACGCTTTTACATTTGGAACTTGTTTAATGATATTTATTTTTGTGTAAGTTCCCGTTTAGTTGTTGAACCTACGGAGGCGTGTCAGTGGACCACGAGGTCATGAGCATGGTATTTTATTTTGTGTCGTTATATTTTGTTTCGTATCACTGTGATAACCTTAGTTTAAGTTTCGGGACGAAACTTATTTTTTGTATGATAGAATGTAATATCCGGTATTCTCATTTTCTGTTATCTTGAATTGTTTGTGTTATGACGTCGGACATTTTCTTGTTGATGAGAATCGGAATGATTTCTATCGTAATACTCTATTTGTTTCTATCGCATAGCCGTTTTAATCGGGTGCGACTTGTTGTCGCGTACATTTCCTTGATTAAATGTGTGAATATGATGTGGTATGTGATGCGTCGTTAATTGATCGTTATTGTTTTGAATCATTGCCGGTGGCGTTGTTATGGTCGTCGTGTGGCGTGTTGTCACGCTGTATATTCTTTCGCGTTGCTTGTAACGTTTCGCCAATGGACGAAAGTTACGCGTTTCTTGTGTATCTTGTTGAGTTTTCCTGTCGGGATATTGCCTCTCCCTACTTGTTTTAAGTTTCGGACGAAACTTCTTTTAAGGAGGGTAGAATGTAATATCGCAATTTGATTTCCGGTAATTTTCATTTTTCGGCGGAGGTCCGTTTCGACGACTCGCTTTTGACCGTCTCGTCATTCGAGAATATTTAATTCTACACTTTTTGTCATCCGAGTTCGTTTCGTATCGTTTTGTTGAGTTTCGTGTTCTTAAATGACTTTTCCGCACATGAGTTCGATTCTCGCGAATCTCGTCAAAGCTGTTGTTTGAGTTTCTCGAAGTCCATTTAATGTTATTATTCATGTTGCAAGCTTCGGTTTGGTTATTCGATCATGTATCGTGATTTTGGGGCGTTTTGGGCCATTTTCGTAATTTCCCAAAGTTTGGGGTAATTACTTTCCGTTGTCGAATTTCGAGCCTTCGGTAGTCGGAATCGTGTCTTCTATTAGTGCTCGGATTCGTATTTTCGAGTACTTCGTAACCGTATCTTCGATTCGTACTCGAGTTCGGGTTTCGGGTCGTTCGGGCCGTCGAGTTGGTCCCGGCCGAGTCATGGCCGGGCATCTTGAGGCGGGCCACGGCCGAGTAACGTGCGGTAGTGACCGGCGGCTACGTCGTAAGGCCACGGCGATTACGTGCGTAACGATTCCGGCATTTACGGCGAGACTTCGCCATGGCCGACGTGCGTAAGGGCCCGGCCGTTACGTACGTAAGCGTCCGGCAGATGTCCTGGCTATTTAAGGCTGGACCGAGTCATATCCGGCATTTTCCACTTTTCTTCGTTCCTTCGCGATTTTTCACCATAGATCGATGGTTTTGAGTAGAATCAACTTATATAAACATGTTTTGGAAGTTGGAATCATGGATTAACATCATCTTCCACCGGATCGAAGGTAAGAACACCTAAACTTTTGGTTTTGGATGTCCTTGGGGTTTCTTGGTGTTTTGGCCGATTTTCTTTGTTTTGATTCAGATTTTGATGAAACTTGATTGTAAACTCGTAATCATTCAATACCCTTGAAGTTTTGTGGAACGGATTTGAGTATTTCTTTGAATAATCGATTGAATTGGACTACGCCTTCAAAGTGTCCGATAAAATGCTTCAATGGGTAGAACTTGGGAAGTTCCATACGTTTTCGTAGAATTGTGATTGAATTGATATCGTTGTGACTTAGGAACGAATTCTTGTGAAGAACTCGAGTCGGAACCCTTCCGTTCGGTGCCTTCTTGAGGGTTCGAGCTTCGGTCGAACCGTGTTCTTCGGAGCGTTTGGTAGCGGTTATTAAGGCAAGTATCTTATTATACGACTTGTATCTTGTGACTAGTAATTACGTATGATATGTATGACGATTTTGCTTGCCTCGTAAATATGTTCCGTTGGAGTTGGTTGTGTTTTCCGAAATTTGAAGGCTTTGTGATAATAGTGATATATTGGTATACGTGTTAGGCGTTGTGCCATTTGTGCAGGATTGAGATGTACATATGAGATGGTTGTACACATGGTTGTTCAATGTATTGTGTACCGAATGTGTGTTATGTTGGTTAAGAGTCGTTGTGATGATCGTGATGTTTGTGTTGTTTTGGTTTACATACTTGATTGTACATTTCGGTGTAATGTGGAATGGCTTGACATTTAATGATTATGAATTGTGTCGTGTCGATGTGTGTGTGTTCCGGTAGGGTCCAGCGAGGCCTGCGGAGTTCGGTACATGATGTGTACGAACAAAGTGTGTGATCCGGTAGGGTCAGCGAGGCCTGCGGAGTCCGTACATGACGTGTACGGACAAGGTGTGTGATCCGGGTAGGGTGCAGCGAGGCCTCGGAGTTCGGTACATGATGTGTACGAACGATGTTGTGGCCGGGTAGGGTCCGTTGAGGCCTCGGAGTTCGGTACATGATGTGTACGAGCAGTGTGTGTGGCCGGGTAGGGTCCGTTGAGGCCTCGGAGTTCGGTACATGATGTGTACGAGCAGTATGTGTGGTCGGGTAAGGTCCGTCGAGGCCTCGGAGTTCGGTACATGATGTGTACGAACAATGATCGTGTAGCGATGATTGTTCGGGTAACATTTTAAATATGGATCTCGGACTCATATTGATATATTATTTAGTATGCTTTGAAACGAGAATCGGGCTAAGGCCCTAATGTTTACGAAAGGTTTTGTAAATTGGGACTCGAGGTCCAAAAGAATTTACCTTTAAAAATCCCGAGATGATGTGTTCCTTTTCAAATATCTCTTACTTGAGTTCGAAATTCTAAAACTTCTAGGAACATTTTGATAATTGATTTGCGTATTAAATTCGTAGTTGCTATTTGCTTGTTACATTTCGTATGGTTTGATACTTGCACTAGTAAAACAGTGGAGTTTTACTAACCCCAGTATTCGGGGTGGATGTCTGTTACTGCGTCCGGTACATGCGAGTTCGGGAGCGATCACGGGATTGGCACAAGGGGATGACGAGTGCGATACTAATCAAGAGTTGAGAGTTGGTAGAGTTTAGTTGTATTGTTAGAGTTGATTCAGTCTTCCATTTGTATTGTATTTCGACCCTGTATGGGTAATGTTGTTAGTCATCCTGTTGATAGAGTTGTGTGACCTCATCGGTGCGTGTGTTTATGTGTAAGTGACCTTAGCAGTGTATTATTATATTGTTTGACCACGGGGCAAGCATTTGGTTGTTTATGGATGTTTAGCTTGGTAGATCCTTGCGAAAGGGTTTACGGCGTGTAATATTCCCATACGGTTTTGGGGGTGTTACATTTATGGTATCGAGCTTAGGTTGCGGAAACCTAGGCTGTCGGGTCGAGTCGAGTTGTGATTTGTTGAGTAATGTGTTGTCTTGTCGTTCGAGTCGTCAGGTGACAAGTTGAGTTGTGCGTAGTCACAACGCGTTGGATATGTTGTCGGATGAGATTAGTATCGTGGGCGACCGTCGTCTCCGTGCGGCCTGTGGACGTAAGTCTCCTCTTTTATGCATAATATCTGTGTTCATGATTTCATTTAGGTGTGATATTTGTGGTGCATAATTTTATTTACACGGTGTTGTGTAATGAAGTTTTATTCGATACTTGGATATGCTGTACGTGTATAGAACTAGATGTATTGATGTTTGGCCCTTGAACCACCATGTGGGTTGGTATGGTGTGAAAGTTGTGAACCTTGATGGGTTTTACGGTAGAGTTTGTGGGAAACTCCGATGAATGATTTTGTTGTGTGTTTAAACTTGATGCCATGAGATGTATGTGATTGAATTGGCGACTGTTTGCCATTTGGGCATGTGGTTTTAATATCGACTATTTTGGATTGTTGTAATTATACCCGCTACGGGTAGCTTTGAAAACGTTTTTCCTTAAAGACTACTGATTTGAGCATTTTTGTGGAAATCAAAATTTTTGGAAAAATCTTGTTTTGCATAACGACCCTAATTTTCGGAATTTAAATGTTATGTGTTTGTGTGTTAGGGGCTACTATGACAATTCTGCAGTCCTGCAGCTAGATGTTACGGCCGTAAGATGTTTTCCATTACGGTCGTAAGCTCAGTGTTGTTACGGCCGTAAACTTTTGACTGACCCGGTAGAAATTTGTTATTACAGTTGTACCCGTGCCCCTTGATTATTTAATCTCTGTTGATATATCAGTGATGGATGGCGTGGTAACATGTTGTTACCTCGTATAACGCTAGCAAAGATAATGATATATTGATAAGGTCATTTTGACGATATCGTCTAGCGAAAAGATTGAAGCCTTGATGTGTTGTTTTGCAAATAGCTTCAATCAAAACAGTTTGATAATGAGGTACATGGTTTTAATTAAACGACCGAGGTATTATAAGTGTTTTCAAAAATTTCATTTCACCAATTCCTTTTTTTTCAAACTTGAGAATTTAAAATTTTATCATTTGAATAATACCCCGGAAACATTTTATTTTTGTTGTTAGTGTTTGATCCCTGCGATACGTGTGTGGTTTTGACCGTGTTTGATTTCGTAAAATCCAAACATCTCTGTTGATGTGACTGTGTGGATTATTTTTTTTTTTTTTAATGAAGTTCTAAAATTACAGTGTTAGTTCGTCACTTGTGTGATGACTTGGAGTTGATGTTTTAACGTGCTGCTATTTATTGTCTTATCTTGACGTTGTGATATTTTTTTGGATGTGTTATTCTTATTGGTCGTCCATCCAGTATGCCGAGAGGCCGTGGCCGAGGACGTGGTCGTAGTCGTGGTCGTGATCAGCAGCAATCATCCAGAGGTAATGTTGATATTGACTCCGCCACCATCCTTCGTCAGGTGACTGACCGGTTGGCACATATGAATCAGACCGTACACCGAGACGGGATTCCGGATGAAGATAACGGAGCTGATAAGTGGTTACGAGATGTGATGAGAATGCACCCGCCCCGTTTTGTAGGTTCTTCGGACTCGTTAGGCTGGGAGAATTGGCTCTTCCAAATTGGGACAACATTTGATGCCGTAGCTTGCCCCGATGAGAGAAGAGTGCCTATTGCTCAATACCTACTCGACAGGAAGCTGCAGAGTGGTGGGAGGCCGTACGCCTAGTGATCGTATCGCTACTGGATGAATTCAAAAGCGCCATGGAGGCCGAGTATTGTCCGCCGCCCGTAAAGAGCGTAGGATTGTCGAGTTTTTCTCGGCTACGCCCGAGACGTGTCGATATCCCAGCGATAGTCGATTATAATCGGCACTGTGTTATGTTCGGATCGTGAAAAGTGAGGCGATAAGGTTCGTTATTTCGATATGCGTATGAAACCTCGGATTCGGCAGTGTATGGATCCTTTTATGTGTACAATCTTGAAGGACTATCGGGATCGAGCCTTGGCGTTTGAGATGGCTATAATGTCTACCGAGTCCGTATCGGTAGCGAAAAAGGTAAGATTTCCGATGACGCATCGGAAGTAAGGGAATTGGGATTCCCACACCTCAACCCTCGTATCAGCCGAGTATGGGACCTTCTCGGTCGGTTAGAGAACCCAAAAGACCCAAGTCGGTGTCTTTGAGTTACGTAATGCTCCTAGGTGTTTCAACCGTAACGTTCTAGGCCATGAACGCGCGCATTGTAAGAAACCGCCGGTGACTTGTTATAATTGTGGACACGAGGGCATCGAGTTCGATCGCGATATTATTGCCGAGATGATAAGGGACCGGATTTCTATTCATACTTACTGAGGGCCCAGTGATGTCTAGTGGTGGTGTTTTTGGTACTCGCTACACGGATTGTTTCGCGTGTAGAGATGTTTTTTTGTGACGCTTTTACATTTGGAACTTGTTTAATGATATTTATTTTTGTGTAAGTTCCCGTTTAGTTGTTGAACCTACGGAGGCGTGTCAGTGGACCACGAGGTCATGAGCATGGTATTTTATTTTGTGTCGTTATATTTTGTTTCGTATCACTGTGATAACCTTAGTTTAAGTTTCGGGACGAAACTTATTTTTTTGTATGATAGAATGTAATATCCGGTATTCTCATTTTCTGTTATCTTGAATTGTTTGTGTTATGACGTCGGACATTTTCTTGTTGATGAGAATCGGAATGATTTCTATCGTAATACTCTATTTGTTTCTATCGCATAGCCGTTTTAATCGGGTGCGACTTGTTGTCGCGTACATTTCCTTGATTAAATGTGTGAATATGATGTGGTATGTGATGCGTCGTTAATTGATCGTTATTGTTTTGAATCATTGCCGGTGGCGTTGTTATGGTCGTCGTGTGGCGTGTTGTCACGCTGTATATTCTTTCGCGTTGCTTGTAACGTTTCGCCAATGGACGAAAGTTACGCGTTTCTTGTGTATCTTGTTGAGTTTTCTTGTCGGGATATTGCCTCTCCCTACTTGTTTTAAGTTTCGGGACGAAACTTCTTTTAAGGAGGGTAGAATGTAATATCCGCAATTTCGGATTTCCGGTAATTTTCATTTTTCGGCGGAGGTCCGTTTCGACGACTCGCTTTTGACCGTCTCGTCATTCTGAGAATATTTAATTCTACACTTTTTGTCATCCGAGTTCGTTTCGGTATCGTTTTGTTGAGTTTCGTGTTCTTAAATGACTTTTCCGCACATGAGTTCGATTCTCGCGAATCTCGTCCAAATCTGTTGTTTCGAGTTTCTCGAAGTCCATTTAATGTTATTATTCATGTTGCAAGCTTCGGTTTGGTTATTCGATCATGTATCGTGATTTTGGGGCGTTTTGGGCCATTTTCGTAATTTCCCAAAGTTTGGGGTAATTACTTTCCGTTGTCGAATTTCGAGCCTTCGGGTAGTCGGAATCGTGTCTTCTATTAGTGCTCGGATTCGTATTTTCGAGTACTTCGTAACCGTATCTTCGATTCGTACTCAGGTTCGGGTTTCGGGGTCGTTCGGGCCGTCAGAGTTGGTCCCGGCCGAGTCATGGCCGGGCATGCTGGGCCAGCCACCTGGCCGAGTAACGTCTGTAGTGACCGGCAGCCTACGCACGTAAGGCCTCGGCCGATTACGTGCGTAACGATTCCGCATTTCGGCGAGACTTCGCCATGGCGATTACGTGCGTAAGGGCCGCCGGTTACGTACGTAAGCGTCCGGCAGTTGTCCGGCTATTTAAGGCACGGACCGAGTCATATCCGCATTTTCCACTTTTCTTCGTTCCTTCCGCGATTTTTCACCATAGATCGATGGTTTTGAGTAGAATCAACTTATATAAACATGTTTTGGAAGTTGGAATCATGGATTAACATCATCTTCCACCCGGATCGAAGGTAAGAACACCTAAACTTTTGGTTTTTGGATGTCCTTGGGGTTTCTTGGTGTTTTGGCCGATTTTCTTTGTTTTGATTCGATTTACGATGAAACTTGATTGTAAACTCGTAATCATTCAATACCCTTGAAGTTTTGTGGAACGGATTTGAGTATTTCTTTGAATAATCGATTGAATTGGACTACGCCTTCAAAGTGTCCGATAAAATGCTTCAATGGGTAGAACTTGGGAAGTTCCATACGTTTTCGTAGAATTGTGATTGAATTGATATCGTTGTGACTTAGGAACGAATTCTTGTGAAGAACTCGAGTCGGAACCCTTCCGTCGTTGCCTTCTTTGGGGTTCGAGCTTCCTACGAACCGTGTTCTTCTGAGCGTTTGGTAGCGGTTATTAAGGCAAGTATCTTATTATACGACTTGTATCTTGTGACTAGTAATTACGTATGATATGTATGACGATTTTGCTTGCCTCCGTAAATATGTTCCGTTGGAGTTGGTTGTGTTTTCCAAATTTGAAGGCTTTGTGATAATAGTGATATATTGGTATACGTGTTAGGCGTTGTGCCATTTGTGCAGGATTGAGATGTACATATGAGATGGTTGTACACATGGTTGTTCAATGTATTGTGTACCGAATGTGTGTTATGTTGGTTAAGAGTCGTTGTGATGATCGTGATGTTTGTGTTGTTTTGGTTTACATACTTGATTGTACATTTCGGTGTAATGTGGAATGGCTTGACATTTAATGATTATGAATTGTGTCGTGTCGATGTGTGTGTGTTCCAGGTAGGGTCTGACGAGGCCTCTGGAGTTCGGTACATGATGTGTACGAACAAAGTGTGTGATCCAGGTAGGGTCTGACGAGGCCTCTGGAGTCCGGTACATGACGTGTACGGACAAGGTGTGTGATCCAGGTAGGGTCTGACGAGGCCTCTGGAGTTCGGTACATGATGTGTACGAACGATGTTGTGGCCGGGTAGGGTCCGTTGAGGCCTCCGGAGTTCGGTACATGATGTGTACGAACAGTGTGTGTGGCCGGGTAGGGTCCGTTGAGGCCTCCGGAGTTCGGTACATGATGTGTACGAACAGTATGTGTGGTCCGGGTAAGGTCCGTCGAGGCCTCCGGAGTTCGGTACATGATGTGTACGAACAATGATCGTGTAGCAGTGATTGTTCGGGTAACATTTTAAATATGGATCTCGGACTCATATTGATATATTATTTAGTATGCTTTGAAACGAGAATCGGGCTAAGGCCCTAATGTTTACGAAAAGGTTTTGTAAATTGGGACTCGAGGTCCAAAAGAATTTCTGCTTTAAAAATCCCCGAGATGATGTGTTCCTTTTCAAATATCTCTTACTTGAGTTCGAAATTCTAAAACTTCTCGGGAACATTTTGATAATTGATTTGCGTATTAAATTCGTAGTTGCTATTTGCTTGTTACATTTCGTATGGTTTGATACTTGCACTAGTAAAACAGTGGAGTTTTACTAACCCCAGTATTCGGGGTGGATGTCCTGCTCTGCCCGTGTACATGCAGGTTCAGGGGAGCAGTCACAGGATTGGCACAAGGGGATGACGAGCTGCGATACTAATCAAGAGTTGAGAGTTGGTAGAGTTTAGTTGTATTGTTAGAGTTGATTCAGTCTTCCGTTGTATTGTATTTCGACCCCTGTATGGGTAATGTTGTTAGTCAGTCCTGTTGATAGAGTTGTGTGACCTCATCGGTCTGTGTGTTTATGTGTAAGTGACCTTAACGGTCTGTATTATTATATTGTTTGACCCTGGCCGGGCAAGCATTTGGTTGTTTATGGATGTTTAGCCTGGTAGATCCTTGCGGAAAGGGTTTACGGCGTGTAATATTCCCATACGGTTTTGGGGGTGTTACAAATAGTTGGCATGCTTCCATTAAGATGGCACCGTTTGAGGCATTATACGGGAGGAGATGCAGATCGCCCCTATGTTGGGACGATTCATCAGACTTGATCGGGACAGAACCAGAGTTGATCGTGCAGACACGATACGCCGTCGCCCATTGGAGTTCAGTACGGGAGACCACGTACTTTTAAAAGTTTCTCCTACTCGAGGAATTTTTCGTTTTGGAAGGAAGGGAAAGCTGAGTCCGAGATATATCGGACCATTCGAGATCCTTGAAAGAGTTAGAGAGTTGGCATACAGATTGGCATTGCCACCGTCATTGAGCCATGTTCATAACATTTTCCACGTATCCCAGTTACGGAGATATATACCGGATCCTAGTCGTGTCATTGATTTCGGTGAGATCGAAGTAGCTCAGGATGGGACGTTTGAAGAGAGACCAGTCAAGATACTCGAGAGTCGAGTTAAGAAGTTGAGGAACAAACCAATCGTTTTGGTCAAAGTTCAGTGGTCACGTCATGGAGTGGAAGAAGCCACATGGGAAACGGAAGATAGCATGAAGTCCAGATATCCAGAGTTTTTTTCGTCTTGAGTTTCAGGACGAAACTCCTTTTTAGTAGGAGAGTATGTAATATCCGGATTTATTATTGTGTATTTCATCTGTATTCGAACCCTGTATTATTCGGATTTGTGGTCTTGATAATTGGAGTATGATATTTCTCACATTGATATCTTTGTACATAAGTATATCGTCATGCAAATTTCTCATGCAAACTCGTGATAGCGCACGCTAAGAATGTAGCATAACGCGCGCTATCGGCTACAACTAGCGCACACTACGAATGTAGAATTGAGTGCGCTAGGCCATCAATTATTGAGCTGGGTGACTAGCACATGCGCCAGCCGGATGTAGGACCGGATAAGATTCCCGCGGATGAACCTGGATAGTTTTGGAGTCAACTCTTATTAGCACGCGCTAAGGATGTATGATAGCGTGCGCTAATCTGCTAATGTACAGAAGGTTTATATATGGGCCAACACTCCATTTTCTTCTCATTTCTTTCGGGCATCCTTCGTTCCTGAGAGACCAGAGAGCATATCATCTTCCTTAGACACACTTATAACACATCTACTTGATCATTGGATATTGGATATTCTTGTGATGGATCATTGAAGTGGAGTAGCACCTTGGAGTGGCATACAACCAACCGGAGTCGGATTACATCTTTTTTGTTCAGTGATTTCGTCATATTAAGGTATGTTAATTCTATCTCCAGCCTTAGATTCGGGTTCTAAAGAATAAGATGATCATGCTAGTAAGATATTGAGTTTCATTGGTGAATTATTCAACAAACATCATGTTTAGAGGATTGAAATGTTTAGGCTTATGATATTGTCGTTGGAACCTCGTAGTTGGAATCTTAGTACGTCAAATGATCAGAGGAACATTCTGAAGATGATTATACGTATGAATTATGTTGATATATTGATCATAAACTTGGAGAATGATATCACCTTTGATTATAAGGACTTAAGAAAGAACCATCTTAGGTTGCATCCTTTCTTATAAGTTGGAATTGATAGTTTATCTCCATGGTTAAATCGGGATGTATTGATGATAATACACCGACCTTAAGAACACCAAACTTCGCATGAGAATTGTAATCAAGATGGATTACGGTGTTGTGATGATAATATATATTCTTGATTTTTGAAGTTATTATAATCCGTAAGATCATTCATAAACCGTATGAACATGTTATGCATGGAGATGACATGTATTAACACTGAAGATTTCATGAGTTTCATCACCGTTAGAACAATCTGCTGCCCAGTAGTGAACTGCCATGCACGGTTAGCGCACGCTAAGCTATGTAGATTAACGTGCGCTATCGAGCACGAGTTAACGTACGCTACGTTTGGTACATAACATACGTTAGGCCATCAGGCGAGTCAGTCGGCTGATCAGTGAGGAACTGACCGTGCATAGTTATCGTATGCTAGGCTTCGTTATTTGCGTGCGCTAACGAACAGACTTAACGCACGCTACGTATAATACTTAGCGTATGCTAAGTAGTTCAGACAGATTACATTTTATGAGCTTTCAGCCGTAAATCGAATTGTGAGACATTCGTACGACGTGAGATAAATTCTATATTATTTCTTTTGTTAAGGTTTGAGCTTGTTACGTGATTGATTGAAGGGGCGAACTTCGAGTGTTTCGTTTTCGTGGAAGTATTGTTCTTGTCTTCGAATCGAGGCAAGTACCTTATTTATTTTATGTATTGATGTTATACATATTGTCGTGCATGTATGTCGTTGTTGTATGTCCACCTCCTGTTGGTCCGATGGGATCATCGGGGGATCTATGCTAGCGTGCGCTGGATCATCGGACGGGTTTTTCCACCACGGGTTGGTCTGAAGGGATCATCATGGGTTCTAGGCAGTGAACGCTGGATCGTCGGAATTACCATGCGTATGTTATGATATCATGTTGTGAATATCAGTTGTGTATGTTATTTATAAGTTTCTCGTAGGAGAAGACTCGTTGGTATTTTGTCATTTACGTTATTATTATTCTTCGTGAGATGTTGAATAATATGGTGTGGTACTTGTAGTAGCATCGTTGTGCTAACCCCTTCGGGGGTGAATATTTTGTTTATGTTCAGGATCCAGAAGAGCGAGAAAACAACCATTGGAGCTGCATGATGACGAGGGTGCAGAGTGATGTTTTGGCCGGGTTTATTTGTCTGTTGTTTGTTGGTTATTTCAGTAAGTACTCGAGTACGTAGTCGTTTATGATGAATTTGAATTTGGTGATGTATTAATAATTTTCCGTTGAACATTCGTACTTTCAGTATTGGTCAAAACTCTTGTACCTAATTTCCGTTATTTTTATTCGTTGGTATCGGTTAATGTCTTTTTAGTTCTTCAGCCTTGTAAATTCTTATGTAAAGGATTTACGGTGCTGTAATATTCCTGAATATATCGGGGGTGTTACAGTTGTTCTGTGTAACGGACCCCGTTGGGAGATGTTGTTTTCAGGTCATGGCAAGGCTAAACCACGGGAAGAGAACGTTGACGGCGAGGAGTCCCAGTGATACTAGTAGAGGCCCCCAGTCCTTTCAGTCATTCGTGTTTCTTCATTTTATTTCCGCTGCAGACTTTCGTTTGAATACTTATTTTATTCAGTGTTGTATATTTTATCTTCATATTAAATATACATGTATTCTGTATTATCTTGGGTGTGTTGTACTTGAAACTCCTCATCGGAGTAATTGATGATATATTGTGGTTCGGTACTACAATTATATTATTTAAGTCATTAATTTTCATTCACCTGGTGGGTCCCAGTCGGGGGTCCACGGCACTGTAATAGTCGCCTAGTTTGGGGTGTTACAGAGTTGGTATCGGAGTGTGGTTTTGAATACTACCTTCCAAGTCATGTCTCATTTGAAATCATCGTTCATGAGACTAGTATCATTGGACTTTCGCGTCACGTGTGACCTGTGCAAGAGCCGAGCCCTTCAGACCAGAGAACAGTAAGATTTGTGACGCCATGGTATAATTTCTGGCAATAAGAATCACTCATTCATCATTCAACAGTCAACAATCCTCAATCATCATTTTCATATTTGATCATGTCGGTCATGTTAACTCATTAATCACTCAGTTCATTTCATTGCTCAGTTGTTGATCTTAAGAATCATATCATTAATCTTGTTAACTTGTTCAAGATAATCATTTCAAGAATTTCATCAGATAATTATGTCACCTCAGTTAATCATTTATGTAATCACTGTGCTAGAGCGCGTATGTTCATTTTCATCATTTCATAACGTAATCATAATGTGATATTCATACGAGATCTATAATTATCATGCGACTTTCCTACTTCAGTATGGAGAGATCAGGCAGAGGACGTGGGGGAAGAGGCCGAAGTGCGGGCCGAAACCCGAGAGCTCGTGTGAATACACGCGCGAATGCGAGGAATAATGCTAATTCATCGAGCAGTGACACTGCCACTCATTCACCCAGAAATGATCATTCACTATCAGGGAGTCGTACCCGGGACACAGCTCAATCAGAAGGTGTTCGGGTTGATCCACTCGCTTTTATGCAGGGCATGATGGCCCAGATGACATAGATGGCATGCCTCATGGAGATGATGCAGAACTCAACAGCTCAGATCAGCAGGCTCCTCCGCCGCCACCTCAGGGGCAAGAGAGGGGTGTAAGCAGTATTATTGGCGACATCTCTCGCCAAAGGCCACCTACTTTTGAGGGCTCATCTGAGCCGGCATATATTGTTCACTGGCTCGAGCATTTCGAGAATTTATTTGCTATGGTAGAGTGTCCCGAAGGGCACAAAGTTTCAGTTGCGGCTTACTATCTGGGTAAGAGCGCTCATTCATGGTGGTTATCGTTGAAGCCCACCGACGGATCATGTACTTGGGATCAACTCAAGACTCTCATGATGGAGAGGTATTATCCGGCCCCACTCAGAGGCCAAGTTATCAGAATTACTCACTCCCGACCCCTCGGCGGAAGATGATGTTCTCGCCATCACCGAGAAATTTCAGGAGCTACTTCCTTTCGCCTCATCTATTATTCACTCAGAGGCGGACAAGATCAAGTATTTCAGCAAGAGGTTGAAACCTCGTATGCGGATGCAATTGCTTAATCACAATTGCAGCACTCTGGCCGAATTCATCGAGAAAGCTCTTACTTATGAGCTTATTGCTAAAGAGATTGCTAAGCAACAACCTTCATCTGCTAGCAAGAAGTCAAAGAATCGTAATCAGTCTGAAGGCAGTCAGGCAACTTTTAAGAAGCCTCGTGCGGGCTCTACTTTTTCTGAGCGACCTCCTATGGCGCCTAGACCCACGAAATCTCAGTCCTAGGTGGCCAGTTCGGCCATCACCTGTTTCAACTGTGAAGAACAGGGCCATTTCAGCACCAAGTGTCCGAGGCAGACTATCACATGCCATAACTGTGGGATTGCTGGGCATAAGGCCCATTTTTGCTGAAGGGACTCCAAACCTACTCCGGCGTCATCTCAGGCCCCGACACAGTCAGCAGTTCAGAATTAGGCCACTCAGTTCGCGTCGTTCAAAATGACAGGAGCAAATAAAGGCGGAGCGAAGAGCTATCAAACGGGAGCGTCCGGTTCGGGGGCCAGCAAGCCCCGAATTTATGAGATGAAGAAGACCGACGATCTAGAGGCTCAGATGATCTCAAGTACACTCGATATTCTATCTCAACCTGTGTGTATCCTTTTTGATAATGGTGCATCGCATTCATTCATTTCCGAGTCATGTTTGAGTAGACTACGTCTGGGTAGTGCTACTAGTTGTGAGCCTTATGTCATTGGTCTACCTGATGGTAGAAGAATTATCGGGAATCGTGAGATTAAGGATTGTCCGATTCAGCTTCATAGCCGTGATTGGTTAGCAGACCTAATCGTGGTAGATTTACCGAGAGACAACGTCATCTTGGGTATTGACTGGATGGATCGTCACGATGCCATCATTAGTGTCCGTAAGCGTATGGTCACTATCATTTCAGATGATGGGGTCGAATGTGTATTTCAGGGAGGTAATCCCAGTTGTTCTGGGAGAGTCATCAACTTGATGAAAGCGGTGAAATTACTCAGTCAGGGGTGTGTTGGTTATTGGTACTATATGACCAAGACCGAGAAATTATCAATAATGTTAGAGGATATTACGGTAGTGAGAGAATATGCCAATGTATTTCCAGACGAGTTACCTGGTTTGCCTCTACAAAGAGATGTGAAATTCACAATTGAGTTGGAGCCTGGTACGTCTCCAATATTGAAGGCATCGTATCGGATGGACCCGATCGAAATGCAGGAACTAAAGAATCAATTGGAGGATTTGACCGAGAAAGGTTATATCCGACCGAGTGCGTCCCCATAGGGAGCACCAGTGTTATTTGTCAAGAAGAAGGACGGTTCATTTCGTTTGTGTATTGATTATCGGGAGTTAAACCGAGTTACGATCAAGAATAAATATCCTCTACCCCGTATTGATGATCTTTTGGATCAACTTCAGGGAGCTTCAGTATTTTCCAAGATCGATTTAAGATCTGGATATCATCAGTTGCGAATCCGAGAGTCGGATATCGCAAGGATGCGTTTCGCACACGCTATGATCATTATAAATTTGTGGTAATGCCGTTTGGGTTAACTAATGCACCTGCTGTGTTCATGGAGTTAATGAATCGAGTTTTCATCAACTATTTGGATCAGTTCGTGGTTGTCTTCATTGACGACATTTTGATTTATTCTCGTGACCGTGAGGAGCATGAATTTCACCTTCATCAGGTTCTCGACATGTTGAGACGAGAGCGACTTTATGGAAAGTTTTCCAAATGTGAGTTCTGGATGTCCCAGGTGATGTTTCTCGGACATGTAATTTCATCAGACGGAGCTTGTGTTGACCCTCAGAAGACGGAGGCGATCCGAGATTGGCAACCTCCGAAGAATGTTAAGGAAATCCGAAGTTTTCTCGGATTAGGTGATTATTATCGGTGATTTGTGGAAGGATTTTCTAAAATCGCTCAACCCATGACGAACCTTTTGTGGAAGGATAGGAAATACACATGGTCCGACGCGTGTCAGCGGAGTTTTGAGGAACTCAAGAGTCATTTAATTTCAGCACCTATCCTTTCATTGCCGCAAGGGAGGGAAGGATTTGTGGTTTATAGTGACGCATCCGGACATGGTCTTGGATATGTACTAATGCAGAATGGGAAAGTTATTGTTGATGCTTCACGGCACTTGAGACCTTACGAGGTTAATTATCCGATCCACGACCTGGAGCTAGCAGGCGTGGTGTTCGCATTGAAGATTTGGCGCCATTATATTTATGGCGTTACCTATAAGATATTCACCGATCATAAAAGTTTGAAGTATATATTTACTCAGAAGGAGTTAAATATGCGACAGAGGCGGTGGTTGGAACTAATCAAAGATTATGATATTAAGATCCTGTACCACCCGGGCAAGGCGAATGTGGTCGCCGATGCCTTGAGTCGTAAGTCCATTCAGGAGCAAATGCTTGCTCGTTTAACAGTTCAGAAGGAGCTTCATCAGGAATTCCTTCGACCCGAGATCGAGGTCTGGTTACAGCGAGTTCAAGGGAAACTTTGCATGTTGGAGATTTCATCGTCACTTGAGGAGGCAATCAAGGAGAATCAGGGTTCAGACCGGTCTTTGTCGCGCATCCGGGAGGATATGATTCAGGGGAAACCCACTGGATTTGTGGTCCACGAGGATGGACTTTTGCGATTTAAGAATCGGTTATGCGTACCGGCGAATGACGAGTTGAAAAACTCGATTTTGAGAGAAGCTCATGCTACCCCATATTCCATTCATCCGGGGTCTAGCATGATGTACAAAGACTTGAAACAAAATTACTGGTGGAGTAATATGAAGCGAGAAGTCTCATAATTTGTTTCAAGATGTTTAACATGTCAGCAAGTCAAGATAGAACATCAGCGACCGACGGGGTTGCTGAAACCGCTCCCTATTCCAGAGTGGAAGTGGGAAGATATTTCTATGGACTTCATCACGAGTTTGCCGACGAGTCGTCATGGCATGAATACAATTTGGGTAATTGTGGACCGTTTAACTAAGTCAGCTCATTTCCTTGAGATTAAGGATATGTGGGGTCCCGAGAGACTTGCCCAGTTGTTAATCAAAGAGATAGTGAGACTGCACGGTACTCCTAAGAGTATCGACTCTGATCGTGATGGGCGATTCGTGTCACACTTTTGGAAATTAGTTCATCGTGCTATGGGAACTCAGCTTAATCTCAGCACAGCTTTTCATCCTCACTCCGAAGGACAATCAGAGAGGACTATTCAGACGTTGGAGGACATGTTGAGGGCATGTGTTCTCGATTGGAAGGACGATTGGGAAGCCCAACTACCGTTGATCGAGTTTACGTACAATAATAGTTGGCATGCTTCGATTAAGATGGCACCTTACGAGGACTTGTATGGTCATCGTTGTCGATCTCCTTTGTGTTGGGATGACTTATCAGAATCAATTGGCACCGAGCCCGATATGCTTATAGCCGCCCGTGAGAAGGTAGCTTTGATCAGGAGTCGTTTGTTGACCGCTCAGAGTCGACAGAAATCATATGCAGATAACCATCGTCGGCTATTAGAGTTCGAGGTGGGTGACCACATTTTGGTCAAGGTATCCCCGAGTCAAGGTATCTTCCATTTCGGGAAACGGGAGAAATTGAGTCCGAGATTTATTAGACCGTTTGAGATTTTGGATCGAGTAGGCAATCTGGCTTATCGATTGGCCTTACCTCCGGCGTTGAGCCGAATTCATAATGTGTTTCACATTTCTCAGGGGATAGAGATCCGCGATCAAAGGCCAGGTCGTCTCACATACTTCAGTTCGACGAAATCGAGATCGCGGATGATCATTCGTATGAGGAGCGTCCTATACGAGTTTTAGATCGGAAAATCAAGCAGTTGAGGAACAAGACGATTCCTTTGGTCAAGATTCAGTGGTCTAGACACGGAGTCGGAGAGGCTACTTGGGAAACCGAAGATAGTATGCGGGAGAGTTATCCCGAGTTGTTTGACCCTTAGTTTCGAGGATGAAACTCTTTTTAAGGGGGGGAGTATGTAATACCCGGTTATAATTCATTTATTATCATTCAGTAATTATCAGTCAGTAATTATCACTCGGTAATTTTTCACTCATTATTAATCACTCATCATTCACACTAACCATGTTGCCGGCAGAAGCTTCACGCACGACCGGATGCACGGACACTTGATCGTGCGGTTTGGTCGTGCGTCCCTGTGACCTATATAAGTGGACCAACGGGTTTTTCTCATTTTCACCACTTCTTCATCTTGGTTCCGAGAGAGAGGGTTTGTGGGAGAGATTTTTCATCATCAAACACTTGTGTGTTCGGATTTCATCATCTTCGTTCGTTTGTGAAGCTTGGATAGTCGATTTAACACGTATTCACCGGATCGAAGTGTTTGGATCTTCAAAGGTAAATTCTTCAACATCTTGGATTTCGATTTTGAGTTGGGATATGATGTTTTGGATGTGATAATCATGATATATGAAGTGATATACTTGTGATTATGAATTGTTAATGATTATCATCGGATTAATAGGGATTATTCAAGAATACTTTGAATATTGATTTAGATTTGAGGGTTTTCGATTAGATGTCGATGTAATCTCGAATTGTGTATTCATTTTGGATTATTGAGTGTGTTGAAGATGTTTTGATGGATTGAATCACTCCTTGGAGGTTTGGTATGGATATAATGGAGGTTTATTGTAAACAATCGAAGATTGTTTACAACGTGATTGTTGTAATGCCCCAATGAACTTGGTTTTGTCATATCGACGTTTTGAGTTAGTTATAATCGTGCTGGATACGTATATTGAACGGATTGTGGGTAATTGTGTTATTCAAGGTTGTTCGAGCGACCGATATCTCATTGTAGGACGTTTGTTCGAGGAAGGATATTCTTCACCGGTGTTGTGTAAGTTAATTCTTACTCGGTTAAAAGGACACTCATTCCTTTCGTTGTTGTTCATTCATAATCATAACTCATTCATAATGTATTAACCGTATTGAGACTTGTAATTATCAAATAATCACCTCATTCATGAGGAACGACGGTTTCAATCATTTTAGTGAGCTATCATTCATTTCACTATTATTTCATCTCGGTGAGTCATTCTTGACCTTGTCGGATTGTTATTTATTAATATTCATCATGGTCATTCTTGTTCATATGACCTTCTGGGTTCGTATTGCGTGGCCGGGTGGGGATGTGTGGAATTTTTAGTCGGGCACATGATAGTCATGTGATCGGGTTCACCGACACAATGGACTATGCACACGGTAACGTACCTCCGTGAGACTAATTAGGTACAAGGGTGGGTGTGTCCGGACACTCGTCTTGTGCACTTGCACATACCATTATGGGCGTACTATGATGCCCCTCTTCAGCTTAATTTCATAATTAAGACGTATCATGATTGTGTTTATTCAACTCTTGAGGATTGTTGTTCTGTGTAACTAACCCCGTTGGGGGATGTTATTTTCAGGTCATGGCAAGGATAAAGCACGGGAAGAGAAAGTTGACGGCGAGGAGTCCCAGTGATACTAGTAGGGGGGCCCAATCCTTTCAGTCATTCGTGTTTTTTCATTTTATTTCCGCTGCAGACTTTCGTTTGAATACTCATTTTATTCAGTGTTGTATATTTTATCTTCATATAAAATGTACATGTATTTTGTATTATCTTGGGTGTGTTGTACTTGAAACTCCTCATCGGAGTAATTGATGATATAATATGGTTCGGTACTACAATTATATTATTTAAGTCATTAATTTTCATTCGCCTGGTGGGTCCCAGTCGGGGGTCCACAGCACTGTAATAGTCGCCTAGTTTGGGGTGTTACACTAATCAAACCCAACTTCGAGGCATGGCGACGTCGTCTAATGCCCCCAATCAAGATAATAGTTCTTTATTTAAATTTAATCCAATTACCGCTAGAAAAGAATTAGCTAGATTTGTTTGTGGTAAATCTCTTCCTTTTAACTTTGCCGACGAGCAAATGTATGAAAATTTTACTCAACTAAGTTTTAATCCCACTAGTAAAAAAATTTCACGCTCTACCGTAACTCGTGATGTTCGAAAAACTAATAGTGAGGCAAAATTAATTTTAGCTAATTTGTTTTTAAACTTAGATCATAAAGTTTGTATATGCTCCGATGCTTGGAGTGATCATTGGGAAGCAAATTCATATATGAGAATTACTTGTATTTGGATTGATGATTCTTGGACTATACAAAAATGTTTAATTGGTTTTAGAGAATTTAATATCGCACATACCACCCAAAATATTTCGCATAAAATTCATACAATTTTATCTGAATATAATTTAGTACAATTTTTTTTTTCAATTTCTTTTGATAATGTTAGCACCAATACAGCTAGTTTAGAATCACTTATTGCAATATGTGAGCTATCTCTTGGTGGTAAAATTTTTCTTGTTACCACATCAAACACCGGGGGACTTAGACAGATTTATCTCAAATTTCACACAATTCTCCCAATGAAGGAATCATCTCATACGACCATATAGGTAAAGCCCAAACAGGACCATAAAAGTGAGAGTCCTTATGTTCCTGTCCCTCTTTCATGGCAACATTGCCTATGTACTAAGACAAAACCTCAAAGTCATAAGAACCCCAAGGAAACATATCCCACTGCTCGAAATCCTCAACTAATTCCCATGCACATGTCTCGACCATCATGTTGTCACGGCATAGGATAAAGTATTAGTATATAAGCAAATTGGCAACCTTCACATAATCACTTATGTCTCTACCAAAATCTCGAGCATTGAACCTCTTTCGCAGAACACTAACCTTAATATTTTTGCCATGGAGTATTCTGTTGAAAATACCGTCAGACCGAAGGAGATGGTCGTCTTGTAGATGAAAGGTAGAGTTTTCAAAATGCAGTCCAGTGATCATGACAAAATCACGGGCCGTAAAACGAATGGTCCTCCCGCAAACCTGGAACCACGACTCATTCGGGGGGATTTGATCACCCTCCAACTGAAGGGAATCAAGTGATGTAGGACAGTATTTGTACTCCCATTTCTCCTAATTTAATCAAACGCCCCAGGACTCGCTCAATCAAGCTCTCAATAGCTCGATCACCAATTGCAGAATTGCGGCCCATACTTCTTAGTGTCTCAATAATCTCTTTAAATACCGCCTCTCGTATGTAAAGATTCACTTGTCGTGTAACAAAGCGCAAGGTAGGTCTATTCCATAGGCAACCAGTCTGCAATATAGACATACAAATCATAAGAATAGGATAGAATGCTTAAGAGAACGAAAAAAAATGACACTGCTTGCACACGATGGCCTGCATACGATAGATGCCTTTGGTCTTCTTGCCCACGATGGCTCACACGATCGACGATCGTCGTGTGTAAACCATCGTGCCCATGAAATACCATCGTGCACACGATGGTGTCATCTTCTTCAGCACCATCGTGAGACGATGAACAACCGTCATGGCACGATCGTGTGTGAATAAAATACACTAACCGGCGGCTCATTGATGAATTCCTCTTCAGATGGAGTGTCACTGGCGTGTGAAGAACTTATGGCGTCTTCAGATTCTCTGTCGTAGTCGGAGTTCGACATTTTCTGGCCGGCGAAAGGGTTTCATGACGGGGTTTTCTGGTTTCACGAGAGATACAACGAGAGAGTTTTTTTTTCAAGAGAGAGAAATATTGGGTTGCGGGACCGTTTAGATTATTGCTGTTTAATTTTATTAATTTTCTATTTTTTATATTTTTTTTATCTTTTAGTGGTAGACTTTAAGGGTAATAATATCTCTTAACACATTTTGGTATCAAAAACTTATGTTATGAATGAGGATATATAACTTATTAGTTTTATGCTCTGATACTAAAAAAGAGAGGTCCCATCTAATAATGTATCGGTCGTATTATTATTATTTATAATCGAAGCTATAACTTTTATTATTATTATCATTATTGTATATATATTATTATCTAATATTATTAACAATATAATGAGAAGAGAGTCAACCATTATAAATATAAGACGTAGAATGAAATAAAATATTTATACAAGCACATTACGAACTTTTTTAAAATAATTGTTTATTACTACTACAATTTATTTTTCTTGCATTTCATCATTGCCGTCATTAGATCCCCAAATTTGTAATGCAATTCTTTGCCGCACGACGAACAAGGCATTGTTTCGATCTGCATCAAACATTTGAGAATCTATTGTTCCACGAACATTCGCCTCATGTTATATATAATTATTATTATTATTTTAAATGAATTAAATTTAAAAATATTATACATAATAATAATTATTACTATTATTTTAAATGAATTAAATTAAAAAATATTATACATGTACTTAAATTTTTTTGTGATATAAATAATTTCAGTTCAATTCAGTTCAGTTAAGTTCATCAAAATTCAGTTCAGTTCAGCAAATTTCAACTTAAAAGAACATAGCCTTAGTTTTAGAAGTTTTTTCTTGTAATTATTTCTAATTATATTAACCAAAGTTGCATGTTTTCTCTCTCTCCTTTGTCCCCCTCATTTTTGTTATGATTTGGCCCAAACCGGCTCAAATATATATTTCCTTTTAAGTTTAGCCCATACCATTTAATGAGCTGGCCCGGCCCATTTGGCAGACCTTCACTTGAACTGTCAGATTGAGATTTATATCCTCTTGCTTATCTCAACTGTTGGTTCTTCTCCTTATAACCCCTAACCCTAACCCTCTCCCTCATTTCTCACTGCCTCCATTCTCACTTCTCTCATCTCTTCCTCTTTCTCCCGTGCTCACCTACCCTGTCGATCAACTCTTACCTCCGCCGCGATTCTGCTCCCGATTCTCTTAACAGCCTTCCTCCCGTGAGCCTCTGACTTGGACGATGAAATCCCTTGACACTTCTTGTATCCGATTTCATTGCTCCGTGTATAAAAGGCGTGGCAGCTGGAGTTTTGAGAGACCGAAAAACAAAAAATCAAGTTGCACCTTTTGAGAATCTGAGTGAAATCTTGAGATATCTTTGTTGTGATATCTGTGAGTGAGATCGGTGTTGATTTCTGAGGTTTATGAGTTAAAGAAGGTGCTACCGGGCTTTGTGGACGGCCGACGGTGGTTCGGGCATTCCTCTGTGGAAAAACGATTGTCTTGATGTCAATTGCTAGGGTTTCGGAAGATCTAAGCCTGTTCATCTCGTTCCCAAAAAAAGGGGGTTTTCCGATCATTATTTATTGCTGTTCTTGGTGATATTGTGCAATTTATTATTAATATATATTTTTTGGAATTTATCTATATATATTATATATATATTTGTTATATATATATATATATATATATATATATTCTGCAGCTAAATTATATATATATATATACTGTAATAATATATATATATATATATTTACGATCGGTAATTACTGTTATTATTACTATTGTTAACCTGGATTGGTTCTGTGGTTTTTTTCAAATTTGTTCTGGACTGATTCTTACCGACTGCATTTATTTCGGGTTTATTGGATTAATTATATTACTTATAATTACAAGGTTCATTTAGTTGGCCTTTAATCCCTAAATCCTATCCCGTAGAATATAATTTGTAATCGTTATATTCGTTTATCCACTTGTATAATCAATCATGTTTTTAGCCGAATTGTTCGACCCGATACCCAACAGTGGTGTCTGATCCCATTTTGTCGGGTGTCGGGTCCTATGGCATCTTGGTGACACGGAATAACCCATCCGGGTTTCCGCTCAAGTATCTCGTCTTGATCCTCTCTCTTAACGTTACTGTTGGTCTCTGTTGTTTGATTGGATTGCTTGTTGTTGTTGTTACTTGTTTCGCTTCCCGCGGACCATTTTGTTGCTTTAAATGGTTGGATTCATTTCGGGTGTACTCTCGTTTTCCTACATTAAAATCCAAACGAATTAAAACCTTAAAGTACAAAAGCACTAAATCTTGCGCTGCCAGGATCGGAAGTGTCCCTTGGATCTTTGCCAAGAGCTTGTGGATCCCAGTTTTAATTTAAACGGGTTTTAATCTCACAATTCAAATCGAGTCCCTGAATTTGATTCTCATCAGTTGTGTGCTCTCTTTTGATCTTTGTGATTTTTGGGTTTCTTTGTGATTATCATATATTGTGTGTTACAATGGGTTCTTTCTCAGTTTTTAATATTGAACCTTTTGATGGTAAAGGAGATTTCCAAATTTGGCAACAAAAGATGAAGGGCATTTTAATACAACAAAAGGTTTTTAAAGATATTGATCAATCCTTTTTTGATAATACTGCTGCCGATAAAAAGGCTGAGGCAGATGAATTTGCGTATTCATCCATTATTCTAAATCTGTCCGATTCTATAATACGGAAAATTGGTAAACATGATACAGCTAAGGCATTGTGGGAAAATTTAGAAGAGACTTACACTGAATCTTCCCTGCCTAACAAAATATTTTTACTTGAAAAATTAAAAAATTTTCCGGTACAAACTTGATATTTCAAAGGATATAAATGATAACCTGGATACTTTTACAAAATTTATCCAGGATATCAAACAGACCGGTGATAAAAATATTGATGAATACACCCCGATTGTTCTTTTAAATGCCATCCCTAACTCATACAGTGATGTTAAATCTGCTATTAAGTACGGCAGAGATAAAGTAACTCTTGATACTATAATAAATGGTTTGAAAAGTAAAGAATTGGATGAAAAACAATAAGGGGAATAAATCTCTAGGTGAGGTTAATTTTGTGAGGGGAAAGCCTCAAAATCGCTTTCGAAAACAGAAACCTTCCTCAAGCCAAAACCAACAGAGTAATTTTTCTGATAAGAAAAAGGGTAAGTGGAAGAGTAGGTCTAAGTCTCGACCTAAGAACCGTAAGTGCTATTACTGTGGTGAATCTGGTCATTACATTTATGATTGCACTAAACCTAAGAAAAATCATCAAAAATGATAATGCCAACCTTGTAGCTGAAAATGGCCATGTAGATGATGTTTTCATGGTGTCTAAAATATGTGAACAAGCTAATACAGTACAGACTCTTACTTTGTGTAAAAATGAGTGGCTTGTTGATTCAGCTTGTACGTTCCACATGTCGCCTTTCAAAAGGTTATTTTCCGAGTATAGAGAAGTGACCAACTGGTCCGTCTCTATGGCGAATGAGAAAAGGTGTCTAGTGTCTAGAATAGGAGATATCAAGATAAAATGTGATACCGGTTATTTGTTAACT